>CM070062.1:3961250-5277500 GCA_036320875.1 Cotoneaster glaucophyllus | reverse complement strand
GAGAACCTATTCAGTTGGAATTACAATGTAATTCGATCCTTCTCTAAACAATACTCTCAATCACATCACTAGGGTATGGATTTATTATGTCAAACCCCTAATGTGATTATTCCTTCTTATATGATTCATTTGGAACGTATAGGAACGCTTTCCTTTATTACGCTCGATACTTCGGCCGAAGATTTCCGAATCATATCTTTAGAGTATTCATCCTCTCATAACGAGGATTAGAGATCCCTTGTTGTACATTCAATTGCCTCCATGGCTAAGTGGCTTAACCCCAACTATGCCGTGGACACCCGCGGATGGAGTGACTTTAACATAGTCAAAGATCAAGGACCTAACCACAAGACAACTATAATGCCTCAGGTCAAAGGACTACTTACATTATTCCAACTATTAGAGTTACTTGCTTGACATGTGAGTAGACCTCCATGCAAGTACTCTCGTTCGATTGTGTTCAGTGAACTCATTCCCTTAATGAGCACCTACATACTTGTCTTAGTGTCACTACACGAATGGAATGAGACTTTCCATCCTTCTCTTCGAAGTGGACATAGTATATACTAGTCCATGCATTGTCAGTATCCCTCCGACAATCCTATGACTAGGAACCTTTTTGGACATGATGGTTATGTGAAGAAGGTCTCTGTAGTCTAACATCATTAGATTACATCTTACATCGATCCATTGTCCATGGATTCACTATTTAGGACATATATCGTTTATTGAGATAGTCCTAATTAGTATCTTTGCCATTTGATGTATAAGAATCATCTATACATCCACTCATTGTCCTGAAAGGTTTCTTCCAAAGATTGACTTTCAGGGCATATTTCCAACACCGCCTACACATCTTTCTTTTACTGCTATATCAGGAGTTACTCCACGTATTGCTTGATGTAAAACAGATAGTGGATTTGTTTCTGTCTTTTTGTTGAATCTTTTTCATGGCTCGATAGGTAATTTGATAAGCCAATGATTTTTTTTCCGTGTTTCTGAATATGGTTAACCAACATGTTAACTAATCGATTACGATAAATTGGATCGGATTTTGCAGTATTTTCTTCTGGTCATTGGATCATTTTCCTCATTCAAGAATCTCTTCCCTTCTTCCACTCGTTCCGAAGAGTAACTAGGACCAATTTAGTCACGTTTTCATTCATTTGGAATCTGGGCTCTTCTACTTCATTTTTATTTATTAGTTTTCCCTTTCTTTTTGTTTTTATTCCCTTCCATCATTCCTTAAGTCCCATAGGTTTGATCCTTTAGAATCTGACCCATTTTATCATTGAGCTAAAGGTACGAAATAAATCAGATTGATTTTTTGATCAAAAGTAATATGTGAAATCTTTGGTTTTTTTTCCTCTTTCTCTATCCTCGTTTGAATCAATAGATAAATCGATATTATTACATTCCAATTCCTTCTTGATACCTCCCAAGGAAAATTTCGAATTGTATCGCAAATTGACGGGTTAGTGTGAGCTTATTGCCATTTAGCTATTAATCCCACATATATAGAGGTTCCACAAACGGTATAGCAAGCAAAATAATACAAAAAGAAAAAGGGGGGGGAGGGTACAAAATAACCATAGCAGATGCATCAGATGGACGTCAAGTGGTTGATATTATCCCTTCAAGACCATAAATTCTTGTTTCAGTGGGCGAATCCATCAAACTTGATCAACCATTAACGAGTAATCCTAATGTGGGGGGATTTGGTTAGGGAGATGCGGAAATAGTACTTCAAGATCATTACGTGTCCAAGGTCTTTTGCTCTTCTTGGCATTTGTTATTTTGGCACAAATCTTTTTGGTTCTTAAAAAGAAACAGTTTGAGAAGGTTCAATTGTCTGAAATGAATTCCTAGATCTGCGGATTTATCAACATCAAGCTCTAAAAATAAACAATTTTTTGTTGGGAATTATGTATGATCAAAAATAATTTTGCTTATTTATATTCTTTATCAGATTTCGAGAATTACTTAATACCGCATTCCTGGTCATAATATATTGTGAAGGCGACTGTTTTACTTAACTCTTCTTTATTTATTTGTTTTTCAATCCAAATTGAAACGGTATGATATAGAATGAATCAATAGTTTTATATTTGACTAGAATCAAAACAAAAGATGAATAAGTGGAGAATAGAAACCAAAGTATAAATGAGAGGAACAAAGGATTTTAGGGGAGATTGTTCATCTCCTAGTCCTTGACACAAGAAACGGATTTTTACCCAACCCTGTCTTGTGTCTAATTAATAAAGATTCTCGATCCTGTTCGTAAAAAATGGATATTTGTAGTTTTCATTTTTTTATATAGGTTTATTTTATCATAACACTTTTTTAGATTTCTTAAGTAACATAGTGGTAGGGGACAAATAAATATAGGTCAATTTATTGAGCAATAGAACTTCTTCAATTTCAACGAACTTATAAAAAAAAAAATTTCACTTTTATTAGAATATTTATTGGGAGTTTTAACGAAACACTCCCGGTATTGTGCACTTTTAACAAAAAACCACATTTTAACCTTTTACTGGTACTATTGACTACACCTTTATTTGTCATTTTTCATTAAAACTAAATTTTTTTTTGGACTTTTCGTTAGTTTTCCTATATTTATTAGATTAAATACTTATTATCCAAAGAGGAATCCTTCCGGTAGTATCGGCCATTTGTCCTACTTTCCTCCACATTTTATCAAGTGGTCATGCTAGAGACATAAACAACCATAGATAATTATGAGATGATATATTTCCGAATGAGATAAGAGAATTCCTACTATCTATTCTTTTTTTTATTTTAATTAAAGAAATAATTAGAAAATAAAACAACAAGTACAAAAATGAGTAATAACCCCCCCCAGTAAAGACTGGTATGATTCAATTCAACACTTTTGTGAAGACCTGTATTTAAAAAAAAATACTTATATGATAATTATGTGTTAAATATTATGATTAATTTCATAGAGCTTTGAATTATAATTTATCAAACTATTTCAGTTGATTAATTATTTTATATGATTTTATGAATGGCTTTTTGGATCAATTGGTCTAGTTTCCAGTCTATTCTTCACTTTTTAACTATTATTTATATTAGGACATGGACTATATATTATGTGAACATTGCCCAATTTCATTACTTTAGTTATCGGCCTTCACCGAGAGGTCTGCTTCCAAATTCTTCTTCTGTCTTCTGATCTATTTCTTCTCTCATCTTCCAAACCGACTAAATATTTTATAGTATATTATTAAGTATCTTCTTTTAGTCGGTGTAATATTACAGGGTTAGGATTGGGATGTTGAGTAAGTTACCGCCTCTTCTTGCTATAAATAGCTAGGCATCTCTGTAGCTCTGCTTCCTCTTTCGAAGCATGAAAACTGAGTGAAAGTTGAGAGGAGAGATGGTTGAGAGAGACCAGAAACTAGAAACTAGTCCTCCAACGTACTCAACCTGTATCTCGCTATTTATGGGTAACGATTTCCATACTTTGTTTATCCTTTTTCATTGCTGTTTTATACTTTCTTTTATTCTGCCATGGAGTGCTTATTCAAAGCTAGTTTATGCATATGCTTACTTCGATCAAATATATTGTATTCGGCTTTAAGTATGTATATTTCTTTGAGTTGGATGTTTTAATTATAAAATATGAAAAGGCTATGGATAATACCCTAGTTTAACAATCCAATTCAATTTCCTTTTCCAAAACTACTTATTACTTATGTATTATGCTAATTTAATTGAAAATAGATAAAGCTTATATCAACATATCTATCTGCCGCTGGTTTCACACTATCAAACTATATATAGTTATCTTTTTCTGCATTTGTATATACTGTAACAAAAGCATACTTAGTCTTCAGCTTGTTTGCATTGTATACATATATATCGTTTTAGTTATATTAAATGAAGAAGCATGTTGGTAAATGGTTTTCTGTACAATTTAATTTATACATATTACTTGAATGGCTTTGAAGGCAAATGACTTTTGAATAAGCACCATACATGTTTGCTACATACGAAACTATTTTGTACAGCATTATAGTTCAACCAAATGACTTTTGAATTGAGTAGCGTGGAACTGATGAGTTTTCAGTGTGTTGATCAGTATTAAAGTTCATATAAGGCATTTGGTAATTTTCTTATACTTGTGAATAGGAGCTTATCACATTTATGATTTCTTGTGTTAATATCTCGGAGCAATGCTTTGGAATCCAGGTAGGGGAAATACGGCAGACCTTTACAGAGATTGGTTTTATTAAATTTCGTGAAGTGTGATAGTATCATTATTGATCTTATTGGTTGATTAATGTGATATGGTTTACTAATTGGACAAATACTGCTCTTGTGTGTTTACTTGTTATTGGTCATGGAATTATTGGTGAAATGCTATTGGTTGAGAATATACTGTGAGACATGTGAAAGATGAAATGACATTATCTATGCATCACTCAAGTGTCATGTGGTTGGAGCTTTCGATGGAGAAATGAATGGAAATGAGGGTAATGGACATTATCTTTTGTGTAGTTGAGCCAAATTCTTAGTAGGTACCAGGTCTCAGGCGAGCCCACAGTGCACAGATTCTTTAAGGGTAATTCGGGACTGGCGACGAAGAGTTTTGGCAAGATGACTAACAAAAGGGGAAATTGGGATGATTGAGTTACAGGGTGTTAATTTGTATATTAGAACATTCAAACCACCACTGCAGAGGTAAAATGCACGGTATGGGACGTGCAGGTCCACGTGTTTTATTATATAAGTTAACGGGTAGTGATGAAGAGTATTGCATTGCACTCATACATTGTTATTGATAATGATTTGGTACTTGATTACATGATTTTATGACACTTAATTTAATATCGTCAATTTACTGTGATAAGGTTATGTCCCTACTGAGCTGTTGAAGCTCACCCCTCTATTGTTATGCAGGTTTAAGAACTAAACAGTCAAAAAGGGTAGACGGGATGAGATCGGATTAAGTGTGAAGATATAATTTTGTATTTATTTATTTTAGTCTTGTAAAGAATTCTCAATTTCTTGTTATAAGAGGAATTTCATATTTTTCCACCTAGTTTCACTTTCCTTTTATTTAATTTTATTTTTAGCTCGCGTTCCGGATTCGGGTTCGAGTTTTTATTACCGACCCTGGGTTCGGGACGTGACAACTTTGTTCGTTCGGGTTTGATTGTGTCGTAGCTCTATGATTCGGATTAGGTTTATTGTTATATGAACTGCATTGCTGATATTGACCCTAAAAAAGAAACGGTTGGTACAACTGATATTGACCCTTAATATGACAATCCTTAGCAATTTATCCCGAGCTTGTAACTTACTTTTTAATTTCCTTGAACCTTAATTTTGTCGAATTAAATCTCTGAGCTTTTGTAATTCGCCAAAACACCCTGCAATTAAATGTTTCAATTTTCATGCGCTATTCCATCCATCTTGATATTTATTAGGGCATAAAGGTCATTTTGCACCTCACCAAAATCCAATCCCTGTTGATGGGGCATAATCGATCCGAACAATGCAACGAAGGATGAGGAAATGTCGTCGTCTTCATCTTCATCTGTATCCAACGCTTTAGGACCATCGACCTCGATGTGCTTGGATCTTTGGCACACCAACGCGGGTCCCACTGATTTCTGTTGTTCGGGATTGAAGGTAATAAAACAGGATGGCGACGATTAGAGCGGATGCAAATTTGCGCCTTCTTCTTCTTGGATAAAATTGCACCTGCAAAACAATTAGCATCTTAGGTCAAGGCCAAGAGCCTCACATGCCCACGATGAATAGGGGGCTTTGGCCGAAGAACCTCCGATGCCAAAGTTAGAATTTGAGTGAAAAGTGTTTAGAGAAATTTGGAGAATTTTGCAAGAGAGTTGGAATTAGGTTTTTGAGAAAAATGAGAGCTATTTATAGGGGTGTGGCCAGCCCCTATTTGTAGAAAAGGGGTCCGGGCACTTATGGTGGTTTTTGGGTGTAATTGCAAGCTATTATGTCAAAATAATATCTTGCAATCAATTAGGAAATTAATTATAAAATTAATTCATTAATTAATTAGGAAATTAATCAATTAATTTAGGTAATTAATCCTTTTTTGAATGAATAATTGAAGGTAACCTTGTGGGGGAGGATTTGATGATGATGGATGAAATAGGTTTTGAATAAATACCTATTTTGATCATTTTTGACCTTAGTTGAGTCGTGATTGTCCACTGCTTACGTGTATGAGTTCTGGTGTGCATCGAAGATAATTTTGTCTCTTTCACCCAAGAATCCACGTGTCGCCTCCATATTTTTCTCGATTATTTTTGGCTCCACAAATGCCCCCACACCTGTTGCCCTGCTCGCAAGAAAGGGCAACAGGTGTAGAGATCTTCTTGCTTAACATAGGATTGTTTCCTATTTTGATGTAGATTCCCTCTTTAATTGGAAATTAGATCCTTCTATGAAAGGGAAATAAATTTATCCCAAAGTCTACTTAAGTAAATTATTAAATCAAGTTTGGAGAGCAATTTATTCTACCTTACAAGAGAGAGAAAACTTGAGGATATTTGTTCCCCCTCCCCTAGCAATCTTCTACACTTTCCCGTGCAAAGGATCGTCTTTCGTTGCTTTCTTCGTCTTCATGCCGCTCCAAGGTAAGAAAAAAATAATTTTTCTTGTCTTCTCAATTTTTGGGAGCCTCGAGGCTTGAAATTTGGCTCGACGGGGATAGAGGATGTGTGAAAAATGGCTTGGAGAAGTTCACGGCATTGTTGCCGTGGGTGGCAAGATACGGTGTGGTGACGGCTCGGCTTGGCTCGGGTTGAGGGTTGACGTGGCTAGCACGAGCCAGGAAGTTGGGCTGGATGAATGGCCTTTGGCTCGTGGGAAGGAGTGGAAGAACAAGGCGTTGGCCCATTTTCCTTCTATTTCGGCAGTGAAGCCTGCTGCCTGAGCCGTGGGGCCTAACATAGTTGCTGGGCTTCTGCGGCTTGGGCCATGAGTAGACTTTTTTTTTGAATGTTGGGCTCGGGCACGTGCACGAGAGGAGAGAGGAAGAGTAACGGACCGCTGGGCTTGGCCCGCTCAATATTCTTCGAACGTGATCCATGTGATGGTGGGGTTCTTCAATCTAAGCCAATTTTTTGACTTAAACATGACCGTCAACAAATTCTGGTACTTCTTTGACATAAGCCACATCGAGGGAGTTGGGCAGCTGCGATCCCGCCATAGGCTTTTTGACAATTCGAGCAAGGGAGATCATGACTGGGCCAAGGAGACTTTGGAGATAAGTGGAGAATGGGAGTCTAATTCTTACCCCGAGCTGCGTGTTCTGACAGTTTTCATCTCCGGTAAGTAGACCGCTCAGTCCCCCGGCTGCTTTGTACTTTTGCTAAGTTGCTCTATGATTTATTGATTGTCTTCTTTTGTTCTTGTAGATTCGAAGTTTGGCTCGACTCCCAAAACTTCTCCAAAAATGAAGAAGGTGCATATTGCACTAGGTATTCCCTCTAAGTACCGAGAGTGGCGTTGGCTGCTCAGTCATCTTCGTCTGGAGAAAGGTGGGCTACCCCCAAGAAAGGAGGTAAAGATAATCAAGGTTGAAGTGTTGGCTTGCCTGATCACCATTGTGGAGCCTGCTGTAAATGAAGGTGGAAAAAAAAGATCTTCCCTGCCTACTCAAGAGATGTCGTTTGAGAAAAAGCCTAGGACTTCTTCCACCGCTCGCGAAGGTTTGTCGGCTGCCCCCAAGCTCGTGATTGACTTAACTTCCTCCAAGGGCGAGAAAGATGAGGTTGCTAGATCTATGCTAGTGACGTCTGCCGTTCTGAAGGTGACTAGTTCGATTGCTGACAGGATTGCTCAACGTAGAAATTTTGTCATTCCCCTAGTGTCGAAATTTGTGCCCAAATGTCTGTCGGGGGCTAAGTTTGGTTCACCTTCAGAAAGACTTGCTACCATGAAGAGCGATAAGGTGGATTTTGCTACCAAAACCCTCTCTCACTGCCGGGACTAATTCGCCTGTTAAAAAGAAAGAGACTGCCCATGCGGGCAGTTGTGAGAAATCCACCAATTCTGTTTCTGAGGAAGCTGCTGAGATTTATGCTCTTTTGAGACCATATCTGCTCAAGGACATGGATGTATGCACCAAGTTTATTGATGACGTCAAAGGGGCCATTGGCCCAAGTTCTTTTGCGAAGCATACGACTGAGTATAGGAGGACTAATCTGCTGGCTGTGATGCAGAAAACGGTGATTCTAGCAACCGAGTCTATGTTCCTTGATCAAGAGGATACCAAGGCTGCCAAGGAGGTGGCAAGAACTGTGGCAGCCGAAGCTTACTCCTCGGCTGAGAAAGTCAAGAGGTTGGAATTTGAGCTTGCTGCTTTGAAAGGGTCTAATATCTCTGCCCCCACTTCTCTGCAGCTTGAGACCGCTCGCTAAGAGATCGTGGATTTGAAGACTAGGCTTGACGTGATCCAAGTAAAGTATGAAAGTGCAAACAAGGAGATCGGGCGTTACATACCTTAGATTCAAGATCTTAAGCGTGCCATCTTTGAGTTCCGCTCTGCTGCTTACGCAAAGGACGAAGAACTGATCGCTGCTTACAACCAAGTGATCCACTTCAAGAAGGTCGTTGACAGGCTTGAACCTCAAGTCTTGGAACTCCAAGGTGTTTTGAAGATCAATGACAATCTAAAGAAGGAAGTGAATGAGATGTAGTGGGTCCATGCTGGTCTGCTCGAGGAGAATGAGCAGTTGAAGGGTGAGAAGGCCGGGTTCGATGCTTCACTTACTTAGAGTCAATCCGATTTCGACAAGCTGGGTGATGTAGACCATCTATTTGGGAGGCCATCTGACTTTGAGTTTGTTGGTAAAGACTTCGAGACCTTCTCCATTTCTCCAGAAGACTTGCTTGCCTTTACTTTTGAGCATTCCATTGGTGAGGTAGTCGGAGAGGCTGATGCCTAGGCTGGAGCAGCTGGGGGTGAAGCGCCGGATGGTGCCACTGCAGAGGATGTCGCGGCTGCTGAAGGTGTGCCATCCGAGTAGTCTTCTAGGTAGTCATTAAGATTTCCTTTGCTTTCCTTGAACTCATTCGGCATTTGCTAGTTGTTTATCAATTTTGCTAGAAAATTTAATGAACTTGCTTCCTTCATTTTTCTTCATCTTCGCTTCTTTTATTTTTGCCCTAACCTTTAGACTTTATAGGCTAGTGGCAGGCATGCTAGTTTTCTATAAGCAGACAAGCTTACGTAGCCTATGCAGCCGTAGGTGTTGGTGTAGAACTTTGCAAAGTTGTTAACGAAATGGTCAGCAGCCGGACGCCTTACTTGCAAAAGCAGACTAGTCCGCTTGACCACTAGGCTGTTAACCTTCGCTTTCTCCAATTCCGTAGGTTGTGTAGCAAGTATCACAACACTTTAGGACTTGGTGTAGGTCGTTCCGCGCTTTGGCAGAAATGAAGCCCATCGACTGCGTAGCATGTCGGCAATGGATGAAGCTTCATATATGCGCACTAACTTGTTTAACCTCTCACAAAAATACAAGGTTCTAAAAGATGCTAGGTGCTAATTTTGCGGTGGGCTAGGGCCTAGTGCCTAGGCAGACTAGGCGGATTTAAGTAAATCTATTATATTTGACGTAAATAGTGTATGTTTATACTTAAAATATATATAATTTCATCATAAACTACAAAATAGAATGACATATATATTATGAAGAATTGGAACATGTGTATTCATTTAAGTATTCAACAAGTCTTACAATTTATTGAAAAAAAAATTCAAAATGAAAGTTATCTATTTTCTGTCTGAATGAGTTGCAACCTAGATGGGTGCCTCAGTAGGTGTAGGCACCCTTTCTTAATTTCAAACGCTTAGGCATTAATCGGTGCGGTGACTAGTTGCCTAGCGCGCGCCTAGGCGGGGCCTAGATGGCGCTAGGTGGGGATTTTTAGAACAGTGCAAAAACATGCGGTTGTATAAGTTTAGAGTGGCTTATTGCTTGAAGGGCAAGTCGTAGGCAGTCTTCCAAAAACCATAGGCTACCTTAGTGCACTCGAGAGTAGCTTTAGGGTTCCAGGGTGGCTGTCCGTAGGGCTTACTACGTAATGTGCCCTCTCTATCTTTAGGTCCCGGTTCCCTGCGGATTAGGCTAAGAGACCTAAAATCCTTCAGTTAGTTAAGCCTTGAAAAGACCATTGTAGCTGCTTCTAGGAATCTCGGCGCAAGCCATTGTGCATCTAGTTATACTAGGGCAGCCTGGATATTCGGAGTGTTGAGTTTATCCTTCCGCTTTGGAGAGCAGACCCATGTGGGTGTCGAGGAATTGGTTTACCCTCTTGTATTGGATAGCATGGTTGGTCCTTCTAAGGGTGCAATTTCTGCGATGAGTCTCTAAGAATGGCGCGGTCTTCTTTTGAAGTGCATTATTGATCAGTTGTTGTAGACATGTAGTCGAGCAAAGTTGTAAATTACTTATGAATTCCTCATTGAAAAAAGAGTGAAATGAACAAAAACTTAGCTGTAAAGTACAGACTGCATAACAACTGGATAATCCTCGGCTCGCAAGGTGGTGCCCGTTAAGCTGCTTGAGTTCTTCAGGCTTTGGTGTAGTGGGAGGTCATACATGGTACTTCTTTAGATTGTAGACGTTCCACCGCTTTTCAATCTCTTTGTCATTCATGGTGGCAAGGGTGTAATTACACTTGTCACCTACTCTGCTAATCTTGTACGGGCTTTCCCAGATAGGATCCTTCTTTTTGGAGCCTTCTCTGCCGTATCTTGGCCCTTTTGTTGTAGCTGGAGAGGAGCTGCTGCTGGTAGGCTGCGATGTGGGTGATAGTCTGCTCGCGCTTCTCTTCTGCCAGATCTATGCATCCTATTAACAATTAAAAAGTGGAATCGTGCTAGTTTGCACTCAAAAACAAAACTTTACCCATGAAATTCAAGGCCTAGTGAGTGTGGTGAACCAAGACTCAACTCAAGAACAAAGTGAGTTGTGAAATATTATACCTTTGTTGATTCCTCTTTGCATAAGCAAAGGCTAATCACCCAAGAGATAGGGCCTTCATTCCTTACTTCTTAGCTCCATGGATTTCTTGGATGAAGATGGTAGAATGGTTTCTCCAAGTTCCCAAAATAGAGAACCTCTAAGTCTCCACACCAAGGAGAGCATTGATGAAGAGACGAGTGACCTAGAGGAAGGAGGATTGCTTGCTATGTTCCTCTAGGGTGGTCGGCCTTCATTAGAGAAGAAAGAGTTTTGTGTTCTCTTCTCTTCCCTTAGAAAACCCTTAGGATGAAATGGTTATAAAGTTACCTTTATACCACCTCACAATGGAGTGGAAAACTTGCAATTAAGCCAAGTTCACTACCCCTCACTCTTATGGCCGGCCATATTGGGTTCTTTGGGCTTTGAGGCCCTTTTTGTTTCAAGTTGTCATACAACTTGAGTTATTGGACTTGACATTCAAATCCTATTGGGCCTTGCGGCCCAAAACTAACCCGAGGTCTGTAACGAACTTATTTGTTTGATTAATTAACATATTAATTAATCTTTGCCATAAATAATTAAACCATTTAATTATCCTTACTCATCTCTGTGGTTTCTTCAATCTCTACCTTACTCGGTGTACGATCCATTAGGTTCCTTTTAGCGAGGCAATGGGCTATTAGAACTCTTCAAATCGATTGTGAATTGAAACTTACTTTCAAATCTCCCTTTAGTGATTATACATCTTTAGGGCTTCCACAAACCATGAGTGACACCTAGCAGTATGTCATAGCTACCCAAGCTAATCAGAAGAAGTGAAGAACCTATTCAGTTTAGGATTACAATGCAATACAGTCTTTCTCCAATACAATACTCTTGACCACATTGTTTGGTTTGATAATTTATTCATGTCTACTATCCAATGTTATTCTCTTACTTATATGATTACTTTGAACATGATTTAGAACGACTTCCTAAATATCATTCATACTCTAGCCAGAGATTCTTAATCATATCATAGAGTATTTTCCCTTAAATGGTTTGAAGGTTAGAGATCCCTTGTTGCGCATTCACTTGCCTTCGTGGCTAGGTGGCTTAACCCCAATTATGTCGTGGACACCCTCTGACGGAGTGACTTTGACATAGTCAAAGATCAGGGACTTAACCACAAGGCAACTATGATGCCTCAGGTCAAAGGACTACTTTGAATTATCCCAACCATGAGTTCTCATGTGACATTAGTATGAGAACTCCTTGTTGATCGCATTCAGTGGACTCATTCTCTATTGAGCACCTACATGCTTGTCTTGATGTTAGTCACACCAATGACTCGAGACCTGTCATTCTCCCTAAGAGAATACATAACACGTACTGATCTTAACGGACTGTCAATGCCCCATTGGCAATCCTATGATCAGGAACGTTTAGGATATTTATTTGAAAGAGAATGGTCTCTTGAATCTAACTTATTTAGATCACATTCTCCCAATTACATATTCTTTGGACTTATCATTTAAGCATATAACATTTATATGAGACGGCTTAAAACAATAATCTTTGCCCTTTATATTAAACTAGACTAGTTTAACATGTGAAATGTCTGTAAAGTATCATCATATGATTGGTTTTATGGCACATTTCCAACAATCTAAGCTTGTGGCCATTTCCTTACTGTTCTGCTCAACGCTTGGCAATAGAGTGCTGATACTTGGCACAATGACATTGGGAGGAATGATTTCTTCTGAACCAAATGCCAAAGAGAAATAAGTCTCGCCGATACGCCCACAGACATCCGGGGAGTTCGTCTGGAGATCTTCTTTTCTTGTCGGAGATGGACTTCTTAAGGCAGTCGAGAATCATCTCGTTGGATGCTTCGGCCTGTCCATTGCCTTGAGGATATCTCAGCGTGGACATGTGCTGCTTGATGCCATACTTTTGAAAGAACTTCACCAAATCTTTGCCCACGAATTGCTGGTCGTTGTCGGTGACGATGAATTGAGGGATGCCAAATCGGCAAATGGTGTTTCTCCATATAAAACGCTCTATGTCCACCGGAGTCGTGATCGTCATGGGCTTTGTTTCTACCCATTTGGTGAAGTAATCGGTTGCCACAATCATCATGCCCCTGCCCTCAGTAGCGAGCGACATTGGCCCTACCAAGTCGATTGCCCACTGTATGAACAACCAAAGACTCGTTTGCGGGTGCAGCTCGCTGGCAGACAGTGCTGGTATTGGCTTGTAGTTTTGGCAGCGGTCACAGTTTTGTACTAACTTTTTAGCATCTTGATGCATGGTAGGCTAATTGTAGCCTGTGTTAAGAGCCTTATACGCTAATGATCGACCTCTGAAGAGTGATTTCCACAAACGCCTTCGTAGATTAAGCTTAGAACCTTTAGGTCTTCAGGAAGGGCTAGGTAGTGGAGATATGGTCCAGTGTAGGATCTTCGGACGAGAATGTCGTTCCACAAGTAGTAGCGAGCCGCCTTTATTTGGAGTTTTCTAGACTCCAATCTTTCTGTGGGAAGTGTGCCATTGACCAGGTAGTCTATAATAGAACTTTGCCAAATGGGAATTGTACTAACTATGACATTTCGGCTGCCAGCTTCGCCATTATGCTTGGTTTGTCTAGATACTCCATTGAGATAGAGCGTTTGAGTTGGTGGTCGAGGGTGGAGACTAGACCGGCTAGCACGTCTGCGTGGGCGTTGTCTGCCCACGGATCTTGAGTGAGGGTGTAAGTCTGAAATACCTCAAGTTGCTTGCGTACCTTTTCTAGGTATTGCGTCATCCTTGGATATTTTGTCGTGTACTCCCTAGTAATCTGGCTGGTGATTAGCTGGGAATCAGAATGAATTGCGAGTTTTTTAACCGGCAAGTCTTTTGTCATTTGAAGGCTTGCCAGTAGGCTTCGTACTCTGCTTCATTGTTGGATGCTTTGAAGCCCAGAGTGATTGCCTGCTTGAGCATCGAACTGTCTGGGAGTGACAAAGACCATGCCTGCTCCCGAGCCTTTGTAGTTGGATGCACCGTCAACATACAAGTGCCAGAAGTTTCCATCGAGTGGAGCATATGCGGCAAAGGTGTGCTCGGCTACCTCTGGGGCGTCGTTGGGTCTATCTGTTGCGTCGCCTAGGCTAGGTGTAAACTCTGCTATGAAGTCCACCAAGGCTTGGGCCTTTATGTCCATGCGGGGTCAGAAAATTAAATCATATTGGCCAAGTTCCAATGCTTATTTCATCACTCGTGGAGAAGCATGTGGACCACGTAGGATTGATCGCAGAGGATATTGAGTCATGACGATGACTGTATGAGCTTGAAAGTGTTGTCTGAGCTTTTAAGCCGCAACAACTAGCGCCAAAGTGGCAGTTGGGCCTAGTTTCGGCATCCAGGAGAGCTTTAAAAGTGTAGAATACCTGCAGTTGGGCCCTCCCCAGCTCTGCTCGTATAAAGGCAGAGCTCACTGCTACTTCTGAGACTGCCAAGTAGACGTATAAGTCCTCTGCAGCTTTCAGCTTGGATAGTGAGGGAGGTGATGTGAGATACTTCTTTAGGTCTTGGAAAGCTCTTTCGCACTCATCATCCCATTTGTCTCGTTGTACCCTCTTGATTGCCTTGAAAAAGGGCTTGCATCACTCGATAGACCGCGAGAGACAGCAGTTGAGGGCGGCTACTCTTCCGGTCAAGCTTTAGATCTCTTTCAGGATAGTTGGAGATTTTATCTTTAGGATCGCTCAAATTTGCTTAGGATGTGCTTCGATTCCTCGTTGGGTTACTAGGTACCCTAAGAATCTGCGTGAAGATACTCCAAATGTGCATTTGGCAGGATTGAGCTTCATCTTGTACTTTCTAAGGATGTCGAAAGTTTCCGCCAAGTTTCCGACGTGGTCTGATCGCTGCTAGCCCTTCACCATGATGTTGTTGAATACATATCATGTTTACTAAACTTTGGTAGATGGCTTCTACGTTCTTGAGGCCAAAAGGCATGACCTTGTAGCAGTACGTGCCTCGCTCAATCACGAACGCGGTTTTCTCCTTGTCAGACTTGTACATGGATATTTGGTTGTAGCCGGAGTATGCATCCAAGAAACTGAGCAGCTGGTTCCCAGTAGTTAAATCTACTCATAGATCGATTCGAAGAATCTGATAAGGATCCTTAGGCATGCTTTGTTGAGGTCAGTGTAGTCTACGCAAACCCTCAATTTTCCTTTCTCTTTCTCTAGTACGACGTTGGCAAGCCATGCTGAGTGTGCTACCTTTTCTATGAATCCGGCCTCTAGTGTTAATTTCTGCTTCGATGATCGTCATTCATTCGGGTGCAAAATGCCTTCTTTTTTGGATCACCGGTTTGACAGCGGGGTCGACGTGCAGCTTATGGCAAGCTATCTTGGGGTCGATACCTGGCATGTCGGAAGGTGACCATGCGAAGATGTCACAATTTTCCCTAAAGAAATCCATGAGTTCTTCCTTTTCCTTTGGGCTTAGACGTGAGCTGATACTAGCAGTCTTCTCCAGCTACTGGGGATCAAGAATGATGTGCTCAGCGTCCTCTACGGGGGTAAAGGTCTTATTTCTTGATTGTTTTAGTACTTGCACAATGCATCGTCGAGATGTGGTCTGGTCAGACTTGATTTCTCCGACTTATTCTCCTGGGATGTGGAATTAGATTTTTTTTATACTTGACAGAGGTTACAGCGTCTAGCTTGATTAGCCAAGGTCTCCCAAGAATCCCATTATAGGGAGACGAGTCGTTTATGATCGTGAACGTCTGCTTTGAGACAACTGATGGCGTTCTCACATCAAGTGTAATGTTGCCGATGGCAGTCGAGGTGTGCCCGTTGAATCCGATGAGTACCTCTGCTTGGCATATGATTGTGCTTTCCAGGCCCATCTTCTGAATTACTGAAAGGTGAAGTAGGTTGACTACACTTCCGCTGTCAACCATTATTTTGTCGACTATAGCATGGGCTAGTGGGACAGATACCACTAGTACGTCATTGTGTAGGAAGAAGACGCATTTTGCACCCTGCTCGGTGAAGCCAACGATGGGTCCAAGTTAGGTGTTGACTGCCTGTACCTGTGAGACTAGTAGAGCCTGCTGGATCTTCCTTTCGTTGAGGTTGTTGGTGGCCCCCAAGTGCTCAGATTCGACGAAGATGCCATTGATCTGAATCGTCTTGATGAGCGGTTCTTCGTCGGCATTTGCGTTCCTTATAGACTACGCAGCCAGCTTGTCAAAGTATCTGTCGACTTTACCTTCTTTCACGAACTTCTCTAGGTAGTTCTTCCAAGTGTAGCAATCGTCTGTTGTGTGACCGGGACCTCAGTGGAATGCGCAGTACTTTGTGCTGTCCAACTTGGAAGTATCTCCCTTTGATTGTTTTGGCAGCTAGAACCATGGCTCGTTCTTGATGTCACGAAGGATTTGGTGGATTGGGATTGTGAATGTTGCATCTTGGTGCGCTGTAAGAGTTGAGTCACCAAGGTAGTCTGCTGTGCGAGGGCGCTCGTCAACTCTATGACTTGTCGAGATAAGTTTTGTTCTCCATTTGGGTTGGAAAAGCTTGGAAGGAATGCGTCTCCTCGAGCAGTGGAAGTTGGGCAATGTCAAATCCCGGGAGAAATGAGGTGAAAATGCCCCCGATTCAATCGTCGGTCCAGAAATTTGGAGCCCGGGCTGTTGAACTAGTCTTGGACCGATTTGGACTACTTGGAAGGCCATGAGAGTGGGCTGCTCAGCATGCAGCGCACGTGGATATGAGGTTAAGGCTTGGCTCGACAACTTGTTGGGCTCGCAATTGGGCTTCAGCGGCTCGGGCCAGCTCGCCTTGGGCTTGAGCCCGTGTGGGCTTGAATGGCACGGCTTGGGCCGTGGTTGTGGTGTCATGGACCTTGCCAAGAGTGGCTGCCATGGTGTCCACGGTGGTGGTTGCCACGGTGGTGCCCTATGTGGGTGATGCCACTCCACTTATCGTCGTGTTGAGTCTTGTGGATCGCCGTGGTCGTATTTCTTGAAGGTTGGAATTTCCATTTGTTGAGGTTTCCGAATCTTTTGTCATTGTACTTCTCTTTTACATTTTATCTAAGAATTTTTATAAATAAAAATTCCAAGAATAAGAACGTACAAAAAATCTACAAATGAACAAGAAAACGAAAAACCTTGAATGAGAGTGTCTTCTACGAGTGTGTGACTCAAACTCTCAATGAAAGCACAAATTTGTGGATGCAAAATTCCGCCTTCTTCTTCTTGGACGAAATTGCACCTGCAAAACAATTAACAACTTAGGTCAAGGCCAAGAGCCTCACGCACCCACGATGAAGAGAGGACTTTGGCTAAAGAACCTCTGATGCCAAAGTTAGAATTTGAGGGAAAAATGTTTAGAGAAATTTGGAGAATTTTGCAAGAGAGTTGGAATTACGTTTTTTGGAGCAATGGGAGCTATTTATAAGGGTGTGGCCGGCCCCTATTTGGTGAAAAGGGGTCCGGCCACTTATGGTGGTTTTTGAGTGTAATTGCAAGATATTATGTCAAAATAATATCTTGCAATCAATTAGGAAATTAATTAGAAAATTAATCAATTAATTTAGGTAATTAATCTTATTTTGAGTGAATAATTGAAGGTTAACTTGTGGGGAGGATTTGATGAGGATGGATGAATAATTACGAGACCTCTTTTTGCGCAGGTGGCTCGATCACCTCCATTTTCCATTCATCCAGCTTGTTCATGGGTTCTTCCTCTTGGTAGTGGTAGATCGGCGTTGGAGGTGCAACTGCTGTGGTGGAGGCAGCAATCTTCCAGACCTAGGGTTTTTGTTGTTGTGGGCTTGCTCTTTTTGGGCATTTATATTGTATTTCTTTTGGACTATATTTGTAATTGGACTCTTGGACTATCTTTGGACTTTCTATTTCATGTAATAGTTTTTTTAATTAATGAAAGTTTCTAGTTTGACAAAAAAAAAAGTGGTTATATACACTTTCAAAAGTTTCCCACATTGATTAATTGTTCAGTTTGCACCCGCATTTTACTAATTCTACATTAGGAGTCTATGTACAACAAACATGGCAGATTTCTACAACAAAAAGACGAACTTCCTGTTGATTTGAGTTTTAATTGTAAATGTTATTGGAGTCCTATTTTAGGTAGGACTAGGGTATGTAATCTTTAAGATTTAGTTCCTTGTAAAATAAGATGTGTGTGCCTATATATTGTAAACCCTATTTTAGGTAGGACTAGGCTTCGTTCAACACAAGGTTCTAAAAAACGCTAGGCGCTAGTCGGGCGGTGGACAGGAGCCTAGCGCCTAGGCGGGTGCCTAGGCGTCCTAGGCGGATTTATGTAAATTTATTATATATCTTGTAAATAAGTGCTTACTTACACTAAAAAAAACTATACTGGTATGTATCCCCTTAAAAGTTTTCCAATCATTTCACAATTGAATGAACTTGTTGTCAATCCATCATTTACAAATTAGGTACATCATTTTCATAAGTATACCGCTATGAAACTAAAAAATAAAAAAACACACAATTTATCAAAAAATATATGTATATATATATGTGATTCTATTAAGTAAAAAAATAATAAAACATTATCCCAATCATTTATATAAACATATAACACACACATATATATGTATATAATGTATGTATATTCCAAGCTGTTTGAAATGATAAAAAGCCCAAGTAGAAGTAGTGGGTGGTTATTAAATATTAAAAATAACATCCCATCCCTTAAAATAATAATAATAATAATAATAATAATATATCATCCCATCTGTGTTTCTGACCCCTTCACCCCAACTCTGTCATGCCACCCAAGATTTCCAATAAAACCCCATGTAGAGGTAGTGGGTGGTTATTAAAGATTAAAAACCAAATAATATCACATCCCATATGTGTTTCTGACCCCTCTACCCTAACTCTGCCACGCAACCCAAGATTTCCAAAGCCCATATCATTATCACACTGACCCGTTGGAAAGTGGAACACTCTTCCCATCAGAGTTTTTTCCGTTTCTTCTTCTTCTTCCTTTAGTCATCAGAACGTCGAACTGGATCTCAAATCCAGATCGCGCTGCCATGGATTAATACCTTAAAAGTTAAGAGTTTCTCTCTTTTTGCATTCTCTCGTTCCTCTTCTACTCACAAATGGTGAGCTGCAGAATTTCAATCGAGGCTCCACTTTGAGATTGGGCATTGCAGATCCTACGTAAGAGTTGCAGAGCCGCCTAGACAGCCGCTTAGAACCACCCAGACCGCCTAGAGCGCCTAGCTAGCGCCTAGGCGGCCGCCTAAATCTCCCCCGTCTTACATGAACATTTTGGCCCAAATCGGATCAAGGCTCCTCCGTGGAGCGCCTAGATCGATCTTTAGAACACTAGTTCAACATCATAAAGAAAAAGAAAAAAAAACATGTACAATTGCTGTGCTTTTGCAATTATATGCCGTGTATAATCGCTTTTTGTCACCCGTTACTTCTTGTGTCGTGGGTTGGTAGTGACTCGACGTGTGTAGCGTGTCTGCTGCCTCAAATTGTCGATTACTGTGCAGTTTAGTGATTGGTGATTGGTTTTTGGTCATAAAACGACTTTGCAGCCTATGAGACCACGCATATCTGCGACACATTTAATGCAGAAATGCCTTGATTCCACCTCCAACCTTGAGTGAACACGTACTAAGCAAGCACTGACTCTTGACAACCCTAGGCCCTGACTCAAAAATCTGGTGACTGATGGAATTCTGAATCAAGCACTCATAGAAAAAGCCGACAACCAAAGACACACCATTTTAGGATTACGAAACAACGTTTAACTCCCACCCCCGAATCATGACCGGCTTATGCCATTCCCTACCCAAGAAAGAACCCTTGAATAAAGAGTTAGGGGACTTGATAATGCAGGTTGCTTTCCGACCCTGACATGGTCAAAGTAATAAGAGCCCAAAGGAAAGGTCCAATAAACATGTATAGATGAAGTCGAGCATTTTAAGGAACCCATTGCCTCCCGGCATCTAATCAACAATCGAGTTGAGCACTTCCCTATAAAGCCTCTTCCAAGCACTAGAGGGCAAGTTAGCTACTAACAACTTTTGGGCACCAAGCTTCAGGAACAGAAAAGGCAAGCTTAGTCAGACGTCAGCTCCAAACCACGTGGCGACCAAACAAAGAAACAAAGGCTTAAGAAAGGGACATAAAGGCTCCCAAGAGAAGTGATTGAGTATGAGTCATCACCCACTCTGGGGTTGAGCAAGGCACTCAGGCGCGTCATCCCAAGAAATGACACAAGTGGACCTGCAAGTGTCCCGTCGTTATCACGTGTCGGTTAAGGGATGGAGGAAAATCTACCACGTTTAGTTTGTGCATTAAGCGCATTAAATGCAAAGGAAGTGATACACTCGAACCCAGAGGCTAAATGTTTCAGAAGAAGGCCTTTATAAGGAGGATTAATACTACTTTGAATGGGTCAAACAACTAGAGAGAAATTAGACCATATTAGCCTAGAGGTACTTGTAACCTTGTTCTCCATTCATACAAGAAACTTAGTGGATGTAGATCAGTTTTGAGAGGTGAACCACTTAAATCCTGTGCCTAAAATCATTTGTTTGCAAAGCCCGTCCATCAAAGGCAAACACTCGACCTTTTTGACCTTTGTTAAACTCACCAGTTTTGAGTGTTAATAATACACTGAGACAACCTTTAATTATGTTATCATATAATCATAGTCACCATAAATTTTCCAACGATATTCAAAGCAAGCAATATCTGAGGCAACTATGGATATAACGAGCTAGCCATGAATTGTAAAACCAAACTTACCAATGTAACAATATATAAAGGCATCAAATTTACCAAGGCCATGATAAATTCAAGGATCTAATATCAAAGGTGACAATGATTTGGAGCATCCAAAACCAAAGCAACAATATATCGAGGCAACCATAAATTGAGACTTCAATAACCGAGGCAACAAATAATTTATGCATCATAATTCTAAGGCAACCATTCACCAGGCTGACTTAAAACTGAGGAAACCAAAAGTTGAGCCACCAATATACCAAGACAACGTTTAATTACGTAATCATACAACAACTTGACCATAAAATTCATAACAATAAATATTTGAGGCAACTATGGATGCATTGAGGGAACAATGAATTGTGGCACCAAAGTTACCAATGTAACAATAAATAAAAGCATCAATTTATTGAGGCAACTATAAATTCAAGGAACAAAAATCCATGGCAACAATGATGTGCAGCTTGCAAAAACCGAGGAAACAATATACCGAGACAACTATAAATCGAGACTTCAATAACCAAGGCAATCAATAATTTATGCATCATAATTCAGAGGCAATCATTAACCAAGGCGATACTAATATAATGAGACAACCTTCAATTATGTCATTGTATAACCAACGTGACCATAAATTTTACCAACAAAATTCAACGCAATAAATATTTGAGGCAACTATAGATATACCGAGCTAACCATTAATGGAGGCAACAAAGTTACGAATGTAACAATAAATAAAGGCAACAAATTTACCACGGCCACTAAAAATTCAAGGAATAAATATGTGAGGCAACAATGATCTATAACATCCAAAACTGAGGCAACAATATATCCAGGGAAGCATTAATTGAGGCTTAAATAACCTAGGCAACAATTGATTTATACATTATATTTCTGAGGCAACCATTGACAGAGGCATTGTGACAGCCCGTCCCGAAATTAATTATATTTTATTTTTCGATAGTGTGGAAATGACATTTTTGCCCTTGAGCATTGGGTTGTATTTGTGTAAATGGGCTAAGAAAAATGGTCCAATTATATTATTTCCTACAATTTTGGACCCATTTAGAATTTAGGGTTTATTTTGTTTGCTTAGTGTGAGTAATGGCCCAATTAGATGTTAGGGTTTTTAGGTTAGTGTCCAATCCGGACCAAAGCGCACACACACTCACACGTGCACACACACAGACCATCATCACCTTCACCCTCTCTCTCTCGATTCGTCTCTTTCCGTACAAACCGTACGGACAACCTCCAAACCTTCACTTCAACGCACGGATCAAACCTTTAGAGGCCAGTTTCGAGTTCTTGGTAACCTTAGGATCACAACCATACCTTTATTTGGTCGTGAGGCCTTCGAAAACACCGGAACTAGTGAGCTCCGATGAGGGTACAGTTACACCATCGTGATCGTGTGCTTTTCATGGCATTCTGAGGCTCGAGGGAGTCCTAAATCTACCTTACGAAGCTATTAGGACAATTTTGGAGGATTTTGGACGTCGAAAGGCTCGGGTTTCATGAGTTGCAGAGGTGGCCGGGGTATCCCAGGTTTTTCCGGCCATTTTCCGTGAGAGTTAGGGCTTAAAAGTGAAACCGGTGACATAGTCGACGGCAGGCGGCGGAGTCCGGCGACTCGCCGGAGAAGAAGACGAATATTCCGTCAACTTTTGAGATATATATATATATATATATATATGTATATTCTATTTTTTGGGAAATTATACAGGTTTTACGGCGAGGGGTTATAACTTTTGAGAAAAAGAGAATGTTTTTAAAAGCTTTGTTTTCGCCCACTCACACTTTCTGTTTTGCGCCCCTCCAGGTCCTAGGTAGGAGTGCTTGTTGGTGGCTCACGAGGAGACGACGGCGGTTCTGACAGTCTGTAATTTATGTAGGACCATCCTTCTGGTATTGTATAATTAGTATTTGTCCTGCTGGACTGCACTTAGGCTACCTATGCTCTGGTTATGTGTTGTCACACTTAAATCTCGTCACTTGCACTTATGTGTTCGCCTAGCCAAATTAGTCATTTTGGTTTTTATTCACTCGCATTTTTATTCTCTTATCAAATCCACACTCCACACATGGCTACGTCACCCTCACGTGACAGCCAACACGCCTTGATTTAGGTCAGGGTGTGTCAGTTTGGTATCAGAGCCAGGTTTGGCTGTCCTGCATATTTTGTGAGTATTCTAATTATTTTGGTGCCTTCTGTCAGTACCATGCCGCCAATAGAGAGCCACTTACTTCAGCTGAGTCTAGTTTCCCTGATATTGCTCAGTTAGGGGAAGTTATTGCTAATGTTATTCAGTCTTCGCTTCGCCCTCCTTAGAGGACTCCCGTGGAGACTATGTATAATTTGAAGTTGAATAATTTTGTGGGTAATGAGGGACACGACGGAGCTGAGCGTTTGCTTAATCATCTTGAGAAAACCTTTCGATTGATGCAGAGACAGGGAAATCTCCCTGAGGATAGGTGGGTTGAGACTACCACTTGGTTTTTAGGTAAGGAGCCTACATCTTGGTGGAGATAGGAGTCTTATCAGTTGTCACCTGAGGAAGCTGCTAATTGGGAAGTTTTTAAGTAGTTGTTTCAGAAAAGATTCATTCCTCCAGAGTACATAGATCGAAAGAAGCAGGAATTCACACATTTGAAGCAGGGGAAGATGTCGGCGAACGAGTATTACAAGAGGTTTACTGATTTGTCACGTTATTGCCCTGAGATTGCTGTTAATCCTGTGGAGATGCGTCACCGTTTTAGACTGGGTACTAGAAAGAAGTGGCGTTCTATGGCGACCACGACTCCCTGTGCTACTTACCAAGAGTTTTATGAGATTCTCCTACGAGTTGACGATTCAGAGAATATGCCCAGTGATAGTGAGGAAGAAGAAGAAAAAGATGGTAACCAGAGGAAAAATAATAAAGATAAGGGGCAGTCATCACAAGGACCTCGCAAGACCCAGAGTTTCAAAAGGAGTGGTACCAGTGCTAGTTCTTCTAGTGGGGGCTTTAGTGCTACTGGGCAGAGGAGATGTGGCAGATTTTCTGGAGGTCCTCGTTTTCAGAAGCAGAGGGATTCTTGCAGTACAGGTGCTCTTCTGTGACGTAGTGCAATAATCATCATTTTGGGGAGTGTAGGCGAGGTAGTAGTGGATGCTTCAGTTGTGGTCAGATGGGACATAGAGCTATGCAGTGCCTTCAAAATCAGCAGAGGCCCCAACCACCTTCTCTACCACCGCCAGTTACGATTCAGCATGTTCCAGGACCTAGTGGTTATACTCAGACGAGTCGTGGAAGTGCTTATCACTATCGGGGTGATATAACTCCATATTCTGAAGGACAGTATCAGTACCCATAAGACCCGTATAAGCAGAGTGGAGCAGAGTGGTTATGCTCAGTATCCAGGAGGTTATACACCATATCAGCCATATTTGGCTAGTGGATCCCAATGGTATTTGGGAGGACAGTCCCAGAATTTAGGGGTTGCTTCTAGTAGTGCGGGATCATCGAGGCAACCTAACCAGCCCGATCGAGGTACTCAAGGACGTGCAAATCAAGCTAGTAGAGGTCGTGGTGGACGACAGCAAGCACAGGGTTGTATCCACAATATTACCTTGCAGGATGCTCAAAATTATCCTGACTTGATCATGGGTACGTTAAATATTCTTGGTCATTTTGCTAGAGTATTAATTGATTGTGGTGCTACACATTCTGTTATTTCTCATACGTTTGCTCAGACAATACAACTTCATCCTACACCTCTTGGGTACGAGTTAGAGTTTTCGATGCCCAGAGGGGGGACGTGTTGTGTTAGTTGGGTGTATCCCGGATGTCCCGTGTTAGTAGAGGATGTAGTTATGCCAGCTAACCTCGTTCCATTAGATATTGTTGATTTTGATGTTATTCTGGGAGCAAATTGGTTGCATTATAATCGTGCCAATATACATTGCTATGAAAAGATGGTCACATTCCATCGCCCAGGGTTACCTGAGGTTACATTTGTGGGATTGCGTAGTGGAGTGAGGCACGGTGTTATTTCTGCCGTGAGGGCTAAAAGGTTGTTAACTAAAGGTTGTCAAGGATATTTGGCTCATGTGGTACTGAATGATAATGCTCCTAGTAGTGTGGAGGATGTACGAGTAGTCAGACATTTTCCTGATGTATTCCCTGATGATTTACTTGGACTACTGCCAGACTGTGATGTGGAGTTCACTATTGATTTGCTTCCAAGTACAAATCATATATCTTTAACTCCTTATCGAATGGCTCCTGCTGAATTAAGAGAATTAAAAATTTAGTTACACGAATTGGTTGATAAAGGTTTTATTCAGCCTAGTACTTCACCCTGGGGAGCTCCAGTTTTATTTGTACGAAAGAAAGACGAGGCTTTAAGGCTATGTATTAATTATCGGCAATTGAATCGGGTAACGATTAAAAACCGTTATCCGTTGCCATGCATAGATGACTTATTTGATGGCGCATGTGTGTTTTCTGAAACTGATTTGAGGTCTGGTTATTATCAATTGAAGATTAAAAGTGAAGATGTTCCAAAAACGGCTTTTAGGACTCGATATTGTCTTTATTGATCATATTCTGGTATACTCTAAGTCTAAAGCAGAGCATGTTCGACATCTCACTTTGGTGTTGAAGAAATTGAGGGAACACCAATTATATGCTAAGTTTAGCAAATACCAGTTTTGGTTAGATCAAGTGGCATTTTTGGGACATGTTATATCAGCCCAAGGTATTCAAGTGGACCCTCAGAAGGTAGCAGCTGTTGAGAATTAGGAGCAACCACGAACCGTCACTGAGGTACGAAGTTTTCTTGGCCTAGTTGGATATTATAGACGGTTTGTTAAGGATTTTTCAGTTATTGCATTACCACTGACGAGATTGATGAGGAAGGATGTTAAATTTGAGTGGGTCGATAATTGTGAGCAGAGTTTTCAGCAGCTTAAGTATTGTCTCACTCATGCACCTGTTTTGGCACTTCCACACGATAGTGGTAATTTTGAGATTTATAGTGATGCTTCCTTGAATGGTCTAGGATGTGTGTTGATGCAGCATGGTAGGGTGATTGCTTATGCTTCACGACAGTTGAAGCCTCATGAGATAAATTGTCCTACTCATGAGCTTGAGTTAGCAGCTATTGTTTTTCCTTTGAAAATTTGGAGGCATTATCTTTATGGAGAAAAATGTAAGATTTTTACGGAACATAAAAGCCTTCAGTATCTTTTCACCCAGAGGGATCTTAACCTTCGACAACGAAGGTGGATAGAATTATTGAGTGACTATGATTGCACGATTGAGTATCATCCTGGTCGTGCAAATGTGGTGGCAGATGCACTGAGTAGGAAATCTCAAGGCCGAATTAATGCTTTATACGCTAGTTGTATTCCTCTTATTACAGATTTGAGAGCTACTGGAGTGAAGTTAAGGGTGGAAGATAAAGAAGAAGCTTTACTTGCCAGTTTCCAGGTTAGACCAATTTTGATTGATCGTGTGCTCGAGGCTCAAATGAATGATGAGGAAATTCAGGAATTAATTCTTGCAAGATATAGAGGGAAAAAGAAAGACCTCAGAATTCGAGAGTCGGATGGTATGCTTATGCAAGAGAAAAGAATGTACGTGCCGAATAATGCAGAGTTAAAGAAAGAAATTCTTGATGAGGCGCACCTATCAGCTTATGCGATGCATCCCAGGAGTACAAAAATGTATCATACCATTAGACCATTTTATTATTGGCCTGGTATGAAAAGAGAAATAGCAGAATATGTGAGTAGATGTGCCATTTACCAGCAAGTCAAAGAAGAAAGGAAAAAGCCATTTGGGTTGATGCAGCCACTTCCTGTTCCACAATGGAAATGGGAAGATATTACTATGGATTTTGTGTACAAGCTTCCACGTATGCAGAATGGTTATGATGGCATTTGGGTGATAGTGGATCGGCTTACTAAATCAGCGCACTTTATTCCAGTACGGGATAAGTATTCCTTAAGTCGATCTATCAAAGATTGTTAAGTACCATGGGGTTCCGGTTAGTATCATTTTTGATCGAGATCCTAGGTTTACTTCTAAGTTCTGGGTGGCATTTCAGGAGGCTCTTGGTTCGAGATTACTTTATAGTATGACATATCATCCTTAGACAGATGGTCAATATTAAAGGGCTATTCAGACGTTAGAGGATATGCTAAGAGCTTCTGTATTCTAGTTTGGTGATGCTTGACATAGGCATTTAGATTTGATGGAGTTTGCTTACAATAATAGCTACCATTCGAGTATTGGTATGTTACCTTTTGAGGCACTCTATGGTAGGTCTTGTTGTACTCCATTATGTTGGTCAGAGGGTTGTGAAAGAGTTTTGGTGGGCCCTAAGATTGTAGAGGAGACTACTCAGAATATTCAGGTAATTAAGTCTAACCTGAAAGCGGCCCATGATCGAGTGTATAATGTTGGTGATTGGGTATTTTTTAAGTTGTCACTGTGGAAAGGTGCAGTAAGGTTCGGAAAGAAAGGTAAGCTGAGCCCTAGATATATCGGACTGTACCAAATCACCGAACGAGTCGGTGAAGTTGCTTACAAATTAGAATGGCCTCCAGAGTTATCTAAGGTGCACGATGTTTTTCATGTCTCTATGCTTCGTCATTATGTCTCAAATCCATCACATGTGATACCTGCTCAACCATTGGAAGTTAATCCGGATTTGACTTATGAGGAGGAGCCAGTGACGATTTTAGATTGGAAAGATAAGGTTATGAGAAACAAAACTATGCGCTTAGTGAAAGTTTTACGGAGGAATCACTCAGTGGAGGAAGCCACCTGGGAGATGGAGGACCGTATGAGAAAGATGTATGCACGCTTATTTTATGGTTATCAGCAGTTGTTGTATTATTATATGAAATTTTGGGGATGAAATTTTCTTAAGGGGGGTAGGTTGTGACAGCCGTCCCGAAATTAATTATATTTTATTTTTCGATAGCGTGGAAATGACCTTTTTGCCCTTGAGCGTTGGGTTGTATTTGTGTAAATGGGCTAAGAAAAATGGTCCAATTATATTATTTCCTACAATTTTGGACCCAACTAGAATTTAGGGTTTATTTTGGTTGCTTAGTGTGAGTAATGGCCCAATTAGATGTTAGGGTTTTTAGGTTAGTGTCCAATCCGGACCAAAGCACACACACACGCACACGTGCACACACACAGACCATCATCACCTTCACCCTCTCTCTCTCGATTCTTTTCTTTCCGTACAAACCGTACGGACAACCTCCAAACCTTCACTTCAACGTACAGATCGAACCTTTAGAGGCCAGTTTCGAGTTCTTGGTAACCTTAGGATCACAACCATACCTTTATTTGGTCTTGAGGCCTTCGAAAACATGAGAACTAGTGAGCTCCTGCGAGGGTACAGTTACATCATCGTGATTGTGTGCTTTTCATGGCATTTTGAGGCTTGAGGGAGTCCTAAATCTACCTTATGAAGCTATTAGGACAATTTTGGAGGATTTTGGATGTCGAAAGGCTTGGGTTTCATGAGTTGTGTGGCCAGGGTATCCCAGGTTTTTCCAGCCATTTTTCGTGAGAGTTAGGGCTTAAAAGTGAAACTGGTGACACAGTAGACGGCCGACGACAGAGTCCGGGGACTTGCCGAAGAAGAAAACGAATATTCCGTCAACTTTGACGGAATATTCCTAACGGAGACTAACGGCGTCAGTTGTTTCGCATATAGGTGAGACGTTTCCTGAGGACGAGCGCAGTCAAGAGAGGCTCGGGGGCTAAGACCCTTCTACATATCAGTGAGTGGGCATTTTGGTTTTCTATATATGTATATGCTTGGTATTTTTCCAGAAAGCTTATTTAAATGGTTTATGCTTTGAAATGCCATGCCAAATACTTTGTGTTTTAGAATATGAATGTGTTAGTTGTATATGCTATTGTTGATGCCTGATAGAAGCATATTTATGCAACTTAGTTAGCTTGTTTTCGTGCATTTATGTTGATTGTTCTTAGTTAATTTAGTATTTTAAGCTATTTTCGTGTGTTTATAGGTCCAAAGGGGTAAAGTATCAAGAAAGTGCATTTTGGAGCCTTTTGGAGCAGTTTTGGGCATGTTTTGGATAGCTTATGCTTGGAGCAATGTAGATGGACGAAATTGAAGACCAAAGCATGCTAGGAATCAGCCAAAGAGAGGAAGAAAAATTAATTCAAGTCAAGGAAGGAAAAGGAATCCAACAAGAAGAAGGGGTTGACCAAGTCAAAGTTTCCTAATCCTAATGTGCAAGGAAATCAGCCACAAAGAGGAGTCCTAGACATTTTGGGACACCTAAATCCCAACCTAAGCAGGTTGCCACACCTTCCCTTGAAGTCATACACCTTTTCCGCACAAAGTTCACATTCCCCTTTTAATTTGCACACAAAATCAGCAAGGAAGTCCTTTACTTACCCTTTTTCCTTTCCTTGCCGCAACTCCCTTACCCTTTTCCTTAGATTTCTGATTTTAATTCTTCTTTTCCCTTGAGGTTTTGGAGTAAATATGTTTCCTAAATAAATCCAAACCGTGCCTTACCTATTCCCTATATATATCACACTATGCCGCACCCTAGACATACGATTCCACCATCCATTCACTTACCTATCCACTCATTCACTTCTCCATTAATTCCCACAAACACTTTCAGCCATCCCAAGTTCTTTGCCGCACCAATCCTTCGATCCTTTCATCCAAAACACATCCATACACAACCTTAGACACTTGTGCCGCAACAAGGTGGAGAAGAAGGAGGCCTTTGACATTCAAGTTTGAAGATTGGATCGTTCTAGGTGTACTTTATTCTTACTTTCAATGTTTACTTTATTATTCTCTAATTTTGTTGTGACCATGAGTGGCTAAATCCCTACTTAGCTAGGGGGAAATTCGAAGCCATGAATATGCTTGAGATATGAATTGATTTCTTCCAATTGTGATTTGATAAATCGTGAATGCAATTCAATTAACTGTTTTATTCATAACTTGTTCTTGTATGTCGATTAAGAGGGCCCGCTGAGTTTGCATGCTTGAATTTGATGCTAGAATATAAGGGAGTTTCACCTAATCGTTATGAACTTATATTCATGAGTAGTGAAGGTTGCTGGTCACAATCGCGTTAATTGAGTTCCTGGCAAACGTATCATGCATTCATAGTTACGAATGCTTTGTCAACACTTATGATTTTCATTGAACGTAATGATCTCTAACTGTGTCTCTTCTATGCATTCATGTAGGGGACCGTTGGAGAATAATTTGGGTTGTCGTATGCATCATCCAATTCAACGACATAAGGAAAATCTGAGGGTTAATTAGTGCATCACGGTTAATCTGGGGTGTTGAGGTTCATGGTTTATTGAAAAGCAATTGGAAATCGGTTCATGTACAAGTGTGTCATGTGTGGAAAAGGACCCTCAAGCTAGCCCATCATCCATCCAAATCCCAAAATCGTTTTCAATTTGTTTTACTTTCAAATCTGTTTTCTTTTTAACTTACTTGTTTTACTTTCAAATTCGTCCAAATCAAAACCCCCCTTTTACTTTCTTGTTTTAAAGTGTTTAACATCTGTTTTGTTTGTGTTTCCAAGTGTTTTGAGTCAAACTAAAACCAATTTTCGTCCAAAACCATCTTTAGTGTTAGAATCTGTCCAAAAAATGTTTTTAAGCATTTTTGAGTGTTTTTAACTTGTTTTGAGTCCCTTGAGTCTTTTCAAACGTTTTTAACTTTGTTTTTGTGTTTTTAAATCAATTTAGAGTCGATTAGCAATCCCTCCTAATCCCCGGTCCAGAACGATCCCTACCTTGCATACTTACTACAATTGACAACAAGAGGGTTTAATTTGAGTGCTTAACTTTTATCACATCAAATTTTGGCGCCGTTGCCGGGGATTAGCAACTTTGCCAATCCCCCGTTGTTTCTTTTTGTTTCTTTTTCGTTTGTTTTAGTTTTAGCTACTGATTTTGTTTTGTTTCTTGTGTTTTGGTACTAGTTTATGGCTCGAAGTTCTCAAACAGTTCGTGAGAACATCTTAGAGTTTGACGACGATTTTGAGAGAACTTTGAGAAGGAGGAGGAATCAACAAGAGTCTAACCCACCTAGCCCTGAAACTGAGCTTGAAGAACACGAAGTAGAGGAGGAAGAAGTCCCCACGGGACAAGTTGTACAAGTCATGGCAGCGGACAATCGAACCATCAAAGAGCTTTCTGCCTCGGGTGTGGACAATGCCATGCCCCTATGCATCCAATACCCCACGGCAGCTCAAGGCAAGACCGAGGAGTTTGAGTTGAAATCAAGCTTGTTGCATCACATTCCGAAGTACCATGGGCTGTCCATGGAGGATCCAAACAAGCATCTAAAGGAGTTTGAAGTTGTTTGCTCGAGCATGACCCCGGTGAACGTTGATCGCAGCATCTTGAAGATGAAGGCTTTTCCCTTTTCTCTCTTGGAAAAGGCTAAAGATTGGTTGTATGAACTAGCACCTGGGATCGTTACTTCATTGGAAAGTATGAAACGGGCATTCTTAGAGAAGTTCTTTCCAACGTCAAGAGTTATCCTTTTGAGGAAGCGGATTAGTGGCATCGAACAAAATGAAGGAGAGTCTTTCCCGGCCTACTACAAACGTTTCAAGACCCTTGTTGCATCCTGCCCACAACACCAAATGAAGGAGGAGCTACTCATTCAATATTTCTACAAAGGACTCCTCCCCATTGAATGTCGAATGCTAGATGCCTCAGCAGGTGGTGCGTTGGTTGACAAAACTCTGGTGGCTGCCAAGACTCTTATTGCAAACCGAGCACTCAACGCACAACAATATGAAGGTGTTGGGTAGAGGGGAAGCTCACGGCAACAAAGTGTATATGAGGTAAGTACAATTTCTAAAATTCAATCACAATTAGCTAATCTTACCTCTCTTGTGTCTCAGGCTGTAATTGGATCAAAACCACAAGAACACCAAGTTTGTGGCGTGTGCTCCATCCAAGGGCATCCATCCGAGACATGCCCACAGTTGATTGAGAATGGAGGATGGGAATCTGCCAATGCTATTGGATTCCAAGGCCAAAACCAAACCAAATACGATCCATACTCGAACACATACAACCCCGGATGGAGAGATCACCCTAATATGAAGTGGAGAGATTCCCAACAACCTTCACAACAAGGGGGATTTCGGCAAAATCCCCCTGGGTTTCCACGGCCCTATGTCCCTCAACAAACTCAACAACCTCAACCACCTCCGGTCCAATCTACTTCAGGTTCGTCTTTTGATAATGCGCAAGTTATTCAATTACTAACTAATTTGGCGCAAGGACAAGAAAATCAAGCCAAAGACATGCATAATTACGCCAAAGAAGTGCAAAATCAAGCCCGTGAGGTGACTGAATTGAAAAGACAAGTGGGACAAATGGCTGAATTCATGGAGCAATTTAGTAGAGAACAAGGTAAGCTACCTAGTTCGACGAATGTGAATCCGAAGGGAGGCTTCGAATCTGCCAAAGCCATCACCTTGCGTAGTGGAAAAGAAGTTGGCATTGAGTCCGACACTCCCAAATCGGCCCAAAAAGAGGATGTCAAGCAGGAAGAGGAGGAGGGAAGCACAAGCACACCCACGGCAAGGGTGAAACACCCTTTGCCGCAGGCCCCTATCCCTCCTAATTCGGCCAAACAAGGTAAGTTGGGTTCAAATTCACTTAATACTAATCTGCCTGATGTTCCTTTTCCTCGTAGGTTCCTACAATCAAAGAAGGATGAGAACGAGAAGGACATTCTTGAGACATTCCAGAAAGTGCAAGTAAACATCCCGCTCATTAATGCAATTAAACAAATCCCGAAGTATGCCAAATTTCTCAAAGAACTTTGCTCAACAAAGAAGAGACGTTCAAACAAAGAGATAGTAAAGGTAAGTGAGAATGTTTCAGTGGTTTTGCAACGCAAACTACCTCCTAAATGCAAAGATCCAGGTAGCTTTACTATCCCTTGTGTAATTGGCAATACAAGGTTCGAACATGCCATGTTAGATTTAGGTGCATCTATTAACGTCATGCCATATTCAGTTTATGCATCAATGAACCTAGGTGAGCTGAAAAATGATGGGGTTATTATTCAATTGGCGGATCGTTCTAATGCTTATCCAAAGGGAGTTTTGGAGGATGTTTTGGTGCAGGTTGACCATTTAATCTTTCCGGCCGATTTCTATGTGCTCGAGATGGAGGAATCAGCTCATTTTTCCCCAATGCCGCTCCTACTTGGAAGACCCTTCATGAAAACCGCCCAAACCAAGATTGATGTGGCCAAGGGAACGTTATCTATGAAGTTTGGTGGCGATAATATTAAATTTAATATTTCTAAACCTGTTGAGACTTCTAATGCTATTCACTCTTGTTTTGCTATTGATAAGATAGAAACTATAGGGCAAGAATGTTTAGCACCAAGCACCAATGATGCATCAAGAACCCTCAACGACGAAGGAAGGGGAGTGAAGCATAAGGACCACATGGCCACTGCCCTCAAAATACCCAATCTGGCCGTGGGAACCATGGGGAATAATGTTGATAGTGCTGCCACTTCGTCGCAGCCTAGAGCTATCTAATCCAAATCCAATTCCCATTTCGATTAATAGGTGGTTCCCTTCTTTGATGCAGATACCCAAACAAATTCCCAATGGTGGGCGGATTTACATGAACTTTAGGGACCACAACGCACCAATCAGCAAACATCACTACACCCTTCCATTCATCAATCCACTGTACGACCTTTTTGAGGAGCATGTTGTGGAGGAAGAAGCACTTCATGCCGTGGGGCCCCTTCAAACTTAACGAGCAGATTCGTCCGGCTGCACGACGTTAAAGCAAGCGCTTCTTGGGAGGCAACCCATGCATTCAATAAAGAGCTTTTGGACGATCCGGCATTATAACCAGGTGTTTATGTTCCAAAACTGTACTCTTTTACTTTGCAATTCGTGTCTTATTTGCTGTTTGTTTGTTTGCTTTTGTGTGAGTTTATGTTTGAAACATTGAGGACAATGTTTGATTTAAGTGTGGGGGGGTAAACAAGCTGTTTTTGCATGATTTTCGTGGGTTTTATGCACCTATCACTTACAATGTTGTTTCTCACTGTTTTTATGTGTTTTTAGTGTGTTTTGAAGCATTTTAGTGTGTTCTGACATAAAAATCCGAAAATCTCATAAAAATCTGAAAAATTGTTTTGAAAAAGCCAAAAAGAGTTGTTTTTGTGTGTTTGTTTGTGTTTTAGGATACCTTCCAACACAATGATGAGGATTTGGTTTTTAATTGCATGACTGTTAAGGAAAGTTGTAAACATGGATGGAAGTTTGATATACCTTTGGTTTATGCTTGGCTGTCGTTGTTGTTTATGAATTCACATTTGATTACAAAAGAAAAAAATCAGTTTTTGTAACATGCTTGAAGGAAGGAACTCAAATTAACGCTACAACCCTGTGAGACTTGAGCCTAAACGTTCTTTGGAGAGTTAAAAATCTGTGCATTTGTTGTTTTCTAAACTCGTTGCATGATCTCATTATTCTTTGCTTGGTTGCTACTTAGAAGGCGTTTCATCATTTAGTTCCAAATACTAGAACTCATATCCGTTTCATTCAAAGCATGACATTAAGTGCATAACACACGAACAAGATGAAGTTGTGTAGTGAACTAAGAGCCAAACAGCCATCCCCCGTGCAATTGTGTTTAGGTTTAACCCCGTTGAGCCTCGTTTAGCCTATTTTCTTTGTTAACCCACATCATCCTCACCTAGCCTAGAATAGGACCATCCATACCCTTGTTCTTGAAGCATAGTGGAGCATGACTTAAAGGGAATTCTTTTTGAGTAATTGTATGCAGAAAATAAGTGTGGGGGGAGGAATTTTTGGTGTATTTGAGTACAAAAAGAAGAAAAATTCGTATAAAAAGAAAAAAGAAAAAGAAAAGTTGTGAAAAGAATGAAAAAGAGTGGAAAAATATGTGAAAAAGAGCTCTAAAGTGTTGATTGTTGGAGAAAGGGTCCAAAAAGTTGAATTAGGCCCTAAGTGTTGCATGAATCTTCCCTTGTGTTTAAAAGTTGATTTCCGCATTCTAAAATGAATTCTAAGTGTCAATTTGATTACTTTGCTTGCTATTGCTTAAAGAACGTTTGTTTATCCTTACCCTTCCTTGTTAACCAATACCCTTAGCCCCGTTACAACCCTTAACTTCTATCTTTGAGTGTTGTGTGCTTCAATTTGTGGAGTTTGGAATTGGTATGAGCATATGGTGTCCCTGGTTCTCGCGTCTAAGTAGTAGCATTCCATTCATGAGATCATATCTAAACATGCTTAATAACTCCAGAAAATGCTTTCTTTGCTATAAACATATGTGAGTGTTCGTTTACATTTTTACATATCTTCTCACATATAACTAGTGTAGGGTGTATAGTCAGAAAATCTGTGTGAAAAAAGAGAGTATCTTGTAAGGAATTGGGTGAATTCTCTAAGGCATGTTACTACATTCAAATCATTGTTTTAATTGATTAAATGCGAGCTAGTAAGTGACGACTGTGATTAAGTATGTGCTCAAGCGTAAGGATGACTAAAATCTATGTGAATGATGATCTTTGGCATGTCATGTGCGTTGGAAATCCCTGAGGCAAAAGTTGGAAGGTTTAGATTGTGTTTTGTTTACTTTGTTTTGTTTTGTTTGTTTCGTTTTGCTCGAGGACTAGCAAAAGCTAAGTGTGGGGGAATTTGATAGAAGCATATTTATGCAACTTAGTTAGCTTGTTTTCGTGCATTTATGTTGATTGTTCTTAGTTAATTTAGTAGTTTAAGCTATTTTCGTGTGTTTATAGGTCCAAAGGGGTAAAGTATCAAGAAAGTGCATTTTGGAGCATTTTTGGGCATGTTTTGGATAGCTTATGCTTGGAGCAATGTAGATGGACGAAATTGAAGACCAAAGCATGCTAGGAATCAGCCAAAGAGAGGAAGAAAAATTAATTCAAGTCAAGGAAGGAAAAGGAATCCAACAAGAAGAAGGGGTTGACCAAGTCAAAGTTTCCTAATCCTAATGTGCAAGGAAATCAGCCACAAAGAGGAGTCCTAGACATTTTGGGACACCTAAATCCCAACCTAAGGAGGTTGCCGCACCTTCCCTTGAAGTCATACACCTTTGCCGCACAAAGTTCACATTCCCCTTTTAATTTGCACACAAAATTAGCAAGGAAGTCCCTCACTTACCTTTTTCCTTTCCTTGCCGCAACTCCCTTACCCTTTTCCTTAGATTTCTGATTTTAATTCTTCTTTTCCCTTGAGGTTTTGGAGTAAATATGTTTCCTAAATAAATCCAAACCGTGCCTTACCTAATCCCTATATATATCACACTATGCCGCACCCTAGACATACGATTCCACCATCCATTCACTTACCTATCCACTCATTCACTCCTCCATTCATTCCCACAAACACTTTCAGCCATCCCAAGTTCTTTGCCGCACCAATCCTTCCATCTTTTCATCCAAAACACATCCATACACAACCTTAGACACTTGTGCCGCAACAAGGTGGAGAAGAAGGAGGACTTTGACGTTCAAGTTTGAAGATTGGATCGTTCTAGGTGTACTTCGTTCTTAGTTTCAATGTTTACTTTATTATTCTCTAATTTTGTTGTGACCATGAGTGGCTAAATCCCTACTTAGCTAGGGGGAAATTCGAAGCCATGAATATGCCTGAGATATGAATTGATTTCTTCCAATTGTGATTTGATAAATCGTGAATGCAATTCAATTAACTGTTTTATTCATAACTTGTTCTTGTATGTCGATTAAGAGGGCCCGCTTAGTTTGCATGCTTGAATTTGATGCTAGAATATAAGGGAGTTTCACCTAATCGTTATGAACTTATATTCATGAGTAGTGAAGGTTGCTAGTCACAATCGCGTTAATTGAGTTCCTGGCAAACGTATCATGCATTCATAGTTACGAATGCTTTGTCAACACTTATGATTTTCATTGAACGTAATGATCTCTAACTGTATCTCTTCTATGCATTCATGTAGGGGACCGTTGGAGAATAATTTGGGATGTCGTATGCATCATCCAATTCAATGACATAAGGAAAATCTGAGGGTTAATTAGTGCATCACGGTTAATCTAGGGTGTTGAGGTTCATGGTTTATTGAAAAGCAATTGGAAATCGGTTCATGTACAAGTGTGTCATGTGTGGAGAAGGACCCTCTAGCTAGCCGATCATCCATCCAAATCCCAAAATCGTTTTCAATTTGTTTTACTTTCAAATCTGTTTTCTTTTTAACTTACTTGTTTTACTTTCAAATTCGTCCAAATCAAAACCCCCCTTTTACTTTCTTGTTTTAAAGTGTTTAAAATCTGTTTTGTTTGTGTTTCCAAGTGTTTTGAGTCAAACTAAAACCAATTTTCGTCCAAACCCATCTTTAGTGTTAGAATCTGTCCAAAAAATGTTTTTAAGCAGTTTTGAGTGTTTTTAACTTGTTTTGAGTCCCTTGAGTCTTTTCAAACGTTTTTAACTTTGTTTTTGTGTTTTTAAATCAATTTAGAGTCGATTAGCAATCCCTCCTAATCCCCGGTTCAGAACGATCCCTACTTGCATACTTACTACAATTGACAACAAGAGGGTTTAATTTGAGTGGTTAACTTTTATCACATCAGTGCCATGGACGCTCAAGTAAATTCCAGGTAAGGTTATATGTGATTAATGGTAAGTTGTATGGTTATGGTTATATTTAGATTCATTTAGAGCTCATAAACCTGCACCCCGGTGTTAGTGCTCCCGCCCGTGGCCAGGGCACAGTCCTTCACGTTATGTTCACCTCCCGCACCATACGCTCACCTTGGATCCAAGTTAGGTGCATAGTCCTGTCGTACAGACCACATTAGGTGGTTCCAACTCGTAGGTGACCCGCGATTTATCACACAGCTTTCATGTGATCGTAGCACTTGAGCGTATTTATTACACTTAGCCCTATCGTACAGACCACACTAGGTGGTTCCGACTCGAGTGCAGGCATACTTGATGAGCTATAGATTCAGCCGTACAGGCCACAATAGGTGGATTCGGCTGACCCATTATTATTCATCATTTTATTTCATCTGGTTGACTTGATTATTCTTGTGATATCTTGCATGGCATACATGTTGGGATTTTTGGATTGTGGAAATGACTTTTGAGATATATATAAATGTATGTATATGTATATATGTATGTATTGTGATATCTTGCATGGCATACATGTTGGGATTTTTGGATTGTGGAAATGACTTTTGAGATATATATATATATATATATGTATGTATATGTATATTATGTATATGTATATATGTATATATGTATATATATGTATATGTCTATATGTATGTATATGTATATGTATATATGTATATATGTATATATGTATTCTATTTTTTGGGAAATTATACAGGTTTTACAGCGAGGGGTTATAACTTTTGAGAAAAAGGGAATGTTTTTAAAAGCTTCGTTTTCGCCCACTCACACTTTCTGTTTTGCGCCCCTCCAGGTTCTAGGTATGAGTGATTGTTGGTGGCTCACGAGGAAGATGGCGGTTCTGACAGTCTGTAATTTATGTAGGTCATCCTTCTGGTATTGTATAATTAGTATTTGTCCTGCTGGACTGCACTTAGGCTACCTATGCTCTGATTATGTGTTGTCACACTTAAATCTCGTCACTTGCACTTATGTGTTCGCCTAGTCAAATTAGTCATTTTGGTTTTTATTCACTCGCATTTTTATTCTCTTATCACTTATGCACTGCGCACATGGCTGCGTCACCCTCACGTGACGGCCAACACGCCTTAATTTAGGTCGGGGTGTGTCAGGCATCATAAAACATAGTGAACCAAAAGTTGCAGAAAAAGTATATCCAGAACCAATTTATTTGAGCATAAAATTTAGCGAGGCAACACTAAATGGATGCAACAAATAGCTGACAAAACTATGAATTAAGACACTAAATAACCAAGATCACATTATATAACAACAATTAATTATGGCTTCAAATGTTTAAGGAAACTATTAATGTATGCAACAAGATACCGAGCTCAACATTAATTAAGACTTTGAATAACTATCGCAATAAAATAAGGCAACCATTATTCAGGCATCACAAATTTTGAAATTAAAATAGCGAGACCACTGTGAAATTAGGCAACAATAAATTGCAACAACCATTAGTTGAGGCATCAAATTTATTGAGTCTATTGTGAATTTTTGTATCAAACAACGTGGCCAGCAATATATAGTGAGAACATGAATCAAGGCTTTACACAATAACAAACACCAAGATAGGCAACCATTAATTATAGCATAGTGAAACCAGTGCACCTATTAATCAAAGTATCATATAGTGAAGGTGACCATGAATTGTGCCAACAAAATTTGACGCAACAAATGTATGAGGGAACTAAGGATTGTGGCACCAAATAACCGAAAAAGCAATAAATCGAGCCTATCATTAATTCTGCAACCAAATTTATTGATGTAATAATAAATAAAGGAATCAAATTTACCAATAGCATAATATATTGAAGTAATATATATCTGAGGGTTCTAATCGCCCACTGCCTCGCTAAAAGGAACCTAATGAATCGTACACCGTGTAAGGTAGAGATTGAAGAAACAATGGAGATGAGTAAAAATAATTAAATGATTTAATTCTTTATGGCTAGCATTAATTAATATGTTAATTAATCAAACGAATAAGTTCGTTTTAGACCTCGACATAGTTTTGGGCCTCAAGGCCCAATGGGCTTCAAATGTCAAATCCAATAACTCAAGTTGTATGACAACTTGAAAACACAAAGGGCATGAAAGCTCAATTACATGGCCGGCCATAAAGAGTGTGAGGGAGAATTGGTTTTAATTTTAATTATGCCACTCAATGTAAGTGGCTATAGAAAGGAAATTATAACCCATTCCCTCATAAGGGTTTTCTAGAGAGAAAAAAAAAAGACAAAAAGCTCTTTCTTCTTTTAGGAAGCCGGCCACCCTAGGAAGAATGGACTAGCATCCATTTCTTCTTAGGTCACTCATCTCTTCCTCAATGCTCTCCTTGGTGTGGAAATTTAGAGATTCCCTTTCTTGGGAACTTGGAGAATCTATTCCTTCATCCATATCCAAGAAATCATGGAGCCAAGATGCAAAGTTCCTCCATCCACATCCATGGAGCCAAGGAACAAGGGCCCTCACATAGGTGAATATCCTTTGCTAAGCAAAGAGGTGCTTCAAAGGTATAAAAGTTTCTCAACTCTTTTCTTTAAGATTTGAGTTGAGTCTTTGTTCACCACAACTACTAGGCCTTGAATTTCATGGGTAAAGTTTTGTTTTTGAGTGCATACAAGCATGATTCCACCTTTAATTGCATGCATAGATGTTGCTCAAATGAACTTGTTTTCACAAATTTTTCCTTCAAAAAGAAGAGTAAAACAATCACTGATGAAACAATATTAAAGCTAATACGAGGGTATAATATATGGAGTGAAATTAAAGGAACCAGCCATAATGTTATGAGGTCAACAAAAAACACAAACAAAGTAAAGTTAACAGTAATACCCAGGCAAATTCCTAAGCACTACAAAAGGCTCAGAAAATGGTAATGACATCCTTCTCATATAATAATATAGGACCATTTAGTAACTAACAAAATTGGTAAGCCACCCTAAAAGAGGGCTTCATAATTTAATTTTTGGAACTCTTCTCTGCTCACCAACTGTTGGCCAACTACCAAATCGGACAAGGGTGGTAAAAGATCAAACCCAAGAACACAATTCACCTAATATTCAAAGTTCATTCTAGCCGATTTTCATAAATTACTGGCGTAATGTTTTCCTATACTGAAATATAGTGTTCTAGCTTTGAAATAAACCATGCCTTCATCTTCTTTTTCCTCCCTTCACTGCTAGAAATTTCAACTTTACAGAGGCAAAAGTCGAATTTTGTTGGCAAAAAGTCTTTCCCGATGAAAAAATTTGTTGGCCATTTCGTCACGCAATTGCGCAAGAGTTTTCCGGACGATTATTGGTATTTCGTTGGCTAAGTTTTAAGACAACAAATCTCAGTCGTAAAAATTAGAAAATGAGGGAGGGCTGCAATAACACCATAGTATTACAATAAACCATTCAAGCTTAACCAATTTGTCAACAATAAACCATGAAACCTTGACCAATTTGTCAACAATAAACCATGAAAGTTTGCAGCAGTAAACTGAATCGCTCTTGAAAACAGAAATACTTGTGCAACACAAAACTCATAGTCACAGCTCAGCTAGCACATCTCTCCAAGTTAATAATGTCTAAGCTAACATAATTTTTCATTTGTTCATATGCACAGGCATGGAAATCAATTGTATCTAAAGCAAACCCAATACAAGAAAAAAGGAAGAAAACTGAAGTCCCCCGAAAGCAAAACTTCATATTTATACTAGAAAAGGTTGATCAATTGAAAAGCATTTTCTGCCTTACTTTTCTCCAAGCCAAGGACACTAAGTAGACACAACACATCTCATTGAAAAAATCAATTAACAATACAAAAATTAAGATTCAACTAGAGTCATGAAAGCTTTAGCCATAAAATACCTTGCCAGAAGCATTACGAATAGGTGATATGTGAAGGAGATTCCAAAATGAACTTTTATCCTTCCTGAGAATGAAACAGCAACAAAGTCAAATCCGATGTATAATTGTAGTGCATGTGGAACACATAGAACAAATAGTTAAGTAGCAACCTGTAATTCAAGATACGTACTGTGCATGCTGTTTCGTTTTGGAGGCTTTCCTTTATCTGGGGTAAAAAGAAAAAATGGATGATATATGATGAGTCAATATTATATTATATATTTTACCCTATTCTTAGTATAATTTAGTGATTATTTTGGTAGAATTTTGATACTTTGCTTTGTATTTTCAATATAGGACATTCCCCTTCCTCTGGAGCAAAACATGACCAAACGGATGAATTTTGGAGTGATTCAAATTGGAGGACATTCCTGTGTTCCTTAGCTTGTTCGTGTCATAATTTGGGATTTTTCTACCAAGCGATTATTTTCTGGCGATTTATTGAAGAAGCAAAGCGCGTTGCAGTAAAGTAACGTTTCTGGGCTTAAACTGCGTTTTTGGAGCCCAAGATGATCTCAGATGGGTTCGTGGCCTTCTGGAGAAGTGTTCAGAATAGTCCAAGCTTTAAATCCAGCTATTTTGGGCCAGTTTTGGAGCTGAATTGGGTCCAAAACGTGGCTGTGCAGAATTTTGGGCGAATTTCCCAAGTCAATTAGGATTATGTTTCATATTTTATTTCAATTTATTATGTTTCCTAATTTTATTCTAAGACCTTTAGGGCTTATTTTGTACTAGTATAAATAAGATTTTTAGCCATTAGGTTAAAGGGGGGGAAAAACGTATGCAAGATTTGGAGAAGCTTTTGTGCAAAGCTTAGAGATTTTCAGACTTTATTCTACAAGGTCTTTTCATTCTTTTTCTAGTTTAATATAATTATGTTGATTTTAATTATGAGTATGAGTAGCTAATTTTCTTTTGCTAGGGTGAGGCCATGATCCCTAGCAAGAATATGTAGTCTCTTTCTAATTTTCTTTGTTAACCACTGTGCTTTAAACTATCTATTTGTCTTAGTGATTCGCGACCATTAGGATATTTAGAAAAGTAATTTGATGCAATTTTGGCGGAGGGCTGTCCTTGAAATTGGCGCTGGCTTCTTGTGGTTAATATGTGTAACTACTTAGGATGGACGACACGTCTTAGGAGTTATATGGTTTTTCAAAAGGTTTTCACAAAACTTAATGAGTCTTGCATGTTCATATTCGATCTGGATGCCACGGACGGGTTGCATGTTAGATATACGTTCTATGTTGGGGGTTCCCAAGTAGGGCATACTTTAGGAAAACCTAACCTTCAATATATGCATGTGTAATTCATAAGTAATTGGAAGAACTACGTAGGATTGTTAGGGTGACGGCGGAACCCTAGTATTTTCTCATTTGATTTCTAAAAATTGTTTCTTTTTTCTTTCTTTAAAATTGCAGATTTTAATTAGCCTTTTTAATTAATTTCGTTTTTCTTAATTTAGGTCATTAAATCACCCTTTTCCAATCTTTGTTTCTAGATAATTGACTAAGATTTTGGTTTAGCATTAATTGTTTTAAATAATCCTAGCGGAAAACGACCTTGCTTGAGCCGTTTATACTACAACAACCTTGTTCTCTTGCAAGTATTTTGTGTGCTTTTATCTCTACTTTTGTAGTTGGTAAAAATCCTATCAAGAAATTGGCGTCGTCGCCGGGGATTGTTTTAACAACCTGTGTTAATCAGAATCCTTTGTTAATTATTTCTGTTAATAAGTATAAAAAAATTAAAAAATTAATTAATTTTCGCTTCTTTTTACAGATTGCACAATCTGGGCATATCCAGTTCATGGTCTGCACCAGATCCCAAAATCGGCAGTTAGAAGATTTTAATCCAGAGCCAGAACGAAGTTTAAGACAAAGGCGCAGGGAGCAGATTTTAGCGTGGGAACCATCGTTGGAGGGGACTTTTCTGCAACATCTGTTTTCTGGGTTTTTGGACAGCGAGGATACCATGGCTTTCGCCATACCAGATGCTGGGCTTCCATTGAGGGATACATTAGCAGCCCGTGCTAATGAGTTACCAAGTTGTATTGTATATACAAATGAGGAAGGCAACGCGTTCAAAATTAGACATCACATGTTGGAGATTTTGCCTACTTTTCATGGATTAGCTCACGAGGATCCTAATATGCATATCACAGAGTTTTAAATGGGGTGCAGAAATATTATAGTGAAGGGGTTTACTGCAGAATCAATCAAACTTCGTTTGTTTCCTTATTCATTGAAGGACAAGGCAAGAACATGGTTGCTTACACTACCTTCTGCCAGTATCACTTCTTGGGCACAGACGAGTAACAAATTTCTTAACAAATATTATCTAGCCTCTAAAGCTCTTGATATGAGAACTCAAATTTTATCATTTGCCCAAAAGCCTAATGAAGAGTTTCACGAGGCCTGGGAGCGTTTTAAGGAGTTATTCAGAAAGTGTCCACAAGCAGGAATTGATGGCGACACACGGATGGGCATATTTTTCAGAGGATTAAATTCAAACACTAAAAATCATGTTCATGCTTCATCAGGTGGTTCATATTCAACTAAAAATGCACAGGAAGCCTATCAATTGTTTGACAACATGACATCTGAATATCAACAATAGGCAGGGGATCAAACACAAAATAGGGGCGTTTTTGAAATGTCCATGGGGTCTCCGCATGTATCTGCTCAAATTGAAAAGATTGAGAGAAAAATAGAAAATTTTGATGCAAAATTCGACATGATCTTGCAGAAAATGGCAGCTCCAGTTCAGCAAGTTGTTGTTCAGCACCCTGCAGCAGTTTGTTGTGCAATTTGTAGCCAACCTACATGATAAGCTCATATTTATATATATTTTACATCAAATTTGTGGATGCAAATTTTCTCCTCTTCGGTCTTGGACGATTTTGCACCTACAAAACAATTAACACCTTAGGTTAAGGCCAAAAACCTCACGCGCCCACGATGAATGGGGGGGGGGGGCTTTGGCCGAAGAACCTCCGATGCCAAAGTTAGAATTTTAGAGAGAAAAAGTGTTTAGAGTGTTTTCGCCAAAGGATTGGAATTAGGTTTTTGGTGAGAATGGGAGAGTATTTATAGGAGATGGCCGGTCCCCTTTGGAGAAAAGGTGGCCGGCCCCTTGGAGGGATTTTTGGGTGTGATCTAGGTTTAATTAGCCCATTTATTGGCTAATTAAACCAAAAGGGAATGTATTTGTATTTATGAAAAAGGGTTATAATGAGTAATTGGATGATTGGCTTAAAAAAGGAGGAAAAGAGGAAGGAAAATATGGGAAATAAAGAGGGGGCCGGCCCTTTGGGGTATTTTCTTGGTCTTCAAGGCTAATTTAATTGACAAATCAAGGAAGAATAATCCCATTAATTTGCCAATTATCTCCATTTATGTGGGATAATTGGTAGATTTATGAGATAATTGCCTTGAATGTGGATGGATGAAATAATTCGGATTTGTTTACCTTTTATGGGTGCTTTTGACTTGACCGACAATAATTACCGGCTGCTCGCGCGTAGGAATTCCGATGCACCTCAAGGGCATTTTTGTCTCCTTAATCCGAAAGTCCACGTGTCGCCTTGTGATTATTTTTGGCTCCACAAATGCCCCCACACCTGTTGGGCTGCTCACAGAAAAGGGCAACAGGTGTAGAGACTCTCATACTTTAGGAAACTTCAAGCTGCTTCCTGTTTTGTTGATTTTCCTCTTGTAATAGGAAGATAAATCCCTTCAGGAAAAGGGAAGTAAATTTCCCTTAAAGCTTATTTAAGTCCACCTTAAGTGGATTATCAAATCAACCTTCAGAGAAGAATTTACTTCACCTTACAAGAGAGAAAGAAAGTTTAGAGGATATTTGTTCCCCCTCCTCTAGCAGTCTTCCACATCTTGCCCGTGTAAAGGATCGCTCCTCGCTGCTTCTAGGTAAGAAAAAATTAATTTTCTTGTCTTCCTTGAATCTTGGTTGGATGAGGACCCGAGACTTGTGGTTGGTGATTCATGAGACCATGAAAAATATATGTATGCATACATATATTCATATTTTCTTCTTGCCCTTTCCTTGGCTGAGCGCGGGGCGCTGTTGTGGAGAAAGAAACCAGGCCGTGGGGCCTGGCTGGTTGCTGGGTCTTGCGAAAGAAAAAATAATATTTTTTTTTTTTTTTTTGGTCGCGAGGCCTGCTGCCTCTTTTTTTTTTTTTTTTTTTTTGCAACCTTCTAACGAATCTTTCTCGTACCTTTCTTTGTAGAGTTTTCTCCACCATGTCTTCTTCGGGCCTCAGGAATGATGACGATGTGCCGCCATTGTATCGTCAAGGCGGGTCTTTGAGCAAGGTTGGCTACTTCAAGGCTGCTCACTTCAAGATCAATTCTGATGACTCCTTTGGAGACTTCCTTGAGACGTATTGGCATGCCATTCCATCCGGAGTGCGTGTGAGGCGCGTCAAGGACGGTAGCAGTCATGAGCCATGCGATGAGGTTCGGAAGGCCATCAAATTCCACCCTTACTACTTCGTGCTGGGGTTCACCTTTCCCATGCCGCGTTTTTTCCAAGAAGTGCTCTGCTCCATGAGATGTGCGCCTGCTCAATGCTTTCCAAATGCGGTTCGAGTGATGGTGGGGTTCCACAACTTGAGCCAATTCTTTGACTTGGGACTAACCACCAACGAGTTCTGGTACTTCTTCGACATAGGTCGTGTTGATGGAGTTGGGCAGCTGCGGACTCGTCATAGACTCTTTGACAATTCAAGCAAGGGTGATCATGATTGGGCCAAAGAGACCTTGGAGATAAGCGGCGAGTGGGAGTCCGATCACTCCCCCGAGCTGCGGGTGTCAACAGTCTTCATATCCGGTAAGCAGGCTGCTTTAATTTCCTTCTCGGCTGCTTGATTTTGACGTTGAACTGCTCTTCAATTTTCTGATTGCTCTTTGCCATCTTTGTAGATTCGGAGTTCGGTTCAACTCCCAAGGTTTCTCCGGACATGAAGAAAGTGCATGTCGCTCCGGGCATTCCTTCCGAGTATCGTGAATGGCGCTGGCTGCTAAGTCCTCTTCGTAGGGAGAAAGATGGATTGCCCCCAAAGGAAGAAGTAAGATGGATCAAGGTAGCTGCATTAGCTTGTCCTATCACCGTGGTGGAGCCCGCTGCCAACGATGGTGGAAGAAAGAGGCATTCCCCGTCCGCGCAAGAACCGCCTACTCAAAAGAAGCCACGGGTCGCTCGCGAGGGTTCATCCGCTGCTCAGGAGGGGTTTGATGTGAAGAGGCCAAAGACTTCCTCCGCTGCTCCCGTTGGTCCACCAGCTGCTCCCAAGCTTGTGATTGACTTGACTTCAAAAGAGACTGCCGGACCTGTGCCAGTGACGTCTGCCGTTCTGAAGGCTGCTAGCTCGATCGTCGATAGGATTGCTCAGCGCCGGGGTTCGTCAGTGCCGAAGTTTGTTCTGAAACGTCCGCCTGGGGTTAAGTCTGATTCTCCTTCAGAAAAGCTTGCGTTCGTGAAGAGTGGCACGACCTCCTTGTCTGCTAAGGTGGCGCCAAATCCGGTTCCTCCCACTGCTGAGACCAAGCTGCCTTCTGAGAGGGGTGAGACTGCTTGCGCCAACAGTCCTGGTAAGTCCGCCGAGTCCAATTCCAAGGAAGCTGCTGAGATTTGTGCGCTTTTGAGGCCAGACCTTCTTGAGGATATGGACGCGTGTGCTAAATTTGTTGACGGCGTCAATGGGATTATTGGTCCAGGCTCATTTGTGAAGCATACGCCTGAGTACAGGAGGGCTGCTCTGTTGACCATGATGCAAAAGACGGCAATCTTGGCTGCCGAGTCCATGGTTCTTGATCAAGAGGATATCAAGGCTGCCCAGGAGGTGGGCGAAGTCTATGGCTGCTGAAGCTTACTCCTCGACCGAGAAAGTTAAAAATTTGGAGTCTGAGCTTGCTGCTTTGAAGGAGTCTAACGTCTCTGCCCCCACTTCTCTGCAACTTGAGACCCCTCGCCACGAGATCGCGAACTTGAAGGCTAGGCTTGATGCGACTCAAGTAAAATATGAAAGTGCAGAAAAGGAGATTGAACGTTACATACCTCAGATTCAGGGTCTCGAATGCTCCATCTCTGAATCCCGCTCCGCTGCTTATGCTAAAGATGAAGAACTGGTCGCTGCTTACAACCAGGTGATACACCTCAAGAAAATCATTGACAGGCTTGAGCCTCAAGTGCTGGAGCTTCAAGGTGCTTTGAAGATCAACGAAAGTCTGAAAAAGGAGGTGGAGGAAATGCAGCGGGTCCGTGCTTGTCTGCTTGAGGAAATGGAGCAGCTGAAGATCGAGAAGACCGGGTTCGAGGCCTCGCTGACTCAGAATCAGTCCGACTTCTACAAACTCGGTTATGTTGATCATCTCTTTGGGCGGCCGTCTGACTTTGAGTTTTCTGAAAAAGACTTTGAGACTTTCTCCATTTCTCCAGAAGACCTGCTCGCCTTTACTTTCGAGTCCTCCATTGGTGAAATAGTTGGAGATGGGAGTATCCCTGACGGGGCAGTCGAGAGCGAAGCGCCGGATGGTAACACTGCTGGAGCTGTCGTGGCTGCCGAAGGTGTGACAATGGAGCAGTCGTCGGATGGCCAAGCTGCTGAAGAGTAGTCTTCTATGTAGCCTTTAGGATTTGTTTTTCCTTGTTGCTTTTGCTTTGCTTGAACTCCTCCAGTCTTTGTCAGTTGTTTATCAATTTTGCTAGAAAATTTAATAAACTTGTCTCCTTCGTTTTTCTCCATCTTCGCTTCTTTTATTCATGCCTTAACCTTTAGACTTTATAGGCCAGTAGCAGGCGCGCCACTTTTTTATAAGCAGACAAGCCGCGTAGCCTACATAGTCGTAGGTGTTGGTGTAGAACTTTTCCTTGCAAAGTTGCTAGCCGTAGGGTTGGCAGCCGGACGCCTTACTTACAGAAGCAGACAAATCCGCGTAACCACTAGGCTATTAACCTTTGCCTTCTCCAATTCTGTGGGTTGCGCAGCAAGTGCCACAACACTTTAGGACTTGGTGCAAGTTGCCGCAAAGTCGTTGGCCGCAGGATCGGCAACCGGATGCTTTACTCACTGTAGCAGCCACATCCGCGCGATCCCTAGGCTATTAACCTTGGTTTTTCCCAATTCCGTAGGTTGCGCAGCAAGTGTCACAACACTTTAGGACTTGGTACAAGTCGTCGCAAAGTCGTTAATCGTAGGATCGACAGCCGGACGCCTTACTCACTGTAGCAGCCACATCCGCGTGATCACTAGGCTATTAACCTTGGTTTTCCCCAATTCCGTAGGTTGCGCAGCTAGTGCCACAACACTTTAGGACTTGGTACAAGTGAAGCTTATCAACCACGTAGCATGTCGGTAGTGGATAAAACCTCGTATATGCCTGCTAGCTTGTTTAACCTTTCACAAGAATGTGCGGTTGTATAAGTCTAGTGTGGCTTCACTGCTTAAAGGGCAAGCTGTAGGCAGTCTTCCGGAATCCGTAGGCTACCTTAGTGTACTCGGTAGCAGCTTTAGGGTTCCAGGGATAATGTGCCCCCTCCGTCTCTAGGGCCCGGTTTCCCGCGGATTAGGCCAAGAGACCCAAAATCCTTCAATTAGCTAAGCCTTGAAAAAGACCATTGTGGCTACTTCTAGGAATTCCGGCGCAAGCCATCGTGCATCTAGTTACACTAGGGCAACCAGGCTCATCCACGTCTGGATGTTCGGAGTGAAGAGTTTATCCTCCCGCGTTGGAGAGCAGATTGGTCCCTCGGGGGGCGTTATTCCTGCAGTGAGTCCCTAAGAAGGGCGCGAGCTTCTTTTGAAGCGCAGGAGTTGTCAGTTGCCGCAATGGAATCAAGTTGTAAAAGCGTTCCTTATTGAAAAACAAGTGAACAAATAACTTAATTGTAAAGATTGCGGAACAACTGGTAGTCCTCGGCTTGCGAGGGTTGTGCCCGTCTGAGCTGCTTGAGCCTTCGGGCGTCGGTGGAGATCACACGTGGTACTTCCTCAAGTTGTAGGCGTTCCACTGCTTTTCGATCTCCTTATCATTCATGGTGGCGAGGGTGTAGCTTCCCTTGCCGCCTACTCTGCTGATCTTGTAAGGTCCTTCCCAAATGGGGTCCATCTTCTTTGATCCCTCCCTTCGAGCAGTGATGAAGGCCTTCCTCAGAACTAGGTCTCCGGGTTGAAATTGCCGTATTTTGGACCTCTTGTTGTAACTAAAGAGGAGCTGCTGCTGGTAGGATGCGATGCGGGCTATGGTCTGCTCGCGCCTTTCTTCCGCCAGGTCTAGGTTTGTGGCCATCTCTTCACTTTCTGCTCGACATCTGGCAGCAGGGTGGTGATGCTCGGCATGATGATGTTGGGAGGAATGATTGCTTCCGAACCGAACGCCAAAGAGAAAGGGGTTTCTCCGGTTGCTCGCCTTTTGGTGGTACGGTACGCCCACAGACATCCGGGGAGCGCGTCTGGCCATTTTCCTTTCTTGTCGGCAAGGGATTTTTTGAGGCAGTCGAGGATTGTCTTGTTGGAAGCTTCGGCCTGCCCATTGCCTTGCGGATACCTTGGTGTAGACATATGTTGTTTTATACCGTATTTCTGGAAGAATCCCACCAAGTCTTTGCCTACGAACTGCGGGCCGTTGTCGGTGACGATAGATTGAGGGATACCAAAGCGGCAAATGATGTTCCTCCATATGAAGCGTTCTATGTCCGTTTGAGTTGTCATCGTCATGGGCTCCGCTTCTATCCACTTGGTGAAATAATCAGTTGCCACGATCATCATTCCTCTGCCCCCAGCAGCGGGCGGCATGGGCCCAACCAGGTCGATCGCCCACTGCATGAACGGCCAGGGACTTGCTTGTGGATGTAGCTCGCTGGCAGGCAGGGCCGGTACAGGCTTGTAACGTTGGCAGCGGTCGCACTTTTACACTAACTCCCGGGCATCTTGATGCATGGTTGGCCAGTAGTAGCCTGCGTTGAGAGCTTTTTGCGCCAAAGATCGTCCTCCAGAATGGTTCCCACAAACGCCTTCATGGATTGAACTTAGGACCTTCAAATCATCGGGAGGTGCCAAACATCGGAGGTGCGGTCCGGTATAGGATCTTCGAACTAAAATGTCTTTCCACATGTAGTAGCGCGCTGCTCGGGTTTGAAGTTTCCTTGACTCCAATCTTTCTGTAGGGAGCGTGCCGTTGACCAAGTAATCTATGATAGGACTTTGCCAATTTGGAGTTACACTAACCTGCGTCACCTCGGCTGCTGGCTCGGACTCTATGCTAGGCTTATCTAGGTACTCGACCGGAATTGAACGCTTGAGCTGGTGATCGAGGGCAGAGCCCAGGCCGGCTAGCGAATCTGCATGGGCATTTTCCGTCAGTGGAACTTGAGTGAGCGTGTAAGTCTGAAACGCCTTCAGCTGCTTGCGTACCTTCTCTAGATATTGCGCCATCCTTGGATGCTTCGCCATATATTCCCCCGCGGTTTGGCTAGTAATCAGCTGAGAATCAGAATAGATCGCCAGCTTCTTCACCGCTAAGTCTTTCGCCATTCGGAGGCCTGCCAGTAGGGCCTCATACTCTGCTTCGTTGTTGGATGCTTTGAAGCCTAAAGTGATCGCCTGCTCGAGCAGTGAGCCATCTGGGGTAACGAGAACCACGCCTGCTCCCGAGCCTTTATGATTGGATGCGCCATCGACGTGCAGATGCCATATATCGCCATTGAGGGAAGCGGGCAGAGCTGGGGTCTCGGCTGCTTTTGGGACATCGTCGGGCTCGTCTGCTGAGTTGCTTGGGCCAGGCGCGAACTCTGCTATGAAATTTGCCAAGGCTTGGGCCTTTATTGCCGTACGGGGTCGGAAGACTAAACCATACTGGCCTAGTTCAAGTGCCCACTTCATTACTCGTTGAGAAGCATCCGGACCATGCAGGATGGATCGTAGAGGGTATTGAGTCATGACGATGACTGTATGAGCTTGAAAGTACGGCCTGAGTTTCCGAGCTGCCATAACTAGAGCCAAAATTAATTTTTCGATCTTCGGATATCTTGTTTCCGCATCGAAGAGAGCTTTTGAAGTGTAGAACACCGGTAGTTGGGCCCCCAGCTCTTCTTGTATGAGGGCAGAGCTTACCGCTACCTCAGAGATTGCCAAGTAGATGTACAAGTCATCCGCAGCTTCCGGCTTGGACAGTAATGGAGGCGATGTGAGATACTTCTTCAGGTCTTGGAAGGCTTTTTCGCATTCTTCATCCCATTTGTCACGCTGCGCCCTCTTGATGGCTTTGAAGAAAGGCTTGCATCTATCGGTGGATCGCGATAGGAAACGGTTGAGGACGGCTGCTCGTCCGGTCAAGCTTTGGATCTCCTTCAAGGTTGTGGGAGACTTCATTTCCAGAATTGCTCGGATTTGTTTGGGATGCGCCTCGATCCCTCGTTGGGTGACTAAGTACCCTAGGAATCGGCCTGAAGATACTCCAAATGTGCATTTGGCAGGATTGAGCTTCATCTTGTATGCCCTAAGGATGTCAAATGTTTCCGCCAAATTGCGAATGTGGTCTGACCGCTGCTTGCCCTTCACCATGATGTCGTCGACGTAGACTTCCATGGTAACCCCGATCTGTTTTTTGAACATCATATTCACTAACCTTTGGTAGGTTGCTCCTGCGTTCTTGAGGCCGAAAGGCATAACTTTGTAGCAGTATGTGCCTCGCTCGATTACAAACGCGGTTTTCTCCTTGTCAGGTTCATGCATGGCTATTTGGTTGTAGCCAGAGTATGCGTCCAGGAAGCTGAGCAGCTGGTTTCCAGAAGTTGAGTCCACCAAAAGGTCGATTCGGGGGACCGGATAAGGATCTTTCGGGCATGCTTTGTTGAGGTCGGTGTAATCTACCCAAACCCTCCATTTGCCTTTCTCCTTCTTCATGACTAGCACGACGTTGGCGAGCCATGCGGAGTGTGCCACCTCTTCTATGAATCCGGCCTCCAGCAGCTTGTCTATCTCGACCTCGATGATTGCTACTCGCTCGGGCGCAAAGTGCCTTCTCTTCTGGATCACTGGTTTAGCAGCGGGGTCAACATGTAACTTGTGGCAAGCCACATTTGGGTTGATGTCGGGCATGTCTGAGGGTGACCATGCAAAGATGTCTCGGTTTTTCCTGAGGAAGGTAGTGAGTTCTTCTTTCTCGGTTGGGTTTAGGCGAGAGCCAATCCTAGCTGTCTTTTCTGGCTGCTGCGGATCAAGAATGATTTCTTCAGCGTCTTCTTCGGGTTTCCAGCCTATCCCGTCTGCTTGAGCGCCGTCTTCTCGATCCTCCTGCTGTAATTGCTATTTGGCAGCTTCGTCATCTTTTTGGACCTCGGTGACCTCCACGGGAGTGAAGGTCTTCTTCCTTGATTCTTTCAGCATTTGCACGGTGCACCGTCGGGATGCGGCCTGGTCGAACTTAATTTCTCCAACTCCTCCACCCGGGATGCGGAAGCGGATTTTTTGGTACTTGACTGAAGTGACAGCGTCTAGCTTGATCAACCAGGGCCTCCCAAGGATCCCATTGTAAGGAGAAGGGTCGCTCACAATCATGAATGTTTGCTTCGAGACCACCGGCGATGTCTTCATGTCAAGTGTGATTTGGCCGATTGTTGTTGAGGTGTGCCCATTGAATCCAGTGAGTACCTCTGCTCGCCGTGTTATCGTGCTCTCCAGGCCCAACTTCTGGATGACCGAGAATTGAAGTAGATTGACCGCACTTCCGTTGTCCACCATCATTCGGTCGATTATGGCATGGGCTATTTGGACTGATACCACTAGCGCGTCGTCATGCGGTAAGTCAACGCCTTCTGCGTCCTTCTCAGTGAAGCCGATGATGGGCCCTGGTAGTGCGCCGGCCGTCTGGACTTGTGAGATCAATAAGGCTTGCTGGATCTTCCTCTTCTTCAGCATTAATCCGAATTGTCTTGGCTGGTGGCTCCTCCTCTCTCTCAGCATTCCGTCTGGGCAGCGCTGCTGGCTTATCCAAATATTTGTCGACTTTGCCTTCCTTCACAAGCTTCTCTAGATAATTCTTCCAAGTGTAGCAGTTTTCTGTGGTGTGACCTGGCCCTCGATGGAACGCGCAGTACTTGGTGTGGTCCAGCTTGGAAGTATCTCCCATCGGCTGCTTCGGCGGTTTGAACCACGACTCGTCTTTTACGTCGCGAAGGATTTGATGGATTGGGATTGAAAACTTCAAATAATTCCTGGCCGTCGAGCCGTCTCTGGTCACGGGCCTGTCCCTCCGCTTGGCCTCCTGCTTGCTCTTGTTGGGCTGCTTTCCATCTTCCTTTCTTTGAGCCATCACCAATTCTTTTTGAGGCTGCTCGGGCACCTTTTTTGCTCGTCGGGCCTCGTCCCAGAGGGCATGCTTTTCTGCTAGGGCGAAGGAATCTGCTAGGGTCAAGTCTTCCTTCATGATCATCTCTCCAAATAGGGGGTAATCTGCGGGGAGGCCATTCTGAAAGGCTGCACTGGCTATCGAGTCGTCGCATCCCACGATCTTCACCTTCTCTGCCTTGAACCTCTTCACGTAGTCGCGGAGTGATTCCTTCGGGTTCTTCTTTACGTTGAACAAGTGATCAGATTTCTTCTTGATCGAGCGGTAAGACGAGTATTCTTTGGTGAAGACCAAGGAAAGATCGTCAAAGCTCTGGACGGATCGTGGCGGCAAGGTGTGGAACGAATCTTACGCTTCGCCCTGCAAGGTGGTGGCGAATATTTTGCACATGAGGGCGTCATTACTCCGGTAGAGGACCATTGCACTTCGGTAATGCTTCAAGTGCCTCTCTGGATCTCCATCTCCTTTGAATGAGGTAAAGTCCGGCATGCTAAACTTGCGTGGAGGTTCCGTCTGCTCGATCTCATCCGTGAAGGGGGTTCGGCTTATCTTGGCCATCTCCCGCTGTAATGCTTCATCGGCCGTGTTACCACGTCGGAATTCGCGCAGCCGCTCGTTGAAGAGCTTCTCCACTTCTTCTTGGATTTGTCTCCGGTGGGCCAGGGAGCCCTGAGCGGTCCCAAGTCTTGGTCTATCGGTCTAGGCTGCTCCTCCGGGCGCTCCACTTGTCGGTGCCTCGGCTGCCTAGTTGGTGAGGGGTCTCTCCGTGGGCTGCCTGTGGAACTTGAAGCGGATCGAGCGGCTGCTCGTCTTCGGGCGTCATGCGGCATCCTCTGAGGCGATGTGGAGTTTACTCCTCGCGGGCCTAAGCGTGAATGGATGCTCTGCCTGGAAGGCTGCTCATGTGATTCTTCAACATGTGGCCCCAACCTTGACCGTATGCTCACTCGCGGGCCTAGCCGAGAGTGCACGCTCCTCCTCGCGCTAAGACGGGAGTCCACGCTGTCTCGGGGGCCCAGCCGAGATTGCACACCGCCTGACTGCTCAGTCTGATTGATCGGCTGCTTGCCAGGACGTCGTCGGAAAGATTCCTCGTCTGCCCTCGTCCTACTTCGGGATACCTCGTCCGGAGCGCGTTGGATCTCGGTCCGCTGCAAGAGTCGATTCACCAAGGTTGTCTATTGTGCTAGGGCGCTCATCAACTCCATGACTTGTCGAGACAAGTTTTGCTCGCCACTCAGATTGGATGAACTAGATAGGAAGACTCCTTCTTGAGCGGTGGACAAGTGGTTGATTCTGGGCACGAGATTTGGGTTGATCAACGTCAAATCTGTGAAGAAAGGCTGTGGAACTGTTCTCGGCTCAACGGTTGGTCCGGATGGTCGAGATGGTTTCGGGCCGACTCGGGCTGCTTGGGACACCACTGGGGCAGGCCGGGCTGCAGGGGCAGGCTGCTCAACACGAGGTGCGCGCGAGTGCGAGGCTTGGACTGCAGCAGTGGTACAATGGACCTCGCCGCGGGTGGTCGCCGCGGTGGTTCCCATGGTGGAGCCTCGTGGTAGTGGCTCCATCTCCCCTAGAGCTACATTCAATCTCGTAGATCGCCGCGGTCCCACGTCTTGAATGTTTGAATTGTTACTCATCGAATTTTCTAGATTTCTAACCATTATGTATTTTTCTTTTTTTTTTTTATACGCTTTACCAAAGAACTTTTTACAAGTAAAAAATTCTAATAATAAAAACGTACGAAAGAATACAAATGGATTAGAAATTGAAGAAAAAACCTTTGTGCGCGAGAGTCTTTTTCGAGCGTAAACTTCTCCTCTCAAGGAAAGCACCAATTTGTGGATGCAAATTTTCTCCTCTTCGGTCTTGGACGATTTTGCACCTACAAAACAATTAACACCTTAGGTTAAGGCCAAAAACCTCACGCGCCCACGATGAATGGGGGGGGGGCTTTGGCCGAAGAACCTCCGATGCCAAAGTTAGAATTTTAGAGAGAAAAAGTGTTTAGAGTGTTTTCGCCAAAGGATTGGAATTAGGTTTTTGGTGAGAATGGGAGAGTATTTATAGGAGATGGCCGGTCCCCTTTGGAGAAAAGGTGACCGGCCCCTTGGAGGGATTTTTGGGTGTGATCTAGGTTTAATTAGCCCATTTATTGGCTAATTAAACCAAAAGGGAATGTATTTGTATTTATGAAAAAGGGTTATAATGAGTAATTGGATGATTGGCTTAAAAAAGGAGGAAAAGAGGAAGGAAAATATGGGAAATAAAGAGGGAGTGGCCGGCCCCTCTTTGGAGAGAGAGGGCCGACCCTTTGGGGTATTTTCTTGGTCTTCAAGGCTAATTTAATTGACAAATCAAGGAAGAATAATCCCATTAATTTGCCAATTATCTCCATTTATGTGGGATAATTGGTAGATTTATGAGATAATTGCCTTGAATGTGGATGGATGAAATAATTCGGATTTGTTTACCTTTTATGGGCGCTTTTGACTTGACCGACGATAATTACCGGCTGCTCGCGCGTAGGAATTCCGATGCACCTCAAGGGCATTTTTGTCTCCTTAATCTGAAAGTCCACGTGTCGCCTTGTGATTATTTTTGGCTCCACAAAATTCACTTGTCTTTTCTTAGTTAGTTCCTTATATTTTTTAGCTATTTACTTTATTTTTGTGTTTTGTAGGATTTTTCAAGCAAAGAAAATAAAAATAGCATAAATGGGATTTTAAGTAACAAATTCGTCAAAACTGCCTGTGCAGGTCAGCTGACTTTGGAAGCAAGTTGCGGACAGCTCAGAATGAATTTGAGAATGAGCTTTATATGCTTGGAAAGATACGGATGTCTATTTTCTGGAACATTTTGCGGATTGTTAATATCATTTTTCTAGAAGAAGTTATGGCCGTTTTAAGACTGATAGGTTACCAAGAGGCTGAGCAGTTTGTAACTGCAATGAAAGCAATAAACCCAATAAATGTAGCAGCGAAGAACAAGTCAGCTGACACTTATTCAAATATAAAAGGGAATGGAATTAAAGATGAGGATTAAGAGGGAGTAATTGGCATAAAGGCTACCCAAAGAGTTACAATTGTTTTACCATTTCCTCTCACTTATTGTCGTCACTAAATGGCTATTAGTGGGTGAGTTAAGGAGAAGAAAATGATGCAGCAAGAATTGGTTTAAAAGCAGCATTAGGGAAGGAAGGAAGGAGGCGGAGGCCTCATGTCTTTCTTTTGGTTTCATTTAAGAATTATGTGTAACTAAATTTTTAGTAGTTAGGGGCTGTTTTGAAGCCCCGAATATGATTGCAAGTGTGTTATGACATTTCGTTTCAATTTATTTTATGAATGGATGAAAATTGCTTCACTACTTGTCTCATTGATGAATTCTTTATGTGTTTTCTACGGATGCATACTTAGTAAGCATATCTAGGATTCTAATGCTATGAATATGTGTGTGCCTGCCCTTGTCGAATGAGGACCTACATATGTTCTAGAGTAATACTTGTTAATTGCGATTAACTTGTGAACCAATTTCTAGGATAAGTAACACAACGCCAGTACTTACGATGCCTTGTGATGACTCAAACTCTTTTCGTTCTTAATGATTTCTACTTGTTAAATCTATGAACACGCCATTCTAGATTGCATGCTAGGGACTAAGTTAAGTTGAAAACGCCATTCTCTTAACATACTACATAAGAAAGAGTAATAGGTTGAGTTCTAACATTGAGCCAACTTGAGCATCTTCATCCGGAAACAAAAGGAATTTGAATGAAACATAACATGTTTGCATGATTATTTGGTGGTGGATAGCACTTCCCCTAACTCGTTTTCTTAACTTGTGAACTACAATCTATTTTTACTATTTAAAATTTGTTTCTGTCCTGTTTTTGTTCGATTTAATTTAAATATCAAATCAACTCCAAAATCCCAAAAATTTGTGTGAGTGTATCTCTGTGTGTCTAGTATCTGCATATAAAATTTCGTAGACTTTAGGTAAGTTTTAAGTTGGTCTAATAATTATTTTTCGGTGGCTGGTCAGTAGGGACAGCAGCCCAGTTTTTGTGACATTTTAAGTAGTTAGATAAAACAATCTTCTGCGGGAAAGACCCTTATTTTCATATGCTACAATTGACAAATCTTAGTGTTAATAAGGAAAATCAATAGGATATTTGTGTGCTACTTTGTGGTGTGCTTTTAATCTTATCACTACACATGATGTTATGGGCTGTCCACAGAGAGATGCATATCCAGATTTTGTGGCAGACCAAGTTAATGCATTCAACAATTATCCAAGGTAGAGAAATGACGTTTATTCAAATTTTTATAATTTAGGTTGGAGAGATCACCCAAATTTAAAATGGGGCGGTGAGAAGCAAGTCAAACCACCATTTCCACCACCAGTCCAGCAACCTGCCGCACCAGCTAGAGCTCCGTGGGAAATTGCAATTGACAAGTTGGCAGAAACTACTCGCATCAGTTTTGAGCAAAGCAACCAGAACCTGCAAAAGTATCAACAGACAATGAATCAAAACATGCAGAATATGCAGGCTTCCATAACTAATTTGGAGAGGCAATTTGGGCAGTTAGCAAGTAATATCACAGAGAGAGAAAAAGGAAAATTTCCTAGCCAAACAGTTCCAAATCCAAGAGGTACAGAAGATTGTTGTGCAATAAGGACATTGAGATCCGGAAAAAGTTTCGATAATCGCAACACAGAAAAAAATGACAACAGGGACAAGGCTGCAGAAATTAACAATAAAGTTGCTGAATCTACAGAAAAAGATTCAGAAATTGTTTCTGGACAGGTTTTGAACAGCTCACAATCTGCCCCTGCATAGAAATCAGAGCGTGTTTATGACCCTCATCTTCCCTATCCCGAGAGGTTACAACCAAGGCTCAAAGATCAGCAATTAAGGGATTTCATGCAAACATTGGCTAAAGTTCATATTAGTTTGCCATTATTAGAAGCCATTCGAAAGATCCCTTCTTATGCCAAATTTTTGAAAGATGTTTGCAGTAAGAAGAGAAAGCTTGTTGAGTCAGAAAAAATTGTGCTAACAGAACAGTGCAGCGCGGTCCTTTTGCATAAATTGCCTCCAAAGAAGAAAGACCCAGGGAGTTTACTATCCCTTGCACCATTGGAAATTGTGATTTTAGTAGTGCTTTAATTGATTTAGGTGCTAGTGTAAACTTGATGCCTTATTCTGGTTTTAAACGTTTAGGTGAAGGTGAGCTAAAGCCAACTTCCAGCATTATTCAATTGGCTGACCGATCAATTACTTATCCTAGAAGGGTCATTGACGATGTTATTGTAAAGGTGGACAACTTATTTTTGCCAGCGGATTTTATGGTTCTAGACATGGATGAGGATTTCAAAATACCCATCATTTTGGGCCGCCCTTTCATGGCAACAGCCCGTACTCTTATTGACGTTGAAGCCGGAACACTAACATTCCGAGTTGAAGATCAAGCGGTTTTTTTTAAGTTGTTTGAAGCCACTACACATCCAGGTGATAAGCAAGAATGCATGCGGGTTGATGGATTAGGCAGTTTACCTCAGGCCAAATTTATGATCAGATCATCCATTGACCATCTGTCCATAAAACCTCCGAATTTGATTCCTGATTGCATAAGTCCTAAACTGAAGCAGCAAAAAATGATGCATGATGTCCAGCCGATTCACATCAAGATAACACATAAACCGTTGCAAGGTAGCCCAAATTTTGAGAAAATACAACCCAGTAAAAAGGTGTGGTTGTTGAGTCCAGGGAGACAAGAGTCGAGGTGGAAAGACCCTTATATGGTTAAGCAAGTTTTTCAAAACGGCAACGTGGACATTGAAGCAGAGGGCAGGGGTTGTGTGCTCAAGGCCAAGAAGTATCTACTAAAGCCATTCCTAAGGAAGTTCAGCGAGTCAAAGACTCTGAAGGATCCAGCAACTTAATCACTGGGCTTCTGTTCCGTCTAGCTACAGACATTCAATAAAGTGCTTATTGGGAGGCAACCCAATTTTCTAACTTTTTCTTTACTTTTTCTTTTATTTCATTATTTTCCGTCTAGCTGCATTTCAGTTCTTAGGTTGTCATTTATTTAATTAAACAAAAAAAAAAAAAATTTGCTTTTACGTGTTTAATTTAGTTTACAGTTAGTATTTTCTATATTCTGTCTCTGATTTCATAACATGGGTTTTTGCAGACAGCAAACAAAGCGAACAAGACTTTATGCACAGAGAGATTATTTTATGCACAGAGAGACTATGCTGCAATATACTACGCTCGTGCAGAATCATAGAACCAGCCACCAAAGGATAGAACATTATATACCTCTGTTTTGCTACGCGGCCACTCTTCAATGCAAGCTTTAGACGCTGTTGAGCTGCCTTTGTGGAACTCCGGTGTCCCTGCAACAAAACAAATCATGTTGTTAAGTAATTGAGGAGATATCGTTATTTTTCAGCCGATCTACACCTTTGAGTTTCGAAGATGCCATTTTGGGGGTGCTCGGTTTTGTTCAGTTTTAGTATGGGGATAAGGTGTTTAAAGTCGAACATTATCATCAACTTCCAGATCCACATTTTATTTCTTCACGCATTTACCAGTCCCGGTTATCGGTTTTTGGAATATCACAGAATATCACCGGTCTAGCATGTTCAAGCTATCCATGAAGGGGAAAATACAAACAGAGGATAGAAGTGTTATACCTGTTGCAGTTACAGGGCCTTGTCGGTTAGTCTTTCCTTTTTGACTCACTGCATGTGCAGCTCGAGCATCCTGTCTCCCAAATCGTTCACGGTTCCGAGTGTCCTGCAGAAGTGTTATACTTGTTGCAGTTACAGAAGTGTCCTACCACTTAACGAAACAACATGCACAGTACGCCGTCACCCTAACAATCCTAGGGTATCCCTTCTGAGTATCGTGAATGGCGTTGGCTGCTTAGTCCTTTTCGTCGGGAGAAAAATGGGTTGACCCCAAGAGAAGAGATAAGACGGATCAAGGCGGAGGCATTGGCTCATCCAATCGTTGTTGTGGAGCCTGCTCGTGAGGGTTCGCATGCTGCCAGTGCTGAAATTTGTGCCAAAACCTTTGTTGGGGGCTAAGTCTAGTTTATCTTTGAAGAGACTTGCTACTATGAAAAGTGATAACGTGGACTTTGCTGCTAGAGTGATGCCAAAACCCAGTCCCTTCGTTGCTGAAACTGAATCGCCTGCCGAGAAAGATGAGACTGCTCACGTGGGCAGTTGTGAGAAATCCACCAAGCATGTTTATGGGGAGGCTGTCGAGATTTGTACGCTCTTGAAACTAGATCTGCTTGAAGACATGGACGCTTGTGCTAAGCTTGTTGATGGCGTTAAAGAGGTTGTGTACTCAAGTTCCTTTGTAAAACCTACAACCGAATATAGGAGGACTGCTCTGCTTACTATGATGCAGAAAACGGCGATTCTAGCAATCGAGTCTATGCTCCTTGACCAAAATGATACCAAGGCTGCCAAGGAGGTGGCAGACTATGGCAATCGAAGCTTACTCTTCATCAGAGAAGATCAAAAGGTTGGAATCTGAGCTCGTTGCTTTGAAGGGGTCTAATATCTCTGCCCCTACTTTTCTACATCTTGAGACTTCTCACCAAAAGATCGTTGATTTGAAGACTAGACTTGACGCTATCCGTGTTAAGTATGAAAGTGTAGAAAAGAAGATTGGATAGTACATACCTCAGGTTCAAGATCTTGAGCGCTCTATTTTTGAGTTTCGTTTCGATGCTTATGCAAAGGATGAAGAGTTGATTGTTGCTTATAATCAAGTGATCAACTTCAAGAAGATCGTCGTTGGGCTTGAACCTCAAGTGTTGGAACTGCAATGTGCATTGAAGATCAACGAAAGTCTGAAGAAAGAAGTGAATGAGCTGCAGTGCGTCCTTGTTGGTCTGCTCAGGGAGAACGAGCGGTTAAAAGGTGAGAAAGCTGGCCTCGAGAGTTCCCTTGTTCAGAGTCAAGTCGATTTCTACAAGCTGGGTTATGTAGATCATCTCTTCAGTAGGCCGTCTGACATTGAGTTTGCTGGGAAAGACTTTGAGACCTTATTTATTTCTCCGAAATACTTGCTTGCCTTTACTTTCAAGGCTTCCATTGGTGAAGTAGACGGAGAAGTTGGTGCCCAGGCTGGGGCAACCGGGTGCAAAGCGTTGGATGATGCCGCTGCTGAGAGCGTCGCGGCTACTGAAGGTATGGCGCCTGAGTAGTCGTGGGATGTCCAAGCTGCTAAAGAGTAGTCTTCTAGATAGCCCTTAGGACTTTCTTTGTTTTCCTTGTTGCTTTTTTCTTTGCTTGAACTCTTTCGACCTTTGCTATTTGTTTATCAATTTTGCTAGAAAATTTAATAAACTTGCTTCATTTGCTTTTCTTCATCTTTGCTTCTTTTGTTTATTCCAAACGTTTGACCTTTAGGCCAGCAGCAGACGTGCTACTTTTTTATAAGCAGACAGGCCTGCGTAGCCTATACAGCCGTAGGTGTTTGTTAGCCATAGGGTCGGTTGCCGGACGCCTTACTTACAGAAGCAAACGAGTCCGCATGACCACTTGGCTGTTAACCTTGGCTTCCTTCAATCCTTTGAGCTGTGTGGCCTACATCACAACATACTAAAGATTTTTGGGTTATGAAATTCGCTAACCATTCGTATCAAAAGTATGTGGTTGTATGGAATTTCATAAGCAAAGGTCCGAGAGAACTCCTTGCTTTTTATGTAACCAATTTCGTGGGTTGCATAGCTAGTATCACAACACTTTAGGAATTAGTGTAGATATAAATGATCATTCCGCACTTGGCAGAGGTGAAGCTTATCTACTCCGTAGCATGTCGGTAGTGGATAAAGCTCCGTATATGCACGCTAACTTGTTCAACCTTTCAAAAAAATGTGCGGTTGTATAAGTTGAGCGCTGCTTACTGCTAGAAGGGCAAGCCATATGCAGTATTCTGGAAACTGTAGGCCACCTTAGTGCACTCAGTAGCAGCTTTAGGGTTCCAAGCCAACCATCCATATGGCGTACTTTGCAATGTGCTTAATCTGCTTTTGAGGCTCGGTTCCCCACAGATTAGGCCAAGAGACCCAAAATCCTTCAGTTAGCTAAGCCTTTAAAAAGACCATTATGGCTACTTCTAAGAATCCTGACACAAGTCATCATGCACCTAGTTATACTAGGGCTACCCGACTCATCCACGTCTGGATATTCGGAGTGTAAAGTTTATCCTCCTGCATTGGAAAGCAAACCCATGTGGGTGTCGGGGAATTGGTTTACCCTTTCGCACTGGAGAGCAATTAGTTTATCCTCTTGCACTGGAGAGCAGACCCAGATGGGTGTCAGGGAATTCGTTTACCCTCTCGTACTGGAGAGCATGGTTGGTCCCTAGGAAGGCGCAATTCCTGCAATAAGTCCCTAAGAATGGCATGATCTTCTTTTTAAGTGCAGGAGTGATCAGTTGTTGTAAGCATGCAGCCGAGCCAAGTTGTAGATTACTTCTGAATTCCTCTATGAAAAACAAGTGAAAAGAATGAAAACTTAATTATAAGGTAGGAACTACATAACAACTAGATAGTTATCGACTTGCGAGGTGGTGCCCATCGAGCTACTTGAGTCTTCGGGTTTTGATGTAGCGGGAAGTCACGCATGGTACTTCCTTAGATTATAGATGTTCCACTGCTTTTCGATCTCTTCATCGTTCGTGGTGGCGAGGATGTAACTACCTTTACCGCCTGCTCTGCTAATGTTGTACAAACCTTCCCAGATGGGATCCATCTTTTTGGAGCCTTCTCTGCGGGCAGTGATGAAGACTTTTCTTAAGGCTAGATCTTGGCACTTGGCACTTTTGTTATAGCTGGAGAGGAGCTGCTGCTGGTAGGTTGTGATGTGGGTGATGACCTTCTCGAGTTTCTCCTCTGCCAAATCTAAGTTTGTGGCCATTTCATTTCTGTTCTACTTGAGGCTTGGTAGTAAAGTGATGATACTTGGCGCAATGACATTGGGAGGAATGGTTGCTTTTGAACCAAATGCCAAAGAGAAAGGAGTCTCATCGATTGCTTGTCATTTGGTTATGCAATGCGTTCATAGACATCTGGGAAGTTCGTTTGGCCATTTTCCCTTCTTGTTGGAGAGGGATTTCTTGAGGCAGTCAAGAATCGTCTTGTTGGATGCTTCGGCTTGCTCGTTGCCTTGGGGATACTTCGGCGTGGACATGTGCTGCTTGATGCCATATTTTTGGAAGAACTTACCCAAATTTTTGCCTACGAATTGCGGGCTGTTGTCTGTGATGATGGATTGAGGGATACCAAATCGGCAAATGATGTTCCTTCATAGGAAGTGCTCTATGTCTGTCTGAGTTGTGGTTGTCATAGGTTCTACTTCCATCTACTTGGTGAAGTAGTCAGTTGCCACGATAATCATGCCTCTGCCCGTAGTAGCGGGTGGGATTGGCCTTACTAAGTCGATAGCCCACTGCATGAATGGCCAACAACTCATCTACGGGTGTAGCTTGCTGGCAGGCAGTTCTGGTACCGGTTTGTAGTCTTGGCAGCGGTCGTACTTTTGTACTATCTCCTTAGCATCTTGATGCATGGTAAGCCAGTAGTAGACTGCATTAAGAGTTTTATGTGCTAAGGATCGGCCACTTGAGTGATTTCCACAAACACCTTCATGGATTGAACTTGGAACCTTTACGTCGTCGGAAGGCGCTAGGCAGCAAAGATGTGGTCCTGTGTAGGATCTTCGGACGAGAATGTCGTTCCATATGTAGCAACGTGCTGCCTTTGTTTGGAGCTTTCTAGACTCCAATCTTTCCATAGGGAGTGTGCCATTAACCAAGTAGTCTGTAATGGAATCTTGCCAGTTTGGAGTTGTACTAACCTGTGACACTTCGGCTGCTGGTTCCACCTCTATGCTTGGTTTGTCTAGATACTCCACTGGAATAGAGCGTTTGAGTTGGTGGTTGAGGGCGGAGCCTAGGCCGGCTAGCGCGTCCTCGTGGGTGTTGTCTGCCAGGGAACTTGAGTGAGGGTGTAAGTTTGAAACTCATCTTGTTGCTTTCATACCTTCTCTAGGTATTGCATCATCTTCAGATGTTTTGCCGTGTACTCTCGAGTAGTCTGGCTGGTGATTATCTGGGAATTAGAATGAATTGCAAGTGTTTTCACTGCCAAGTCTTTTGCCATTCAGAGGCCTGCTTGTAGGGCTTTGTACTCTGCTTCGTTGTTAGATGCTTTGAAGCCTAGAATGATTACCTGCTCAAGCATCAAACCGTCTAGGGTGTCAAAGACCACGCTTGCTTCCGAGCCCTTATAGTTGGATACGCCATCGACGTCCAAATGTCAGAAATATTCATCGGGTGAAACAGGCGTGGCTTGGGCATGCTCGATTACCTATGAGGCGTCATTGGGTCATTTTGTTGCGTCGCCTAGGCTAGGCGTGACTGCATGGTAAGGAACTGTGGAGCTGGGGCCATGTTACACAAAACTGGAGATGCTTAACTGCCGGTATTGGGCCACTTTAGAGCTTATTTATGAAGCAAGGGTCGGCTGGGACCTTGTGACGCGCAGCAGGAGGTGGTGCTCAACTGCCGATACATGTTACTCCTATGTAGAATCTTCTGGGGCAGCGAAGACAAAACTTGTTTCTGAGCGTGTCCTTCTAGTGTTTGTTGCATTCGTAAAAAAATTTTGAATCCGTCAGCGTCTGCGCCTTTATCATCACGCATCTGGATTGGGCGGAATAATGCATCGTGAGGATGACTGCGTGTTTCTAAAGGTATAACTTGAGCTTCCGATTTGCAACAATTATCGCCAAAGTTGCCTTCTGAATTTCTGGTAGTTGGTTTCCTCATCGATGAGAGCTTTTGAACTGTAAAATACAGGTAGTCGGGTCCCTAACTCTTCTCATATGAAGGTAGAGCTTATTGCTGCTTCAGATACCGTCAAGCATAGTCATCTGCTACTTCTGGTTTGGATATTAGGGAGGTGATGTCAGGTACTTCTTCAAGTCCTTGAATGTGCATCGGCGGGCTTCATCTTAAATGTAATGCTTCTCTGCCAGAGCAAAAGAGTCTACCAGAGTTGGATCTTCTTTCATGATTAATTTTCCAAACAGCGGGTGGTCTGCTGGAAGTCTTTTTTGGAAGGCTGCTTTAGCTATCGAGTCGTTGCATCCGACTATATTTGCCTTCTATTCTTTGAACCTCTTCACATAGTCGCAAAGCAACTCCTTTTTGGGATCTTCTTGACGTTGAACAAGTGGTTAGACTTCTTCTTGATCGAGCGATAAGGTGAATATTTTTTGGTGAAAACCAAAGAAATTTCGTCGAAACTTCGGATAAATTATGGCAACAGGGTGTAGAACCAATCTTGTGCCTCGCCTTGTAAAGTGGTGGCGAATATCTTACACATGAGATCGTCATTGTTTCGATAGAGGATCATTGCGTTTCGGTAGTGCTTTAGGTGCTTCTCCAGGTCTTCATTTCCCTTGAAGGATGTGAAATGTGGCATGCTGAACTTGCATGGAGGTTTTGCTTGCTCAATCTCGTCCTTGAAGGGTGACCGTTTATGTTGGTCATGTCCCGTAGTAGTGCCTCGTCGGTGACCTTGTTGCATTGGAAATTGCGCAATCACTCGATCTAGAACCTCTCTACTTCTTCCTGAATTTTCCTTTTTTGGGGTAATGGAGATCTTGGTTGCCCCTATTCGTGACCCGCTGGTCTAGGCTGCTCTTCCATGTGTCCAGCTCATCCATGTCACGGCTGCGGTGCATGTGGTATATTCCATGCAGGCGAGCGAGTTCTTCGAAGGTTGCTGGTTGAACTTGAGCCAGATTAAGTGACTGTTTCTCTCCGTCTTGCCGGCCAGCCGCAAATGAATTCTTCGCCTCGAAGGTTGCTCATGTTTATTATCGAAGTATGACCCCAATCGTGAGTGTATGCTTGTCCGTGGGCTTAACCAATAGTGCATACTCCTTCGCGCGCTAAGACGAGAGTATAAGCTATCTCTAGGCCCAGTCGGGAGTGTACACCGTCAGAACGCTCAATTCGTGACTGATCAAGTGCGTGCTTGCCGGGACGCTGCTGGAGAAGTTCATCGTCTACCCTTGTCCTACTTTAGGATACCTCGTCTAGGGCACGTTATATCTCGATATGATGCAAGAGATGATTCACCAAGGTCGTCTGTTGCGCGAGGGCGCTTGTCAATTCTATGACTTGTCGAGACAAATGTTGTTTGCCATTTGGGTTGAAAGAGCTTGGACGATATGCGTCTCCTTGAGTAGTGGAAGAGTAATGGATTTCTGGTGTGAGATTTGAGCTTCAATAAGCCAAATCTGCTTAAAAACACGAAAAAAGAAGTCCGAAATATCGAAAAATGGATCTGGAACGTCAAAAAATGGTTTGACTGCGCTAGGGCCGGCCTCCTTGGTTCTCCAATTGGGCCTCTGTTTGCACTGCTGCAATAGCAGCTCTGGTTTCCACGTGGGCTGCATACGCTGACCTTTTGCATGGATGAGCCCTCTGGCCCTAAGTCCCAATCTGGGCCTGAGCGGATTAGGGCTCGGGCCCATTGCTGCCTCAATCTGCGCTGAAGACGCTGTGCATGCCTATGCGTGCCGAGCATATCTATCCGCGTGTGGGCCATCTGGTCCTGCGCTGACTTTGGGCTGCAGGTGACCCCAGTGCAGGCTGGGTTGGATTTTGGTAGGGTTGGGCCTTCTCATGACACCGTGCCTGCTCCAATGGTGTATGGGCCTCCCTCATTGCTAGAGCTGTTGCAACTGCTGCTCCGCGGACTTACGGGACTGCGCCTATGGCTACGAGAATGGTAGGGGGTGATCGTCGCAACCTTTGCTTCGTGATTTGTCAAGTGGGTGAAAACCAAAATTTGTGGGGAGCTCATTTTGTTGTTGTTTCATAATTTTTTCGTCATCGTATTTCTTCCCTAGGGCTATTCAAAAAATTTATATAAAAATTCTAGGACTAGGAATGTGTGGGAAAATCTGCGAATGAACGAAGAAAATTAAAAATGTTGAATGCGAGAGTCTTCGAGCATGTGAATCAAACTCTCAATGAAAGCACCAGTTTGTGGATGCAAATTTCTACCTTCTTCACCTTGGACGAAAATGCAATTGCAAAACAATTAACACCTAAGATCAAGGCCAAGAGGCTCACCTGCCTATGATGAATGGAGGGCTTTAGCTGAAGAATCTCTAATGGCAAAGTTAGAATTTGATAGAGAAATTGTTGAGAGAAGTTTAGAAGGAGAATGAACCTAGATTTTTGGAGAAATGTGGGGCTATATATAGGGGTATTGCCAACCCTATTTGGAGAAATAGGGACCAGCCACTTATGGTATAAATTTGGCCCTAATTACAAGATATTATGTCAAATAATATCTTGCAATCAATTTGGTAAGTCAATTAATTTGGTAATTAATCAATTAATTTGGTAATTAATCCTAATTTGAAAAGAATAATTGGGAGTTACCTTGTGGGTGAGGATTTGATAACGAGTGATGAGAGGGTTTTAAAATAATACAATTTTGATCACCTTTGATCTCGATTGAGCTGTTATTATCCATTGCATGCGCGTGAGAATCCCGGTGTGCCTTAAGGGTAATTTTATCTTTTTCACCCAAAAGTCCACATGTCGTTTCCATATTTTTCTTGATTATTTTTGGCTCCACACTTCTCCTTTGCCGCTTCTCGTTTCGCATATGAGCAAGATTCTTAGCAGTATTATTCTTGAGTCGAACAAGCTCACGATTTCTTATGCTAGAAGGATTTAATATATGCAGATTTTGCAGAAGTTACACCATTTATCACCCTTGCAAGCCTAATACTGTAACAGAACAAGAGAAAATATCCAAAATTTTAGAAAGAAGAATATTCTTTTCCAAGTAATGAATATTGTTAAGATATTTCTTAAATCATAAGAACAACAAGACATCAGGATCACGAATACTATAAATCAAATTGACATAAAAAAGAAATAAATTTATCTATAGAAGAGGAAGACATGATGCTAGGGTTTGAATGAAGATCTTCTACACTCAACAGCCATGAGTCCTTGCTTTCAAATAGGGTTTTACCACACGATATGATCGATGTTGTGAGTGCAAGGACCTCCTAATATATTGATAATCATCCTTATAATCCGACCTATTAACTAATTACAAGGATATTCCAAATCAACTAGGATTTCATAATAGTCCTAAATGGTATTGAAATCTTGTCAACCAAATAAGGTTTCTTAATTAATTGCACAAAATAAGGACTCATAGTCTTAACCAAAACAAGGCTCCAATATTTTCTCAACTTAATAACTCGTTGACCGAGTTACTTGCACGTCAAGAAACAATAAGATCAAGTTTTTTGACACTCATAACTTACATATTGAACAAGGGCTTCAATACAGAATAATTCAAAAACACCACTACACTATATAACGAGTGCCATCTATTCCCTTACAATTCTTTCTTGGGGGAAATTTTTAGCAAGTTTTCATGTAGCCGGTGTGGAGCCAAAAATAATCAAGAAGAATATGGAGACGACACGTGGATGTTTTGGGTAAAAAGATAAAATTACCCTAGAGGCAAACCGGAACTCCCACGGGCAAGCAGCAGAAAATTACGACTCAATCAAGGTCAAAAGTGATCAAAATAGGCATTTATTCAAAACCTATTTCATCCATCTCATCAAATCATCCCCACAAGGTAACCCTCAATTATTCATTCAAATTAGGGTTAATTACCTAAACTAATTGATTAATTTCTTAATTAATTTCCTAATTGATTGCAAGATATTATTTTGACATAATATCTTGCAATTACACCCAAAAATCACCATAAGTGGCCGGACCCCTTTTCTCCAAATAGGGGTCAGCCACACCCCTATAAATAGCCTTCATTTCTCCCTAAAACCTAAGTCCAATTCTCTTCTAAAATTCTCCAAATTTCTCTAAACACTTTCTCTCTCAAATTCTAACTTTGGCATCGGAGGTTATTCGGCCAAAGTCCCCCTCCCCAATTCATCGTGTGCGCGTGAGGCTATTGGCCTTGACCTAAGGTGTTAATTGTTTTGCAGGTGCATTTTCGTCCAAGAAGAAGAAGGTGGAAATTTGCATCCACAAATTGGTGCTTTCACTGAGAGCTTGAGCCACACACTCCTAGAAGACTCTCGCATTCAAGGTTTTTCGTTTTCTTGTTCATTTGTAGATTTTTCGTACATTTTTATTCTTGGAATTATTATTTATAAAAATTCTTCGATAAAACATAAAAGAAAAGTACAATGGCAAAAGATTCTGAAACCTCGACGAACAGAAATTCCAACATTCAAGAATTAGGACCATGGCGATCCACAGGGCTCAACACGACGATGAATGGAACGGCACCACCATGGTAACAACCACGACAGCGACCTTCCGCGAGCCCATTGCCCACGGTGAGCAGACCACCTCGTAGCAGCAGGCCCATGCCCGTGCCTCAGGGCAGCCAACCCAGTGTAAGGCAGCCCATATTCAAGCTCATGGTGCTGCAATAACAGTTGAACCCAAGCAGTTGCAGTAATTAGAGTAGCCCAAGGCCAGAGAGAGCCCAGGACCAGCGGATCCAACCTGTGCCACTCCAAACCACGCAGGCCTAAGACCAAGGCAAGCCGGCCTGAGCCGCTACCCGGCGCGAGCTTAACGTTTACTTAAGCCTAGCCTAATCCTCGCACCCACATGCATCGCATGCGGACTAACCCACTCTCGTGGCCCAGCCCACTCCCGTGGCTTGTCAAACAGCCCAAACCGGTCCAAGACCAGTTCAACCATCCCGACTTCAGATTTATGGGCCGACAATTGAACCAGAGGCATTTTCACGCCATTTCTTTGCGAATTTGGCATTTCCCAACTCAAATCTCGCCCCTAGAGTCCATTACACTTCTGTTACTCAAGAAGACGCATTCCGTCAAAGCTTTTCTAACCCGAATAGAGAACAACACTTGTCTCAACAAGTCGTGGAGTTGACAAGCGCCCTTGCACAGCAGACGACCTTGGTGCACCAGCTCTTGCAGGGCATCGAGATGCAACATACCCCTGACGAGTTGTCTCGAAGTAGGACAAGGGCAGACAAAGAAGCGCTCAAATAGCATCCCGGCAACTGAGCGTTCTGGCGGTGTACACTCCCGACTGGACCCCCGAGACAACGTATACTCTCGTCTTAGCATGCGGATGAGCGTGCACTCTCGGTTAGGCCCACGGATAAGCATACACTCACGGTTGGGGTCACACTCCGATAATCAACATAACCAACCTTCCAGGCAAAGTGTTCATTCGCGGCTAGGCCCGCAATGAGCATCCTCCACCTCACATCGAAGTAGGCAGCACGACGGACGGAGAGAAGTAGTCACTCAATCTGGCTCAAATTCAATCAGCAGCACATGCACCCCAGCAATGGCATAAATGAGCTACACACATGTAAGAGTAGCCTAGACCAACATGTCACAACTGGAGGCAGTTGAGAGCTTCACTATCCCAACAAAGGCAAATTCAGGAAGAAGTAGAAAGGCTTTTGACCGAGCGATTGCGCGATTTCCAACGCAACGGTCACCAACGAGGCATTACGATAGGACATGACCAACATAAGCAGGTCACCCTTCACGAACGAGATCGAACAGGCAGAGCCTCTACGCAAGTTTAGCATGCCATATTTCTTATCCTTCAAAGGAGATAAAGACTTGGAGAGACACTTGAAGCACTACCAAAGCGCAATGATCCTCTATCAAAACAAGGATGATCTCATGTGGAAGATATTCGCCACCATTCTACAAGGCGAGAGTAATATCGGTTCTACACCCTACCGCCACAATCCATCCGGAGTTTCGACAAACTTTCTTTGGTTTTCACCAAAGAATATCATATCACTTGATCAAGAAGAAGTTCGTGTTGGAAATGTGCCCTAAAACCAATCATATGATGATACTTTACGGACATTTCACATGTTAAACTAATCTAGTTTAATATAAAGGGCAAAGATTATTGTTTCAAGCTGTCTCATATAAATGTTATGTGCTTAAACGATAAGTCCAAGGAATATGCTATTAGGAGAATGTAATCTAAAGAAGTTAGATTCATGAGACCATTCTCTTTTGTATACATATCCTAAACGTTCCTGATCATAGGATTGCCAATTGGGCATTGACAGTCCGTTAAGATCAGTACGTGCTATGTCTTCTCTTAGGGAGAGTGACAGGTCTCAAGTCATTGGTGTGAATGACACCAAGACAAGCATGTAGGTGCTCGATAGAGAATGAGTCCACTGAACGCGATCAACGAGGAGTTCTCATATTCATGTCATATGAGAACTCATGGTTGGGATAATGCAAAGTAGTCATTTGACCTGAGGCATCGCAGTTGTCTTGTGGTTAGGTCCTTGATCTTTGACTATGTCAAAGTCACTCCGTCAGAAGGTGTCCACGGCATAGTTGGGGTTAAGCCACTTAGCCATGGAGGCAAGTGAATGCGCAACAAGGGATCTCTAACCTTCAAACTGTTTGAGGGAGAATACTCTATGATATGATTAAGAATCTCTGGCCAGAGTATGAATGAGATTTAGGAAGTCGTTCCAAATCACATTCAAGGTAATCATATAAGTAAATGAATCACATTGGATAGTAGACATGAATAACTATCAAACCAAACAATGTAGTCAAGAGTATTGTATTAGAGAAAGACCGCATTGCATTGTAATCCTAAACTGAATAGGTTCTCCACCTCTTCTGATTAGCTTGGGTAGCCATGACATACTGCTAGGTGTCACTCATGGTTTGTGGAAGCCCTAAAGATGTACAATCATTTAAGGGAGAATTGAAAGTATGTTTCAATTCATAATCGATCGTTAAGAGTAACAATCGCCCACTGCCTCGCTAAGAGGAACCTAATGGATCGCACACCGTGTAAGGTAATGATTGAAGGATATAATGAAGATGAGTAAGGACAATTAAATAGTTTAATTGTATGTGGCAAGGATTAATTAAAAGTTAATTAATCTAGAACGAAAGGTTCGTTTTAGGCCTTAAGTTAGTTTTGGGTTTCGGGACACAAAAGGGTTTTAGTCCACAAGGCACATAAGGTTTAAGTTGTGTGACAACTAAAACAAAATGGGCAATTAACCCACTAACAATAAGGAGGCCGGCCATGACTAGAGAGGGAGTGGGTTTTGGACTTATTACAAGTTTGCCACTCCAATGAAGGGAGGTATAAATATGACTTTATAGCTTTTTCTTCATTAGGGTTTTCTTTGAGGAAAGATGAGAGTTTTTGGCTCTCTCTTTCTCTCTAGGAAGGCCGGCCACCATGGGGGAGTTTACTAGCATCTAACTCCTCCATGGTCACTCATCTTCTTCCTCAACCATCCTTGGTGTCGAAACTTAGAGGTCTCCAACTTTGGTGACTTTTGGAGAAACCTATTCTTCCATTCACATCCAAGAAGGCATGGATCCAAGAAGCAAAGTTCTTCCACCTTCATCCATGGAGCCAAGGAGCAAGGTGACAAAGGAAGAAGGCCCTCACATGGGTGATTAACCTTTGTTAAGCAAAGAGGTACTTCAAAGGTATAAAGAGATCTTAACTCTTTCTCTTAGATCTTGAGTTGAGTCTTGGTTCACCATTTCTACTAGGCTTTGAATTTCATGGGTAATGTTTTTGTTTTGAGTGCATACAAGCATGATTCCGCCTTTAATTGTTAATTGCATGCCATAGATGTTGCTCAAATGAACATGTTTTTCACAAATTTTCCTTCAGTTCGGCCACTTGTTCAACGTCAAGAAGAACCCAAATGAGTTGCTTCATGACTATGTGAAGAGGTTCAAAGCAAAGAAGGCAAAGATAGTTGGATACAACGACTCGATAGCAAGTGCAGCCTTTCAAAAAGGACTCCCAGCAGACCACCCGCTGTTTGGGGAGTTAATCATGAAAGATGACCTAACTCTGGCATACTCTTTATCTCTGGTAGATAAGCATGCACTTTGCAATGAAGCTCGCCGATCCATATTTAAAGACTTGAAGGAGTACCTGACATCACCTCCCTACTATCCAAACCGGAAGTAGTGAAGGACCTATTCGTTTGTTTAACGGTATCTAAAGCAGCAATAATTTCTGCCATCATACGAGAAGAGCTAGAGGCCCGACTACCTGTATTCCACAGTTCAAATGCTTTCCTCGATGCAAAAACCAGCTACCAGAAATTCAAAAGCTAACTTTGGCAACAGTTGTTGCAACCCAGAAGCTCAAGTTATACCATCAGATGCACGCAGTCATCCTCATGACGCACTATTCTGCCTAATCCAGACTCACAACGATAAAGATGCAGACACTAACAGATACAAAGTTTTCCGACGAACGCAGCAACTCAGCCCAAATGGCGCACCAAGTGAAGATGAACACTAGAAGGACACACTTGAAAGTAAGTTTATCCTCATCTCCCCAAAAGATTCTACATAGGAACAACATGTACCAGCAGTTGAGCATCACCTTCTGTTGTGTGTCACACGGCCCCAGCCGACCCTTGCTCCATAATTCAGCTCTAAAGTAGCCTAATACCGGTAGTTGAGCATTTCCTGCAGTGTGTAACATGGCCCCAACCTCATGGCTCCCTATCACGCCTACACGTCTAGCTTAGGCAATGCAACAAAGTGACCCAAAGACGCTTGCTTCACCCGATGGGGACTTTTGGCATTTGCACGACGATGGTGCATCCAACTACAAGGGCTCGGGAGCAAGCGTGGTTCTTGTCACCGTAGACGGTTCGATGCTCGAAAGAAATCACTCTAGGCTTCAAAGTATGCAACAACAAAGGAGAGTACGAAGCCCTACTAGCAGGCCTTCAAATGGTAAAAGACTTGGCGGAGAAAAAGCTTGCAATTCATTCTAATTCTCAACTAATCACCAGCCAGACTACTGAGGAATACACGGAAAAACATCTAAAGATGGCGCAGTACCTAGAGAAGGTGCGAAATCAAATTGAGGCAGTTCAGACTTACACCCTCACTCAAGTTCCTCAAGCAGACAAAGCCCACGCGGCCGCGCTAGCCGGCCCAGGCTCTGTTCTAAATGTGCCCTAAAGCCAATCATATGATGATACTTTACAAACATTTCACATGTTAAACTAATCTAGTTTAATATAAAGGGCAAAGATTATTGTTTAAAGCCATTTCATATAAATGTTATTTGCTTAAATGATAAGTCTAAGGAATATGTAATTGGGAGAATGTGATCTAAAGAAGTTAGATTCATGAGACCATTCTCTTTTGTATACATATCCTAAACGTTCCTGATCATAGGATTGCCAATTAGGCATTGACAGTCCGTTAAGATCAATACATGCTATGTCTTCTCTTAGAGAGAGTGACTGGTCTCGAGTCATTGGTGTGACTGACACCAAGGCAAGCATGTAGGTGCTCAATAGAGAATGAGTTCATTAAGCGCGATCAACAAAGAGTTTGCATACTCATGTCACATGAAAACTTATGGTTGGGATAATGCAAAGTAGTCATTTGACTTGAGGCATCATAGTTGTCTTATGGTTAGGTCCTTGATCTTTGACTATGTCAAAGTCACTCCGTCAAAGGGTCCACGGCATAGTTGGGGTTAAGCCACTTAGCCATAGAGGCAAGTGAATGCACAACAAGGGATTTCTAACCTTCAAACTGTTTAAGGGAGAATATTCTATGATATGATTAAGAATCTCTGGCCAGAGTATGAATGAGATTTAAGAATTCGTTCCAAATCACTTTCAAGGTAATCATATAAGTAAGAGAATCACATTGGATAGTAGACATGAATAAACTATCAAATCAAACAATGTGGTCAAGAGTATTGTATTAGAGAAAGACCTTATTGCATTGTAATCCCAAACTGAATAGGTTCTTTACCTCTTCTGATTAGCTTGGGTAGCCATGACATACTGCTAGGTGTCACTCATAGTTTATGGAAGCCCTAAAGGTGTATAGTCACTAAGGGGATAATTGAAAAGTAAGTTTTAATTCACAATCGATTTGAGGAGTTCTAATCGCCCACTGCCTCTCTAAAAGGAATCTAATAGATCGTACACCATGTAAGGTAGAGATTGAAGAAACAACAGAGAAGAGTAAGGATATTAAATGGTTTAATTATTTATGGCTAGGATTATTAATATGTTAATTAATCAAATGAATAAGTTAGTTTTAGACCTCGGGTTAGTTTTGGGCCTCAAGGCCCAATAGGCTTCGAATGTCAAGTCCAACAACTCAAGTTGTATGACAACTTGAAAACACAAATGGCATTAAAGCCCAATGAACCCACATGGCCTGCCATAGAGAGTGTGAGGGAGAATTTGTTTTAATTTCAATCATGCCACTCAATGCAAGTGGCTATAGAAAGGAAATTATAACCCATTCCCTCATAAGGGTTTTCTAGAGAGAAAAGAGAAAAAAAAAAAAATATCTTCTCTTAGGAAGCCGGCCACCCTAGGAAGAATGGACTAGCATCCATTTCTTCCTAGGTCACTCATCTCTTCCTCAATGCTCTCCTTGGTGTGGAAACTTAGAGGTTCCCTTTCTTTGGAACTTGGAGAATCCATTCCTTCATCCATATCCAAGAAGTCATGGTGCCAAGAAGCAAAGTTCCTTTATCCACATCCATAGAGCCAAGGAGCAAGGAGACTAAGGAAAAAAGGCCCTCACATGGGTGAATATCCTTTGCTAAGCAAAAAGGTGCTTCAAAGGTATAAAAGTTTCTCAACTCTTTTCTTTAAGATTTGAGTTGAGTCTTGGTTAACCATAACTACTAGGCCTTGAATTTCATGGGTAAAGTTTTGTTTTTGAGTGCATACAAGCATGATTCCGCCTTTAATTATTAATTGCATGCATAGATGCTGCTCAAATGAACTTGTTTTCACAAATTATTCCTTCAGGCTCTGTCCTCGACCACCAACTCAAGCGCTCTATTTCGATAGAGTATCTAGATAAGCGAAGCATAGAGGCGGAGCCAGCAGCCGATGTGTCATAGGTTAGTACAACTCTGAACTGGCAAGATTTCATTATAGGCTACTTGGTCAATGGCACACTCCCCTTGGGAAAATTGGAGTCTAGAAAGCTCCAAACAAAGGCAGCATGCTATTACATATGGAACAACATTCTCATCCGAAGATCCTACACTAGACTGCATCCCCGCTGCCTAGCGCCTCCTGACGACCTAAAGGTTCTAAGTTCAATCTATAAAGGTGTTTGTGGAAATCACTCCCAAAGCCGATCCTTAGTATAAAGGGCTCTTAACGCAGGCTACTACTAGCCTACCATAGATCAAGACGCTAAGGAGTTAGTGCAAAAGTGTGACCGCTACCAACGCTACAAGCCAATACCAGCACTGTCTGCCAGTAAGCTACACCCACAGACAAGTCCTTTGTTTTTCATACAATGGGTAATCGACTTAGTAGGGCCAATGTCGCCCGTTACTGAGGGTAGAGGCATGATGATCGTGGTAACCGATTACTTCACTAAATGGGTAGAAGCAGGGCCCTTGACAACCACAACTCAGGCGGACCTAGAGCGCTTCATATGGAGGAACATTATTTACAGATTTGGCATCCCCAATCCATCATCACCGACAATGGCCCATAATTCATGGGCAAAAATTTGGCGAAGTTCTTCCAAAAGTATGGCATCAAGCAACACACATCCACGCCGAGATATCCTCAAGGTAATGGGCAGGCCGAAGTATCCAACAAGACGATTCTTAACTGCCTCAAGAAATCCCTCTCTGACAAGAAGAGAAAGTGGCCAGATGAATTCCCCAGATGTCTATGGGCATATCGCATGACCAAACGATGAGTCATCGGTGAGACTCCTTTCTCTTTGGCATTTGGTTTAGAAGCAATCATTCCTCCCAAATGTCATCGTGCCAAGTATCAGCACTCTACTGCCAAACATTGAGCAGAACAGTAAGGAGATGGCCACAAGCTTAGACCTGGCAGAGGAGAAATGCGAGCAGACCATCACCCACATCGTAGCCTACCAGCAGCAGCACCTCTCCTACTACAACAAAAGGGCCAAGATCCGGCAATTCCAACCCGGAGATCTAGTCATAAGAAAAGCCTTCATTGGCTTGTAGAGAAGGCTCCAAAAAAATGGATCCCATCTGGAAAGGTCCGTACAAGATCAGCAAAGTAGGTAGCAAGGGTAGTTACACCCTTGCCACCATGAACGACAAAGAGATCAAAAAGCAGTGGAACGCCTACAATCTAAGGAAGTACCATGTGTGACCTCCCACCACATCAAAGCCTGAAGACTCACGCAGCTCGACGGGCACCACCTTGCAAGCCAGGGATTATCCAATTGTTATGAAACTCTTACCTTACAGCTAAGTTCTTGTTCTTTTCACTCATTTTTCAATGAGGAATTCAGATGTAATCTACAACTTGGCTTGGTTGCATGCTTACAACAAATGATCACTCCTGCACTTCAAAGGAAGACTGCGCCCTTATTAGGGACTCATTGCAAGAATTACGTCCCTCGAGGGACCAACCATGTTCTCTAATGCGAGAGGGTAAACCAATTCCCTTACACCCACATGGGTCTGCTCTTCAACGCGGGAGGACAAACTTAAACTCTGAATATCCATACGTGGATGAGCCGGGCTAGTCTGGTATAACTAGGTGCACAATGGCTTGTGTCGGGATTCCTTGAAGTAGCCATAATGGTGTTTTTCAAGGCTTAGCTAACTGAAGGATTTTGGGTATTTTGGCCTAATCTGCAGGGAACCGGGCCCCCCATTGACGGCTGCCCTGGAACCCTAAAGCTGCTACCGAGTGCACTAAGGTGGCCTACGATTTCTGGAAGACTGCCTACGGCTTGCCCTTTAAGCAGTAAAGTCGCACTAGACCTATACAATTGCACATTCTTGTGAAAGGTTAAACAAGCTAGCGCGCATATACGAAGCTTTATCCACTATGGATATGCTACGCAATTGATAAGCTTCACCTCTGCCAAGCGCGGAATGATCAATTAGATCTACACTAATTCCTAAAGTGTTGTGATACTTGCTATGCAACCCACGAAATTGGTTACATGAAGAGCAAGGAATTCTCTTGAACCTTTACTTATGAAATTCCTTACAACCACGTACTTTTGATGCGAAAGGTTAGCGAATTTCATGACCCAAAAATCTTTAGTATGTTGTGATGCAGGCCACACAGCTCAAATGATTGAAGAAAGCCAAGGTTAACAACCAAGCGCTCACGTGGACTCGTCTGCTTCTGTAAGTAAGGCGTTCGGCTCCGACCCTATGGTTAACAACCTTGCAAAATTTCTACACTAATATATACGGCTGCATAGGCTACGCGGGCATGTCTACTTATAGAAAAGAAGCATGCCTACCACTGGTCTAAAAGTCAAAGGTTGGGCGTAAACAAAAGAAGCGAAGATGAAGAAAAGCAAAGGAAGCAAGTTTATTAAATTTTCTAGCAAAATTGATAAACGATTAGCAAAGGCCGAAGGAGTTCAAGCAAAACAAGAGCAACAAGGAAAATAAAGAAAATCCTAAAGGCTACCTAGAATACTACCTTCAGCAGCTTAGACATCCCACAACTACTCGGCCGCCACAACTTCCCTTCAGCAGCCGCAATGCTCCCAGCAATGGCATCATCCGGCGCTTCACCCTCGACTGCTCCAGCTTGGACATCAACCTCTCTAACTACTTCACCAATGGAGGCCTCAAAAGTAAAGGCAAGTAAGTCTTCCGGAGAAATAGATAAGGTATTGAAGTCTCTCCCAACAAACTCGAAGTCAGATGACCTACCAAAGAGATGATCTACATAACCCAGCTTGTAGAAATCGGCCTGACTCTGAACAATCGGAGCCTTGAGCCCAGCCTTCTCACATTTCAGCTACCTGTTCTCCTCGAGTAGGCCAACACGAACGCACTGCAGCTCATCCACTTATTTCTTCAAACTTTCGTTGATCTTCAGCACACCTTTGAGTTCCAACACTTTGGGTTCAAGCCTATCAATGACCTTCTTGAAGTGGATCACTTGGTTATAAACATCAATCAACTCTTCATCCTTTGCATAAGCAGCAGAACAACCCTAAAAAACAGCATGCTCAAGATCTTGAATCTGAGAATAATAAGCTTCGGCTGCCACAGCCTTTGCCACCTCTTTGGCAGCCTTGGTATCCTCTTAGTCAAGGAGCGTAGACTCGGCTACTAGAATAGTCATCTTCTGCATCATTGCAAGTAGAGCAGTCTTCCTATACTCGGTAGTATGCTTTGCAAAAGAACTTGGGCAAATAACCTTTCTAACACCATTGATAAACTTGGCACAAGCGTCCAAGTCTTCAAGCAGATATGGTTTCAAAAGCGCACATATCTCAGCAGCCTCCCCATAAGCAGGCTTAGTGGATTTCTCAAAACTACCCACGCGAGCAGTCTCCTCCTTCCCAGCAGGCGAACCAGTCTCAGCAGCAGAGGGAGTTGGCCTTGGTGCCACTTTAGCTGCAAAGTCCACCTTATAGCTTTTCACATTAGTAAGCCTCTCCAAAGGTGAACCAGACTTAGCTCCTAAAGGACGCCTTGGCACTGGTTTCAGCACTGAGGGCACGACGGAGCCTCTATGCTAGCAAGCCTATAGGTAATCAAACTAGCCATCTTTGGCATGCCAGGCGTCACTCGCTCAAATCTAGCAGCCCCATCTTTCGTCCCCTTAGAAGAATTCAAGTCAATCACAAGCCTGAGGGCAACCGGTGAACCTTCGCTAACAGCTGAATAAGTCTTTGGTTTTTTCTCAACTGGCATCTCTTGAGCAGGCAGGGAAGATCTCTTTTTCCCACCTTTATTCGCAGCAGGCTCCACTACAACGATCAGACGAGCCAACGCCTCCGCCTTGATTCGCTTTATCTCATCTCTCAGGGGCAGCCTACCTTTTTCCCAACAAAGAGGACTAAGCAGTCGACGTCATTCACGGTACTCAGCAGGGGAGCTCAACCATACTGGTTTTTGCCTAATTTTTTCTCTTGGACCAGCAGGTAGAAGGCATGCATGCCCAACATTACAGTAACATGAGGCCCGCGACCTCTTCATTTCTCTCAATCTCCAACCTGGCTCGCGTCAAGTCCAAGAACCCAAAGGACATGAGCCATGCGGTTCGCCTAGCACTGCGCCCTAGCGCCTCAATCTGTGGCCCCAGCCACACAGCTGCCCTTATCTTTAGCCAAACAGAGCAACCCAAGCAGTGGTCCTGCCACAACACCTCCTCAGTCCATGCTGAGCCGAAGATTGCTAGGGGAGGGGGAACAAATATCCTTTACCTCGGTGCGGCGCAGAGAAGATAAAGAAAGCAATGAAAGACGGTCCTTTGCACGGGCAAGTGTAGAAGATTGCTAGGGGAGGGGGAACAAATATCCTCTAGCTTTCTCTCTCTTGTAGTGTACAATAAATTGCTCTCTAAAGTTGATTTAATAATCTACTTAAGGTAGACTTAAATAGACTTTAGAGGTAATTTATTTCCCTTTCTTAGCAGGATTTAATTTCCAATTCAAGAGGCAATCTACATCAAAATAGGAAACAATCCTATGTTTCCTAAAGCAAGAAGATCTCTACACCTGTTGCCCTTTCCTGCAAGCAGCCCAACATGTGTGGGGGCATTTGTGGAGCAAAAAAGAATATGGAGACGACACGTGGATTTTTGGGTAAAAAGATAAAATTACCCTCGAGACACACCCGAACTCCCACGCACAAGTAGTGGATAATCACGACTCAATCAAAGTCAAAAGTGATCAAAATAGGTATTTATTCAAAACCTATTTCATCCATCCTCATCAAATCCTCCCCACAAGGTAACCCTCAATTATTCATTCAAATTAGGGTTAATTACCAAAATTAATTGATTAATTTCCTAATTAATTAATTAATTTTCTAATTAATTTCTTAATTGATTGCAAGATATTATTTTGACATAATATCTTGCAATTACACCCAAAAATCAGCATAAGTGGTCGGACCCCTTTTCTCCAAATAGGGGTCGGCCACACCCCTACAAATAGCCTTCATTTCTCCCAAAAACCTAAGTTCAATTCTCTTCTAAAATTCTCCAAATTTCTCTAAACACTTTCTCTCTCAAATTCGAACTTTGGCATCGGAGGTTTTTCATCCAAAGCCCCCCATTCATCGTGGGTGCGTGAGGCTCTTGGCCTTGACCTAAGGTGTTAATTGTTTTGCAGGTGCATTTTCGTCCAAGAAGAAGAAGGCAGAAATTTGCATCCACAGCTGGCAAGGTCGTGAGGCCAATAGAGTTGTTCATGAACTTGGTTAATTTTCCTTAAAAATTGATTGTTAGTCTTTTCAAATTGAAGAAGAGCCATCTGGATGTCCTTTTTTTTTCATGATGATGTGCCCATTTGAGTTTATGCAATTAAGCTTTCATGATTGGGCTTTCTTTCTTTTTGGATCTCAATGGGGGTGCTTTAAAGAGAAGGCTAGAGGAAGATGAATAAATTTGCAGATTGCAGTTGCTGAATAGCGGCTATAGGATGAGGCTAGGGTCGTGCTCAATTTTTTTCGGATCTGCAGATCGTTGAGAGGAAACAGATCTGCAACTATTTGTTTTCATGATTAGGATGATGATAGGATTAGCAAGCCTATGGCACATGAAGAGAGATGTATAGGCGTGACGCACATGGGTGGGCAGGTCTGGTTCACCCCAGTTCCACTCTCAAACAAAATTGTAATCTAAAAATATCAATTGTTCGGTTCAATGCAGTTCTGCTCAAATTTATTACTAAAATCATATGGTTCACTTCACGACGGTTCCGGCTCGATGCATACCAGTTAACTGTTCTAACTAAAATTATATTTATTTTTTCAAACCTTCTACTTCCCCAGTTTTATGTCCACCCCTAGCTAGTTTTACTCCACCCCAATAAAGACCTAGAGCATGCCAAACATACAAATATGTGCCAGCAAGAAATATTAATTCAACTAATGTCTAACAATACTACATCGTGCAACACTCTTAAATAAAATAAAATAAATTCTACTATTGGTAAACCATTAGAAAAACATCAAGCAGAGCTTGAAAGAAAGAAAACCTATGTTTACGGTATTATGAGATGGAGGCTACTTGTTGGGATAATGGATGAGCAGAAGAATTGAAGAAAAAAAAATGAAGAAGAAAAGAACTGAAGAAAATGGGAAACTGGTGTGGCACAAAAGAAGAAGAGAGGAAGAGATGTGAAAAAGAAAAAGCAATAATGCCAACTTTAAACATTAGGGTTTAGTTATGGCTTTTAGGCTTGGACTTAATTAAATTTCATTTGGGTCTATATCTGAAATGAGCTAAGTGAATTAGATATATAAAAACATAAATAAACGGTTCAGTCTGATTTTGGTGGTTTTGCTAAGATGAAAACCGAGATCGGAACCGGTAAGAACGGTTCGATCCAGTTCTTGAACTTAAGTTGACTTTTTTTTGTCAACACAGTTTTTTACGATTATTTTGCCGTGGTTCGGTTGGGTTTTGTGGTTCCACAGTTTTTATGCCTACCCCTAATGAAGAAGGGAAAATTGATGTACTTAATTATTATTGTTATTGTTTTGTAATATATTAGAATTAAGGGAAGTGTTATTGGCACTCCAAAAATCTCATTCTACACTCCTCACAAGTGCATTTTTCTTTCCAAATATAGAAAGTTTGGAGTGTAGAATGAGATTTTTGGAGTGCCAATAACAATTCCCTAGAATTAATATGATTATCTTGAAGTTAATCAATTCAAATATAAAAGATAAAAAGAAGTGGGAGAAGATCTAAATTTAATTATTTTAGATCAGAATGTGTAGTTTAGTTTTTATAATTAGGGTAAATTACATAGAAACCCCTCAGGTTTGAGGTCTATTACAACCCCATACAACATCTTTAAAAAGTTTCAATTTCATACATCAAGTACTATTTTATTTCAAAATAACACCTCCGTTAGATTTTCCATCCAATAGTCTGTTAAATGCTGACGTGGCTGCCACATTTTGTGCTGATGTGGCTACGACCCACCTGCCTTCCTCTGCCCTTCCCGTCGACGATAAGCTCCCGCGACCACCCCCCGGCGACGACAAGCTCCCGCGAACACCCCCCCCCCCCCCCCGGCAACAGTTGCAGGTATTTGGGTTGTGGTTTTGCAGGTTGCGGGTTGCAGGTATTTGGGTGTCAGGGAGTGTGTTGGGGTTGGTATGGATGAAGAAGAAGAATGGGAGAGATGGGTAAGGGGGTGGGGACGGACGGGAAGGAAGAGATGGGTAAGGAGGTGGGGGTGGGATATGGGGTTGCGGGGAAGGGGATCTGTGTTGGGTTCGGGTTTTCTGTTTTTTTTTTTTTTTTTAAATAGGGTTAATATTATAATATTGTTAATGTAAAAAAATTTATTTTTTTTGCCACGTGGTAGCCACATCAGCACAAATGTGGCAGCCATGTCAGCATTTAACAGACTATTGGATGGAAAATCTAACGGAGGTGTTATTTTGAAATAAAATAGTACTTGATGTATGAAATTGAAACTTTTTAAAGATGTTGTATGGGGTTGTAATAGACCTCAAACCTGAGGGGTTTCTATGTAATTTACCTCACGTACAACAACTTTAAAACATTTCACTTTCATACCTCACGTACTATTTTATTTCAAAATAATACCTCCGTTACATTTTCCATCCATTGATCTGTTAAGTGCTGACATGGCTGTCACATTTATGCCACATGGCTGCCAAATGTGTGCCACGTGGCAAAAAAAATATTTTTTTTAAAAAAAAAAAAAAGTTTAGAAAATCCAAATCCCATCGCCCTACCCCCCATACCTGAACCTTAAGGAAAAAAGAAGAAGAACTAGAAAACTTGAACCCCATTTTCTCACAAACAGCTGACCCCTTCTCTCTCTAGTAGTCTCTTGCTCTCTCTATAATTGTTTTATTTCACAACATCTTAACAACACGAACGTGAATAGTAGGCAAAGTCTCAAAACTGCAGAATAGGGGACGTTCTGCTTTCTTTTAGCGCTAGAAGGTGCAATGAACGCATATCGGGGAGGCTACTGGCGCCACATGTGCAAGGTGCACCCTGAGGTAGGCCAAGCATATATGCCTTGAGTAAAAATGCAAAGCCGTAGCCAACCCAGTTCCCCCTTGCCCCCCGACGGCGAAGTCCAGATCTCAGCAACCCCCCTCCAAATCATCTTCCATCTGTCATGCGCATCCATCATCCACCTCCTCCTCTGCACCCATCTCCACCTCCTTCGTGCACCCATCTTCCCATCTTCCGCTCCCCCAACCGGAACTTGCAACACAGAAAGAAAGGAAAAAAAAAAAAAAAAAAAAAAACCCAGCGCACCCACCCTCCGCCTTAAATCCATACTCATTGGGGAAGACAGGATCTGGGTTGCAGGGAAAGGGAGATGGGTTTTTTTTCTTTTCTTTTCCGAGTTGCAGATAGTGGGTGCGGAGGATGAGGATGGGTGCACGGTGGGTTTGGGGAAGACAGGAGGGGAAAGAAAGGGTTGGGTTGTAAGGAAGGGGGGTTGGGGAAGATGAAGATGCATGTTTTTTTTTTCCTCTCCTCTTCTTCTTCTTCTGGGTTGCAGTTGGGTGGGTGGGTGGGGTGGGGGGGAGGATGGGGTTTGCGGGTTCAGCTTTTGTTTTTGGTTTTTTTTTTTTTTAAATTTAGAAGATTCAGGTTTTTTTTTTTAAAAAAAATTAATTTTTTTTTGCCACGTGGCATACATTTGGCAGCCACGTCAGCACTTAACGGATCAATGGATGGAAAATGTAACGGATGTATTATTTTGAAATAAAATAGTACGTTAGGTATGAAAGTGAAATGTTTTAAAGATGTTGTATGGGGTTGTAATAGACCTCAAATCTGAGGGGCTACTATGTAATTTACCCTATTAAATTAATTAACTAAATTTTTATTATATTAAAAACATAATATTAAACGAATTTATTCCATTAATAAAACCATAATGTTTGTATAAGTGTATTGAAAATTATAATAACCACATAGCCACTAGAACTCGTCCATTTTATGCTCAAATTCAAGAGGCGAATGAGTCAGAGGTTCCTCATGACTTTTAAAAGTTATGTAATGGTTGCGCAGCTTGTACTTCGCCCCAAAACCAATCATTTTATTCTGGATAGGAAACTGCTTCACTCGTCCAACTACTTCACCTTAGAAGACGACCATTTCCATAATTTATAAATTCTGAAAATAACCACAGAACTACCACTCGTCCATTTTATGCATAAATTCAGGTCGAGGATGGGTTAGAGCTTCATCATGACTTTCAAAAGTCATGTAATGATTGCATAGCTCGTACTTCACTCCCAAAACTGGTCATTCTATAACCGGGTTATGTAGGTTGTCGTACCCACGTATTCCACGTCGATCTCGAAAGTGATTTGAAATAGACAAAAAGAAAGTGTTAGGTATAAAATTTACATTGAGTAATTAAGTCACTATCTAGAATAATTAAAATAATTCAAAATATTAAATTAAAAAAAAAACACATTTACCAAGAGATTTGTCATTAGCGCCTGCTTCACTTCAGGGAAGATGTTCCTCCATCTATCGGTAGTCACGGGGCACCTTGCCTGGATGAGGAATCCTATCTAATGATTTAATATTGAATGAACACGGAGGTCCGCCACACGCATATGTCTTGGGTATTGAAATTTCACTATATGATATTAATCACCTGCTTTCAATGAAAAAAGCTTTATTGAGAAGCATGTGTATAATGCTTCAATTTTTTGTTATTTTGGACCAAAGATTTTGAAAAGAGAAAAAACACTTTTTTTATTTACCAAACATAATCAAGGCCCCAAATTTTTAAAAACGTTACTTTTCAAAGAAATTTAATCAACCCTGAACCAACCCTTTGGGGTGAGGATTTTGGGATTTTGGGTTTAGGAGTGGGAATTTGGGATTGCAACTCACCCAATATTTTTTTTTTTTTTGAGAACTAGGAATAACATTCCAGGGCACAGAGGCCAAAAGGGGAAACAAGAAAGCTTAAAAAAGGCAAACAACCAGCTAAGGACACACAAACTAGCATAGAAAGGGGCTACAACCAGAGACACTCCAACCAAGTGGAAGTGTCACCCCCGACCATGCCATCCAGAATTAATGAGGACAGGGAAGACCGTCATTGTTTAAAACAAAAATCAGCGAAGATGGGGGCCTATCAACCCAAACAACATCACACAGCTCCGCACAATCCCGCGACGTAAGCGCATCCGCCGCCAAGTTGGCCGATCTTGGAACGCAAGACCAGCGACAGTTCTGGAAGGCTCCCCCAAGCTGTTTCACTCGAGTTAAATAAGGAAAAGCCTCCCAACTGCCATTCTCAAGAGAGTCATTGAGGCAAGAAACAGCCTCGTGGGAGTCTGATTCCAAAATTACATCTGAAAAGCCCAGCGACGCACCCAACTCGCAGCCACGCATTAGCGCCAATGCTTCGGCAGCAACAACATTTGGGGCCCAGATTGGGTACCTCACAGAAGCAATAAAGTGAGCATCTGCATCCCTTAAAATGACGCCCACAAACCCCGTCTTCGACAACTTGTACCAGCTGGAGTCGACATTGATTTTTATAAATGGGGATGGAAGTGGAGTCTAGCGAGGAATCAGATCGGGGTTCCTACCAACAATCGTCCGCACCTCAGAGTCAACCAGATTGGAATTCAAGCCGACATTCATCTGCACCCCAGAGTCCCCATCATTTTTTACGGCTGCAAGGAAACAAGCCACCGCATTAGAAATGGCAAATACCACTTTGGTAGGGATTATTCGCACTTGGTTGAACACAAAATCACACCGCTTTTTCCAAATGAACCAACACGTAAAAGCTACATTTGTTTGCACCCACCACCAGTCATCAGAATCAGCAGTAGAGGGGGTAAGAACGGCTTGCAACCAATGGCTCCACGAGGTAATAGCAGACCTGTTCACTTTGTAGCTCAACACCCCTCCAAACCAAACATATTGGACCCACGGGCAAAGGAGGAAAATATGTTCAGTGGTTTCCTTTTCACCAAGACAAATAGAGCAGGTGGGAGAAGTGGAAGACCTTCGCTTGAAAAGATTTGCATTAGTAGCGAGGGCGCAATGAAGAGAGCTCCATAAAAAGTGGCGGATCTTAGGCGGTATCTCGATCTTCCAAATACATTTCCATAACTCCTCCGAGACCGAGCGAACATGAGGAAGGCGAATATCTCTCAAACTTATAGACCTCAACTGAAGCCAACGGTACCCAGATTTAACCAAATACCTCCCATTCTTTGTTGCAGCCCAAATCAGTCGATCCCTCTTATTTAAATCACCGATCGGCGTTTCTTTAATAGCTTCCCGCTCCGCAGCCTAGAGGAAATGAAGCAGAAAGGCAATATCCCATTTACGAGAATTAGGACAGGTAAGACAGCAAACCCGAAGATTTCTAGTCACCTCAACTTCACCAAGCGGAGTGGGATGCCCCGAGGGAAGGGAAGGTAACCAACGGTCCACCCAGACTCTAACATCCTGCCCACTCATTATTTTCCAGTGAGATCCACTTAACAGCAGATTACGACCCGAAAGCAAGCTACTCCAGGCCCAAGAAGCACGGCCCCCTTTGGTGGCCTCCAAGAAAGAACAGTTCGGGAAATAACGGGCCTTAAGAACTCTAGCCCAAAGCGAGGACGAATCACACAGAAGACGCCAACATTATTTTGCTAATAAAGCATTATTGAACTCCTTGAAATTTCGGAAGCCCAGGCCACCCAAATGCTTGGGAAGACCCAATACCTCATTGGACACCCAATGAATCTTTTTGTTGCCTCCAGTGTTCCCCCACCAAAAACTAGCAACCAAAGCATCCAATTCCTCACAGACCAAAGTAGGAAATTTAAAGATACTCATAGGATAAGCCAGGATAGCATGTGCCACTGCTTTGATTAAGACCTCATTACCCGCCTTCGAGAGAGTATTTTGCTTCCAACCTTGCAATTTCCCCGCAATTCTCACCTTCACATAGGCTAAGCCTCTCTTCTTAGAGCGTCCCCATAACGCCGGGACACCTAGATACGTGCCCGGGTTATCCACCACCTTTATGCCAAGAATATTTCCTAATTCCTCAGAGACCCTTGCCGGAGTATTTGCCCCAAAGAACACACTGGATTTCTGTAAATTTACTTCTTGACCCGAAGCATCACAATAATTTCGGAGGAGCTTGACTAGATTCGTATAGTTTTTCTCATTAGCCCTCAAGAAGATTAACGTGTCATCAGCAAAAAAGATGTGGGATAAGACCGACCCTGAAGCTCCCAAACGAATCCCATCCAGAGTCTTGTTTTCGACCGCCATGTGTATCAATCTTGAGAAAACTTCTCCCACTAAAAGAAACAAATACGGGGACAGTGGGTCTCCTTGCCGCAGGCCCTTAGATGGGGCAAACTTGTTTCCAGGTTGCCCGTTTAAGATGACGGCAAACTTGACCGAGGTCACACATCCCATAATGATCTTTCTCCATTGACTACAAAAACCCAGTCTCTCCATTATCGCCTCCAGAAAATCCCATTCCACCCTATCATAGGCTTTTTGCATATCAATTTTTACCCCCAGTTCAAACTTGGATTTCGATTTGCGTCCCTTCAGAAAGTGAAAAACCTCATGGGCAATCTCTATGTTGTCTTGGATTTGTCTCCCAGCCACAAACGCATTTTGATAAGTAGAAATAAGAAGTGGCATAATAGGTTTCAATCTGTTAGCTAGCACTTTGGATAGAACCTTATAAGAGTAATTGCAGAGGCTTATAGGCCAGAAATGAGACACAATCTCCGGATTTTGAACCTTGGGAATCAACACAATGCGTGTACTATTGAGCAAGTTCGGGCTAACCTCCTCATGTATAATGGACCAAACTAGATGGTTGACATTACCCATAAGATTCTCCCAAAAAGACCGGTAGATAATCCCCTGAAAACCATCCGGACCTGGAGCTTTTAAGCCTCCCATTTGAAGAGCAGCATCCTTGACTTCCTCCAAAGAAACAGTAGCCAAGAGGGCCGAATTCATCTCATCAGTAACTCCCGGATTTACACAGTCCAACAGGTTTCCCCAATCCCAGCTTCCCCCTGACTTGAATAAATTGAAGAAATGATCATCCACCAACTGACGTATACGGCTGGGATTCACCACCTAATTGTCTTCACCATCCCTTATTTTCAAAACCGAATTCTTTCTGCGCCAATGAAGAGTGGATTGATGGAAGAACTTGGTGTTTGCATCTCCCTCACGCAACCATTTCACCCTGGATCTTTGATGCCAAAAACTTTCCTCTTGAGCCCATAACTTGTCAATGAGTCTGGACTTTTCTTTTATCTCATCCACATTTCGGATCCAGTTTAATTGAAGTTCCCCCAATTGGTCGAGTAATGCCTCAATCTGCCTCCCTTTTTTTTTGAATTTATTTATGCTCCACTTGATCAACCGAGAGCGACAATCATCGATTTTCTTAACCCATCTCCTTTGAATATCCCCATCATTCCGCCGAGCCCAGCAGTTCCTCATCAGATTGAGCCACTCTTCTTCCTTTGCCTAGAAAGCTTCAAACCGAAATAAGTTTTTTCCCCTCCTACCTTCCAACTCATATTTAATGATAATTGGGCAATGATCGGACCCCACAACCGTCCCATGAAGAGCCGTGGAGTTAGGCCGAATATCCATCCAGAACTTATTAACCAGGCCCCGGTCTAGACGCTCCTCTACCAGCTCACCATTTCTCATTCCTCGCCAAGTAAATGGGGGGCCATTGAAATCGAGATCCACCAAGTTAGTGTGATTTATAAAATCCTCCAGGTAGCGAGGCCAATTGTAAAGCACCTCCGCCCCTCCCGACTTCTCATGATCCCAAATGAACTCATTGAAATCTCCCCCACAAAGCCAAGGCAAATCTGACGAGGAAAAATGATCCTTCATCTAACCCCCAGAATGCCGCTTTTTCATTTCTGTAAGCCGTCCCATAGATACCAGTAACCCGAATCCAAAATTGCGTCCCAGCACCCTTAACCTGAGCATCAATTACATGTTTGGAGGAGAAAAGAATATGAACCTCCAGTGACTCATCCCACCACAAACTTAGACCCTTGGCCCTACCTGTTGGAGGAACATTGAAACCATTTTGGAAGCCCATCCGTCTCCGCACTCCGTCGATTCTATGATCTTTCATCTTTGTTTCAGAAAGAAAGATCATAGAGGGTCTTGATTTTCTAATCTGCCCATGAAGGGCCCGAACTACCGTGTCCGACCCAAGACCACGGCATTTCCAGAACAGATAGATCATGGAGGACTTACGGCTGTTGAGGGCCAGCCGCCACCACCCCGAGTCACTTTGCTGGCATTTTTAACAGTAAGTGCATTCATATCCGCTTCCAAGTACTCCCACTTCCCTCGGCTCTCCGTAGGGACCTCCTGAGAAACCCTTTCGATATAGCTAGCCCTTCCCATTAACAGACTCTGCTCCTTTGTGCTTATGTCTTTCTTTTTTCCATCCAACCTAGCAATCATCTTCTCATCGCTTTCTAGTCCCCTTGCTTTCTTTTGCGGGGATTGAGAAAAATCCTTTTGTATAGGTTCCTTGCCCTTTTTCTGTTTGGCTCCCACTAGAGTAGAAGAGCAGGGCAAGTTCACATTCCTGCTATCCCTAACAATATTCACCAAACCCTCTGTAACAACATTTTGCAACACGGGTGCCTCCTCATTAATTTCCTGAATCACAACCGAATGCACATCGTCCCCTGGCAGTTGTACAGTCAAATTCTGAAATAGTGAAAAGCGCCCAGCTCTAGGCCCCCAAAGAGATTGACTAATACTTTGTAGAACAAGCCAGTTGAGCTGTCCACTTGTCTCCTGCTCCTCTCCAGTGGTCCCCAAGGCACGAGACCTGCTATTCCATTTCTTTTTTACATGGGCCTGCGAAACATTATCCTTTCCCATATTTGCTCCCAACTCCTTTCTGACATCTGATACACTCCCCTGAGGCTCAACCACGTCCCTAACTAGTGGTGCCTTAGTCCAGTCTCCGAAGCCTGATGTCCCGCCTTTGTGTATTTCAAAGGTACATTCATTGTTGACATGACATAGACGGCCACATCTATAGCAGAAATCTTGTAGCCTCTCATAGCGAAACTCCACCCAAGTGTCTCTGTTGTTTTCCCTTCGTAACCAGCATCCATTCACTAGCGGTTTTGCCGAGTTGACTAAGAGTCTAACCCTCAGAAACCCACGGGCCTTAGCCGGATCCTCCATTTTCATAAAGACTCTAGCTTCTATGGTCAATCGTTTAACATTATCCATAGAGGTCAGGCTGAGAGACACTCCCCTTATTTGAACCCAAAACGGAACATGTTCCAGCTCTACTTCCTCCAAAGCAAGCTCTGGAGGCCACCTATGGACAGAGAAGTTCTTCTTCATCACACCCCATGACACCTGTTCAATAATCTTCGCTGCCACATTTTCGTTTGGGACTGTGATGATAACAGTGTTATCTTTAACCCATTTGATCTCGACCTCTCCAAAATCCTTCCAAGCCGCTCTTAAAATATTTCTAACAGCCCATCTGTTCAAAGCTTTGCTTGATAAAACTGAACCGACTAGTTTCACACCCTGTTCCATTGCTGACAGATCCATGGATTGTTCCAAATGAACCACAAGCTCATCCATGCCTTGCTGAGCCATAAAAATCCTCCTACGTTTCGATGGTAGACTTGATTGCACTGCTGAGACCGATAAATATAGAGTGAAAGCTTTTGCAGGGCGAACAAAAGAGTTACTAGAGACCTTAGTTGTTTTTGTGTGGTTTACCCAAATTAATAGAGCAATAAGTAAGGTAGGTTGGAAATACCTACGCCTGATATGAATTGGGGGTCTGAAGCACATACCAATAAAGGGCTTCCAGTCGTCTATGATAGCCCTTACAATCAATGTCAGAAACCCCCAGGACCTTCTATTCATTCTCCTCTTGATGGGGATTAATGAACTAATCAACCTCAGAACCATTCTACCCATTTGGGCTAAACCCTCCACCAAATCTGAAAAATCAGGTTAGGGCTAAATTTTTGAAAAGGGGAGAGTCAGAGAACAATTACAAAAGAGGCAAATCAGAGTAACTTTCCCCACCCACCAAAGTGCCTTATTTATGCAGGGGGGACCCAAAAAGGTAAAAAGTAATGGAGGAGACAGGGAAGAGTTAAAGAGTGAAGACAAAAGGAACCAAGGTGGGAGAGAAACTGCTCAGACTGACAGAATCACCCCAACAAACCCATAAGAGCAACTCCAGTCGTGTGGAGTGCTCGGGGGACAGGGGAGAGGAAAGGGCCTGAGGCCCGGTGGACTGAGCTCCAGCCGTGTGGAGGCCGAGCGAAGGTGGGAGCCCGAGCGAAGGGGGGGTGGGGAGTCGACAGGCCTGTGGCCCGAGGGCTTTGGAATTTTTTATTTTTTTTGTGTCAGGCGCGTGCCCCTCACTCGCGAGTGCGTGTCGCCCGACAGGATTTCAGAAAAACTAGCGCGGCAGCAGAGATTCGGCAATGATCGTTGGGAAGCCACGTGGCTTCCCACGGTTCGTTCGATCAAAATTTGTTTAAATTCCAGCCGTCCGATCCCAAAAAAAAAAATCTGATTTGAAATTAAAAAAAAAAAGAAAAAACAGTTTAATAATTAAGAAAAGTTACCGTTGTGACACGTGGCACAATCTGGAGTGTTGGAATTCAAATTTTTTTTAAATCCAACGGCAGAGATTAATTATTTGAATAAAAATTAAAAAAAATGTAAAAAATCCGAAAAAAATTGTAAAAAATCTGCAAAAAATTCTGAAATAATTTGTAAAAAATTCTTTTTACTTTTCTATAAATACCACTTCTTCTCCATCTACCTTACACCACAATTTCATATTTTCTCAACTACTTTCAATCAAATTCCTATCTTTCACTCAAAGTTTCAATCCAATTTTTTTCCACAAAATGACTACTGATGCAGGTACGAATTGGTCGCTTCTTGAAGATGTTGCGTTGTGCACTAGCTGAGTTGAAGTTACTCATAATTCCCTTACGGGTAATGAGATGCATTTGCGAGAAATGTGGAGTTTAATACATACCAAATTTCTTGAGCAAATGGGTGGGACAAGAACCAAAGAATCGGTGGCCAGTCGTTGGAAATTACTTAGCCATTCCTTTAGTACGTGGAGAGACGCCTTGACACAAGCTAGTAGTAATCTTCGAAGTGGGGAAAATTATGCGGATGAGGTAAGAATATATTATAATTATTTGTTTGTATTATTATTTGTTACCTAATTTCATTATTATTATTTGTTTGTATTATTTATTTGTCACCTAATTTCATTATTATTATTTGTTTGTATTATTCATTTGTCACCTAATTTCATTATTATTATTTGTTTGTATTATTTATTTGTCACATAATTTCATTATTATTATTTGTTTGTATTATTTACTTTTCACATAATTTCATTATTATTATTTGTTTGTATTATTTATTTGTTACCTAATAATTTCATTATTATTATTTGTTTGTATTATTTATTTGTTACCTAATAATTTCATTATTATTATTCATTTGTAGCAACTTCAAGCACAAGCATGGTATGCTTCCAAAATCAAAGCAAAACAAAAATCATTCAACCGGTGGGAATGTTGGAATATTGTTAGATTGTCCTAAATTCAAAGTTGTGCCTGTTGGTCCAGAAGTATACATGAACAGCACCCCTCTACACTCTACACCCGATCATGGCTCCCATGTTGATGAAGAAGATGGAGAAGAAGTTCCTAAAACGCCGATTCCTGAACAAGCGTCGGGGTCAACCCGTTATCCAATTAGGCCTCAAGGTAAGAAGGCTTCAAAGAGGAAAGGGAGTGCTTCCAAGAATGATTATGGAAAGTACATGCAAGAACTTGCTCGTCAAGGTGAATTGACGTTGGCACGGGAAATGGCGAAATATGAGGCTGATAAGGCTAGAGATGAGGCAAAAGCTGCAGCTATTCAACAAGCATTTCAAGCTGAACAGAGGGAAAGAGAGCTACTTAGGCAAGAAAGTGAGTTGGTTAGAGAAGAAAGAATGGCACAACGAGATCGTGACATTATGAACACGCCTTTAGAAGGGATGTCTCCAGATTCTAAATATTTTTAGCAGTCGGAGAAGAAGGATGTGGTGCAAAGGAGGCGTGCAAGAGAAGCGAGATCAAGAGGAGATGGTCCTAGCACAACAAGACAAGATCATCCTAACACCACAAATTGGTTAAGTGATGATGAATAGGGTACTTTTTGTAATCGGAGCCCATAATTTTCCAATCACTTTGGGTTGTAATTTATTATTTATGTTGTTTCCAATTTATTGAAGTTAGTACTTTATTTAAAGTGAGAGTACATTTATTTAATTTCGTAATATATTTATACTAATAATAGAATTAAAAAACACACCAAATGGAATTAAAAAACACACCAAATAAACTCACCAAATGAAATTACATAAACACACCAAATAAAATTACATAAACATACCAAATAAAATTAAATAAACACACCAAATAAATTAAAAAACACACCAAATAAAATTAAAAAACACACCAAATAAACTCACTACAAAAAAACACCCCAAATACAAACAAACATACTAAATAAACTTAAGTATCTTCAGCTTGTTTCAATGCCCACTGGTGCTCTATCAAGTCAATTTGCCGAGCATTGTGCATAGATGACCTTTGAAGTGCAGTATATCGTGCAATGACCCTTTCATTGTAACGTCCATCCCCTAATGGCTCGTGTTGCATGGGTTCTTCGGTGGCATCATGTGCACAATATATCCGTGTTCTTGAATTGTTCATCATGTCTGGCTCTGGCTCATATTCATCGACCGCATCATAATCGAACTCATCTTCCACAATCATGTTGTGAAGAATGATGCACGTCATCATGATGGATCGAAGTGACCCTACATCGAACATTCTGGCAGCACCCCTGACGATCGCCTAACGAGCTTGGAGGATACCAAAACAACGCTCCACATCCTTCCTGCACCCCTCTTGACAGCTTGCAAAGTGTTTTTCCTTTGCACTTCGCAGACGTGGCACTGTTTTGACAAATGTTTCCCACCGTGGGTAAATGCCGTCGTACCTACGTCCGTTGACGACGTACGTGACTTTTGGTGCCTTTCCTTGGAGGACGTCGTTGAACACTGGGGATTGGGCAAGGACGTTGAGATCATTTTGAGCCCCCGGAACCCCGAAAAAGGCGTGCCATATCCATGTATCAAAAGATGCCACTGCCTCCAAAATGATAGATTTTGCTCCTTTTCTGTCCCCATATGCGCCTTGCCATGCACTTGGACAGTTTTTCCACGTCCAGTGCATACAATCGATGCTTCCTATCATCCCAGGAAAACCTCGCATCTCGCCCTTCTTCAGAAGCCTTTGCAAGTCCTCGTCAGTAGGTTTTCGGAGGTACTCTGCGGTGTACAAAGATTCGACTGCTCCGCAAAACCTCATCAGGGCCTCAAGAATGGTTGATTTCCCCATCCTCGTTATCTCATCCACTTGGTCTGCAGATGCTCCATACGCAAGCATCCGCAACGCAGCAGTGATTTTTTGCTCAGGCAGGAGACCCATAGCACCACAACAATCCTTCTTTTGCACAAAGTAAGAATCATGGTTGCAAACATCAGTCATGATTCTGTTGAACAAATGTCGTTCCATTCTAAAACGACGTCTGAAGTACGTATCAGGAAATGCACTGTTATGGACAAAGTAATCGTCCAACAGCTCTTGACCCCGTCGTTGCCTGCTTCTATCAAGGTTTCCGGAACGGCTGGGCCTGCATATCTGAGCAAAAGTCTGGTTGACTCGACGGGAATGTGAGGCTCTGGCCATTCTTGCTTCGTCATCTCTCCTTGTACGCTCCTCATCCTCTTCCATCTCATTTTGGGCTATCTGAAGGTTGAACATTCCTTCAGATTGGTTAAACAATTCTTCCTCTTGCTGATCGAGTTCCCACATCATCCTTGATGAAGAAGAAGACATTGTAAAAGGATGGATGGTGAAGAAGAAGCAGAAACTATGAATAATGAGATAGAGATGTTGAGAAAATTGGTGTGAGATTTGTGAGGATGAAGGGTGGATTATATGGACGATTCAGAAAGGATTGGATTGTAGATAGAGCCACGTGGCATGCCGTCATTCGTTAAAAATCTGATCGAAATCTATCCTCAAAGATTCTGAAAAGATAACGACACGTGGCACGATCGTATTGGATAAAAATCTTATCGAAATCGATCTCCAATAATTATCTTTTCGGATAATGACACGTGGTGCAATTTCGAACGAGTTAAAATCTGATCGAAATCTATCGTCAAAGATTCTGAAAAGATAACGACACGTGGCACGATCGTATTGGATAAAAATCTTATCGAAATCCTTCGCTAAATAATTGTTTTTTTTTATAAAATGACACGTGGCGCAACGAGAACGATTTAAAAATTCTTATCCGAAATTACAAATAATTTTATTTTGTATTATTTAAACAAACAAAAAAAACTAATATTTTAATTGCCTATTGCTAGGGGAGAGGGCTCCATGGGTGGAGATGCAAATGGCAATTACTGTTCATTAATGGCAGTTACTGTTCAATAAGGTGGATTGAATAGTGGATTGCCAGGGGGGAAGCCTCCATGGGTGGAGTTGCTCTAAGGGAGGACAACTAAAAGAAGTGTAAGGGAGCTACCTGAATGGGAGCGAGAGAAAAGGGCAGTCACGCACTCCGGCGGAAGCTCACAGAGTAGAAAGGACTCTCTCACAAAGGAGAGAAAAAATTACCGCCTGAGGTCTTTGTTTCGTGGGTACAAATTTATTATGCTGGCCTATTTTGCAACTCACCCAATATAGATAAGATGGAAAGTGTGTCGAGGGACCCATATTACACTAGCTGCAAGTTGAAGGGCAGGCAGAGGTGTGCCCCAAGTGCCAGCTACATCAGGGGACGAGATTGCATGCGAGTGAGCACACAAAACTCATGGTTTCTATGGTACAGATTAAAGGATCGTTGGCATCCAATGGATGGCGCGCCTTCCTGGGTAAAATTCAATGTGTCTTGCCCAATGCAATCAATTTCCAATGACTAGTTAATGTGTGGCCCATATTTTTTTTATCATTGCAATATAGTAATCAGTTTTAAATTTTTTTTCAACAATTATTTTTATAATACAGCGACTTAAATCTAATTTAATCAATCGTATTGATAAAAAAAAAAAAAAAAAAAAAAAAAAATTTAACGTTTCAAATTTAAATCCAAAAGTCAAGATACTATTATTAATTAATCCAAATCAGATCTAACACCAAAACTCCTCAAAAACTCTATAAATAGCCATTTATTTGTTCACTAATCCACAACAAATCAATATTCTCATATTTCACTACCAAATTTCTTCAATCATTCCATTCTCCTTTCAAATTGAGCTCATATGGAGCGTTAGAAACACCAATTGGCTTCCTAGTGAAGATGTCGCATTATGCTTAGCTTGGGTGTTGATCGCCAAAGATGGTTCTGTTCATCGCCTTTAAACAATTGATACGATGTGGGAGCGTATTTACAAAAATTTTATCGCCAACCATCTAGGCACTGTAAGGGGAAAACCTCGACTACAAGGAGAATGTAAGTCTCACTTCAATACTCTCAACCAACAATGTAGAAGATATGGTAAGTTCACATCTTTAAATGTCACAGTTTTAATTGTCTTAATATTTTTAATCTTATTAATTTTCCTTTACTATATGCGTAGAAGTGGCAAGCGCACCAATTGTTTGAAGCTGGAAATAATTCAGTCAACCATGCAAAATTCAAGTTGTAACATGCTTGGGAGGTTTAAAAAATTATCCAAAGTGGTTGAGCTTGGGGAACAACGAGTACAAGATCTTCACATAGTTCCATAGATGGTGTGGATTTGGGGGAAGAGGTCGAGCCAGATGTAACGTCACTCTCAAAGCCAGATGGACGTGATAAAAAAAGGAATCAAAGAAAAAGAGAAATATGATGAGTTTTCTTCTACTCAATAGTCTGGTGAGTACTTGCGTCAATTAGTTCAACAAGAAGCATATATATGAGGGATAATAGAGTAAGGATGCAATTGCTTAAAGAAGAAAAATAGGAGAAAATTATGGAGAAGATTCCACTCCAATATACTCCCCCAAAAAAAAAAAGAGGAGGTATTGGCACGTTAAACAAGATGCAATTATTGCACAAAACTCGTACCTGGATTCGGACACCGAATCCTATCATCCCACTTCATAGATCTCGAAAAGTGATAAGTGTCTTTACTTATGGTTCTTAGTTACTTTAGTTGTGCAACATACTTTAAGTATTCTTGTGTAGTCCTTTTGTTATTCATTAATGTCACTAATTTTATGTAATGTTAAGGAATTGTTTGTGTTCACCAGCAAAAAAAAAAAAAATATTTTGGAATTTTAATTCTTACATTAAAATGTTCGTAAAAATAAAACTAGATAGATTATACAAAAATTAATTCCAAAACTATTAGAAGAAGAAAAAAAATCAATGAAACACAAAAGTTTATCAAATTGTAAAGTTGGATGTGGGAATTATGGTCTCTTACAATTGGAGGGAAAAAATGCCTAAACCCTAAACCCTGAATAGTCTAAAATACGAGGCTTAAAATTTGGGATCTCCCACCCTTGGGTTGGAAATAGCCGTAGAGCTATAACACCCAATTTATAGTCCATTCCATTAAGTTACTAAAAGAGAGAACCTAGAATTCTCTCGCTATAGGGTCGGTCTCACTAGTGTTAGTGGGCCTTTGGGGCTTTTATTTCTAAGTTAAACCATAACTTGTCGGCCTTGATGGATGAAGGCCCATTAGGCTATGAAGCCCAAAACTAACCTAAACCCTAATTCGAACTTATTCGTTTGACTAATTAACTTTTAATTAATCTTAGCCACGAACAACTTGTTGTACTTTTATGCGCAAACGGAAGCAAATTATAACAAAGTACCAAATATCAATGTCGTAGGCGAAAGCTAAAACAAACAATCTCAAACTAACACAAGAGATTTACGTGGTTCGGCGTAAAGCCTAAGTCCACGGGCAAAACACTGCGAGGAATTTCACTAAACAAACGGAGATTACAAAAGAGTGTTTAAACTCTCACAACCCAAATCCCACAAATTACAAATCCTAAACCAAACGAGTAGAGAACCCAAACAAACGGAGAAGATTCTCCCAAATTGCTCTCTAACTCACAAATTGACTCTCACCAAAATTGCCACACAAAAGAGCCACCCAAAATACACTAACCCTAAGGTCCTATTTATAGTGCATAGGACTTAGGTTACAATAAGAATCCTAATAGGAAGTAAATCCAAATCCTAATCAAATAGGTAATTAACAAAACCTCTCCACCAAGGAAACCAACTAAGAAGTCAAAATCCAAACCCAAATAGGATACCAAAACCAAATAGGTAACACAAACCTAATTTTTGCATCTTCCTAATTTTGAGCCTAAAACCCAACAATCTCCACCTCAGCGAGAAATTAGCAAACTTCCAAATCAAATACAAACTTCAAATTTGGGATACCAAAATACAAACGCAAACGCGCACTAAATTCTTTCGAAACTGATCTCCACCACGACTTAAAAAATCCAAAAGTCTTCAAACTTGAAATTTCCTCCAACGCCTTCTCCAACAAATTCCATTACGGAAACTAACAAATACGAAACAAAATCCAAGCAAAAGCTTGAGCATACGAACAAAAAGTGCGAATTGCACTCCACCCAAAGAGCTTGAGTACCAAGCTCCACCACCTAACATAACCTTTAGAGGAGTTCAGAACAACGATCTTCTGCAATGTTTGCATCAACACTAGAAAAAGACTTATCAAACGGCTTCTTTTTGCCCTTGAGTTTAGGGAAATCTACTTTCCAATGACCTTCCTTATAACAATAGCTACAAGTGTTCTTTCCAAGTTTGCCCCTTTCCTTATCCCTTCCTTGAACTACCAAAGCTCCATCTTGTGTGTCAAACACTTTATTCTTTAGCTCTTTAGAATTCAAAGCGGCTTTAACATCTTCCAAACTAAGACTTTCTCTACCAAATAGCATGGTATCGACAAAGTGTTCATACGAAAGAGATAAAGAACACAACAAAGTTATCGCATAACCCTCATCACTAATTTGGTTGTCCACACTTTTCAAATCCATCATAAGTTTATTGAATTCATCAACATACTTATGAATTGACGTACCTTCAGCCATACGAAGAGTATGCAAACTTTTCTTCAAATACAACCATTTAGCAAGAGATTTGGTCATATACAAGCTCTCCAATTTTAACCACAACTCCGGTGCAGATTTGATGCTACCAACTTCTCGTAAGACTTCATTCGATAAAGTTAGCAGAATTGCTTCAAGTGCCCGCTCCATAACGTCTTCTTTTTCTTCATCAGTCCACGAATTGGGCAAAGCTTTCACACCCTTTAACGTTTTCAAAAGTCCTTATTGAACTAACAAAGCACGCATCTTCAATTGCCAAATACCAAAGTCATTGCCGTCGAACTTTTCAATATCAACTTTCACCGATAACACATAAGGCTTCATAGTGACTGCTGATACCACTTGTTGTACTTTTATGCGCAAACGGAAGCAAATTATAACAAAGTACCAAATATCAATGTCGTAGGCGAAAGCTAAAACAAACAATCTCAAACTAACAAACGGAGATTACAAAGTTGGATGTGGAGCACAAAAGTTAATTCCAAAACTATTAGAAGAAAAAAAAAATCAATGAAACACAAAAGTTTATCAAATTATAAAGTTGGATGTGGGAATTATGGTCTCTTACAATTGGAGGGAAAAAATGCCTAAACCCTAAACCCTGAATAGTCTAAAATACGAGGTTAAAATTTGGGATCTCCCACCCTTGGGTTGGAAATAGCGTAGAGCTATAACACCCAATTTATAGTCCATTCCATTAAGTTACTAAAAGAGAGAACCTAGAATTCTCTCGCTATAGGGTCAGTCTCACTAGTGTTAGTGGGCCTTTGGGGCTTTTATTTCTAAGTTAAACCATAACTTGTCGGCCTTGATGGATGAAGGCCCATTAGGATATGAAGCCCAAAACTGACCTAAACCCTAATTCGAACTTATTCGTTTGACTAATTAACTTTTAATTAATCTTAGCCACGAACAACTTGTTGTACTTTTATGCGCAAACGGAAGCAAATTATAACAAAGTACCAAATATCAATGTCGTAGGCGAAAGCTAAAGCAAACAATCTCAAACTAACACAAGAGATTTACGTGGTTCGGCGTAAAGCCTACGTCCACGGGCAAAAGACTACGAGGAATTTCACTAAACAAACAGGGATTACAAAAGAGTGTTTAAACTCTCACAACCCAAATCCCACAAATTACAAATCCTAAACCAAACGAGTAGAGAACCCAAACAAACGGAGAAGATTCTCCCAAATTACTCTCTAACTCACAAATTGACTCTCACCAAATTGCCACACAAAAGAGCCACCCAAAATACACTAACCCTAAGGTCCTATTTATAGTGCATAGGACTTAGGTTACAATAAGAATCCTAATAGGAAGTAAATCCAAATCCTAATCAAATAGGTAATTAACAAAACCTCTCCACCAAGGAAACCAACTAAGAAGTCAAAATCCAAACCCAAATAGGATACCAAAATCAAATAGGTAACACAAACCTAATTTTTGCATCATCCTAATTTTGAGCCTAAAACCCAACACAACTAAACCATTTAATTATATTTAATCAACTCTATTGTATTCTTCAATCTCTATCTTACACAGTGTACGATCTATTAGGTTCTATTTAGTAAAGCAGTAGGTGATTAGAACTCTTACTAATCGATTGTGAATTAAAACTACTTTTCAATTCTCTCTTTAATGAAGATTAGTGATTGCTAATCGTCAGGGCTTTCACAAGCCATAAGTGACACCTAACAGTGTGTCATGGCTATCTAAGCTAAGCAGAAGAGGCGGAGAACTTATTCCGTTGGAATGGCTGCAATACGGCCCTTCTCTATATCAATACTCTTGATCACATTGTTTGGTTGATAATTTATCCAGGTCTACTAGCCAATGTGATTCTCTTATCTATATGATTCTTGTGAACATGATTTGAAACATACTTCCTAAATCATATTCATCTGCTTTGGCCAGAGAATCTTTAATCATATCATGGAGTATTTTTCTTTAACGGTCGAACGCTAGAAATTCCTTATTGTACACTCACATGCCTCTGTAAATAAATCAATAATCCCAACAATGCGCGGTACAAACCCAGAGGTTTAGACATATTGTCAAATGACCAATAACGCATCCACAAGACAACAATAGTGTCTTATATCATATGTCAAAGGACTACTTTGCATTATCACAACTAGTGAGCTCTCATATGACATGAATACGAGAAATCCTGATTAATTGTGTTCAGTGAACTCACTCTTTATCGAGCACCCACTACAAAACGAAGTGCCATTAGCAAGGTCAAATGCCGTCGAAAAAGGCATTTGGTCATTGCAAATACATATTTTCGACAAAAAAAAGCCCTCACTGGGTGTCGAAAATTATCCCATTGAAATTACTTTTATTCTGATTAGCCGTAAAAATACTTCATTTTCGACGCACACGACTCGTTGTTACTAGTTATCTTTATGTAAGAAATGCATTTTCAAAATGACAAATTTATTGTATTATGAGATGGAAATGTGACCATAAATACTTATGTAGCTGTCGAAATTATTTTCCAAATGACGACATATATTTTTTGCAAAGATTTTTTTCCGACCAAACAATTGTGTTGGAAAATCTTTTTCTAACAAAATCATCTTTATTTACGAGAGTGCACAATCGTCGCAATTACAATTACCGACAATTTCAGGTTGTCAAAAGTACATAACGACTTGTCAGAAATAGGCACAAAACATATTTGCAATGATCAAGTGTCGTCGAAAATATGTACTTCCGATGGTGAAGCTTTGTCAGTATAACATATTTGTAAAGGCAAGTTTCATCAGGAACATATATTTTCGACAATGAAGCTTTGTCAAGAATATATATTTGCAATGGTGAAGTTTCATTGGTAATATATATTGGCGAAGGTGAAGTTTCATTGGTAATTGAATTATATATCAAAATTAAAAAGATGATAAACATATGTGCGTAATTATTACTAATAAATTAACTAAACCTGTGAAATCCCATCCCCAGAATTTCACTATTAATTACGTATCTGGTTATTTAAATTCGTATTTCACTTTTACGTTATATTCATTAGTTAATTTTAATTCCTTTAATTTTTGGAATTAAATCAAATAGTTATCAGGTTTGAATTTTCCTAATTAATCTTTAAAATTTGTTGACCTTACGAATCGGGAATCCGACGTACAGATCTTCCGAAATTGGATTTGTAAGTTCGTAAAATAAAACGTCGATCGCCACTTGAATTCGTGTTTGGCGGATATCTGACCGTTGGATCGTAATGAAATTTTAGAATATTTTTCTAGAAGATAAATGAGACCCTTAGGAAGTGACGGTTCAGAAATCCATGTGTGGATGTTTCAGATTGACTTGTATAGGGTTGTGGACCCCACCGTTGACAAAGACTTGACTCTTGGCCAATATGTTACGAATTGATCTTAAATATTAAAATTAGTATTACTAGAAGCTATGTAGGGCTTAGTGGGCCTATATTGGTTAGTGAGTTATTCCAGATAGTATCTACATCGGTTTACGTGCATGGGACGTCATAACCCTTTATCTTCTTGACAACACGAAAGATATGTATGTTAACTGTTATGACATTGTGAGCTTAAAATCCTATTAGAAGTGTTCTGTAGAATATATAGGCTTGTGTGACATGGTAGTTAGTGATCATAAGGAATTGATAGTGCAAGAGATTACGTTGTAAATCATAGCAGTTGAGATAAGGGTAAATGGTTTGTATGTTGATCTAACTACACCATGTAGCAATGGTACATGGATGGTCCTTCTTGGTATATCTGCTTTGGGGGACCATACGTATTCAGGAGTGATCATGCTTGGTATATCCGCGTTAGGGGACCATAAGCATTCTATGAGTGATCATGCTTGGTATATCCGCGTTGGGTGATCACTGCCTATATTATTAGACTATGCATACGATTTTGCTTGGTATATCCACGTTGGGGGACCATATGCATTCTAGGAGTGATCATGCTTGGTATATCAGCGTTGGGTGATCACTGCCTGCACGATGAGATTATGTCTATGGTTTTGCTTGGTATATCTGCAATGGGGGACTATACGCATTCTAGGGGTGATGACGATTAATTGTACTTGGTACATTTCGATAGGTGATCATATTTTGGTTGGATTCTGTTGAGTGGTCTATAATCCCTACTCTTGCTCATTTCCATAAGTTAGGCTAAAACCCTGGATTTGAGTGAATGGGAATTACCCATAATAGACGTTGTGAATATAAATTAGAATTATCAGGTTATTGCTTGGAATCCAGGCAGAGAATTATGTAGAATTCCTTTATCAAATTTCGTGCACTGATATTGTGACAACTCGTCCCTAATTTTACGTTTTTATTTATTTAATCAAGGGAATTGACGAAAATGCCCTAGAAGCAAGGACTTTGACTTCCGTTGACCATAGTTTAGAGAAACATATGACTTATTCTTTTAGCGTATTTAAGTAGTACTCGTTGGTACGAACACATAGGCGAAAGCCGTTTGCGAGTCCGGATTATAACGGTATAGTTACGGACGTTTGAATTTGGTTATATATATTTTGGATTATAAATTAATTGAACTCCCACCTTGTGGGAGAAAAGCTCAATCAGATTTAAGCAAGATTAAGGATAACCAATTGGAATTAAGTAAGAAATAAAGGAACCAATCAGGAGCTTGGTTTCAGCCCAATCAGTTATGTTAGATAAGTGACCAATCAGATTTTAAAAAGAAAAGGGTAAGGACCAATGAGAAATCAGGAAGAAAAAAAAAAGAAAGGGAAACTCCATTCCCGTCTGCCTTTCTACCCACACCCAACCCAATCGAATTTCGGCGATTTTCGCCATCTTTTCCGTCGAACCACCACCATCCAACACCTGCAACCTCTTCCACAACTTCTCATCTACAATCTCTACCCAAATTTGAAGGGTTTTAGGTTCTATTCATGTAGAACTCCACCGGAGCACCGAAGGTGCTCAACGGCGATTCCTCCATTCCGGCGAGTTTCACCACCCACCATCACCCTTAATCAACTCCCCTTGCACCCAGGAACAAGACCCAACCAGTTATAGGGGCGTTGGAACACCGGAGAAGTCGAATCGAAGCACACCCTTTATGGGGTTTTCGACGGGTTTTACCTAAATTGGGGCTTTTCCCGACCAACATGGCCTTAGTCACGGGTATGAAAGTTGCTCCACTCATTGAGATCTTCATTCCTGTAAAATTTGAGAATTTTTAGAAATAGTTGAATTTTCCGGCGAGTCGGGGCGGCCGACCGCCACCGGCAGCGGCGCGTAGCCAGTGGACCGCCAATGCTATTTTACGTTAAATCAATATCTTGATCTTAGATTTGATATTTGTATGATGTGATTTGATTATTGTGAACCTAGTTTGATTAAGGTGCGTTATTTGATAATTATATGAATCGACGATCCGACTGTTGGATCGTCATCAAACTTTAATAGGTTATTATACATAATATTTGAGGATCATAGGAACTGACGGATCGGGAATCTGATATGCTGATCTTCCCGAATTGGATTTGCAAGTTCATAAAATAAAATGTTAACTGCCTCTTGAATTTGCAATTGGCGAAGATCCAGCCGTTGGATCATAATGAAATTTTAGGATGATGTTTTAGAAGCATAATGTGTATCTTTGGAAGTTACTGATCGAAAATATGAGGAGCGGATCTTACGGATTGAGTTGCGTAGGGTTGTGGACCCTACCGTCAATCTTTGATCGACGGTTGACTTTTGGTCAATGGGTCTCGAAACATTCTAGAACGTTCTTGGGGATGTGTTTTATGTAAGTTACATGTTCTATCGATAAGAATTCTGAGATGTGATTGAATATTTGTTCTAGGCGATGATCGTTCATGACTCCTCGATATTCGTGCTAGGGAGTCGTAGCGCGGACTTCAGGTGAATGGGTCTTTTCCTTTCTATCGTATATATATGATTGATAATTCCACAAACTTTTTTTTATTGATTTATGCATTTTATGCCATGACATATATATATATATATTTATATATTTATATATTCTAAAATACTATGATATGGTTAAGTTTTAGATTGCATCATGGCTTAGCCATATGCATATTATCTGCATATAATTGTTGTTAATGCTATGAAGTGTTAAGGTGAACGCGGGACGCGCAGGTAAGTTCAGGTGAGTTTATGGTGTTATTTGAAATGATTGAGTTATAGCATGACTACATTTATGTTATAGGCAACTCCGACAGTGTCATACAGGTTGCAATAATAGGCAACTCCGACATTGTCGTACAGGTTGCAATAATAGGTAACTCCGACACTGTCGTACAGGTTGCCTATGAGTCGTACAGGTTGCATTAGGCAACTTCGACTCGTATGTCAGCATAGATTGATGAGCACCTGATTTTATTATGCTGCTGCCGATATGTAGGGATTTGGAATATTTCTAGATTTACTGTTGATTTACATTTGATTTCATACTTATACGTAGTATGATTTTCTAAAAACCGTACAGGTTTACAGCGATGGGTTATAACGTTTAAAAGGTCTTTATTAAAATTTTGTTTTCAGGCCCACTCACCCTTGTTTGTTTTTCATCCCTCCAGGTTTTAATAGCTGAGCTTTCTTATCGACGAGGATTCATGGCAAATCTTGGTATTGGAGATTACCTTCAATGGTATGATTCTCAATCCACTCTACTGTACTTTACTTATGCTCTGACGTCACGTGTGAGATGGGTTCATTTCCGTTCACAGCGCACTCTCGTATTTAGGCACTTTTGGGTTTATATTTATTCACATTTTCCACATCACTACTCGTTATGGCTTCGTTACCTACCAGGTGTCGGCCAACACGGCTCGACTCGGAGTCCTAGTTGACATTCCAGGTTGGGGTGTGTCAGATATGTGATCTGGTTGATTGATTAATGTAATTAAATGTTAATATCGTGCCTCCTTGATTCATGGAATGGGTTACTTGAGGTGATTATGGAATGATGTTGAATATGATTGTTATTAATACGATTCCATCAGTGATCAATGCGACTAGAGGATACTATTATGCTTTGTTGATTCTTTGATATATTACATGCTATGAATTGCGATTTTATGTTGAAACATAATGATTTATATGATGGATAAAATAGAAACCTTGATTTTCATGTGGGTTCGTTAAGTAGCTTGAATCGAATAATTCATGCTTGTCAAGTCCAAATGTTTGGTTGAGGAATGCTATGTCTTTCGGCTTGAACGGACTGTGATATATGTTGAGTTGTAGCGAATGACAAACTACAAATGGCTTGATCCCTGTTTAGGGTACGTAGGTAATCTAACGAGGTTAGATGCAGCCATAAAATATACGAAAAATTACTATGCGATTCGATTCTCGAGTTATGCTTTGCCATATCCCGGAGGCAAGGTAAGTTAGAGATACGGGTATTTGGAGACGTCACGTGTCAATCCTGGACGAATGTCGGGATCGAGGTGTGACAAAACCATTGTACTAAATTTCTAAACATCCAAACGAGATTATTCATAAAGAGGACTAAAGTTTAGTCTCGTGTTTGTTGCACCGTAGGACTAAGTCTAGTGGGACTAAAAAAGACTCGCCTCAACTAAAACCTTCGCCAGAGGGTCTTAGCGGGAGCCCCTAAAAAGCACATGACTGACTAAAACTATGCTTTTCTTTGACCTGGGACTCATCTGCTTTGCTTCGACCTCGACTCATTTGCTTTGCTTCAACCTCGACTTGTCTACTTATCACGATGTTAGAACCAAATTCACGCACCTCCGTGGACGGGGGTTGAGCACAAATCCGAGTAAACTTGAGCAACTTGAAAAACAGTACAACAACTGTGAGCAAGCCTTGGACTAGAGGGTGTGCCGGCCAAAGGCTATCCGACGGTAAAGTTAGTGAATGATTTTTAGACTCAAGAAATAGGCAATAGAATTGAAGTGTATAGATTGTGTTACCACAGATGAACCTTAGGTGGGTGTATTTATACCGTGGAAGAAAGACCTTTTTAGGATAGAATCCTCGTTCTAAGCTGAGAGAATTCTAGAAGATATCTAGTAAGTAGATATTACATCATCTGAGGAGTTGTGATTACTTGCGGCACACGCTTACACCTAGATTGCAGGGACCCCAAGACTTATAGGATTTGATTGTGTCTATATCTAGATTAAATCGCATATCTTGTGGAACAAGCATGATCATCCAGCGGAGTCGTTAGGACTCTGCCTAGTGCCCAGAGTAAAGTGATGGTGGCACTCTGCTCCGTCTGATATAGTATCGCCGGAGCTGGTGAGTCCACGACCAGACTTCTGAAGTAACAGTATTCTGATCAGACTTATTCCGACCCTGGAAAATCATTGTCCCCTAGACGGGTCCTTTGTGAACGCAGTGGTAGGTGAGGAATACGACGACGATGAAGGAATATGGAGACCAAGAACGTGGCTGAAACGCTAGGGCGCCGACGATGAAAACGGGGGCAGTAGTGTGAGATGCTCAGCCGAAGAAGTTGCCTTTCGAGAAAAAGGAAGAGATTTCTAGAATTGGCGTTCGATTTGATCTGATGCGATTGTGGAATTTGGAGATCTGAAATTGTGGCTTTTGGAGAGAGGAAGAGATTTCTAGAATAGCTTTTGGTTTGATCTGATTATGCAATTAATGGAATTGGGAGTTGTTTAGGTCCTTGAACTATCACTTGAGTGAAAATTAGGTCGCTAAATTATTTTTTCGGTGAAATAAGTCCCTAAATTCATTAAAAATTGTTAATTTCATCCCTAATATTATATTAAAGCTATTTTATCCAATTTTTCGTCAACGTAAGTCACTTGACACACTTTAAAATGTAATACCGGCATCTTCTCGCTTATAAGCCCTTAACATTTCATATAGGTTGTGAATCTAACGTCTAATTTACCCTCCAAAGTTAACCCTATTCACTATTTCTTTATATAAAATTACCAATATATATGCAAGTAACGTGACTTAAATTGATGAAAAATTGAATATAGTGTTGTGGCCTATTTTATCTGACAAGGGAGAGAGGTGCGGCAAAAGAGAAGAGAGAGATTGTAGAATAGGCTTGAGGAATTGTGTCTATTATCCCCAGTCCTTGTGACTTTATTTATAGTAAATAAGGAGAGAAGATATTCCTTCTTCCCCAAGTAATACAAGTTGTAAAAGGAAAGGATAACTAGAATCAAATCTAATCTAGGATTTACACACACTTTAATTAGGAATGTTTCACAACACTCCCCCTTGAGTGTGTAAATACTCAAGGTAGATTTAGCATCATGTAGAAGTTGATGAAGTCGACTCGTCAGTGCTGATTCCAAGGAACAACGCTTATTCTCAATAAGGTAGGAACTTGCATAAATAGTAAGTCTCACTAAAAAACCCGAGTAGGGACAAAATCCATAGTCTAAGGAAAAATGTGTGAGAAATGCAACGTCAAAAGAAACGTCTAGATGACGTCATCAGGGATACGACCAGCCCAAGGTGGGTGCCTCGTTAAAACCTAGTTAGGTAGCAAAAACCCAGTGGGAAAAATGCTCCTAATCGTAGGGAAAAAAAGTACATTAAGATCAAGTAAGTATCTACAGGATACTCCCCCTGAGTTTGACATAATTCCAAAGAGAAATAGCAAAGTTACAACTCAAAAAGTTTACGCATACCAATTCCATGAACAAGCTTCTGAAACGTCATCTTCGGCAGTGATTTGGTGAAGAGGTCGGCCAGATTGTCTTGTGAACGGATTTGCTTGACTTCAATCTTCTGATGCTCTTGTTGTTGATGTGAAAAGAAGAACTTCGGCGCAATGTGGTTGGTGTTGTCTCCTTTGATGTAACCATTCTTGAGCTGTTCGATGCAAGCTGCGTTGTCTTCAAAGATCGTCGTGGGGACATCAACGGCAGGATAAAGATCGCAGGAGCTTCGAATATGGCCCACTACTGCACTCAACCAAAAGCATTCCCGAGTTGCTTCATGTAAGGCGAGAATTTCAGCATGGTTAGACGAAGTGGCAACTAAGGTCTGTTTAGTTGACCTCCAAGAGATTGCGGTGCCTCCAACGGTAAAGACATAACCCGTTTGAGAGCGCACCTTGTGCGAATCAGATAAGTATCATGCGTCGGCATAACCAACAAGGCGAGAATCAACTCGAGGAGCATAGGGTACGGCACACTCTGAGGATTCGTAGGGATAGAACAAGCCCAAATCCGTAGTACCCTTAAGGTAACGGAAGATATCTTTCACACCAGTCCAGTGTCTGCGTGTAGGTGCATTACTCTATCTTGCCAAAAGATTAACGGCAAAGGAGATGTCGGGTCTAGTGCATTGAGCTAAGTACAATAAAGTGCCTATCGCACTTAGATAAGGAACTTCAGGCTCCAAAATCTCTTCTTCATCCTCTTTCGGACGGAAGGGATCTCGTTTTGCATCTAGCGTACGAACGACCATAGGAGTACTCGAAGGCTTCGCTTTATCCTCATTAAAGCGGCGCAACACCTTTTGGGTGTAGTTTGATTGATGTACTAGAATTCTATCCGAACAATGCTCTATCTCGAGACCGAGACAATATCGAGTCTTACCTAGATCTTTCATCTCAAATTCCGACTTCAGGTGCGCGGCAGTTCTCGTTAGCTCTTCAGGAGTTCCGATGAGATTCATGTCATCGACATATACTGCAACAATCACAAATCCGGAATGTGACTTGTTAATGAACACACAAGGGCATAGTTTGTTGTTCACATATCCCTGACTAGTCAAATACTCACTCAGACGGTTATACCACATTCTTCCGGATTGCTTCAAACCATAAAGTGAACGCCTCAGTCGAATTGAGAGCGTGTTCCGGGGTTTGGAAATATTTGAACCAGTCAATGTAAGTCCTTCGGGAACTTTCATATAGATTTTTGTATCAAGATCCCCATAGAGATACGCGGTTACTACGTCCATCAGCTGCATATCCAGTTTTTTCGAAAACTACCAAACTAATAAGGTAGCGAAAAGTAATCACATCCATAACGGGTGAATAAGTTTCGTCATAGTTAATCCCGGGGCGTTGTGAGAAGCCTTGTGCCACAAGAGGAGCTTTGTAACGCACAATTTCATTCTTCTCATTACGCTTCCGAACAAAAACCCACTTATAGCCAACAGGCTTCACATGTGGAGGAGTAGAAGCTACAGGCCCAAACACCTTACGTTTCGCAAGCAAATAGAGTTCGACTTGGATTGCTTATTTTAAGTTTGACCAATCAGTTCTACGTCGACATTCATCAACAGAACGCAGTTCAATGTCATCGCTCAACATGATCTCAGTAGCTACTGCAAATGCTAATGCATCGTCGACAAGCATCTCATGATTCTCGACAAGCATCTAAGCTAGCATAATGGACCAAAATCTCACGATTCTCGGGAGGACGATTCGTCTCTTCAAGGACGCTTCCATAATCTAGAATTTCCTCATGAGTTGGGTAGAATGAGTAAGCGATAGTCGGATTCACGGGGGGTTCTTCAAGACCTTGTGCTGTGGGTTTCCTCTTCCGGGGGTGTGAATCCTTTGAACCAAGAGGTCTGCCATGCTTTTGTGTAGGGGCACGTGGATCGCCAGAATTGGTGTCCCGGGCTTCCAGGAGGGTAGTCCGTCGTACATTTGGTACATCTATCTTTGCAAGCGTATTTGCAGCTAGAATATGTGATCTTGTCACGCGCTCTAGATCGGTGAAAGCATCTGGCATGCTTCGAGCTATGCTCTGGAGATCTAATAGGTGCTGCACTTCAGTTCCAGACTAAGCGGTGCAGGGATCTAAATGAGACATAGTGGGAGTCGTCCACGATAATTCGCGTCGTTCTTCAGGAACGTTGACGTTCTTATCTCCCCCTAACGATGGGAATACTGTCTCATATAAGTGACAATCCGCGAAACGAGCGGTAAACAGATCGCTTGTCAAAGGTTCTAAGTAACGAATAATCGAAGGAGAATCATATCCGACATAGATTCCCATCTTTCGCTGAGGCCCCATTTTTGTACGTAAGGGCGGCGATATTGGCACATATACCGCACAACAAAAAATGCGCAGATGCGATATGTCGAGTTCGTATCCGGTAACCAACTAAAGGGCACTAAATGGTTGTGTCGTAATAGGCCTCAGGCGGACCAAATTTGCTGCGTGCAATATTGTATGGCCCCAAGCAGCGATCGGGAGCTTGGTACGTATGACCAACGATCGAGCAATCGTTTGTAAGCGCTTAATGAAAGCCTCTGCCAGGCCGTTCTGGGTGTGAACATGGGGTATAGGATGTTCAACTTCAACCCCAACTGACATGCAATAGTCATCGAAAATTTTAGATGTGAATTCTCCATCATTATCCAATCGAATAGATTTGATCGGATAATCAAGGTGGTGAGCCTTGAGCTTGATAACCTGAGCCAACAGTTTGGAGAATGCAGCGTTCCTTGTGGACAACAAGCACATGTGTGACCAATGTGTGGAAGCGTCAACCAAAACCATAAAGTATCTAAATGGTTCGTAGGGAGGTTGAATCAGTCCATAAATGTCCCCCTGAATCCGTAGTAGAAAAATGGGAGGATTCGAAAGAATCTTGTTATAAGAAGGCTTAGTAATAAGCTTTCCCATCGAACATGTTTGACATGCGATTCCTTGGATCGAACCTAAACTTCGGGTTAGTGGATGCCCGTGTGATAATTTGAGGATACGGCGCATCGCTATTTGTCCAGGATGTCCCAACAGGTCATGCCAAAGTGTAATTTCGTGCGCGGTCCCAGTAGTAGGGCCGGCCACATAGTGGCATTCTATGGGGCGTATGGTCGTAGTATACAAACCACTCGGGGTACGTTCCATCTTTTCTAGAATACGCTTCTGGCCATATTCGTAGGAAGTTATGCACAGAAATTCCAACTTCGTTTTCTACGTGGGTTTCAGCGTGGTAATTATTATCTCTAATATCCTTGAAACTTAGTAACGTTCTTCTGGAATGTGGTGAATAGAGTGCCTCACCAATGGTCAAGATTGTACCATTGGACAACATTATACGTGCCTTACCGTATCATTATATCAGGTTGGATGGGCCTGAGAGGGTTGTCAGAGGTGCATTCTTAGGTATGAAGTTAGTGAAATAGATGTGTTCACGCAAAACTGTGTGCGTGGTTGCACTATCCGCCAAACAACTAAATTTCCCACTAGTCATACCTAGAATGAAAAATTAATTTGAATCGGTCACATGCATAAAAGTTTATAAAAACAATTATCAATTCAAAGTAATTTCATTTATTCAACGAAAAACTTAATATCCAAAACAAATCACCAACTAATAACCCAAAACATAAAGGAAAATTGTTCGAAAATCAACCAAAAACAAGGGGGGGTTCGGCCACTAGGTGGAATTCGGCCCCAATTGTCTTATTTCAACTAAAAATAAGTCTATGTCTAAGATTCTAATCTTCCATATGGGTGGTATCCTCCTGAAAATCAGAAACCTCCATCTTTGTAGTCTCTGGTTCGTCCACTTGCATGAAGTTTGATTCAAACTTCTTACGACGAGAATGATATTCAACTACAACCTTCTTGGGAGCTCGGCAAACACGGGACCAATGGTCCATTGAACCACAACGATAGCACATGTCCTCATCCATGGTTTCAGGTGCTTTGCCTTTATTCTTGAAGTTCGGGGCCTTGGGAGCGAGGTTGGAGCGCTTCGAGGCTTTGTTTCCTCCCTTGGATGGGCCTTAACTCTGTGGACCTTGGTGGGATGGCTTCTGTCTGCCCCTACCATGCCTCTTTTGGCATTTGGGGCGTTGGTTTGTGCTATAATGTGCTTCAGGCACAGCAGTGGCCCTAGTAGATCGAGCTTGATTATTCTTCATCAATAGCTGGTTCTGCTTTTCAGCAAGAAGTAGAACAGAGATCAAATCCGAGAATTTAGTGAACTTATGAGCTCTATATTGTTGCTGCAGGACAATATTAGAAGCAGAGAAGGTCGAATAGGTCTTCTCCAGGAGATCCTCTTCAGTCAAAGTTTCATTGCAAAACTTGAGAAGTGATCGGATTCGACAAACTTTAGAATTATATTCATTCACAGACTTAAAGTCTTGGAAGCGCAAATGCTGCCAGTCGTGTCTTGCTTCAAGCAAGAATATGTCTTTTTGGTGATCAAAACGATCAGCCAAAGCGACCCATAATGCACGCGGATCCTCCTCAGCAAGATACTCAGTTTGTAGGGCGTCATGAATATGTATTTGGATGAAGATCATAGCGGTGGCTTTTTCAGCTTCGCCAACAGGCTCGTCAGTTGTTTCTTCAATAGCAGGACGCAAGTTCTTTGCAGTGAGGTGGAGCTTCACTGTGGAGCCAAAAATAATCACAAGGCGACACGTGGATTTTTGGGTAAAAGAGGACAAAAATACCCTTGAGGCATACTGGGATTCCTACGCGCGAGCAGCGGGCAATCATCCCTAAACCAAGTCAAAAGTGCCCAAAGGAAGGTAACAAATTCAAAGTTATCTCATCCATCCTCATCTTAGGTAATTACTTCATAACCTACAAATTATTTCATATAAATAGAGATTAATTGGCTAATTAATGGATTAATTCCTAATTAATCCATTAATCACCAATTTAATCATCCTAATTGTCAGATAAACCACCCAAAACCACATCAATGGCCGGCCATCCCCATCTAAAAAGGGATCCATCCTATTTCCTACCTTTCCTTACCTTTTTCTCCCCTTTTTAGCTAATTATTTAGTTATTCTTTATAACCTTTTCATAACCTAATTATCAATTTATTCTAAATAAATATGTAACCACCAATTTATTCTTTAAGGTTTAATTAGCCAATAAATTGGCTAATTAAACCAAAATCTCAACCACAAAAACTCCTTCAAGGGCCGGCCATTCCTTGGAAAAAATGGCCAAGCCTAGCCCTATAAATAGGCTCCTATTTTCACCAAAAACTCATTCCAACACTTTGGCAAAAATCCAAAAATTCTCTAAACACTCTTTCTCTCTAAATTCTAACTTTGGCATCAGAGGTTCTTCGGCCAAAGCCCCCCCATTCATCGTGGGCGTGTAAGGCTCTTGGCCTTAACCTAAGGTGTTAATTGTTTTGTAGGTGCAAAATTGTCCAAGATCAAGGAGGAAGAAATTTGCATCCACAAATTGGTGCTTTCATTGAGAGCAAGAAATCTACACTCGTAAAAGACTCTCGCACAAAAAGGTTTTTTCTCTAATTTCTAGTCCATTTGTATTTTTCATACGTTTTTATTATTAGAATTTTTTTTGCAAAGGTTCTTTGATAAAACGTATAAAAAAAGAAAAAATATACAATGGCTAGAAATTTAGAAAATTCCGCGAGTGACAATTCAAATATTCAAGAAATAAGACCGCGACGATCCACAAGATTAAATGTGATCCTAAGTGGAGCGGCACCACCACCACGGTAGCCCACCACGGCGAGGTCCATGGCGCCATCACCACGGCCCGAGCCGTGCCATCCAAGGCCACGGCCCAAGCCATGTTATTCCAAGCCCAACGCGAGCCCAATGTGTTGCCTAGCCGAGCCCAAGCCTCGCACCCACGTGTGCCACACGCTAAGCATCCCACTTCCGTGGCCCAGCCTGCTCCCTCCGAGCAGCCCACTCTCGTGGCCCAACCTACTCTCTCCAAGCAGCCCACTCTCGTGGCCCAGCCTGCTCCCGCCGAGCAGCCCACCCTCGTGGTCCAGCCTGCTCCCGTCGAGCAGCTCACTCTCATGGCCCAGCCTGCTCTCGCCGAGCAGCTCACTCCCGTGGTTCATCATGCTCCCGCCGAGCAGCCCACTCCCGTGGCCCAACCTGCTCTCGTGGCCCGTCCTACCCCCGTGGTCTTTCAAGCAGCCCAAGTCGGCCCAAGACTATCTCAGCCATCCGGACCTACCATCAAGTCGGGGGCATTCTCACCATATTTCTCCGCAGATTTGGCATTTCCCAACTCAAATCCCGCGCCCGGAGTCTACCACCTTTCCACTGCTCAAGGAGGCACATACCTTCCAAGCTCTTCCAATCCAAATGGCGAACAACACTTGTCTCGACAAGTCATAGAGTTGACGAGCGCTCTAGCACAACAGACGACATTGGTAAACCAGCTCTTGCAGCGTACCAAGATGCAACGTGTCCCAAACAAGGTGTCCCAAAGTAGGACAAGGGCAGACGAAGAACCTCTCCAGCAGCGTCCTGGTAAGCAGCCGCTTGACCAACCAAGAACTAAGCGTTTCGGTAGAGTACACTCCCGACTGGGCCCCCGAGATAGCGTATACTCCAGTCTTAGCGCGCGGAGGAGCGTGCACTCTCGATTAGGCCCACGGACGAGCATACCCTCACGATTGAGACCACACTCCGATAGTCAACATGAGCAATCTTCCAAGCGAAGTGTTCATTCACGGTTAAGCCCGCAAGGAGCATCCTCCACCTCATATCGGAGTAGGCAGCGCGACGGACGGAGAGAAGTAGTCACTCAATCCGGCTCAAGTTCAACCGGCAGCCTGCGAAGAATTCCCTCGCCTGCCAAGAAAAGACCACATGCACCGCTGTCGCGGCATAGACGAGCCGAGCATGTAATAGAGCAGCCTAGACCAGCAGGTCAAAATTGGTGGCAGCCGAGAGCTCCACTACCCCCAACAAAGGCAAATTCAGGAAGAAGTAGAGAGAATCTTGACCAAGCGATTGCAGGATTTCCAACGCAACGAGGTCACCGACGAGGCACTACGACGGGATATGACCAACATAAGTAGGTCACCATTCACGGACAAGATCGAGCATGCAGAGCCTCCACACGAGTTTAGCATGCCACATTTCACATCCTTCAAAGGAGATGGAGACCCGGAAAGACACTTAAAGCACTACCGAAGCGCAATGATCCTCTATCGAAACAATGACGATCTCATGTGCAAGATATTCGCCACTACTCTACAAGGCGAGGCGCAAGATTGGTTCTACACCCTGCCGCCACAATCTATCTGGAGTTTCGATGAACTTTCTTTGGTTTTCACCAAAGAATATTCATCCTACCGCTTGATCAAGAAAAAGTCCGACCACTTGTTCAACATTAAGAAGAACCCAAAGGAGTCGCTTCGTGACTATGTGAAGAGGTTCAAAATAGAGAAGGCAAAGATAGTCGGATGCAACGACTCGATAGCTAGAGCAGCCTTCCAAAAAGGACTTCCAGCAGACCACCCGCTGTTCAGAAAATTGATCATGAAAGAAGATCTGACTCTGGCAGACTCTTTCACTCTAGCAGAAAAGCATGCACTTTGGGACGAGGCTCGCTGATCCAGATTCAAGGACCGGGAGGAGTACCCGACATCACTTCCCAACTATCCAAACCAGAAGCAACGGATGACCTATTCGCATGTTTGACGGTATCTGAAGCACCAATAAGCTCTACCATCATACGAGAAGAGTTGGGGGGCCGACTACCTGTATTCCACAGTTCAAAAGCTCTCCTCGATGCTACCAGAAATTCAAAAAGTGAACTTTGGTGATAGTTGTTGCAACCTGAAAGCTCAAGTTTTACCTTCAGACGCACGCAGTCATCATCATGACGCATTATTTCGCCCAATCCAGACTTGCGACGATAAAAGCACAGACACTGGCGATGCAAAGTTTTCTGACGAACACAACAACTCAGCCCAAAAGGCGCGCCAAGGGCAGACGAACACTAGAAGGACATAATCGGAAGCAATTTTTGTCCTCATCGCCCCAAAAGATTCTACATAAGAGCAACATATACCGACAGTTGAGCATTTCCTGTTACGTGTAACATGGCATTAGCTCTACGGCTCCCTACTGCGCCTTCACGCCTAGCCTAGGCAATGCAACAGAGCGGCCCAACGACTCCCCGGAGGTAGCTGAGCACACCTTAGTCGCACTTGCTCCCTCAATGGAGATTTTTGGCATTTGCATGTCGACGATGCAACTAACTACAAAGGCTCGGGAGTATGGGTGGTCCTTGTCACCCTAGACGGTTCAATGCTCAAGTAAGCGATCGCCTTAGGCTTCAAAGCATCCAACATCGAAGCAAAGTACAAGGCCCTACTAGCAGGCCTCCGAATGACAAAAGACTGGGGGAGTACGCGGCAAAACATCCAAGGATGGCCCAATACCTAGAGAAGGTACGTAAGCAACTTGAGGCATTTCAGACTTACACTCTCACTCAAGTTCCGCGGGCAGACAACGCCCACGCGAATGCGCTAGCCGGCTTAGGCTCCGCCTTCGACCATCAACTCAAACGCTCTATTTCGGTAGAATATCTAGACAAGCCGAGCATATAAGCGGAGCCAGCAGTCTAAGTGTCACAGGTTAATACAACTCCAAATTGGCAAAATTCCACTGTAGACTACCTAGTCAATGGCACATTCCCCATGGAAAAATTAGAGTCCAGAAAGCTCCAAATAAGGGCAGCACGCTACTAGACGTGGAATGACATTCTCATCCAAAGATCCTACATCGGACCACATCTCTGCTGCCTAACGCCTCCCGACGACTTGAAGGTTTAAGCTCAATCCATGAAGGCATTTGTGGAAACCACTTTAGAGGTTGATCCTTAGCACAGAAGGCTCTTACACACAGGCTACTACCGGCCTACCATGCACCGAGATGCTAAAGAGTTAGTACAAAAGTGCGACTGCTACCAATGCTACAAATTGGTACCAGAACTGCCTGCCAGCAAACTGCACCCACGGACGAGTCCTTGACCATTCATGCAGTGGGTAATCGACCTGGTAAGACCTATGCCGCCTACTACTGGGGGCAAAGGCATGATGATCATGGCAACCGACTACTTCACTAAATGGGTAGAAGCAGAGCCCATGACGACTACGACTCAGACGAACATAGAGTGCTTCGTATGGAGGAACATCATTTGCTGATTTGTCATCCCTCAGTTCATCGTCACCAACAACGGCCCGTAATTCGCGGACGAAGATTTGGCGAAGTTCTTCCAAAAGTATAGCATTAAGCAGCACATGTCCATGCCAAGATATCCTCAAGGCAATAGGCGAGCCGAAGCATCCAACAAGATGGTCCTCGACTGCCTCAAGAAATCCTTCACTGACAAGAAGGGAAAATGGCCAGACGAATTCCCCAGATGCTTATGAGCATATCGCACCACCAAAGGACGAACAACCGGTGAAGCTCCTTTCTCTTAGGCATTTGGTTCAGAAGCGATCATTCCTTCCAATGTCATATTGCCAAGTATCAGCACTCTACTGCCAAGCATTGAGTGGAACAGATGGCCACAAGCTTAGATCTGGCAGAGGAGAAGCGCGAGCAGACCATCACCCGCATCGCAACCTACCAACAGCAGCTCCTCTCCAGCTAAAACAAAAGGGCCAAGGTCCGGCAATTCTAGCCTGAAGATCTAGTCCTAAGAAAAACCTTCATCACTACCCACAAAGAAGGCTCCAAAAAGATGGATCATATCTGGGAAGGTCCGTACAAGATCAGCAGAGTAGGCGGTAAGAGTAATTACACTCTCGCCACCATGAAAAGACAAAAAGATCAAAAAGCAGTGGAACGCCTACAATCTAAGGAAGTACCATGTGTGACATCCCGCTACATCAAAAGCCCAAAGACTCAAGCAGTTCGATGGGCACCACCTCACAAGCCGAGGACTATCCAGTTGTTATGCAGTTCTTACTTTACGGCTAAGTTCTCGTTCGTTTCACTCATTTTTCAATGAGGAATTCAGAAGTAATCACAACTTGGCTTGGCTGCATATTTACAACAACTGATCACTCCTGCACTTCAAAAGAAGATCGCGCCCTTCTTAGGGACTCACCGCAGGAATTGCACCCCCCGAGGGACCAACCATGCTCTCCAGTGGGAGGATAAACTCTACACTCCGAATATCCAGACGTGGATGAGCCTGGCTGCCCTAGTATAACTAGATGCACGATGGCTTGCGCCGGGATTCCTAGAAGTAACCACAATGGTCTTTTTCAAGGCTTAGCTAATTGAAGGATTTTGGGTCTCTTGGCCCAATCAGCAGGGGACCGGGCCCTAGAGACGGAGGGGGCACATTACACAGTACATCCGATGGACGGCTGCCCTGGAACCCTAAAGCTGCTACCGAGTGCACTAAGGTAGCCTACGATTTCTGGAAGACTGCCTACGGCTTGCCCTTCGAGCAGTAAAACCACTCTAAACTTATACAACCGCACATTCTTATGAAAGGTTAAACAAGCTAGCGTGCATATACGAAGTTTTATCCACTACCGACATGCTACGTAGTCGATAAGCTTCACCTCTGCCAAGAGCGGAACGACTTACACCAAGTCCTAAAGTGTTGTGATACTTGTTACGCAACCTACGGAATTGGAGAAAGCCAAGGTTAACAGCCTAGTGGTCACGCGGACTTATCTGCTTCTGTAAGTAGGCGTCCGGCTGCCGACCCTATGGATAACAACTTTGCAAAGTTCTACACCAACACCTACAGCTACATAGGCTACGCGGACTGTCTGCTTATAAAAAAGTAGCACGCCTGCCACTAGTCTATAAAGTCCAAAGGTTAGGGCATGAACAAAAGAAGCGAAGATGAAGAAAAGCGAAGGAAGCAAGTTTATTAAATTTTCTAACAAAATTGATAAACAACTAGAAAAGATCGAAGGAGTTCAAGCAAAGCAAAAAGCAACAAGGGAAACAAAGAAAATCCTAAAGACTACCTAGAAGACTCCTCTTCAGCAGCTTGGACACTCCACGACTACTCGGTCGCCACACCTTCAGCAGCAGCGACATTCTCATCAGCAGCACCATCTGGCGTTTCACCCCCTGCTGCTCCAGCCTGGACACCAACATCTCCGACTACTTTACCAATGAAGGCCTCAAAAGTAAAGGTGAACAAGTATTCCGGAGAAATAGAGAATGTCTCGAAACCTCGAGCCCATCATTCTCACCCTTCAGCTGCTCATTCTCCTCGAGCAGACCAACATGGACGCGTTGCAGCTCATCCACTTCCTTCTTCAGACTTTCATTGATCTTCAGTACACCTTGAAGTTCCAACACTTGGGGTTCAAGCCTATCGACGATTCTCTTGAAGTGGATCACTTGATTATAAGCAGCACTACACTCTTCATCCTTTGCATAGGCAGCGGAACGAAGCTCAAAAACGACGCGCTTAAAATCTTGAATCTGAGTGAGGGCAGAGATATTAGACCCCTTCAAAGCAACGAGCTAAGAATCCAACCTCTTAATCTCCTCAGTCGAGGAATAAGTTTCAGCTGCCATAGTCTTCGCCACCTCCTTGGCAGCCTTGCTATATCTGCATCATAGCAAGCAGATCAGTCATTCTATATTGTGTCGTATGCTTCGCAAAGGAACTTGGGCAAGCAAACCTTTCTAACGCCATCAACAAACTTGGCACAAGCGTCCATGTCTTCAAGCAGATCTGGTTCCAAGAGCATACAGATCTCATCAGTTTCCCTAGAAGCCGGCGTAGTGGATTTCTCACAGCTGCCTACGCAAGCAGTCTTTTCCTTCCCAGCAGGCGAATCAGTCTTGGTAGCAGAGGAAGTGGGCATTGGCGCCACCTTAGCAACATAGTCCATCTCATTGCTCTTTATAATAGCAAACTTCTCCAAATGTGAACCACATTTGGCTCTCAACGGACGTCTTGGTACAGACTTTGGCACTGGGGGCATGAAGGGACCTTTACATTGAGCAATTCTATCAGCAATCGTACAAGCCATTCTCGACATGGCCAGCGCCACATGCTCAGATCTAGCAGCCTCATTTCTCTTCCCATTGGAAGAAGTCATGTCAATCACAGACCTCTCGGCAGCAAGCAGACCCTCACAAGCAGCGGATGAAGTCTTCAGTTTTTCCCAACCGGCATCTCTTGTGTTGGAAGTATGCCCACAAAGCCACTCATTTGATGTAATAGCTTTTGGAATACTTATTGTATTAAACTTTTATAAGTTTAATAAAGGGCAAAGCTTATTGTTAATCACTATTTATTGTATCATGTGTTTAAGCAATAAGGGAATCCAAGGAATGTATTTGATCTAAGAGATAAGTAATTTAAGTAAGTTAAATTAACGAGACCTTTCTCTTATGTTCATTCCTAAAACGTTCCTAGCCATAGGATTGCCAATTGGGCATTGACAGTCCGTTAAGGTTAGTATGTGTTATGTCTACTCAAGCGTGAGTATGACTAGTCTCAAGTCATTTGGTGTTAGACACTAAGACAAACACATAGGTGCTCGAAAGGTAATCGAGTACACTGAACAACGATCAAACGAGAGTTCGAACATACATGTCATGTAAGAACTCGTTAGTTACAATATGCAAAGTAGTCCTTTGACCTGAGGCATCATTGATGTCTAATGGTTAGGTCCTTGATCTTTGATCATGTCAAAGGCATTCCATTGTGAGTGTCCACGGCATTGTTGGGGTCAAGCTATCTAATCATGTAGACATGTGAATGCACAACAAGGGATCTCTAACCTTCCATGGTGGAAGGAGAATACTCTAAGATATGATTCGAGAGTCTTTGGCCAAAGCATATGAATATGACTTAGGAAGTTTGTTCCAAATCATATTCAAATTGAATCATATAGAAAAGTATCACATTGGATAGTAGACATGAAACAAACTATCAATCAAACAATGTGATAAAGAGTATTGTATTAGAGAAGGACCGTATTGCATTGTAGTTGTAACTGGATAGGTTCTCCAACCACTTCTACTTAGCTTGGGTAACCATGAAATGCTGCTAGGTGTCACTCATGGTTTGTGGAAGCCCTGAAGATTAGCAAACACTAATCAAAAGGGAGAATTGAAATGTTGTTTCAATTCACAATCGATCGTTAAGAGTAACAATCGCCCATTGCCTCGCTAATTGGAACCTAATGGATCGTACACCGAGTAAGGATGAAAGTGAAGAAATAAAATGAGATGGATATGCAATTAAAAGGTTTAATTGAATTATGGTCAAGATTAATTAATTAGTTAATTAATTATACGAAATGTTCGTATTGGGCTTTTAAGTTGGTTTTGGGTTTCAAGGCCCAAAAGTGTTTTGGTCCACAAGGTCCATTATGTTTAAGTTGTATGACAACTAAAACAAAATGGGCAATTAGCCCAATACCAAAAGGGGGCCGGCCATAAGGGTGAGGGGTAGCAGGTTATGCTTTATTGCAAGTTTGCCACTCACCTAAGAATGAAGTATAAAAGCAACTTTATAGCTTTATTTTCAAAAGGGCTTTTCTAAGAGAAAAGAAGAGAAACATTGTCTCCAATTTTCTCCATAGAGGCCGGCCAACTTAGGGGGTTTTACTAGCATCAAAAATCCTTCTAAGTCATCCATTTCATCTTTACACTACATCTTTGGTGTGGAGACTTAGAGGTACTAAATCTTTGGTACTTTTGGAGATCCTTTCCTCACATCCTCAAGGAGCAAAGGAGCATACAAATCACAAGGTAGATCCAAGGAGCTAGGAGGTGACTTGAAGGCCCTCCACTTGGGTGAATCCCTTGTGTAATCAAGGATGAGCTTCAAGGGTAAAGAATCTCTAAATCCTTTCTTCTCTTTAAGTTTGTTAAAGAGTCTATTGGTTCACCATATGCTAGGCTTTGAAAGTCATGGGTTTTATGAATTGTTTTTGAATGCATGCCTACTTTAAAGTGTTATTAGTTTGCATATGTATTCAAATGTTCTTACTTGTTCTTAGCTAGGACAATATTTTTCCTTCATCTTGAGCAGACGGGAAGATCTCTTCTTTCCACCTTCATTCATAATAGGTTACACAACAGCGTTCAGACAAGCCAATGCATCCGCCTTGATCCTCTTTATCTCATTTCTCGGGAGCAGCCTACTTTTCTCCTGACAAAGAAGACTAAGCAGTTAACGCCATTCGCGGTACTCAGCAGAGAGGCTCAACCCAGCATTCTAGCGGGCAGAAGGTCTGCATGCCCAGCATTCCAGCAGCTTATGAAGCCCGCGACCTTCTCATTTCTCTCAATCGCCAGCTTGGCCCACGTCAGGTCCAAAGGCCTAAAGGATATGAGCCATGCGATTACCCTAGCACTGCGCCCCAGCGCCTCAGTTCGCGGCCCCAGCCTCTCAAGCTGCCCTTGGCTCTAGCCAAGCCAAACAACCCAAGCAGTGGTCCCTGCCACAACACCTCCTCGGCCCATGCCAAGCCGACTCCTGGTCCTTGCGAGCCGACGTGTTGCACCACCCCGACGGCTGCCCCGCGACAGCACTATCCAAAAAGAAGACAAGAAAAATTAAAAAAAATTTACATCGGTGCGACACAGAGAAGACGAAGAAATCAACGAAAGACGGTCCTTTGCACGGGCAAGATGTAGAAGATTACTAGAGGAGGGGGAACAAATATCCTCTAAGCTCTCTCTCTCTTGTAGGGTAGAATAAATCGCTCTCCAAAGTTGATTTAATAACCCACTTAAGGTGGACTTAAATAGGCTTTGAGAGAAATTTATTTCCCTTTCCTAGAAGGATCAAATTTCCTATTGAAGAGGGAATCTACATCAAAATAGGAAACAAGCCTATGTTTCCAAAAGCAAGAAGATCTCTACACCTGCTACCCCTTTCTGCGAGCAGCCCAACAGGTGTGGGGGCATTTGTGGAGCCAAAAATAATCACAAGGCGACACGTGGATTTTTGAGTAAAAGATGACAAAAATACCCTTGAGGCATACTTGGATTCCTACGCGCGAGCAGCGGGCAATCATCCCTAAACCAAGTCAAAAGTGCCCAAAGGAAGGTAACAAATTCAAAGTTATCTCATCCATCCTCATCTTAGGTAATTACTTCATAACCTACAAATTATTTCATATAAATAGAGATTAATTGGCTAATTAATGGATTAATTCCTAATTAATCCATTAATCACCAATTTAATCACCCTAATTGTCAAATAAACCACCCAAAACCACATCAATGGCCGGCCATCCCCATCTAAAAAGGGATCCATCCTATTTCCTACCTTTCCTTGCCCTTTTCTCCCCTTTTTAGCTAATTATTTAGTTATTCTTTATAACCTTTTCATAACCTAATTATCAATTTATTCTAAATAAATATGTAACCACCAATTTATTCTTTAAGGTTTAATTAGCCAATAAATTGGCTAATTAAACCAAAATCTCAACCACAAAAACTCCTTCAAGGGCCGGCCATTCCTTGGAAAAAAATGGCCAAGCCTAGCCCTATAAATAGGCTCCTATTTTCACCAAAAACTCATTCCAACACTTTGGCAAAAATCCCAAAATTCTCTAAACACTCTCTCTCTAAATTCTAACTTTGGCATCGGAGGTTTTTCGGCCAAAGCCCCCCCCATTCATCGTGGGCGCGTAAGGCTCTTGGCCTTAACCTAAGGTGTTAATTGTTTTGTAGGTGCAAAATTGTCCAAGATCAAGGAGGAAGAAATTTGCATCCACATTCACATCTTGAACCCACTTGAGGTAGTTCCTTCCAGAGACCTCTAAAGCGGTGAAGTCGAGTTTCTTCAAATTCGACATGTTCCTATCACAAAATAAATGGACAAGATGTGGTTAGTGTAATGGAGAATAATCAATCCATTCACGTAGGAGTAGAACATAGAGGTTCTAATAGACATGTATTGGTTGAATTTTGTATGAAAAACTTCGGGTTTTCATATGTGATGTTTTTAAATGAAAACTTCAGGTTTTCAAACAAGGCATGTTTATAAGAAACTTCAGGTTTCAAAATAATTATGAACTTCAGGTTCATATATTGCTGCAGGCAAACACAAATATATATGCAAGCAAATATGCAAAAATATAAATTTAGGTTGATAATTTTAATTGAATTAATTGTTGGAAATGTGCCCTAAAACCAATCATATGATGATACTTTACGGACATTTCACATGTTAAACTAATCTAGTTTAATATAAAGGGCAAAGATTATTGTTTCAAGCTGTCTCATATAAATGTTATGTGCTTAAACGATAAGTCCAAGGAATATGCTATTAGGAGAATGTAATCTAAAGAAGTTAGATTCATGAGACCATTCTCTTTTGTATACATATCCTAAATGTTCCTGATCATAGGATTGCCAATTGGGCATTGACAGTCCGTTAAGATCAGTACGTGCTATGTCTTCTCTTAGGGAGAGTGACAGGTCTCGAGTCATTGGTGTGAATGACACCAAGACAAGCATGTAGGTGCTCGATAGAGAATGAGTCCACTGAACGCGGTCAACGAGGAGTTCTCATATTCATGTCATATGAGAACTCATGGTTGGGATAATGCAAAGTAGTCATTTGACCTGAGGCATCACAGTTGTCTTGTGGTTAGGTCCTTGATCTTTGACTATGTCAAAGTCACTCCGTCAGAGGGTGTCCACGGCATAGTTGGGGTTAAGCCACTTAGCCATGGAGGCAAGTGAATGCGCAACAAGGGATCTCTAACCTTCAAACTGTTTGAGGGAGAATACTATATGATATGATTAAGAATCTCTGGCCAGAGTATGAATGAGATTGAGGAAGTCGTTCCAAATCACATTCAAGGTAATCATATAAGTAAATGAATCACGTTGGATAGTAGACATGAATAAACTATCAAACCAAACAATGTGGTCAAGAGTATTGTATTAGAGAAAGACCATATTGCATTGTAATCCTAAACTGAATAGGTTCTCCACCTCTTCTGATTAGCTTGGGTAGCCATGATACACTGCTAGGTGTCACTCATGGTTTGTGGAAGCCCTAAAGATGTATAATCATTTAAGGGAGAATTGAAAGTATGTTTCAATTCATAATCGATCGTTAAGAGTAACAATCGCCCACTGCCTCGCTAAGAGGAACCTAATGGATCGCACACCGTGTAAGGTAATGATTGAAGGATATAATGAAGATGAGTAAGGACAATTAAATAGTTTAATTGTATGTGGCAAGGATTAATTAAAAGTTAATTAATCTAGAACGAAAGGTTCGTTTTAGGCCTTAAGTTAGTTTTGGGTTTCGGGACACAAAAGGGTTTTGGTCCACAAGGCACATAATGTTTAAGTTGTGTGACAACTAAAACAAAATGTGCAATTAACCCACTAACAATAGAGAGGCCGGCCATGATTAGAGAGGGAGTGGGTTTTGGACTTATTACAAGTTTGCCACTCCAATGAAGGGAGGTATAAATATGACTTTATAGCTTTTTCTTCATTAGGGTTTTTTTTTGAGGAAAGATGAGAGTTTTTGGCTCTCTCTTTCTCTCTAGGGAGGCCGGCCACCATGGGGGAGTTTACTAGCATCTAACTCCTCCATGGCCACTCATCTTCTTCCTCAACCATCCTTGGTGTCGAAACTTAGAGGTCTCCAACTTTGGTGACTTTTGGAGAAACCTATTCTTCCATCCACATCCAAGAAGGCATGGATCCAAGAAGCAAAGTTCTTCCACCTTCATCCATGGAGCCAAGGAGCAAGGTGACAAAGGAAGAAGGCCCTCACATGGGTGATTAACCTTTGCTAAGCAAAGAGGTACTTCAAAGGTATAAAGTTTCTCAACTCTTTTTCTTAGATCTTGAGTTGAGTCTTGGTTCACCATTTCTACTAGGCTTTGAATTTCATGGGTAATGTTTTTGTTTTGAGTGCATACAAGCATGTTTCCGCCTTTAATTGTTAATTGCATGCCATAGATGTTGCTCAAATGAACATGTTTTTCACAAATTTTCCTTCAAGTGGTATCAAGAGCCTAGGTCTAGTAGTTGGTGAATCGTTTTGGGTTTTGTAGTTCATAGTCTTTGATTTAAATGTTGTAATTGTTACAAGCTTTATTCTTGCTTCTTTGAATGTAAATTTTGCTAGAAAATTTGCCATCTCAAATGTTGTAGATGTAGTTCATATGAGCATGAATTTTGGAGCTAAAATTTGGTGCCATGTTTTTTGGGAAATTCGGCCAAATCCAAGGGGTGGATTTTTCGGTTCATGTTTGTCTTGTTAAAAATGTTTTAAAGTGACATTAGGAACCCCTAAGTACCCTAGTATGGTAATATGTTATTTCCCTTAAGTTTGAGAGTTTTTGGGATGTCTTTGGGTGAAAAATGTTCATGGAGCTTTTATAGGTTTTCATGAATGTTCTTCATTGTTCTTGTTATGTTCTTGGCAAGAACAAAAAGGTTGGGTATTTTGATTAAAAAGTTTTTGGTTGTTTACATAAAGTTTTGTTTATGAAAAGATGGTATGATTTTAATCATCACAAGGTATGGACTTTTCTTACACATCCATACCAATCAACTTTTCAAACCATACCTATTTTCTTACAACACTTTACTTTCCCATGAATCATGGAACCATGTTTCATGGAAATTGACTTTTTCAAACCAACCCATCACCTTTCACTTAGTTGAAAAATTCAAAAATTTTGACACCATCTCTCACACATCACATGGCCGGCCGCTCCCTCAACGGGAGTACTTTTGGGGCTTTTATGCAATTACATAAAGTTTTGATACTTTTGTGTATTTGCACTTTGACCCGAAAGTTTACGTTTTTACGTAAAGGCCCAAAAACACTAAAGGACAAATTGTTTTGCTCCTTTAATGAAGTTTTTGTATTTGTTGAAATTTTTGGGTTCTAGTTGTAATTACATGAAGTAGTGGACTTTTGTGTTTTTACAAAGTGACCTCAAAAGTTTGTGTTTTGCAATATAGCCCAATGGTTGAGGTTATTGTTTTTTGGCCCAAATTAGGTTGAGAACAAAATGGTTTTGTCTCTTTAAATGAGAATTGGATTTTCATTTCATTTAGCTCCTATTAAATCAATTCTATGGATACAAAAACCAAATGACAATGTTGCATTCAAGTTTAATTAGTTAAAGCGTTAATTAATTGAAGAAAGGGTGATTATGAACCTAAGCCTACGATAATTGAGCTATGTGAAAGGCCGTCTCAAATTTGTTTGAACCATGGGAATGTGTAGATTAGATTTTGGTTGTAATTTGATATGATCAAATGTTGTAAAAGAGCATAAGCTCTTCTTTACTTTAAAGTACTCCTTTTATTGTTTTATTTGATATGCATGAAATTGGAGTAGAGGGTCCAACGCCCAATAAGAAAACACGCCTTAATGTGATTAAACGCGTAACTAAAATCAATCACCATCCCTAGACCGAGATCCAACACTAGGCTCGTGTTGGATCAAATCAAAGGTTCATAGTCATCCTAAGGCCCTAAGGCAACTATATAGTCCATCAATGAATGCAAAAACTTATGTTAGTAGTAACATATACTCTTGCTTTAAAAACCGTTTTACAAGCATAGTGGGAGTATTATATACTACTAAATCAATCACATGGACCAATAGTTGTAATAGGACCAAATAGTTTTAATGTGATTAAAATGCATGCTTATATGTGATGAGACCTAAAACCCTCAACAAACCATTATTAAGTTGACAAGCGTGAGAGTGCTTTGAACACTCTTTCGTGGCCTTCCACCGTGGTAGGCTCCAATCGTTTATGACTCGTACACCGACTTCACCCTATCATGGGGGAGTACAAAGTGCGTGCTTACACTCAAGAGGAGTTCTATATGCATACATGATGTTGTGAAGGTAGGCAACGAGAATGATCAACATCATATCATTGTGAGGTTGTTCTTGAACCCCTACCCGAACTTGCATGGTGGGAATGACTTAACTAAGTGCAATGGAGCCAACATCATATCATTGTGAGGCTTTATTCTCTAGAGGCCAAATAAGATGGGTACTTGCAAGAGATGCAAATGAGTAAGCGTACTCTCTCATTATTATTGATGCTAGCCAACATCATATCATTGTGAGGTGGGCTTGGTAATAGTGAGCCTCCCATACCCTACTAAGAGTTTCCACCAAAACTCTCGAATTCCGATGAGGGATATGGAATTTGCCAAAATAGTGGGTGGTGCTATTTGATTTAAAGACCCGGATCAAATAGCTTAAAATCAATCAATTTATATTCGTTATGTATTTATTTACCGATATATTTGCAAACGCTATCCAATACTTGACAAAGAAAAGCCGAAGGCTTTAGTTTCCGGACTTGGTACTGCAATCCCATAGAATGTCTTGAATGGATTGTATTTGTACCTAAGTAGTCTCATCCTCGCAATCTTTCTATTGATAATGTATCATTGGAAGAATATGTTAGAAAAGTCTATCATAAAGAGGACAACACTATTAGTGTCATAATTCTTTAATTACAAATTGTTGTATGAAGAAATAAGAGTTGCTTTGAACAACCCTTAGTTAACGCAAACACTAGTGCTTGTTTCTTTGTTACATGAACAAAGAACTTGAGAAGTAAGCACAAGGGCATGGACACTTTATGTGCCATGAAATTTCACTTACAAATTGTTGTATGAAGAAATGAGAGTTGCCTTGAACAACTCTTAATAGTTTGTATTTATGTTTAGAACATAATGGTTGGTTGACAAAAATTGTCCATCAACATGGACTTATGATGATTTTGAATCATTGAGTGTTGAAGTGTTAAACCACTTCAAGAGACGGAAACTAGGCAAGGACTTCACTTTTGTGTCCCTATCCAAATGGTTCACTAAGTTTATTGTAAACTATATAGTGAACAATAACCGCACGCTCTCCAAATCGTTTGATGTGTATAACACGATTGAAATAAGTTTCAAGAGAGATAGTGGGAGTTTAGGGACCATGACTATTGTAGTCAATGGAGAAGTCAAATGAAGAAAGCTAATAACTCCAAGGGAACAAACTTTCTTTATGAAGGATGGACATTGGAAGGGGTATTTGCAAGAAATGTCTTGCAAGTGTCAAGAACACATTTTTCGAAGGTGTTGTAAAATGTTCTTGAATAAGTTCAAAATAGTTGGTTCTTCTACTTGAATGTTTGATTCCGTATTAGTAACTATGTTTTACAATCGTTGTAAAAGTGTTGCTAACAAGAAGTAGAAGATTAATGAGAGAAGAGAAAGTACTTCATATTCGGAACGTGAATCAAATAATGATCTCTGCGAAAGCAGATAGTACTTACTTCCTCATATGAACTACCAAAGAAATTGGAAAAACAAAGATTGTCTTTACATTCCAATTTGAATAAGGAACATAATTCCATCACTAAAATGTTAGGAGATGGATGAGTGTTTTGTTTGACAAAACAATTGTTCTTTATGAAAGATTGGATTATTGTAATCTGATTGATTGTCTCTATAATAGAGATAATGTGGTAGTGTTAACTGTTTAGAATATAACGATGCTTAAAACCCAAAAGGTTGCAAGGAAGTGACTAATCCCACTAAGTTGTGACACCTCTAAAACATAAATTACGAGTTGGTCATAAATGGATGCTATGGATCGTTAGATCCGGATCCGATGCCTTCTTGTTAAAATTGTATAGAGGTGAAATGTTCAAATCTTTATTCTTTTTGGAAAGAAGAAAGAATCACAAAGTTATTGAGGTTAATTCACTTACATGTTAGTGGCACATGTCCACAACATAATACTACTCATGTTGTATGACATTCACCGAAGATAGCTCTCGGTTGGACTATTGTTTATTTTGAATAAACACAAGTTCGAATACTTTGCAAAAGGTTTCAAAGAATTCAAGAATGTAAGTTGATGAGTAAGACGTCTAAAGTGTTTACTCCTTAGATTTGATCCAAGGAAAACTAACACTTTAGATGAGTTTCCTTGAAAGATATCAAGGAATGTAGCATCATAAGATAATGTATTTCTCCATTGGGAGAAGAATGAACTCGAATAAGATTTAGTTCATTGGATGTTATCAATTACCCATATATAGGATATATATTTCTAAGTCAATATGATTGTCAATTAGAAAATCTTCCAAAACGCTTCATAACTCCATATGATGTAGTTGGAAAGAAAGACAAGTCTTAATCGTGTTAAGACTTGAGGTTATGTACTAATTAGCAATATTTGTTATAGAACAATCTTGTGGGATATCCTTAAATTAACTTTTGGATATCACTTCTATGAACCAACTAACAAATGTTGTTTGTTGGGTAGTTCATTGGAATCCTACACTAGGATTTGCCTAAGATAAAGCAAATGAACGAAAGATAGAATTCAAAGAATGGGTTCTTTGAAAAACAAGATGATAATCAACAAATATGACAACCTAGTTCCTACACCACTAGCTACAAGGTAGTCGAGAAGGATTTATAAACCGTCTTAGTTGAATGGTTTGAACTTTATGACTATGTCATGGAGTTACACCTCTTAATTCGAAAGAAATAAGAATGAAAATCCTTATGACTACATTGAGTGTATATATGACATATACTCAAGGAAATGGTATAATACCATTTGACCCCAAATAATGAAACCTTCATAGCTAATTGGTAGCTTAAGGTGACTACAATCAAGGAGATTGGTTGACTTGGAAGAAACCATCTTTCATGTAGTCTTGGTTTCTATTAATTCGAAGATTGCTAGGTACAACAAAATAGTGATTCAATGTTTAGACGTAATATAGGTTTCCGAAACCATTATCAAGATAGTCTTGATAATATATGTCTAAAACTAGGAATCACAATACTTGTAAGTTGTAGAGATCCATCCATCATGAATCTTAGCAAGTTAGTGGGAGCTATAAACATCTTATGAGAGAAAGATCAAATCGTTTGATTTCTCATAAAGATGTAAATGAATCTTTTGTTTACTAGGTTTACAAAAAATTAGTGGGAGTTAATCATATTCCTAAATTTGAAAATATATTTGATATATTAATTTTGGAAATGAAAGGAATTCTTCTTCGTTAAAGTTATGACTTTAAACGTTCTATAATAATAGAATGTATATGGGAGACATAGTCTATATACATAGGATGGAAATCTATAATGATCGATTTCAAGATATAATTGGATTATATCGAGACCTAATGATAGACAAAAGATGCTAGGAAGTTTCTCATATGATGATAAACTTCAATAAGAAGGACAACTCTAGTGAGACTAGGAAGTCGCTCTTCTCAAAGGGGACGTACCCTTTGACTCCCAAAGAAACATAATGCGTAACTGGAATCCTTTATGCATACGCATAAAGGCGATTTACGTATTTCATATTGTATGAGAAACACAGATATGAGCTGTACCTAGAACGGTACAAGTTGATATCAGTGCAAGCACAGGATCAGAACCATGGCAACTGTCAAGTGAGTCCTTAAGCATTTAAGAAATACTAAAGGATAGATTCCTCAAGAATGAGGAAGAATTAAAGTGACGCAATGGAAGCGTAAATGTATTAGATTATGAATCTAATATCGTATCCATCATTGGATGTTTCTTCATTATGAATGAAGAGATAATAGGATATCTCTTTATTATGACTAAAGGGATATTTGGGTGGAAACATTACAAGTAATGACTTTAGTGTGTTCCATCATGAATGCAAAATATATCGCCATATAGAAGTTTACAACAATGTTGTTTGGATGGGAAAGTTCATTTATGAACTCTCTATTCGGTTCCAACAAGAAAGTGTCTCTAGTGTACAGACACTACGACACTAATGGGGCGATAGCTCAAGCCAGGGAATCAAGGTCTCATCAAGATCCGAACTCAAGTGAGAGACTAAACCACATGATTGAGAATCATGTATAATGGTGACGTCGTTATTCTCAAGGTTGCTTCTATGGATAACATATAGATATCCATTGTCTAGGCCGACTACTCAGCCATTTTTGAAATGAATTCAGAAGAGGTATCATCACTGATAACCAAGCTGATTGGCTTTAGTGCAAGTGGGAGATTGTTGGAAATGTGCCCTAAAACCAATCATATGATGATACTTTACGGACATTTCACATGTTAAACTAATCTAGTTTAATATAAAGGGCAAAGATTATTGTTTCAAGCTGTCTCATATAAATGTTATGTGCTTAAACGATAAGTCCAAGGAATATGCTATTAGGAGAATGTAATCTAAAGAAGTTAGATTCATGAGACCATTCTCTTTTGTATACATATCCTAAATGTTCCTGATCATAGGATTGCCAATTGGGCATTGACAGTCCGTTAAGATCAGTACGTGCTATGTCTTCTCTTAGGGAGAGTGACAGGTCTCGAGTCATTGGTGTGAATGACACCAAGACAAGCATGTAGGTGCCCGATAGAGAATGAGTCCACTGAACGCGATCAACGAGGAGTTCTCATATTCATGTCATATGAGAACTCATGGTTGGGATAATGCAAAGTAGTCATTTGACCTGAGGCATCACAGTTGTCTTGTGGTTAGGTCCTTGATCTTTGACTATGTCAAAGTCACTCCGTCAGAGGGTGTCCACGGCATAGTTGGGGTTAAGCCACTTAGCCATGGAGGCAAGTGAATGCGCAACAAGGGATCTCTAACCTTCAAACTGTTTGAGGGAGAATACTCTATGATATGATTAAGAATCTCTGGCCAGAGTATGAATGAGATTGAGGAAGTCGTTCCAAATCACATTCAAGGTAATCATATAAGTAAATGAATCACGTTGGATAGTAGACATGAATAAACTATCAAACCAAACAATGTGGTCAAGAGTATTGTATTAGAGAAAGACCATATTGCATTGTAATCCTAAACTGAATAGGTTCTCCACCTCTTCTGATTAGCTTGGGTAGCCATGATACACTGCTAGGTGTCACTCATGGTTTGTGGAAGCCCTAAAGATGTATAATCATTTAAGGGAGAATTGAAAGTATGTTTCAATTCATAATCGATCGTTAAGAGTAACAATCGCCCACTGCCTCGCTAAGAGGAACCTAATGGATCGCACACCGTGTAAGGTAATGATTGAAGGATATAATGAAGATGAGTAAGGACAATTAAATAGTTTAATTGTATGTGGCAAGGATTAATTAAAAGTTAATTAATCTAGGACGAAAGGTTCGTTTTAGGCCTTAAGTTAGTTTTGGGTTTCGGGACACAAAAGGGTTTTGGTCCACAAGGCACATAATGTTTAAGTTGTGTGACAACTAAAACAAAATGTGCAATTAACCCACTAACAATAGAGAGGCCGGCCATGATTAGAGAGGGAGTGGGTTTTGGACTTATTACAAGTTTGCCACTCCAATGAAGGGAGGTATAAATATGACTTTATAGCTTTTTCTTCATTAGGGTTTTTTTTTGAGGAAAGATGAGAGTTTTTGGCTCTCTCTTTCTCTCTAGGGAGGCCGGCCACCATGGGGGAGTTTACTAGCATCTAACTCCTCCATGGCCACTCATCTTCTTCCTCAACCATCCTTGGTGTCGAAACTTAGAGGTCTCCAACTTTGGTGACTTTTGGAGAAACCTATTCTTCCATCCACATCCAAGAAGGCATGGATCCAAGAAGCAAAGTTCTTCCACCTTCATCCATGGAGCCAAGGAGCAAGGTGACAAAGGAAGAAGGCCCTCACATGGGTGATTAACCTTTGCTAAGCAAAGAGGTACTTCAAAGGTATAAAGTTTCTCAACTCTTTTTCTTAGATCTTGAGTTGAGTCTTGGTTCACCATTTCTACTAGGCTTTGAATTTCATGGGTAATGTTTTTGTTTTGAGTGCATACAAGCATGTTTCCGCCTTTAATTGTTAATTGCATGCCATAGATGTTGCTCAAATGAACATGTTTTTCACAAATTTTCCTTCATTAATATAGTTGGACTTCGGGCCAAAGTAAACTGTGGGGGGAAAATATAAACCCATTGGGCCTAAAATAATTAGGCGGAATAAAATTCGAGGCCCAAAAAAAATAAGCTAAACCACGAGATGGCTTGAAAAAAATTGTGCCGTGCTACCTAGACCCAAAAATTAGGCTAATGGTCTCGGTTGTAGGCTACGGGGAGAGGGCTGGGCTACTGCAGGCAGGCCCAAATTTTTTTTTTTTTAGTATTGTTACAAGAGTTGGGTCGTGGGACTGCAGAACAGCAGCAGGCCTAAAGGGCGCTGGTGCAGGCCGAGAATCAGAGCCCCAAAAAAGGAGAGAGTGCTCGGGGAGAGTCCAAAAAACATCCCAGCCGTACCTGGGTGTGTTCACCGGGGAAGAAAACTGGATTTTGGTCGACGACGCCACTTCAAGTGGTTGGCGATAGGACAAGGGTGATCAATACGAGTCCGTGGATCGCCAAAAAACTTTGGAGATTTGAAAAAAATCTCAACATTCGTTTTGAAAACCCTAGAATTTTGAATCGAGTTTTTCAAAACAAAACTGATGAGATTCATGCGAATCTAGGTCAATGGATGTTGAGGACGAGCTTCAGGCCATCAAACATGGTGACCTGATGTGTGAGGGTGGTCTGCAGGCCATCCTGCGATGGTGGTGGACGCCGTGGTCGGCGTCGGGTTGTTCTGGGTTTCTCGGCTTTGGGGACTCAATGCAGGCTACAGGCCTGGCAATGGAATGGGATGTGGGGAGCCCATCTTCCTGATGGGGGTCACGAGTTCGAAAGAACCCTAGGTTCCCAAATCGCAAATTTTTTTTTTATTTAATTCAATTTGATATGTATATATATTTCAATGAAGCACATATGTAATTTGATGCATATGCAAAATAATATTTTCAATGCATGTACATATGTATGATTCAATTCATGGAAAATATCAAATTCACACAATTGAACAATTATGATTATGAGGCATACACAATTTATGTAGAATCTAAAATTCGTAAAACGTAAAGTTGGGTCATGCATCATGGTGAATGTTCATGCTATCAGGGCTGCAAAAATATCGAGTTAAAAGCCGATGTTTTTTAAAGAACCTGATTGCGTGATGATATGGATGAACTGGTTTGATGCAGAAAAATTCTTTGAGCGTCAGATTCCTAAGCACAGCAGCAGAAGCGTGCTGATAACGTGTTGTGGCCCATTTTATCTGACAAGGGAGAGGGGTGCGGCAAAAGAGAAGAGAGAGATTGTAGAATAGGCTTGAGGAATTGTGTCTATTATCCCCCAGTCCTTGTGCCTTTATTTATAGTAAATAAGGAGAGAAGATATTCCTTCTTCCTCAAGTAATACAAGTTGTAAAAGGAAAGGATAACTAAAATCAAATCTAATCTAGGATTTACACAATCACACTTTAATTAGGAATGTTTCACAACATATAGTAGCTTTGAATATGATATTATTGAGGTAATTGGTAGATTTTTATAATTCAAGTACTGCTTTTTTTGAAGAAAAAAAAATAGTTTAGCGACCTAATTTTCACTCAGGTGATAATTCAGGGACTAAATTGGTAATTTATCATTTTATTTTTATCTCAAATTGTGGAATTAGTTTTCGAGATAGAGGAAGAGTTTTAAGAAAAAATGAAAATGTGAGAATTAATAATAAAAATATTAATGTATATGAATTAAATAATATAATAGTAGAATTCATTAATTATCTTGTATCTTAGTTTGATACTACAATAAACATGTCACTACGTTAGTCTAGTTTGGTCTATTATAAGCCAGTCCAATTTAGCCTCTGAAGCTAGTCCAGTCCGAGATAATCCGGTGCATCATAAATGTAATCCAATGCCCACTAATAACTTGATTAAAGAGCACCCCAATAGTTCATGTAGCACTTGTGGTTACAATCCTATCAAATTAAAATTTGATTAAAACGATAAACATATCTAAATAATGAATTAAGATGATTCATCTTGATTTCTATTTATAACCATTGAATGTGAACAGAAAGGCTCAAAACAAGAGTAACAATATTTTTAAAATATGATTTATATTATGCACAATTCTCTCTTGCCGGCCGTCTCTTGAACTCTCGTCTTCTGGTGTTTCTGTGCAAGTTCTCTCTCCTGGGTGACTGGCCAGCGTCTTCTGGTCTGCAACTCCAACTCCAACTCCAACTCTCAAGTCGTCTACAGCTCCAACTCCCACTCTCGTCTCGTGCCACCAAACTCGCAGATGCAATCGCCGCATCTGCAATTCCAAATTTCCATGGTCTCCACCTCTCGCATATCCAATTGACGGGTTTGCAATCAAACTGAAATTACTAAATCACGCATCTGCTCTGCTTTGCTCGTAGTGCAGTTTATACTTTATTTGCAACCCAAAATCAATTGTTTTTACTAACTATGCACGGTTTTTATAGCGATAATCTGGTTTGTAGTAGTACTGTGCAGTTTGTAACTTTATATAATTAAATTATTGTAGTTTTGATTTAAATTTTAAAGTGATTGGATTGTATAATTTGTGCAATTGGAAACTTTGTATAATTGAATTGTTGATTTAAAGTATGCACTTTGTATAACGTATATGATCTTATATGATTTCAGCCTTTTCTTTGGAAAACAGAGAGGCAACAATTTGAACCTATAGTCTAGCAAATACGAATGCAACTACTGCTTCGTTGGTTTGATTACAAATAGGCAAATAGTAGCAGAATTATATGCTACAGATTACATGTTGTTTTTTGTTATTTTTGATGTGGTTTTATATATTTTTTTTTAATCATTTTTAAGGAAATATGAAGAAATTTTGTGCACCATGTGTTGAAGAACTTTGTTCCATGCAGCTGGTTGATAAATCTTGGATGCAATCTGGGAGGTCATCAGAAGATTATTTTAACGGGCTTGAAACTTTTATTGATTATGCATATAGACATCTTCGGCCGGATGGTTCTAAAATTTTATGTTCTTACGTCAAGTGCAATAATAGATTAAAAATCAAAAAAATCAAAAAAAGTTGAAGTGCACCAACATCTTCTTTATAACGGAATTATTAAAACCTATACTAGATGGTATTTGCATAGGTATGATGAGAATGACGAAACTGATGAAAGCGATAGTGACAGTTATAGTGATGGTGGTGAGAATGATGTGATTAATATGGAACAAGACGATGATATGCATGGTTTAGTAGAAGAAGTTTGCCCATAAGACCCAAATAGAGATGTAGAGAAGTTTTGTTGCATTAATTTGTTTGGGTTAGCTTGTTCAAGAATCAATTTTGGGTTGTGAAATAACAATAAAGTGCTTATGCACTCGGCAGCCTTTGTTCTGTAGTAACAATAAAGTAGCTAGCACTTGGTGATCTTTGTATCATAAAAATAAGGAAAAAGAGGCTATTGAACTCACTAAGAAAAACAAGGGGCTAATGAGCCTATAGAAGAGCAAGAAATTACTTTTGAGCTTATAAAAGATATTGATGTGGAGCAACATCAACTAAAGTAGTTGGAAGTGGCACAATGAACAACACTTAGAAAATTTTATTAGTACTGTATCAGTAGATATCATAACGGATGAAATCTTGCTACAAGAAATTTTAAGGGCCAAGTTAAGAATGTTTCGCACATATATGTACTATGAGATCCTGAATAGGGCTTCACAGTCCTTGCAAGAATTACAATTACAATTATAAATTTCTTTTTATCAGTCCATCTTTAGCTCAAAATCAGGGATGAATGTTACTACGAAGTTATATCTGGTATGTCTTTGTAATAATACAAAGAATTGTAATTTTAAACCAGAAGTTAGTGCAGCATCAGCGAAGATCAATATGAGAGATTTTCAAAATTGGCATTTCGGTCATAAACATAAGGGAGAGCATAATGAAGTAGACATTACACCAACTTTATTACTAGATTTTGGTTACCTTGAAATTTTTTATTAACCATAGATCACATTTAGAAAAGTTTTCAACAAAGCTTAAGCAACTAGCAAAATATTACTTAGGAGAATGAAGAAAATGCATCAGTTTCATTAGTCGTTTGTCATAGTAGTATAAATATGCATAAGGAAGGAGTGAGGCATTTAACTATGGTAAATGAAGAATCTTTTAAATTGTCTTTTATATCAGCCCACAAATGGGCTCTTACACAACTACTGTTCTAAAAATCAGCCTAGGTGTTGGTGCCCCGCCTCGATTTTGGGCTAGGCGTTTGGAAAAATTGGCTGGAAGGCTAGGCGGACAACTAGGCAGCACCTAGGCGGTCCTAGGCGGTTTTATATATATATATATATATATATATATATATTTTTTTTTTTTTTTTAATATTATTTATTAATTGTGTTTTTTTTTTTTTTTTGGTTTCATGGTGTGGAAATGGTATACCTAATTTGCAAATGATGGATTTACTACAAGTTCATCCAATACTTATCGAAATGGTGTACCTAATTTGCATTTTATCATTATTTTATTATCCATACAAGTATAGTTTTTTTTTTAAGTGTAAATAGGCACTTATTTACAAGATATATAATAAATTTACATAAATCCGCTTAGGCGCCCGCCTAGCCGCCTAGGCGCTAGGCCCCTGCCTGCTGTCCGACTAGTGCCTAGTGATTTTTAGAACCTTGTACACAACAACACATTTTGAGATACTGCATGAGCCAGATTTTCACAATAGAAAAGTCTGAAGATTTTAATCATGATATTTCATTGGTAGAAGAAGATAATAAGATGTATATTTATAGAAAACAAAGATCCGTCATCAACTTTATTGGAAGTCACAAGACACCAGAGGAGAAACTGCAACAACTTATTACAAGATAAAAGAAGATGTTGAAAGACAAGCAGAACTAGAAGAATGAGATGCACAATTCTAAAATAATATATCAGAAGAGGAGCTGCACAACACATAAAAAACATGATGGAAGCAAAAAAGAGTTAGCAACATATAAGCAAAGGATGGAAAGCAGCACTATAATGCAGTAAGAAGAGAATCTCCTGCAGTAACATAATGCAAAGCCACATACAATAATTTAAACATCAAATAAAAATATAAGCATCATCGTGGGACCTACTATGATGAAGAGAATAATGATAAAAGAGTAAACAAAAGAAAAATCTTTGTCCATTTTAATCATTTTACACCAAATTATCCTTAGAGGTACTTTACCAAGTTTTTGGTCCTGATGGGGAATCCATCCTTAAGAAAATATGCTAAGGGTTGTGCTGCCATCTCGGAAGTTGTCAAGTGGTTTTGGTTGTTAAAGAAATATGATGAATGTTACTAATTTTTACTTAATGGTACATACCATTAAGTTGTCTGATAATCAACGGTTGAATCTTGTGTATAGAAATGTAATGAATGTTTCCACCAATTCAATCCTGTATAAGCATGTATAAACAAGTAATACGTATCATTATAGCCGAACTTGAATGTTAGATTGTTGTTTAAAAAGTCGTCAAGAACTTGCATATCACGAACAATAAAAACTTCAGTAAAACCAAAATACTAGAAGTCTCACACTTTTGTGCCAAGTGCGTTACAAATGACCTTAGATAGGGCACCATATTGCAGAAAAAAAAAAGGAAAATGAAACATCGATGTATACATGTATAATTTCTATAAACAAATCTAAGGTAATATAAAATTGTCATTAGTGCTTTGGTCCAGTAATAATTATAAGTGTAAGAATCACGAATTCTACTAGGTAGTGTTATTCACACATGTTTTTTACCTCTCACACATCCGTGTTGATTTTTGTTCATTGATATTTTGCAATTCATTCAGTGCAATAGTCGATTTGAGAGGGTATGTAAGAAATAAAAATAGATATATAAGTGGCACCACCTATTATACTATTTTGAATAACGACTTTGATATTTAATCAAGTTGATTTGATTTGATTTATAGTCTTATTCTTTTAAGAAAAATTAAAAAAAAAAAAAAAATGGTAAAGCATGGTGGTATTGTGGTAAAATACCAGCAAGTACGTCTTCAGGTGAGCATCCAACGGTCCAGATATAAGGGAGAGGAACTCGTTGTCTCTCATTCTCATATAGTTCTTAAAACTCTGATAGAGGCCTCAGAGCAATCAAATCCAAACCCTAAATTGAAATCCGAACAGGAAGAAGACGAAGACTGAGCTCCGATCATGGCCTTCTCTTCCCGCCTCTTATCCAAATCCAGACAGGTTAGTCACTCGATCCTCATTTCTCAAATTTCTTTTGTTTGGCTTCTGAGAAAATGTTTGAGAAAATTAGGGCATTTCAGATTAGGAAAAAGTACATCGAACCCATATGAAGTTTTACCATGAGCAGATTGTATCCATTGGGCAAATATGGGTTCGATCAAGATTTGCTTCTCCGGAGTACCAAAAAGCAAGCATGACATCATTATGAACATAAAGTCCCAAAGTATGGAACCCTAAAAAGAGACTGGCCCAACTTAAATGGGATATGATAGCTTCTTTATGGTCTAACATTCTTGCCAATACATTATCCTCATTCTGTTCCGGATTGTAATCTCTAATAAAAAATATAGCTCCATGAGCAAAAGCCCCTGTCATGATGAATCCTGCGATGTATTGGTTATTGGTTATCAGATCAGTTGGCGTAGTTTGTGATATGCTATAACACGATTGAGCATTTTTATTAATAATAATTTTTCATGATCCGAGAGATGATGAATGTGGAAAGCTTCGGGGGCTTTTAACTCTGGATAAATGAAAGCCAGGGATTCATGGATTTTTGTATTAATTTTCTTTGTAATGTTTCAGCTGTGTGGCAATGGATTCATTCTTCAACAGGAGCGCGTTATTCCTGTCCGTTACTTCGCTAAGGAAGCAAGTCGGCCCGTGCTAAAGGGTGATGGTGAGTCGAAATTCTTGGCCCTAAAATAACAACATTGAGAACAATGGGCTGCGCTACATTTTTCACAAATTTACATTGGTTTTAATATCAGTGCTATACAATGCTAAGTTCCAAACTTTATCTCTGGCATTTAAGTGCCTTTTAGATGGGATGTGTTTATGGGTGACTGGTTATCCATTGTTGATTTTATTTATGTCTTTCCTTTGTCATTATTGATGACACCTTACTAAAAATTTCTTGTGTTTGAGGGTTAAAGAGATGCTGAAGAACATCTTCTTGGATGTTAAAAAGAAATTTGAGACTGCCCTTGGAATACTCCGAAAAGAGAAGATCATCATTGACCCAGAGGATCCAGCTGCTGTTTCTCAGTACGCCAAGGTCATGAAAACCATAAGAGAGAAGTCAGTTTCTTTAACCCCTCACCAGTATATTTCATGGAGTAATATGATTGCTTTGTTGTTTTATGCAGATGTCCCTATTTGTTATCACATGTAGTATAAATTCGCATGTCGTGACAAACATATAAACACAAGGGATGGCAGTGTTATGTTTCAAGAATGTACATTATATTCAGTAGTAGTTTTTTGTGTAGTTTGTACATAATATACTGGTACAGTTTACTGAGGAAAGGAGTAGTAGGTAATGCAAATAAAGAAATTGACAGGGAGGGATGGGAAGGGAGTAAAGGGTATTGACAATCAATATTTGTGATCAACAGTGAAGGAACCTGAACCATAGCATATATCTTAAGAGTAATCCCTTTCATTGAGAGGGATTCATTGTTCAAGGCACTCTTCAATAAGGTTTAGTAATCCAAACCATCTAGTTTACAGATCTCCATCTTAGAATCATCTGTACAAAAAGTTATTGAAATCCAAATTTATTCGACCAATTGATTATCATCATGAACATTTAGTTATATTTGGAGAAATATCATGTTCGTATATTATTTATGCTATGGTTTGTTGAATTTTGGATTTCGGTGATTTTTTGTAAGGATGATTTTGAATGAAGTCCTAAAAACTGAATAGTTTGGATCATCCGGTTGCATTGAAGGTTTCCTTTGCCTTTACATGGATGAACTTGCACTAATTTGTTTCTGATGAAACTTTTGTCATTGATGGGACACTTGACTAGTTCCAGGCTAGCTACCATTATTAAATAACATAACTCTGTAATTTGTAAGTGCATAATTTAATTTTAACTTCCAAAATTTTATAACGTTACTGTAGATCTCTTTTTATATTGTTAGCCCTTTTATTTCCATTAACTTCTACTGGTATTACATGACTAAGAAATGTGGATAAAATTACTATCTCATTAAAGGAGGGAGCTTCTGTGCCGTTTTGTGTTTTTCTTCTTTTAGATGCCACCTTTCATTGTTTTAACTTTTTTGAAGTGGTCATTAATGCATTGTGTGTCTTGCAGGGCAGATTTGTTCTCAGAATCCCAGCGCATCAAACACACCATTCAAAGCCGAACACAAGATATCCCAGATGCTAGAACATATCTGTTGACATTGAAAGAAATTAGGATCAAGTACGTGCTACTCTGTCCATCAAATTGTTGGATGTCCATTGTTATAATGGGATTAATATGGTTTTTAATCTATGTGCTTATACTCCATGTTGTTTCTGTTATTACTCATGAGGTCTTATTTAAAAAATAATAATTTCTACCAAGCTTAGTGTGATTATCAATTTAGTGATCTCAAAGCTGAAACAATTATCTTAGTCTTTTGACCATTAGAAGGGAGGTAGTGTCTTTAACAATGAAGAAGGGTGGTTTATGTGTAGTGAAGTTTTTGTTAAGATACAAATCACTAAATGGTTGTGCAGCCTTATGGTATAAGAAGCATGCATGGGATTCAAGAGAAGGATAATACTTAGGTACTCACTTTCTGATTTGGCGCAATCAAAAGATGCCACGGGTTCCTTGTTTTTCAAAGTCCAAGAAAAATTAATTAACATGTCTATTATTTCCTAAAACAATAAAATGTGTTCAAAATTTCTTGCCAAAAAAGTGAGTACCTAAGTATTATCCTCAAGAAATCAAGTATCCGTGAGGAAGGTCAGTTAGACCTAATTTCTCTTGGAGCTGGGACTATGATTCTTGTGAACAACGTAAATGGTTAGGAGGAACGGTTGATGGCTGACTTCATGCCTTATTTTGAGAATTTTAAATTTTTTTTGGTAATAGAGCTGTTTCTAGAAGGTTGCTACTGGAACCAATGTGGAATTATTCTGTTGTACCTTTCGAAGCTTGTGTGACAATGCTGGTGATAATGCCTTCTATTGTTAGTCCTCCATTTGGAAAGCAAAGGTACGTGTGAAGGTACAGATTTTGGCCTGGTTGACCAAAAACCTCGGCTATCATCTTTTTGGTGTGTTATGTGTGGAGGTGAAAGTTGTCTTTTCACAATGTGGCTGGTTGATCCTAGCAGGATGTCAGGCATGGTCAAGGGAGTGGCAGAAGTTGTTTGGGGTAGGGAAGACAGCTAAAGTGTTGAAGGTATGCGGCATACTGGCAGTTCTTTTAAGTAGTTTGGTAGGAAAGAAGCAAGAGGATTTTGAAGATTGTGGAGGGGCTTATTGGAAATTGAGGAGTATTATATTTTGGACTGAGCTTTGGGCTTCAATATCTTCAGCATCATCTGATTACCTGCAGTGTAATGCTAAAATCTAGTTCTATGTGGTGGTATTGTTTTGGTAGGATTATGTGTAATAAGATAGATTCTTTATTTAGGTAGGATCAGTGTTCCTTGTTTGAGTACCCATTAAGTTTTGTAATATTAAAAAAAAAAAAATCATATATGGAAATTTCTAATGTTAAATTGTCATTTAGGGTTTTTCTGTTTACACATACGTCTGCCTTGCGAACATCCATACTTCAAACACTTTTTTAAATATTCAATTATATTTACCAATTAACTTATTTCTTTCCTTTTACAGGAGAGGTCTCACTGATGAACTTGGTGCAGAGGCTATGATGATGGATGCATTGGAGAAAGTCGAAAAGGAACTGAAGAAACCACTTTTGAGGAACGATAAAAAAGGGATGGCTGTTCTCATGGCAGAATTTCAGAAAATAAACCAGAAGTATGCGACGGTTTGATTTTTATTTTTATGTTTGAATACAGAGCAAGTTGTTATCTCGATTAACTTTTATTTATACCTTTACTGTGCTTGCATGGTCCAAGTTTTTGGGTTATAGCTTTTTATGTAGTTAATTGCGAACTCTCATATGATAAGTAGTTTCTGGTAAAACGCTGATTTTTTTTCCTTTTAAATTAAAATTGCATTGCCTTCGTCTGATCCCATTGTTGACATGCTGGATTTTCAAACGCTGTACAATATCAAGCTGATTTTGGTTGTACTATTTCCTTCTTTTCACTCCACCACCAACCACTGAAACTATTTTTCCTTTTTAAAAAAAAAAATTGTATTTAGGAGGGTGAAGTTAATCCTAATTGTAATGGTCACAATTGTAACCTGGGGATGGTAAACCCTTCGTATCTCAGGCTTTTAGTCACTGTCCACTGATTGGTTTGCATATGCCTTATAAAACACTTGCTTATTGTATGCTTCCATAGCTGATGTGAGATAGAAAATTCCGATCTAGTCTAACCTTGTCTTTTTAGGCTTGGAATTCGTAAGGAGGACCTACCAAAGTACGAAGAGCAGCTAGAACTCAAGAAAGCCAAGGCACAGCTGGAGGAGCTTAAGAAGGATGCTCTTGAGGCAATGGAAACTCAGAAGAAACGGTAATTTATCCATGTCTTTGCCTACTGCCTCCTCTTTTGTCCTGTATGTTTCTTTGTAGCTCAAAACCATTGAGGTCGTTGTTATGGATTCAAATATGCACCATGCTATTTAATCTGCTTCCTTTATTGAGCATGGTTGGTGATTAGTAAAATTTTGTTCAGAGTCGGTGATTTGTACCATTTGCTTGCAGTGTCCTAACAATATATGCAAGTCCTTGTTATCGTTCAATTGGCGTTGGTGAAAATTACGCATTGTAACTTCCATTTACAGGACTGATATGTACTTTTTGTTTTTAATATTTTGTCAGGGAGGAATTCAAGGATGAGGCAATGGTTGATGTGAAGTCGTTAGACATCCGAAACTTCATCTAAGGATCTGGGATTGCATTGAGAGTGGCTTGTTTTGAGATGAACCAAATATTTTGGTCGAATCGGGAAACTATGAAGTTTCCCTCCTGTTTTAATAAGGTCCCGATTGGTTTGGACTTCGGAGTGCAATTATTCCCAAATCTATCAGATGATTCAGATTTATGCGCTCTTTTGTAATTTTTCTGATTTATTATATTACTTGCGTTGCCGCCTGTTATTACTGTTTACATCTTCCCAGCTGCTTTCAATATGACAGGACAAAATTTAAGACTCAGCACACGAGGAAGAAATCGAGTTAGAGCGGCTGCATAAAAGAGAATGCCATTCCGTCACGATCGGATTGCAATTATTCTTCTTTCGTGCCTCCAAGCTCATACTTTCTTCTTTCCTCGATAATATAATAGTATAATACTCATATAAATAAAATAATGTAGAAAAAAAATTATTTTCACAAAACAAATCATTGCCCAAAATGAAAATGGTCCTCGCCAATCCTTCGTCGTGTCACGAATTTCGAGAATGAGTTTGAACCATAGCTAATTAGTAAGTGTTGCCGTAGACGAGCCAACTTGCTCACTTGCTTAGTGAACCCCACAATTAAACTATCAATATTTCATTCTGCAGCTTGTAATGTCGTTAACTTATCCTCGTCTTAATATGCTAGTGAGAAGTTCCCGAGGATGCCAAAATATCGTCTTGCTCCTCATGTACGAATATGCCCATATCTTCTGATTCATGCCTCAATGTGATACCATACTCTCCTAGAGCGCACCAAACCATCTACTAGAAGTGTTTCAACATTCACATTTCTACAACAATATGACCTTGGGGTGCAGCAGTGGAAATATACGTAGAGACGAACACATATTGCGAAAAGCTTCCTTCATGACTAATCACTAGAGTTGCTCTCCAAATCAAAGGGTATAAGATATGAAAACTTAAATCTGAGAAACCATATCTCTGGCAACATTCTTTGAGTAACAGTTGCAGTTTCGAGCCACACTTGAAAATTAACGCCACAGTCGTCAAGCTCAAAACCTACATTCATATCTTCACCAAATCCATGCTGAACTACCGCTCAATCTTCAAAACCGTTTGGAATTCTTTTTGGTAAATTTGGGAATCTCACAAGAGTATTATACTCCAATGGTTCCTGCTAGCATCACTACGCAACTGACACACGCACCCGCCAAGTCAATCTATCATGAATTCCTTACTAACTGAGCAAGAAACCATGTCGAGAATGCTAAAAGAACACTCAAGAATTTGAGGGTCAAAACAAGTTTATGAGATCTAGAGTACAAGATATCTGGATTGGATATACAATTTTGATGTCTAAATGGTCCTCCTGGACAGTCTGTCAACATCGGAAGTGATATGGGGAACATACTAGTGACTCAAAATCAACCAAATTACCTTTAGTACCAGGAGGTGAAACTGAGGGTACGAACATAACTGATACGGACTAAAATATCAAAGGGTCAAACAATTTCAAAAATGATGAATTATGCCGAAAGACTAAACAATTCCGTTGTTGTCTCAGACCAAAAGTAGAAGGGTCAAATTTATGAATGAGCTAACAAGGTTTCTTGTTGATAAAAAAGTAACATCACAAAAGTATTAGAGCTATCAGTGGCCAAAACTGATTTTCCCAAAATGTTCTTCCGTCGAGTGATACCACTTTAACACCACATTGTCACGTGAGACATTTCTAGAGTCTTAACAAAAGTAAACTTCGCAAGAATTCTAATAGGTGATATTCAAACATTGATGGAATTCGTTGGTAAAGTCTCCGGTGATACACGATTATCGATACATTAACCTAGGTCATCAACTTGCCTCAAATCTACATCTTTCCTTAGCAGGGAATTTATTTGCTTTAATTCTAAGGACATTCGCCAAAATGATCTTCTAAAATGTCGACAAGTTGACAAAATTGCCCAAAACTTAGGAAAAGCTAGCATATTTTTCCGTATTCAATGAGGTGGCAAGATTCAAACATTGGACACAAGAACCAAGAATGCTCACATCACACTTGTGATGAACGCAATACTGCCCAACCTATGCTCTGATACCAAACTAACACACCCCGAGTTTACCATAAGTCCAGAGTTAACGATTTTTTTTACCAGCTTGATGGAATAAGGCAATATAAGGAACGGGATAAAAGTACATGGATCAAAGACGCATAGTTAAAAATTCAAAGGAGATGAGTGAGATTTAGCACATTTGGGCTTAAAGTTTGGCAACACATTGGATTTAGCACATTTGGGCTTACAAATTGGGTTTAGAAAATAGTACCCAAAACATATAATTAAATAAAAAAATATTAATTTAATTAATTCGGTTCGGTTCGGTTCGGTTTCTAGACCACTAAAACCGAACCGAACTAAAAGAATTCGGTTCGGTTCGGTTTTTTCAATTCGGTTCGGTTTTTTCGTTCGGTTCGTTTTTTTTGGTTTTGGTTCGGTTTGGTTTTCGGTTTTTTTCGGTTTTCGGTTTTTTGAACCCACCCCTAGTGTCTTGGGCTAATGCGTTGAATTAATGACGTTTTTTGCTATTCTTTTGATTGGTATGTGCTGTGGTTTTAGATTTTAATTGGTTTTTAACAAAAGAGACTCAATTTGTTTTTCAATTAAAGTATTATTCGGATGAATGTACAGAGACCAAAACAGTTTGAAAAACAAAGTGCTTAAGATTGCTTCAAGCTTTTACAGAGCTATAAACGCTTGAGTGATTAACTATAGGTCGATTATGAATTCAACCATTTATTTACATAAATTAATTGATCATGTAACTGCTGAATTAAGGTGTGTGATTCAGTTACCTTTCTGAAAAGGGAAATTTATTTGAACATTCATGCTATCAATTTTTGTCAATGGTCAGGCAGTTCCTTTTCTTTCGTTGTCAAATAGTGTTTTCTGGTGGTTGCAAAGTAATACATATATATAGTAGGTCAATAATAAGCACTATCTTTGGTTTTATTTTTTTGATAATTTAGTATTACTGGAAATATAATATAGACAAGAAGCTATTAACTCTTATTTATACAAATGGATGCATAAATTTTGTTTTGCATGACAAGGCTTTATATGTTTGGTTAATGATGGGAGTACTCCCAGTTTTGCTAATTTAGTCAAATGTATTGCAGGTCATTAGGCTCCTTTTGTTTCCAAAGTTTTTCAACCCGACTGAAGTGAATTTCTTGAACCGCTCGCACATGTTAGTAATTTTTTATTTTCTTTTTGTAGAATGATTATGAAAAACTGAATTTTGCTTACATGATCTTGGATTTTTGTTGTTCATGTTACTAAAATTTTGTGTTTTTTCTTTCCAATTCATTTTTGCAGTGAGATCACCACTGCCGCCTAACAAACCCAATTGGTGTAATATCAATTGTTATTGTTGGAGGGAGGTAAAATTGTTATTTTGGTTTATAAAGTGTTGGAATTTATTTATTTATTTTTTTTTGTTTATATTAAGTTTTTTGTCTTTTTTTCTGTGTTTGTTTAGTTTCTGTAAAAATTTGTTGTTGTGATTGTTGATTTTTTTGCTGTGACTTTGTACAATGCTATGTCGTGTTGGGGCACATTTATTAAGCAGTGTGGGATTAACACAGAGATGTCACCTGTGTATCAAACACATTACATGTTTTGGAAGCGCTGCTGTTTTGGTATCAATTTGAATTTTTTTTTGTTCTGTATTTCCAATGTTCTCATGATTTACAAAATTTAAGAAAAAGTGTATCACTGCTTGCTTAGGCAATGAATGGTGGGGTGACAGTCCAAGTATGAAATAGGAAGCTAGGATTTTAAGTTTTATTTAAAATTTGTGTATCCTTGGTTCTTTATAGGTTAATGTGCTTTTATTAATTTTTATAGTTATGTATGCTTTGTAAATGTAGTTATTAAATGAGATTGATCTCAGCTAATCAGAAGTGATTTTCTTTTTTGCAGAATTTGAAAAACCATCATTATTCTGGTCTTTTAGTTCTTTCTTTCCAGCTTCAAACGTGCTTTGTGCTTAAGGTACTAATTTCAACTCCTCCAATTATTTAATTGAAAGTTTAACTATATAGTTTTTTTTTTATTATTATTTTTAATAATTGGTGTGAAATTTAGTATGTTGTTTTATATTTTGTTATATAAAAGTGAAAATTGGGATTTTCAGTTATGTTTATATTTGATCTGAATTACATTGTTTTTGCATATGTTTTGTATCTTTATTGATTTTTTGTTTTTCCCGTTTGTCTTTTTTTTTTTTTGAAATCTTTTTGGCAATTATTTGTTTTGCAAATAGCTGTAACAGTTTGTTCCTAGCATGTCTGAAAAGTTTCTAAACGATGAAACAAATAATGGTGTCAAGCGAAAACAAACCATCACTGATAATAGATATGATACAATGTTTAAATATAATCATCAACCAAAAAGGGTCTATAGAGCCAATTATATCCAAAATTCTGAACACATTACTTTGAGCAAAAATGTCACATATCCGTTTGAAAATCCAACAGCTAAATAACATTGTTCTGCAAGCACATCTTCTGCAAAACAGCGTGCTACCCAATGTCTTGACGATGATCAAACAATAGATACAACTGTAGTTAAAAAAAATACACTTTTGATCAAAAAGGGGAAAAAGTCGTTAATTTGTCAAATAGTGCTGAAAACATAATTCATCCAACTTTTGATTGTGATAATCGAAGCTTTATGAGCAAAGGTCAAGCGTATTTCCACAAAAATAGAAACGGTGCGTTGTAAATTTTGTCCTGTTATTTTTATGGTGAGTCTTAATTTTGTCCTGTTATTTTTATGGTGAGTCTTAATTTTTCTGATTTATTATATATAAGGTTTTATCACAAATGGTCTCCAATTGACCTACATCATTAAAATGGTCATTGAAATTGAAAATCGATCAAAGTAGTCGCTTAAAATAGGTGTTGCAAATTAATGTGGTTCTTTTGTTACAATTCTGTCAAAATTATTTTCTATGCTGGTGTGGCACATACAAGGTTCTAATAATCGCTAGGTGCTAGTTGGGCGGCAGGTAGGGCTTAGCCTAGGTGGATTTATGTAAATTTATTATATATCCTGTAAATAAGTGTTTATTTACACCTAAAAAAACTATACTTGTATGGATAATAAAAAAATAAAAAAATACAAAAATAGAAGTAGAAGAATACACAAATTATATTATTAGTACTTTGATGAATTTGATGGAATAAGATACAAGTTCAAATGATACAAATCTGTAGTACTTTATAAAAAAAAAATTCAAAGATGATATGAATTTATAGTGCATTTAAAGAGGAATAAAGGTGCCAAATATATGTTTAGAAATCATTTAGTCTTTGAAAACAAAATATTTGACCAAAAAAAGAAAGTATTTAATCAACAATTTAAAACAATTATATAAAAAAATGGAGGGTGGGAAACTAAGATGCATAGAAGGGAGGGAGGTGGGGCAACATTCATAACGTTCAGTGTGCTAGTTGTACTCTCTATTTTTTTATTTTTTTTTTATAGCTACACTCTCCTTTATATATGTATTAAAGCAAATAAGATGCTAGGTGTACTATTTTAATTGGACAATACTTTTAAATATATTAAATATGAAAAAAGTGAGACCTGATAGTGGTTGGGGTGAGAATCGAAGAGAGAAACTCAATTTTCTCTCTTCTTCTTCTTCCTCTAGTCTTTTTCGCTCGAATTCAAAACCCATAACACAGACAATGCTTTGCATTCCTTCTTCCTCACTTTGAAAACATAAAAAGGAAGTGAAACGCCAAGACCGCCTAGGCCGCCTGAACTGCCTCGGTGCCGGCCTAATCCCTTCCCCAATTTTCCTCCTGACTATAGGTTAATCGCGGCGGCTGACTATTGCCTAGCGCCTAGGCAGCTGCTTTGGCCGATTTTTAGAACACTGAGCACATACATAGGCTCCATGAGCTTTTTTTTTTTAAATCACAAATGGCCCTAAAATTGATCCACACCATTAAGATGGTTCATGAAATTAAAAATCGATTAATGTAGTTTTTGAAAATAGGTCTCGCAAATTAGTGTGATCATTCCGTCACAATTTTGCTAAAGATTCTATTATGTGTTGATGTAACACATAAATGATTCCAACAAGCCTAATTGAATTAAAAATAAATTAGAAATAAGTTTACTAATTATTTAAAAAAATAGTCAAAACCCAAAATTTCAGTCCTGCAATCACCATCGATCCCAACCCACGCTCTTCTATCTCCATCTATGGTAGTCCTCCCCAACTCTTCTTTGAAAAAAAAAATTCTCAAGACACCCATCTTTTACACCTTCAACAACCTTCACTGAATTGGACTAGGATTGAGACCCCTTTAGTGACATCTTGGATTGGCGATGGCTTCTATGACATCACCGTTAACTTTTGGGTGATCGACATCCTCACAACAATCTTGGAGAGCTTGTTGGGCACTTTCCCAGTGTTCTTGGTGATGTGGAAAACAGCGAGCTCTGTCTTGAGATAATCTCTTGTTGTGCAAAAAGGTATTTGACAACTTTTGTAATTAATTATTAAAATATTAAACCCACGTCAGCACATTTTTTTACAAAATTGTGACAGAATTACCATATTGATTTGCGATGCATATTTTAAATTTCAGGGACTACATTGATCGATTTTCAATTTTAAGGACTATTTGTAATAAAAATCCTTATGTATATATGTATCTGCACTACCTATTAATAAAACGTTCTTTGTCAAACAAACAAAAAATATTATTATACCCTTTAATGCATACTTAAAAGAAAATATTAGAAAAAATTCGACAGTAAAATAATTACATACATAAAAAGTTTGCTTTCTTTTTTCTTTTCCTCATTGACATCTAATTCTAATTTTACTCTTCCGCTTTATCTCTTTCACTTCCTACTTTTTCCTTTTTTTTTAAATTTTAATTTCTATTCAATTAAAACTCTATTTTTAATTCAAACAAGAGAGAAAAACTTGTTTTTATTGCAATTTCTTTTTTTATATTTCTATATATTTAAACACATACAGACACAATATATGACTTTTATCTGTTGTAAAATGGAGGATATGTGTGTGGTAGAATATAAAGTAAATAAGACACAATATTACCAAGGTTTGGTAAGTGTGCCTACGCTCTCGGGACATTAGTGCTTTCTTTCATTTTTTGAAATAATAGGAGTACATAGATATCTCTCACTATTTTTCTTTCTTCTCTCTAGCCTTATAGCTTACTGATATATTTCTCTTTCACGTTCTCTGCTACTTCTTCTCCTCTTGGTTTTATAGGCAGATGGCCAACCAGCTTTTCTTCATTTTACCTCACATTTCCATTAGTCAATAATATTAAATACAAAAGTTAGGTGATGAACCTACCAACCACGGCTTGATGTGCAAAGTCTTCGAGTGGGTACTGCTTTTATAGAAGGCATTCACACTGCTTTTACAACACTCCCCCTTGGATGCCCATACGTCAATATCAGTTGCCACATTAAAACCTTGCTAAGAAAAACTTAGTTGGAAAAATCCTAGTTGGAAGAAAAAGAGTACAACAAGCATGTGTCTTGGATGCTCTCCCTGATGAGTAGCTCTTCCCCCTGGTGAGTATCTATTCCTGATTCCACAATTTTCAATCTAACTGATTACTAAATCGACGTAATCCTATATTATGCATCAACTTCTAGAATATACACTTTGGTAGAGATATGGTGAAGATGTCTGCCAAATTATCGTTGGAATGAATTTGTCTGACTTCAATAACTTTAGCCTTCTGAAGCTCATGTGTACTGGAAAACTTTGACGAAATGTATTTCTGTGAGATATGAAGATATAACAACAAGTGTTTGCTTTGTTGAGCATTGGAGGATTAATCGATTTCCATATGAAACTACAAATCCTTTATGTAAGTGATCTGTATGCAGGCTAGAGAAATATTCAAATTTTGCTCGCCCAATAAGACCATGGCTATTAGTGAGTTCTTTGGAATAGAATAAGCACATGTCTATAATTTCTTGGAGATATTCATAGATAAGTTTCACTTCATTCTAATACCATCTGTTAGTATTGTGCTTCACAAGAACTGTAGCATATGATTAGTGTATTGTGCTAAATACAATAAGGTACATACTTGACTAAGATATGATACATATGGACCAAAATATCAATTCATCATTTCCCTCACAAGAATGAATGATCTTTCTTAGTGTCTAAATATTGGTTAATTATTTGAGTGTTCAACTCATAATCTTCAATCCATATGGTTCTTTAATACCATAAACATTTTGATGGATAAGAATCGTGTTGGCATATTGTTCGATCTACAACTTGACACAATATTCAACACTTTATAATTTTTCTATACTCTTCAAAAGTCTCATTCTAATATCAACTCTTGCAAGAGATTTAGTATATTGCAACAATATCATAACGAATTGAAAGTACTCACTAAGGCAATTGATATCATTCACTGGTATTGAGTACATAATTTGTGCTTTACCCTTTTAGAGCTTACCTTAAGCAATTTGAATTCTTCAAGGATTTTCTACACTTCATAACACATTCCCCTTTGGAATTTATATAGAGCAATTTGCTTCTATGTATAATTGAGGGAGTAACTTATGGAGATATGCTTCGTATAATACATAAAATTCTCCATTCAAATGAACAAATTTCACAATGGGAAATCATGTTTACAGGTGTGTATTTCAATTTCAGGTTTCAACTAAGAACCTTGTGTCATATCATTTTAGGGTATTTAATGTATTACAAATGCTCATATGTAACCTTCTGGGTTAAACATCATTTGATGATTTGTACCACATGTTCATTTTTCCACGTTCTTACAAATTGTAATAGAATTGCCTCTTTCCATTTTTGGCCTATAATTTTTCGTTTCGTCGATGAACAAAAGAACATGGCTCAATATTAATACAACTCATTGATGAATATAGTAGCTACGGTAAAACCAAAATTAACATTGGTTATCATCAATTCGTGATCCCAAAATTCTCATGTGCATGCGCATGCATATTTTATAAGCATTTCATTACTTTGGATATCCCTGCCTCTTTAGGGGCTTTACATTGTCTCTTTTATGACAGTCATCTCTTATCAGATGACTTGTTTGGAGAATTTGGATCATAACCTCCTCTAGAGCATTACAGAGCTTTGATTTTTAATCTCCACTTCTGGGGAGTTGAATCATTGGAACCTATACATCTTCAAGGATAAGACACAGTACACAATAGAATTGCCAGGTCCATAGATTGTTCTTTTGGGACTTGAATCCATACGGCGATTGCCACGCTTCGGGCATGCAACTGTTTATTAGTGCCAAATCCATGAATAGTCTTATGGAGACTTCAATCCATGAGGCATCTTTGTAACTTTTAATGCATTTGATAGTTTATTAGTAATCGTGAAGGTTGGATTACCCTTTGTACATTATTGGAATGATATAAACTGGTGAGACAAAATAATAGTTGGAGTCGTTCTTTTTCTTTGGTTGTCATAAACTTAGGTAGAGTTTGTTATGGCTATGAGCTCCCATCATTGAACTTTGGTCTTCCATTTAGTCAGCCATTCATTTTCTCTATTTGAACTTCTATGGGTTCATTGTTGATCCTTAAGCTTCAACCACCTGCACAACAGAAGTGGTGCTCAACCTTTTGCCTTTGGATGATCATTCAAACTAGTGACTCATCCATGCTTAGCAGCTTCAGTGCAAAGAGCCAACATCATACCAACTATTATGCGGTGTAGGTGATTTGAAACTTGGGTATAACAATAGTTGAAGATGACTACTCGACAAGAATGCAAGGTAAGTAATCAAGCAACGTTCCAGGAAATCGGTTTCGAACCAAAAGTTTGATTTCAGGTTCTGACTGATTGCTTTCTTTCTCCTTCTCTTGCAAGCAAGAACAAGGGCAAATGAAAAGACAGGAGAAAAGCATGATATGTGATACTTTTGTTCTCAACCCTGATGATAGGAGATACTTTTTCTCTTGAAGAAAAATAGTAGAAGAGTTTGATGCTGATATAAAACTTCTTGATCAAAAATATTTTCTTGCTGAAGGAATGAGTTGGGTACTTTGAGGGACTTGGTTGAAGAGGTATTCTCAGAAAGGAGGATGACTGAGTATTTTGAAAGGCTTGGTTGAAGATGCATTCTCAGCAATGAAGAAAAGTTAGACATTTTTGGAGGTTTGCCTTACTATGGAGGACGGAGGTTGACATATATAGGAATTTTCCAATAGTAGGTACATAGTGGTGTTGTTAGGACAATCTCATTCACCGCTTGTCAACAACAATGGTGTAGTTGGAATAGTAAAATTTACGCATTTCAACTTTGTCAGAGATATTTTGACAGAGTTGTCATTGATATCTAGAAAGTTGAGATTGTGTCACGCCCCGACCCGCGAATAAGGACCATTTACAAGCTAGGGTGTGAGCCATATCTTAGCTATAGAAATAAATTCTACAACCATGATATGGTGGAAAGATTAAAATAATTTGACACGATTACACAATACATCATATAACAAATCTTACATAATAAAAACTTGAGTTTATCACATATAATTTATTGAATACGCAGCGGAAATAAAATATTAGTATACAAAATTAATTCATAACAAAAGTACCAACTAAAGTAATAACTGAAATGAGTAGCTCTTGCAGAATACATAAAATGCATGCAATGAGATGGATGAATGCACTCACTCCCTTCTAATCCCGTCAACACATACCTAAGGCACCCAAGCCTGCACGTCCCATACCATGCTTATACCACTTGGCTCTGAATACCTTAGAATATGAGTTAACTCCCGTTCATCCCTTAAACCCAATTTTTGTAATTAAATTCTCAGTTTCCACTTTATTATACAGGCACTTCCCCCGATGCCCAATTGTATATTCAAGCCCTTCCCCAATGCCTGACATATACAAGATTTCATTATTTTATAACCAACTAGTTGTATACTCAAACCCTTCCCCCAACGCCTGACGTATACAAGGTTCATTATTTTATATTCAATGCAAACTTTAGACCTTGAATAGTCTCACAACTCAAACACTTTACACAAGTGAGCACTTGACACAACACAACTATTTTTCTTACTTTACAAGCATGTTTATGTATATGCCAAGTAATATGGATATCAATAATCACGTTCGATCATATAATCTGCAAAACTAATCAAAATAGTTAGTAGCCAAAATCGTATTATATTATCAATAATAAAGTATTGATAACACACAACAATATAATTGAGAAATATTACCTTACCATTTTACTCCATCTCTCTCTAGGTGATATTGATGCATGACTCCATTTGAGTTCCATAGAGTAATTCTGTTGGGTAAGCTTTCATGCATTTTTGGGGATTTGTCCCCCTTATTTTACAGCATTCTCAAGGGAAGTAAATGGTTTTTTTGATGGTTTGGTGGGAGTGCTTCTTATGGCAATGATCTCCAAAATATAAATGCATAAACAACACAAGATTTAAGTGGTTCGCCAAATCGACTACATCCACTAGGGTTTGCTTTCATTGTATTTCACTATACATGAAGGATTTACAAATACAATGAAAGATGGCTTAAACCCTTAACAATATGTAAATGAAAGATAAGGAGTAATATGAAAGAGAGAATGGCTTTTTGTTGGAGTTGTTCTTTTTTTTCTTTTTTCTTCTTCTTCCTCTCTCTTTTCTCCATGTCCCTTCCGTTGGTTCTTACTCCTTCCTTTTGTAGAGATTGCATGACATCTTCCTCTCCAAAAAATCTCCACCAATGTGCCAATAGAAAGAAACCAAGTGTTGTGCCAATCATTAGACATAAAATGTGTTCCAATAACAAGGCAACAAGTGTTGTCCTAATCATTAGAAATGAAATGTGGTTCAATAGAAAAAACAACAAATGTTAAGTTAATCCTTAGCCCTAATATGTGTTCCAATAGAAACACCTCAAATGTAAAGTTAGACAACGGTATGTGTTCAAGTGGCAAAGAGACATGTGTAAAGTTAATCATGAACTAATGAATATAATGCATGATGGATGCAAGAATCAAAGGCCAAGTAAAGGTTTATCAAGGTAAGCTGGTTGGATCAAAACACATTGGTAAGTCTACAAAGAAATAGGCTAGCCAAATGGTGATGAAATAAAAGATCCAATCAATGAAAAGCCTATCAAAACAATCTAATCTACGTGAAGCTACCAACTTAATGCATATGGCATTACAATTTATAAAAAGATGCTGATTAGTACAACCATCTCCAATTGGAAAAATTTAAGTATGAAAGTACTTGCTGGACAAAAATATATTCTTGTAGTGAAAGAATCTCTACTAACTTACATGCCAAAAATACGAGTTTTTTGTACTCATAGCGTATATAAAGAAACTCAATAAAATCATTGCATAAAAATAATTACTTATACATACACATATATATTGTCATTTTTTTTATACGGGGTATTACTGATTGCGTATGAGAAGTGCCTACAAACTTTACTCAGGAAAATCTAGCTTTTGAAATTCGAAGAGCCATGTTTCTTTGATTTTTGTACAAGTGGCCGTGTTGCCTCTCCTTTTATAGAGGCATCCATTGTATCCAACAAAAGCATGCTCGGAAAGTTGCCCGCCTGTGGAAATTGCCCCTGCTGTACTTCTAAGATTTCTATTTATCTGATTTCCTTTTCCTTAATCATTTCTAAAAATGGCCACAATTTGACCGTTGTTTTGATTTAAATGTTGTGGAAGATGTAGACGTGCCTCTTCAAGATAATATCTTGCGCCCATCCTTCTTGTCCTCAACGGTCCTCCTATGATTGGAACTCTGCGATAAAGAATGATCTAACCGCTACACTGGTAACTAGGAACCTTCTCACGTCCAAAGGTAAAAGAATACTTTTCAAACAGTTTGATGAATCGGCTGTACAAGACTCTTTAGCTTTTCATGTTCAGTGTACAAGTTCTGCATCCAACATGGGCCAACGTCTACTTGCTCAAACTCGCCAAGTTGAATCATTAATGGCTGAGGTGGCAAATCTTAGACAAGAGATTAGAGAGCTGAAACACAAGATAGAGAGTTGGACATACTTGCACATAATTACTCAATGAACATGAAAAAAAAGCTCAACCAACTACAGGAAACTAAGTGAAAGCAAACTAAACTCACTCAAAAACATAACAAGAATCTAAACTAAAGAGTCCAAAAAAGTATGCAATTATGGTTGATATAACACGTACAGTTCAAGCGGATAAAAGTTCAAACTATATGGTTCGCTGGGTTTGGTTAGATTTGAGATTGTTGGTCTGAGAGACTCCATTGACTTTCCCTTCTACTGGATACCTCATCGCTTGGGTTGCTGCTATCCTCCTCCTAATCCCTTGTAACACAAAAACTGGGACAAGACTAAGTTTACGCCACACTAATCCGAGCCAATGCTTTAAATCTAGCTTTTGGAAATTCGACAAGCTTTAATTGTTACTATTATCAGAAAATTTGGCTTCTTCCTATACATCTTTTAGTTAGACAAGGAATTAACGGATGCATTTAACGTGTGATACTTGATGTACAATGGTTAAATCTCACTTTTAAACTTTACTTTTAGATGTAATGTCCTTTCTTTCCAATTCCTTAATAACATTCTGATGATAAATTGAATTCAGTGAATTGAAATTGCGAGCGTGCATGGTACTGTTGCACTGTTGAAGGTTGCCAACATACGGAGATGGTTTTATTGCTTCATATTTATTAGTTGTCACTTGTCAGTGAAGTTACACCTAACATTTTTAAGCTCAAGAGATGTCTTCCTCGACAGTTCATAGCTATGTTAGCAATATGATTTTTTGTAGTTTGAATATAATGTGATGAGAACTAGTTGGAGAAGAGTTTGATCATGGATGAAACTGTAATGAAACAATACAAAAACATTGACAAAAACCAAAAAAAGCACAATTTGCTGTAAAAAGTATTTGGAAAATTGTAACCCTCTAAAAATCGCACTCTCAACGCCTCTCTCACAAGTCGAATCGAAGCCTATAAATGGCTGTCGCATTCGGTGCTGCTGGCCGGCCCTCTGATTGAGGATAGGTTGTGCAAAAGGTTTAAATTTCATAAGGAAAACAAAAATTCCATCTTCCTCATTGTCGCTTGTATAAACGAATAAATAAAAGTTAGAATAATATGAAGAAGGCAATGATGAAAAATGGTGATGTAGATGCATAACCTAAGGCGTGCCTCCGTCCGGCAACACTTAATAAATCAATCTGTATATGGAATAGACAATCTCCTTGAGAAGGATCGCGTGTTACCTTCTTTCCCATGCCGCTGAAATCGCATTTCCGTACATCTTGGTCTCCGTTTTGGTAGAACTCATTGAAAGCATAAGAGATTCTATCATGCATTTCCAAGTCACACGACCTCTTCCCTCCCAAGCTTGTGCAATCTGCCTGAGAGCATGCGTAATTGAATTCCGCTAGTGCACGGCTCAAGTTCCTAACATCGCTATTCAACACACTTCTGCAAGTATTTCACTCCCTCTACGCCTTTTTGCATCTCATGTCCGGACTCTTGGCCAGAGAGGTCCATGGGAAATTTAGGCTTGCCATCGTAGCTATATATTCCCCAATGGCATTCAAAGTCCCCCGGAGCAACACTTTTCTGATAAAGAGCCCGAATAGGTACACTTCCAAGTAGCCTTTCCGAAGAGGGGTTCCTAAGGAAGGGATAAATGTTGACAACAAATGGCGCCCTATGCGCACGGAGGTACTCTAGTATTTTCGACATTTGTTTCAGAATGTCCTTTCGGAAATGCCCGTCTGATGGTTTGTTGGAAGGAGATTCGTATACATCAGCATTGAATGGCACGACGCATTTGATGTTTCCTCCGACGCCAGCTTCATCTAGGGCCTTTTGGACGTTTTTCACTGACGGATATACATTTTTAACATAAGTACCGTTGTAACTTGTTAAGAATGGCTCGTTCCCAACAGCCACATAGCTGTGAATTTTTTTTAAACAAAAGATGTATTGAGTCAGTCAGTTTCCCTAATATTGAATCGAAAGACACATTTTGGACATAAACACACACATGCATACCGGATGGTGACTCCCCCATTATGAAGATATGCAGTGACATTCTGTTTGACCCATTTTCAGGCAGTTGAGTAATTATGAGCAAGTTTGTCCAATTTTTCATTGGGAATTCCGACCATGACATCAATACCAGTGCCGGACAAGGCTTTCATGGTCTTAGGATCCGCATCGAAAAGCTTCACTTTCTTGATCCCGTTGTCCTTAAGCATCTTAACAACGTCGTCGGGAGGCAAAGGGTGCGACGACATTTGCCCCCAGTTCACACCTAAACCTTGTACAAGTTCCAGGTCTACCCAGATTACCAGCATTACGGAACACAACAACCATACAAGAAACATTTAGCTCTTAGCTAGCTAGCTACCGATCGAGATGGCTACGCTTCTTTTGAATTGTGAGTACTCTTTAATTCTGGAATTAATGGAGTCTAAGAAGAAAAGTTTAATTAATGGAGTGGAGTTAAACAAGATATATGCATGGGTTCGACGGAACTGAAGGCCTCTTATTTGTAATAAAAGATACCAATGGAAGCGCTCAAAAAGTTTGTTACCAGGCTAATTAACCAACTGATTTCTAAATTTTGCTGGCTCTTTTCTACTAGTGTCTACTTTCCTCGTATCATTTTTTTCGTTGTCTAAATCGTTCTACATCCTACGTACATATTTCCAGTGTTCAAGGCTGTAGAGAAACGAGCCTTGAAACTAGCTACTAGCTAGGGTAGGTTCAAAATTTAGCTAGGATACCATAATTATCTAATACAAGTATCATACAAGGATAGTTAAACTCGATAAATCACAATGTCATATACAGTTAATTGTTAATTTTATGTAATTAGGAAAATATTAATGTTGTATTTCAGAAATATTTTTCATATCTTAATTGTATAATATTGGCTGGCTATATTAATTCCTTTATATGTATGTATTAGTCATTGAATGTATGTCTAGCTAGCTTACATCAATATTAATGTGAAGAAGCTCATATCATCATCCACAACAGTCCTACAAAGATGCTGAATGCATAAGCCAAACCAGCTGCACCATGCCTCTGCGCTCCGGCGTTGACAATCTGAACTGGAAAGAGGCAATCTCCTACTGAGGGATTGTTTTTCGTGATGGTTGCCATCCCATTAAAGTTACAAGTTCGAACATCTTGGTCTCTGTTTTGGAAGTAGGAGTTGAAAGCATAAGAGACTTTGCCATGTTGATCCAAATCGCATGACCTTCCAGTCCCCAAGCTTGTGCAATCAGACCCAGCGCACGCGTAGTTGAGTTCCGCATCGGTTTGGCTCATGTTCTTAACGTCGCTGTTCAACACGCACCACTGCTTCTCTAAGTATTCAACTCCTTGTACGGCTTTCAACATTTGATTTCCGTTTCCTTGTCCGCTGAGGTCCATGGGGAACTTTGGCTGCCCATCATATCGGAAAATACCCCAGTGACGTTCAAAGTCTCCAGGAGCAATACTTTTCTGGTCTTCGTCGAAAAGGCCAAACAAGTAGACTTCGAGTTTTCCGTTCCTAAGAGGTGTGCCCTCCTCCTTGCCAAGTTTCTTGAGAAGGCCATCATAAAATTTCTTGGCATTTTTTATATTGGCATTCTTGTCACCATCGGTAGGCCATCCGGCTTCCCCAATTATGATTTCCATGTTACCAAAACCTTCCTTCTTCAGTGCATTAATCAGCGTATCACAATTTGCATCAAACACGTTTTTGTACTCGATGTTGTTGTCTCTCACTGGCTTGCTACCACCTTCAAAGAAAGCAAATTCTTTGGGGAAATCGGAGCTTTGGTAGAGACTAAGGAAGGGGTAGATGTTTACGACAAAAGGGGACTTATTGTCGCGAAGGTGACGAAGTATCTCGACCATATTGTTCTTAATATCCTTTCGAAAACGCCCGTCTGATGGTTTGGTTGACGATGATTCGTAAACATCAGCATTGAAGGGCACTGTGGCTTTGACTTTGTCCCCAGCTCCTGATTCACGTATGGCCTTTTGAATGTTTTTCAATGCCGGGTAAGTAGTCTTAACGTAGGTACCGTTGTAACTCGTCAAGTATGGCTCATTACCAACAGCCACATAACTGTAAATTAAAGTTAAACACAACAAAAATATGTACATTAAACTTCCGACCATATCAATGTATTACAACCTAATTATATATGCAAATTAAGGAAAACAAAATTAATCCAAACCTGATACTAACGCTGCCATCATGAAGCCATTTGGTAACGTTCTCTTTCACCCATTGTTGTGCCTCTGAGTAACTATCAGCAAGCTTTTCCAACTTCTCATTGGGGATTCCAACCATGACCTGAATACCTGACCCAGCCAATGCGTTCAAGGTCGAAGGTTCCGCGTCAAAAAGCTTCACTTTCTTGATCCCATTGTCTTTGAGCATCTGAACAACATTTTTAGGAGGCAACTGGTGCGATGCCATTGCACCCCAGTTGACACCTAAACCTTGTGCAAGGTTGGTTGTGGCCAAAATTACCGACAAGACCCATACGAGAAACACGGCTCGAGCCATGGTTTGCACCGGCTCAAATATGTTGGACTATTAAGAAGATAGCCAGCCAATTAGTGGTTGATTGTGCTATCTAGGCTACAGGGCCTAGGTTTATGAATTGGGGGTTGGGGAGGTTTCTTGGGGCTGAAGGAAGAGTTTAAATATACGGATGGCCGCAATAGAGTTAGGAACGTACGTGCATGACATGGGTTTTGGCAAAGGCTGTGCCTTCTTTTGTAAAACAACCAATGGAAGCGAATAGAAAAGTCCAATTTTAGTTGGATGGTATACAAGAGCCATACGAGGTGTCAACTTTTCTCAAACTATTTTGTTTTTCTAAATTAGGGTTTTTACATTTTCTACAATTCACAGCTCTACATGTAATAAGCTCTGCCTTAAAACTAGCTCTCAAATTTAGCTGTTTTCCTTAGAGAGAGGCAAACACAGGAATAATTTGTTTTATTTCTTTTATACTCCACTATTAGCATACATATTAAAATAAAATTTCTTTAATCACTGGGCAACTAGTACAAAAATATAAGCAGGCGACACTAAAAAACAGTCGTGGTTAAGTATGTATTAGTTTAAGATCTGTTTGGTATTTGTCTTTTTTCACCAAAAGCAACTTCACTTTAAAATTAAAAAATAAATGTATTTGATTAAAATAAAATATTCTGCTTATTTAAAAAAATATTTTAATAAATATCGGAGTTGAGCTTTTAATAAATATTTTAAATTCATGTAATGTTGTCATTACTTTTTCAAAGTGACGTTATTTATCCTACACACATTTTATCCCTTGAAAACATTGTGACCGCCACCAACTACTGCTGTTAGAATTAGGGGTGGGCATAAAAATTGTCAAACCGAAAAATTGAATTGAACCATATAAATTTGTAGTCAAGAGTCTAAGATTGAGAATTTGAGAGTTTTGTCTATTTGAGAAGGGAACAGATTATAGTAAACAAGCGTGTTTAGGATTTGATATTTGTTTGGGGAATGCGACAAAGGCCAAAGGGGTTTAACTGTTTAGCGTTTAGTGGCTACCAATTTGGGGAGTGCCACAAAATAAGTAAATAGGTTTGTTTTTCAAGTCAATAAGAACATGTTTGAGTTGCTTGACGTTTCACCTTTCACATACAAAACAAGTTTGCTGTTTTTATTCAATTAATTATAATAAAACAAATAAATCTTACGAGTATTGGGCTTAGCCGCTCAACCTAATTGGCTATTGTACTTAAACAAAGATTCACAGTCTGTAAACTTTTTTTTTAATATACGATATTATCTACACTAAGGGGACGGAGTGGGCTTAGCCTCACAATGGGCTAGCAATAATGTGGTTCAAATTCTCCTTTGACGAGAATCAAACCTAGGACCTCTCACTTACAATGAAGAGGAATACTACTAGACGTAATACTAAGTGGTTGTAAACTTCTTATTTGAATAGACACAAAGTTTGTAATATTAATATATATATATATATATGTATATATAATATTACATAAAATAAAAAAAGAAATTGGCCTCTGGAAGTAGGGGCCCTAGGCGGCCACCTACTACGGCTACTCTTAGAGCCGGATATGACGACACATATACTTTGATCGTAAGGATAATGCTAGGGAGACCAAATTTTTAAACCAAATTTGCAAACCAAATGATGTGTCACCAATAAGAAATAAACACGTTAATCAACACTTTTTTTAAACAAGCACGTTAATCAACACTTAAATGGTAATCAATCATCAAGATCCACATTATTTGGTTTAGAAATTTAATCTCCCTAGCATTGCCCTAATCGGTAAATATAGAGAAATAGATTAAGGAAAAACATAAGCATTATCCTATCCAATTAGAGCATCCTCAATAGGGACTCTATCCTCCATGTGACTCTCTAAGTTAGAGCCTCAACAAGGAAATTCATCTCCTATAGGCTAGAAATTGGGTCCCTAAAATTGATAGCCACCACTGGCACCGGCCATCTGCTAGCAAGAGGTGATCCAAAGTCAGCCAAGAGGTAGCCCCATTTTTAGGTGGGACCTACACTAAAAAGCCACAAATTAAGGGGTTTCATCATTTCCATTCGTCCATCACGCACATAGATTTTATACTCGCCCGTTTGTGATTTTTTACTTTTTTCTTCACCTTTCACATGTTGTCCAGCCTTTACATTTCCCCTCATTTTTGCTAAGGCTCCTTTATGCAATCAATTTTGTTATACAAAGCTTGGGGGAGGCAAAATTAACGCAATAGACACAAGTGGCTTACTTTGCACCGATGACACTATACTCATTTGTTGGTTTAGAGTTACTGAACTTATATATTAATTATTAAGTTGTTGACTACTTTTTGCTAAGGCTCTTTAATTCTCCTTGTGATTATTTTAAATGCATGTATATAGAAGCGTAAACAAGCAATTTTGTTATTTGAAAGCATAAACAAGCAAATGGATCTAAATATTAAAGTCATTACAATGTAGGTATTTAAATGCTACAGACACAAGACTTAACCTCTACGTGCTTGTTCATTCCACATGTGTGCAATCAAATTATTTTAGAGGGTGAAGTGGGCATTTGTATCTTTCACTACACTTCGATTACTTAGATATTGATGCAGAATTGTAGGATCTCGGTCAACTTCATTGCGGGCTTCCTCCACATGATATTGCGAAGGATCATCCTCATAGTCTTCCCCTTCTACCTAACGGTTGTCTTCCACAATTAAATTTTGATGAATTATGCAAGCCTTCATGGTCTCCGCCATATCTTCTTGATACAATTGTCGGCTTGGGTCCTTGACAACTCTAAACCTTGCTTGAAGTATACTGAAAACTCTTTCAACATCCTTTCAATATGTCTTATGCATACTGCAGAATAATTTTTTTATCCCTTGTTTGAGGATCTGCCATTGTTTGGACAATAGTCACCCACTCTGGATATATACTGTCACATCTTGGCCCGGGCCCCACCACAACCCGGGCTCGACTCCGCCATAGCACGATATTGTTCGCTTTGGGCCCCGACCACGCCCTCATGGTTTTGTTTCTGGGAACTCACACGAGAACTTCCCAGTGGGTCACCCATCATGGGATTGCTCTCGCGCGAACTCGCTTAACTTCAGAGTTCCGATGGAATCCGAAGCCAGTGAGCTCCCAAAAGACCTCGTGCTAGGTAGAAATGGGAATATACATATAAGGCTTACAGGATCCACATCCCTAGGCGATGTGGGATCTTACAATCCACCCCCCTTAGGGGCCCGACGTCCTCGTCGGCACACATCCGGCTAGGGATTGGTTCTGATAACAAATTGTCACATCCCGGCCCGTGCCCCCACCACAAACCGGGCTCGACTCTGCCGTAGCACGATATTGTCCGCTTTGGGCCCCGACCACGCCCTCACGATTTTGTTTCTGGGAACTCACACTAGAACTTCCTAGTGGGTCACCTATCATGGGATTGCTCTCGCGCGAACTCGCTTAACTTCAGAGTTCCGATGGAATCTGAAGCCAGTGAGCTCCCAAAAGGCCTCGTGCTAGGTAGAGATGAGAATATACATATAAGGCTTACATGATCCACATCCCTAGGCGATGTGGGATCTTACATATACCATCTGCAAGATGATATTCTTGTTTGTGTACGATACCATTAAAGGAATATCAAACACGTGGAGCACGTCCTTCATAAACATCATTAAAGAGGTGATATGTAAAGTATATTAAGACCATTACATGAGCCTTGAGGTCAAAAGAATGCATACCAGATCCATGTACCATATGATGCAACAACTTCAAGGACAACGATTAGGTGTCCTTTGTATCAAGTATAAGCACCATGGTATGCCACTGGACATTTGTTCCAATCCCAGTGCATCCAATCTAGGCTCCCTAGCATTCCAGGAAACCCTCGTTCCTTAGCTTTTCTCAAAAGTTTTTGCAAGTCATCATTCGTCAGTTTACAAAGGTAGTTTGGTCCGTAGACGGCGTTGATGGCACGACAGAACCTTTTGCAAGACTCTAAAATTGTTGTCACTACTACAAAATTACCTATAACTGGCGGTCCAAAAACCGACATGAAAACATAATTTCTGTCGGATATTTGGTAAAATTCCGACATAAACTCATGCAATGTCGGATAACAGAGCCGGCACCATTGCTAGCATCACGAAAAGGCTTTTGATATTGGTTAGTCCCCTTAATCCACCACGAAGAAGGAAAGCAATATAAAATAAAAAAAGGATAGTAGCGTCAGTTAAAAGTGACATTGAGGCTTACGTCAGATAAATGCGACATTAAGTACTGACAATGACTGTTGGATGGAGCAAACTGGTGTCGGTCCTAACCGACACCACCTAATAATTTGATAAATAAAATAACCACTCTAATGTCGCCCATAAGCGACACCACAAACCATTAATAATAATAAAATAAAAAAGTTTGTCTTAGTTTTTAATTAATAATAATTAAAAAAAATACATGAAAATAATTCACACCATAATTAATGTATAGGCCAAAACAAACATAAATAATAACTATTAACAATAATAATAATACCAAACCCTAACAATTATCCACCATAACAAACATTTTATATCCGCCATTACACATATAATATACAAAAAATCATCCGCCATAACAAACATTATAAATCTGCCATTCTTTATTCTTTACGCGCATGCTCCGCAATCTGAAGCGCCATGTGGCAGATCAGAGGCATTTTCACTATATCGTCTTCTTGAAAAATAAAACTTCCCTAAATTCATAAAAAAATTCAAGCTAATTAATTATTATTATAGTCATTGACTTATTCTACTATTTTCAAATAAAAAATATATGTATACCTTTATTCAACTCCAGAACACTTCCTTGTCTTGTTCCTCAATTAAGTGCCAACCACTCGTCTACAGAAGATTTCACTAATGCATTTGCTGGACAAATCAAATGAATAAGGCTGTTGTCCTATCCATTTTGGAATTGTTGGTCCGTGAGTTCTCCGTGGAGATGTTCCTTATTAATACAGAAAAAACAATTAAAAACCAAGAAACAAAACCAATTTTCAATTTAAGCATAATATTAGTTAAAATACAAAACACAAACTGAAGATAATAATAATTTAAAAATAAACCAGCTACGAACTCTTCCTCTTCAAATTGGAGTTCCTCAGAATGTTGATCTTAGATATGTTGATCCATGGAAAAAGTTACTGGAAGGAGAATGAGAAAGAAAGAACTGAAACGGGGGAAGAAAGGGACGCATGGGGAAGAAGGAATTAAACACGGAGGAAAATGGATGCACGGATGAAATGGGGAAGAAAGGGGTTTAAATATGGATGAAAAGCTGGCGTTGGTTAACACCGACAGTGAATGTACCGATGTCGAATTAAATGAAGCCTGCATCGGTTAAAACCGACACTAAGTCTGACACACCTGACTCACTGACTGATATTCCTCTTCCCAAGTCACTGTCCTGTCGGCTACAACCGACACCATCACTGACTGACATTCCTCCCAAGTTAATATCTCGTCGGTTATAACCGACGCCACATTTGACACAACTGACATACTTTTCCCTATTCATTGTCTCGTCGGCTATAACCAACACCACTCACCTGACATTTTGAGGCATCAAATTAAATGAAGCTAGCGTCGAATTAAATGAAGCTTGCATCGGTTAACACCCATCTGACACATCAGACTGACTAACTGACATTCCTCTTCCCAATCCATTTCTACATGCAAAACAAGCGGGAAAATTCCCGCCTAAAAATTTTCAAATTATCCAAATTTATCTAATTACTTAAATTAAAATTTTTAAATAAATAAACTTGTGTATGATACAATTTAAAAATTAAGGAATTTAGTGATAGAAACCTAAATTATGGAAGAATTCTGTCGTCGATCAATTCTATATGTACTCAACCAACTCAAATAAAATCCCTACAAAATTAAATTGTAAACAAAAATTAAACATAAGAAGAGAAAATAAAAATACTAGAAGTAAGAAAAACTTACTGTGAAGAAGAAGGAATAAATGAAGTTGCAGAAGAACGAATAAGAAAGACGCGAGAGAGGAAGAAGAAGACACGGGGTAGGGAATATAATGAACACCAACGTGTCAGCTACAACCGACATCGGGTTTTAAAATATTTAAAAATAATTATTAGTGTCAGCTACAACTGACACCCGATTTTAAAATATTTAAAAATAATTATTAATGTCAGGTAAAAGCGACACGATTCTTTTTTTAACCGACACTAATTTTATGTTGGTTGAAAGCCACAGTTTTCTTTTTATATGACACCCCCATTTAAAAAGATTAAAAGCTATGTTGGTTATAAGCAACATTAACCGTCTATGTCGGTTATAAGCGACATAGACAGTTTATGTCGGTTATACCCGACATAAATTTCGACACCATGTAAAGAGGGTGTCAGAAATGTCTTATCCTCCAGTATATTATATAAAGTCGACACCAACCACCGATACAATAAGCCACTTTTGTAGTAGTGTGCCTCTGATACCTTAATATATTCATCAACAGAATTGGCCACTGCTCTGTATGCAAGCATGCTGCTGTTATCTTGACATATGGTAAGAATCCAAGCTTTCTTGTTGCATCACGCCTTTGAGTGAAATAATTGTCGAAATTGCAGCTCCCTCCATGATCCTGTCAAACAACTCATGTATCATAAGGAACCTGACTGGAAAGAAACATGGTCGAAACAATGGAGGGTTAGAGAAGTAATCATGATAAGTCAAACATGGCTCTCTTCCTAAACTCGATTAACTCTTTGTCGGCGTGACGAGATGCTGCCATGTTTCTACTCATTTTGCACTTGCACAACCTCAAAACATCTCTGGAAGTGCTGATATATAGCCTCTGCCATTGCAAAAGTAGCATCATCCTCATCAGATGAGGAGTTATCATTTTATGGTTGGGCCATTATAGTTTGATGGTTGGGAGGTTTTTGAGAGTAAAGGGATTAGAAGCTCATGTATTATAAAATTAGTGCAATACCATTTATAAATTGGGGTAGATTCTTTTTTAGAACCCCTCATTGAGAGAGATTCCTTTTTAGAGCCCTAAAGATTCCTCAGAGCTCTAAATTGGGCTATATCCACTAGCAGAGCCACACCAAAGACTACGGTGGCTATAGCCCACAGAAGGTTTGTGGCAATATGTATGTACTTTAGTGTACAACCTAATATAATTGACATAAAAAAAAAGTGCACGAAAATTTATTTATTTTAATGAAACTAGCCAGTGAGTATTTAGCACAATTAAAAATATAAAAATTACCATGAAAATTGTTATGTCATTTGTTCAAGATTATTCTGCTTTAGTTCTACTTTAGTTTTAAGATTGCCTTTACTTCTACTTTAGTTGTTTTGTTTTGTGCTAGTTGTGGTTGTAATTGAGATAGTCCATGTATCAAGTTTTCTATCTTCTTTCTGTGTTTGCATATATATGCGAAACTGAATGATTTATTGTAATTTTTGCAGTTTGCAATTGCGAAGCTTATTGAGTTCATGACAAACAAATTTTAAAATAAACAGATACAAAACGTATGTAGCAAAAAAAATATCATTTGATTTCAGCGTAATTATTTTAGCTAATCCACCCATAAAAATTTCATGGCTCTGCCCTTGACTATATGCACCATTTTTCCAACCTGCCTCTCTTTGGGACGCTCTTAGAGCATCCTCAATGGGGGCTTTATTCTTCATAGGGCTACTACATTTGAAGCCTTAGTAAGAAATTTCATCCCTAATGAATCAAAAAATGGGCTAGATCCACTACTTGGGCTAACAACTTCCTTTCTTGGGTAGCATAAAATTGGGCTACATCTAGCCCAAAAAAACAGTTGGTCCCACGAAAAATGTAGCAACCCATGTGTGCCAAAAAAACAATGGGTAGCATGTTTAATGCTTAAGACATAAAATGATATAAGCTATTCTACTAAAAAGACTCACTTTTATTAATCTAAAGATTTAGATTTCCCCTTAAAACTTTAACTCATCGTATATATATTTTCTTGACTTAAACCCGTTTATTTGGTTTTAACAAAAAAAATTTCATTAAATTTGCTTTATGAATTAGATTACAAAATTTTATAGTCCTAAAATGCCCTTATTATGTTATGAAACATTTGCTTGTGTGTGTTTGTAACTTATTGCAATTTGGTTAATTAATAATTATTTTAAATTGCCTAAGTATTAAATTTCAAATTGATTTAACGTTCATGAGCACTGATGGGTGGAATTTTTCAAATAATTTTTTTTTTCAAAATTGTAGATACTAATTTACCATTTGGTGCTAGATAAATGGTTGTGTTGTACGTGAAAATCAAATTATTTCAGAGGGCGAAGTGCGGGTTTGTATTTTTTAACGGATGAGATTGAGATAAGAGAATCTAATCCAATGAATGGTTCATAAGTAATGAAATTTAACTTTGTCAGAATTTGAACTTTTTTTGACACACCCCGACCGAGATCGAGGCATGCTGGCCGTCACGTGAGGGTGACGTAGCCATGTGCACAGTGCGGAAGCATTATAAAGAAAGATTTACGAATGAATAAAAACCAACTTCAAGAGTGTTAGAACATAAATAAGTGTGAATACACATTCAGAGCATAAAAGTCTAGGTGCAGTCAAGCATAAGAAGTACTTAATTAAACAACACCCGAAGGTTGTCCTACATAGGTGATGATCTGTCAGAACATCCGATGTGTCCTCGTGAGCCACCAACAAAGCTACCTAATACCTGGAGGGGCGCAAAACAAAAGCGTGAGTGGGCAAAAACAAATCTTTTCGAAAATCATTTCATAAACCATAGTTATATCCCCTCGCCGTAAAACCTGTATACTTTCCCAGAAAATAGTATATACATATACTAAATCTCATCTGAAAATCATCAACGTCAAATATATGCCAACAAATCAAGAATATGCTATGCCATGCCACTAAATCATCAGGTAAGTAATTCAAATGCAATAATAACTGCAACAGCTCGGCAGCTGAACTCTAGCTCATAAATCATGCTTGCACACAAGTCGAACCCACTTTTAGTGGTCTATATGACAGGACTAGGTGTAAAACAATACGCTCTAGTGCTACAATCACGTGAAGACTGTGCGAATGATCGCGGGTCACCTACGAGTCGAACCCACTGAAAGTGGTCTATACGACAGACATGTGCACCTAACTTGGATCCAAGATGAGCGTGTGGTGCGGGAGGTGAACATCACGTGAAAGACTATGCCCCTAACTCTGGGCGGGAGCACTAAACGCCATCATAACCATTTCGTGTACGAGGAAGCTTGTACACAAAGTCCATAGTGATGTTTTCCCATTTCCACTGAGGAACATGAAGTTGTTGCATCAAACCAAACGGTTTCTTCCTTTCAGCTTTGACCTGCTGACAAATTGCACACCTACTAACATACTCAGCAATTTCTCTTTTCATACCTGGCCAATAGTAAAATGGTCTAATGGTATGATACATCTTAGTGCCTCCAGGATGCATGGCATACGCTGAAATGTGTGTTTCATCCAGAATTTCTTTCTTCAATTCCTCAATATTTGGCACGTACATCCGTTTATCTTGCATAAGCATGCCATCGGTCTCACGGACTCTGAGATCCTTTTTCTTCCCTTGAGATTTTGCAAAAATTAACTTCTGAACTTCCTCACTGTTTCCTTGAGCTTCGAGTATATGATCAATCAAGATGGGCCTAACCTGGAAGCTAGCAAGTAAGGCTTCTTCTCGAGCTTCGACCCAGACTTCTTCTTTTTCTTCTAGTCCCAGTTTTACTCTAGTGGACCTCAAATCTGCAAGTAGAGGTTCACGAGATGCATACAAGGCATTAACTCGACCTTGGGACTTCCTACTCAGTGCATCAGCCACTACGTTTGCACGACCAGGGTGATACTCAATCGTGCAATCAAAATCACTGAGTAATTCTATCCATCTCCGTTGTCGAAGGTTAAGTTCTTTCTGAGTGAAAAGATATTGAAGACTTTTGTGATCCGTAAAAATCTTACACTTCTCACCATAGAGATAATGTCTCCAAATCTTCAAAGCGAAAATGATGGCTGCTAGTTCCAAATCATGTGTAGGATAATTCCTTTCATGAGGCTTCAATTGTCTCGAAGCATAAGCAATTACCCCACCATGTTGCATCAAAACACATCCCAGGCCGTTCAAAGAAGCATCGCTGTAAATCTCAAAGTTACCACTATCGTCCGGAAGTGTCAGAATAGGTGCATGAGTGAGACAATACTTAAGCTGCTGGAAACTCTGCTCACAATTCTCATCCCACTCAAACTTAACTTCCTTCCTAGTCAACCTCGTATGTGGTAAAGCAATCACTGAGAAATCCTTAACAAACCGTCGATAGTAACCTGCTAAGCCCAAGAAACTCCGTACCTCGGTGACGGTTCGTGGTTGCTCCCAACTCTCCACATCTACAATCTTCTGAGGGTTCACCTGAATTCCTTGAGCTGATATGACATGACCCAAGAATGCCACTTGATTTAACCAAAATTGGCACTTACTGAACTTGGCATAAAGGCGATGTTTCCTCAACTTCTTCAACACCAAAGAGAGATGTCGCACATGCTCTTCCTTAGTTCTAGAGTATACCAGTATATCATCGATAAAAACAATGACGAACCTGCCAAGATATTCCTGGAATACTTTGTTCATCAAGCCCATGAAAGCTGCTGGTGCATTTGTTAATCCAAACGGCATCACAAGGAACTCATAATGACCATAACGAGTCCTGAAAGCCGTTTTAGGGACATCATCACTCCTAATCTTCAGCTGATAATACCCAGATCTCAAATCAATCTTTGAGAACATACAAGCGCCTCGAAGTTGGTCAAAAAGATCATCTATACGTGGCAATGGATAACGGTTCTTAATCGTTACCCGATTCAATTGCCTATAATCAATGCACAACCTTAAGGTTCCATCTTTCTTCCGAACAAACAACACTGGGGCTCCCCAGGGTGAAACACTAGGCTGTATGAAACCTTTATCCACTAATTCCTGCAACTGGGTTTTCAATTCTCTTAATTCAGCAGGAGCCATTCTATAGGGAGTTAGAGATATAGGGTCTATACCTGGAAGTAAATCGATAGTGAACTCCGCATCTCTATCAGGCGGTAATCCAGGTAAATCATCAAGAAAGACATCCGGAAAATGCCTAACCACTCGAACTTCCTCCACACTACTGGGAGTAGTATCATTCAGCACGACGTGAGCTAAGTACCCCTGGCACCTTTTATTCAACAACTTATTTGCCCTTAATGCAGAAATAACCCCATGTCTCACTCCACTACGTGCACCTACGAATGTAACTCTAGGTAAATCTGGGCGACGGAAAGTCACCGTTTTCTCAAAACAATGAATGTCGGCATAGTTATAGTGTAACCAGTCTGCTCCCAAAATCACATCAAAATCCGCAAGATCTAATGGAAGAAGATTAGCTGGCATAACTACATCTTCAATCAACATAGGACAACCCGGGTAGACACATCTAACATAACACTTTTCTCCTCTAGGCATAGAAAATTCTAACTCATAACCCAGAGGTGAAGATTGAGGTTGAGTTAACTGAGCAAATGTATGAGAAATAACCAAATGGGTAGCTCCACAGTCAATTAAGACTCTAGCAAAATGACCAAGAACGTTTAAAGTACCCATTATTAAATCTGGATGGTTCTGGGCGTCCTGCAAGGTAATGTTGTTGATACGCCCCTTGTTGGAAATGTGCCCTAAAACAAATCATATGATGATACTTTACGGACATTTCACATGTTAAACTAATCTAGTTTAATATAAAGGGCAAAGATTATTGTTTCAAGCTGTCTCATATAAATGTTATATGCTTAAACGATAAGTCCAAGGAATATGCTATTAGGAGAATGTAATCTAAAGAAGTTAGATTCATGAGACCATTCTCTTTTGTATACATATCCTAAACGTTCCTGATCATAGGATTGCCAATTGGGCATTGACAGTCCGTTAAGATCAGTACGTGCTATGTCTTCTCTTAGGGAGAGTGACAGGTCTCAAGTTATTGGTGTGAATGACACCAAGACAAGCATGTAGGTGCTCGATAGAGAATGAGTCCACTGAACGCGATCAACGAGGAGTTCTCATATTCATGTCATATGAGAACTCATGGTTGGGATAATGCAAAGTAGTCATTTGACCTGAGGCATCACAGTTGTCTTGTGGTTAGGTCCTTGATCTTTGACTATGTCAAAGTCACTCCGTCAGAGGGTGTCCACGGCATAGTTGGGGTTAAGCCACTTAGCCATGGAGGCAAGTGAATGCGCAACAAGGGACCTTCAAACTGTTTGAGGGAGAATACTCTATTATATGATTAAGAATCTCTGGCCAGAGTATGAATGAGATTTAGGAAGTCGTTCCAAATCACATTCAAGGTAATCATATAAGTAAATGAATCACATTGGATAGTAGACATGAATAAACTATCAAACCAAACAATGTAGTCAAGAGTATTGTATTAGAGAAAGACCGTATTGCATTGTAATCCTAAACTGAATAGGTTCTCCACCTCTTCTGATTAGCTTGGGTAGCCATGACATACTGCTAGGTGTCACTCATGGTTTGTGGAAGCCCTAAAGATGTACAATCATTTAAGGGAGAATTGAAAGTATGTTTCAATTCATAATCGATCGTTAAGAGTAACAATCGCCCACTGCCTCGCTAAGAGGAACCTAATGGATCGCACACCGTGTAAGGTAATGATTGAAGGATATAATGAAGATGAGTAAGGACAATTAAATAGTTTAATTGTATGTGGCAAGGATTAATTAAAAGTTAATTAATCTAGAACGAAAGGTTCGTTTTAGGCCTTAAGTTAGTTTTGGGTTTCGGGACACAAAAGGGTTTTAGTCCACAAGGCACATAAGGTTTAAGTTGTGTGACAACTAAAACAAAATGGGCAGTTAACCCACTAACAATAGGGAGGCCGGCCATGACTAGAGAGGGAGTGGGTTTTGGACTTATTACAAGTTTGCCACTCCAATGAAGGGAGGTATAAATATGACTTTATAGCTTTTTCTTCATTAGGGTTTTCTTTGAGGAAAGATGAGAGTTTTTGGCTCTCTCTTTCTCTCTAGGGAGGCCGGCCACCATGGGGGAGTTTACTAGCATCTAACTCCTCCATGGCCACTCATCTTCTTCCTCAACCATCCTTGGTGTCGAAACTTAGAGGTCTCCAACTTTGGTGACTTTTGGAGAAACCTATTCTTCCATCCACATCCAAGAAGGCATGGATCCAAGAAGCAAAGTTCTTCCACCTTCATCCATGGAGCCAAGGATCAAGGTGACAAAGGAAGAAGGCCCTCACATGGGTGATTAACCTTTGCTAAGCAAAGAGGTACTTCAAAGGTATAAAGAAATCTCAACTCTTTCTCTTAGATCTAGAGTTGAGTCTTGGTTCACCATTTCTACTAGGCTTTGAATTTCATGGGTAATGTTTTGTTTTGAGTGCATACAAGCATGATTCCGCCTTTAATTGTTAATTGCATGCATTAGATGTTGCTCAAATGAACATGTTTTTCACAAATTTTCCTTCAAGTGGTATCAGAGCCTAGGTCTAGTAGTTGGTGAATCCTTTTGGGTTTAGTAGTTCATAGTCTTTGATTTAAATGTTGTAATTGTTACAAGCTTTATTCTTGCTTCTTTGAATGTAAATTTTGCTAGAAAATTTGCCATCTCAAATGTTGTAGATGTAGTTCATATGAGCATGAATTTTGGAGCTAAAATTTGGTGCCATGTTTTTGGGAAATTCGGCCAAATCCAAAGGGTGGATTTTTGGGTTCATGTTTGTCTTGTTAAAAATGTTTTAAAGTGACATTAGGAACCCCTAAGTACCCTAGTATGGTAATATGTTATTTCCATTAAGTTTGAGAGTTTTTGGGATGTCTTTGGGTGAAAAATGTTCATGGAACTCTTATGGGTTTTCATGGATGTTCTTCATTGTTCTTGTTATGTTCTTGGCAAGAACAAAAAGGTTGGGTATTTTGATTAAAAGTTTTTGGTTGTTGACATAAAGTTTTGTTTATGAAAGGATGGTATGCTTTTTAATCATCACAAGGTATGGACTTTTCTTACACATCCATACCAATCAACTTTACTTTCCCATGATTCATGGAACCATGTTTCATGGAATTGACTTTTTCAAACCAACCCATCACCTTTCACTTTGTTGAAAACTTTTCAAAAAATTTTGAAACTTCTCTCACACTACACTTGGCCGGCCACTCCCTCAATGGGAGTACTTTTGGGGCTTTTATGCAATTACATAAAGTTTTGATACTTTTGCGTATTTGCACTTTGACCCGAAAGTTTACGTTTTTACGTAAAGGCCCAAAAACACTAAAGGACAAATTGTTTTGCTCCTTTAATGAAGTTTTTGTATTTGTTGAAATTTTTGGGTTCTAGTTGTAATTACATGAAGTAGTGGACTTTTGTGTTTTTACAAAGTGACCTCAAAAGTTTGTGTTTTGCAATATAGCCCAATGGTTGAGGTTATTGCTCTTGGCCCAAATTAGGTTGAGAACAAAATGGTTTTGTCTCTTTAAATGAGAATTGGTTTTTCATTTCATTTAGCTCCTATTAAATCAATTCTATGGATACAAAAACCAAATGATAATGTTGCATTCAAGTTTAATTAGTTAAAGCGTTAATTAATTAAAGAAAGGGTGATTATGAACCTAAGCCTACGATAATTGAGCTATGTGAAAGGCCGTCTCAAATTTGTTTGAACCATGGGAATGTGTAGATTAGATTTTGGTTGTAATTTGATATGATCAAATGTTGTAAAAGAGCATAAGCTCTTCTTTACTTTAAAGTAATTTGTTTTGATCAAATGTTGTAAAAGAGCATAAGCTCTTCTTTACTTTGAAGTACTCATTTCTTGTTTTATTTGATATGCATGAAATTGGAGTAGAGGGTCCAACGCCCAATAAGAAAACACGCCTTAATGTGATTAAACGCGTAACTAAAATCAATCACCATCCCTAGACCGAGATCCAACACTAGGCTCGTGTTGGATCCAATCAAAGGTTCATAGTCATCCTAAGGCCCTAAGGCAACTATATAGTCCATCAATGAATGCAAAACTTACGTTAGTAGTAACATATACTCTTGCTTTAAAAACCGTTTTACAAGCATAGTGGGAGTATTATATACAACTAAATCAATCAAATGGACCAATAGTTGTAATAGGACCAAATAGTTTTAATGTGATTAAAATGCATGCTTATATGTGATGAGACCTAAAACCCTCAACCAAACCATTATTAAGTTGACAAGCGTGAGAGTGCTTTGAACACTCTTTCGTGGCCTTCCACCGTGGTAGGCTCCAATCGTTTGTGACTCGTACACCGACTTCACCCTATCATGGGGGAGTACAAAGTGCGTGCTTACACTCAAGAGGAGTTCTATATGCATACATGATGTTGTGAAGGTAGGCAACGAGAATGATCAACATCATATCATTGTGAGGTTGTTCTTGAACCCCTACCCGAACTTGCATGGTGGGAATGACTTAACTAAGTGCAATGGAGCCAACATCATATCATTGTGAGGCTTCATTCTCTAGAGGCCAAATAAGATGGGTACTTGCAAGAGATGCAAATGAGTAAGCGTACTCTCTCATTATTATTGATGCTAGCCAACATCATATCATTGTGAGGTGGGCTTGGTAATAGTGAGCCTCCCATACCCTACTAAGAGTTTTCTCCAAAACTCTCGAATTCCGATGAGGGATATGGAATTTGCCGAAAATAGTAGGTGGTGCTATTTGATTTAAAGACCCGGATCAACTAGCTTAAAATCAATCAATTTATATTCGGTATGTATTTATTTACCGATATATTTGCAAACGCTATCCAATACTTGACAAAGAAAAGCCGAAGGCTTTAGTTTCCAGACTTGGTACCGCAATCCCATAGAATGTCTTGAATGGATTGTATTTGTACCTAAGTAGTCTCATCCTCGCAATCTTCCTATTGATAAAGTATCATTGGAAAAATATGTTAGAAAAGTCTATCATAAAGAGGACAACACTTTTAGTGTCATAATTCTTCAATTGCAAATCGTTGTATGAAGAAATAAGAGTTGCTTTGAACAACCCTTAGTTAACGCAAACACTAGTGCTTGTTTCCTTGTTACATGAACAAGGAACTTGAGAAGTAAGCACAAGGGCATGGACACTTTATGTGCCATGATTCTTCACTTACAAATTGTTGTATGAAGAAATGAGAGTTGCCTTGAACAACTCTTAATAGTTTGTATTTATGTTTAGAACATAATGGTTGGTTGACAAAAATAGTCCATCAACATGGACTTATGATGATTTTTGAATCATTGAATGTTGAAGTGTTAAACCACTTCTAGAGACGGAAACTAGGCAAGGACTTCACCTTTGAGTCCCTATCCAAATGGTTCACTAAGTTTATTGTAAACTATATAGTGAACAATAACCACACGCTCTCCAAATCGTTTGATGTGTATAACACGATTGAAATAAGTTTCAAGAGAGATAGTGGGAGTTTAGGGACCATGACTATTGTAGTCAATGGAGAAGTCAAATGAAGAAAGCTAAAAACTCCAAGGGAACAAACTTTCTTTATGAAAGGATGGACATTGGAAGGGGTATTTGCAAGAAATGTCTTGCAAGTGTCAAGAACACACTTTTCGAAGGTGTTGTAAAATGTTCTTGAATAAGTTCAAAATAGTTGGTTCTTCTACTTGAATGTTTGATTCCGTATTAGTAACTATGTTTTACAATCGTTGTAAAAGTGTTGCTAACAAGAAGTAGAAGATTAATGAGAGAAGAGAAAGTACTTCACATTCGGAACGTGAATCAAATAATGATCTCTGCGAAAGCAGATAGTACTTACTTCCTCATATGAACTACCAAAGAAATTGGAAAAACAAAGATTGTCTTTACATTCCAATTTGAAAAGGAACTTAATTCCGTCACTATAACGTTAGGTGATAGATGAATGTTTTGTTTGACAAAACAATTGTTCTTTATGAATGATTGGATTATTGTAATCTGATTGTTGTCTCTATAGTAGAGATAATGTGGTAGTGTTAACTGTTTAGAATATAACGATGCTTAAAACCCAAAAGGTTGCAAGGTAGTGACTAATCCCACTGAGTTGTGACACCTCTAAAACATAAATTACGAGTTGGTCATATATGGATGCTTTGGATTGTTAGATCCGGATCCGATGCCTTCTTGTTAAAATTGTATAGAGGCGAAATGTTCGAATCTTTATTCTTTTGGAAAGAAGAAAGAATCACTAAGTTATTGAGGTTAATTCACTTACATGTTAGTGGCACATGTCCACAACATAATACTACTCATGTTGGATGACATTCACCGAAGATCGCTCTCGGTTGGACTATTGTTTATTTTGAATAAATACAAGTTCGAATACTTTGCAAAAGGTTTCAAAGAATTCAAGAATGTAAGTTGATGAGTAAGACGTCTAAAGTATTTACTCCTTAGATTTGATCCAAGGAAAACTAACACTTTAGATGAGTTTCCTTGAAAGATATCAAGGAATGTAGCATCATAAGATAATGTATTTCTCCATTGGGAGAAGAACGAACTCGAATAAGAGTTAGTTCGTTGGATGTTATCAATTACCCATATATAGGATATATACTTCTAAGTCAATATGATTGTCAATTAGAAGATCTTCCAAAACGTTTCATAACTCCATATGATGTAGTTGGAAAGAAAGACAAGTCTTAAGCGTGTTAAGACTTGAGGTTATGTGCTAATTAGCAATATTTGTTATAGAACAATCTTGTGGGATATCCTTAAATTAACTTTTGGATATCACTTCTATGAACCAACTAACAAATGTTGTTTGTTGGGTAGTTCATTATAATCCTACACTAGGATTTGCCTAACATAGTGCAAATGAACGAGAGATAGAATTCAAAGAATAGGTTCTTTGAGAGACAAGATGATAATCAACAAATATAACAACCTAGTTCCCACACCACTAGCTCCAAGGTAGTCGAGAAGGATTTATAAACCGTCTTAGTTGAATGGTTCGAACTTTATGACTATGTCATGGAGTTACACCTCTTAATTCGAAAGAAATAAGAATGAAAATCCTTATGACTACATTGAGTGTATATGTGACATATACTCAAGGAAATGGTATAATACCATTTGACCCGAAATAATGAAACCTTCATGGCTAATTGGTAGCTTAAGGTGACTACAATCAACAAGATTGGTTGACTTGGAAGAAATCATCCTTGATGTAGTCTTGGTTTCAATTAATTCGAAGATTGCTAGGTACAACTAAATAGTGATTCAATGTTTAGACATAATATGGGTTTCCGAAACCATTATCAAGATAGTCTTGATAATATATGTCTAAAACAAGGAATCATAATACTTGTAAGTTGTAGAGATCCATCCATCATGAATCTTAGCAAGCTAGTGGGAGCTATAAGCATCTTATGAGAGAAAGATCAAATCGTTTGATTTCTCATAAAGATGTAAATGAATCTTTTGTTTACTAGGTTTACAAAAGATTAGTGGGAGTTAATCATATTCCTAAATTAGAACATATATTTGATATATTAATTTTGGAAATGAAAGGAATTCTTCTTCGTTAAAGTTATGACTTTAAACGTTCTATAATGATAGAATGTATATGGGAGACATAGTCTACATACATAGGATGGAAATCTATAATGATCGATTTCAAGATATAATTGGATTATATCGAGACCTAATGGTAGACAAAAGATGCTAGGAAGTTTTTATATGATGATAAACTTCAATCAGAAGGACAACTCTAGTAAGACTAGGAAGTTGCTCTCCTCAAAGGGAACGTACCCTTTGACTCCCAAAGAAACATAATGCGTAACTAGAATCCTTTATGCATACGCATAAAGGCGATTTACGTATTTCATATTGTATGAAAAACACTGATATGAGCTGTACCTAGAACGGTACAAGATGATATCAGTACAAGCCCAGGATCAGAACCATGGCAACTGTCAAGTTGGTCCTTAAGTATTTAAGAAATACTAAAGGATATATTCCTCAAGAATGAGGAAGAATTAAAGTGACGCAATGGAAGCGTAAATGTATTAGATTATGAATCTAATATAGTATCCATCATTGGATGTCTCTTCATTGTGAATGAAGAGATAATAGGATATCTCTTTATTATGACTAAAGAGATATTTGGGTGGAAACATTACAAGTAATGACTTTAGTGTGTTCTACCATGAATGCAAAATATATATCGCCATATAGAAGTTTACAACAATGTTGTTTGGATGGGAAAGTTCATTTATGAACTCTCTATTCGGTTCCAACCAGAAAGTGTCTCTAGTGTAGAGACACTACGACACTAATGGGGCGATAGCTCAAGCCAGGGAATCAAGGTCTCATCAAGATCCGAACTCAAGTGAGAGACTAAACCACATGATTGAGAATCATGTATAATGGTGACGTCGTTATTCTCAAGGTTGCTTCTATGGATAACATATAGATATCCATTGTCTAGGCCTACTACTCAGCCATTTTTGAAATGAATTCAGAAGAGGTATCATCACTGATAACCAAGCTGATTGGCTCTAGTGCAAGTGGGAGATTGTTGGAAATGTGCCCTAAAACCAATCATATGATGATACTTTACGGACATTTCACATGTTAAACTAATCTAGTTTAATATAAAAGGCAAAGATTATTGTTTCAAGCTGTCTCATATAAATGTTATATGCTTAAACGATAAGTCCAAGGAATATGCTATTAGGAGAATGTAATCTAAAGAAGTTAGATTCATGAGACCATTCTCTTTTGTATACATATCCTAAACGTTCCTGATCATAGGATTGCCAATTGGGCATTGACAGTCCGTTAAGATCAGTACGTGCTATGTCTTCTATTAGGGAGAGTGACAGGTCTCAAGTTATTGGTGTGAATGACACCAAGACAAGCATGTAGGTGCTCGATAGAGAATGAGTCCACTGAACGCGATCAACGAGGAGTTCTCATATTCATGTCATATGAGAACTCATGGTTGGGATAATGCAAAGTAGTCATTTGACCTGAGGCATCACAGTTGTCTTGTGGTTAGGTCCTTGATCTTTGACTATGTCAAAGTCACTCCGTCAGAGGGTGTCCACGGCATAGTTGGGGTTAAGCCACTTAGCCATGGAGGCAAGTGAATGCGCAACAAGGGACCTTCAAACTGTTTGAGGGAGAATACTCTATGATATGATTAAGAATCTCTGGCCAGAGTATGAATGAGATTTAGGAAGTCGTTCCAAATCACATTCAAGGTAATCATATAAGTAAATGAATCACATTGGATAGTAGACATGAATAAACTATCAAACCAAACAATGTAGTCAAGAGTATTGTATTAGAGAAAGACCGTATTGCATTGTAATCCTAAACTGAATAGGTTCTCCACCTCTTCTGATTAGCTTGGGTAGCCATGACATACTGCTAGGTGTCACTCATGGTTTGTGGAAGCCCTAAAGATGTACAATCATTTAAGGGAGAATTGAAAGTATGTTTCAATTCATAATCGATCGTTAAGAGTAACAATCGCCCACTGCCTCGCTAAGAGGAACCTAATGGATCGCACACCGTGTAAGGTAATGATTGAAGGATATAAGGAAGATGAGTAAGGACAATTAAATAGTTTAATTGTATGTGGCAAGGATTAATTAAAAGTTAATTAATCTAGAACGAAAGGTTCGTTTTAGGCCTTAAGTTAGTTTTGGGTTTCGGGACACAAAAGGGTTTTAGTCCACAAGGCACATAAGGTTTAAGTTGTGTGACAACTAAAACAAAATGGGCAATTAACCCACTAACAATAGGGAGGCCGGCCATGACTAGAGAGGGAGTGGGTTTTGGACTTATTACAAGTTTGCCACTCCAATGAAGGGAGGTATAAATATGACTTTATAGCTTTTTCTTCATTAGGGTTTTCTTTGAGGAAAGATGAGAGTTTTTGGCTCTCTCTTTCTCTCTAGGGAGGCCGGCCACCATGGGGGAGTTTACTAGCATCTAACTCCTCCATGGCCACTCATCTTCTTCCTCAACCATCCTTGGTGTCGAAACTTAGAGGTATCCAACTTTGGTGACTTTTGGAGAAACCTATTCTTCCATCCACTTCCAAGAAGGCATGGATCCAAGAAGCAAAGTTCTTCCACCTTCATCCATAAGGTATAAAGAAATCTCAACTTTTTCTCTTAGATCTAGAGTTGAGTCTTGGTTCACCATTTCTACTAGGCTTTGAATTTCATGGGTAATGTTTTGTTTTGAGTGCATACAAGCATGATTCCGCCTTTAATTGTTAATTGCATGCATTAGATGTTGCTCAAATGAACATGTTTTTCACAAATTTTCCTTCACCCCTAGGCCTGCTGTCGTCCTTCTCCGCCTCTACCAGCATGAACACCTCGGCCCTGCGTACTACGCCCCTGACCTGCCTGACTGTGTTTTCTCGACGATCCAGCACTACTAGCTGCAACATCAATTTGCTGGGGATGTCCTCCTGACTGCCACTGGGATCCACCGGCTGGATACTGACCCATGCCACTCTGCTGATAAGGCATATATCCTCCTGGGTACTGGCCATAACCACTCTGCTGGTAGGGATCCTGGGGGTACTGATACGGCCCTGAAGCATAAGGAACGGGATCCCCCTGATAATGGTACGCACCACCTCGACCTGTCGGAACATAACCACTAGATCTTGAAAACTGCTGGGTCTGAACTGGCGGTGGTAAGGAAGGCTGCTGTGGCTGCTGAAGTCTCTGTGGGTTCTGAGGACAATACTTAGACAGATGCCCTGTCTGACCACAAGTATAACATCCGCTGCTACCTTGTCGACACTCTCCAAAATGTCGATTGTTGCACCTACGGCACAAAGGTGCGCCTGTACCACCTAAACCACCTGCCTCTCTGGGCCTCTGAAAGCGAGATCCTCCAGTGGGCCTACCACATCTCCTCTGACCGGTGGCACTAAAGCCCCCGCTGGAAGAGTTAGAACTAGTTCCACTCTTCTTAAAACTCTGCGTATGGCGAGGCCCCTGAGATGACTGTCATTTGCCCTTATCAAACTTCTTCAGATTAATGCCCCTTTCTTCTTCTTCTTCTTCACTCTCACTCGGCATTTTATCAGAATCCTCAATCCTCAATAAAACATCATAGAACTCGCCATAGAACGCCACTTCTTCTTAGTGCCCAACTTAAAGCGGCGAAGCATCTCAGCTGGATTAGCAGCAATCTCCGCATCATAGCGGGATAGATCCGTGAACTTCCTGTAATACTCATTAGCGGTCATCTTCCCTTGTTTCAGATTTGTGAACTCCTGTTTCTTCTGATCAAGGTATGCTGGAGGAATGAATGTCTTATAGAACGACCGCCTAAAATTCTCCGAGTTCGCTTTTTCCTCGGGAGTCCATCCATAAGTCTCCTGATTCCACCAGGATGCACGCTCTCTACCCAAAAACCAAGAAGTGGTCTCGACCCATCTTTCAGCAGAAAGACTGCCTTGACTCTGCATCACCTGAAAAGTCTTCTCCACATACTCGAGCCAACGCTTTGACCCTTCGTGGTCCTCATTACCCATAAAAGTAGGTAGCTTTAGATTATACACTGTCTCTAACGGAGTTCTCTGGGGAAGGCGAAGTGAAGCCTGAATGGCATTAAAGATAACCTCCCCTAACTGAGCAACATCGGGGAAACTAAGCTCAACAGAAGACATCACAATGATTAGATTACTCACAAAATATGCAGGACTGCGAAACCTAGGCTCTGATACCAAACTGACACACCCCGATCGAGATCGAGGCATGCTGGCCGTCACGTGAGGGTGACGTAGCCATGTGCACAGTGTGGAAGCATTATAAAGAAAGATTTACGAATGAATAAAAACCAACTTCAAGAGTGTTAGAACATAAATAAGTGTGAATACACATTCAGAGCATAAAAGTCTAGGTGCAGTCAAGCATAAGAAGTACTTAATTAAACAACACCCAAAGGTGGTCCTACATAGGTGATGATCTGTCAGAACGTCCGATGTGTCCTTGTGAGCCACCAACAAAGCTACCTAATACCTGGAGGGGCGCAAAACAAAAGCGTGAGTGGGCAAAAACAAATCTTTTCGAAAATCATTTCATAAACCATAGTTATATCCCCTCGCCGTAAAACCTGTATACTTTCCCAGAAAATAGTATATACATATACTAAATCTCATCTGAAAATCATCAACGTCAAATATATGCCAACAAATCAAGAATATGCCATGCCATGCCACTAAATCATCAGGTAAGTAATCCAAATGCAATAATAACTGCAACAGCTCGTCAGCTGAACTCTAGCTCATAAATCATGCCTGCACACAAGTCGAACCCACTTATAGTGGTCTATATGACAGGACTAGGTGTAAAACAATACGCTCTAGTGCTACAATCACGTGAAGACTGTGCGAATGATCGCGGGTCACCTACGAGTCGAACCCACTGAAAGTGGTCTATACGACAGGCCTGTGCACCTAACTTGGATCCAAGATGAGCGTGTGGTGCGGGAGGTGAACATCACGTGAAAGACTATGCCCCTAACTCTGGGTGGGAGCACTAACACCGGGGTGCAGGTTAATGAGCTCTCAATGCATCTCATCATACTCTTCATAACTCAACTTCTTATTAACAACACACAATCTTACCTGGGACTTACCGGAGCGCCCGTAGCACCAACAATCATGTGCATACAATTCATAATGCATAATCACAAGTATGTATGCATTGGCATGGCATATCATTTATAAAATCATTTAAAATGCATATTCTGGAAAAAAATACTTAGTATATAGGTATATACGGAAAACCAAAAGCCCACTCACTGGTATGTAGAAGGATCATAGCCCCTGTGCCTAGCCTGGCTATGCTCGTCCTCCGGATAAGTCTCGCCTATGTGAGAAACAACTATAAATACGTTATTTTAAAGCACATAAACGAAACTAGGAAATAACTTATCATACATTGCTCAATTGGGGTGTTTGAATATACCAAAATGATCTACACAACCTCAGGAACATCCCCAAATTTTTAAAATAATTTTTGGAGACCCCACGCCCCCTCACGTGCCGGCCTAGGCACGACCAGACGCGCTACCCACGCGCAGGCACGTGCCTAGCACACGGACGGCATCCTAACTGCTGTTAGGAATATTTCGTGGAATATTCCGTGGAATATTCCTTGTCTTCTTCCTTCGACTTCAGCGACTGTCGCCGTCGCCGGAAAACTGGGAAAAACTTCTAACTCACTATTCTCACTCGTTTTTCAACCATTTTCTATGAAACTTGCTCCAAAATGAAGCTTGGGGTCCAAAGAATCACGTTATACCTGATTGAAGCTTCAAATTCCACGAAATCACGTCGGAGCAAACTCGAACATCCGGCCAAACTTGAAACTTGTCGATTTCATGATTCCGACGTCCAAAATCTTCCAACGAAGCACTCCGAGCTTCGTGAGGACCTTCTTAAGCTCCCTATAAGCTTGAAATCCCCTAAAACACAAGGTTTTACAATTGCATGAATAGTGCATGGAAATGGAGGTTCGGATTTCGCGAGTTTTCAGAGGGTTTCTTACCTGAAAATGGTACTACTCGACTCGCAAGAACCTTGGGAACACAATGGAGGTCTTAAAACCTTCGATCCGTGATGTTTTGGTTTGCTTAGTGTGTTGTCCGTACGATTTCAAAGGGAGAGAGAGAGTCCGAGAGTGAGAGAGAGGAGAGAGAGCACGGGAGGGTGAGAAAGGTCCAAGGGTGTGTGTGTGTGGTCCTCACACTAACACCTCATCAGCTAAAAACTAAGTTTAGTTTCAAATGGGTCCTTAACCAAAATAATGTAAACCCTAACTAAGACTTAGCTAATAGGTTCCCACTAAATTGGAAACAATACCATTGCTCCAAAAACTCAAAGTTTTGGGCCTTTACACTTGGTCCAAATATAAATGTAACCCAACGCTTAAGGGTAAATCCGTCCATTCACAAGTTCGAGGATAATAAAGGTACAATTTCCGGGACGGGCTGTCACATTTTTAGGTTGAAAGGTTCATAAAAAAAAATTTAGATAACACGTCCAAAAATCAACTTAAAAAAAGTTAACACAAAAAAAATTATCGCATAATCAAATTACTATATTAATAAATATATATAGGGAAATTTTTTAAAATGTCATATGAACTTGTACACAATTTTCAATTTGTCATATAAACTAGAATTTTAAGCATTTTGTCATACCAATTTTTCGAAACCATTAATTTGTCATCTTATCCTAATTCCATGAAGTTTTACATCCAATATAAGTCATGTGCGACATGTGCCTTGTCATTCTAACACTTCACTTCTCTTTTATTAAATTGTATTCGACTAAAAACTTTAGGATTTCTAAAGCCACAGAAGGGGCTACTGCTATGCTATACTTGTTCTTAGAGATTTTGTTCACACCAATCCTCGTGAATACTATCGAACACAAAATTTAAGTGTTTGAACATAACAGAATTCGGGTCAGATGACAAATTAATGATTTCGGAAAGTTGATATGATAAATTGCTTAAAATTTTAGTTTATGTGACAAATTGAAAATTGTATATAAGTTCATATGACATTTTTAAATTTTTTCCATATATATATATATATATATATATAGAGGAAACCTTTAAGGGAAATGGATCCCCATTTAAAAAAAAAAAAATGGGAACATCCTTTTTGACCATTAGATTTGACTTTAATGAAATTTTGTGGTTGAGATTCTGTGGTCTGTAATTTAATCTCAACCACAAAATTTTATTAAAGTCAAATTTAACGGTCAAGAGGGGTATTCTATTTTTTTTTTAGGATCCCTTCCTTAAAGGGCCCATATATATATAGCCCCATATATGTAGTCCGAAAGAAATAACTCCGCATTGCGAGATATTCTTTTATAAAGTCTCAAAAATTCCCGAACCTGTGAATGGACTATATCTTTTCAGCCTTATATAATAAACCTAGTGACCAACCGTCCTCCCTCTGGTCATAAACCGATGCTATACGGAGGAATCTTTCGAATCGCACGCATGAACACCGGCTGACGCACTGAACACTCAAATTTTTTCTTATTTTATTGCCTTTTGGTCCCTCTCTCGAATCAAATCGAATCAAATCGAATCATCCATGGCGTTCCGAGGCAGCTCTTGAACAAAGCTTTAGGAGGAGGAAGGGGAGAAGCTAAAGCCAAGATTGCTGACTACCACCATTGTTACTGCGGGTCATCTCTCTCTATTACTACGGTTCCTTCTTCTTCTGCGTCTGCTGCTACTGCTGCTACTGCTGCTACTGCTGGTGGTATTGATGAACCGTTGCTGCCACCCTTCGATTACGAGCCTCAGCCTTACAATGGACCTCTAGCCGATCAGGTATTCCAGAAGCGAAACAAGTTTCTGGGTCCTTCCCTTTTCCATTATTATAAGAATCCTGTAATGTATCTATGTATGTTTGTTTGTTTTTCTCTACGGATTTCAGATTTCGGATTTGGGTTTTTAAATTCCTTCATTCGGGATATGAAATTAGTTCCATTTCTCATCAAGGGAAGATGCAATATTTGTTCGACGAGAGTGGCAGGCGGTATCTTGACGCTTTCGCCGGGATAGTAACCGTTTCTTGTGGACATTGTCATCCAGATGTTTTGAATGCTATCGTAGAACAGAGCAGGCTTCTACAGCATGCCACAACCATTTACTTACACCACGCAATAGCCGATTTTGCTGAGGCATTAGCTTCCAAAATGCCTGGGAATTTAAAGTAGTGTTGTTCAATTACTCACTCATCTCAAGCAGTGCAATCGTTAAATAACTAATTGTGGTTTTATTATAATTGGAAACATGTGCTTCATTATTGGCATCTTCATCGAACTTCTAGGATACTTGTACAATCCATTTTGTGTGCTTCATTATCACCTTTTTCTTGTCTCCAACTACTAAATAGATAGACGGTTAATAAAATGCAGGTTGTTTACTTTGTGAATTCTGGGACAGAAGCAAATGAATTTGCAATGCTGATGGCTCGTCTTTACAGTGGTAGTCTCAATATGATTTCGTTGAGAAATGCATATCATGGGGGAAGTTCGAACACAATTGGTTTGACAGCTTTAAACACATGGAAGTATCCAATTCCACAGGTTTGTACAATCACTAGTTAGCATAGCCCCAAAGTTCCATCTCCAGGCTGCTCTTTTTATAATACATCTAAATTTATATGCCATTGTTAGTTCTACGTAGAACCTGGGAATAACTAATGTTTTGTTCAGGGAGGTAGGGAGGGGTTTCCGTTAAGTTAACCAGTTTATCAAATTTTAATTGGATTCTGATTATGAAAACATGTATGTCCTTAGTATTCCAACAGCTGTTACCTGCGACTTGTGTGTATGCTGTTCATCTGGTCTCGTGATGTACACCTGGAGTTATCCATGAATTTTTTTCATCTTTCTGACATATTTTGTTGTTTTTCAGGCGCAACATTCTCAAAATAAAATTCTACAAAATGCTATTAAGACTACATCTGAATTTAAATCTTTTCCCCATTCTTATTCAAATAACAGTTACACATATTCACAGTGGATAATGTCTTATGACTGAAAAAACTTACTAGTCTATGATTAGATTGTGCATAACTTTTCTAACATATACTTATGCCATGCACATTCATCAATCCGTACACTTTCCGAGTCTTCATTATTTGGCTCCCTACCATGTTACCCCATTTAAACTATATAATATGTCATGCCATGAACACTTGGTGAGACATGCCAATTTCATTGCATTATCTACCTGATTGTTGCTTTCTCATTTCAGGTTGACATTCATCACGTTGTAAATTCAGATCCTTACTGAAGGATCTTTGGCTCTGATGCCAAAAATTATGCTAAAGATGTACGAGATCACGTTGACTATGGAACTTCAGGAAAAGTTGCTGGGTTTATATCTGAAACAATACAGGTCTGTACTTACTGTTGTTTTTAATGTGGCAAAAAATTGATACATAGAATGCTGTGTGATGAGAAAGTCGATAGTTGATGGAAGTATTTTTTGCTTTATCTAACTTCAGGGAGTTGGAGGAGCAGTTGAACTGGCCCCGGGATATTTAAAACTGGTTTATGACATTGTTCGCAAGGCTGGCGGTGTCTGCATTGCTGATGAAGTACAAACTGGATTTGGCCGCACAGAAAGCCATTATTGGGGCTTTGAAACACAGGATGTCATTCCTGATATAGTTACCATGGCCAAGGTCTTTATATTTCAATTGAGAGTTTGTCTTTTACTATTAAAAGGTTTGCATTATGTTTTTTGGTGTATGTCAGCACTATGTGGTTGTGGTGTATATTTTCATTTCCAACCTTTTCTATTGATGATGACTTTGGCTGTAGTGAAAAGCAATAACTTACAAATTTACAAATTTGATTCCTACTTTACTTTCAGGGAATTGGAAACGGATTGCCATTGGGAGCAGTGGTGACAACACCAGAAATAGCGAGTGTACTAGCCCAAAAGATTCAATTCAACACTTTCGGTGGAAACCCTGTATGCTCTGCTGGAGGGCTTGCAGTGCTAAGAGTTATTGATAAGGAGAAGCGTCAAGTTCATTGCGCTGATGTTGGCTCTCACTTACTTGGGCGTTGAGAGATCTTCAGGAAAGATATGAAAGTAACTACCCTTGAACTCAGTGCTTTTGGAAGTTCTCTTTAATTTAATTATGAAATTTCCAGTGCCTATATATCTCACTGCCCTGTATTGATTGGGAAAGCAAAGCTCAACTCTCGAGGAGTGCAGAACTATCCTGTACTTATTGTGGTATTCCATCAACATTATATTCCAAAACGATGGAATATAGGGTTGGTGGCTGTAAGAGGCAAAAGGTTGGAAGCCATTGAAAATTGGAGTTGATTGCTCCAGTTTTCTTTGTCTCCAAATGTTTTTAGAGGAAAAATGTGAACATCTCCCTCATCCATTGATGCACATAGGCTGAGACTTTGCCACCATGGGATAAGTCCACTTGGAGAGAAATCCACTCCATACTAAGTCTTCAAGGGTCATAAATTTGATGGTTTTAATTATTAAGGAGATTTTTGTTTTCTTTTTTGGTTTGATTTCGGCATAAAGAAGGGAAATGAGGGATTTCGTTGCAAGTCAGGGTTCACATGTTTGTGGCGTGGTCTACTACCATGCTATTGCCTATTCATTGTGACAGCAGTCTAGGGTTAAGGCTTTCTCCACTGGCTACATTTTTGTGTTTTTGGTCCGTGTTTTATGCTAGTTCTCTTTCTGTTGCCAAGGGGTTTTTGTAGGTGTCATTTGGGTCTGCCTTCTCAGATGCTTGTGGTCTAGGTGTTTGTGGTTATGTCTATTTGTGCTTTGGTGTTGGCTTCACATGGTGGGGTTTCTCTATGAGGGGTGTCTTCCTTCTATCTATTCGTCTTCTTCCTATAATTTTTTTTTTTTAATTTTTAAATTTTTTAAATTTTTTTTATTTAAATAAACAAAATATTTTATGGATTTCAGATGTGGGAGACGGAACTACTTAGGCCACAAAATAACCATTTAGTTGAAATAGGCATGTACAATTTTCTGTCATATTTAACAGATCTAAGGGACCATACTACAAGGGCAATGACTGTCATGAAATAAATCTTATAATAGTTGGTACTCTTTTTTCCATAAAAAATTCTATATGTTTCTGAACGCTGCTCATCATGCCCAATCACTGTTACAAACAAATAGATTTTCAAAAACAAATTGGTTCAGCGAGCCTTCTAAAATATTTTGGTCACATAAGGGAACTGTGAGAATGATTTTTCAGGGGAACGGTTGAGTGGCATCATTACATGCACAACCGGTTTTAAATTTCCCTTTCTTTGTTACTTTGTTTTCTTTTTGGTTATAGAACAGTTTCTCTGTATCATTTAAATAACCCTGTTAGTGTTTTAAATGCTCAGACTTGATTTTGCCCGCTCACTACACTGTGCCTAGTAGAATAAGTTGAGTCACAACTGATTGAGTTAAAAAATTGGCACTTCTCTTTCTGCTGTGGTGCCATACTTTGACTGTTTGACATTTACATGCGGTTTCAGTCATTGGACATGTCAGAGGTCGGGGCTTAATGGTGGGGATAGAAGTGGTCACTGACAGGAAGGAGAAGACACCTGCGAAGGCAGAAACTGCCATTTTGTTTGAGAAACTCAGAGGTATCAAGATACTCTCCCAAGCTCATACTATTAATTCTAATGTTCGAAGATCAAAATTTGAATTACATTTATCTCCTGCTTACATCTCCATGGAATTCCTTTTTACGTGCTAATCATAGTTTCGTTATTGATTGAAGATCTCGGAGTTCTAGTTGGGAAAGGAGGACTACATGGAAATGTTTTTAGGATAAAGCCACCGATGTGTTTTACCAAAGATGATGCAGGTACCTGTTCTTTCTTACAATTGGTATAAATTAGTGGTAACTGAAAAATATCCTATGAGCTGAGAAAGAACAGCATCATCAACTTAAGACACACAATATGTATACTACATGCACACATACAATTATTCTCTAACAAGTCCTTAAATGAGGACTCGTGATGGATGAGCTGGTACATGTGGTGTACCTCCACTTGTCATAATGAGTGGAGGGAGAATACATGGTGTACAGCCTTGTGTACGGGGTACACTGAAAAATCCCTCGTGAGGGAGAATATATGTTTTCAACTGTTAAATCTTGTATGAACGGTTGACGTGCATGCTTAACTGTGCGTGTGTGGCTGTGTATAATTGATGAAATTATTGTGCTCAGAGCTCACGTTACTATGGTTGGAATACGTACTTTGATTATAATTGCATGCCTGCAGATTTCCTTGTCGATGCTTTGGACTACTCTATGTCAAAGTTGTGAGGGTCTAATAACGAAGAGCCAAACTGATAATGTGCTTTGTAAAGAACTTTGAATAATGTGAAGTTATTTCCTAGCTTTTGTGCTCATTTAACATGAGAAATAGCAGCTTGATCCTCTTGTCGAAGGTGTCTAGCAATTGTTGTATGGAATCAATCCATGTACGAGGAGCGAGGACACAATTCTGCGCACCAAAATGGATTCCTTTAGTTCATTCCTAGAGACCATTACGAGAATGAAACAAGCTGCGCATGTTTGTTCCTTGTTAAGGATGAAAGTGTCGTATTTACCAAGCTGGAAGTACTTTTCAACACCCTCGAGTGTTCACAATGTTTGTTGATAAAAAGAATGGTATGGATATTATTACTATGGTTTATAGTGTTTGGTATAGTTATCGATACATGCTGGACTTGGATATGTTGTTTATATGATTACGATATTGTTAATATGTGATTAAAACTACGGAAATGAGCAATCAAATGTTACGTCGCGGATTATTGAACTTCCTCTACCGCCGAGCAAAATGGATCTTTCTCCCACCGATCAAAACTCAGTGCCATTTAGGGCCTGTTTGGTATTCTGTTTGAAATTTTTTATCATTTCTTAAAACATTTTTTGAAAATAATTTTCTTTTAAGACTAAAAAATTTGATTGGTTTGCGATTTAATTTTTTTATATCTTACGACTTAAATTAAACAAAGAGATCTAAAAAGAGGAGGTCGTAGGAGAAGGAGAAAAAGAAGAGAGGAGGAAAAAAAAGTAAGATGATTGAAGGAAAGAGAAAAAAGAGAGAGGATCGGACGAGATAGACAGGAAGAGAATGATAGAAAGAATCGAGAGAATGAAAAGAGTGGATTGAAGGAGAGACGTAAAGGTAAAGAAAAAAAAAGAGGGGGGAGAGAGAGAGAGATTTGGAGTGAGAGGGGAGGAGGGAGAGAGAAAGAATGGAGTGAGTTTAAGTTTAAAAACTTTAAAAGCTCACTTTTTATATTTTTAGAGAATACACTATTTTTTTTAATTAGTTTTGAGTTCAGTTTTTTAAAATAGTCCTACCAAACACGTTTTTAAGGCCTAAAACTTGAAAATTGTTTTTGAGTTAAAAAGTTAGATTTAAGTAGAGTACCAAACATGCCCTTAATCATCTCCGCAATTCAAATATTCTAGTTTACAAACAAATTGGCAACCAATCTTGTTTCTTTTGTTCAAACAAAAGATGAACCCTAGCTTGAAAATTGATTAGTTTCGAAATGAATTTAAGTACAAAATTCCAACGATGCCATTTGCATTTGCAAATGACAGAAGATTTAGGTTTCATGTCAACAAGCACATATCATTTTCTATTTCGGTACTCCCATGTTGAAATCCTTCTAAAACGGCTAATTTCCCAAATAAAAAAAAGGAAAGAAATTTTCTCGGTGGTGCTCAAGGTTGCGCCATAGCAGTCCATCCTTCTGCGGTCGGGAAGACTCACAAAGGCATTTCAGGGCCATCATCGTGTGATTCACCAGCGTCAGGAATTGGACTCAGGACGTGCTGTGTGGAATACGAGCCTAGAATCGAACTTAGTGTGGAGCAAAAAATAATCCAAAACAATTATGCAGGTGACATGTGGACTTTTGGGCGACAAGGACAAAATTACCCTTGAGGCACACCGGGATTCCCACGAGAATGCAACGGACAATAACGGCCCAATCAAGGAAGAGTCAGATGTTATTATTTTGCAGGTAAATTTTTGTCAAAGGAGAAGATGGCAGAAATTTGCATCCACAAATTGGTGCTTTCATTGAGAGTTTGATTCACACGCTTGAAGAAGACTCGCATTCAAAGTTTCACATTTCTCGTTCGTTCGTAAAATTTTCATACGTTCTAATTTCTAGAATTTTTTTAATTCTTTGAATAGATGTAGGAGAAAAAATGCAATGACGGGAAATTCGGAAACCACAACGAATGGAACTTCCTACGTTCAAAGATCCGGATCACATGATGGAGGACGCGATGTAGCCCCACCACGACGATCCATAAGGCTCAACGCGATGGCAAGAGGAGCAACTTTGCCACCACGAAGCACCACCACCATGGCGGCCACGGGGGCCACCGTGGCAGTGGGGAGTGGGCCAGCTCCATGGCAGCAAGCCCACGGTGAGCAGGGAACAACGAGGCAGCAACAGGCCCATGCCCAAACGCTAGAGGCAGCCCAAATTGTTGCCCTAGCAGCGCAGGGCCAAGCCTTGCATGTATCCACTTGGTGGACTGCCCAAGCTGTCTAAGCCCAAGCAACAGCGGTAGATAGAGTAACCCAGCACTTGCAGGCCCAAGGCTAGCACGAGCCCAGTACGCTCCAAAGCTGAGCCCAGGCCTAGCGCCCACGCGCACCGCACGCAGGGCAGCCCATGCACATGGCCCAGCCCACTTAGCAACCCAAACCGGTCTAAGACCGGTTCAATCGTCCCGGCTTCAGATTTATGGATCGACGATTGAACCGAAGGTATTTTCACCTCTTTTTTTCTGCAGATTTAACATATCCCAACTTAAATCTCACGCCCATTACACTTCTACCACTCAAGGAGACATATAATGTCCAAGCTCTTCGAAAAGTCGTAGAATTGACGAGCGCCCTTGTGCAGCAGACGAGGTGTCTCGAAGCAAGACAAGGGCAGACGATGAACCTCTCCAACACCGTCCTAATAAGCAGCCCCTCGACCAACTACGAACTGAGTGTTTTGGCAGTGTACACTCACGCCTGGGCCCCGAGATAGCGTATATTCTCGTTTTAGCGCGCGAAAGAGAGTACACTCTCGATTAGGCCCACGGACGAGCATACATTCACAGTTGAGGCCACACTCCGATAATCAACATGGACAACCTTTCAAGCGAAATGTTCATTTATGACTAGGCTTGCAAGGAGCATCTTCCACCTTACATCAGAATAGGCAGGACGATGGACGGAGAGAATAAGTCACTCAATCCGGCTCAAGTTCAACCGACAGCCTGCGAGTAATTCGCTTGCCTGCTAGGAATGTACCACATGCACCGCAGCCAGGGCATGGACGAGCTGAGCACATGAAAGAGCAGGGTAGCCCAGCAGGTTATGACCAGGGGCAGCCAAAAGCTCCGTTACCCCAGCAAAGGAAAATTCAGAAAGAAGTAGAAAGGTTCTTGACTAATTATTACGCGACTTCCAGCGCAACGAAGTTATTGACGAGGCACTCCGGCTAAACATGACCAACATAAGTAGGTCACTTTTCACGAACGAGATCGAGCAGGCAGAGCCTCCACGTAAGTTCAACAAGCCACATTTCACATCTTTCAAAAGAGATGAAGACCCGAAGAGGCACCTAAAACACTACCATAGCGCAATGATCCTTTATCAGAACAATGACGCCCTCATGTGCAAGATATTTGCCACCACTTTACAAGGCGAGGCGCAAGATTGGTTCCACACCCTGCCACCACAATCCATCCGGAGTTTCAATGAGCTTTCTTTGGTTTTCACCAAGGAATACTTATCCTATCTCTCGATCAGAAGAAGTTCGACCACTTGTTTAACGTTAAGAAGAATCCAAAGGAGGCGCTCCATAATTATGTAAAGAGGTTTACAGCAGAGAAGGTGAAGATAGTCGGATGCAATGACTCAATAGCTAGTGCAGCCTTCCAAAAAGGACTCCCAGCAGACCACCCGCTATTCAGAGAATTGATCATGGGAGAAGATCTAACTCTGGTATACTCATTCGCTTTGGTATAGAAGCATGCACTTTGGGATGAGGCTCAGCAAGCAGACAAGGCACCTGAGCAGCCTCGAAAAAAATCGGCAGTAGCTCAAAAAAAGGAGGACGAAAAGCAGTACAACATCAAAAGCAGGCATGAGGCTGAGCGCAAGGACTGATCCCCGACTAAAGGAGGTCCGACGCCCTAGAACTACATTAAGTTCTCGATCCTGATCCACCCCGCAACATTAAGAGCGAACCGTGGTTCAAGTTGCTGAAGCAATCAAAGGAAGATACCTCTAAGTTAGATCACACCAAGTACTGCGCATTCCATTGAAGACCCGTTCACACAATCGACAACTGCTACACTTGGAAGAACCACCTGGAGAAGCTGGTGAAAGAAGGCAAGGACGAAAGATACTCAGACAAGCCAGCCGTGCAGCCTAAAAGGAACGCAGACACCGACGAAGTGCCGTCGACCAATACAATTCAGATCAATAGCATTTTCGCTGAATCCGAGCATTTAGGAGCCACCAACAACTTTAAGAAGAGGAAGATCCAATAGGCTCTATTGATCTCTCAAGTCCAGGCAGTGAACACCTAACCTGGACCCATCGTTGGCTTCACCAAGTAGGATGCCTCTCAGGTCCGGGCAATGAACACCTAACCTGGACCCATCGTTGGCTTCACCAAGTAGGATGCCGAATGCGTCAACTTCCCACACGACAGCGTACTAGTGATATTTGTCAAACTAGCCCATGATATAGTCGACAGAATGATGGTTGATAACGGAAATGCGGTCAACATACTTTAGCTCTCAATAATTCAACAGTTGAGCCTGGAAAACACAATTATACGCCGAGCAGGGGTACTCACTAGATTCAATGGACACACCTCGACTGCCATCAGCAACGTTACACTTAATGTGAGAACATCGCCAGTTGTCTCAACACAGACGTTCACGATAGTAAACGACCAATATCCCTACAATGGGATTCTAGAGCGACCTTGGTTGATAAAGCTAGATACCGTAATCTCTGTCAAGTATCAAAAGATCCGATTTCGCATCCCGGGAAGAAGAGTCAAAGAAATCAAATCTGACCAAGCCACATCTCAACGATACACTGTGCAAGTACTGAACAAATCAAAGAAGAAGACCTTTACCCCTGTAGAGGTTACCAAAGTTGAAAGGGACGACAAAGCTACCAAATAACAATTACAGTAGACAGATAAAGAAGATGGTGTCAACATCAACGCGCCAGTAGACGAAACGGGATGGAAACCTGAAGAGGATGCCGAGCACATCATTCTTGATCCCCAGCAGCCAGAGAAGAAGGCTAAAATTGACTCATGTTTAAGCCCGAAGGAAAAAGAAGGAATTCACGACTTTTCTTAAGGATAACCGTGACATCATTGCATGGTCACCTTCCGACATGCCCGGTATCGACCCCAAGGTAGCTTGCCACAAGTTACACGTCGACCTCGCTGCCAAACCAGTGATCCAAAAGAGAAGACATTTTGCACCTGAACGATTGAAGCAGAAATCAACAAGCTACTGGAGGCTGGGTTCATAGAGAAGGTAGCACACTCAGCATGGTTTGCTAACGTCGTGCTAGTAATGAAGAAAGAGAAAAGAAAATTGAGAGTTTGCGTGGACTACACTGATCTCAACAAGCATGCCTCAAGGATCCCTATCCAATTCCCTGAATCGATCTACTAGTAGATTCAACTTTTAGGAACCAGTTGCTCAGTTTCTTGGCCTTAAGAACGCAGGAGCTACTTACCAATGACCAATAAACATGATGTTCAAGACGCAAATTGGAGTAACCATGGAGGTCTATGTTGATGACATCATGGTGAAGGGCATGCAGCAATCAGACCACATCAACAACTTGGCGGAAACTTTCAATATCCTTAGAAAGCACAAGATGAAGCTCAATCTCGCCAAATGCACGTTTGGAGTATCTTCAGGTAGATTCTTAGGGTACCTAGTAACCCAACAAGGAATTGAAGCACATCCCAAGCAAATCCGAGCAATCCTAGAGATGAAGTCTCTAACTACCTTGAAGGAGACGCAAAGCTTAACCGAACAAGCAACTGTTCTCAACCGCTTCATTTCGTGGTCCACCGATTGATGTAAGCCTTTTGTCAAAGCAATTAAGAGGGCCTAACATGACACATGGGATGATGAATGTGAAAGAGCTTTCCAATACCTGAAGAAGTATCTCACATCACCGCCCTTACTATCCAAGCCAGCGGATGACTTAAACATCTACTTGGCAGTTTCAGAAGTAGCAGTAAGCTCTGCCCTCGTACGAGAAGAGTTTGATGTCCAACTGCCAGTATTCTACACTTCTAAAGCTCTTCTTGATGCGGAAACCAGATATTCGAAGATTGAGAAATTGATTTTGGCGCTAGTTGTTGTGGCTCAGAAGCTTAGACTATATTTTCAAGCTCATACAGTCATCGTCATGACTCAGTATCCTCTACGATTAATCCTACATGGTCCAAATGCTTCTCAATGAGTAATAAAATGGGCGTTGGAATTTGGCCAATATGGCTTAGTTTACCGACCCCGAAAGACGGTAAAGGCCTAAGCCATGGCGGACTTCATAGTAGAATTCACGCCTAGGGCAACTAAGCAAGTCATAACCACACCCGCCTCACCCGATGGAGACTTCTGGCATTTGCATGTTGATGGCGGATCCAACTACAAGGGCTCATGAGCAAGCGTGGTCCTTGTCACCCAAACAATTCGATGCTCGAGCAGGCGATCACTTTAGGCTTTAAAGCATCCAACAACGAAGCAGGGTACGAAGCCCTACTAGCAGGCCTCTGAATGGCAAAAGACTTGGCAGTGAAAAAGCTTACGATTCATTCCGATTCCCAGCTAATCACTAGCCAGACTAACGGGGAGTACATGGAAAAGCATCTGAAGATGGCACAATACCTAGAGAAGGTACGAAAGCAGCTTGAGGTGTTTCAAACTTACACCCTCACTCAATTTTCACGAGCAGACAACACCCATACGGACGCGCTAGCCACCCTAGGCTTAGCCCTCGACCATTAACTCAAACGCTCTATTCCGGTGGAGTATTTGGACAAACCAAGCATAGAGGCGAAGCCATCAAATAAGGTGTCACATGTTAATACAACTCCAAACTGGCAAGATTCCATTATAGGCTACCTAGTTAATGAGACATTCCCCACAGAAAGATTGGAGTTTAGAAAACTCCAAATGAAGGCAGCACACTACTATATATGGAACGATATTCTCGTTCGAAGATCCTATACTGGACCACATTTTCGCTGCCTAACGCTTCCCAACGACCTAAAGGTTCTAAGTTCAATCCACAAAGGTGTTTTTGGAAATCACTCTGGAGGTCAATCCTTGGCGCAGAAGGCTCTTAACTCAGGCTACTACTGGCCTACTATGCATTAAGACACTAAAGAGTTAGTACAAAAGTGCGACAGCTGCCAACGCTACAAGCCGGTATCAACACTGCTTGCCAGTAAACTACACCTGGAGACGAGTCATTGGTCATTCATGCAGCTGGTTATCGACGTGGTATGGCCAATGTCGCTTGCTACTGAAGGTAGAGGCATGATGATCGTGGGAAATGACTACATCACCACGTGGGTGGAAGTAGAGTCCATGACAACCACAACTTAGACGGACATAGAGCGCTTCATATGGGGACCATCATCTGCCGATTTGGCATCCCACAATCCATCATCACAAACAACGGCCTGTAATTCGTAGGCAAAGATTTGGAGAAGTTTTTCTAGAAATATGGCATCAAGCACCACATATCCACGCCGAGGTATCCCCAAGGCAATGGGCAGGCTAAAGCATCTAACAAGACAATTCTCTACTGCCTTAATGGTCTTTTTCAAGGCTTAGCTAACTGAAGGACTTATGGTCTTTGGCCTAATTCGCAGAAAATTGAGCCTCAGAGACGGAGGAGGCACATTACGCAGTACACCCTAAGGATGGTTGCCCTGGAACCCTAAAGCTGCTATTGAGTGCACTAAGGTAGCCTGCAATTTCCAGAAGACTATTTAAGGCTTACCCTTCAAGTAGTATGTCGGGCTAAACTTATACAATCGCACATTTTTTGTGAAAGGTTAAACAGTTAGTGTGCATATACGAAGCTTTATCCACTGCCGACATATTACGCAGTTGATAAGCCTCATCTCTGCTAAGCACAGAATGATCGTTCATATCTACACTAATTCCTAAAGTGTTGTGATACTTGCTACACAACCCACATAATTGGTTACATAAAGTGCAAAGTGTTCTATCGAACTTTTGCCCATGAAATTCCATACAACCAAGTACTTTTGATACGAGAGGTTAGCGAATTTCATGCCTCATAAATCTTTAGTATGTTGTAATGTAAGCCACACAACTGAAAGGATTGAAGAAAGCCAAAGTTAATAGCCAGGTGGTCACATGGACTCGTCTGCATCTGTAAGTAAGGTGTTTGGTTGGCAACCCTATGGCTAATAACTTTGTAAAAAGTTCTACACCAAAACCTACGGCTGTACAGGCTAAGTGAGTCTGTTTTCTTATAGAAAAGTAGCACGTCTGCTGCTAGTCTAAGAGTTAAAGGTTAAGCAAAAACAAAAGAAGCGAAAATGAAGAAAAACGAAGGAAGCAAGTTTATTAAATTTTCTAGCAAAATTGATAAACAAATAGCAAAGGCCGATGAAGTTCAAGGAAAGCAAAAAGCAACAAGGAAAATAAAGAAAATCCTAAAGGCTACCTAGAAGACTACTTTTCAGCAGCTTGGACATCCCACAACTACTTAGTCGCCACACCTTCAACAGCGGCATCATCCAGCGCTTCACCCCCGGCTGCCCTAGCTTGGGCACCAACTTCTCCAACTACTTCACCAATGAAAGCCTCAAAAGTAAAGGCAAGCAAGTCTTCTGGAGAAATAGAGAATGTCTCAAAATCTTTCCCAGCAAACTCAAAGTCAGATGGCCTACCAAAGAAATGATCTACATAACCCAGCTTGTAGAAATCTGCCAAACATTAGACAAGTGAAGCCTTGAGTCCAACCTTCCCAAACTTCAACTGCTCATTCTTCTTGACTAGACAAACACGAACGCGTTGCAGCTCATCCACTTCATTTTTTAGACTTTCATTGATCTTCAGCACACCTTGGAGTTTCAACACTTAGGGTTTAAGCCTATTGACGATCTTCTGGAAATGGGTCACTTGAATATAAACAACAACCACCTCTTCATCCTTTGCGTAAGCAACATAATGAATCTCAGAAACGGCATGCTCAAGATCTTGAATCTGAGGTATGTAACGACCAATCTCTTTCTTTGCACTTTTATACTTAACTTGGATTGCGTTAAGCCTAGTTTTCAAGTCAACAATCTCCTGGTGAGCAATCTCAAGTTGCAGAGATATCGCACCCCTTCAAAGCAACAAGCTTAGACTCCAACTTTTTGATCTTCTCAGTAGAAGAATAACCCTCAGTTGCCATAGTCGTTGCGAACTCCTTGGCAACCTTGGTATCCTCTTGGTCAAGTAAAGCAATCTTATCAGCAATCAACAAGCTTGGCCCATGCCTTCATGCCTTCAAGCAGATCAAGCTTCAAAAGTGCACAGATCTCAATAGACTCTTCAGAAACAGGCTTGGTGGATTTCTCACAACTGCCAATGCGAGCAGTCTTTTCTTTCTCAGTAGATGAACCAGTCTTAGCAGCAAGAGGAATAGGCCCAGACCTCACTTTAGCAGCAGAGACCACCTTATCGCTCTTCATAGTAGCAAGCCTCTCCAAAGTTGAACTAGACTTAGCTCTCAATGGATGTCTTGGTACAGACTTCGGCATTGCGCCTTTACGGAACCTCTACACTGAGCAATCCTATCAGCAATCGTACTAGCTATCTATGGCAGACGTTACAGGCTCAGATTTAACAGCCTCATATTTCTTCCCCTTGGAAGAAGTCAAGTCAATCACAAGCCTCTCGGCAGCAGATGGACCCTCACGAGCAGTGGAGGAAGTCTTCGATTTTTTCTCAAATGGCATCTCTTGAGTAGGCGGGGAAGATCTCTTCTTTCCACCTTCATTCACAACAGGCTTCACAACAATGTTCGAATGAGTCAATACCTCTGCCTTGATCGGCTTTATCTTATCTCTTGGGAGAAGCCTACCTTTCTCTTTGCGAAAAGGACTATGCAGCCAACGCCATTCATGGTACTCAGCAGGGATACCTAAAGCAATGTGCACTATCTTCATATCTGGAGAAGTCTTGGCAGTTGAGCTAAATTCCGAATCTACATAGATAGAAAAAGACAATTAGTATATTAGATAGCAGCTCAGCAAAAGAACAAAGTGTTGTTGACATATGGCTCGATATAAACCTTGGTCAATTACTCTCCATCACAAACTTGTTTATAGCTTTACAGAAGGGAAATCATTTGTTTTGTAATAAAAGGAGCTCACGTAGAAATAATTTGTGTGAACCAATTTATGAGATTCTCTTTGTACATTTGTTATCTCAATCAGTTAATAAATTGAGAGTTATTTCTTTCATTTTATTTGTTCCATTTGGTGCTCTAGCACAACAATTGGTATCAGAGCCACTAGGCTCATCCGTATCAAAGTTTGTATTTGAAACCTGTGAAGATGGGTGATCAATCGGAATCGGGAGGCACGCATCCTTTGCCGGAATCACACGCTTCGCGTTTGGCAAAAATGACAATTCAAAATGCAAAGTTTGAAGTTGAAAATTTTGATGGAACAAATAAATTTGGTATGTGGCAATGTGAGGTTAAAGATGTGTTGGCTCAACAAGATTTGGACCTGACGTTAGAAGACAAGTTGGAGGATATGGAACAAGGTGAGTGGAATAAATTAAATCGAATTGCTTGCTTTATGATTTGCTTACGTCTTGCAAAATCTCAAAAGTATTTTGTCATGCGAGAAATGTCAGCTAAGTTGTTATGGAAGAAACTGGAGGACAAGTACATGACCAAGGAGCATCGAAAATCGCCTCCATTTGAAAAAGCAGTTGTACTGATTCTGGTACAAAGAAGATACGAAATGATTACAGACCTCGATTCATTTAACAAATTAATGCACTGATTTCGGTACAATGAAGATACGAAATGATTACACACCTCGATTCATTTAACAAATTAATCACTGATTTGTTAAATTTAGATGAAGATGTCAAGGATGAAGATAAAGCCTTGATTTTGTTAAATTCATTACTTGAGGCATATGATCATTGAGCTACTACTTTAATTTATGGTAAAGACACCATAAATTTTGAAGATGTGTTTAATGCATTGATGAACTATGAAGTTTGACATAAAAATAAGCAAGTCCAGAATACAACATCAGATGTTTTGTTTGTTAAATTAAATCGAATGGCTTGCTTTATGATTTTCTTACGTCTTGCAAAATCTCAAAAGTATTTTGTCATGCGAGAAACGTCAGCTAAGTTGTTATTGAAGAAACTGGAGGACAAGTACATGACAAAGAGCATCGAAAATCGCCTCCATTTGAAAAAGCAGTTGTACTGATTCCGGTATAAAGAAGATACGAAATGATTACACACCTCGATTCATTTAACAAATTAATCACTGATTTGTTAAATTTAGATGAAGATGTCAAGGATGAAGATAAAGCCTTGATTTTGTTAAATTCATTACTTGAGGCATATGATCATTTAGCTACTACTTTAATTTATGGTAAAGACACCATAAATTTTGAAGATGTGTTTAATGCATTGATGAACTATGAAGTTAGACACAAAAATAAGCAAGTCCAGAATACAACTTCAGATGTTTTGTTTGTTAAAAGGCAGAGTGAATGAAAGACGAAGATTCAGTAACAGAAGAAGATCTCAGTCTAGATCACGAGGTAATTCACAAAATAAAAAAATATTAGACAAAGATGAATGTGCGTTTTTCCATACAAAGGGACATTGGATAAAGGATTGCCCTAAGTTGCAGAAGAATAATAGAAGCACCAATGCTAATGTTGTATTTAGTGATGATGAATCTAATTATGCTTTGGCTTTACTTCTACTTGTGATTCTGATGTATGGATTTTGGATTCTGGTTGTTCTCATCATATGTGTCCAAATCGAGATTGGTTTACTAATCTAGAAGTTGTAAAGGTGGGAATTGTTTTTGGGTAATGATTATGCATGTGATAAAAAGGGAGCAGGAACAGTTAAGTTGAAACACCATGATGGCATTGTTAGAGAGTTGTCTAATGTGTGGTATGTTCCTGCTTTGAAGAAAAAATTAATTTCTTTGCGTGCCTTGGAAAGTAATGGGTTTAATGTGAATATATCAAATGGTGTTGTAAAAGTTACTAAAGGTGCTTTGGTTACAATGTAGGGAATCCGAAAGTAGAATATATATTTCTTCCAGGAAAAACAGCTTTAGATGGTGCAACCATAATTTTTGAAAAACTAGATACTGACAACACCAATTTATGGCATATGAAACTTGGACATGCTGGTGAAAAAGCTCTTCAAGCCCTTGTGAAACAAGGATGGCTGAAAGGAGCCAAAACTTGCAAGCTTGACTTTTGCGAGCATTATGTCTTGGGTAAGCAAACTAAAAATTTGGAACTGTTGTGCATCAAACTAAAGGAATCCTAGATTATGTGCATTCAGATGTTTAGTGTCCTACCAAGACTGCATCATTGAGTGGTAAACACAGGTTTGTAACTTTTGTTGATGACTACTCTAGAAGAGCTTAGGTTTATACAATGAAGCACAAAGATGAGGTGTTAAATATTTTCTTAAACTGGAAGAAAATGGTTGAAAACCAAACTGGTAAGAAAATTAACATTTTGAGGTCATATAATGGTGGTGAATACACCTCTGATCCATTTTGCAGAGTTTGTAGAGAAGAAGGTATAATAAGGCATTTCACTGTTCATGGAACTTCCAACAAAATGGAGTTGCTGAAAGGTTGAATAGAACATTACTTGAAAATATCAGATGTATGTTAGCTCAATTTGGTTTAAGTAAGGCAATTTGGGCAGAGGCAATCACATATGCTTGCCACATTATCAATCGTTTACCTTCATCTGCAATTGAGGGTAAAACACTTATTGAGAAGTGGACTGGAAAACGAGCTTCTGACTATTATTTTCTTCATATTTTTTGTTGTCCTATTTATTTCCATGTGACTCAAAGTAAGCTTGATCCGAGAGGCAAAAGGTTGTTTTTGGGCTTTAACAGCGTTGTCAAAGGTTACCATTTGTGGTGTCCAGATTTGAGGAAACTTGTAATCAGCAGAGATGTGACAAAGCTATTGGTTGCAAGTGGATGCATACTAAAAAGGAAGGTCGTCCAGGAGAAGACAATATGAGATTCAAAGCACGAGTGTAGTAAAAAGATATGCACAAAAGGAAGGTATTGATTATAATGAAGTATTTTCTCCTATTGTGAAGCATTCATCTGTTTTATTATGTTGGCCTTTGTTGCACAATTTGATCTTGAACTAGTGCAACTTGATGTTAAGACGACTTTCTTACATGGAGATCTTGATGAAGAAATTTACATGCCTCAGCCTGATGGGTATCAGGTAATTGAAAAAGAGAAATGGGTTTGTAAATTAAAGTCTTTGTATGGATTGAAACAATCTCCAAGACAGTGGTATTTGAAGTTAAACGAATTCATGAGAGGTCAACACTATTTAAGAAGTCAATATGATCATTGTGTTTATTTCAAAAAATTGCAAGATGGGCCTTTCATTTATTTGTTATTGTATGTTGATGATATGTTAATTGCATCGAAGAATGTTAAGGAGATTGAAAAGTTTAAAGCATAGATGAAGAACAAGTTTGAGATGAAAGATCTTGGTGAAGTGAAAAAGATATCTCACATAAAAGCATTTTTTGTGTAAATTGCTTCAACGTTTTGCTATTAATGATGCCACCAAAACCTGTAAGTACTCCAATGGCTCTTCATTTTAAGTTGAGTGCTTTGTTTTCTCCAAAAAACAATGAAGAGAAGCTGCAGCTAAAGAATATTCCATATTTTAATTTGGTTGGTGGCTTGATGTATACTATGGTATGTTCTCGACCATATATTGCTTATGTCGTTGGTTTGGTTAGTTGTTATATGCATAATCCAGGAAAAGAACATAGGCAAGCAGCTAAGTGGATTCAAAGACATCTACATGGGACTAGAGATGTCGGTTTATGTTTTCAGCGAAGTGATAGTAGTTTTGAGAATTTTGTGGTTGGATATTTTGATTCTAACTATGCTAGAGATTTGAATAAAAGAAGATCGACTACTGGCTACTTATTTACTATGGCCAAATGGCCAGTTAGTTGGAGGTTCACACTATAGTCCACAGTCGCTTTGTCAACAATGGAGGCCGAATATGTGGCTATTGCAGAAGCCGTAAAAGAGGCCATTGGATCCATGGACTGATAAAGAATCTAGGAATTTAACAAAAGCAGGTGGAGCTACAATGTGATAGTCAAAGTGCTATTCACTCGTCTAAATACCAAGTTTGTCATTTGAGGACAAAGCATATCGATGTTCTGTTTCATTTTATTCGTGAGATTTTGTCCATAAGAAATATTATTCTTCAGAAGTTCCAACTGCGGATAACCCATTTGATATGCTAATGAAAGAGCTCGGCCCTGCCAAGTTTGAGCATTGTTTGAACATAGCTCATATACTATATGCCTGAATATGTTTGTGATTATGAATCTCGCCAAGGTGGTGATTGTTGACATGTGTCTAACCTTGGTCAATTACTTTGTATTGGTTATCCTTGTTTTTCTCTCCATCACAAACTTGTTTATGGCTTTACGTATTAGAAGGGAGACCATTTGTTTTGTAATAAAAGGAGCTCACATAGAAATAATTTGTGTAAGCCTATTTCTGAGATTCTCTTTGTACATTTGTTATCTCAATCAGTTAATAAATTAAGAGTCTTTCATTTTATTTGTTCCATTTGGTGCTCTATCACAACACAAAGTAGCCTGAAGACCAAGCATTCTACTTACCGGTGATGAAAATCGTCAGAACACGCAGCTTAGGGGAAGAATCAAACTCCCACTCTCCACTTATCTCCAAAGTCTCCTTGGCCCAGTCATGATCTCCCTTGCTCGAATGATCGAAGAGCCTATGGTAGGATCACAGCTGCCCAGCTCCATCAATATGGCCTATGTTAAAGCAGTACCAAAATTTGTTGACAGTCAGATCCAAGTCAAAGAATTGGCTTAGATTGAGGAATCCCACCATCAAGTGGACGACATTTAGAGAACATTGAGCAGAGGCACACTTCATGGAGTAAAGTACTTCTTGGAAGAAACGCTGAATGGGAAAGATGAATCCCAACATGATGTAGTAAAGGTGAAACTTGATAGCTCTCCGAGCCCCACTACATGGCTCATGGCTGCTACCCTCCTTGACATGCTTCACACGCATGCCAAATGGAATGGTGTGCCTATAAGCTTCAAGGAAATCTCTGAATAAGTCGTCAAAATTAATTTTGAAGTGAGTAGCCTTGAAGTAGCCCACTTTACTCAAAGACCCGCCTTCACGATACAACGGTTGTGCACCATCATCATTTTTGCAGCTTGAAGAAAACATGTTCAAAGAAACTCTACAAAAACGCAAGGAAAAATTGTTAGACGACTGCACAACAAAACAAAGAAGGAAAAAATGGCATGGAGTAGCGCGCCAGGCCAAAGCCCAACTGGCTGCCCCACACCCAGCGCACTGAACCTAAGCCATGGGCCCAGCACGTCAGGCATTTGCCTTCTCCTTCCTACCAAACGGCCCAAAGGCCTCTGCATTCTCTTAGCCCACAGGCTTCACGCTCCAATCCAAAAAGAGGGGGGCTGGCGCCTCCTTCTCTCTTTCTCATCTTTCCCACACGGGCCCAAAGTTAACTCCCCAACGCTTAACCCAAGTCGAGCCCTAGCTCATCTTTGCGACCCACGTAGTTGTAGTCGATCCTCAACCCACGCTGAGCCACTACCGCACCAAGTCGACAACAGCAACCCCATAATTACAACAATGCCGTGGCTACCCAACCACTTTTTGACACATCCTCGACCCCCGTCGAGCCAAATTTCAAGCCCCGAGGCTCCAAAAAAAAAATTAAGAAGACAAGGAAAATTAATTTTTTTCTTACCTTGGGGCGGCCTGAAGACGCATGAAGCAACGAAAGACAATCCTTTGCATGGGCAAGTGAAGAAGATTGCTAGGGGAGGGGAAACAAATATCCTCTAGCTTTCTCTCTCTCGTAGGGTTGAACAAATTGCTCTTTTGAAATTGATTTAATCATCTACTTAAGGTAGACTTAAATAGACTTTGGAAGTAATTTATTTCCCTTTCCTGGAAGGATCTACTTTCCAATCAAAGTGGGAATCTACATCAAAATAGGAAACAATCTTATGTTTCTTAAAGCAAAGGAAGATCTCTACACCTACTGCCCTTTCCTGTGAGTAGCCCAGCAAATGTGGGGGCATTTATGGAGCCAAAAATAATCCAAAAATTATGGAGGTGACACATGGACTTTTGGGTTAAAAGGACAAAATTACCCTCGAGGCACACTAGGATTCCCACGCGCATGCAGCGGACAATAACGAATCAATCAAGGAAGAGTCAAAAGTGATCAATACGGTATTTATTCAAATCCCTCTCATCACTTCTCATCAATCCCTTATTGATTTTATTCAAAAGGTAACTCCCAAAATTTCCTATTTAATTTACGAATAATTGCCATGTTAATTGCAATATATTATTTCACATAATATCTTGCAATTATTCTCCAATTACCACCATATATGGCCTGTCGTTCCTCCACCAATAAGGCCGGCCACCCTCTTATAAATACCCCTATTATCCCACTAAAGTGTTAAGCCATTTCCTACCCACAAACTCCTAAATACATTCTTTTCATAATTCTAACTTTGGCATCGGAGATTCTTCGGCCAAAGCCCCCCATTCATCATGGGCGCGTGAGGCTTTTGACCTTAATCTTAAATGTTATTATTTTGTAGGTACATTTTCGTCAAATGTGAAGTTTGGCAAAAATTTGCATCCATACCCAGATTTCTAAAAATGCTCGGCTCACATGATCCAAAGAGAGGTCTTCGAAAATTTGCTTCTTAGCTACAAAACGTGACATGACTTTTCTAGTTGGCTCGTAGCAAATATGAATCAAGGACAGCCTTGCAGCCAAGAACCTATATATGGAAAAGAAAAGCTCCCGTCCGTTGTTGGAGCATCCAGTTCTCCATGTTGAATTTTTGGATCGACGGGCCCGTTGGGCCCCACTCCAATGACATCGATATTGTCCCCAACTTTACCACCTGTCAAATTCGTCATGTGTGAGGTTTTACCACAAAAAGTTTTGGTATTAGTTAGAGTGGGGTAATCATATTTAAACCCCTTGGTTTTCTTTCCCACCACCGATGTGGGACTTTAACACTCCCCCTCATATGTAACCCCATTTGGTGGTTCACACGTGAAGATCCACACATCAGCAATTGAAACTCAGAGGTTGGCTCCAATGGCGTCCAAACTTGTTTTCAATCTTTTTCAGGAAGTGCCTCTTATAACTCAGAGGCCGACTCTATTTTAAGAGTCCAAACTTGTTTCCAAGTCCTCACTTCCACAAGCCTTTGGCTTGCAGGGGCCGTAACCGTGGGTTCTGATACCACGTTGGATTTTTGGATCGACGGACCTGTTGGCCCACACTCTAACGAGACCGATATTGTCCCCAACTTTACCACCTGTCCAATCTATCAGGTGTGAAATTTTATCACAAAAAACCTCAGTATTAATTAGAATGGGGTAATCATATTTAAACCCCTTGATTTTCTTTCCCTCCACCGATGTGGGACTTTAACACTCCAGCCACCTTTGCCAGAACACCGCAAATTTGTTTGCTCTCGCTTACAGCTCTGATTGCTCACACTAGTTGCAAGTAGAAAATTTCTTTTCCGATGCCTGCACTCGTCTGAAAATTTCGACAACGTACCTGAAAAGAGCATCCCATCCCACTGAAAACAAATGTCTATCATCAGGTGAATGGCATCAATATATATCAAGCAAGTACTATCAAGACCAATTTTAATCACCTTTCCAGAGCAAGACCGTCCATGTTCAAAGCACAACGATAACCTCACTGACGGTGTACATGTCACCCGTTTGCAATACAGAGGAACCCTCAAAGAAGAATTTACATGATCCAGTGCCGTCGATAAGACTCAAATCCTATGTTCTATAAATCTCGTTTTCTAATATATATATACAGACATCGAAAATGAACTTATTTACGTACAAGCTTCGTGCAGACAAAATGGCCATCCATATTTACAGCTTCTGAAAATATGAGATGCTGCTTGAAAAATTTCAGCAGCTTGGATTATGCTATTTCCACATAAGTATGGAACAACATTATACAAAGCACCTCTGGTTTCTTTTCTGGTGGTGATTATCTTGCTGATATACTGAGCCTCATCACTTTGAATGCTCTTGATGCCGAAATTAGGCAGGCCCATGAGGACTAGTAGCCCAGCGCGAGCTCAAAGCCCGAAGGCGTTGGAAGTACTCTCCCAAGGCAAGAAGGCCTCGAGCAGCCTGGCAGGTTGTGAGGATGCGTGACATCTGCTGTAAGGTCTCCCGCCGAATATGATCAGCCTGTTTGGGTAAAAAGATCATTAGTCAGAAAACATGGAATCATAAAACTCCAACAGGAAACAGTTGGATGGTGGCATATAACATTACCTGGGTCACAAAGCTCACGAGAGCTTCCAATCTCTCCATGGCATTGGCCATCTGCGGGATATAACTGCCTTCGCCCAGTTGACCAGCTGCCACAGTCTCGGCCAGAGTGTGCTGGAGTTTATCCATACCTTGCGAAAGAGCATCTTCTGCTTGTTGACATGATTGTCTAAGGCTGTGAACATCCAAAACTTGTTGGTCTGTCAACGGGTCAAGGTGAGGCTGAAGAACCTGTAATATATATACTCAAATTCTGGAACTTAGTGTTGAAAAAATATGCCAAATGAAATTGTTCAAAGCATTGAGGGATTTCCAATAGAACAGTAAGGCCATGTTTTGGCGAGGGATTTCCAAATCCCAAGCGATTGAGGCCAAGTTAGTAACAAATGAACCACAAAATGTTAGTTATAGGAGATTAGTAATGAGACTTGCAAAGACATGTACGAGTGATTTGTAAATGATCATTCCAAGTAGTAATTTCCAAATCCCTCTAATCCCCTCTATCTAACAGTTTGAGGTCCGTTCCTTACAAAAAATGGCCTGAATCGCTCCCTTGGGATTTGAAAGTCCCTTACCCATACATAGCCTAAATCTTTCTAAAAATCATTATATATAGTAGTGAACTGCACAGGCTTAGCAGGCATCATAGGTCTGAAATCCCGAGGATGAAGTTAACATACAACCATACTATGGGGCAACCTGTAGATCATATTACATCCTATAACTCTAATATCCTACGAGTTCAACTGCAACCTGTCAAGTCTAAAGAACAAAAAAGCATCAATTATCTTCACTTTTGACTTCTATCAAACCATAAATTACCTTAAGAATCTCTGAAGGGCGAAACCCTCCGATCCACAAGAAAAACCGTTCAACTGATGTTTTCCACACCCCAGACACCACATAGAAAACGTCAGCTTTCGCAGCAGTTGATTTCATGCTGAAAAGCTCAAAATAGTGATTCATGCCACTATCCACAAGGAATCGAAGCTCCACATCACTTATACGAGCGTGCAAAGCAGTCTTCAGTTCACAAATTTGCCTGTTTTGTTCTTCCACCCAGTGTCCATACTCCATCTCAAATGTTGTTACGCCTGCAGAACTTAGAGTTTCGAATTTTAGAATACAAGGACATGTAATAAAGGTAATGACACAACATAATGAAGATATAGCAGAAATCACACTAACAAATAAACCTGAGTTTATGGTGCCAGAAAATCCAAGACGATTACTATCCAGTCCACCCCCAATATACACGCCCTGCTATAGTTTACAAGCAGAGAAGTTATATCAATTATTTTTTCTTCGGAGTCAATCAAATAATTGTAATTACATAAAAGCAAGGTAATCTTCTACCGACCTGTTGTCTTGCTCGGTCAAGTTCTTGCTCTAATTGAACAAGCTTCAAACGACTTGTTTCTAACTGCTGAACATAGGCCTGTGTAGGAAAACTCATAAAATTAGTCCATTCTATTACTAGTTGCATATATGATATCCTTTCAAATACATAGTACACTTCCTACCTTCTTTCGCATCCGGCTTTTACGAGCAGCCTCCCGATTTTGTGCAAGACGTCTTTGTACCTAAATATTGGACACATAAATAGTGTCTAAGCTGCTGGTGTGAAAGCACTAGCTACCATGATGAATTTTACTTCAACTAATACTTCACTAATCTCATTCTCCATTCATGATCATGACTAATCTCTGAAATCGTGAACATTAACAAAACAAGCATGACAATAAAACAGGAATTGCAGGTCATTCCACCTCTTAACCTATATTGTGACACTCTTTCATCAAACTTGTAAAAAATCTTGATCTGGAAATGTGTATTTCTTGACGAAACGCAAAAAAGATGACAACAGATCATGACAAATTATGAAGTGGGCATATATCGAAACGAAATATCTATACTTCACAAAGAAGAATCATCAGCGGAGAGTCAGAAGCGATGCTGGCAGTACATTTACCTACATGCTTTGTTAAAGAAAGAAAAGAGTTCACCATGAGCGTGAAGCAGAATTCCGGAGTTCTTACCTTGTCCGTAGGTTTAGTTGCTTCTTGGTCATACTTGCTAGAAGGTCCTAGAATTCCATGGGAAGTGTCCTCTGACTGGAGAAATCCAATGACAACAAATGAGTTGAGAAAACAGACCAACATGGGCGTACGTGCGCCAGGAAACAAGAACAAAAAGGCATAAATTTCAAAAGTTCACCTGGTTATCTAGTTTTATGTCTTCATCCAGTATCATGGATGCCGAGGCATTAAAATTGCCACTACTCCTAAAGCTTTCATCCCACATGCCAATTTGGTGGATAGGCTCATACACTCCCATCCTTCTTGAGGTGACAAACTGGGTGGATGGAGAATTCATGCTACTGGCAATGGAAGAAACCCAATGAACATTTCACACATACAAAAGCATGTGGTCAGCAAAACCTCGAAGATTTTCAGGGAGAGGGAAGTTGGAAAACCAGATTACTATAATCTCGATTGACATGCCAAAACCGATATCCATCTAAAATAAGGTCTATATGTATACCAATTCAAACGTAAGTAATAGTATACTGGAATTACTAAAAAGTAAAACAAAAAACAGCTGCATTACACTTTGATAAAAATTAGAGAGAAACAAGTATATCCCAAAACTCCGATGGGACGGAAGCTCAGAGAAGTATCCGTAGCTTCTGAAGAAATTATCACAAGTGTAGAGTTTCTAAGGTGATATATATATATATATATGTGTGTATGTATGTATGTATGTATATGCATCATATAAAACGATGGAATAACTTGAAGCTGAGAGATGCATCATGGTTTCCCATACTTTTAACCACAGAAACGAAACAAAAGGTTGTCGAAAAATATACCATACAAAATATTGTATCATGCGTTGAAACTGCACAGCACATGAACACAGAGAGAGAAAGAGATGGAAGAAGCAGGCAGAGGTGGAAGGACGGCATATATTTTGAGATTGAGACACAAAACTAATTAAGTCAACCCAACATCTTTTCTTTTCTTTTATTTTCTCTTCTTGTATTAACATCAACAACTACAAACAAACTAGTTGCTTTACTTCTCTTCTTCTTCTGCTCCCTTTTCTCTGAAACCAAACATCTCTTCCCAGTTCCCCCTTCTTCCTTCCACAAAAACAAAAATACAAAAGGAAATCAGAAACTCACTGAATATCTGAAACTAAAGCAGAGCAATTGGAAGTTGAATCGGAAACCCTAGCTCTAGCTGCTGCTGATGCTGCTGTTGCTGATCTCGGTCGATAGTCTCAGCTCTGCAAGTCCCATCATCGACTTTGATAGAGAGAGATAGAGAGCATGACAGCTTATTATAATAAAATAGACACAATTTTCAAACTTTCTAATCCCCCTATTATTCTAATTCAAACCTTCTTTAACATACTCATTAATAAATAAATATATTCGCAATCACTTATTTACACTGTTCTAAAAATCCCCGCCTAGCACCGCCTAGGCCACGCCTAGGCGCTAGGCGGCTGGTCACCGCCCCGATTAATGCCTAGACCGCCTAGGCATCCGCCTAGCCCACCCAGACCTGCTAAGGCGCCCGTCTAGACCGCCTAGGTGCCCGCCTAGACCGCCTAGGCACCCGCCTAGCCCGCCTAGACACCTGCCTAGGTTGCAACTCACTTAGATAAAAAATAGATAACTTTCCTTTTGCATTTTATTATTTCCAATAAATTGTAAGAGACTTATTGAATACTTAAATAAACACACATTATATGTTTGCTCCCTATGTTTTCATTATGTTCCAATACTTCATAATATAGATGTCATTCAATTTTCTAGTTTATGACGAAATTATGTATATTTTAAGTATAAACGGACACTTGTTTACACAAAATAGAATAGATTTACTTAAATCCGCCTAGTCGCCCGCCTAGGCTCCGCCTAGCCGCCTAGGCGCTAGGCCCTATCCCGCCGCCCGACTAGCGCCTAGCGCCTTTTAGAACCTTGCTTATTTATCATTCACCATTGCAACTCGTTGCTTCCTCTAATGCTTCGAATCACTGCTCCACTCCCTCCTCCATCCTGCTTATATAAATTCATGTGCTCATTATTTTCGTTCAATATTATTATCCACCATTGTTTTAGTGTTTAGAGTCTTTCTGACCAATTCCGTATTTCGTTTAATATTTTTTCTTTTTTTTTTTCTTTTTTTTTTTCGAACAAAAAAAATTCGCTCTTTCTTTTAGAATATAAAATAAATAAAAACAACTTTACCATACAATATTTTAAACCAATTAATATTTGTGTTCTTTCTCTGCTGTCTGAGAGCTAGTGTGAATGTGGGTGTTAAACAGAACACACAGAGAGAGAGAGAGAGAGTGTGTGTGTGTGTGTGTGTGTGTGACAGTGTCAAAGATTAAGATAAACGAACGAGCGTCGTAATACTCGTCCTCCCACTATAATGTATCCCACCCACCGCTAACGTGCGCACCAGGTGGATGGCTCTCCTACGTCTCTCCTAACCTACGCTTTTCTCCTAACCTACGCACCCCTCGCGTGTCCGCTCGCGTCGTATTCCCGGTTTCTTTGAGGACAGCTTGGGTTCGGAGGGCGTTTGATGTAAACGCGCCATGTAGAGGCGTGAACAAGTGCGTAGAGGAAATGAGGGGAGTTGATAATTTCGCGGGAATGGAGTGGCAGTTTTTGGAAGTGGGGTCGGCTTTGCGTGCCCTTGTCTAAGACTATCTCCAAAACCTAAATATTTTAACTCAGAAAATTTAGCTTTTAATCTACGAACAGCTTTTTTTCCTTCAATATTTTTAGGTTAAATTTTGGGTTAATTTCAGTTTATTACTCTGAAATTTCCTGGTTTTCAACGTTTCATACATGAATTTTTTTTCGTCTTAGTCTGGTACATAAAGTCTTAATTTTGGGACACTTTCATACATCCGTTAAGTTTTTTGTCAGAACCTCCGTTAACTGATGACGTGGCACCACGTGAACCATTACTAGATGCCACGTGTCAGTTTGGGCCTACATAAAATAAAATAAAAATTAAAAACCTAAAAACTTTCTTCACCGCCCATCTCTTCTCATCCTTCCTCCTGTAGCCACCAAGTCCCTCCTCGCCCTTTTCTCTCTTTGACTCCCCCTTTATCTCTTCCACTCTCCTTTGTCCTCCGCCGAAACTCACCCCCTTTTCCTCCACCGTCGATTTACCCTGTGTCTTCCTCCAACTTGTCTTCTTTGTCAACCCCACCCCCATTCCTTTGTCTACCTCATCGTCGTTCCTCTGTCGACCCTACTTCCGTCTCCTCATCTAACATCTCTCCTTCGTCATTTCGTATCAGACTGTGTTTTGATTGAGGCTGGAGCTGGATCTGAAATCGGGGCCTGGATCTTAAATCAAGGCATCTGGAGTACAGGCTTATGGATCCAAAGCTTGAAGAAGCTCATGAGCCGAAAAGATGCAGCACTGAGGTGGAGTCGGAGAGATTCAGTGAAGAAAAGAACGACGTTCCGTCTATTGTTGTCCCTTTTCTGGAGCGGGTCGAGTTGTCGATCTCTTCCATGAAGCACCTGACGTCAATCCATTGCAATTCCTCCTCCTTTGTAATTTCCAATTTCCTCTACAATATACCAAATGTTTATCAGAAAACTTTGTTTTTAAGCTCCAATTATCCTCTAAAGAAAAAATAATTGGAATTGGGGTGCTAATTAAAGCTTAGTTTTGAGTTTTGAGGCTCAAATTTGTTTATGGTATTTGCTTTGCGAAATTTTTTATTGATTCGATTTGAGAGTTAGGGTTTGTGAAGTTTTGGGAATTAGGATTTGAGAGATGGGCAGTGAGGAACGTTTTTAGGTTTTTTATTTTTTATTTTTTTATTTTTTTTATTTTATGTGGGTCCAAATTGACACGTGGCATCTAATCATGGTTAACGTGGACGCCACATCATCAGTTAACAGAGGTTATAACAGAAAACTTCACGATTGTATGAAAGTGTCCCAAAATTAGGACTTTATGTACCAAACTGGGACAAAAAAAACTTCATGTATGAAACGTTGAAAACCAGGAAACTTCAGGGTAGTAAACTGAGATTAACCCTTAAAATTTTAGACCGAAATTGTTAAATAATAAATTTAGGATAATTTCTTTCCTGAAGTAACTTAAAAAAAAATTATATGGACTATCATAATTTAATTTTATGAACATTTTAAGCTAACAATATTTAGATTCCGATAAATATTAAAACATCACTAAACCGACACCATAAAACTCGTGGAACACTACGAAAGAATATGAAACACATAAAATAAAAATTTTAATTACTTTATTTGTTGGATTTAAATTTGGACCATTAGATATCCTTTTTTACCGTTGGATTTGATCAAATTAGATCTTAATCATTGGATTCAATGAATTTATAAATATAAAACTAAAAAAAAATTACATATATGGTTGGCCAGAGCCACTAACCCAAGAGGGAATCCTGGGCTAAATTTGCCCCAGAAATGAGTTTTGAGTTTTAACTCATATTTGCCCCAAGGGTTAGATCAAGTTGGGGTAAGTTTAGAACCTAAAATTTGAGTTTTAATTGTTTAATTTGTCTCCAATTTGGGTTTTGACTTTGCTATCACATCCTGGCCCGGGACCCCACCACATCTTGGGCTCGACTCTGTCGTACCACGATATTGTCCGCTTTGGGCCGTGGCCACACCCTCACGGTTTTATTTCTAGGAACTCACGCGAGCATAACTTTCCAATGGGTCGCCCATCCTGGGAATGCTGTGGCCCATTCTCGCTTAACTTCGGAGTTCCTACATAACCCAAAGCCAGTGAGCTCCCAAAAGGCCTCGTGCTACGTAGAGATGGGAATATACATATAAGGCATAGAGGATCCACTTCCCTGGGTGATGTGAGATCTAACAATCCAACCCCCTTAGGGGCCCGAATAGGAATGTCCACCTGGACACCTGAATCGTGATGTGATGGCCGACACTTAGAAGGTGACGAAGCCATAAAGTGTAGTGATGTAGAAAATGCGAGTAAATTAAAACCTAAAAGTGACTAATTTAGAGTGCGCATGTGAGCGGGACTGAACCCATATCACACAAGTGATGTCAGAGCATATATAAAATGCAGTAAAAGAAGAGTAAGGACATTTATACCGAAAGGAGAAGTCTCCGACATAACAGCTTTTGCCAACTATCCTCATCGTCACGAAACATCTGCCGCTAAAATCCTGGAAGGGCAAAATACAAGGGTGAGTGGGCCTGAAAAATAAAGTTTTGTAAAACCTTTTTGAAAAGTGTAACCTCTCACTGTAAAACAAGTATATGGTTTCCCAAAAATATTATAATAATACTATGTAATAGTACCCTGCATCATAGTGAGCTAAAGGATGTAGGCACAACAAAAAGGTATCTCAACATCAAATTTCAAAACGTTATTACAAGAAAACAATGCTCATTAATTTATGTAGGCACACAAGTCCATTGCAGAGGTATTCAGACAATGAAACAGGTTGGGTGTAGGTTTTACAATCTAGTACTACATCACTTAAGCTGCACTAGTCGCATCACATATGAGTCCAAAACATCACACAAAAGGATAGGCTGGCACCTAACTCTGGATCCAAAGCGAATGTAAACAGTGCATGTGAACTACACGTGAAGCTAGTGCCTGGCCCAGGACAATACAAATAACTAAGAGACACCGTGAAACATGTAATAACAAGCAAAAAAAACGCTAGGATTTATGCTCACAAATAATATTAAAAGCATAAAGTGTACGAAAGTCTATTTGTGAAGCTAAACATGGCATGTCACATCATAATATATAAAAGCAGTTGTTGGGAAAATCACACACACACACACACACAGATATATATATATATACACGTAAAAATGAAAAGACCCACTTACATATATACTTGCGATGTCACATCCATTCGTGCTGGGAAAGCCGGAGTCTCTGATAGTAATCGCACCTACGCAATATTATTGGGACCTAAGAGTAAAACTCAACTTAAACGACTAAATTTGGGAAAAGGGAGTGCAGATTCGAAATCAGAGTGTCGAAATCCGATAAGATCCCGAGAAAATTTTGTAAAAAGTCCACAGTCAACCCTAAAAAGTCAACCAAGACGCCTCGGCGGTCAATTACGTTACAACTTTGAAATTTCACTAAATAGATATTAAAAATGGACTCGGGGCGTCCAAATTAGCCGAGGAGGGTTTCCGAGAAAATTTGAAAAAAGTCAAACCAAGGAATATTCCTGGAATATTCTGAAATATTCTAGAATCCATTTAAAATTAGACTGGGCCGAAGAGAGAGAGAGAGAGAGAGAGAGAGAGAAATATATTTTAAAAAAGAATAATGTCTGATGGGTAAGATAAATAGGTGGGGTTTCTAAACCCAAAATAATTATTTGTTTAAAACCACTTGCATGCCCAAGCAGTGATGTCACATCCCGACCCAGGCTACCACCACATCCTAGGCTCGACTCCACCGTAGCACGATATTGTCCGCTTTGGGCCCCGGCCACACCTTCACGGTTTTGTTTATAGGAACTCACGAGAGAACTTCCCAGTGGGTCACCCATCATGGGATTGCTCTCGCGCGAACTAGCTTAACTTCGGAGTTCCTATGGAACCCGAAGCCAGTGAGCTCCCAAAAGGCCTCGTGCTAGGTAGAGATGAGAATATACATATAAGGCTTACATGATCCACACCCCTGGGTGATGTAGGATCTTACAAGTGATGCACATCGCACGAGGTCTGTTTTTAGAATTCGAAATTATCTCTGGTAAATTTATACTATTTCAAACATAACTTATTCATTATAACTCCGAATTGAGTTCTGGCTGCGGCCACGTGTTCTTAAAAATGAGGACTATTCAAAATTAGTAAAATAAGATTGGTAAGGTGAAAGGAAAATTGAGGTCGACGTGGAAGTCCTACGTGGCATCTTAGGGGTATTTTGATAATTTCACTACTACTGAGAATAAAATACGATAAATCTCGGGATGGGATATAATAATCTACCCCCTTAAGAAAATTTCACCGTTGAAATTAGAAACAACATAATTTAATCAAGGAAGAAGTACAAATATCAGTCTCTCACACATTCATCCGTTTCCCATGAAGCCTCTTCAACATAGTGGTATCTTCGAATTCCCTATCGCTTGCGGCAACGCGATCGTAATGGCGTGCATTACGAGAGAGAGAGAGAGAGAGAGAGAGAGAGAGAGAGAGAGAGAATGAGTGTGTGTGTGTGTAGGCCATCAATATCACAGTCTGCAGCCTGCAATATCGACAACCGACTGTTGTCTCGATAAACAAGTAATGGAACTACGAGGGTGCAAAATTATCATTTTGCCCCTTGTTGCGAAAAGTGCATAAATCGTGCGATTTATGCCTCATTCGTGCTCACATGTTCGGAAGAATGTGTACTACCTAGAAAGACGTGAAAATGAACAAAGACTAACAAGGACTCAGATGTCCACGCATGAAATCCGCGTATGATTTCCACTTAGCTGGCCAAGGGTGCTTTGAAATTTTCCAGCGTTAGGGAATAAAAGAAAAATAAATGTGGGACGGGATCCTGCCAATTGGTCTTGATGATATCCTCGTGGATCGACAGAAGATGAGCACCCTAGTAAGTTGGTCGACAATCACCAAAACATCATCATGGTCTCCACTTGTACGAGGCTGTTTGTACATGAAATCCACGGTGATATTCTCTCATATCCATCCGGATATAAGGAGTGACTATAACAACTCGAACAATTTTTTTCTTCCTGCTTTGACTAGCTGACAAATCAAGTTCTTGCTTAATGCCTAAGCAATCTCCTTTTTCATCCGAAGCCAAAAGTGGAAGGGCTGGACTTGGAAATTAGTTAATAAAGTTTCCTGATGATCTGTAAGTAACGTCACATCAATACTAGTGAGTTGTAACTGAAATGGGATTTGACGGTTGAGTCATCCATGTGTTTTCCTATTGAGGTTGTCAGCAACTACGTTTGCGCAACCGGGGTAATACACGATGGTGCAATCGTAGACGTTGATTAATTTCTTCCATCGCCGCCGTCTGCAGTTAAGCTCATTCCAAGTGAAGATGTATTTGAGGGGTTCAAGGGAGTGGATGAAGATTTTGGCATGTTTCTCCATAGAGAAATCGCCATCAAGTTTTTAGTGTAAAGGTAGCAGTTGTCAACTCTAAGTCGTAGGTAAGATAGTTCACTTCAAGTGATTCCAACTGTCGAAAGGCATAAGCGGTTACCCTACCATGCCGCATAACACGTAAATGGTGCATGTGAACTACACATGAAGCTAGTCCTTGGCCCAGGATAGTACAAATAACTAAGAGACACCGTGCAACATGTAATAACGAGCAGAAAAAACGCAAGGATTTATGCTCACAAATAATATTAAAAGCATAAAGTGTACGAAAGTCTATTTGTGAAACTAAACATGACATGTCACATCATAATATATAAAAGCAATTGTTGGGAAAATCACACACACACACAGATATATATATATATATATATACATGTAAAAATGAAAAGACCCACGCACAGATACTTGCGATGTCACATCCATTCGTGCTGGGAAAGCTGGAGTCTCCGATAGTAATTGCACCTAAGCAATATTCTTGGGACCTATAAGTAAAACTCAACTTAAACAACTAAATTTAGGAAAACGGAGTGCTGATTTGGAATTAGAGCGTCGAAATACGCTAAGAGGGGCCTCGAGCAAATTTCGTAAAAAGTCAACGGAGAAGTCATCGGTCAACCCTAAAAAGTTAACCGAGACGCTCTAGCAATCAACTACGTTACAACTTTGAATTTTCACTAAATAGATGTTAAAAACGGACTCGGGGCATCGAAATTAGCGTAGAAGGGTTTCCGAGAAAATTTCAAAATTGTCAACACAAGGAATATTCGAAAGAATATTTCAGGGAATATTCTAGGACCCAACGAAGAAGAAGGCCCAAAGGTACTGGGTCGGGTTGACCCGTTTGGTGTCGCAGGTTGGCCTAAAGGTTTGGCCCATTTGGGCTCATGAGTCCGAGGAAGGCCGAAAACGGTTGGTTTGGCCAGGAAACTCGAAATGGTTAGCTTTAAAACTCAACCAAGATTCACCATTTAAAAACCAAAATGAAGCTAGGAGGGTAAGGATTCGAAATATACCATTGGATTCCTCAGCCGTGGCCGGTGTTGGCCAGAAAACGGCCCGAGACTCGCGATACTCCTCTTCGAAAACTAGGGAAAAAACTCATAAATCGGTTAAGGGTTACCGAGTTCAATTTTGATGCATTTCCAAGTGAAAAACCCAGATTTATGTCTCAAAATGAGGTTTAGATTCTTACCCAAACAAAATTTCGTGGGGGACGGAGTTGAATCCACCTCAGATTCACTTAAAATCAGCTGGAGTTTCTCGCGGGATTCTAGAAATGAGCACTGAAAGCTTGCATGTCAGTTCCTTAGTGATTCCCAACCAAAAAACCACAATGCATGAATATATTTAGTTACCTAGGATCAATTCCAAGTGGGTCTGCGAGTCACCACCCATGAACTCGACGGATTTTGCCCGAGAAAAACCACCAGAAACTGGGCACATGCACAGAGTGACATGCAGAGGTTAGAACTCGAAAAGATAGTCTCAAACCTCACCCATTTCAGTCCCCAACGAGAAAGAAATAAAGTGAAGGCTACAACCCAGATCGACCACAAACTCAACAAAAGTTTTGCCGGAATTTGATGTCGGGGATGAGCGTACATATGCAGAGGATAGCAGGGCTAAGAACACACAAATTAAAGTTCAATTCCAACAGAAATAGGAACTCAGAACTCAAAGAGAAGGAAATAATTTCACCTAAGATTGAAGAGGAGAGCTTGAAGCTGTTAGGTTTAATGGCACTGCACTTCATAGTGCACCGATGGCGCATGCAAGATCATCACTAGGTTCTTTGAGTCCCATTGATCTAAAAAATATAGGTTTGGAGTTCGATTTGTGAAGGGATTAAGGTGGTATGTTTTCTTTCTCGGTGCTGGCGAGGGAAAATGAGAGAGAGAGAGAGAGAGAGAGAAAGAAAGAGAAATATATTTTAAAAAAGAATGATGTCTGATAGGTTGGATAAATAGGTGGAGTTTTTAAACCCAAAATAATTATTTTTTTTAAAACCACTTCCATGGCCAAGTAGTGATGCACACCACATGAGGTCCGTTTTTAGAATTCAAAATTATCTCAGATAAATTTATACTTTTTCGAACATAACTTGTTCGTTATAACTACAAATTGAGTTCCATATGTGGTCACGTGTTCGTACAAATGAGTACTATTCAAAAAGAGCAAAATAAGACTATAAAGGTGAAAGAAAAATTGAGGTCTATGTGGAAGGTGTAACAGCCCGTCCCGATTTATGTACATTTATTATCCTCAAAAATGTGAAAGTACGATTTTACCCTTGAGCGTTGGGTTGAATTCTATTTTGGGCTTAAGTAAAGACCCAAATATTTGTTATGTTTGGACCAATCACCTCTTTTCCAATTTAGTGGGAACCTTTAGAGTGTGATTTGAACTTAGGGTTCTAAATTAGTTAGGGTTTGTAGTAACCTTACTTTAGGGCCAATTAGGAGCTAAGTTTTAGATTTTGTGTTGTGTGATTGGCTGTGGGAAGACACACGTGCACACACACCAATCTGAAACCCTTTTCTCTCCCTTCTCTCTCGGACCCGAGCCTTCTCTCTCACTCTCTCTCTGCATCTAGTACGACAGCACCTAAATCATCCCAAAACCTTACAGATCGAACAAACTAAGATCACCATTGTGATCCTTGAAGGTCCACGAGCACAACCATGTCATTATCTGGTCATGAAACCTTCGAAAAACCCTAGAATTCGAGAGGCCCGTCGAGGTACAGTAGCACCTGTTCGATAGTCGAGGTTTCACACGTTCTAAATGCCCAAAAAGGTATCTCCTCTTCCTCTTAAGTGCTTTGGGTTGTTTTGGTTAAGTTTGAACGTGAGTAAACCCTGGAAAATCGAATCTCCGGTATTATCACTATTCATCCATTTTTAAACGGTGAATTTTCTTGGGTTTCTGTGACCATAGGAGGCTTATGGACCATCTCACGATGCTCGGAGTGCATCGTTGGTGAAATTTGGACGTCGGGAAGCTCAGATACAAAGCTTCACAGGTGTGGCCGGATTTTCGTTCTACCTCCGACGTGATTTCGTGGGATTCAAGGCTTAAAATAGGTATAACGTTGTTCTACTCATCTAGAGCTTCATTTTGATATAAATTACGTGAAAAATGGTGCAGAAATGAGGTAGAATAGTAGGTTAGAAGGTTTTCTAGAAACCGGCGAACAGTCGTCGGCGTCCGGCGACTCGCCGGAGAAGAAGAAGAATATTCCGTCAAGTTGACAGAATATTCCTAACGGCAGTGAACGGCGTCAGTTAGATTAGACGGAATATTTCGTAATTCTGACGGTTATCCCTAACGCCGTTAGGGTTTCCGTCCCCTATGCAAGGCACGTGCAGCACGTAGGTGGCGTGTCTGGCCGTGCCTTGGCCGGTGCGTGGCGGCGCGTGGCTGCTCGAAAAATAATTCTAAAAATATGGGGATGTTCCTGAGGTTGTGTAGATCACTTTGGTATCTTCAAACACCCCAATTGAGCAATGTATGAGAAGTTGTTTCCTAGTTTCGTTTATGTGCTTTCAATTAACGTTATTATAGTTGTTTCTCACATAGGCGAGACCTATCCGGAGGACGAGCGTAGCCAGGCTAGGAACGGAGGTTAGGATCCGTCTACTTACCAGTGAATGGGCTTTTGGTTTTCCGTATATACCAATATGCTAAGTATTTTTCCCAGAAATGCATTTTAAATGACTTTAGCAATGAATTGCCATGCCAATATATTTATACTATTGAACATGCATTATGAATTGGATATACATGGTTGTTGACGTTGCGGGCGCTCAAGTAAGTTCCAGGTAAGTTTATGTGTTGATGATGAGGAGTTGTGTTATAATGATTATGATGAGATGCATTGAGAGCTCATTAACCTGCACCCCGGTCTTAGCGCTCCCGCCCATGGTTAGGGGCATAGTCTTTCATGTGATGTTCACCTCCCGCACCACACGCTCATCTTGGATCCAAGTTAGGTGCACAGTCCTGTCTTATAGACCACTTTCAGTGGGTTCGACTCGTAGGTGACCCGCGATCATTCGTATAGTCTTCACGTGATTATAGCACTAGAGCGTATTGTTTTACACCCAGTCATGTCGTATAGACCACTATAAGTGGGTTCGACTCGTGTGCAGGCATGATTTATGAGCTAGAGTTCAGTTGATGAGATATTGCAGTTATTATTGCATTTGGATTACTTAACTGATGATTTGGTTTATATGGCATGGCATATTCATGATTTGTTTACATATTTTGACGATGATGATTTGAGTTGAGATTTAGTATATGTATATACTATTTTCTGGGAAAGTATACAGGTTTTACGGCGAGGGGATATAACTGTTGTTAATGAAATGATTTTCGAAAAGCTTTGTTTTTGGCCCACTCACGTTTTCTGTTTTGCGCCCCTCCAGGTTTTAGGTAGCGTTTGTTGGTGACTTACGAGGCTACAGCGGAGGTTCTGACAGACCATCACATATGTAGGACCCTTTGGGTGTTATTTAAATTAGTACTTCTTATGCTGATTGCACTTAGGCTATTTATGCTCTGATTGTGTATACACACTTTTTTTCCATTCTTGCACCTTAGCTTTTCTAGCACTCTCTGAAGATTGGTTTTTATTCATTCGTAATTCTTTCTTTATTACTTCTTCCGCACTGTGCACATGGCTGCGTCACACTCACGTGACGGCCAGCATGCCTCGATCTCGATCGGGGTGTGTCAGTTTGGTATCAGAGCCTAGGTGTCGTAGTCCTGCATATTTGTGAGTAATCTAATCATTGTGATGTCTTCTGTCAGAATTATGCCGCCTCGTAGAGATCCACGTGCTTCTGTTGAGCCTAGTTTCCCTGATATTGCTCAGTTAGGGGAAGCTATAGCTAATGCCATTCAGACTTCACTTCGCCCTCCCCAGAGGACTCCTTTGGAAATGGTGTATAACTGAAGTTGCCTACTTTTATGGGTAATGAGGGACATGAAGGGGCTGAGAGTTGGCTCGATCATGTAGAGAAGACTTTTTGGGTTATGCAGAGTCAAGGCAACCTCCCTGCTAAAAGGTGGGTCGAGACAACTACTTGGCTTTTGGGTAGAGAGCTTGCATCCTGGTGGGATCAGGAAACTTATGGGTGGTCGCTTGAGGAAAAAGCAAACTGGGAGAATTTTAGATAGTCGTTCTATAAGAGATTCATTCCTCCAACATATCTTGAACAGAAGAAACAATAGTTCACTAACCTGAAACAGGGGAAGCTGACCGCTAACGAGTATTACAGGAAGTTCACTGATTTGTCTCGCTATGATCAGGAAATTGCTGCTAATCCAGTTGAGATGCTTCGCCACTTTAAATTGGGTACTAAAAAGAAGTGGCGCTCTATGGCAACTATCCTACCTTGTGCTACTTATCAGGAGTTCTATGAGATTTTGTTGAGGATTGAGGATTCTGACAACATGCCTAGTGAGAGTGAAGAAGAGGAAGAAAAAGGTAGTAATCTGAAGAAGTACGATAAAGGCAAAGGACAGTCATCTCAAGGACCTCGACAGACTCAGAGTTTTAAGAAAAGTGGATTTAGTTCTAGTTATTCCAGTGGGGGTTTTAGTGCCACGGGTCAGAGGAAAGGTGGTAGGTTCACCAGAGGATCTCGCTTTCAGAGGCCAAGAGAGTCGGGTGGTACAGGCGCTCCTTTATGTCGTAAGTGAAATAATCGACATTTTGGAGAGTGTCGTCGAGGTAGCAGCGGGTGTTATACATGTGGTCAGATGGGGCATCTGGCTAAGTATTGTCCTCAGAATCCGCAGAGACCTCAGCAGCCACAACAACTTTCCTTACCACCGCCAGTTCAGACCAGCAGTTTTTTGGACCTAGTGGTTATGTGGCGACAAGTCGTAGTGGTGCGTACCATTACCAGGGGGATCCCATTCCTTATGCTCTAGGACAGTATCAGTACCCTCAGGATCCCTATCAGCATAGTGGTTATGGCCAGTACTCAGGAGGACACATGCCTTATCAGCAGAGTGGCTTGGGTCAGTATTCAGCTGGCGGGTCACAGTGGCAGTCTAGAGGACAGCCCCAACAGGTTGATGTTGCTACCAATAGTGCTGGATCGTCGAGGTAGGACAGTCAGTCGGGTCAGGGACGTAATGTGCAAGGCCGAGGTGTTCACGCTAGTAGAGGTCGAGGAGGACGACAGTAGGCCCACGGGTGTATCAACAACATTACTTTGCAGGACGCCCAGAACCATCCTGATTTAATAATGGGTACGTTAAATGTTCTTGGTCATTTTGCTAGAGTCTTAATTGACTGTGGAGCTACCCATTCTGTCATTTCTCATACTTTTGCTCAGTTGACTCAACCTCATTCTATACCTCTGGGTAGACCTGGCAGTTTCTGACACGACACAAAAATAACGGGTTTCGGGTCAATACGATAACTTATGGGGTCATTATCGGGTGACACGTTAAGAACCCGTTAATAACGGGTTCTTAACGGGTATACACGTGGGTAACACGTGGGTGACCCGTTTCGACCCGTTAAGAAAAAAATTATTTTGATAATTTTAAAGTTTAATTACTAAACAATTTATTATAAAATATTAATATATACATTATATTCTATATTAAATATATAGTTTTGTATTATTATTCTATATAAGTTAAAAAAAAAAAGTTTTGTCCTTATTTATTTTTATTATGAGAGTTCTTTATTATCATTATTAGGATAATAAATTTTACTTAACATGTTCTTGTCCAAAATTAAAATAAACTAATATAGTATTTGTATACGTAATAACTAATAAGACATACATTATACATACAAGTATGAAAAATGTGAAAGAATATATAAACACTTGTGATTCATCATTATTCCTCTACGAGTAGATCATGGTTACACTTACATCATTGTTTAGATTTTTAAAATCCTCCAAACCCTCATGAATAATGTTCTCTATTTGAGGGCAAAATTAATAAAATTAATAATAATTATTGTAGAAGTGTAAAAAATGTAAGAAAAATATACAATCACTCATAGTGACAAGCTTTACAACTTTCATGAATGGGTCAACTTCGAAATCCAACACTATAATCCATAAACCTTAAATTTATATTTAACTGTCGATTGTCATTTACACTTTATTCTTGTTACTGAATTTCATTTTTTAAATTTTCTTTTTTGAAAACATGATCATCTGACGGATGTAAGAAGATGAACGGTTCAGATCTTTGATATCACATTTCGATATTTACGGTTAACTGAAATATGAGTCGATGTCATATAGTTTGTAGAAACTTTATAAACATCAAGCAATATTTTCACTAATCGTAAAACTCTGAACATAATATCAACGATCCAAACCGTTCATCTTCTTGCATCCTCTAATAGATCATGTTTTAAAAAAAAAAAATCTGAAAAAACAAAATTTGATGAGAAAAATGAAGTGTAAATGTAGACAATAATGAACGGTTAAATTTTGATCTATGATTTATATGATTATAGTGGCGAATTTCGAAGTTAAACTCTTCACGAAAGTTGTAAAGCTTGTTATTACGAGTGTTTATATATTTTTTCTATATTTTTTATACATCTACATTAATTAAAAAACTATTAAAGACTTTACTTAAATAATAGCCGTTAGATAAATGAGATTAAATCTGTACCGATTGATTCTATTTCAATTATATTATTACAATTTTTTTGGACTAAAAAACCCTTATATTTTCCATTGTTTTCCATATGAGTCCTGACTAGACCTAATCAAAACAAAACCTGCCCTCCCTCCCACTGCCCAGCCCTAAATTCTAATCCCTCTCTCTCGTCTCCCCACTCCCGCCGTAACCCTCTCTCCCAACCCGCCCGCGGAGCCGTCTGCTCCCCTCTCTCTCCCACCGTCTGTTCTTCCAAAATGCGCTGATCCGACAGCCACGATCTTCTCGTCCTCCATTCGTACGGCCTCTTCCTCTTTATTTCTCTATGTAAGTATTTCTCCCTCTTCGACATTGACACAGTGTTTCTTGCGTTGGATTCCTCTCTTCCTCTTGTTGATCTCTTCAATGTTACATTGTCCAGAAACGCATTCATCTCAGCGAGTCAAATCCCCAAAGTCCGTCATTTTCTGGCGATTTATGCGACGGCGCATGTAAGAAATTCGTTGTCATCATCATCTATTGTTGTTTTTTTATGAATCGGGTTTGGACACCCAATTTTTCCCTCTCTTTGAACACCTAGTTTTGATATGCATGTGTGTGTATGTGTGTGTGTGTGTGTTGCGTGTGTGTGATGTCTGTGTGTGTGTGTGTGTGTGTGTGTGTGTTGTGTGTGTGTGTTATGTGTGTTGTGTGTGTGTGTGTTGTGTGTGTGTGTGTGTGTGTGTGCTCTGTGTGTGTGTCTGGGTGTGGGTGTGTGTGTGTGTGTGCTCTGTGTGTGTGTGTGGGTGTGGGTGTGTGTGTGCTGTCTGTCTGTCTGTGTGTGTGATGTGTGTGTGTGTTGTGTGTGCGTGTGTGTGTGTTGTGTGTGTTGTGTGTGTTGTGTGTGTGTGTGTGCATGTGCTGTGTGTGTGCTGTGTGTGTGTTTTGTGTGCGTGTGCGTGTGCGTGCTGTGTGTGTTGTGTGTGTGTGTGTGTTTTGTGTGCGTGTGCGTGTGCGTGCTCTGTGCGTGTGTGCGTGTGCGTGCTCTGTGTGTGTGTGTGCGTGCTCTGTGTGCGTGTGTGTGCGTGTGCGTGCTCTGTGTGTGTGTGTGTGTGCTGTCTGTGTGTGTGCGTGCTCTGTGTGCGTGTGTGTGTGTGCGTGCTCTGTGTGTGTGTGTGTGTACTGTCTGTGTGTGTGTGTTTTGTGTGCGTGATGTGTGTTGTGTGTGTGTGCTATGTATGTGTGTGTGTGCGCTCCGTGCGTGTGTGCATGTGGGTGTGTGTGTGTGCTGTGTGCATGTGTGTGTGTGCTGTCTCTGTGTGTGTGTTTTGTGTGCTGTGTGCTGTGTGTGTGCTGTGTGTGTGTGTGTGTATGTGGGTGTGTGTGTGTATGATGTGTGCTGTGTGCGTGTGCTCTGTGTGTGTGTGCGATGTGTGCTCTGTGTGTGTGTGTGCGCGTGTGCGCTGTGTGTGTGCGTTGTGTCTGTGTGTGTGTGTGTGTGTGTGTTGTACGTTGTGCTGTCTGTGTGTGCGTGCTGTCTGTGTGTGTGCTATGCGCTGTGTGTGCGCTCTGTGTGTGTGTGCTGTGTACTGTGTGCTGTGTGTTGTGTGCACTGTGTGTGCGCTGTGTGCGTGTGCTCTGTGTGTGCGTGTGTGCTGTGTGCTGTGTGCTCTGTGTCTGTGTCTGTGTTTGTGTTGTATGCTGTGTGCACTGTGTGTGTGCGCGCTGTGTGCACTGTGTGTGTGTGTGTGCGTTGTGCGCTGTGTGTATGTGTGTGTGTGTTGTGCGCTGTGTGTGTGTGCGGGCGCTGTATCTTCTAGTTCTTTTTTTTTCTTGTTAAAAATTTCATTTATGTGACATATCCTACCTATTTAAAAAACTATTAATTAATTTATATCCATTTTGTTTCAGAAGCAATGGATGCTAGAGATTCAGATTCAATAAATGATGAGGAGTCCGTGGAGATTATAATGGGAACAGAACAAGATCTTGGAAGCGAAAGTATAGACAATACAAGTATGAGTTTTGCAAAGAAAAAGGCTAGAGCAATCAATTTAGGTAAGCGAAAACTTCGATCTAAAGTTCTAATGTCCTTAATTTTGCAAATCTTTTGAACATTTGATATTTTGTAATGTTCTAATGTTTTTTTTTATTATGCTCTTATTTCGGATATGTAAATATTTTGAACATTTGATATTTTGTAGTGTTCTAATGTTTTTTTATTATGCTCTTATTTTGGATATGTAAATATATACTTAAAAGAAAAATATGGTATGTTTTGGATGTGACAATATGAATATGATATGTATTTTCTCAAAAGAAGTATTATGCTTTTTATTTAATTATTTATTGGTTTAAAATATATTTTCCTTAACGGGTAACGGGTCGGGTCAAATTACCCGTTAATATTATCGGGTCGGGTCATTTTACCCGTTTATTTTAACGGGTGTTACACGACACGACCTGTTAAGATATCGGGTATGACATGAAAACGACACGAACACGGGAAACACGACACGAATGCCAGGTCTACCTCTTGGTTATGAGTTAGAGTTTTATATGCCTAAAGGAGAAAAGTGTTATGTTAGTTGTGTCTACCGGGGTTGTCCTGTGTTGATAGAGGATGTAGTAATGCCAGCTAACCTTCTCCCATTAGATCTTGTGGACTTTGATGTGATTTTGGGAGGAGACTGGTTACACTATAACTATGCCGACATCCACTGTCACGAGAAGACGGTGACTTTCCGCCACCCAGGTTTACCCGGAGTTACGTTCGTAGGTGAACGTAGTGGAGTGAGGCATGGTGTTATTTCTGCCTTGAGGGCAAAGAAGTTGTTGAATAAAGGGTGCCAGGGATACTTAGCTCACGTTGTGCTGAATGATACTACTCCAGTAGTGTGGAGGAAGTTTGAGTGGTTAGGCATTTTCCGGATGTCTTTCTTGATGATTTGCCTGGATTACCGCCTGATAGAGATGTGGAGTTTACCATCAATTTACTTCCAGGTACGGACCCTATATCTTTAACTCCATATAGAATGGCTCTTGCTGAGTTAAGAGAATTGAAAACCCAGTTGCAGGAATTAGTGGATAAAGGTTTCATTCAGCCTAGTGTTTCACCCTGGGGCCCAATGTTGTTTGTTGGAAGAAATACGAGACCTTGAGGTTGTGCATTGATTATCGGCAATTGAATCGGGTAACGATTAAAAACCGTTATCCATTGCCACGCATAGATGATCTATTTAACCAACTTCGAGGTGCCTGTGTGTTCTCGAAGATTGACTTGAGGTCTAGCTACTATCAGCTGAAGATTAGGAGTGATGATGTCCCTAAAACGGCTTTTAGCACTCGTTATGGTCATTATGAGTTCCTTGTGATGCCGTTCGGATTAACAAATGCACCAGCAGCTTTCATGGGCTTGATGAACAAAGTATTCCAGCATTATCTTGACAGGTTCGTCATTTCTTTATCGATGATATACTGGTATACTCTAGAACTAAGGAAGAGCATGTGCGACATCTCTCTTTGGTGTTGAAGAAGTTGAGGGAATATCGCCTTTATGCCAAGTTCAGTAAATGCCAATTTTGGTTAAATGAAGTGGCATTTTTGGGACATGTCATTTCAGCTCAAGGCATTCAGGTAGATCCTCAAAAAGTAGCAGCTGTGGAGAATTGGGAGCAACCATGAACCGTTACTGAAGTGAGAAGTTTTCTTGGCCTAGCTGGCTATTACAGACTATTTGTTCAAAATTTCTCATTCTTAGCTTTGCCGCTAATGAGGTTGACAAGGAAGAATGTTAAGTTTGAGTGGGATGAGAATTTTGAGCAAAGTTTCCAGCAGCTTAAGTATTGTCTCACTCATGCACCTGTTCTGACACTTCTAGACGACAATGGTAACTTTGAGATCTATAGTGATGCTTCCTTAAATGGTTTGGGTGGTGTTTTAATGCCGCATGAGATGAATTATCCTACACATGACCTTGAGTTAGCTGCTATTATCTTCGCTTTGAAGATTTGCAGGCATTACCTTTATGGGGAGAAATGTAAGATCTTTACGGACCACAAAAGCCTTCAGTACATTTTTACCCAGAGAGATCTTAATCTTCGTCAACAAAGGTGGGTAGAGCTGTTGAGTGACTATGATTGCACGATTGATTATCACCCAGGTCGTGCAAACGTAGTGGCTGATGCACTGAGTAGGAAGCCCCAAGGTCGAGTTAATGCCTTGTACGCATCTCGCGTTCCTATTCTTACAGATTTGAGGTCCACTGGAGTGAAATTGGGTCTAGAAGAAAAAGAAGAAGCCTTGGTGGAAGCACGAGAGGAAGCCTTACTTGCTAGTTTCCAAGTTAGGCCCATTTTGATTGATCGTATACTCGAAGCTCAAGGAAATGCTGAGGAAGTTCAGGATTTAATTTTTGCAATTTCTCAAGGGAAGAAAAAGGATCTCAGAGTCCGTGAAACCGATAGCATGCTTATGCAAGATAAACGGATGTACGTGCCAAATATTGAGGAATTAAAGAAAAAAATTCTTGATGAGGCACACATTTCAGCATATGCCATGCATCCAGGAGGCACTAAAATGTATCATACCATGAGACCATTTTACTATTGGCCAGGTATGAAAAGAGAAATTGCAGAGTATGTTAGTAGGTGTGCAGTTTGTCAGCAGGTCAAAGCTAAAAGGAAGAAGCCATTTGGTTTGATGCAACCACTTCCCGTTCCACAGTGGAAATGGGAAAATATCACTATGGATTTTGTGTACAAGCTTCCTCGTACACGGAATGGTTATGATGGCGTTTGGGTGATTGTAGATCGACTTACCAAGTCAGCGCATTTCATTCCAGTGAGAGAAAAGTATTCTCTGAACAAATTAGCTGAATTGTTCTTAATCAAGATTGTGAAGTACCACGGAGTTCCAGTGAGTATTATCTCGGATCGGGATCCCAGGTTCACTTCTAAGTTCTGGGTGGCATTCCAGGAAGCTATTGGTGCATAACTACTTTACAGCACATCGTATTATCCTCAGACAGATGGACAGTCGAAGAGGACGATTCAGACTTTGGAAGTATGCTAAGATCTTCAGTACTTCAGTTTGGTGATGATTGACATGAAAAGTTGGATTTAATGGAGTTTGCCTATAATAACAGTTATCATTCGAGCACTCGAATGTCACCATTTGAGGCACTATATGGTAGAGCTTGCCGTACACCGTTGTGTTCGTCAGAAGTGGGTGAAAGACCATTGGTGGGCCCTGAGATAGTAGAGGAGACTACTCAAAATGTTCAAATAATTAAAGCTAACCTAAAAGTGGCCTAGGATCGTTAGAAGAGCCTAGCTGATAGACATGCCACTGACAGAGTGTATAAGGTCGGTGATTGGGTATTCTTGAAATTATCGCCTTGGAAAGGAGTTGTAAGGTTCGGGAAAAAGGGTAAGTTGAGCCCTAGGTACAACGGACCTTACCAGATCATCGAGCGAGTTGGTGAGGTTGCTTATAGACTTGAGTTGCCTTCCGAGTTATCTAAGGTGCATAATGTGTTTCATGTCTCCATGCTTCGTCAGTATGTTTCGGATCCTTCGCATGTTATACCTCCTCAACTCTTAGAGATCAATCCGGATTTGACTTATGAAGAACGAACCAGTGACGATATTGGATTGGAAAGATAAAGTGCTGAGGAACAAGACTATTTGTATGGTAAAGGTTCTGTGGAGAAACCATTAAGTGGAAGAGGCTACTTGGGAGACTGAGGATCGGATGAGAGATATATATCCTCGCTTGTTTTATGAGTATCAGTGATGTATTTTGATGTAGAATTTCGAGGACGAAATTTCTTAAGGGGGGTAGATTGTAACAGCCCGTCCCGATTTATGTACATTTATTATCCTTGAAAATGTGAAAGTACGATTTTACCCTTGAGCGTTGGGTTGAATTCTATTTTGGGCTTAAGTAAAGACCCAAATATTTGTTATGTTTGGACCAATCACCTCTTTTCCAATTTAGTGGGAACCTTTAGAGTGTGATTTGAACTTAGGGTTCTAAATTAGTTAGGGTTTGTAGTAACCTTACTTTAAGGCCAATTTGGAGCTAAGTTTTAGATTTTGTGCTGTGTGATTGGCTGTGGGAAGACACACGTGCACGCACACCAATCTGAAACCCTTTTCTCTCCCTTCTCTCTCGGACCCGAGCCCTCTCTCTCACTCTCTCTGCATCTCATACGGCAGCACCCAAATCATCCCAAAACCTTACAGATCGAACAAACTAAGATCACCATTGTGATCCTTGAAGGTCCACGAGCACAACCATGTCATTATCTGGTCATGAAACCTTCGAAAAACCCTAGAATCCGAGAGGCCCGTTGAGGTACAGCAGCACCTGTTTGATAGTCGAGGTTTCACGCGTTCTAAAAGCCCAAAAAGGTATCTCCTCTTCCTCTTAAGTGCTTTGGGTTGTTTTGGTTAAGTTTGAACGTGAATCCTGGAAAAACAAATCTCCGGTATGGTCACCATTCATCAAATTTTAAGCGGTAAATTGTCTTGGGTTTCTGAGACCATAGGAGGCTTAAGGACCTTCTCACGATGCTCAGAGTGCATCGTTGGTGAAATTTGGACTTCGGGAAGCCCAGATACGAAGCTTCACAGGCAAGGTTCTAAAAGACGCTAGGCGCTAGTCGGGCGGCGAGCTGGGGCCTAGCACCTAGGCGGCTAGGCAGGGGACTAGGCGGGCGCCTAGGCGGACTAGGCGGATTTAAGTAAATCTATTATATTTCGTGTAAATAAATGTCTATTTATACTTAAAATATATATAATTTCATTATAAACTACAAAATAGAATGACATATATATTAGGAGGTATTGGAACATAATGAAAACATGGACAACATGCATATAATATCTATTCATTTAAGTATTCAATATGTCTCTTATAATTTATTGGAAAAAATAAAATGCAAAATGAAAGTTATCTATTTTCTATCTAAGTGAGTCGTAACATAGGCGGGTCTGGGCGGGTCTGGGCGGGCTAGGCGGGCGCCTCAGCAGGTCTAAGCTCCCTTTCTTAATTTTCAAACGACTAGGCATTAATCGGGGCGGTGGCCAACCGCCTAGCGCTTAGGCGGCGCCTAGCGCTTAGGCGGCGCCTAGGCGGGGATTTTTAGAACAGTGTTCACAAGTGTGGCCGGATTTTCGTTCTACCTCCGGCGTGATTTCGTGGGATTCAAGGCTTAAAACAGGTATAACGTTGTTCTACTCGTCGAGAGCTTCATTTTGATATAAATTACATGAAAAATGGTGCAGAAATGAGGTGGAATAGTAGGTTAGAAGGTTTTCCAGAAATTTGCGAACAATCGCCAGCGTCCGGCGACTCGCCGGAGAAGACGAAGAATATTCTGTCAAGTTGACGGAATATTCCTAACGGTAGTGAACAACGTCAATTAGATTAGACAGAATATTCCATAATTCTGACAGAATATTCCCTAACGCCGTTAGGGTTTCCGTCCTCTGTGCTAGGCAAGTGCTGCGCGTGGGTGGCGCGTCTGGCCGTGCCTTGGCCGGTGCGTGGCGGCGCGTCAGTGCTCGAAAAATAATTCTAAAAATATGGGGATGTTCCTGAGGTTGTATAGATCACTTTGGTATATTCAAACACCCCAATTGAGCAATGTATGAGAAGTTATTTCCTAGTTTCGTTTATGTGCTTTAAAATAACGTTATTATAGTTGTTTCTCACATAGGCGAGACCTATCCGGAGGATGAGCGTAGTGAGGCCAGGCACGGAGGTTACGATCCGTCTACATACCAGTGAGTGGGCTTTTGGTTTTCCGTATATACCTATATGCTAAGTATTTTTCCCAGAAATGCATTTTAAATAACTTTAGCAATGAATTGCCATGCCAATATATTTATACTATTGAACATGCATTATGAATTGTATATACATGGTTGTTGACGCTGCGGGCGCTCAGGTAAGTTTCAGTTAAGTTTATGTGTTGATGATGAGGAGTTGTGTTATAATGATTATGATGAGATGCATTGAGAGCTCATTAACCTGCACCCTGGTGTTAGTGCTCCCGCCCATGGTTAGGGGCATAGTCTTTTCACGTGATGTTCACCTCCTGGACCACACGCTCATCTTGGATCCAAGTTAGGTGCACAGTCATGTCGTATAGACCACTTTCAGTGGGTTCGACTCGTAGGTGACTCGCGATCATTCGCACAGTCTTCACGTGATTGTAGCACTAGAGCGTATTGTTTTACACCCAATCCTGTCGTATAGACCACTATAAGTGGGTTCGACTCGTGTGCATGCATGATTTATGAGCTAGAGTTCAGTTGATGAGATATTGCAGTTATTATTGCATTTGGATTACTTACCTGATGATTTGGCTTATATGGCATGGCATATTCATGATTTGTTTACATATTTTGACGATGATGATTTGAGTTGAGATTTAGTATATGTATATACTATTTTCTGGGAAAGTATACAGGTTTTACGGCGAGGGGATATAACTGTTGTTAATGAAATGATTTTCGAAAAGCTTTGTTTTTGGCCCACTCACGTTTTCTGTTTTGCGCCCCTCCAGGTTTTAGGTAGCGTTTGTTGGTGACTTACGAGGCTACAGCGGAGGTTCTGACAGACCATCACATATGTAGGACCCTTTGGGTGTTATTTAAATTAGTACTTCTTAGGCTGACTGCACTTAGGCTATTTATGCTCTGATTGTGTATACAAACTTTTTTTCCGTTCTTGCACCTTAGCTTTTCTAGCACTCTTTGAAGATTGGTTTTTATTCATTCGTAATTCTTTCTTTATTACTGCTTCCGCACTGTGCACATGGCTGCATCACACTCACGTGACGACCAGCATGCCTCAATCTCGGTCGGGGTGTGTCAGAAGGCCTACGTGGCATCTTAGGGGATTTTGATAATTTCACTACTATTGAGAATAAAATACGATAAATCTCGGGACAGGATGTCACACTACAACATCATTCATACTGCTTGTTTCTCACTATTTCAATTTTCGCCATGTAGTACTACGGTCTAGTTGTATTCATCTTCTCTTATAAGTGAGAAGTCTTAGACTTGATTCTCACCAAAGACAAATTTGAACCACATTATTAGTAGCTCATTGTGAGGCTAAACCCACCCTCTCCCCCTTAATGTAGAATTTGTAGATAATATCGTTTGTTCAAAAAAAAAATCAATTTCAATTTTCAGGCCATGCACATATTGCAAATAAAGCTCTATAAAAGGAATTACATGGTAGACATATGAATTCTACAATGGATATTATTGGTGCTTCCTAGTATAAGATATTTTTAAGGTTAAATTTTCTATTAGAATTTAAAATATGTGATGGTTAAGGGCTATAGATATTGTATACTCCAGTGCACCACCAAAATAAAAGTTTATTGAAGCAAAAGCACATAGGGAAACGACTTGTCATATAAAATGAAGGAACATATCACATTGCCACTAGGAATTAGTGTTACATATAGGGGTGGACATTAAAACATTGAAACCGAAAAATCAAACCGAATTGTAAGAAAAAAACCGTGAAAAATTGTGTTGACCAAAAAAAGTCAAAATCAGATTAAAAACATAGCCGAATCGGATCAAGTGAATTATTTTATTATTATAATTTTTAATTTAATGTTGTAGGGCCTTTGTAGTACCCATACTTAAAGCCGATATCCATTAAGTCTTTATTTTTAAAGAAAACTAATGAAAAGGGATTGAAAACTTTGAGTTTTAATGATAAAGACAAAATAAAGGGTAAAGTGAATAGTACCACGTTTGACTTTTTAGTGTTAAAATGTGGTTTTTCGTTAAAGTGAACAGTACCGTGGGCTGTTCGTTAAAACTCCCTTGTTTTTAAGAAAAACTAATGAAAAGTTCAAAAAAACTTCCCTTTTAACGAAAAGTAATTTTTAAAGGTATAATGAATAGTGTCAGGTAAAGGTAAAAAAGTGGTTTTTCATTAAAAGTGAACAGTACCGGGAGTGTTTCGTTAAAACTCCCTTGTTTTTTTTTTTTTTTTTTTTTTTTTTTTGAAACAAAACTCCCTTGTTTTTATCTATCTGTTCAGGCCTAATATAGAAAAGTCCATATTCAAAGCTTCCTAACGTAACTCTAAATAAATTTAGCACTGTCAACCAAGCCCAAAACCTAGTCAAAGTTTCAAGGGAGATATGGGAACTTTATCGAAAACTTCTATGTTTACTTTAACGAAAAAACACATTTTTACACTAAAAAGTCAATTATGGTGCTATTCATTTTACCCTTTATTTTATCCTTATCGTTAAAACTCAAAGTTTTCAAACCCTTATCATTAGTTTTCCTAAGTTTCAAACCCTTATCATTACGTCAGGCGAGTGTCATTCAATGCCCGTGATGGTGCGTCACCGACAACTTTTCTGTTTGTGGGGCTCGCGGCGCAGAGTTTGCTGCTGTTACCGTTGTGGGGCACATGGTGAGACGTCGTCCGTTGGATTTCCAACAGTAAAAAAAAAAAATTCAAACCTACCGCCAACGGCTAGATGACATGGCACAACGAGAGGCGTTGAATTTGAGATCAACGGTCCACGTTATTCGCCTTTAAAAATAAAAAAAATAAAAAAGAATTAACATTTAAAATTTAAAATTTTTGAAATGTTACCGTTGTGCCACATGGCACAATATGGAGAGTTGGATTTCAAATTTTTTTAAGTCCAACGGCAGAAATTAATTAAGTTAATAAAAAATTAATAAAAATGTTAAAAATTAATAAAAAATCCGAAAAAAATTTAAAAAAAAAATGATTTTACTTTACTATAAATACCTTCTCATTATCTTCTATATTACACCACAATTTCATATTTTCTCAAATACTTTCAACCACATTCCAATCATTCTCTCAAAGTTTCATTCCAATTGGTTTCCAACAAAATGTCTAATGATGCAGGTACGAATTGGACACTTATTGAAGATGTTACGTTGTGTTCTAGCTAGGTTGAAGTTACTCATGATCCGATTACGGGTAATGAGATGTAGTTGCGAGAAATGTGGAGTCTTATTGCGAGAAATCGTTGGAATCGTTTAGTCTTTGGAGAGACGCCTTGGCATAAACTACTGCTAATCTTCGAAGTGGGGAAAATTTAGCGAATCAAGTAACAATATATTATTTATTTGTTTGTACTATACCCAAATTTACATTAGCTACTTTGATTATAATTATTTCTTCTCCCACATTGTGTAGACACTTCAAGCACAAGCTTGGTATAATGCCAAAACCAAAAACAAAAACAAATCATTCACCCGGTGGGAATGTTGGAATATTGTCAAAGATTGTCCTAAATTCAGAGTTCTGCCTGTCGGTCCTGAAGTTGTCATGAACAGCACCCCTCTACACTCTACGCCCATTAATGACTCGCATGTTCATGAAACCGACACAGAAAAAGTGTCGGAAACGCCCCCTGAACAAGCATCAGGGTTGACTCGTTATCCAATTAGGCCTCTAGATAAGAAGGCATCAAACAGAAAAGGGAGTCTTCCAAGAATGATTATGCAAAATATATGGAAGAACTTGCTCGCCAAGGTGAATTGACTTTGGCGCAGGAAATGGTTAAATTTGAGGCTGATAAGGCTAGAGAGGAGGCAAGAGCTGCTGCTGCTGAGAGATTATTTCAAGCTAACAAGAGAGAAAGAGAGCTACTTAGGAAGAAAGGGAAGAGCTTAAAGAAGAAAGAAGGGCTCAACAAGATCGTGACATTATGAAGGAGCCTGTAGAGGGGAAGTCACCGAATTCTAAATATTTTTGGAATTCGGAGAAAGCGGACGTGGTGCGAAGGAGGCGTGCAAGGGAAGCGAGAGCAAGAGGAGATGGTCCTGGCACCACAAGAGGAGATGATCCTAGTACCACAAATTGGTTAGGTGATGATTTTCCATTCACGAGGGACTAGGGAATTTGTTTTTAATCGGAGCACATAATTTTTCAATCACTTTGGGTTGTAATTTCTTATTTATTGAATAGAGTACTTTATGTTGTTTCCAATTTATTGAATTTAGTACTTTATTTAAACTAAGAGTATATTTATTTAATTTGGTAATTTATTTAAACTAAGAGAATCTTTATTCAAAGGACATAAACACACCAAATAAAATTACATAAACATACCAAATAAAATTACAAACACACCAAATAAAAAAAAACTCACCAAATGAACTTAAAATCCACACCAAATAAAATTAAATAAACACACCAAATAAAAACAAACACTCTAAATGAACTTAAGTTTCTTGAGCTTGTTTCAATTCCCACCGGTGCTCTATCAAGTCAATTTGTCGGGCATTGTGCATATATGGGTCCTGAAGTGTAGTATACCGTTGAATGAGCCTTTCATTGTAACGTCCATCCCTTTGTAATGGCTCGTGTTGCACGGGTTCTTCGGTGGCGTCATGAGCACAATATATTTGTGTTCTAGAATTGGTCATCATGTTTGGCTCATATTCATCAACGACATCATAATCGTACTCATCTTCCACAATCATGTTGTGAAGAATGATGCACGTCATCATGATGGATCAAAGCAACTCTAAATCAAACATTCTGGCAGCACCCCTGACAATCGCCCAACGAGCTTGGAGGATACCAAAACAACGCTCTACATTCTTCCTACACGCCTCTTGACAACTTGCAAAGTGTTTTTCCTTTGCACTTTGCGAACGTGGCACTGTTTTGACAAACGATGACCACCTTGGTTAAATGTTGTCTGCTAGGTAGTATGGCCTGTGATACTTATGTCCGTTGACCCAGTACATGACTCTTAGTGCTTTTCCTTGCAGGACATCGTTGAACACTGGGGATTGGGCAAGGAAATTGAGGTCATTTTGAGCCCCCGGAACACCAAAAAAAGCCTGCCAAATTCATGTATAAAATGATGGCACGGCCTCCAAAATGATACTTTTTGCTCCTTTTATGTCCCCATAAGCTCCTTGCCATGCACTTGGACAGTTTTCCCAGGAAAACCTTGCATCTCGCCCTTCTTCAGAAGCCTTTGCAAGTCCATCTCAGTAGGTCTCTAGAGGTACTCTGTGGTGTAGATAGATTCGATTGCGGAGCAAAACTATTGGAAGTATGCCCACAAAGCCACTCAATTGATGTAATAGCTTTTGGAATACTTATTGTGTTAAACTTTTATATGTTTAATGAAGGGCAAAGTTTATTTTTAATCCCTATTTATTGTATTATGTGTTTAAGTAATAAGGGAATCCAAGGAATGTATTTAATCTAAGAGAGAAGTGATCTAAGTCAGTTAGATTAACGAGACCTTTCTCTTATGTTCATTCCTAAAACGTTCCTAGCCATATGATTGCCAATTGGGCATTGACAATCCGCTAAGGTTAGTATGTGTTATGTTAACTCAAGCGTGAGTATAACTAGTCTTAAGTCATTTAGTGTTGGACACTGAGATAAACATATAGGTGCTCAAAAGGTAATCGAGTACACTGAACGACGATCAAAAGAGAGTTCAAACATACATGTCATGTAAGAACTCATAAATTGCAATATACAAAGTAGTCCTTTGACCTGAGGCATCATAGATGTCTAATGTTTAGGTCCTTGATCTTTGATCATGTCAAAGGCATTCCATCGAGAATGTCCACGACATTGTTGGGGTCAAGCTATCTAGTCATGTAGGCATATGAGTGCACAACAAGGGATCTCTAACCTTTCATGGTGGAGGGAGGATACTCTGAGATATGATTCGGGAGTCTTTGGCCAAAGCATACGAATGTGACTTAAGAAGTTTGTTCCAAATCATATTCAATTGAATCATATAGAGAAGTATCACATTGGATAGTAGACATGAAACAAACTATCACTCAAACAATGTGATTAAGAGTATTGTATTAGAGAATGACCGTATTGCATTGCCATTGTAACTAGATAGGTTCTCCAACCGCTTCTACTTAGCTTGGGTAGCCATGACATATTGCTAGGTGTCACTCATGGCTTATGGAAGCCCTAAATATTAGCAAACACTATTCTTAATCAAAGGGAGAATTGAAATGTAGTTTCAATTCACAATCGATCATTAAGAGTAACAATCGCCCACTGCCTCGCTAATTGGAACCTAATGGATCATACACCAAGTAAGGATGAAAGTGAAGAAATATAAATGAGATGGATAAGCAATTAAATGGTTTAATTGATAATGGTCAAGATTAATTAATTAGTTAATTAATTATACGAAAGGTTCGTATTGGGCTTTCAAGTTAGTTTCGGGTCTCGGGGCCCAAAAGGGTTTTGGTCCACAAGGCCCATTGAGTCTAAGTTGTGTGACAACTAAAACTAAATGGAAATTAACCCAAATACAAAGCCAAAACCGGCCATAGGGTGAGTGGTAACAAACTTGGGTTAATTGCAAGTTTGCCACTCACATGTGAGGTGGTATAAAGGCATCTTTATAGCCATTCCCTCACTAGGGTTTTCTTGAGGCAAAGAAGAGAAACATTTTCTCTCCTTTTTCTCTCCCTCATCTTCACACCATCATCCTTGGTGTGGAGACTTAGAGGTACCAAATCTTTGGTATTTTGGAGTTCATTTCCTCATATCCTCAAGGAGTAAAGGAGTATCAAAAGGGAAGAAAATCACAAGGAAGATCTAAGGAGCTAGGAGGTGACTTGAAGGCCCTCCACTTGGGTGAATCCCTTGTGTAAACAAGGATGAGCTTCAAGGGTAATGAATCTACAAATCCTTTCTTCTCTTTAATTTTGTTAAAGAGTCTTGTGGTTCACCATTCACTAGGCTTTGAAGGTCATGGGTTTTAGAATTGTTTTTTAATGCATACCTAATTTAAAGTGTTATTAGTTTGCTTATGTGTTCAAATGTTCTCACATGTTCTTAGCTAGGAAAAAATTTATCCTTGAAAAACCTCATCAGGGACTCAAGAATGGTTGATTTCCCCATCCTCGCTATCTCATCTACTTGGTCTGCAGATGCTCCATATGCAAGCATCCGCAAGGCAGCAGTAATTTTTTGCTCAGGAAGGGAACCCATAACACCAAAAGCATCCTTTTTTTGCACAAAGTAAGAATCATGGTTGCAACATGATTTTGTTGAACAAATGTCGTTCCATTCTAAAATGACGTCTAAAGTACGTATCAAGGAATGCACTATTACGGACAAAATAATCGTCCAAGAGATCTGTACCTCATCGTTGCCTGCTTCTATCAATATTTGCGGAACGGCTGGGACTGAAGATTTGAGCCATAACTTGGATGACTCGACGAGAATGTGAGGCTCTTTGGCTTCTTGCTTCGTCATCTCTCCTTCTACGCTCCTCATCCTCATCCTCATCCTCATCCTCTTCCCCTTGCTTAAACAATTGTTTCTCTTGCTCATCGATTTCCCACAACATCCTTGAAGAAGACATTGTAAGAAGGAAGCATAAACTATGAATAATGATAGAGATTTTGATTTTGGTGTGTGATTTCTTAGAATGGATGGTGGGTTAAAGGATTAGGTTGTAGACAATGCCACATGACATGCCGTCATGCCGTCATTAGGTTGTAAACAGATTGTGACACGTGGTGCGACATGATTGGTTAAAAATCTTATTGGAAATCTATCCTTAACGATTCTGAAAAGGTAATGACATGTGGAACGACGGCATTAGATAAATATCTTATCGAAATCTATCACAAAAAATTATCTTTTCGGATAAGGACATGTGGCGCAACAAGAATGATTAAAAATCTTATCCGAAATTACAAATAAAATTATTTTGTATTATTTTATAAAATAAAAAATACTAATATTTTATTTCCTATTACTATGGCTATTCAGTTTAAGGGTGGAGATGCAAAAGGCAGTTACTATTCATAGAAAGCTATTCAATAGCGAGTTGCCCTAGGGGACCTTTGCAACACTGAAGTTGCTCTAAGACCATCGCACTTCCCTCACATCTGCAGCCTCTGTTTAACTATGTTTTGGGCTTTTCATAAAGCTTAAAATTAAAAGCAAATGAAAAGTGCTAAGATCATCTCCAAATGAGATGTCAAATTATAAACAAAAAATTTAAATTTGACAGCTTATGTGGCACTTCGACATTTTAAAATTTTTTTTTCTCCACCCGACATGTCAAGTTAAGTTATTATTTTATTACATTATTTTCTTTTCATTATTTTTGTTATATATATATATTTATTTTTATATATTGGTGAAGATCTGATTTATTTTAAAGAAACATTAAATTTTTTGTTAAAATAACAGCGACATGGCCTTCTGCTTCAGTGGCCATTTCACCGGAGCAAATCTTGAGAGTTTTTGTGCGAGATCGACTTCCCAATTGGATTCTAGGTCACGCTCTAGTTGCACTCTATAAAATCCGCCTCCATTGCTGTCGTTGCTTCCACCCGGATACTCTTCGAGTTTTTGTGCGAGATTGAACTCCCAATTGAATTATAGGTCATGCTCTGCTTGCACTCTATGAAATCCACCTCCACCATCGCCGCTGTTGTTTCCACCCGCTTCGTCTCTGGCGTAAGTCATCTTTTGTGAGTTGGATTGGGCATTGGCGCATTGTGGAGGTGCTGGATTCACATTTGGTGGAGACTAGGGTTTTTCAATTTGGGGGCTTTTGAAAGCGATGATTTTTTAGTCGAAACATGTCCACATAGTCTGTGATAGATGGAAAATCAAAGATTTTCTTTGTGATTGCAGTTCGTGAGCTTTGTCTTGTTTCAACGGGAAGATGGGAAGAGCGAGAGAGGGCAAATAATTTAACAAAAAAGATTTAGTAATCAATTAAAAATTATTTGAAGCTGCTGTCAAATTTGACAACAACACCTCCTACTGTCTTTCCATGTCATGCCAGGTAGGATTTGACATTTTGGATGGAAAATTATAGTTATTGATGATGTGGACCTTTTGACAACTCCCTTGGAGATGCTCTAAGGCTCAGAACCGGTTGAAAACCAAATTAGACCTGAAACGTTTTGGTCAGGTTTGATTCGGGTTTTTTTTATTAATATTGATAAGAATCGAACCGGACTAAACCGTAGTTTTTTTGGGTTTCAAGTACCACTTTGAGAGGTGAATCGAACTAAACCAAACCATACCAACTCTTAATTAAACAAACAGTAGAGTATCAAATTATTTCAAATTTTCAATATCGCCTAATGTGTGAGGGTGAATTGTCATTCCCTGAAATCGAGTACATAAATGTCACGACCTATTTGTCAATGTAATGTGTTAACACTCAAATATGGTGACATCAACAAAGGACAAGCACGGCCAACCTTGGTGGGTGAGAGTGTGTTGGGAAAATTAAAACCACAGGATTTAAGTGGTTCACACCAAATGAATGAGCTATGTCCATTAAGAATTTATGTTATATATTTGTCAAGTTTACAAAATCTCTCAATAGTAATCTCTCAAATACAAATGGCAAACCTTTCTAGAATTCAACCCCTTGTTTGGGTTATTCCTGCTCTTTATATAGGCTCTCCCTCAACCCAAAAAGTTTTGGGCCTTAATTCTAAGGCTCTTAACTGGCAAGTGGCATACAAGTGATTTTGGAGATCGGCACGTGCAACAATGTTAATATTTGAGAAGGTCTACGATGTGTGGTAATGTGTCGAAAAAGCTATCAAACCCATCATTCGGCTCAAGCGATTGAAATGTAGTCATACCGAGTCTCACCGTAGGCTATCTTCCTTGTTGACGGTGGATACGTACTTAGAGTTGACATCTGAATAGACATGTCTCTTGAAACTTTGTGTTGAAAAGTTGTCTAGTCCATCGCTTGGCTAAAGTGGTCGCAAAGTGTTCAAGTTGATCGTTCTGCTTATAGTGCTTTCGATTACTCAAGGCCTGCTCGTTGTTGAAGCTTCTTAGGTTGATGTTGTGGGCAGGGCCGGCCCAGGCCCAGTGCTGGTAGGGCGACCGTCTGGGGGCCAAAATAATTGGGGGCACCAAAATTATTAGGGTGATATATTTATATATGTTTTCATAAGAGTATAAATTTATAAAATTTGGTTCAAGGACAAAGAAATTTAACTAGAATGGGTGGTTTTGTTGTTTAAAATTAATGAGGAGGTCTTGAGTTCAAAACACCATGTGTGCTTATTTACTTTTCAATTTTTACAAATTTCTTTTCAATTTTTACAATTTTTACGAATTTTTGTTTGGTTGTTAATTTATTTTTAATTAGTAGCTAGTAGCTATGTGGGTTGTTATTTTTAAAACATTTGTTCCAATTCAAGTCTAATCTTCAACAAAGAGTAATGTGTTGACCAAATTTTTAGACCAAATTTACAAATCATATGACGTGTCATAAAAAAGTTTAATTTAGTACCCATTTATTACTTATACATATCAACTAAAGACTCAAAAACATCATTATTTTTTTAGTCCCATATTGACAAGGTTAGTAAATAAGAAAAAACACCTCACGATTCATACAAAAACACTTTAAAAAAAGTTCAGATGGAAAACAAAACTCATATCTATGTACTTGTAAACCCGGAGTTTTTTTTGTTTCCTTCTCACGATACAAAATAAATTAGCTTTTCCGTGTTTCTAAATTATTTAGTTTGAAGTGTTTTTCTAAGTATAATTGTATCGATGTCTTACGTATGAAAACAAATATTTTTCTTATATAAAATGAGGGCACATTTTGTGGCATCGCCTCGGGCCTCAAAAAACTCTAGATCGGCCCTGGTTGTGGGCCTGGTAGCTGGACCATTATTCTTGTGGGTGTTTAGTGGACTTATTTAAGAGGTCAATACTAGTATGTTAACATAAAGCTACAATGTCAAGATAGCCATTATGACACCATATTCCTCATAGGGAGTAAGGCAATATGAGTTGAAAGAAAAATAGTTTATTTAGTAACAATGAGGAGTGAAAATTAAGGGATAAGCAATTTCAGTTTTGTTTAACATATTAGTCAAACTACAATAAAACTAGATTATATACAAAATACAATTTTAGTAAAAAGGAATGAGCTATGTCCACGCATCACCTCTTCAAGATCTCTTACATTAAAAAACAATTGCATTTAGAGCACTAACAAGTTAATACTAATGGATATTTCTTACAAAGCACGACATTAAAGATAGTCTGTTAGTTGAGCAAACTGAGATATCGCATATTGGGCAAGATATCCAACGGGTTAATACTAAGGGATATCGCTCACAAGACAAGATATCAACTTAATTGAATCGAATGAGGTATCGCACATTGAGCAGGATATTTAACGACTTATATTAAGGAATATCAGTCATAAGGGAAAGATATCTTATTTTCTTATAAGCAAGTGCCTGTGTCGTCGGTACTTCAAACAGAAGTGGCCTTACAAGTTCGGGGTGCCCATAGATCCCTTCTACTACAATGCTCGAGACCATACTGCTTCCACACTGTCAGCGTTTTAACTCAGCCAAGGTTGGAGGAGTTAAGGAATAGGTATCGGATGCCGACCGATATCATTCTTTGAGCGCCGACGGAAGGAGAAAAGCCTAGCTGGCCACTGCGTAGGCGGGTAGCCTTCTTCGCTAAACTCTTCAAATCGGGTGTTTGGCTGCCACTTCACTCTTTCTTCCACATGGTTTTATCCCACATAGGCCTAGCTCCCCAGCATGTATGTGCTAATTAGGGCTTATTTTGGGGTTTAATTTTATGATGTTATCCTTCTCACCAAGGAGGGAAATATATATTGTACAAGATTGATTTACAAGGAAAGAAACACCAAATAATATCCATCCTAATTACATCCTAATTACAAGGATCCGAAAAGGTAACTAAGCTAATTACAAAGGTCAACTCTCCAACATTCCCCCTCAAGTTGGTGCATATATATTGTTCATGCCCAACTTGACGAGAGAGTTGTAGAATGCTTGACTGTCAACAACTTTAGTTAAGATGTCCGCTAATTGATCCTCTGACTTTACGAACGAGAATTAAATAATATTCCCATCCAACTTCCCCTTAATGAAGTGTCTGTCAACTTCCACATGTTTCGTGCGATCAGGCTGGATTGAGTTGTGTGAGATATCAATCGCTGCTTTATTATCACAAAACAAATTCGAAGCCGACATTGAAGGACACCCGAGTTCTGTGAGTAACCTCCGAAGCCATAATAATTCAATACTCCTTTTGCCATACCCCTGTATTCTGCCTCTGCACTTGATAAAGCAACCACTTTTTGTTTCTTACTCTACCAAGTCACTAAATTTCCCCCCACAAATGTAAAGTAACCTGATGTGGACCGTTGATCAGTAATATTCCCTGCCCAATCTGCATTGGTATAACCTTCTATCCGGTAATGACCATTCTTGGAAAACATGATGCCTTTGCCCGGGGAGGACTTTAGGTATCGTAGAATGCTTTCAATCGCACCCATATGCTTATCACTCGGGGAATGCATAAATTGACTAACAACACTTACTGCATATGCAATATCAGGCCCGGTATGAGATAAATAAATTAACCTCCCAACTAACCTTTGGTAACGATCTCGGTTAGTGGGAACTTGATCAGGGTGCACGACAAGATGTTGATTTTGGACCATAGGGGTGTCAACCAGTGTACAACAAGCATTCTGATTTCGGCTAACAAGTCAAGAACATATTTTCTTTGAGATAGAAATATACCCTGTTTAGATTGAGCTACTTCTATACCCAAGAAATATTTCAATCCACCAAGATCTTTCATCTCGAACTCAGTTGCTAAGTAATCTTTCAGACTTGAGATTTCCTCTTTATCATAACAATCATATCATCCACATAAATAATCGGAATTGATCTGCCTGAACCCATACTTCTCATAGTCGTTCGGAACCTACCAAACCATGCCCGAGGTGATTGTTTCAAACCATACAATGCCTTATTCAACTTACACACCATTCTGGGTTGTGAAACCGATGCATAACCAGGTGGAATATCTATATTCACTTCTTCTTTAAGATTACCATGTAAGAACGCATTTTTCACATCAAATTGCTGTAATGGCCAATCCAAGTTAGCCGCCAATGAAAGTAACACTCTTACCATATTAATCTTTTCTACCGGAGCAAATGTTTCTGTATAATCAACACCATATGTCTGAGTGTATCCCTTGGCCACCAATCGTGCTTTGTATCGTTCAATCGACCCATCAGCTTTGTACTTGATGGTGTACACCCATCGACATCCCACTCTCTTCTTTCCTCGAGGTAGCGGAACTAAATCTCATGTTTGATTTTTCTGAAATGCATCCATTTCTTTCTCCATTGCCTTAGTCCATCGATCATCAGATAATGCCTCATTCAATGAACTTGGTGTGTTATCATTGGATATTTATTGTACAAAAGCTTTGCCGGGTTTTGATAATTTATGTGATGACATATAGTTGGCAATGGGATACTTAGAGCATTTCGTTGTTTCCGGTGAATATCGATTAGGTGGTTTTCCCCGGTTGTGCCTGAAAGGTAACTCATAATTCGGAATCAATAGGGATAGTAGATCTTACCTCAGGAATATTCAATGCAGTATGGTCATCTGGTGGTACTATATTTTGAGACGAGGGGGAGTAGTATCAGTGGAAGTCTCAAGATCGGTAAGTGGCAGCACTGTTGCCATGGGTGAGGACGGCACTGCTGTGCCTGCCACTGGTTCTGTGGGCAGCGATGCTGCTTCTGTTGGCTGGGCTGGCAGCGTAGCCACTGCAGGCTCGGCTACTGGTTCGACTAATAGTGGTAGCGAAAGATTAGTGGTAGCAGCCATGGTCTAAACATGCTCGTCATGTAGTGTCTCCCCCTGAAGAGAAGGGTTAGAAGAAACCGAAGAGTAATACATCTCAGACTCGGAAAAAGTAACATCCATGGTAGTATATATCAGACGTGAATGAGGGTGGTAGCAATGGTACCCTTTCTGATATAGTCCATACCCCATGAAAATGCAACGGAGAGCACATGGGTCAAGTTTGGTCCGTTGATTTTTATGTAGACGAATAAAGGCAACACATCCAAAAACTCGCGTTGGAAGCACCAAAATAGATGGTAGAGCCACGAATGTAGCAAGAACTTGCAAAGGTGTAAGAAAATTCAATACTTTGGATGGCATGTGGTTGATAAGGTAAGTGGTATTCTGAAGAGCAACATCCCAAGAGGAGCGGGAAACATGCGCCCCAATCAATAGTGATTGAACCATTTTTAATAGATGGAGATTTTTGCGCTTAGCCACCCCATTCTATTGAGGAGTCTGAGGACAAGTAGTCTAGTGGAGGATATTGTGATTAGTTAAATAATGTGTAAAATTATTATTAACATATTCACCACCATTATCAGAACGCAAAATCTGGATTTTAGTAGAAAAGTGTGTCTGAACCATGGTGTGGAATGTCTTAAACACCAGAAACACATCACTTTTATTCTTAAGAAGGTATAACTATATCATTCGTGTGCAATCATCTATGAAAGTTACAAACCACGTAATACCAGATGAAGTAGTAATCGGAGATGGTCCCCAAACATCCAAATGAATAAGACCTAAAGGAATAACACTTTTATTAGAATTCAACGAATAAGAAACACGGTGACTCTTGGCACTTGACATTCTTCTAGTTGCAAACCCTTGTTTGCAGAAGGTTATAAGGTGAGACTTTGGGCGATTTAGAGGTTTTACTTAAGGACGTCATTGATGAAGAACGAAATGATGTAAGGGAATTTTGAATTGGTATGTGAAGAAAGTTTGAGCCTTTTTTCCTTAAGTGATTTGAGGGCTCTAGTAAAGCAAAAGGAAAATATTTGGAATTATATATGCGTCGCACATCAGAACCATCTAACTATTAAATATAGATCGACTCACCTTGGGATCAGCGAATTCGACGGTTAAAATCATTGAAGAATATCGAAGGTAATTTCTTACTTTTCGTGCGCACGTAATGAGCGTAAAGTTTCATCCTTGTGAACTTTATGGCATGTTATTCAAGGCCGTGCATAGAAATCTGAAACGTCACCATTGCACTCCAAATGTTGGATCGTTAAACGAAGAAAGAAGACTAAAATAATATGTATTCCAGCTTACTCTGAAAGACATTGTCTTTGGATAACTATCCATCCTCAAAGGGAACAAGTTGCCTTTTAGATACATAGTTAGGGGCAATCGTGGGACATGATTTTCTAGAAGCATAGTAAAGCTTATTCGAATATCGATACCTCAGAAGTCTAGTCATGTAATCATTATCTTTGAGCAGAGCTGGATCAGACGGGGCAGTGGTGCCACCATCATCCGGTTTCGAGGCAATAGGCAAAGTCCAAGCGACCCCGCTGGATGACCATGCTTGTTCCGCAAAAACACGAGATATGATTCAAATATGGACACAACTAGATTCCTCATAAATCTTGGAGTTCCTACAATCTAGGTATTTGTGTGCACCATAAGTAATCACAACTCCTAAGAGGGTGCAATACCTGCGTCTATATATCCTCTAGGATTCTCCCTGCTTAGAACAATGATTCTATCCTAAACAGGTCCCTCCCCACAGAAAATACACCTACATAAGGTTCGTCTCTAGTAATGCAATCTCAACACTTTAACTCTCTTGCCCACTGCTTGAGTCTAAAACTGCTTACTAACTTGAACATCGGAGAGCCTTTGGCCAGTATAGCCATCTTCCGTCTTAAGCTTGCTCACGATTTTTCTCTATTTTGCAGGTTGCTCGAATTTGTGGCTCCACCATCCGCGGCGGTGCGCAGATTTAGTTCCAACAATCATCTCTGTAAAAAAAAAAACTCAATAAAATATAAGATCATTTAGCCATCGAACTGCAGAAAAACATGTAATCAGAATTGATAAAAGTGTTATGAACCATTTATCTATTGTCTGCAGTTAATTGACTAAATGACCTTTATTTTCATTGACTTTTTGCACATATGATATTTGCAGAATGACTTACCACACTAATGATTCCAATCACAAACACAAAATTTTGTGAAATAATTATAAAGCATTCTCATTTTTGAGTAGCCAATGCTTTATTCAAATAAAAAAGGAAAACAAATACAAAGTTACATTTGATTAGCACTTCGTAATGAATGAGGAATCACTCTCCTACTATTCTCTCTCATTTATTTATCTCCCCTCATATTCCTCCTTTCTTTCCAGCCATTCATTTGATTGCCAAACTAATTCAAAGCTCAAGATTAGGCCACGTAACAATTCAGACTTCTAATTGAAAAGAACAGGGAAGAGAAAAAGCTATAGAAGATTGAATGGCAAAAGGCTCGATGATTTTGCATGTTGTATTGGTAGATACACACACACATATATATATATATATATATATATATTTACATGTGGTTGATGTCGGGAAAATACAAATATAAAAAAAGATACTATTGGGGTGAGGTGGCCTACTCTTGAGCTTTGAATTAGTTTGACAATGAAATGAACGGCTAGAAAGAAAGGAGGTTGGGGTGAGGTGGCCTACTCTTGAGCTTTGAATTAGTTTGACAATGAAATGACCGGCAAGAAAGAAATGAGGGGATGGGAGAGGAGAAATATGAGGGAGGGCTACTACAAAGTAAGAACTCAAAAAAAGAGTTCAAAATAGCCAAGCAAAAACCTAACTCCACAAAAAAGAAAAAGAAAATTACAATCAAATATACCCAAAAAGAGCAGCTCATAGCAACGTTCAAACATAAAAACCTAGACTTGAAATAATAAAGCAACCACCTCTACCAAATTAGCCGCCCACCACCGCAAATCCATTGCCACCATTGAAAGAAAGGCCAAAGATCCCAAAGAATGAATGTAAAACAGGGATACGCAAGCTACCCACACTAAGAGTGCTCTTATAATCCTACCAAATAGTGCAAATTGCACTTCAAATGCTATCAACCAAGGTGAGCAACAAGTGAATAGAAATCTCACTGTTTTCACTTTTGATTAAATCCATCTTATCCATATCTATGAATACCAAACAGAATTTGTAGGCCCGTACACAAACTTCCCACTATATATATTTTTTCTTTCAAAATGCTTCCCACAATATTAAGTTTGGCAAAATAAAAAATATTATTTTAATACGTTTAGATTATTAAATGATATTCGATTTGAGTGATTTTTTATATAATTGATCTTCAAATGAAGATTTAGGTTTTTATTATGAAATTTATAGATGAAGATGAATTACTCGCAATAGTAAAATACGTGCATTCCCTTGTAGAAGAGAGATTTTTCAGTGTACTCTGAATGCTGACACATGCGCCATATCTAATTATACAAGTGGAATGACACTTAACAAATAAAATTTCTCTCTACTTATATAATAATATATGATGTACCATCCCGTATTTCGAGCACATTAAAGATCTCTCTTTGCAAAGAATGAAAATATTCTCTTAATTAAATATTAAGAGAGAAAAAATCATCACAATTCATTATATTATAATGAGAGAAGTATGTAGTCTTGTCGTTATGATGTGAGTTTGGATCCTGGCCGGATCCTCTTTGTGAGGATCTTGGGAATCCGTAAATCTTGTCTGTTCATCGTATATCTTACGGTCAGAAATTCTTTTAAATATTTTTATTTAAATATAAACGTAAACAATACTTGTCAAAAACTGACCACACGATGTACGATGAACGAACACGATTCACGGACCCTCAAAATCCTCACCTAAAGGATCCAGAGAGAAGTGTACTGGCATCACCAATCGTCTGAGTAAGCATTACCCAAAAACTAATTAGTATGAATTATCTAAGAGAAGAAGAGTTGATCGAACTAACCTGAAGAAAACAAGATAGGATAAGCTTAATAAATAAATAAAGGGTAAATTACACAAAACTACCTCAACTATTAGTCTCACGACACTTTCATACCTCATCTATTAAAATTGACAATGTCATACCTCATCTTTAGAATTTGAACAATTTTATACCTTCCGTTAGTGTGACCGTTAATTTGTCAGTTAAATGCTGACGTGGCTTGATCCAGACCCCACTTTCTATTAAAAAATTAATAAAATATTAAAGAAAATCATTTAATATATTTTAAATATTAAAATAACAAAAAAAAGTGAAAAAAAAAATCAAAAAAATCAAAAGCCAGTTCGTCCGCACCCCACCCCTCTCTCTCTCCTCCCCCATCTTCTTCCCCTCCTCCCCCATCTTCTTCCTGCAACCCAGAAATGAAAAGAAAATCAAATCAAATCAAATCAAAACCCAGTTCGTCAGCACCCCACCCCCCCTCTCTCTCATCCCCCATCTTATTCCCCTCCCCTCCTCCCCCTCCCCCCATCTTCTTCCCCTGCTGCAACCCAGAAATGAAACGGTAAAAAAAAAAAAAAAAAATCAAAACCCAGTTCATCCGCACCCACCCCACCCCCTTTCTCTCCTCCCCCTGCTGCAACCCAGAAATGAAACGAAAATAAAATCAAATAAAATCAAAACCCAGTTCGTCCACACCCCACCCCTCTCTCTGTCCTCCCCCATCTTCTTCCCCTGCTGCAACCCAGAAACGAAACGAAAAAAAAAAAAAAAAAAAATCAAAACCCAGTTCGTCCGCAACCCACCCCAAACAAAACTAAAAATCAAAACCCTCAGTTCGTCCCTTCCCCCCCCCTCACCCCCTTCTCTCTCCTCCCCCATCTTCTTCCCCTCTTCCATCTTGCTGCAACCCAGAAAAAAAAAAAAAAAAAAAACTAGAATAAAACCCCGTCTACCCTGGCGAAGGTCGATTCCACGGGTGGAGAACCTGGGCGCGGAGAAAATGGGGGAAATGACTGTGGATTTAAGGAGTGGAGTGTGTAGAGGAGGAAAGAAGGTGGGTGCGTGGTTGGGTGCCGATGGTGGGTGCGGGGAGAAGACGTTGGGAAGAAGATGAAGATGGGGGAGAAGAGATGAGGGGATGAGGGGAAGGGGTCTATGAGTTTTTGCTCTTTTATTTTATTTTTTTATTTATTTTTTGCTTCTGGGTTGCAGGTAGAGAAGAAGATAAAGATGGGGGATGGGGGAGGAGAGAGAGTGGGGGGGAGGTGGGGAAGGGACGGTTTTGATTTTTAGTTTTTTTTTTTTTTTTTTTTTTTATAGTTTTTTTTACTTTTTTTTGTTATTTTAATATTTAAAATATATTAAATGATTTTTTTTAATATTTTATTAATTTTGTAATACAAAGTGGGGTCTGGATCAAGCCACGTCAGCATTTAACTGACACATTAACGGTCAGACTAACGGAAGGTATAAAATTGACCAAATTCTAAAGATGAGGTATGACATTGTCAATTTTAAAAGATGAGGTATGAAAGTGTCGTGAGACCAATAGTTGAGGTAGTTTTGTGTAATTTACCCATAAATAAATATATAATTAGGACTTGGTGGGAATGATGTGTCTAAAGTTGGAATAATGGTGGTGACTGGTCATGGTTGGCCCACTCCTTAGTGATTTTCCATTTCATATTTCTGTCTCTCTATGTATACATTCGAATAAACAACTTTTTTTTTTAAATTAAAATGGTCTATATAGATATAACTTTTTACTTAAGTCTCTGACAATGAAAATCAATAGAAGATGTCTCTGAATTTGTCCATCGTAATTCATTTTGATTCTTATGTTAAAAATCTATCAATATCCTAGTAGAGGAATTGATTTTGACAAAAATACCCTTAAAATGGTAGTTATGTGATCATACACGTCACAATTTATCGAAGATATTTGCAAATTACAGAATCACCTAAATGATTTACGGTTGACGAACTCAAGAACTAATTATATCGATTTTTATGGTCTTATTCTTGAATGCAATCTAAAGCGGCAAGACACTAAGAATGGCTAGTGTTGGCGTCACCAATTTTAGGTTCAAATATATATTTATGGGAAATTTTATTTCAACCTATGTAACCTCTTTCTACACCCAACTTAAAGTTAAATTGTTAATTGTCAATTTTACCCTATTGCATAATTACTATTAAGTACAAAATGAAATTAATAATAAAACTGTTGTGGCCTATTTTATTTGACAAGGAGAGAGAGGGTCGGCGGCAAGGAGAAGAGAGAAAAGAGATGTGTTTGTAGAATTGTAGTGGATGTGTGTGTTGTTATCCCTCCTACATTGTGCCTTTATTTATAGTAATAGAAGGAGAGAGGATATTCCATCTTTCGCAAGTAATACAAGTTGTAATAGGAAAGGATAACTAGAATCAAATTTAATCTAGGATTTACATAATCACACTTAAACTAGGAATGTTTACAACACTCCCCCTTGAGTGTGTAAATACTCAAGGTAGGTTCAGCATCATGCAGAAGTTGAGGAAGTCGACTCATTGGCACTGATTCAAAGGAACAACGTTTATTCTCAATAAGGTAGGAACTTGCATAAGTAGTAATTCTCACTAAAAAACCCTAAGGCTATGGGAAAAAACCCGAGTAGGGACAAAATCCATAGTCTAAGGAAAAATGTGTGAGAAATGCCCAAGGTGGGTGCCTTGTTGAAACCTAGTTAGGTAGCAAAAACCCATTGGGAAAAATGCTCCTAATCGTAGGGAAAAAGAGTACATTAAGATCAAGCAAGTATCTACAGGATACTCCTCCTGAGTTTGACATAATTCCAAAGAGAAAAAGCAAAGTTACAACTCAGAAAGTTTACGCATACCAATTCCATTCTGAAATGTTGTCTTCGGCAGTGATTTGGTTAAAAGGCTGGCCAGATTGTCTTGTGAATGGATTTGTGTGACTTCAATTTTTTGAGGCTCTTGTTGTTGATGTGAAAAGAAAAACTTCGGCGCAATGTGCTTGGTGTTGTCTCCTTTGATGTAACCCTTCTTGAGCTGTTCGATGCATGCTGCGTTATCTTCAAAGATCATCGTCGAGACATCAACGGCGGGATAAAGATCGCAGGAGCTTCGAATATGGCCCACTACTGCTCTCAACCAAAAGCATTCCCGAGTTGCTTCATGTAAGGTGAGAATTTCAGCATGGTTAGACGAAGTGGCAACTAAGGTCTGTTTAGTTGACCTCCAAGAGATTGCGGTGCCTCCAACGGTACAGACATAACTCGTTTGAGAGCGTGCGTTGTGCGGATCAGATAAGTATCCTGCGTCAGCATAACCAACAAGGTGGGAATCGACTCGAGGAGCATAGGGTACGACACCATTCGAGGATTCGTAGGGATAGAACAAGCCCAAATCCGTAATACCCTTAAGGTAACGGAAGATGTCTTTCACGCAGATCCAGTGTCTGCGTGTAGGTGCATTACTGTATCTTGCCAAAAGATTAACAGCGAAGGAGATGTCGGGTCTAGTGCATTGAGCTAAGTACAATAAAGCACCTATCACACTTAGATAAGGAACTTCAGGCTCCAAAATCTCTTCTTCATCCTCCTTTGCAAGATGTCGGGTCTAGTGCATTGAGCTCAGTAGCTACTGCAAATGCTAATGCATCGTTGACAATCATCTCATTTTTGCAAGATGTCGGGTCTAGTGCATTGAGCCCAGTAGCTACTGCAAATGCTAATGCATCGTCGACAATCATCTCATTTTTGCAAGATGTCGGGTCTAGTGCATTGAGCTTAGTAGCTACTGCAAATGCTAATGCATCGTCGACAATCATCTCATTTCTACGCCACACATCATCTAAGCTAGCATAATAGACTGAAATCTCACGATTCTCGGGAGGAGGATTCGTCTCTTCAAGGACGCTTCCATAATCTAGAATTTCCTCATAAGTTGGGTAAAATGAGTAAGCAATAGTCGGATTCACGGGAGGCTCTCCAAGACCTTGTGCTGTGGATTTCTTCTTCTGGGGGTGTGAATCCTTTGAACCAAGAGGTCTGCCACGCTTTTGTGTAGGGGCAGATGATTGGCTAGCCGCAAATGTACGTGGATCACCAGAATTGGCGTCCCGGGCTTCCAAGAGGGCAGTCCGTCGTACATTTGGTACATCTATCTTTGCAGGCGTATTTGCAGCTGGAATATGTGATCTTGTCACGCGCGTTAGATCGGTGAAAGCATCTGGCATGCTCTGAGCTATGCTCTGGAGATCTAATATGCACTGCACTTCAGTTTCATACTAAGCGGTGCAGGGATCTAAATGAGACAAAGGTGGAGTCATCCATGATAATTCGCGTCGTTCTTCAGGAACGTTGACGTTCTTATCTTCCCCTAATGACGGGAAGACTGTCTCATAGAAGTGACAATCCGCGAAGCGAGCGGTAAACAGATCGCCAGTCAAAAGTTCTAAGTAACGAATAATCGAAGGAGAATCATATCCGGCATAGATTCCCATCCTTCGCTAAGGACCCATTTTTGTACGTAAGGGCTGCGAGATCGGCACATATACTGCACAACCAAAAACGCGCAGATGCGATATGTCAGGTTCGTATCCGGTAACCAACTGAAAGGCACTAAATGGTTGTGTGGCAACAGGCCTCAGGCGGACCAACTTTGCTGCGTGCAATATTGCATGGCCCCAAGCAGCGATCGGGAGCTTGGTACGTATGACCAACGATCGAGCAATCATTTGTAAGGGCTTAATGAAAGCCTCTGCCATGCCGGTCTGGGTATGAACATGGGGTACAAGATGTTCAACTTCAACCCCAACCAACATGCAATGGTCATTAAAACTTTTAGATGTGAATTCTCCAGCATTATCCAATCGAATAGATTTGATCGAATAATCAGGGTGGTGAGCCCTGAGCTTGATAAACTGAGCCAACAGTTTAGAGAATGCAGCATTCCTTATGGATAACAAACACACGTGGGACCAATGTGTGGAAGCGTCAACCAAAACCATAAAGTATCTAAATGGTCCGCAGGGAGGGTGAATCAGTCCACAAATGTCCCCCTGAATCCGTTGTAGAAAAATGGGAGGATTCGAACGAATCTTGTAATAAGAAGGCTTAGTAATAAGCTTTCCCATTGAACATGTTTGACATACGATTCCTTGGATCGAACCTAAACTTCGGGTTAGTGGATGCTCGTGTGATGATTTGAGGATACGACTCATCGCTATTCATCCAGGATGTCCCAAATGGTCATGCCAAAGTGTAATTTCGTGCTTGGTCTTAGTAGTAGGGCTGGCCACATAGTGGCGTTCTATGGGGCGTATGGTTTTACTATACAGACCACTCGGGATACGCTCCATCTTCTCCAGAATACGCTTCTGGCCATATTCGTAGGAAGTTATGCACATAAATTCAACTCCATTTTCTACGTGGGTTTCAGCGTGGTAATTATTATCTCTAATGTCCTTGAAACTTATTAACGTTCTTCCAAAACGTGGTGAATACAGTGCCTCAGCAATGGTCAAAATTGTACCATTGGACTACAATATACGTGCCTTACCGTATCCTTCTATCAGGTTGGATGGGCCTGAGAGGGTTGTCAGAGGTGCATTCTTAGGTATAAAGTTAGTGAAATAGATACGTTCACGTAAAACTGTGTGCGTGGTTGCATTATCTGCCAGACAACTAACTTTCCCACTAGTCATACCTAGAATGAAAAATTAATTTGAATCGGTCACATGCATAAAAGTTTATAAAAACAATTATGAATTCAAAATAATTTCATTTATTCAAGGAAAAAATTAATATCCAAAACAAATCACCAACTAATAATCCAAAACATAAAGGAAAATTGTTCAAAAATCAACCAAAAACAAGGGGGGGTTCGGCCACTAGGTGGAATTCGGGGCCTTGGGAGCGAGGTTTGAGCACTTCTGGGCTTTGTTTCCTCCCTTGGACGAGCCTTGACTCTGTTGACCTTGGTGGGATGGCTTCTGGCCGCCCATACCACGCCTCTTTTGGCGTTTTGGGCGTTGGTTTGTGTTATAATGTGCTTCAGGCACAACAGTGGCCCCAGTAGGTCAAGCTTGATGATTCTTCATCAACAGCTGGTTCTGCTTTTCAGCAAGAAGTAGAACAGAGATCAAATCCGAGAACTTAGTGAACTTCTGAGCTCTATATTATTGTTGCAAGACAATATTAGAAGCAGAGAAGGTTGAATAGGTCTTCTCTAGGAGATCCTCTTCAGTCAAAGTTTCATTGCAAAACTTGGGAAGTGATCGGATTCGACAAACTTCAGAATTATATTCATTCACAGACTTAAAGTCTTGGAAGCGCAAATGCTGCCAATCGTGTCTTGCTTCAGGCAAGAATATGTCCTTTTGGTGATCAAAACGATCAGCCAAAGCGACTCTAATGCACGTGGCTCCTCCACAGCAAGATACTCAGTTTGCAGGGCGTTATGAATATGTCTTCGGATGAAGATCATAGCGGTGGCCTTTTCATCTTCGCCAACAAGCTCGTCTGTTGCTTCTTCAATAGCAGGACGCAAGTTCTTTGTTGTGAGGTGGAGCTTCACATCTTGAACCCACTTGAGGTAGTTCCTTCCAGAGACCTTCAAAGCGGTGAAGTCGAGCTTGTTCAAATTCGACATATTCCTATCCCAAAATAGATGGACAAGATGTGGTTAGTGTAATGGAGAAGAATCAATCCATTCACGTAGGAGTAGAACATACAGGTTCTAATAGACATATATTGGTTGAATTTTGCATGAAAACTGCGGGTTTTCATGGGTGATGTTTTTAAATGAAAAACTTCAGGTTTTCAAACAAGGCATGTTTATAAGAAACTTCAGGTTTCAAAATAATTATGAACTTCAGGTTCATATATTCGTCCAGGCAAACACAAATATATATGCAAGCAAATATGCAACAAGAATATGTAAAAAATATAAATTGAGGTTGATAATTATAATTGAATTTTAATTATTTGGACTTCGGGCCAAATTAAAGTGTGGGAAAAAAATATAAAACCCTATTAGGCCTAAAAATAATTAGGTGAATAACATTCGAGGCCCAAAAGAAAAAAAACTAAGCCACGGATGGCTTAAAAAAAATGGTCTGTGCGTCCCATGCACTAGAATTGGGTTGGGGGTCTCAGGTGTAGGCTACAGGCCTACGGGAGAGATATGGGTAGGAAGGTGGGTTGCTGCAGGCAAGCCCAAGTAAAAAAAACCATACGGGCGCTGTGTGATGCAGGCCGAGGAACTGAAGCCCACTAGGGCTCGGGTCGAAAGAAACCAGGACACTCCAGCGGCGCTGGGTGTCGAAATTGAACCGGGGGGAATGCCCTCATCGCTTCAGGCGACTGTCCTCGGGGTTTATGGCACGGAAAAGCACGGTGGTCCAACTGGTGACCCAAATATGAATGGAGATTGGAGAAAATCTCGACGTGATATCAAAACCCTAGAAAACGAATCGGGATTTCATAGAAATTCCAACGAGATTCGAGAGAATCTTTGGCCATAGGACACTGCGGACGATTTGCAAGTCATCAAAGAGGCTACGCACGGCTGCAGGCCGTGCAACATGGTGATAGAGTGGTGGCGACACCTTCTGGGTGTCGGGGTTAAGGGTTTTGAGACTCGGAGCTATTGGTTTCGTGTGTTTGCTAGGGAGAAAGAGAGCTGCAGGCTCTCGGCTTGGTTTGAAAAAAAAAACCATTTGCAGGATGGTGGTCATGGGTTCGAAAGAACCCTAGGTTCCCAAAAAAAATTTCAATTCAATTTTTGATATATAATTCAATAAAAAAACATATTCAATTTGATGCATATGCAAAACAATAATTTCAATGTGATGCATGTACAAATATATTTGATGCAATTCATAGCAAATATCAAAATCACATAATTTCAATAATTATGGTTATGAGGCATACACAATTTATGTAGAATCTAAAATACGTAAAACGTAAAGTTGGGTCATGCATCATAGTGAATGTTCATGCTTATCAGGGCTGTAAAAATATCGAGTTAAAAGTCGTTGTTTTGAAAGAACCTGATTGCGTGATGATATGGATGAACTGGTTTGATCCAGAAAAATTCTTTGAACGTCAGATTCCTAATCGCAGAGGCAGGAGCGTGCTTATAAGGCCTATTTTATCTGACAAGGAGAAAGAGGGTCGGCGGCAAGGAGAAGAGAGAAAAGAGATGTGTTTGAGAATTGTAGGGAATGTGTGTGTTGTTATCCCTCCTACATTGTGCCTTTATTTATAGTAATAGAAGGAGAGATGATATTCCTTCTTTCGCAAGTAATACAAGTTGTAATAGGAAAGGATAACTAGAATCAAATCTAATCTAGGATTTACACAATCACACTTAAACTAGGAAAGTTTACAACAAAAACTCAAATTTATCAATAAACCCATTAAACCCTACCATCACTTCTTGTCTATCCGACATTCATTCTGGCTAAAACTCTAATAGGTCTTGTAGAGAAAAACAAGTTTTTTTAGTGACGGATGGTGATTTTGAAGTTTTGAATCCTCCAACTAAGGTATGACTCAATTTATGAATATTTTGTTCGTTTAATTTCAATTTTTTTAAAGTTTAGAAGATGTGTATTTGGGTTTCAATTTTTTTCATCATTCTCGAATTGTTTGTTAAATTTTCTACAATTGGAAAATTCTAAGGAAAAACTTCTTACCAATTGTTCTTAGATTATAAACTTCCTTGCTTGTTGATAAATATAAGGGGATGAATTGTTTGATTTGTTGTTTATGCACATCAGTAGAAAGAAAAAAGGCAAATGTCTGGGTTGGGTAGCAAAAAGGAAAAAAAAAAGTAGCCATGGAAATGCTAGTGGGAAGAGGCGGTGGGGCGAGGACGCCTCTTTAAAAAAAAAAAATCAATTATAGATGTTATTTTATAAAGGGAATGGGTGTAAAGATAACTTAACATTTTGAATTGGATTTTAGAGGATAGTTTAAATAATAAATTTGGGTTTAAAGAGAGATTAATTCTTTAATAAAAAAACAATATAGATGAAGATAGTAAGTTGGGTGAAAAAAAAAAGGTTACATGGATTCAAATAAAATTTTCTCATATTTGTATAGGCTTATTATACAAAATGGTCAATGAGATTTGCATAACTAATAGAAATGTTCCCTGAGATTAAAAATCAATAGAAATGGTCCCTGAGATTGTCCACCATCCATGATTTTGGTCCTTCCATTAAAAACTTTTTGGGCAATTTTCAAAGCTTCGTAACTCAACTAATTTTTAACCAAATTTGACCCATAATATATCAAAATAAAGATAAGAAAGTGTAGAACATGATTATACCTGTTTGAAAGTCCAATGATTGCCGAAGATGGCCGGAAAATAGCCTGAAAGTTGACTTGTCCGCAGGAAAACTGGAAAACACGCTAGAAACTGGGTAAACTTTAAACTTTCATAACTTCTTCAATACTCAACTAAATCGAGTGATTTAAAAACAAAAATCATACTTCGCGATGAGACGAAGAGAATGGTATCTTTCTCAATGGCTAACTCGCCATAGTTTGGACGGAAAACTGCTCGAAAATTGCTGGTCCGCGGGAAAACTAGAAAACTCTCCAGAAACTGGGTAAAATTTAAACATTCATAACTTCTTCAGTACTCAACGAAATCAAGTGATTCAAAAATGAAAATCATACTTCTCAACGAGATGAAGAGAATGGCATATTTCTTGATGGCTAACACATCGTGGTTTGGCCGAAAAACTTCTCGAAAATGGTTAGCCAATTTCGAGCAGTTGTCCAACCAAACCACGGCGAGTTAGTCATCAAGAAAGATACCATTCTTTTCATATTGTTGAGACGTGTGATTTTTATTGTGGAATCACTTGATTTCTTTGAGTATTGAAGAAGTTATGAACGTTTAAAGTTTACCCAGTTTAAGTCGAGTTTTCCAATTTTTCCGTGGACCAGTCACCTTTCAGGCTATTTTCCAGCCATCTTTGGCAACCACTGGGCTTCCAAATAGGTATAATCTTGTTCTACACTTTCCTATCTTCATTTTGATATATTATGGGTCAAATTTAGTTAAGAAACGATTGAGTTAAAAAACTTTGAAAATTGCCCAAAGAGTTTTTAACAGAAGGACCAAAATCATGGATGGTGGACAATCTCAAGGACCATTTCTATTGATTTTCAATCTCAGGGACCATTTCTATTGATTATGCAAATCTCAGAGACCATTTTCTATAATAAGCCATTTATATATCATGTCATGACAATCTGACAATTGAACTTTTCATATTGCAATAGGTAATTGGCTTTATTAGCCATGTTACAAGCCCATCAATTAAAAATATCTTTGCTTCAAATTTATAATCTTTACTAAAGTTATTTTATTTTTATTTTTTTTTTAAATAAACTTGATTTAAGGAAATCCACTAGCTCCCAAAATAACCGAATCATCTTCCCATGACCAGCAAATTAACTACCACCACAAAACCAAGGAAGCACGCAGGAAGAGAGATCCCACGAGCAACATCGCTAACAAGGGCGAATACCGAGAAAGACCAACAAAGGCCGACAATGGTGGTGGTGCAAACACCTTAGCCAAAGCGTTACACACCCTCCCGTAGATACGCAACAAAACGCGAGAAACATAGGCGGCAGAGAGATGATGGATCAAAATTAGGAAGATGATGGAGGGAGAAATGGAATTAGGGGCTGGTAGAAACAGAGGATGGATTTAGAAGGAGAGATTGAAATAGATGTAGATGAGGAAATGAGTAAGAGGGAGAAAGCATTGGATTGTAGATGAGGGCTCAAACTGGTGAAATCAACGGCAAGTAGAGAAAAGGAAAGAGAAGACCGTGAGGGGTACGTAGGGACAGGGAAAAGTTGTAGGCAACAGGAATAGCTTGGAAAACCAAGGGAGTGCCACAGGCCCTAGTCATAACTAGGGCCGATGACTGCACGGATCGACAAAAGTGAAGACCACTCACACGAACAGTGAGAAAAATTCTCAAAAGAGGAGAGAAAGTTCTCAGTGGAGGAGAGAAGTTTTGATATATTTGCGCCTCTTAACTCCCTTTCGAAGACATCTCGATTGCGTATGACTTCTTAACGACGTCTCGATTGAATGTTAAGGCACTCAAGTTTATGTCTCTAACATTTTTTTTTCATGGAACTGGAATATCATTAAAGGCTAAAGCCATAGGAGAAATTTATCAAAGATATACAATAAAATAAAATAGGAAGAATGGTCCTGCTCCTTCTTGCATCTGGTTCCGCTCCTTCTGCCATCACAAGAACTCGTTCCCTCAATTGTACTCTACCATTGTGTTGGAGAACAATTCTATAAAATAAATAAAATATTAGAAATTGAAATACTAATTCTTTATTAACAAAAAATACTTACAATATAGAATGAAATAATATAAATAATTATAGAAATTAAATGATACTAACTTGATTAAATCATAGATAGAGGCTAGCGCAAAAGCTATGTCCTTTCAAAATTATTTCCTCCCCACTCTTGTGCTTGTGGTTCATGATACAACTATCTAATCTTACAATCCGCACCAAATTATAGAATTCTGGCGAATTGCTTTGTGTGTTGACTCTATGTAAGGTTTTGTATGGGAGAGATAGAAAAGAAAAAAGATAAGATACGATGGAACTGGGTCTTCAGTTATATAGGATATTTCATACATTTTCAAATACCTTTTGGATGTATCTGAAACCATACAACTCTTTCCAAACAATTGTGTCTATTAATCAAAATAGTTTTTAATTAATTTAATTAAAAACTTAATTCGAAATTAAAATAAATGAACTTTGATTAATTTTAACTTCTTAGGCCCCAAGGCCCACGGCCCTTGTCTTGATTAATTAATATGAATATTATATTAATATTATGGTACAATCATCACAAGCCTAATCCACACAGTTAGTGGCCCAAACGTCAATTCTCATTCCAAATGGTCCAGTACCTAATCGCTAATAAAGGTGACTAACCTAAAATAAAGACCTCTAGGGAACTTGACTTCTCCAATGTGGGACAAAAGGAGGCTCAAAACTCCAACAATACCCCACATTTTGAGCGGACAATTAGGTCCTAGGGTAAGGTGAAAATGAGAGTAAACAATAGATGTGACACACTTCAAGAGAGGTGTCTTTTGGACTTGAACCTACCTTAGTATATACTTATCGGATTTACTAGATGAAGTGAATATAAAATCTTGAACTGTTCATCTCCACAGTAAACCAAGATAATAAGCAAAACATATGTCACACCAACACATCGCAAATTCATACGATTGTGTTCATTTTCGTCCTGAACAAATCCTGGATTCATGAGAGCATTAGAGAATGTAGCCATGTAATTCTCATAAATCCAACCTCACATTTAGTCTTATATAGGTGATATTGATTAAGAATAGGCTGCTACTATTCCACTTGATTTACAAGTATCAATATCATTAAACTAATGCATCCTACAAACATCAACAGTCACCACACTTTTTCCATCATAGGAATGGGTATGTAAGTGTGTTTCTTCTTTGAATCTAGCCAAACCAGTTTGCCTATTGAACCTAGACCATGGGATCTCCAATCAACTAGGTTAGGTTTCCGTTTGGCAGATTCATTTTACTCTATTGGCTTTAAACCTATTCCCCTTGATGTATGCTTAACTTGCTCTCTAGACAAACCTTTAGTAAGCAGATCCGCAATATTATCTTTTGACTTAACATAGTCAATAAAAATTACATCACTAGAGAGCCATTGCTTTATTGTATTATGCCTTCGTCTAATTTGTCTAGACTTCCCATTGTATACATTTTTAGCTCGATATTGTGCAGTTAAACTGTCACAGTGTATACATATCGCCGTTACAGGTTTAGGCTATATAAGAACATCTTCCAAAAAATCTCTTAGCCACTTAGCTTCTTCTCTAGCCTTATCGAGAGCTATAAATTCTGATTCCATTATTGATTGGGCTATGCATGTTTGTTTGGAAGATTTCTAAGATACTGCTGCTTCTCCCAAAATAAATACATATCCACTTGTGATTTCGTATCGGTACTACCGGATATCCAATTCACATCAATAAATCCATCATGCATGGGAGGAAACCTCGTATAATGCAATCCATAATTCATTGTATGCTTTAAGTATCTCAATACTTGAATTAAAGCTTCCTAATGATCATGCCCTGGATTGCATGTATATCTACTTAGAGTACTCATTTATCTTAAACCCATGTGTGATCATAATATGGTAAAATTTTTCATGCCATTACTTTGGAGCTTGTTTAAGTCCATATAGCAATTTCACAAGTTTACAAACTTTGTGTTCTTGGCCTTTAACTACAAACCCCTCGGGTTTTCCATATATATATTTCTTCATCCAAGTCTCCATTCAAGAATGCAGTCTTTACATCCATTTGATATATTTTCATGTTATGGAGTGCAGCTATAGCAATCAACAGTCTTATTGAAGTAATTCTCGTCACAGGCGAGTATGTAACAAAGAAATCCAAACCATGTTTTTGACGGTATCCTTTAGCTACCAAACGAGCCTTATATTTGTCAATTGTACCATCTGGTTTTAATTTCTTCTTAAAGATCCATTTGTACCCAATTGGTTTATTGCTTGAGGCAAATCAACTAATCCCCATGTATGATTTTGCATAATGAAATCTACTTCACTGTTAATTGCATCCTTCCAAAATAGAGCTTCAGGAGTGGACATGGCCTCCTTAAATGATTGAGGTTCTGTCTTAGTTAATAAGGTCACAAAATCAGGCCAACAGTCCTTTTGAATTTTTCCTTTTACTCCTAAGTTTAAGTTCTTCTTCTTCTTCTTAAACCCTAGATGAGGATGAACCATCACCATGTTCTCTAGGTTCGTCATTAACGTCAGACACATCATCATGTAGTCTCTTTTTCAAGAAATTAGACTTGCCCATTTTGTATGGTGATATGAGCATATTTATGCGACTTTGTTATTTTATTTCTTTACATTTACTTAGTTAATTTCCATTTATTTTGGTAATTTAATTTATTTTCGTATTATTGTAGGTCTAGTTGCTAAAGATGACAATAAATAGCTAAATGGAGCAAAACTCTGGAGAAATTAAAGTTGAGGCTTGGAAGACAAGCAATTACACAAGAAAGAGGAATCCTAGTTGGAGAGGAACATTATCTTATCTTATCTTATCTTATCTTATCTTATCTTATCTTATCCAACATTATCTTATCTTATCTTCAGCTGCAAGGAGGAATCCTAATCACATTCCAACACTCTCTACCTGATTCTTAGAGTCCCAAAATAATTCAAAATGCCAAAACCTTTTCCTCCTTGGATTCAACTGTTCCCTCCCCTATATATATGAAATTCCTGCAACGAATTAGGGTGTGCCGTGCTTGCAATTCATCCATTGAAGTTGCTAGAATTTTTAGATTTCTTTCTCTCTTTGTTTTAAATTTCAATGTTTATTTTAGATTGCTTTTGAGTTGTGATGAACATGTGTAACTAAGTTTCTTTTTAGCTAGAGGTGAATTTGAAGCCATGATCATATGTTTTATATAAATTGATTGCATCCAATTATTGTTTCATAAGACATGAATGCGATTTACTTATCTGCTTTATAGAGAACTTATTCTTGTATGTTGGCGTACACTTAGTTTGCATGTAGGGATTTGATGCTACAATATAAGGGAATTTCACCTAATCGTTATGAACTTATATTTGTAAGTAGTAAAAGTTACTAGTCATGATTGAGTTAAGTAAATTCTTGGCACTAGTATCATGCTTTTCATAGTTACAAATGCTTTGTCAATGCTTATGATTTTCACAGAACTTAATGATCGTTGAGATTTATCTCTATCATGCTTTTCATAGTTAGGGAGCTTGAGAAGAATAATTTGGTTGCGACGCTGAGTCCAATTCAATGAACTTAGGAAAATCTGAGAGTTAAGTAATGCTGTTCACAATTTGGAGCATTGTTATTCGTGGTTTATAGAAAGAATAACTAGAAATCGATTTTTATGCATATGATTCATATGTGGAGAAGAATCCTTTAGCTATTCTTTCATCCATATTTCATTCACAACCTAATTTAATTGTTGCCATTTAATTTTGTTTTAATCAAATTCATCCAAAATCCCCCCAATCATTATTTTGTTGTTAGTTTAACTTAGTTTTCAGTTTTATAAGTTTAATTTGTGTTGATTAGCATCCCTTCTAATCCCCGGAATAGAACGATCCCTACTTATTCGTACTATGATTGCATAATTTATAGGGTTTAATTTGTGTGTAAGTTTCTGCCACATCAAATTTTGGCGCCATTGCCGGGGATTAGTAAAATTGCTAATCACTGTGTTTTTTGTTTATTTTACTTTTGATATTTGATGTAGTTTTATTTCTTTGATTTTAGGTACTAGAGAAGCAAGACATGGAAATTGCTAATCTTCAAGCTCAAATGGCGAATCTTACTTCTCTTACATCGCAGTATATTGAAAGGTCCACAATGCAAAGTGTGGCTACATTTGGTGTGTCCTCTAGGCAAGGATATCAAACTAATCAACGTCCTCAATTAATTGAGTATGGAGGTTGGGATAGTGTCAATGTTTGGGGTTATCAAGGCCATAATCAATCAAGGAACGACTTGTTTTCCAACACTTACAATCCAGGTTGAGAGATAATTCAAATTTTATGTGGAGGGAACCTCAACAAGTTCAACAAAAAATATATTGGCAGCCATCTGAGGAGTTCTATTCAAGACCTATCCAGCCACCACAATCTCTCCCACAACAATTCCAACAAAATTCAAGTATGTCCATGGTTCATGTTAAAATTCTTCAAACACTAAATACTTCTTGTGCTTCTTTGACTTAGGATCTTGAAAACCAAGCTAAAGAGATGGTCGTATTGAAAAATCAACTTGGATAGATCGTAGAATTCATTGGACAAATTCGAGAACAAACCGAACACCCTAACTCAACTATTGTCATTCTGATAGGAGATTTTGAAATCATTGAAGCTATCACTTTGAGAAGTGGTATAGAGGTTGCAGGTGATTTGAAGGTGTCCAACCATAGCGTAGAAGTAGACAAAGAGCTGTTGTCCGAATAGGAGGAGTAAGACTCAGCCACAACAAGCTTAGAAGAAGCCTTGCCGCAGCACTCAATCATCTCTAATCCTATTATCGTAGCTACTCTAGCTCCACCACCACCCAATTCAGGTAAGGTTGTTCCAAATTCAAGTCTTTCTAACCTCATTCCACCAAATGTACCTTTTACTCGCAGGCTTTTGCAATCCAAGAAAGAAAAGGGAAATAAAGACATCTTCAAAACCTTTCCAAAGATTCAAGAGAAAGAAGTGGTTGGGGAATATCTAGAATTCATCAAAGAGAATGTACTTGAGACAACCATCCCTAAAGAAGTTGGATTTTATAACACGGGACAAGTCATTGCCCTCATACCAAATCTGGCCGAAAGCAACATTCCTGAAACTTTTGAAGTAGTGTTTATCCTTTTGAGTTCTTGTTGCAGCACACAGGTAAACCACCTCCTCAAATTTCAATTTTGTTTTCTACTAACATGTTGTTGATTTCAAATATTCATGCACGCACGCTAGAATTTAAACCATTATCGGATCATTTCAAGTATCACCTTCCATTCAAAGATCAACTCCATGCCACTAGTCTTAGTGATGATTAAATGGAGGTGTTGTCCAGCTGGAAGACGTTAAAGCAAGCACTTCTTGGGAGGCAACCCATGTGTTCAAATAAAGAGACATTGGAATTTCTGGCTCCTACAACTAAATTTACTCTCTTTTACTTTTCTCTTTATTGTTTTTACTTTGCCATGATTGTCTTGTTTGCTAGTTATCTTTTGTTGCTTTCTTGTTTAAGTTTATTTTTGAAACATTGGGGACAATGTTTGGTTTAAGTGTTGGGGGGAGGGATTGTTTTTCATAACTTATCTTTGAATTTCACCACCTATCACTACTAATGTTGTTATTCACTGTTTTAAAGTGTTTTATTGTGTGTCATAAAAACAAAAGTTGAAAATTTGAAAAAAAAAATTGAAATTTTTTCAGAAAAAAAAAAAGAGTCGTTTTTGTTGCTTGTTTGTGTCTTAGGGTACCTTCCAACACAATGATGAGGATTTGGTTTTTAATTGCATGACTATTAAAGAAAGTTACAAACATGGGTGGAAGTTTGATATGCTTTTTGGTTAATACTTAGTTGTAGTTGTCATTTATGAATTCACATGTAATCACAAAGAGAAAAAAATCAGTTTTTGTAACATGCTTGAAGGAAAACTCAAACTAATGCTACAACCATGTGAGACTTGAGCCTATTCTTTGTTTGGATAGTTAATAATCTGTGATATTCTTGTTTTCTAAAGTCGTTGAATGATCTCATTATCTCTTTGCCTGGTTGCTACTTAGAATGCTTTTTCATCATTTTAGTTCCAAATACTAGAATTCATGCCCGTTTCATTCAAAGCATTAAATTGATTGCATAACAAATAACAAGATGAAGGTGTTTAGTTACCACCAGATCCAAAAAGCCTTATCCCTTGCACATGTTTTGTAGATTTAACCCCTTTTTGAGCCTTATTTAGCCTATATTTCTTGTTAGCTTGCATTATCCCTACCTAGCCTAGTATAGGAATGTCCATACCCTGGTTCTTAAAGAATAGTGGAGCATGACTTGTTGGGAATTCCTTTTGATCTACGATTTGCAGAAAAACAAGTGTGGGAGAAGAATTGGTTCTTTTGAATCTAGTAGAGTAGTGCTTATGTTTTATTTAAAAAAAAAGAAAAAAAAAAGAGAGAAGAAGAAAACCGTTGAAAAAAAAAGAGAACAAAAGAAAAAGAATAAAAAAAAAGTTGAAAAGAAGTGAGAATGAGTTCATAAGTGTTGGTTGTTGAAGAAGGGTCCAAAAATGTGAATCTAACCCTAAAGTTGTACGAATCTCCCCTTTGTGTTTAAAGTTGGGTGCTGCAATTAAAAGTTGAATTCTAAGTGTTGATTTCATTACTTTGCTTACTATCACTTTAAGAACCTTTATTTATCCTTAACCTTTCTTTGTTAGCCAATACCTTAGCCCCATTACAACCCTTAGACTTTTTATCTTGATTGTTATGTGTTTCAATATGTGGAGTTTGAAATTGGTACAAGCATATGGAATCCCTGGTTCTCGCTTTTAAGTAGTGGCATTCCGTAGATCATATACATGTTTGTATTAATAATTCCCAAAAGTGCCTTCTTTGTTATAACATATGTGAGTGCTAGTCTACATGTTTACATCAATCTTCTCACATATACTTAGTATAGGGAGTGTAGTCAGAAAATCTGTGTGAAAATAGAGAGTATATCCGGTGAGGAATTGAGTGAATTCTCTAAGGTATGTTACTACTCTCAAATGTTGTTTTAATTGATTAAATGTGAGCTAGTAAGTGGTTACTGCAGTTAAGTATAAGCTCAAGAGTAAGGACTGCTAAAATCTATGAAAGTAATGATTTTTAACATGCCATGTTTCATTGGAAATCCCTAAGGCAATTGTTGGAAGGTTTAGGTTTTGTTTTGTTTTCTTTATTTGTCTTGTGGACTAGCAAAAGCTAAGTGTGGGGGAATTTTTATAGGAGCATATTTATGTGACTTTGTTACCTTATTTCTTTACATTTACTTAGTTAATTTCCATTTATTTTGGTAATTTAAGTTATTTTCGTATTATTGTAGGTCCAGTTGCTAAGGATGACAATAAATAGCCAAATGGAGCAATTTGGAGCAGTTTTGAACTTGGATTGGATAACATGCGTGGATAGCGTATGGGTTAGACGTTTTTGGTGTTTAAATGGTGTTAGACCACAATAAAGAGGAATCCTAGTTGGAGAGGAACATTATCTTATCTTATCTCCAGCTATAAGGAGGAATCCTAATCACATTCCAACACTCTTTACCAAATTCTTAGAGTCCTAAAATAATTCAAAATGCCAAAACCTTTTCCTCGGATTCAGCTGTTCCCTCGCCTAAAATAATTAAGTTTCTTTTTAGCTAGAGGTAAATTTGAAGCCATGATCATATGTTTTATATAAATTGATTACATCCAGTTATTGTTTCATAAGACATGAATGGGATTTACTTATCTTCTTTATAGAGAACTTATTCTTGTATGTTTATAGAGAACTTATTGTTTCACAATTAGTTTGCATGTAGGGATTTGATGCTAGGGTATAAGGGAATTTCACCTAATCATTATGAACTTATATTTGTAAGTAGTAAAAGTCACTAGTCATGATTGAGTTACGTAAATCTTTGGCACTAGTATCATGCTTTTCATAGTTACAAATGCTTTGTCAATACTTATGATTTTCACAAAACTTAATGATTTTTGAGATGTATCTCTATCATGCTTTTCTTAGTTAGGGAACTTAAGAAGAATAATTTGGTTGCGTCGAGGAGTCCAATTCAATGAACTTAGGAAAATCTGAGAGTTAATTAATGTTGTTCACAATTAATTTGGGGCATTGTCATTCGTGGTTTATAGAAAGAATAACTGGAAATCGATTTGTATGCATATGATTCATGCATGGAGAAGAATCCTTTAGCTATCATTTCATCCATATTTCATTCACAACTTAATTTACTTGTTGCCATTTAATTTTGTTTTAATCAAATTCATCCAAAATCCCCGAGTCATTGTTTTGTTGTTAGTTTAACTTAGTCATCAGTTTTATAAGTTTAATATGTGTTGATTAGCATCCCTTCTAATACCTGGAATAGAACGATCCCTACTTGTTCGTACTACGATTGCGTAATTTATAGGGTTTAATTTGTGTGTTAGTTTCTACCACATCATATGGGAATATATCCTCAAAAATATTGCATTTATAGATTCTATAATAGTATTGACATGTATATCGCTTATTTCGGAAAGAAAAACTAAGAATCTATAAGCTGAACTATTAAGCAATTTAAAAGTTAGGGTTCTTCCTTTCCATAATTCATATGGTGACTCCTTTCTTGTTTTAGGGGGAATTCGATTCAAAATTGTATTTGCAGTAAGTTAAGCTTCACCCCACAAATTGTGTGGAAGCCCAGAGTTATTCAACATGGAATTGATCATGTCGTTAAAAGTCCTATTTTTCCGTTCAGCAACACTGTTTTGTTGCGGTGTATAGGGGGTTGTTGTTTGATGAATTATGTCATGAGTGGCACAAAACTCAGCAAAGGCATGAGACTCATATTCCCCTCCCCTATCGGACCTTAAGACTTTAATCTTCTTGTTAAGTTGATTCTCTACTTCTGCCTTTTATGTCTTAAACATATCCAAGGTCTCATCTTTACTATGAAGTAAATAAACAAAACAATACTTACTGAAATCATCTATAAACGTTACATAATAGTTCTTTCCACCACGAGTTGGATATGATCTAAAATCACACAAGTCACTATGAATTAAATCTAACAAATCATTGGATTTTTCATGCACTGATTTAAATCTTTGACTTGCTAATTTTGATTCTGTATAAGTCTCACATTTAACATTATCTAAATAATCAAGTTTGGGCAGCAAACCTAAATTATGCATTCTAAAACGAGAACGAAAATTTATACGTCCTAGCCTAGAGTGCCATAAATTAGCCGAATCAACGATATAAGCAGAAGCATTATTTATTTCATTCATAGCATTAGCAAGTACATTCAGTTTGAATAATCCATCAGCAAGGTAACCATTTCACACAAACATTCCCCCTTAGTCAGTACAAACTTATTGGACTCAAAAACTAGTTTTAATCCCTTATTACTAAGGATAGGACCAGAAACAAGATTCTTCCTTATATCGGGTACATGAAGTACATCAAGGAGGGTTAATTCTATTCCAGAAGTGAATTTTAGAACACATTTCCCTATTCCAGCCACAGCAGATGCAGACGCATTTCCCATAAACAGCTGCTCGTTTCCCTCGACTTTCTGGTATGAAGAGAACATGTTCCTGTCACCACATACATGGCGGGTCGCACCAGTATATATCCACTAATCAGCGTGGTCAGATATAAGATTGATTTCAGAAATCATTGCAGCCAGGACATCCACATCATTTTCAATCAGGTTTGCGCGATTTTTGTTGCTTTGATTTCCAGGACCTTGATCCCTTCGATGCTGACTCTTGAGCCCTATGGCCTTGCTTCCCACAAATCCAACAAGTTCCCTTAATTTTCTTGAAGTCCTTGCCTTTCACACCAGGGACAAAGTTTTTTTCCTTCTTCTTATTTTTTTTTTGGAATTTCGGCATTTGCTTTGATGAACCTTATTCAACAACATCCGCCTTAGCTTCCATAGTCGAAACCAGGCCCTTCTCATTCTTTCTGTTATCTTCCTCAATTCTTAGCCTTACAATAAGATCCTAGTGAAGGGAAAACTATGAGATTCATGTGGGATTTCTAGTGACTAGCATGCATATACAATTCAAAAATTTATATACGAAAGCAACGGAAGCATGTTATCAAATAATATTAAAACTCTAGTCATGCAAATCCCCTTCAAGAGCATAGGTTTATGTAAGATGCATCAAAAACAAAAATCATAAGAACAAAGTTTAGGAGAAGTTTTATACCTCTTGATCTAGATCTTAGACCAAGGATGGACCACCTCCAAGATCTTTGCTCCTTGAAATCCTTGAGCCTAGCCTCCCTCCTTGCCTCCTCCACTTTGTTAGAATGAGTGCTCCTAGGTTCTCTTCAAGTTTCCAAAGTTGAAAACCTCTAAAGATCCTCACCCACTAGTGTAGTGAGAAGGATGAAGGAATAACCAAAAGGGTGAAAAGATGATTAGTTAATTTCCCCCAATGGTGGCCGGCCCTTTGAGTGTGAAGAGAGTAATTTTCTTTTTCTCCTTCTTTGTTTTAACACTTCCAAAAACCCTAATGAAAACTTTTGCTATAAAGTTCCTTTTATAACCAAAAGGAAACAAGTTCAACATTTGACCTTTCTCTCTCCCTTTTTGGCCGGCCCCTTTATGTGTGGTTTGGGCTTTGGGCTTTTATAATTTCAAGTCATCCAATGCTTGAATAAAAGCCCAATGGGTTTAGGCCCAATGGGCCTAATTAAACCCGAACCTTTCTTAAGTCCAAAACGATCTTTTATCGCTTTTATGATTTCTTTAGACGTTCTAAATTAATCTCCACACTTAATTAATCCAATTAATCATTTCCATCATCCATTAGTTACTCACTACAAGAGTGTATCGGTGAACAATCTTTTAGGTTCTAATTAGCAAGGCAGTAAGGTGATTGACATCAATCTAATTGATTATAATTTAATCCAATCACTTAGAGAATTAAAACATACTTTTAATTCTCCTTCTTCTTCGACAACTACATTTAATCATCTAGAAGAACTCACAAACCATGAGTGACATCTAAACATATATCATGGCTACCCAAGCTAATGTAGAAGTTATTCAGAGAACCTATTCAGTTGGAATTACAATGTAATTCGATCCTTCTCTAAACAATACTCTCAATCACATCATTAGGGTATGGATTTATTATGTCAAACCCCTAATGTGATTATTCCTTCTTATATGATTCATTTGAGACGTATAGGAACGCTTTCCTTTATTACGCTCGATACTTCGGCCGAAGATTTCCGAATCATATCTTTAGAGTATTCATCCTCTCATAACGAGGATTAGAGATCCCTTGTTGTACATTCAATTGCCTCCATGGCTAAGTGGCTTAACCCCAACTATGCCGTGGACACCCGCGGATGGAGTGACTTTAACATAGTCAAAGATCAAGGACCTAACCACAAGACAACTATAATGCCTCAGGTCAAAGGACTACTTACATTATTCCAACTATTAGAGTTACTTGCTTGACATGTGAGTAGACCTCCATGCAAGTACTCTCGTTCGATTGTGTTCAGTGAACTCATTCCCTTAATGAGCACCTACATACTTGTCTTAGTGTCACTACACGAATGGAATGAGACTTTCCATCCTTCTCTTCGAAGTGGACATAGTATATACTAGTCCATGCATTGTCAGTATCCCTCCGACAATCCTATGACTAGGAACCTTTTTGGACATGATGGTTATGTGAAGAAGGTCTCTGTAGTCTAACATCATTAGATTACATCTTACATCGATCCATTGTCCATGGATTCACTATTTAGGACATATATCGTTTATTGAGATAGTCCTAATTAGTATCTTTGCCATTTGATGTATAAGAATCATCTATACATCCACTCATTGTCCTGAAAGGTTTCTTCCAAAGATTGACTTTCAGGGCATATTTCCAACAATCTCCCACTTGCACTAAAGTCAATCACTAGTGTATCTTATACATGCTAGTTGAGTGAGCTTATACTCGTAGGTTAACTTGGTTATGTATTACCCTCTTTTAGTTTAAAAGGGATTTACTTATCAAATGTTTCTAAAACATTTGATGATGTCTCTTTAATTTGTTCGAATATTTTGATGAGACCTTGATTCCATGGCTTGAGCTATTGCCCCATTACGTCGTAGTATCCTACTAACGACCTTATGGTTTGGATTCAATCATTGGTTCTAAAAGAACCCCTTCCATTCAAAAACACCTTTTGAAGCAGTTTCTAAAACTATATATCGATATATATTTCGTTTGTATACTTTATACAAACTTTGCTCCAACCTTGAGACCATTGTAGTACAATACTAACAATACATTCATATGATTAGTACTTCATCCATTATGAAGTTCCATTTGTTAAAATGGGTTATTTTCACTTTGGTTTAAAACCTAAGTGAATGCACGCTTCCAGAGTCCTACTCTGATGTTCCTTTCTCAAAGGCAACAATACTCTATCAGTTGTTATGGTTCTGATCCTGGGCTATAGTAATATCTAAAGTGACAACCCCAATGGCTTTTCACTCTTGGATATCATCTCACAAGTCCTTACATGTGTCCCTTTTGTGATTTTTATGACACATACATTATAAGGGTTATGAAAGTGTTTTTTCTATCGTATAAGAAAACATCTTCTCAAATCTTCAACATTTGAGTTTTGATTTCCCCATATAACATTCTTGAGATAGCCTTGCTATATCAATAAGTCCAATTTCAAGTCCATACTTTAAAATTGACCGTGTCACATTTTGTCATTTTTCGAATAACATCTATATTTTATCAAGTCTATCAAATAGACTTTATTCATATATTGTTGCTCAAAATTATGACATCACTCCCACTGGCCTTGTTGTAACTAAGCATTCATTCAAAAAAAAAAAAATTTAACATTTATCTTTTCTTGATTTGAATGCATATTGCTCCCACTAACTTGTCTTGGATCTATTGACAATCATTGAGATCCATTAGCTAATTTGATGATGTCTCAACAATTTTGGGACTATCAACAACGCTAGCTAACACAAGTTATTTAAATGAACATGCACAAAAGAATTCCTTCTCAAGTAATTCCATTTGAAATGTGTGACTTGTTTTATCAAGTCCATTCATTTAAGTTATATGGTGTCATACACCATACTTCAAGTTTTAGTCGTACTAAGACTTGTAATGTAGTCATATAAGAATTATCCAAGTCTTTAGTGAAAGCATGGCTCCTACTAAGGATATAGAAACTCAACCATTCCTTCTAGGTGGTTGATATAATTCTTTATCAAAACTACATAGAGCATTATAGTTACATAAGGTGACGAATTTGGATTGTCTTGTTGTTAAACTATATGTTGTGACTCATTTTTGAAACTATTCCCTTTTGTTTCATCAACTTGTCCATATGCTTTGTTATTTAGCTTGTTCTCATAAAAGAGAATAATGGACAACTCCCAACATATAACCATTGTATGCTAGGTTGACGAAACCAACATTCAAAGACAATTCTTTAGAATGTTACACAACATAGAATTTTAACGTTTTCAAGAGCTTGAGTCTTTTAACAATTAAAATTACAAACTCTTAATAATAGTCAAGTACTATTATTATTTTGACAACTATAAACCAATCATATTTAAGTTTATATCCATTTTCATACCTCCCACTATTTTTCATGACTTTAATGAGAAATTACTTCATACATTCAAAATGTATAAATGTGGAGTATTCGGGTAGGGGACATTGAGTAGTAGCTTCAAAACCTTTTCAAGCTTGTTTGTTTCAATCTTCACTAAGTTATTGTCTCTTTATTAAGTGACTAAAGTCTTTAAACATTTTATAGATTTGGACACTTCTTTCTTGGTTTAATCACTAACACACTTGACATTTTAAAAACAATTTTAAGAATGCCCAATTAGTTTGTTCAAAACTACTAATTTTATCAAGAGTGATCTTGATTATTGTGGTTTAAGTGATAACCATATAAGAAACATTTTTCCTTTTATTTATATCATTATAATGTGATTTTCCTTCTCTTCAAGAAAGGAATCTCTAGACTTTTGTCAATTCATATAGAACTCTTAGTTAGACAATTGGAACCAAATCTAAAGATTCATTGTATCCTTCTATGTCCAACATGTGAGATCTATCCATAATTGATAAGTCTAAAGTTTGGTTATCACATTACAATAAGTGATATAATATTTCTTGTATCTCAACTAGGATACAACAAGACAATAATCAATTCATAATACTACTTTTAGGAAATAAGATATATAGAAGGCTTTCATCATATTACATTGATATGATGATTCAAACATTCATGATGTTTAATACAAAAAGAATTAGCTCTATACATTTTAGAGACTAATTAAATACCTTCATACACTTAGGCACTAATAGTGGTCTTCCATCATATGAAGCCACATAATAAGTTCTTAACAAAATAAGAAAGTTTAAAGACAATCTTTAAATGCCTAACAAAACTTCCTAAGTAGTAAGCAAAAAATGTGGTGGCCGAACCCTTCTCCACCTTTTCTTTGCTTGTTCATCTTCTACTTGGCTCCTCCACCTATATACAATTATACAAGTGATTAGCTCTTTATATCAAATATAAATATTTAGAAGATCTAACATTTAGAATTGAAGATAAGAACATAAACCATACCTTGTGGCTTGTCCTTAAGAGTTGCAAGATATAACCTGCAATTCCTCTTCCAATGCCCCTCCTTTCCACAGTGGTGGCAAGTCCCTTTGGGCTCCATTGCCTTCTTTTTCTTCACTCCTCCTTGCGGCTTAGGAGTGGGTGACTTCTTCTCCTTCCCTTTGCCTTTGCCTTTCGGCTTAAACTTGGAAGAGGATGGCTTGTTGTAAGCAACTGCAGAAGTCCCTACAACGTTCTCTTTCTTCATAGTCTTCTCAGCAGTTACTAACATGTTTAGTAACTCAGAGAGAGTACTATCCATCTTATTCATATTGTAGTTCATTACGAACTGCGAGAATGAATCAGTAAGAGAAGCCAATATAAAGTCCTGGGCTAATTCCCCTTCAAGTGGAGTGCCTAGGCTCTCCAATTGTTCAATGAGTCCAATCATCTTCAGTACATGTTGATGCACTGGAGCTCCCTTGACCATCTTGGTCTTTACAAGTTCACAAACAGTGCTAAAGCGACGGTTGCGCGTCCCTTCGCCATATAACTCCGTAAGATGGAGTATGATGGATAATGCACTGTCCATGCCCTCGTGCTGTCTCTGCAATTCCTCATTCATGGAAGCCAACAGATAGCACTTGGCTTGTATGTCGTCCTCAACGTGCTTGTCATACTTAGCACGTTCACCCTCAGTAGCCTCAGGGCTAAGAGGTGTGTGAGGTGGAGCCTTGTCTAGCACGTAAACAATCTTCTCCAACGTTAGGAGAATCTTGACATTACGATACCATGATGGGAAATTATGCCCCTCTAGGCAATGCTTGTCGAGTATTTTCGCGAGTGTGCTTCCAACCATATCTAAATACATAAACAATAAAATAAATTAGTTTGATTGTTGATTAAGTCACACGATTCGGGTCTTTAAACCGAATGACACCACCCACCATTTTTGGCAAATTCCATATCCCTCAAGATGGAATCCGGGAGATTTCAAAGAAAGCTCCTAGCGGGTTATGGGAGGCTCACTATTACCAAGCCCACCTCACGATGATACGATGTCGGCTAGCAACAATAATAATGAGAGGGCAAACTTACCCATTCACAACAACCTCTTGTGATTACCCATCCTTTTGGCCTCTAGAGAATAATGCCTCACGATGATACGATGTTGGCACCATTTCTCTTAGTTAAGTTTTGTCCCACCTTGCCGGTTTAGATAGGGGTTCAAGTATGACCTCACGATGATACGATGTTGGCCACACTCGTTGCCTACCTTCACCTTATCAAATGTTTTAAATAAACTCCTCCTGAATATAAGCATGCACTTTGCACTTCCCCATGATAGGGTGAAGACGGTGTATAAGTCATAAACGATTGGAGCCTACCACGGTGGAAGGCCACGAAGAAGTATTCAAAACACCTCTACGCTTTCAACTTAATATTGGATGTTGGTTGAGGGATTTTAAGGTCTCATCATTTTTATTTAAACACATTCAAATAAATTGTCCTATTACAACTACTAGTCCAAAGTTAATGAAATTATAGTTTAGTAGCGTATGATACTCCCACTATTTGTTTTGAGGAAAAACAAATCAATATTAAAAACGAATTTTTCAAATATTGGAAGTAACTACTACTACTAAGGTTTTTGCATTCCTTTGAAATTGGACTTTATAGTTATCTTAGGCTCTTGGATGACCATGGACTTATTGGTTAATTCAACAACGAGCCATCATTGTTGAATAAAAAACTCGGGGAGGTTGTGTCAATTTAATTACGAGCTTTTCAATCCAATTAAAACCATTTTAATGAGCCATTAGAAATGAAAGACAATCATTCATTGCTAATTAGGGCATTGGACCCAATTAATCTTTAATCTCATGACAAAACCCTCTTTTAAATGTCACCTTACCAATAGTTAAAGAAACTCTAGTCTAGCACTAGAGGGAATCAACTATAAAAGAATAAGAAGTAATAAGAATTACAAACCGATTTGTACAAATTCCTACGAATTACACATTCTAAGAGGGAGAGATAGATTAATGTCATACATGATAAGGTCCAATTAAGCAAGTAATTAAAACACATTCCCAAGGTTCAAACAATTTGATTTTTGCGCCTTATCTCATAGCTCAATTATCGTTTACGGCATAAGTCCATAGTCACCCCTTTTGTAACTACTTAATCACATTAAATAATCAATTGGAATGCAACATTAAACAATTAGATTTAGTGCATATGGGCATAATAATATGATGAGTTTAAACAACTATTAAAATTAAAATCAAACATTTTAACTTTTTCAAATAGTAGGGGCCTTTTTGTAAATATAAAAAGTTAGGGGTAAAACTGTAAATACTCAAAAGTAAAAACAAGATATTTCCCAAAACACAAAACCCTCCCAAGAGGGTTTTGACTAAGGGTGGCCGGCCACATGATGGGGAGATGGGAAGTCTCACCCATCTTGCTTTAAATCAACATAAAGTAGGAAAAATTCAATTTTGCTTGTCACTTGGTTTTGCATTTAAGACAACTAGAGATAGAATAATCCAAAGATCTCTTGCCACTAGCATAAGCTTTATGGACTTTAGAGTATGATGGAAATTCATCTAGTCTAGTCAAGGATTTAATAAATTTTGGTGATAGAAAATATTCAAACTTTTTTCTTGCCACTAGCATAAGCTTTATGGACTTTAGAACAAAGTTTATTGAAATATCTTCTAGTCAAAACATAAAAAACAATTTAAAACAACAAAACCATTTTCATCAAAACCAAACCATGTTCATCAAAAACAAAACCATGTTCATCAAAAAACAAAACCTTGAAAACAATTTCAAGATTTGTACTTTCTTGGTGATATGACTTACCCAAAAACAAAAGTGACAAGTTTTCTACTTTCAAGCTTTAAAGTGAGTGTGTGTGGTTCAAAACAAAACACAAACACAAAGCCAAAAACACCCATTTTGCCGTGCCCCCTTAAAGGAACAAAACCCCAAATTTTTGTCTAAACTCTTTCTTCATTCATGCATCCAAAACACCTTTTGCATACATATCTTTCTCAACTATTGATTCACATTTTTCAACATTTGAAAAACAAAAGATAAACATACTTTTAATGAAGAAATAATATATCAAACATAATATTAACACCCATATGCATAAAATCCAAAAGGACACATAATACATAAACCTTTGGCTCTGATACCACTTGAAGGGAAAACTATGAGATTCATGTGGGATTTCTAGTGACTAGCATGCATATACAATTCAAAAATTTATATACGAAAGCAACGGAAGCATGTTATCAAATAATATTAAAACTCTAGTCATGCAAATCCCCTTCAAGAGCATAGGTTTATGTAAGATGCATCAAAAACAAAAATCATAAGAACAAAGTTTAGGAGAAGTTTTATACCTCTTGATCTAGATCTTAGACCAAGGATGGACCACCTCCAAGATCTTTGCTCCTTGAAATCCTTGAGCCTAGCCTCCCTCCTTGCCTCCTCCACTTTGTTAGAATGAGTGCTCCTAGGTTCTCTTCAAGTTTCCAAAGTTGAAAACCTCTAAAGATCCTCACCCACTAGTGTAGTGAGAAGGATGAAGGAATAACCAAAAGGGTGAAAAGATGATTAGTTAATTTCCCCCAATGGTGGCCGGCCCTTTGAGTGTGAAGAGAGTAATTTTCTTTTTCTCCTTCTTTGTTTTAACACTTCAAAAAACCCTAATGAAAACTTTTGCTATAAAGTTCCTTTTATAACCAAAAGGAAACAAGTTCAACATTTGACCTTTCTCTCTCCCTTTTTGGCCGGCCCCTTTATGTGTGGTTTGGGCTTTGGGCTTTTATAATTTCAAGTCATCCAATGCTTGAATAAAAGCCCAATGGGTTTAGGCCCAATGGGCCTAATTAAACCCGAACCTTTCTTAAGTCCAAAACGATCTTTTATCGCTTTTATGATTTCTTTAGACGTTCTAAATTAATCTCCACACTTAATTAATCCAATTAATCATTTCCATCATCCATTAGTTACTCACTACAAGAGTGTATCGGTGAACAATCTTTTAGGTTCTAATTAGCAAGGCAGTAAGGTGATTGACATCAATCTAATTGATTATAATTTAATCCAATCACTTAGAGAATTAAAACATACTTTTAATTCTCCTTCTTCTTCGACAACTACATTTAATCATCTAGAAGAACTCACAAACCATGAGTGACATCTAAACATATATCATGGCTACCCAAGCTAATGTAGAAGTTATTCAGAGAACCTATTCAGTTGGAATTACAATGTAATTCGATCCTTCTCTAAACAATACTCTCAATCACATCATTAGGGTATGGATTTATTATGTCAAACCCCTAATGTGATTATTCCTTCTTATATGATTCATTTGAGACGTATAGGAACGCTTTCCTTTATTACGCTCGATACTTCGGCCGAAGATTTCCGAATCATATCTTTAGAGTATTCATCCTCTCATAACGAGGATTAGAGATCCCTTGTTGTACATTCAATTGCCTCCATGGCTAAGTGGCTTAACCCCAACTATGCCGTGGACACCCGCGGATGGAGTGACTTTAACATAGTCAAAGATCAAGGACCTAACCACAAGACAACTATAATGCCTCAGGTCAAAGGACTACTTACATTATTCCAACTATTAGAGTTACTTGCTTGACATGTGAGTAGACCTCCATGCAAGTACTCTCGTTCGATTGTGTTCAGTGAACTCATTCCCTTAATGAGCACCTACATACTTGTCTTAGTGTCACTACACGAATGGAATGAGACTTTCCATCCTTCTCTTCGAAGTGGACATAGTATATACTAGTCCATGCATTGTCAGTATCCCTCCGACAATCCTATGACTAGGAACCTTTTTGGACATGATGGTTATGTGAAGAAGGTCTCTGTAGTCTAACATCATTAGATTACATCTTACATCGATCCATTGTCCATGGATTCACTATTTAGGACATATATCGTTTATTGAGATAGTCCTAATTAGTATCTTTGCCATTTGATGTATAAGAATCATCTATACATCCACTCATTGTCCTGAAAGGTTTCTTCCAAAGATTGACTTTCAGGGCATATTTCCAACACCTAGAAGGTCATCTCCTTGCGTTTGTGCTTGAGATAATTCTTGAACTCCTTCCAAGAGGGTGGCAATTTCTTAATGAAAAATGCCACCTAAAGGGACTCATTGATCACAATCCCTTCAACATGAATTTCATGGATGATTTTCTGGAGATCTTCAGCTTGAGAGTCGACGGACTTAGAATAAACCATTTTGTAGTCCAAAAATTTTCCCACAACAAATTTCTTTGAACTAGCATCCTTTGTTTTATATTTTTTTTCTCAAGTGATTCCCAAAGTTCCTTGGCTGTTTTAATACCACATAGACATCATACAATGAATCATCTAATGCATTGAGTATATACTTTCTGCAGAGGAAATCATTATGATTCCAGGCATCTATACCTTCAAAGTGTCTAGAAATATTGTCTCCTTCTGCACCAGGCACAATCTCACGTATAACGTTTGCCAAATTCAAAGTTGTCAAATAAAACAGCATTTTCTACTCCCATCTTTTGAAGTCTCCACCCTTAAATTTCTCAGGCTTTACAGAATGAGGTTTAGTTCCTGATTGTTCCTTTACTGTTCGAAGATTGTTGAAGAACAATTCAAAAAAATAAATAAAATAACAAAAATTGAAATACTAATTCTTTATTAACGAAAAATACTTGCAATACAGAATGAAATAACAGAAATAATTATAGAAATCAAATGATACTAACTTGATTAAATCACAAATAGAGGCTAGCGCAAAAACTATGCCATTCAGACAGTATTTTCGTCTCACTCTTGTACTTGTGATTCGATGACATCTGCCCGACCAGGATACAACTATCTAATCCTAAATCCGCATCGGATTATAGAATTCTGGCAAATTGATTTGTGTGTTTACTCTCTGTAAGGCTTTGTATGGGAGAGATACAAAAGAAAAAAGATAAGATACGATGGAACTGATTCTTCAATTATATATCCTATTTCATACTTTTTGGATGTATCTGAAACCACATAACTCTTTCCAAACAGTTGTGTCTATTAATCAAAACGGTTTTTAATTAATTAAAAACTTAATTCAACATTAAAATTAATGAACTCTGATTAATTTTAACTTCTTAGGCCCCAAGTGCCCCAAGGCTCAAGGCCCTTGCCTAGATTAATTAATATTAATATTATATTAATATTATGGTACAATCATCACAAGTCTAATCCGCACAGTTAGTGGTCCAAACCTCAAATCTGATTCCAAATGGTCGAATACCTAATCACTAATAAAGGTGACTAACCTAAAATAAAGACCTCTGGGGAACTTGAGTTCCTCGATGTGGGACAAAAGGAGGCTCAAAACTCCAACAATACCCCACATTTGCAGCCGACAATTATGTGACAACCCGTCCCAAATTCGTACATATTTGTTATCCTCAAAAGTGTGAATGTACAATGTTACCCTTGAGCGTTGGGTTTTATTTTGTTTGGGCTTTGGTTAGGGGCCCAAAAGTGTTGGTTTTGGACCAATTGAAATAGTTCCGAGTAAGTGGGAACCATTGAATTAAGTTCTAGTTAGGGTTTGTAACTAAATTTAGTTAGGGACCAATTAGAACTTAAGTTGGGTATTTTGGGTGATGTGTTAGTGTGAGGACCACACACACAAACCTAAGGACTCTCTCTCACTCTTCCGTTGACCCTCTCTCTCTTTCTCTCGGATTCACTCTCTCTCTCCCTTTGAAATTGTACGGACAAACTTCGAACTCTCCCTTCCAGGCACGGATCGAGACTTTGAAGGTTAGTTTCATGTTCCTTGCAAGCTTCTGATTACATTCATACCATTTTTAGGATGTAAAACCTTCATTTACCAGAGAAAGCAGTAACTCCATTTTCATGCACTATTCATGAGGTAGTAATTATGCATGCTTCAGAAGATTCTAAGTTTATAGGGAGCTTAAGAACACTCTTACGAAGCTCGGAGAAGAAAAAGCCAAGGATTTGGACGTAAGGAACCCTAGTTTATCAAATCCTCGAGTTGGTCACTGTTCACCAACTTTTTAATGGGTGATTTTCTTCGATTTTCAGGACCATAGCAAGCTTAAGGAGGTCCTCATGATGCTCGGAGTGCATCGTTGGTAAATTTTGGTCCACGAGAAGCTCAGATACGACGAGTTGCAGAGATCGCCGAAGTGTCAAACTTGCTCCAACGTGTTTTCGTGAGATTTGAAGCTTGAAAGAGGTATATCGTGATTCTTTAAGTTCCAAGCTTCATTTTGGTGTTAATTTCGTTAAAAATGGTTAAGATTTGAGAGAGATTAGTGCGTGGAAAGTTTTACCCAGTTTCCGGAGCCGGCGACGGTCGCCGGAGATGGAGGTTGAAGATGAAGGAATATTCCGTCAAGTCTGACGGAATATTCTCACGCCGTTAGTTAGATTTAACGGTTTCTGTTAGGATTAGACGGAATATTCCACAGAATATTCCACAGAATATTCCTAATGGCGTCACTGTTCTGTTCCATGTGCCAGGCACGTGCCTGCGAGTTGGAGGCGCGTCTGGCCGTGCCTTGGCAGGCGTGTTGGGTCTCAAAAATTATTTCTAAAATTATGGGGATGTTTGTGAGGTTGTGTAGATCATTTTGGTATATTCACACACCTCAATTGAGTAATGTATGAGAAGTTATTACTTAGTTTCGTTTATGTGCTTTAAAATAACGTATTTATAGTTGTTTCTCACATAGGCGAGACCTATTCGGAGGACGAGCGTAGCCAGGCTAGGCACGGGGGCTACGATCCATCTACTTACCAGTGAGTGGGCTTTTGTTTTCCGTATATACCTATATACTACGTATTTTTCCCAGATTATGCATTATAAATGCTTTTATAAATGAATTGCCATGCCAATGCATATGTATACTTTGAATATGCTTTGTGAATTGTATGCGCATGATTGTTGGTGCTGTGGAGCTCAGGTAAGTTTCAGGTAAGATTATGTGTGGTTAATTAGAGTTGAGTTATGAAAAGTATGATGAGATGCATTGAGAGCTCATTAACCTGCACCCCAGTGTTAGTGCTCCCGCCCAAAGTTAGGGGCATAGTCTTTCACGTGATGTTCACCTCCCGCACCACACGCTCATCTTCGATCCAAGTTAGGTGCACAGTCCTGTCGTGTAGACCACTTTCAGTGGGTTCGACTCGTAGGTGACCCGTGATCATTCGCGCAGTCTTCACGTGATTATAGCACTAGAGCGTATTATGTTACACCCAGTTCTGTCGTATAGACCACTATAAGTGGGTTCGACTCGTGTGCGTGCATGATTTATGAGCTAGATATCAGCTGATGAGCTGTACAGTTATTATTGCTTGTGATTCACTTACCTGATGATTTGATATACATGGCATGGCATATTCATGATTTGATTTCGTATTGTGATGATGATTTCAGTTGAACTATAGTATATGTACATACTATTTTCTGGGAAAGTATACAGGTTTTACGGCGAGGGGATATAAAAATTGTTTTTGAAATGGTTTTCGAAAGACTTTGTTTTTGCCCACTCACGCTTTTGTTTTGCGCCCCTCCAGGTTCTAGGTAGCTTTTATTGGTGGCATCCGAGGCTGCAGCTGCGATTCTGACGGACTATCACTCAAGTAGGACCCCTATGGGTGTTTTTATTTAAGTACTCCTTATGTTCGACTGCACCTAGACTAAAAATACTCTGATTATGTTCACACTCCTCGAATTTGGTTTTTATTTAATCGTATTTTCTTCTTATATTAATGCTTCCGCACTGTGCACATGGCTACGTCACCCTCACGTGACGGCCAGCATGCCTCGATCTCGGTCAGGGTGTGTCAATTAGGTCCTAGGGTAAGGTTAAAAATGAGAGTAAACAATAGATGTGACACACATCAAGAGAGATGTCTTTTGGACTTGAACTACCGTTGTATATACTTATCGGATTTACTAGATGACACAGTTAATATAAAATTTTGAATTGTTCATCTCTGCAGTAAACCAAGACAATAAACAATAGATTGACACAGATCATTAAGGGTATTTAAGTCGGGATGTTTTGGGTAGGGCAAGTAGAGATTTGATGTTTAAAGAAAGGCTAGTAGAGATTGATGCGTTTGTGAGAGGTCTATTAAAATTAAATTACCCTATTGCAATTTTTTTTCCCTTTTATCCTCGATGATGTATGTTATTAAGAGTGAGTACGGTCCTGTTTGTTTTCAAAATTGTAGACCGAATTGCATACTAGTTTTCGATTCATTCGAAACTAAAAACTAAGAACTAATTAACAAAACCGAATTAAATCAGACCGACAAGTATGCTCCGAAAAGGAAAGAGATAACGGATTCAAACTATAAAATAAGAGGAAAAAGTGAAGAATTTTCCTCTTCGGCCACTTTAGAATCTCCAACTTCTTAATCATTCCCCATCTGACAATCCAGCCAAACAAAAAGTAAAAAAGAAAAAGGAATCAAATAAGAGGGTTGGTCTGGGCTTAATGGAATAAAAGCTTTGGGTGTTGTATTTGAGGTTGGGCTTTAGGAACTTGGTTATTGGGCTGCATATTATAATAAAATCAGTTTGTTTATTTTTTTCATCGGACACCGAATCGAGACAGTTGTTTTTTTTTTTTTTTTTTTTTTTTTGACATACGATAATGTGAGTGAGTAAAATTGTTAACTCTTAAGAAAGAGGAGGATCGGTGGAAGCTGAACTTGTACCAAATACAGAGGAGTTATTGATTTCTGTCATTGCAGTAAAACGCCATTTGCTTGGCTTGGTTTGATTTATTTATCAATTTTTGGGCTGCCCCTATAGCTAGGTATGAGCATTAAGTAAAATGAGTGGGTTTAAGTCAGCCCATGTTCATTAACAAACAGACAAATAATAATCCACAATGCACAAACCCATATACCAGCTCAATGGGCATACCCATGCCTAACTAAATGAGTGGGTTTAATTTTTTTATAAATTTTTACTTTAGGGTAATGCTAGGGAGATCAAAATTTTTAAATCAAATTTGTAAAAAAAATGATGTGGCTGTAGATGATTGGATTATAATTAAGTGTGATTAACATGTTTATTTTTTATTAGTGGCACCTCATTTGGTTTGCAAATTTGGTTTAAAAATTGGGTCTTCCTAACATTATCTTTTAATTTATTGTATATGTTTACTTTGGGGCCTTTTTCTGTTAAAAGGCTTTGCTGGACATAATGGTTGCTAGGTTGCTGAAATTTTTATAGGGAATTTTAATGAAAAGGTCATATTACTATTCACTTGGGAAATGACCCTAAATAGAACTCTAACCACCCTTTTAAATTTCTAATAATTATAACCAAAAGTTGATATGAAAATACTAATACACCCTTAAAATAAAGTTTTCTAAAAAAAATCAAAAAACAAAAGGATCGGCTGTCTTTTTATGGGTTTCTTATGCAGCGTTGCAATATTTACACTTTCAACTAACATATCAATTCAACTACATGCAGCATCAACAGCACATAAAAAATAAGACTCACAGTTTTTCCAAGAGCATATCAGTCATTTCAATCCGATACGATCGTTCAGGTTCAACTGCTTCAATATGTGCACCAGTTTCTGCACCATCTGGCACAAACCCGAGTGCCTATTTTCCAATTTTTTTTCAAATTTTTTATTGTAAAGAAACAAAACCCAGTTCATCGGAAGATTAATTTACTGATAAAACTTGAAAAGAAATGACATGAAATTAAGGAAAAAAATGTAATATTACTTTTTGTAGTCGTCGCGACCGGTGACATGGTAACGCTGCAGAACCTGGGTTTCTCTGTGACCTGCTTCTCTCTTCCAGTCCAAGAATTTAACTTTCTTCAGCAGCTTCTTCTCATGAAACTTGAGCTCCCTCATGCTTCCTTCTCCACACAGAGAGAGAGAGAGATGATAATCCAAAGCCATAAAAACCCAACCCATCACATCCCAACCCAAGCACAGCCAACCATGGCTTGCAGCACGATCCCTCTCTCTTCCTCCTCCTTTTCCTCTTTTATACTCTCACACAAAACTTTCGTTTAGTTCCGAACCCCAAAAAAAATTTCGACCTCCTCCACATGAAGATGACTCTCACTCTTAGTCTCGGTCAGCTTCATCCTCTGCTCTCCAATTTTTTATTTTCAACTACGACAATGTAATCCTTGAGTTTGAGCATTTGCACCACCAAGCTTACAACGAGGCCTTCGCTCACTTCAGTATGCGCTGCCCTTCCTCAACATCTCAGCCCCTCAATTGGGACCTCCACTTCTAAAATCAGCTCCATAACCAAATCGTTGGTGAAAAGCCCAAAATGCGATGGTCCCTATCTCTTTTTCTCTCATTTTCTCCAAAGGTTGAACTTTGGTTTTTGTTTTCTTCTATGATTGAATTGGAGTTTTGGATTGTTTAAGGAACTTCAAGGAGCACAGGTGGCCTTGAACTGATTCAATTCTACTTCGAATTCTCCTTGAATCTTGCTTTGTTTAATTTCCATGGCTGACATTTTTTTTTTTGAGAAAACATTATTTGAAGGGTGTATTAGTACTTTCATACTAACTTTTGGTTATAATTATTATAAATTTAAAAAGATGGTTAGAATTCTATTTAGGGTCCAAAATTTAGTTAGTTTTCCAAATTTCCCTATTCACTTTTAACCATAAGGGCAAATTTTTGTGTGAAAAGTCCATAATAGATCAAGCTCTTTTCATTGTTTACTCTCATACCGTTATTTCATTATCATGGCGGTGTCCACATTGATGTCTACAACTTTGTCTGATCTTGAATTATTGTACGTAACTTTGCATGTGACTTGTTGTATTATTATACTACTTTTCATCTTTTGTTGCTTTACTGCCAGCTCTTCATGCTTCTATCATGTTGTCAATATTGTGCAGTTCTTCTTCTGCCAAATTATTCTAGTACTGCACATCTCATTCTTCTAGTTCCGTCTCTTTTTCTCTATCTTCTTTTACCTTCTATTACATATATGATGTTTCTCCTTTGAAATTTTGACTTTCAGTAGATGACAAACTTTTGCCTTGCTGTATACATTCTTCTTTTTTGCTACTAATATCATATCATACTTAGAATCTTCAAACTCATCTAAAGCTAACATTTAGATTCCTCAGTATCTCATAATCTTTTTGTATGAAGAAGTCCATCTATATGGTGATATAAAGGATAATCTAAAGAACTCTTCACTAATCATGGTATATGCCTAGTTTTCTCCTTGTGCAAATTCATATACCAATCTGAAGGATTACTAATAAACCTTATACAAATTTCTTTCAATTCTTTTAAGTAATATTCTGCTACTTTCTTAAGCTTTAAAAAAAAAATCTAATTGAGAACTATAGTTAATGAATATTTTATCAAGATAGCCAAAGTTTAATAGTAAGGTTGGGGCAATTTTTACTATATTATGTTGTTTCTTATGCTCATAACTAAAATATCATGGTCTAAAATCTCTCATGTTAAACTTGGCCAAAGCTATGCTAACCTCTAGTTTACAAATACAACTCTCTGAATTATTATAAAGACATGTGAATATATTTTTGTAGTAATATTCATCCCTGGTTTTGGATCAAAGACAGATTGATACAAAGCACAGTGTAAATGTAAATGTAACTCTTTCATAAATTGTGATGCTCTGCTCAAGATCTAATTATGCTTGTTTTATGGCATTATTCTTAATTTTGCTTTTGAAAAATCTTATAATAAGATATCATCTTTGATTAAGTCTAATGGTATATTCCTAAGATATCTTTCATATCTTTCCTGTTTTTCTTCATATGTCGGATGCTACTCATTTGTTTGATTTTGCTCCATTTTAATATCTTCTTCTAAAAGCTCAATCTTAATTTCTCTCTCTTCTATGGGCTCATTAGCCTCTTGTTATATGGGTTCAATAACCTCTTTTTCTTTATTCTTATGCTAATTAGTTTCTATGCCTATTTTTAATTCTCTTTTCAGGTTGCTATTTGCATTTTGATGCATTCTAAGAGATTGCAATTCTGGGTGCATTTTGGTAAACTAATTAAGCAATGACTCATGATCTCTACAAATGGCTTAGAGGCTATGTTCAAGAGAATGAATATATGATGCTGAGTGTGATGGAAATTGAAATTAAAACTATCAAACTATTGCTCTAAAGTTGTAATTAATTTTTCATGACCTAATCTCATCCTTAGTTGCTTAATTTGAACATTCCAAAAGTTATCTAAAAGAACCTGCTGCCATCCCTTAAAGTTGGATTTTTTATTCCTTCAACTATAATGCCATTAAAGTTAAATGTAGGTACTGGTGGTGATGCTGGAGGTCCATGGTGCATCATTGTGCTATTGAAAGGTGCTCTTTTGCCTTGTGATCTTGTGCTATTTGAAGATAATGGTCCACGATATTCTGTCACATCCCGGCCCAAGGTCCACCACATCCCGGGCCCACTCCACCACCGTAGCACGATATTGTCCGCTTTGGACCCCGACTACGCCCTCACGGTTTTGTTTCTGGGAACTCATACGAGAACTTTCCAGTGGGTCACCCATCATGGGATTGCTCTCGCGCGCTACTCGCTTAACTTCGGAGTTCCTGCGGAACCCGAAGCCAGTGAGCTCCCAAAAGGCCTCGCGTTAGGTAGGGATGAGAATATACATATAAGGATCACTCCCCTGGGCGATGTGAGATCTCACAATCCACCCCCTTAGGGGCCCGATGTCCTCGTCGGCACACTTCCGGCCAGGGATTGGCTCTGATACCAAATTGTCACATCCTGGCCCGGGGTCCATCACATCCCGGGCCCACTCCACCACCGTAGAACGATATTGTCCGCTTTGGACCCCGACTACGCCCTCACGGTTTTGTTTCTGGGAACTCACACGAGAACTTCCCAGTGGAGGTTAATTGATGTGTCGCGCCATCTAAGATTTGTTTTCTTGGTATAACCTCGTAATACTCGTCGCCACGGACGCGTGGGCGTAGACGGTTCTTGATTTGGAGCTATAACGAAAAAGATATTAAAGTTTAAAGTTTGGGCATTTTATGGTTTTTATTATAAAAATCTGGTGTGCCATTTGGATGGCCCGGATTAAAGGAAATCTAAAATGGATGGCACAGATGAAAAGATAACATTATGTTTGTGAGGTTACATGTGAGAGCAGGACTTCGGGAGAGAAAGGAGAGAGCCGGACGAATGGGCAGAAGAGAGAGAAGAGACCGGCCAATTGGAACAGGGAAAGGAGGAAAGGAGAGAGGGCGAGAAGCGGAGGACGAAGAACAGAAATGGGTCTTCAACCCATGACCCGCGCGACCCAGTCCCGTGACCCGGTTCCTACAGCCGATTTTCGACGCCATTTCTGGCGTTTCTCAGACGATTCTCTGCACGCGGTAACCTAGAAACAACTCTGATTTAACCATTCATCATATTCCCCTTAAACCCGACGGGTTTAGACCTCGGATTTCTTAAAAACTCAACCGACGGGTCCGAGGGGTTTTCCATTGCAATCAATCATTTTTGAAGAAAACTTTGTCAATCACCACCCCTAATAGACTTCCCACAACCTCAGGAACAAAGCCCAAACAAGTGTGGGAGCATCGGGTTTGATTTGAGGACGAATTGAAGCACACCCAATTTCTAGGGTTCTTACGAATTTTGGTGAAATTGAAGTGTTTCCAACACAAATTGGCCTTGGCCGAAGGTATGAAAGTTGTTCCTCTCTTTGAGATCTTCATTTCTGTATTTTTTGAGAATTTTTAAAAATAGTTGGATTTTCCGGCGAGTCGGGACGGCCAACCGCCACTCGCGGCGGCCCGTGCGGCGGCACATGGCCAGTGGGCCGCCAATGTTATTCTTAGGTTGTTTTTAATGCTCTAGGTCCAGTTTTGATAATTGTTGGACGTAAATTGAGTAATTGAACCTAAGTTCGTTACGATTCGTGGTTAGGTGAAAATGTGAATCGACGATCCGACCGTTGGTTCGTCACCAAACTTTGGTACGTAGTTGATGGTAGGAACTTACGGATCAGAAATCCGACGTACGGATCTTCCCGAATTGAGTTTGTAAGTTCATAAAATAAAATGTGAACCGCCACTTGGTTTTGGCAATTGGCGGAGCTCCGACCGTTGGATCGTAACGAAATTTTAGTATGTTGCTCTAGGAGCATAATGTGCATCTTGGGAAGTTACGGATCGGAGATCGGAGTTACGGATCTTCTGGATCAAGTTTGTGGGGACGTGGACCCTACCGTCGATCAACGATCGACGGTTGACTTTTGATTAAGGTCTTAAATGATTCTAGAATATCCTTGAGGATATGTTTTACGTGAATTACGAATTCTATGGTTAAGAATTCTAAGTTGTAGTTTGATATTTGTTTTAGGAGCCGAACATTTTGGGACGCCTCGATATCCACGTTAGGGAGCCGTAGCGCGGACTCCAGGTGAGTGGGCTTTTGTTTTCCGTATATACCTATATACCATGCGTTTTCCCAGAAATTGTTTTATATGATTGATGAGAAGAATTGCCATGTTAAGTATACCTATGTTTAAGTATACTTTGAAATGCTTTTTAAAGGAAAATATGCTTTTATAAAAGAAATGCCATGCCAACACAATTATACATCGATTTATGCATCGTGAAATGGTATGCATCGTGAAATGGTTATGCGTTATGAGATGTGATTGCATTATGAATTGTATGCGCATGATTGTTGGTGCCGAGAACGCTCAGGTAAGTTCAGGTAAGACTCTTGTGTGTTTAAATAAGAGTTGAGTTGACGAGACTGTTGAGATGCATCGAAAGCTCATAAACCTGCACCCCGGTGTTAGTGCTCCCGCCCAGAGTTAGGGGCCAGTCTTTCACGTGATGTTCACCTCCCGCACCACACGCTCATCTTGGATCCAAGTTAGGTGCATAGTCCTGTCGTATAGACCACTTTCAGTGGGTTCGACTCGTAGGTGACCTGCGATCATAGAAGTGGGTTTGACTCAGACCCATGATCTTTCGCACAGTCTTCACGTGATTGTAGCACTAGAGCGTACTATATTACACCCAGTCTTGTCGTATAGACCACCTTGAGTGGGTTCGACTTGTGTGCAAGATATACATTATGATGAGATATGTTGAGATTGATTATGAGCTATAGTTCCAGCCGTGCTGATCACACGGTGGACGTGTTATTACCTATGATGAGTTTATTTCACCTGATACACTTACCTGATGATTTAGTGGCATGGCATGTCATATGTTTGATTCGTTGGCATATATATTTTGATGAATGATTTTCAAATGTGATAAGTATATGTTTATACTATTTTCTGGGAAAGTATACAGGTTTTACGGCGAGGGGTTATAAATGTGATTTTTGAAATGATTTTCGAAAAGACTTTGTTTTTGCCCACTCACGCTTTTGTTTTTTGCCCCTCCAGGTATTAGGTAGCTTTGGTGGTGGCTCACGAGGACTTAACGGAGATTCTGACAGACTTTACCAATGTAGGACCACCTTCGGGTGTTAACTACTTTAGTTTTTCTTATGCATTGACTGCACCTAGACTTATATGCTCTGAATGTGTAGTCACACTTATTCGGTTTTTTATTTATTCGTATTTCTTCTTATTCTAATGCTTCCGCACTGTGTAGATGGCTACGTCACCTTCACGTGACGGCCAGCATGCCTCTGTCTCGGTCGGGGTGTGTCAATTTGGTATCAGAGCCTAGGTTTGCAGTCCTGCATATCTTGTGAATTTCCTAGTGTCTTCTGTCAGAATTATGCCGCCTCGTTGAGAGCCACGTCGTTCAGATGAGCCTAGTTTCCCTGATATAGCTCAGTTAGGGGAAGCTATTGCTAATGTGATTCAGTTTGTTATCCGTTCTCCCCAAAGGACTTCTCTTGAGACTGTTTATAAGTTGAAGCTGAATCATTCTATGGGAAATGATGGACCTGAGGGAGCAGAGCGATGGCTTAATCATGTTGAAAAGTCTTTTTGTGTGATGCGAAGTCAAGGGAATCTTCTTCTGGAAAGGTGGGTCGAGACGACTACCTAGTTTCTAAGTACTGAATCTACATCCTGGTAGAGCCAGAAGTCTTATACGATGACACCGGAGGAAAACAGCTGATTGGGAGTTGTTTGAGAAAAGGTTTATCCCTTCGGCATATATTGATGGTAATAAGCAAGAGTTTACAATTTGAGACAAGGAAAGATGACGGCGATTGAGTAATACAGAAAGTTTATGGACTTGTCCCGCTACCATCCGGATGTTGCTGCTAATCCAGTTGTGATGTTACTTTGTTTTAAGCTGGGTATTAAGAAGAAGTGACGTTATACGGCGACTACTACCCATTGTGCTTCTTACCAGGAGTTTTACGAGATTTTGTTGAGGATTGAGGACTTTAAGAATATGTCCAGTGATAGTGATGAAGAAGAGGAAAGATGACAAAGGTAAAGGTCAGTCATCTCGAGGACCTCGCAAGACTCAGAGCTTCAAAAGAAGCGAGGTAACCAAGTTAATGAAGGTCGTGGGGGACGACAACAAGCCCAAAGACGTGTTAACAACATCACACTGCAGGATGCTCAGAGCAATCCAGATTTGATCATGAGTACGTTAAACATTCTTGGTCCCTTTGCTAGAGTTTTAATTGGTTGTGGTGCTACCAATTCAGTAAGTTTTCATACATTTGCTCAAGTGACGCAACCTCATTCTACGGCTTTAAGGTTTGAGTTAGAGTTTGCTATGCCTAAAGAAGAGAAGTGTTATGTGGATTATGTTTATCCAGAGTGTCCAGTGTTGGTGGAAGATGTAGTTATGCCAGCTAATCTTATCTCGTTAGATATTGTGGATTTTGAGGTGATTTTGGGCACAGATTAGTCGCATTATAATTGTGCCAAGATAGATTGCTATGGGAAATCAGTTACTTTCCATCGTCCTGGATTACCAGAAGTTACTTTTGTGGGTGAGCAAAGTGGAGTTCATCATTGATTTGCTTCCAGGTACGGATCTTATACCTTTGTCTCCTTGTGGAATGGTTCTTGCTGAGTTGAGGGAATTGAAAATTCAGTTGCAAGGATTGGTTGATAAGGGTTTCATTCAAGTACGTCGCCTTGGGGAAGCTCTAGTGCTGGTTGTGAGATAGAAAGACGGGACTTTAAAGTTATGTATTGATTAGGCAATTGAATTGGGTAACGATTAAAAACCGTTATCCATTGCCGCTTATTGATGATTTGTTTAATCAGCTTAGAGGTGCCTGTGTGTTTTCCAAGATTGACTAGAGGTTGAATTATTACCAATTGAAGATTTGAAGTGAGGATGTCCCTAAGATTGTTTTCAGGACTTGTTATGGTGATTATGAGTTCTTGGTGATGTCATTCGGGTTAACGAATATGCCTGCTGCTTTATGGATTTGATGAATCAAGTATTCCAGCAATATCTAGACAGGTTTGTTATTGTTTCTTTGATGATATTCTGGTATACTCTAATACTAGAGCAGAGCATGCTAGACATCTTAAATTGGTGTTACGAAGTTGAGGGAGCATCGGTTGTATGCTAAGTTTAGCAAATGCCAATCTTGGTTGAGTTAAATGGAATTTCTGGGACATGTTAAGTAGATCCTCAAAAAGTTGCAGCTGTGGAGAATTGGGAACAACCGGGAACCGTCACTGAGGTACTGAGTTTTCTTGGCCTAGCAGACTACTATAGACGGTTTGTAAAGGATTTTTCAGTCATTGCTTTGCCATTGACGAGATTGACTAGAAAAGAGGTTAAGTTGAGTGGGATGAAAATTGTGAGCAAAGTTTTCAGCAACTGAAGTATTATCTCACTCATACACATGTTTTAGCACTCCCAGATGATAGCGGTAATTATGAGGTCTATAGGATGCTTCTTTGAATGGTCTTGGATGTGTACTGATGCAACTTGGTAGGGTGATTGTTTACGCTTCACGACAATTGAAACCTCATGAGATGAATTACCCTACTCATGATCTGGATGAAGGAAAATTTGTGAAAAACATGTTCATTTGAGCAACATCTATGGCATGCAATTAACAATTAAAGGCGGAATCATGCTTGTATGCACTCAAAACAAAACATTACCCATGAAATTCAAAGCCTAGTAGAAATGGTGAACCAAGACTCAACTCAAGATCTAAGAAAAAGAGTTGAGAAACTTTATACCTTTGAAGTACCTCTTTGCTTAGCAAAGGTTAATCACCCATGTGAGGGCCTTCTTCCTTTGTCACCTTGCTCCTTGGCTCCATGGATGAAGGTGGAAGAACTTTGCTTCTTGGATCCATGCCTTCTTGGATGTGGATGGAAGAATAGGTTTCTCCAAAAGTCACCAAAGTTGGAGATCTCTAAGTTTCGACACCAAGGATGGTTGAGGAAGAAGATGAGTGACCATGGAGGAGTTAGATGCTAGTAAACTCCCCCATGGTGGCCGGCCTTCCTAGAGAGAAAGAGAGAGCCAAAAACTCTCATCTTTCCTCAAAGAAAACCCTAATGAAGAAAAAGCTATAAAGTCATATTTATACCTCCCTTCATTGGAGTGGCAAACTTGTAATAAGTCCAAAACCCACTCCCTCTCTAATCATGGCCGGCCTCCCTATTGTTAGTGGGTTAATTGCCCATTTTGTTTTAGTTGTCACACAACTTAAACCTTATGTGCCTTGTGGACCAAAACCCTTTTGTGTCCCGAAACCCAAAACTAACTTAAGGCCTAAAACGAACCTTTCGTTCTAGATTAATTAACTTTTAATTAATCCTTGCCATATACAATTAAACTATTTAATTGTCCTTACTCATCTTCATTATATCCTTCAATCATTACCTTACACGGTGTGCGATCCATTAGGTTCCTTTTAGCGAGGCAGTGGGCGATTGTTACTCTTAACGATCGATTGTGAATTGAAACATACTTTCAATTCTCCCTTAAATGATTATACATCTTTAGGGCTTCCACAAACCATGAGTGACACCTAGCAGTGTATCATGGCTACCCAAGCTAATCAGAAGAGGTGGAGAACCTATTCAGTTTAGGATTACAATGCAATACGGTCTTTCTCTAATACAATACTCTTGACCACATTGTTTGGTTTGATAGTTTATTCATGTCTACTATCCAATGTGATTCATTTACTTATATGATTACCTTGAATGTGATTTGGAACGACTTCCTAAATCTCATTCATACTCTGGCCAGAGATTCTCAATCATATCATAGAGTATTCTCCCTCAAACGATTCAAAGGTTAGAGATCCCTTGTTGCGCATTCACTTGCCTCCATGGCTAAGTGGCTTAACCCCAACTATGCCGTGTGTCACATCCCGGCCCGGGGTCGACCACTTCCCGGGCCCGCTCCACCACCGTAGCACGATATTGTCCGCTTTGGGCCCCGACTACGCCCTCACGGTTTTGTTTCTGGGAACTCACACGAGAACTTCCCAGTGGGTCACCCATCATGGGAGTGCTCTCGCGCGCTACTCGCTTAACTTCGGAGTTCCGATGGAACCCGAAGCCAGTGAGCTCCCAAAAGGCCTCGTGCTAGGTAGGGATGGGAATATACATATAAGGATCACTCCCCTGGGCGATGTGGGATCTCACAATCCACCCCCCTTAGGGGCCCGACGTCCTCGTCGGCACACCACGGCCAGGGTTAGGCTCTGATACCAAATTGTCACATCCCGGCCCGGGGTCGACCACTTCCCGGGCCCGCTCCACCACCGTAGCACGATATTGTCCGCTTTGGGCCCCGACTACGCCCTCACGGTTTTGTTTCTGGGAACTCACACGAGAACTTCCCAGTGGGTCACCCATCATGGGAGTGCTCTCGCGCGCTACTCGCTTAACTTCGGAGTTCCGATGGAACCCGAAGCCAGTGAGCTCCCAAAAGGCCTCGTGCTAGGTAGGGATGGGAATATACATATAAGGATCACTCCCCTGGGCGATGTGGGATCTCACACCGTGGACGCCCTCTGACGGAGCGACTTCGACATAGTCAAAGATCAAGGACCTAACCACAAGACAACTGTGATGCCTCAGGTCAAATGACTACTTTGCATTATCCCAACCATGAGTTCTCATATGACATGAATATGAGAACTCCTCGTTGATCGCGTTCAGTGGACTCATTCTCTATCGAGCACCTACATGCTTGTCTTGGTGTCATTCACACCAATGACTCGAGACCTGTCACTCTCCCTAAGAGAAGACATAGCACATACTGATCTTAACGGACTGTCAATGCCCAATTGGCAATCCTATGATCAGGAACATTTAGGATATGTATACAAAAGAGAATGGTCTCATGAATCTAACTTCTTTAGATTACATTCTCCTAATAGCATATTCCTTGGACTTATCGTTTAAGCCCATAACATTTATATGAGACAGCTTGAAACAATAATCTTTGCCCTTTATATTAAACTAGATTAGTTTAACATGTGAAATGTCCGTAAAGTATCATCATATGAGTGGTTGTAGGGCACATTTCCAACACTGGAATTAGTGGCTATCATCTTTAGTTTGAAGATTTGGAGACATTACCTTTATGGAGAAAAGTGTAAGACTTTTACAGATCATAAGAGTCTCCAGTATCTGTTTACTCAAAGGGATCTTAATCTTCGTCGGCGAAGGCAGTTTGAGTTGCTAGGAGATTTGGATCGCACGAGTGAGTATTATTTTGGTCGTGCAAATGTGGTAGCTGGTGCACTGAGTAGGAAGACTTCAGCTATACTTCATGCCAGTTACGATTGTCATGGTCTTCTTCTTGATGATTTACGGTTCACTGGAGTGAAGCTAGGAGTGGAAGATAAAGAAGAAGCTTTACTTGTTAATTTTCAAGTTAGGCCAAATTTTAGTGGATCGTATACTTGAAACTCAGATGGATGATGAAGAGACCTAAGAATTAATTGCGGCAAGGAAAGACGGGAAAAAGAAAGACCTCAGGGTTAGAGAATCAGATGGCATGCTTATGCAAGAGAATAGGATGTATGTGCTTAATGATATGGAATTAAAGAAAGTAATTTTGGACGAGGCATACTGTTCAGCTTATGCAATGCATCCTGGAGGTACTAAAATGTATCATACCTTTAGACCGTTCTACTATTGGCCGGGCATGAAAAGGGAAATTGCAGAGTACGTTAGTAGGTGTGCAAATTGTCAGCAGGTTAAGCTGAAAGGAAGAAGCTGTTTGGTTTGATGCAACCACTTCCCGTTCCATAGTGGAAATAAGAAAAATGTCACTATAGAATTTATGTACAAGCTTCCTCGTACAAAGAACGGGTATGATGGTGTTTGGGTAATCGTGGATAGGCTTACTAAGTCAGCACACTTCATTCCAGTAAGGGAAAAGTATTCTCTGAATAAACTAGCTGAGTTGTTTTTACTCAAGATTGTGAAGTACCACGGAGTGCCAGTGAGTATCATCTCGGATCGGAATCCTAGATTTACTTCTAAGTTTTGGAAAGCATTCCAGGAAGCTCTTGGTGTAGAACTACGTTACAGCACAACTTATCATCCTTAAACAGATGGTCAGTCAGAGAGAACCATTCAAACTTTAGAGGACATGCTGAGAGCTTGGGTACTTCAGTTTGGTGATGATTGGCAAGCTAAGTTGGATTTGAAGGAGTTTGCCTATATTAACAGCTATCATTTTAGCATCGGGATGGCACCATTTGAGGCACTTTATGGCAAAGCTTGTCATACCCCGTTGTGTTGGTCTAAGGTTGGTGAAAGACCATTGGTGGGCCCTGAGATAATAGAGGAAACTACTCAGAATGTTCAAGTGATTAAAGCTAATATGAAAGCGGCCCAGGATCAACATAATAACCTTGTTGTTAGACATGCTACTGATAGAGTGTTTGACGTTGGTAATTGGGTAATTCTCAAAGTTATCGCCTTGGAAAGGTGTTGTAAGATTCGGGAAGAAGGGTAAGTTAAGCTCTAAGTACATCGGACCATACCAGGTTATCGAACGAGTTGGTGACGTTGCTTATAGGCTTGAGTTGCCTTCAGAGTTGGCCAGAGCGCATAATGTGTTTCATGTCTCTATGCTTCGACATTATGTTTCAGACCCTTTACACGTGATACTTCCTCAACAGCTTAAGATTAGTCTGGACTTGACCTACGAGGAAGAACCTGTGACGATTTTGAATTGAGTGCTGAGAAACGAGACCATTCGTATGGTAAAGGTTCTGTGGAGGAACCATTCAGTGGAAAAGGCTACTTGGGAGACTGAGGATCGGTTGAGAGATATGCAGCCTCTCTTGTTTTATGAGTTTCAGTGATGTATGCTGTTGTTTGAAATTTCGAGGATGAAATTCATTAAAGGGGGTAGATTGTGACAGCCCGTCCCTGATTTTAAGAGTTTTAAATTTTTAAGAAAGGATTTTACAAAAATGCCCTTTGAGGCACTTGCGTTGTTCGAGGTTAATTGATGTGTCGCGCCATCTAAGATTTGTTTTCTTGGCATAACCTCGTAATACTCGTCGCCATGGACGCTTGGGCGTAGACGGTTCGTGATTCGGAGCTATAACGAAAAAGATATTAAAGTTTAAAGTTTGGGCATTTTATGGTTTTTATTATAAAAATGTGGTGTGCCATTTGGATGGCCCGGATTAAAGGAAATCTAAAATGGATGGCACAGATGAAAAGATAACATTATGTTTGTGAGGTTACATGTGTGTGTGCGTGGCTGGTGGAAAGAAAGGAGGAAGAAAACAGATTGGGCAAAGCTGCCCAACCAGAGGAAAAGAGAGCAGGAGCTCCGGGAGAGAAAGGAGAGAGCCGGACGAATGGGGAGAAGAGAGAGAAGAGACCGGCCAATCGGAACAGGGAAAGGAGGAAAGGAGGAAAGGAGAGAGGGCGAGAAGCGGAGGAAGAAGAACAGAAATGGGCCTTCAACCCATGACCCGCGCGACCCAGTCCCGTGACCCGGTTCCTACAGCCGATTTTTGACGCCATTTCTGGCATTTCTTAGACGATTCTCAGCATGAGGTAACCTAGAAACAACTCTGATTTAACCATTCATCATCTTCCCCTTAAACCCGACGGGTTTCGACCTCGGATTTCTTAAAAACTCAATCGACGGGTCCGAGGGGTTTTCCATTGCAATCAATCATTTTTGAAGCAAACTTTGTCAATCACCACCCCTAATAGACTTCCCACAACCTCAGGAACAAAGCCCAAACAAGTGTGGGAGCATCGGGTTTCATGTGAGGACGAATTGAAGCACACCCAATTTCTAGGGTTCTTACGAATTTTGGTGAAATTGAAGTTTTTCCATGAGCAATTGGCCTTGGCCGAAGGTATGAAAGTTGTTCCTCTCTTTGAGATCTTCATTTCTGTATTTTTTGAGAATTTTTAAAAATAGTTGGATTTTCCGGCGAGTCGGGACGGCCGACCGCCACTAGCGGCGGCCCGTGCGGCGGCACGTGGCCAATGGGCCGCTAATGTTATTCTTAGGTTGTGTTTAATGCTCTAGGTTCAGTTTTGATAATTGTTGGACGTAAATTGAGTAATTGAACCTAAGTTCGTTACGATTCGTGGTTAGGTGAAAATGTGAATCGACGATCTGACCGTTGGATCGTCACCAAACTTTGGTACGTAGTAGTACGTAATATTTGAAGAAGGTAGGAACTTACGGATCAGAAATCCGACGTACAAATCTTCCCGAATTGAGTTTGTAAGTTCATAAAATAAAATGTAAACCGCCACTTGGTTTTGGCAATTGGCGGAGATCCGACTGTTGGATCGTAACAAAATTTTAGTATGTTGCTCTAGGAGCATAATTTGCATCTTGGAAAGTTACGGATTGGAGATTGAAGTTACGGATCTTCCGGATCAAGTTTGTAGGGCTGTGGATCCTACAGTCGATCGTTGATCGACGGTTGACTTTTGATTAAGGGTCTTAAATGATTCTAGAATATCCTTGAGGATATGTTTTACGTGAATTACGAATTCTATGGTTAAGAGTTCTAAGTTGTAGTTTGATATTTGTTTTAGGAGCCGAACATTTTGGGACGCCTCGATGTCCACATTAGGGAGCCGTAGTGCGGACTCCAGGTGAGTGGGCTTTTGTTTTCCGTATATACCTATATACCATGCGTTTTCCCAGAAATTGTTTTATATATGATTGATGAGAAGAATTGCCATGTTAAGTATACCTATGTTTAAGTATACTTTGAAATGCTTTTTAAAGGAAAATATGCTTTTATAAAAGAAATGCCATGCCAACACAATTATACATCGATTTATGCATCGTGAAATGGTATGCATCGTGAAATGGTTATGCGTTATGAGATGTGATTGCATTATGAATTGTATGCGCATGATTGTTGGTGCCGAGGACGCTCAGGTAAGTTCAGGTAAGACTCTTGTGTGTTTAAATAAGAGTTGAGTTGACGAGATCGTTGAGATGCATCGAAAGCTCATAAAACTGCACCCCGGTGTTAGTGCTCCCGCCCAGAGTTAGGGGCCAGTCTTTCACGTGATGTTCACCTCCCGCACCACACGCTCATCTTGGATCCAAGTTAGGTGCATAGTCCTGTCGTATAGACCACTTTCAGTGGGTTCGACTCATAGGTGACCCGCGATCATAGAAGTGGGTTTGACTCAGACCCATGATCTTTCGCACAGTCTTCACGTGATTGTAGCACTAGAGCGTACTATATTACACCCAGTCTTGTCGTATAGACCACCTTGAGTGGGTTCGACTTGTGTGCAGGATATACATTATGATGAGATATGTTGAGATTGATTATGAGCTATAGTTCCAGCCGTGCTGATCACACGGCGGACGTGTTATTACCTATGATGAGTTTATTTCACCTGATGCACTTACATGATGATTTAGTGGCATGGCATGGCATATGTTTGATTCGTTGGCATATATATTTTGATGAATGATTTTCAGATGAGATAAGTATATGTTTATACTATTTTCTGGGAAAGTATACAGGTTTTACGGCGAGGGGTTATAAATGTGATTTTTGAAATGATTTTCGAAAAGACTTTGTTTTTGCCCACTCACGCTTTTGTTTTTTGCCCCTCCAGGTATTAGGTAGCTTTGGTGGTGGCTCACGAGGACTTAATGGAGATTCTGACAGACTTTACCAATGTAGGACCACCTTCGGGTGTTAACTACTTTAGTTTTTCTTATGCATTGACTGCACCTAGACTTATATGCTCTGAATGTGTAGTCACACTTATTCGGTTTTTTATTTATTCGTATTTCTTCTTATTCTAATGTTTCCGCACTGTGCACATGGCTACGTCACCTTCACTTGACAGCCAGCATGCCTCGATCTCGGTCGGGGTGTGTCATATTCCCTTTCTGTTCAATGAATTAGTTTTGATAAGATATCATCTAATGTAAGAATTGGTTTAGAACCATTTCTTGTAATTGAACCAATAAAATTTAGCATCTTCGAACTTCCTGTTTATTAATATTATCTTATTGTAATGAGAAACTATATTTTGATAATCTGTTTTAAGGAAGTTTTAACAAAACACACCCGGTACTGTTCATTTTTAACGAAAAATCACATTTTTACCTTTAACTGGTACTATTCACTATACCTTTAAAAAGAGTTTTTCATTAAAAGAGAAGTTTTTTTGGACTTTTCATTAGTTTTCCTTTGTTTTAATTGTAAATACTTCATTATGTAAAAATAAAGAAAATGCTTAAAGTGAACTAATTATTCCTAAAATTTCTAAATCTGTTGCTGGTAGTCTTGATTGTATCACAAAATTTTCCTGATGAATATCTACAAATTTGTTCCTCAAACTTTTGTGACTCCTTATGCTTTTTCTGATATAGTATTCCAGCCCATCATAATGATGATGCATTTGTTTCATCTATTATGTAAATGTCATCTAATGATAATGTTAATGGCTTAAACTTTGTAATTTTTTGTTTTATATTTTGAACTAACTTAATATCTTCACTATTAAAATATTTTGTCCAGTTTTGCTAGTTTTAGTATGTAATAATACTATTTTTCTTCCTAAATCAAAGATAAAATTCCTTGCATATTTCAATAATCCTAAAAATGCTTGTAATTGTTTTTTATCTTTAACTTATCTAGAAATTCTAAAACTTTCTTAGCTAAATGTCTTGTAATTGTATCATTCCTGACTTAATATTCATTCCTAAAAATTCTATATCTATTGTAAACTTTCCTAGCTTAAGTGTAATTGTGCAAATCCTAGATTAGATTTGATTCTAGTTATCATTTCCTCTTACAACTTGTATTACTTGGGGATGAAGGAATATCTTCTCCTACAATTCCCCTACAATAAAGGCACAATGTAGGAGGGATAACACACACATTCCCCTACAATTCTACAAACATATCTCTCTCAATTTCTCTACCCTTGATGCCAGCTACATTCCCTTTGTCAGATAAAATAGGCTACAACACGTTATCAGCACGCTCCTACCGCTGCGCTTAGGAATCTGACGTTGAAATTTTTTTCTGCATCAAACTAGTTCATCCATATCATCACACAATCAGGTTCTTTCAAAATAACGATTTTTATCTCGATATTTTTGCAGCCCTGATAGCATGAACATTCATCATAATGCATGACCCAACTTTATGTTTTTCGAATTTTAGATTCTACATAAATTGTGTATATATATTATATTCATAATTGTTGAATTATGTGAATTTGATATTTGCCATGAATTGCATCAAATATATGTACATGCATTAAAATTATTGAATTGCATATGCATCAAATTAAATTATATATGAATTGAATTTAAAAAAAAATAAATAAATAAAAGAAAAGAAATCGGGAATCACGGTCTTCGCGCATTGAACCAAGCCAAGCACCGAGTCACCAAGCCGGAGCCGCGAGCTCCAGGTTGAAACCAAGAAACCCTGATGCCCTCCACGACGTCTCCACCATCGTAGGATGGCCTGCAGCCTATCCTCACACCTCGGGTCACCATGTTTGACGGCCTAATGCCCGTCCCCGACATTGATTGACCAAGATTCAATTGAATCTAATCGGATTTTTTGAAAACGCGATTCGAATTTCTAGGGTTTTACAAAGAATGTTGAGATTTTTTCAAATCTCCGTTCACCTTTGAGGTCTCCCCAGGACCTATAGACTCGCCTCAAGCACCATTGTCCCAAAGCACGGTCGCTTGAAGCGGTGGCGCCGGCTTTCTTCCTCGGCGAACACACCCAGCTACGGCTGGGGTGCCTTTTAGACCTAATGAAAAGGTGCGTGCACTATGGGTCACTTTGGCTGATCGTTTTGATCACCAAAAGGACATATTCTTGCCTGAAGCAAGACATGACTGGCAACATTTGCGCTTCCAAGACTTTAATTCTGTGAATGAATATATTTCTGAAGTTTGTCGAATCCGATCACTTCTCAAGTTTTGTAACAAAACATTGATGGAAGATGATCTCTTGGAGAAGACCTATTCGACCTTCTTTGCTTCTAATATTGTCATGCAACAACAATATAGAGCTCAAAAGTTCACTAAGTTCTCAGATTTGATCTCTGTTTTACTTTTTGTTGAAAAGAAAAACCAGCTGTTGATGAAGAATCATCAAGCTCGACTTACTGGGGTGACTACTGTGCTTGAAGCACATTATAGCACAAACCAATGCCCAAAAATGCCAAAAGAGCGTGGTAGGGGCTGCTAGAAGCCATCCCACCAAGGTCAACAGAGTCAAGGCCCATCCAAGGGAGGAAGCAAAGCCCAGAAGCGCTTAAACCTCGCTCCCAAGGCCCCGAACTTCAAGAATAAAGGCAAAGCACCTGAAACCATGGATGCGGATATGTGTTATTGCTGTGGTTCAAAGGACCATTGGTCCCATGTTTGCCGAGCTCCCAAGAAGGTTGTAAATGAATATCATTCTCGTCGTAAGATGTTTGAATCAAATTTTGTGCAAGTGGACGTACCAGAGACTTAAAAGATGGAGGTTTCTGACTTTCAAGAGGATACCATCCCTTTGGAAGATTAGAATTTTAGACATAGACTTATTTTTTAGTTGAAATAAGACAATGGGGCCGAATTCCACCTAGTGGCCAAACCCCTCATTTGTTTTTTGGTTGATTTTTGAACAATTTTCCTTTATATTTGGATTATTTGTTGGTGATTTTTTTTTGGATATTAAGTTTTAATTAATTACCATCCTTGAAAAAATAAAATTATTTTGAATTCATATTTGTTTTTAGAACTTTTATGCATGTGACCGATTCAAATTAATTTTTCATTCTAGGTATGACTAGTGGCGAAGTTAGTTGTCTGGCAGATAATGCAACCACGCACTGTTTTGCGTGAACGCATCTATTTCACTAACTTCATACCTAAGAATGCACCTTTAACAACCCTCTCAGGCCCATCTAACCTGATTGAAGGATACGGTAAGGCACGTACAGTGTTGTCCAATGGTACAATCTTGACCATTGCTAAGGCACTCTATTCTCCATGTTCTGGAAGAACGTTGTTAAGTTTCAAGAACATTAGAGATAGCAATTACCACGCTGAAACCTACGTAGAAAACAGAGTTGAATTTCTGTGCATAACTTCATACGAATATGGCCAGAAGCGTATTCTAGCGAAGATGAAGCGTATCCTGAGTGGTCTGTATACTACGACCATACGCCCCATAGAATGCCACTATGTGGCAGGCCTTACTACTGGGACTGCGCATGAAATTACACTTTGGCATGATCGTTTGGGACATCCTCGACGAATAGCGATGCGCCGTATCCTCAAATCATCACACGAGCATCCACTAACCTGAAGCTTAAGTTCGATCCAAGGAATCGCATGTCAAACATGTTCAATAGGAAAGCTAATTACTAAGCCTTCTTATGACAAGATTCGTTCGAATCTTTCCATTTTTCTACAACAGATTCAGGGGGACATTTGTGGACCGATTCACCCTCCCTGCGGACCATTTAGATACTTTATGGTTTTGGTTGACGCTTCCATATGTTGGTCACACGTGTGCTTGTTGTCCACAAGGAACATTGCATTCTCCAAACTGTTAGCTCAGGTTATCAAGCTCAGGGTTCACCACCCTGATTATCTAATCAAATCTATTCGATTGGATAATGCTGGAGAATTCACATCTAAAATTTTTGATGGCTATTGCATGTCGGTTGGGGTTGAAGTTGAACATTCTGTACCCCATGTTCACACCCAGAACGGCCTGGCAGAGGCTTTCATAAAGAGTTTACAAATGATTGCTCGATCGTTGGTTATACGTACCAAGCTCCCGATCACTGCTTGGGGTCATTCAACATTGCACACAACAAAGTTGGTCCGCCTGAGGCCTGTTGTGACACAATCATTTACTACCCTTCAGTTGGTTACCGGATACGAACCCGACATATTCTAGTTATCCTTTCCTATTACAACTAGTATTACTTAGGGATGAAGGAATATCTTCTCCTTTTACTACTATAAATATAGGCACAATGTAGAAGGGATAACACACACATTCCCCTACAATTCTACAAACACATATATCTCAATTTCTCTACCCTTGTCGCCGACCCTATTCCGTTTGTCAGATAAAATAGGCTACAACAATATCTTGCTTTTCTAATGCTATTTTATTTTTGCTAATAACAATTCCATTATTGATGAATTTTTGCAACACTATTTCTAAGTGATTACTATGTTCATTCATATTTGTACTATATACTAAAATATCATCTTCATAAACACTACAAATATGATCATATTTCTTGAAAATTTGATCCATTTTTCTTTGAAGTATTGAATGAGCATTTTTAAGTTCAAACGCCATAACTAAGCACTCACAATGTGCTTTTGGACAAGTAAAAGTAGTCTACTCTATAGATTCTTCTGCTAATCGTATTTGCTAAAAACCTGATTTACAATCAAATTTATTAAAATATTTACTCTCTTGAATTTTATTTATAATTTCATTTTTATTTGGTATTTATAGCTATCATCATATGTACTTATGATCAGTGTTCTAAAAATCGGTCTAGGCGGCACCTAAGAGCTGGAAGTGCCCGACCGCCCCCTTAATCGCTGACAAAATCGGAAAACATATTTGGCAGACGCCTCGATGGTATTATGCGGGACTAGACGGAGCTATGCGGGTCTATGCAGGGCTAGACGGAGGCTAGGTTGGTGTCTGTGGAGTCGCCAGAATCTGGAAACTTATGAATCTGGAAAAATCAATGTTGCAGAGTCGTGAGGAAGAAGATGGATCGGTGGTCCCACCATCATTATTTAGTTACATGGTTTCTTAGTCCCCGCAAACTTGTTTACTAATTTTATATTTCTTTATTTCTTTTCTAACTTAAATCCATCGTCTGTTTTTATTTTTCTATCTTTGTTTTAATCATATATTATTCTTTTCTTTTTATGATCATATTATATTATTATGTATTTATATCCTAACATTACATTTGTTGATTTTAAAAGTAAAAACATAATATTTATATATTCTATATAGTAGATTTAATTAATTTTTATGATATGTTACAAATTTACTTAAATCCATCTAGTCCGCCTAAGCGTTAGGCTCCAGTTTACCGCCTAGCGTTTTTTAGAACTTTACTTATAATTATAAATTATTCTAGTATTACCTCTCTTCAACTCTAAATGTTTTCTCACAATAAATGTTGTTGATCTATATCTAGACTTAGGAGGTCTAATCTCTTTTATTTGCTGCTCAAACTTTGCTTATCAAGTAAACTACAAGGCATGTCAAATGTCTTAATGGTTAAATTTGGGCAAATAATATGTTATTTTGCTAATATTTTATTTTTACTCCAATGTAATTGAGGGTCTTCTTCTATAATTCTAGTTTGTTCTGCTATTTGCAAAAAAAAATTCTAAAATCTTTAGTCTATCTAATTGTAATATTTCTATGCGGGTTCCTTATTCTAAAACTGGATATCCATGTTCAAATATTTCTTCATCAAAATCTTCTATATTATGATGCTCATCATTTTCTTTTGAATTCTCTAAATAATAGTTATTTTAACTACTAGATTCTTCTATACTTATGCTTTTATATGCTTCTAAAGTATTACTTTAGTCATTTGTTGTTATACCTCTCTTGAAGAATGTTATATTAGGATTCATAAAAAAAAAAACCTTGTAACCTAGAATAAATGGGTATTGATCCTACCGGCGAAATAAATGTTAATGGTAAATTGAATTGTTGTTATTCAACCCTAAGAGACTCATTATTAATACAATGTGTTATGTATATTGGTCTCTCATCAAACTGTGTTATTGGTCTCTCATCAAACTGTGTTATTTTACTGGTTTTGCTAATATTTGTCTATATTTTTCTGGTACTAACTATTCTCTTATGACACTTTTTTGTGCTTCCTGTATCTATCATAATTGTTTGTATTTTGTAATATTTTGCTAATTCTATTTCACAATTTGTGGTAATTAAAGATCTGCTTCTTAGTTTCTCTATACTATGAATAATATTTTCTAATATTTCAGGGCTTTCTTGTGATGCTGCTGAATTAACTTCTAATAACCTATTATTATAACACTTTTCACATAATATTGAATATGTATTATGATATTTATTTATAACTAACTTGTCACACTTACGACATTTTTTTGGCCAACTTAAATTAATATATTAATAATCCACTTCATGTTCTTCTATAAATGTACACATAGATTCGTCTAAATCATTATATGAATTACTTGAATCTTCTGAGTCTCAATCTATCATAATAATACTCTGTAGACTATAAATATTCTCATTATCACTCAAATCATCTAAACAATGTTGAGTGTATATCTTCTGTAGACATGGAAATTTCGTTGCATACAAATGATGCATCACAAAGCTCCATGTGGCATATGACTCATCACAAATGGACAAGTCATTAATGACATGTGGCACAAATAAAGTAAAGGAAGTGTAAAACATTCCCAAAATTCAGCAAAAGGGAGAAAATCCCCCTTAAAATCGGCAAGGGGCCCAAAATCTCTCAAAACCGGAAAGAAAGCCAAAACATCTTCACAAAATAAGCAAGAATTGAAGATTGCTCACAAATAGGCAACATGGCCTATAAATTTTGGCCAAAATGAGGAAGGTGGCTGAAATTAAGACACAAAACATGCCTAAATTCTCCCATGGACGAATCAAGACACAAATCAAGGGCAAATCCATTCCAAGGCATGGCTTTGGAAGTTTATAAATACAAGGACCCAAGACACACAAAGGGGTCGAAAATTACACATTGAGGAGAACCTCTGCCAAATCTTTGAACCGCCAAATCTTTGAAGACTAATACGCTGCCAAAGCTCTCTTCAAAGAACACACAACCAAAGCTGAAGCTTTCTTTCAACCAAATCTGAAGCATTCCCTTGAAGAATCAACAAGCACTTGTGCTGATTCCTTCAAGATTTTGTTGCAAGCTTAAAACTTGTAACGACGTTCGATTCAAGATCAAGCCACCAAGACCCTTGAATCAACAAAAACCCGTATCAACATCACCTTTGCCGCAGCCCTAAACCTGAGGTGAAAACTATCCACACATCGTTTCAAGCTCAAAACTTGAAACAATTGTTCAATCGTTTGTCCGAGATCAAGTCATTACGACCCTTGGATCAACAACCTACGCATCTGCATCAAATTTGAAGACTAAATCAGAGAAAAATTGTAAACAGAGATTGTAACCTACAAATTCAAATCAATACAAATCTACTTTGTACACATGTTCTTGTTTCATTCGATACAGAATTTTCGTGTTTACGAATTTGGCACGCCCGATGGGAATTCTCTGCCTTTCGTCTTTGTCTTCAAATACACAAGAAACACTCATGGGATCAAGAAAGGATCAAGTTGTTCTCACAACCAACGCGAAGAACAAGAACATCCTTGCTTCAAGTGGTGGCACTTTGGGAGTCACAACCAGAAGCAAGGCAAGAGCTCTCTCTGTTGTGCCTTCCACCCCTACATCAACTTTGCCGAATGAGCAAGAGCACCTGAGGCACGAGCCCATGATCACCTTGGCCTCGTTAAAGGCGCCAAGGGAAAAAAGCCCGATGAGGTACTTTGAGTTTTTGACTTCTGACACTAACTCAAGCAGCAGCTCGTATCCTGTAGCCATGCAAGTCATGACTACTGGTGCAACTTCGATCAAGGAGTAGTTGGTGCGAGTGAACGAAGTAATTGCAAGGCTGACAAGGATCGTGGAGGAGAAAGACTTGAAAATTGCCACATTTGTTAACAGTCTAGAGGCGTAGCATGACGAGAAAGCTAACCCAAAGGTTGATTTTCCAAAGGAGGAAACAGATGAGAAAGAAGAGCCTCTGGTGGAGAAAACTGAGGAGAAGCTGGAGGTAGATCGAGTTGCGACTCTCTTGGGATCTCTCTCTATCCAACAGCTACAAGAGATGATCACAAGAATGGTCAAGGCGCAGTACAAAGGAAGCTTGCATGACTTCGTGCTGTAGTCAAAGCCTTACTCCAAGAAGATTGACGCCTTAAGGATGCCAAGGGGTTATCAGCCACCCAAATTCATGCAATTCGATGGAAAGGGCAATCTTAAATAACATATTGCCAATTTCATTGAAACCTGTAACAATGCTACGACGGAGGGTGACTACCTTGTCAAGCAGTTCGTACGCTCGCTAAAGGGTAATGTCTTTGACTGGTACACTGACCTAGAGCCCGTGTCTATCAACAGCTTAGACCAGCTTGAAAAGGAATTCCTCGACTGCTTCTACGGCACCCGCCGCACCGTAAGCATGCTAGAGCTGACAAGTACGAAGCAGTGGAATGATGAACCTGTCATCGACTACATCAATAGATGGCATTCATTAAGTCTGGATTGCAAAGATCGGCTTTCTAAAACCTCCGCCATTAAGATGTGTGTTCAAGGCATGCACTAGGGGTTACATTACATCTTCTAAGGCATGAAACTAAGAATATTTGAAGAATTGGCAACTCGTTCCCACGACATGGAGCTGAGTATCGCCAATCATGGGAAAAATGAGCCAATCACCGACTTCAAGAAGGACAAGGTGTTTGCCTCAAAGGTAGACAAGACTGGGAAAAAGCCCGCCAAGGAAGCTTTTACCGTCAATACTACCTTCATCAAAACCTCTTTCGCCCCTGTCAAGATCTTCTCCAAGAACATGACGAAGGAGATAAAGAGAGGTGAGCCTTATCGCACCCAAGATAGGTACAAAAACACCTTGAGGGAACTGGAGTAGAAGACGTACCCTTTTTCAGATTCTAACATGGCTGCAATACTAGACGACTTGCTAGAAAAGAAGGTGATCGAGTTACCTGAATGCAAGCGCCCCGAATAGATGAATCGTGTTAACGATCTTAGGTACTGCAAATACCATCGTATCGTGAGTCATCTTGTTGGCAAGTGCTTCGTCCTCAAAGAGCTAATCATGAAGCTGACACAACAAGGGAAAATCGAGGTTGACCTTGAAGACTCAACCGCAACACATACTACTACGATCGTGTTTGGATCCTTCGATCTCGTGCCTCTCCAAGTGACGCATGACCACTTCCGTCTATGCTCAAGCTGCACGGCACCTTCTGTGCAACCATCGCTGGGGGCAAGCGACCAAAATGCACCTACCGATGATGGAGAACGATGGACACTAGTGACCTACAAAAAGACAAGGAAGCCAAGACCACAAGCCGCATGGCCAAAGGTGGAGCAAGGGAGAAAGCATCACTGCCGCAACAATAGGAAACCCAAGAAGAGCGTAAGAGCTGCTAAGCCAACTTACTTAGGGGAACCTATAGAGCAAGAGTCGTGCATTCCCATCTCCTTGTATGAGTACTTCCCAAATGACTTCTTCCAACAGTGCACTACCGCTGCCTGTCACATGGTTAAAGTGGGGATAGAAGAGCCCTTAGAAGGCAAAGTTATCGCCATCGAGGAAGAGAAGACCCTCACACCCACTGAAAGCCTACTAGCACACTTTAGCATTGAGGAAGCACTACGATTGCCCAAGGAGATGCGAAACCCGCTAGTAGCAGTCTTGGCGAGTCCCTACGACCACGATGTGCAAGAAAGCAAGGATGAGGGCTTGAAGCTTCGGCTACATGCTGTGCATGTGAAAGAGAACAAAATCAACTGCATGTTTATGGATGATGGATCAGCATAAACATTATGCCAAAGTCAACAATGACCACAATCAGCATCAAGGTGGATGAACTATCCTGAAGCCGTCTCCTAATCCAAGGTTTTAACCAAGGAGGACAAAGAGCGATGGGCATAATCTGTGTGGAGATAACCATTACAAACTCAAATCAAGCACGTTATTCCACGTGATTGATGCAAGAACTTCATACAGCTTGCTCTTAAGAAGGCTTTGGATCCACAAGAATGAAGTTGTGTCGTACACCCTTCATCAATGTTTAAAGTTCTACGAAGAGGAGTAAAGATGGTACAAGGTGACATCAAGCCATTCACCAAAGCCGAATCACACTTTGCGGACGCCAAGTTCTACATGGATGAAGACATGGTGCCCGAAGCTCTTCCAAAAGAAATCAAACCCCCAGGCAAAGGTGCACCTAAGAAATAAGAGTGGCAAGCCATGCCCAAGAAGCAAGAAGAGGAAGTCGTGCCATCTTCAAGCAAAAACGACGAGGAGCCTGCTAAGCCCACAACAATCAAAGGGAGTGTGACGTTCTCAAAAGGATTAAACACACCCGTCTTCCGATACATCCCCATGCCGAGAAGAAAGAATGGGCAATCCCCATTCGAAACTGGAACAAGCAAAACTGACACACAGTTGCACAAGGACGATGCAAAACTACTCAAGACAAATGCCGTTTTACATTTGAAACAACTAGGCGATGCTAAAGTTTCAAGACCACCGAAAGGTTTCCTAAAACCTCTGCCAAAGGGGGCAGAACCAAGCTCTCTTCCAACCAAGAGGATCAAAGGAAGTTTCGATCCAAACGCCTACAAACTCATGTCAAAGGCTGCGTACGATTTCTCCTCATTTTCAAATCTTGAAAGAACAATGCAAACACCGTCAAAGAACGTCACCACACCGAGACTCAAAAAAAGTTAAAGGAGGATGGTTACGGAGTTGACAATAACAAAGCTAGACTTGGCTTCACACCGAATACACCAGTGAAGATTTCAAGAAAAGCAAAAGACATTAGTGCTCAACACATCAGCGTGAGTGTTGAACAAAGTCAAGAGGAGCCTAAACCCGCCCCTCGAACGTTAGTCTTCAATAGGATGAACCGTTCAAAACCTAGAATTTCGGCACTTGATCACATTGGTGGTCAAGATTGAACCTCCATCTTCAAAAGGCTTAACACGCCAACACCCCAATGCTCTGTTTTCGAAAGGTTGTCAAAACCTAAGAAACAAAGCAACACGGCTTTGGAAAGACTTGAAGAAACCAAGAAGCCTTCTAGAAAGAGGAAGACAACGTCAATGGAAGAAAAGCTTGACGATCTAGCAGAAGAAAACGACGTTCGAAGCTCGATTCCTTCATGGATGAAACGCCAAGCAACCTTAGAGGTTGACACAAAAAGACTACTGAAGGTAAAGAGGCGCACCATCATCCACACTAGCCAATCTTCACGCCAACAAGCCCAAGAGGACGACACTGAAGAAGAGGTCCAAGACGTCTTCCACATCACGATCCAAGAAGACAAAGAAAATGAAATCCCCGAGGAGGACGTCATTGCTACACCACCACAACTCGAGGATGGGCGGCAAACCACGGTTGATGATCTCAAGGAGCTCAACTTAGGCATAAGCGAGGAACCGAAGCCTATCTTAGTATGTGAACTGTTAAGTGCGGACGAGATCAAGGAGTACTACCAGCTGCTCTTGGAGTACAATGATGTCTTTGCTTGGACCTACAAAGAAATGCCCGGCCTTGACCCTACCATCACCGTGCATCGTCTTGCAGTCAAACCTAGAACGCGACCGATAAAGCAAACTCAAAGACGTTATCGATCCAAGTTTATCCCACAAATTAATCGAAGCCGGCTTCATTCAAGAGGTGCAATACCCTAAATGGATCTCTAACATCGTCATTGTCCTTAAGAAATCTCGAAAAATACATGCTTGCGTAGACTTCCAAGACCTCAACGATGCTTGCCCGAAGGATGACTTTCCCTTGCCAATCATCGAAATCATGGTGGATACGACCACTGGCCACGAGGTGCTATTATTCATGGATGGCTCATCTGGGTACGCTCAAATCTGCATAGCTCCCGAAAATGAGGAACTAACAGCCTTCCGCACTCCAAAAGGTATCTATTGCTCCAAGGTAATGCTCTTTGGCTTGAAGAACGTTGAAGATACATATCAAAGCGCCATGCAGAAGATCTTCAATGACATGTGATAGGTGCATATTTTCATATATTTTTATCATATATTTCCTATGGATTTTGTATATATGAATGGGTTAAATGCACTAATTGATATTGTTTTAATTTATAGGCATTAAATACTGGAGTTATGCAAAAATGAAGTGAAAAATGAGCTTTTTGGGTGTCTAGAGTAATTCCAATGGAGCAAGAGGCTAATTAACTGCACCAAGGCATATGCGTTACCACAAGAAGATGAGACTGCAACGGTTTTGGAAATCAAATGAACATGGAAGTGCTATTCAATAGATTTAAGAAGAGACATAATTATTTGCTTTTATTATGTCCGTTTATTTTCTTTTTATTTAATAAGGACTTAAAGTCCATTAGTGATAGGATTTTAGTAGGGTTTTAATTGTTATTTTTCTTTCTTGGCCTTTCTTTTGCCGTGGGTTTTATAAGGAGGATTCCTTCTCCTTAATTGAATGGGGGGAAGCCACCAAAACAAATAGAACAATTCATATTCCAAAGGAGGGCTGCGGCAAGGAAGGGCAAAGAGGAAGTACTTTGGAGTTCTTATTTGCTAGGGCTACGATGTAGCCTGATCATGAATACTTAATTGCCTTGTGGCATTGTTATTATCAAGTTTTTCATCTTTATTGAGTATCTTTTGCTATTCGTAATGCGCTTGATTTTTATTTAGATGCTTGATCACCATCTAGGTTTAAATTAGGTTGATTTGATGCAAGTTAGAGTAGATGCCATACTTAACTTGGGTTTAGCTTCTTGCAATTGATACCATAACCTCCTATTTGTAGATGCCATACAATTAGGGTTTGTGTGATTTTCCAACGATTTCCATAGAGCTTAATGGGTTCTTACTTGTTTAAATCCATCTAGATGCCATAGAGGGTTAATATGTAAGGATACTTTTGATGTAACCAGATGCCATGGCCGTCGAATAATTTAGGGAAAATCGATCATCAATATTGGGGAACTACTTGAGGATAACATATTAAGGGAATTAAGTAGAATTGGTTACGGTGAATTCGGATGCCCTAGGTTTTATTTTCTCATGTTTTTATTTTAATATTTCATGCATTTTATTAGTCATATTTCATTTTTAGCTTAATTCAAAATTTCTATCTTTTCAGTGAAAGCTTCTCCACTATAATTTGTTTCGATTTAATTAGTAAGATTTCTAGAATCAATTTGATCTCTGTGGGACGATATCCGTGCTTATATGCTATACTGTCATTCGATTCGTATACTTGCGAGCACTAAAATTTGGGACTTAATGAGTTTAATTTTTGTTATCTAATTTACGCAACAACATGTTACACAAAAATGTAAAGTGTTATGTAGAGGACGTGGTTGTCCAGACCAAGAAGAGATCTGATCACTTGAAGGATTTACGAATGGTGTTCGACAAACAACGACACTACAACCTCCAAATGAACCCGTTGAAGTGTGCATTTCATGTCACTTGTGGAAGGTTCCTCGGCTTCAATGTCAAGCACCATGGCATTGAAGTGGACCAATCAAAGATCAAGGCCATTCAAAGCATACCTGAACCAAGGAACTTACACGAGTTGAAAAGTCTATAAGAGTAGCTAGCCTTTATCAGACGCTTCATCTCCAACCTCACTGGACGCTGTCAACCTTTTAGTTGACTCATGAAGAATGACGCTCCGTTCATATAGGATGATGCCTGTCGCAATGCCTTTGAGAGCATAAAAAGGTACCTGGCAAGCCCACATGTCTTAGGAGCTCTCGTGCTTGGAAAGTCGTTCATCCTATACATAGCCACACAAGAGGGTTCCATTGGAGCACTCTTGGCACAAGAAAATGAAGACAAAAAGGAAAAAGCACTCTACTACCTAAGTAGAACCCTCATTGGTCTTGAGCTTAACTACTCACCGATCAAGAAAATGTGCCTTGCCCTAGTCTTTGCTGTTCAAAAGCTAAGACACTACATGCATGCTTACACCATCCACTTGGTTGCTAAAGCCAACCCAGTCAAGTACGTTATGTCCAAACCTGTTCTAACAGGGTGACTAGCTAAATGGGCGTTGCTTTTCAATTAATACGGTATCATCTACGTCTCAGATAAGCCGTCAAGGGAAAAGCCCTAGCGGACTTCCTTGCCGATCATCCAATCTCAACCGATTGGAAAATCTCGGACATGGAAATCACAACGCTAGAAGTGTATGGCGACTCCAAGCTTATAATTAATCAACTTTTGACTGAATATGAAGTGAGGAAAGATGATCTCGTCCCATACTTCTGGCTGGCAACTTAACTGCTACAATAGTTCAAGGCCGTGATGCTAGGACATGTGCCAAGAAAAGAAAATCAAATGACGGATGCTCTCGCTAACCTAGCCTCAAGTATGGCACTAGGAGAAGACGAAGCTGCGGATGTGCCAGTTTGCCAAAGATGGGTGATCCTGCTTGTCATTGAAATACTACTGGATGATACAAACGTCATCTCAGTACTTCCAATCGACACTGAAGAGTGAAGATAGTCATTGATCGACTACTTGGAGCATGGAAAGCTTCTAGACGATCATAAACCCTGCTTTGAAATACTTCGACGAGCACCTCGCGTCCTCTACTCCAAAGAAACACTCTACCGAAGCTCTTTTGAATGAATACTTCTAAGTTGCCTAGGTGAGGAAGAAGCCAATCAAGCCATGGAAGAAGCGCACTTAAGCGTATGCGGAGCGCATTAGTCTGGACCAAAGCTACACTTCCAGCTCAAAAGAATGGGCTACTACTTGCCAAGCATGGTAAAGGATTGTCTGGAATACGCCAAAAGGTGCCAAGCCTGCCAATTCCATGCCAAGTTCACACATCAACCTCCTGAGCCATTACACCTTACGGTTGCTTCATGGCCATTTGATGCATAGGGATTGGACATCGTGGGACCAATCACACCAAAATCATCAGCCGGAGAAGCCTACATCCTAGCCGCAATGGACTACTTCTCCAAGGGGGCTGAACCCGTACCCCTAATGAAAGTCAAGAAGGAAATTGTCGTCCGTTTCATCAAGGAGCATATCATCCACCAATATGGTATACCTCGCTACATCATCACTGACAGCGGAAAACAGTTCTCCAACTGACTCATGGACGAGCTCTGCGAGAAATACAAGTTCAAGCAGCACAAGTCTTCCATGTATCATGCTTCGGCCAACGGTCTCGCAGAAGCATTCAACAAAACGTTGTGCAACCTCTTGAAGAAGGTAATCAGCCGAACAAAGAAAGACTGGCATGAAAGAATAAGTGAAGCACTTTGGGCATATAGGACAACACATAGGACTTATACCCAAGCCACACCTTATTCTCTCGTATATGGCGTGGAAGCTGTTCTGCAACTCGAAAGTCAAATCCCCTCACTAAGGATGACTATACAAGAAGGCTAGACTGAAGAGGAAAATGCAAAGCTTCGACTTCAAAAGTTGGAAGTACTCGATGAAAGGAGGCTCGAAGATCAACAACACTTGGTATGCTACCAAGCATGGCTATCCAAGGCATTCAACAAGAAGGTCCACCCAAGGTCTTTCCAAACTGGAGATCTTGTCTTGGCATTATGAAGGCCCATCATCACAACTCATAAAACAAAAAGCAAGTTCACATCAAGGTGGGATGGACCTTATGTAATACAAGAGGTCTACACCAACGACATCTACTTAATCATGGCCAAAGACGGTTTAAAGATGGGCCCCATCAACGGCAGATTCTTGAAGCGTTACTATCCCTAAACTAAACAAACAAAGCTCCTTGCCTGCACGAGCCTAAACTGCACATGACAACAATGCTCCTTGTTCACACGAGGATAAAAGGCAACACCCAACGCTCCTGGCCCGCAGGAGCATAAATTGTGTACGATAAAATCACCATCAAAATCGTCAAAACTATCAAAAGAAATCCATTATTCCTTTGAACTACGTCATTACTTGATCCATCCTCAACTGAGGGTACATAGGCAACTTGAAACTTCAAAACTTCAAGTACAGTCACATTATCAACAAAAACACAAACACTTTGAATAATAAATAGCAAATTCAAGAATGGGAATATTTTATTTCTTTAAAGGAAGAATTTGGCTACAAAGCCTTATTACAAAATGAGCAAAAAAAACCAAAGAAGGCTTCAAGCACAAAAATGGAAGACACTACTGAAGAGCTATGTCCCTAAAACTACGGCGACGATCTTCAAGCTAGCCTTCCAAAGTCTTCGAAGTCTCTACATCGGTGGGAGACAAGGTGGGCATTTCCATGGTCGCGCCTTTGTCTTGCTTTAGGTGAGAAACCTCCTATTGATGTTGAGAAAGTATAGCTTTTTGCTCCGAGAGAACACCTTGAAGTTGTGACACTTTGGTTTACAGCTGCTCTTGCTCACACGCCAACGCTTCTAGATGTGCTTGAACGGAAGCTAAAGAAGTCCCTGTGGCTTGATAACCTTCAGAAGCAGCTTACTGAGAAGACCAAACTTGAGCAATTGATAAGTCTATTGCCGCAAGTTGTTGAGCTCAAACCTCTGGACTTAACTTCTTCGAGGAAATAACATGCAAGGAAGAATACTCAATTAAGGCGACCATAAGTTCGGCAATCTTAACTCTCAAGAGCAAGGAATCAACGTTAAGATTGTCAATCGTAGAAACAAGTTTCAACAAGTCTTCTTTGAGCAATGAAAGGTCCTTCAATGGGCACTTCGCAATCTACCTCTCAATGTGGCTCTTGATGTCCATAGCTGCGCGAAGGCTGATGTGATGGATGAGTTGCTCAGTGCCACTAAGGTTCGGGCCTCTAAGAGAGATCTCAGAGCTATCTGGTAACAGAGTTGGACGCATGACGGGCTCTTGCATACCTTCTGAAGGAAAATTTGTGAAAAACATGTTCATTTGAGCAACATCTATGGCATGCAATTAACAATTAAAGGCGGAATCATGCTTGTATGCACTCAAAACAAAAACATTACCCATGAAATTCAAAGCCTAGTAGAAATGGTGAACCAAGACTCAACTCAAAATCTAAGAGAAAGAGTTGAGTAACTTTATACCTTTGAAGTACCTCTTTGCTTAGCAAAGGTTAATCACCCATGTGAGGGCCTTCTTCCTTTGTCACCTTGCTCCTTGGCTCCATGGATGAAGGTGGAAGAACTTTGCTTCTTGGATCCATGCCTTCTTGGATGTGGATGGAAGAATAGGTTTCTCCAAAAGTCACCAAAGTTGGAGATCTCTAAGTTTCGACACCAAGGATGGTTGAGGAAGAAGATGAGTGACCATGGAGGAGTTAGATGCTAGTAAACTCCCCCATGGTGGCCGGCCTTCCTAGAGAGAAAGAGAGAGCCAAAAACTCTCATCTTTCCTCAAAGAAAACCCTAATGAAGAAAAAGCTATAAAGTCATATTTATACCTCCCTTCATTGGAGTGGCAAACTTGTAATAAGTCCAAAACCCACTCCCTCTCTAATCATGGCCGGCCTCCCTATTGTTAGTGGGTTAATTGCCCATTTTGTTTTAGTTGTCACACAACTTAAACCTTATGTGCCTTATGGACCAAAACCCTTTTGTGTCCCGAAACCCAAAACTAACTTAAGGCCTAAAACGAACCTTTCGTTCTAGATTAATTAACTTTTAATTAATCCTTGCCATATACAATTAAACTATTTAATTGTCCTTACTCATCTTCATTATATCCTTCAATCATTACCTTACACGGTGTGCGATCCATTAGGTTCCTTTTAGCGAGGCAGTGGGCGATTGTTACTCTTAACGATCGATTGTGAATTGAAACATACTTTCAATTCTCCCTTAAATGATTATACATCTTTAGGGCTTCCACAAACCATGAGTGACACCTAGCAGTGTATCATGGCTACCCAAGCTAATCAGAAGAGGTGGAGAACCTATTCAGTTTAGGATTACAATGCAATACGGTCTTTCTCTAATACAATACTCTTGACCACATTGTTTGGTTTGATAGTTTATTCATGTCTACTATCCAATGTGATTCATTTACTTATATGATTACCTTGAATGTGATTTGGAACGACTTCCTAAATCTCATTCATACTCTGGCCAGAGATTCTCAATCATATCATAGAGTATTCTCCCTCAAACGATTCAAAGGTTAGAGATCCCTTGTTGCGCATTCACTTGCCTCCATGGCTAAGTGGCTTAACCCCAACTATGCCGTGGACGCCCTCTGACGGAGCGACTTCGACATAGTCAAAGATCAAGGACCTAACCACAAGACAACTGTGATGCCTCAGGTCAAATGACTACTTTGCATTATCCCAACCATGAGTTCTCATATGACATGAATATGAGAACTCCTCGTTGATCGCGTTCAGTGGACTCATTCTCTATCGAGCACCTACATGCTTGTCTTGGTGTCATTCACACCAATGACTCGAGACCTGTCACTCTCCCTAAGAGAAGACATAGCACGTACTGATCTTAACGGACTGTCAATGCCCAATTGGCAATCCTATGATCAGGAACATTTAGGATATGTATACAAAAGAGAATGGTCTCATGAATCTAACTTCTTTAGATTACATTCTCCTAATAGCATATTCCTTGGACTTATCGTTTAAGCACATAACATTTATATGAGACAACTTGAAACAATAATCTTTGCCCTTTATATTAAACTAGATTAGTTTAACATGTGAAATGTCCGTAAAGTATCATCATATGATTGGTTGTAGGGCACATTTCCAACAATCTCCCACTTGCACTAGAGCCAATCAGCTTGGTTATCAGTGATGATACCTCTTCTGAATTCATTTCAAAAATGGCTGAGTAATAGGCCTAGACAATGGATATCTATATGTTATCCATAGAAGCAACCTTGAGAATAACGACGTCACCATTATACATGATTCTCAATCATGTGGTTTAGTCTCTCACTTGAGTTCGGATCTTGATGAGACCTTGATTCCCTGGCTTGAGCTATCGCCCCATTAGTGTCGTAGTGTCTGTACACTAGAGACACTTTCTGGTTGGAACCGAATAGAGAGTTCATAAATGAACTTTCCCATCCAAACAACATTGTTGTAAACTTCTATATGGCGATAGATTTTGCATTCATGATGGAACACACTAAAGTCATTACTTGTAATGTTTCCACCCAAATATCCCTTTAGTCATAATAAAGAGATATCCTATTATCTCTTCATTCATAATGAAGAAACATCCAATGATGGATACGATATTAGATTCATAATCTAATACATTTACGCTTCCATTGCGTCACTTTAATTCTTCCTCATTCTTGAGGAATCTATCCTTTAGTATTTCTTAAATACTTAAGGACCAACTTGACAGTTGCCATGGTTCTGATCCTGGGCTTGTACTGATATCATCTTGTACCGTTCTAGGTACAGCTCATATCAGTGTTTTTTCATACAATATGATGTACGTAAATCGCCTTTATGCGTATGCATAAAGGATTCCAGTTACGCATTATGTTTCTTTGGGAGTCAAAGGGTACGTCCCCTTTGAGAAGAGCGACTTCCTAGTCTCACTAGAGTTGTCCTTCTTATTGAAGTTTATCATCATATGAGAAACTTCCTAGCATCTTTTGTCTATCATTAGGTCTCGATATAATCCAATTATATCTTGAAATCGATCATTATAGATTTCCATCCTATGTATATAGACTATGTCTCCCATATACATTCTATTATTATAGAACGTTTAAAGTCATAACTTTAACGAAGAAGAATTCCTTTCATTTCCAAAATTAATATATCAAATATATTTTCAAATTTAGGAATATGATTAACTCCCACTAATCTTTTGTAAACCTAGTAAACAAAAGATTCATTTACATCTTTATGAGAAATCAAACGATTTGATCTTTCTCTCATAAGATGTTTATAGCTCCCACTAGCTTGCTAAGATTCATGATGGATGGATCTCTACAACTTACAGGTCTTGTGATTCCTAGTTTTAGACATATATTATCAAGACTATCTTGATAATGGTTTCAGAAACCCATATTACGTCTAAACATTGAATTACCGTTTAGTTGTACCTAGCAATCTTCGAATTAATAGAAACCAAGACTACGTCAAAGATGGTTTCTTCCAAGTCAACCAATCTCGTTGATTGTAGTCACCTTAAGCTACCAATTAGCTATGAAGGTTTCATTATTTCGGGTCAAATGGTATTATACCATTTCCTTGGGTATATGTCACATATACACTCAACGTAGTCATAAGGATTTTCATTCTTATTTCTTTCGAATTAAGAGGTGTAACTCCATGACATAGTCATAAAGTTCAAACCATTCAACTAAGACGGTTTATAAATCCTTCTCGACTACCTTGGAGCTAGTGGTGTGGGAACTAGGTTGTTATATTTGTTGATTATCATCTTGTTTTTCAAAGAACCCATTCTTTGAATTCTATCTTTCGTTCATTTGCTCTATCTTAGGCAAATCCTAGTGTAGGATTACAATGAACTACCCAACAAACAACATTTGTTAGTTGGTTCATAGAAGTGATATCCAAAAGTTAATTTAAGGATATCCCACAAGATTGTTCTATAACAAATATTGCTAATTAGCACATAACCTCAAGTCTTAACACGATTAAGACTTGTCTTTCTTTCCAACTACATCATATGGAGTTATGAAGCGTTTTGGAAGATTTTCTAATTGACAATCATATTGACTTAGAAATATATATCCTATATATGGGTAATTGATAACATCCAATGAACTAAATCTTATTCGAGTTCGTTCTTCTCCCAATGGAGAAATACATTATCTTATGATGCTACATTCCTTGATATCTTTCAAGGAAACTCATCTAAAGTGTTAGTTTTCCTTGGATCAAATCTAAGGAGTAAAAACTTTAGACGTCTTACTCATCAACTTACATTCTTGAATTCTTTGAAACCTTTTGCAAAGTATTCGAACTTGTGTTTATTCAAAATAAACAATAGTCCAACCGAGAGCTATCTTCGGTGAATGTCATACAACATGAGTAGTATTATGTTGTGGACATGTGCCACTAACATGTAAGTGAATTAACCTCAATGACTTTGTGATTCTTTCTTCTTTCCAAAAAGAATAAAGATTTGAACATTTCACCTCTATACAATTTTAACAAGAAGGCATCGGATCCGGATCTAACGATCCATAGCATCCATTTATGACCAACTCGTAATTTATGTTTTAGAGGTGTCACAACTTAGTGGGATTAATCACTTCCTTGCAACCTTTTGGGTTTTAAGCATCGTTATATTCTAAACAGTTAACACTACCACATTATCTCTATTATAGAGACAATCAATCAGATTACAATAATCCAATCTTTCATAAAGGACAATTGTTTTGTCAAACAAAACATTCATCCATCTCCTAACATTTTAGTGACGGAATTATGTTCCTTATTCAAATTGGAATGTAAAGACAATCTTTGTTTTTCCAATTTCTTTGGTAGTTCATATGAGGAAGTAAGTACTATCTGCTTTCGCAGAGATCATTATTTGATTCACGTTCCGAATGTGAAGTACTTTCTCTTCTCTCATTAATCTTCTACTTCTTGTTAGCAACACTTTTACAACGATTGTAAAACATAGTTACTAATACGGAATCAAACATTCAAGTAGAAGAACCAACTATTTTGAACTTATTCAAGAACATTTTACAACACCTTCGAAAAGTGTGTTCTTGACATTTTGCAAGACATTTCTTGCAAATACCCCTTCCAATGTCCATCCTTTCATAAAGAAAGTTTGTTCCCTTGGAGTTTTTAGCTTTCTTCATTTGACTTCTCAATTGACTACAATAGTCATGGTCCCTAAACTCCCACTATCTCTCTTGAAACTTATTTCAATCGTGTTATACACATCAAACGATTTGGAGAGCGTGCGGTTATTGTTCACTATATAGTTTACAATAAACTTAGTGAACCATTTGGATAGGGACACAAAAGTGAAGTCCTTGCCTAGTTTCCGTCTCTAGAAGTGGTTTAACACTTCAACACTCAATGATTCAAAATCATCATAAGTCCATGTTGATGGACTATTTTTGTCAACCAACCATTATGTTCTAAACATAAATACAAACTATTAAGAGTTGTTCAAGGCAACTCTCATTTCTTCATACAACAATTTGTAAGTGAAATTTCATGGCACATAAAGTGTCCATGCCCTTGTGCTTACTTCTCAAGTTCTTTGTTCATGTAACAAAGAAACAAGCACTAGTGTTTGCGTTAACTAAGGGTTGTTCAAAGCAACTCTTATTTCTTCATACAACAATTTGTAATTGAAGAATTATGACACTAATAGTGTTGTCCTCTTTATGATAGACTTTTCTAACATATTCTTCCAATGATACATTATCAATAGAAAGATTGCGAGGATGAGACTACTTAGGTACAAATACAATCCATTCAAGACATTCTATGGGATTGCGGTACCAAGTCCGGAAACTAAAGCCTTCGGCTTTTCTTTGTCAAGTATTGGATAGCGTTTGCAAATATATCGGTAAATAAATACATAACGAATATAAATTGATTGATTTTAAGCTATTTGATCCGGGTCTTTAAATCAAATAGCACCACCCACTATTTTCGGCAAATTCCATATCCCTCATCGGAATTCGAGAGTTTTGGAGAAAACTCTTAGTAGGGTATGGGAGGCTCACTATTACCAAGCCCACCTCACAATGATATGATGTTGGCTAGCATCAATAATAATGAGAGAGTACGCTTACTCATTTGCATCTCTTGCAAGTACCCATCTTATTTGGCCTCTAGAGAATAAAGCCTCACAATGATATGATGTTGGCTCCATTGCACTTAGTTAAGTCATTCCCACCATGCAAGTTTGGGTAGGGGTTCAAGAACAACCTCACAATGATATGATGTTGATCATTCTCGTTGCCTACCTTCACAACATCATGTATGCATATAGAACTCCTCTTGAGTGTAAGCACGCACTTTGTACTCCCCCATGATAGGGTGAAGTCGGTGTACGAGTCACAAACGATTGGAGCCTACCACGGTGGAAGGCCACGAAAGAGTGTTCAAAGCACTCTCACGCTTGTCAACTTAATAATGGTTTGGTTGAGGGTTTTAGGTCTCATCACATATAAGCATGCATTTTAATCACATTAAAACTATTTGGTCCTATTACAACTATTGGTCCATGTGATTGATTTAGTTGTATATAATACTCCCACTATGCTTGTAAAACGGTTTTTAAAGCAAGAGTATATGTTACTACTAACATAAATTTTGCATTCATTGATGGACTATATAGTTGCCTTAGGGCCTTAGGATGACTATGAACCTTTGATTGGATCCAACACGAGCCTAGTGTTGGATCTCGGTCTAGGGATGGTGATTGATTTTAGTTACGCGTTTAATCACATTAAGGCGTGTTTTCTTATTGGGCGTTGGACCCTCTACTCCAATTTCATGCATATCAAATAAAACAATAAAAGGAGTACTTTAAAGTAAAGAAGAGCTTATGCTCTTTTACAACATTTGATCAAAACAAATTACTTTAAAGCAAAGAAGAGCTTATGCTCTTTTACAACATTTGATCATATCAAATTACAACCAAAATCTAATCTACACATTCCCATGGTTCAAACAAATTTGAGACGGCCTTTCACATAGCTCAATTATCATAGGCTTAGGTTCATAATCACCCTTTCTTTAATTAATTAACGCTTTAACTAATTAAACTTGAATGCAACATTGTCATTTGGTTTTTGTATCCATAGAATTGATTTAATAGGAGCTAAATGAAATGAAAATCCAATTCTCATTTAAAGAGACAAAACCATTTTGTTCTCAACCTAATTTGGGCCAAAAAGCAATAACCTCAACCATTGGGCTATATTGCAAAACACAAACTTTTGAGGTCACTTTGTAAAAACACAAAAGTCCACTACTTCATGTAATTACAACTAGAACCTAAAAATTTCAACAAATACAAAAACTTCATTACAGGAGCAAAACAATTTGTCCTTTAGTGTTTTTGGGCCTTTACGTAAAAACGTAAACTTTCGGGTCAAAGTGCAAATACACAAAAGTATCAAAACTTTATGTAATTGCATAAAAGCCCTAAAAGTACTCCCATTGAGGGAGTGGCTGGGCAAGTGTAGTGTGAGAGAAGTTTCAAAACTTTTTGAAAAGTTTTCAACAAAGTGAAAGGTGATGGGTTGGTTTGAAAAAGTCAATTCCATGAAACATGGTTCCATGAATCATGGGAAAGTAAAGTTGATTGGTATGGATGTGTAAGAAAAGTCCATACCTTGTGATGATTAAAAAGCATACCATCCTTTCATAAACAAAACTTTATGTCAACAACCAAAAACTTTTAATCAAAATACCCAACCTTTTTGTTCTTGCCAAGAACATAACAAGAACAATGAAGAACATCCATGAAAACCCATAAGAGTTCCATGAACATTTTTCACCCAAAGACATCCCAAAAACTCTCAAACTTAATGGAAATAACATATTACCATACTAGGGTACTTAGGGGTTCCTAATGTCACTTTAAAACATTTTTAACAAGAGAAACATGAACCCAAAAATCCACCCTTTGGATTTGGCCGAATTTCCCAAAAAACATGGCACCAAATTTTAGCTCCAAAATTCATGCTCATATGAACTACATCTACAACATTTGAGATGGCAAATTTTCTAGCAAAATTTACATTCAAAGAAGCAAGAATAAAGCTTGTAACAATTACAACATTTAAATCAAAGACTATGAACTACAAAACCCAAAAGGATTCACCAACTACTAGACCTAGGCTCTTGATACCACTTGAAGGAAAATTTGTGAAAAACATGTTCATTTGAGCAACATCTATGGCATGCAATTAACAATTAAAGGCGGAATCATGCTTGTATGCACTCAAAACAAAAACATTACCCATGAAATTCAAAGCCTAGTAGAAATGGTGAACCAAGACTCAACTCAAAATCTAAGAGAAAGAGTTGAGTAACTTTATACCTTTGAAGTACCTCTTTGCTTAGCAAAGGTTAATCACCCATGTGAGGGCCTTCTTCCTTTGTCACCTTGCTCCTTGGCTCCATGGATGAAGGTGGAAGAACTTTGCTTCTTGGATCCATGCCTTCTTGGATGTGGATGGAAGAATAGGTTTCTCCAAAAGTCACCAAAGTTGGAGATCTCTAAGTTTCGACACCAAGGATGGTTGAGGAAGAAGATGAGTGACCATGGAGGAGTTAGATGCTAGTAAACTCCCCCATGGTGGCCGGCCTTCCTAGAGAGAAAGAGAGAGCCAAAAACTCTCATCTTTCCTCAAAGAAAACCCTAATGAAGAAAAAGCTATAAAGTCATATTTATACCTCCCTTCATTGGAGTGGCAAACTTGTAATAAGTCCAAAACCCACTCCCTCTCTAATCATGGCCGGCCTCCCTATTGTTAGTGGGTTAATTGCCCATTTTGTTTTAGTTGTCACACAACTTAAACCTTATGTGCCTTGTGGACCAAAACCCTTTTGTGTCCCGAAACCCAAAACTAACTTAAGGCCTAAAACGAACCTTTCGTTCTAGATTAATTAACTTTTAATTAATCCTTGCCATATACAATTAAACTATTTAATTGTCCTTACTCATCTTCATTATATCCTTCAATCATTACCTTACACGGTGTGCGATCCATTAGGTTCCTTTTAGCGAGGCAGTGGGCGATTGTTACTCTTAACGATCGATTGTGAATTGAAACATACTTTCAATTCTCCCTTAAATGATTATACATCTTTAGGGCTTCCACAAACCATGAGTGACACCTAGCAGTGTATCATGGCTACCCAAGCTAATCAGAAGAGGTGGAGAACCTATTCAGTTTAGGATTACAATGCAATACGGTCTTTCTCTAATACAATACTCTTGACCACATTGTTTGGTTTGATAGTTTATTCATGTCTACTATCCAATGTGATTCATTTACTTATATGATTACCTTGAATGTGATTTGGAACGACTTCCTAAATCTCATTCATACTCTGGCCAGAGATTCTCAATCATATCATAGAGTATTCTCCCTCAAACGATTCAAAGGTTAGAGATCCCTTGTTGCGCATTCACTTGCCTCCATGGCTAAGTGGCTTAACCCCAACTATGCCGTGGACGCCCTCTGACGGAGCGACTTCGACATAGTCAAAGATCAAGGACCTAACCACAAGACAATTGTGATGCCTCAGGTCAAATGACTACTTTGCATTATCCCAACCATGAGTTCTCATATGACATGAATATGAGAACTCCTCGTTGATCGCGTTCAGTGGACTCATTCTCTATCGAGCACCTACATGCTTGTCTTGGTGTCATTCACACCAATGACTCGAGACCTGTCACTCTCCCTAAGAGAAGACATAGCACGTACTGATCTTAACGGACTGTCAATGCCCAATTGGCAATCCTATGATCAGGAACATTTAGGATATGTATACAAAAGAGAATGGTCTCATGAATCTAACTTCTTTAGATTACATTCTCCTAATAGCATATTCCTTGGACTTATTGTTTAAGCACATAACATTTATATGAGACAACTTGAAACAATAATCTTTGCCCTTTATATTAAACTAGATTAGTTTAACATGTGAAATGTCCGTAAAGTATCATCATATGATTGGTTGTAGGGCACATTTCCAACACCTTCACCTACACACGGCAAACTTGGGCAACTTGGCAGATTTGGAACAAGCTCTGCATCGGGCGGATCCCCAATCTCCTCGTTAGCAGGTAGATTGCCTCCAAATAGCATCTCCGTAAAGGAATGAAGGCCCACGTTCGCCAATTCAAAAGAACAGAGGGTTCAGCCTAAAAAGAAAATAAAAAAAATAAAAAAAAATAAAAAAACAAAAAAGGTGTTAGAAACAAAAAGCTAAACCAATAAAAAAAAGGGTAAATTACATAGTAGCCCCTCAGGTTTGAGGTCTATTACATCCCCATACAACATCTTTAAAACATTTCATTTTCATACCTCACGTACTATTTTATTTCAATATAATACATCTGTTACATTTTCCATCCATTGATCCGTTAAGTGCTGACGTGGCTGCCACATTTGTGCCACGTGGCTGCCAAATGTGTGCCACATGGCTGCCAAATGTGTGCCATGGGGCAAAAAAAATAATTTTTTAATTTTTTTTCTTCTAAAAACTTGAATTTTCTCATAAAAAAAAAAAAAAAAAAACCATCCCATCTCCCCGCAACCCCCCCCCCCCCCCAAAAAAACCCAGATCCCTAGCTTTTTCAAAGAGCTAAAGCTCCCTTTCATTTTCACACTCTTACTCCCACTCGCCTGCATCACCATTCTTCTATTCACCAACACCACCACCAACGTCCCTTACTCTTTTCTTCTACTCCGATCTCCAGACCTCCCCCTCCTCCCAACCTATCTCTCCTCCCGCGCCCTCCAACCCCGCGGTGCCTGGAGCCGTTTCCCAAAGAGTACTAGGTGTCGGCTCCATGGCCTCAGAGCAGGGACATGGTGAGATTTGTACTTTGGTAAAATTTGTTTCTGTCTTTTCTCAAATGGGTTTTGTTGATTTGATTCAAGAGGTGGATGATTTAGTTTGTTCTTGGATTTTCTCAAATGGGTTTGTTGATTTGAATGAAGATGGTTGATTCGGTTGTTGTTGGATTTGATACTTGAAGCTGTTGGCTTTGAATTTAATTTTCCGAGAAAAAAAATCATAATTTTCCTTTCTGGGAAGTGGTTGTTGGCTTATTCTGTTTACTTGCACTCAATAATGTATTGGTGATGTTCTCTGTTTCTAGATATGGTATGACAATGTTCCTCACCCACCATTTTCTCCTCTCTACAACTCGAACCCTGCTGAAAATGGAATTAGGTTTGCTAAGGGTGGGTGGGGTTGTAGATGAGAGAAGGGAGAAAGAGGGTAGGGTTAAATAGGGGTCAATTGCTTCCTAATGCTATAAGGGAAATACATACCCAAATAGAAAAAGGAAAATTAAAACAAGGAAGCACATTCCAACCAAAAGAAGGAAGCAAATTCCAAGAAAAAAATGGCAAGTTTCAGCCAATCTGGGCAAGCAAGATGTTTTTGGTGATAATTCGACTTTCTGGAGGAATTTTGATGCAAGGCCAATTGGAAAATGAACCTAAGAGGCTGATGATCATTGTTTCCAAATTTTATAATTTTCCCTAAAGCCAAACGTTCCAGTTTTCAAAGTGAATCCCGTAGAAGTTGTTTTCCCGTCAGGACTGCGCAATGGTGGGAAATTGACAAGTTGAAGGCTTTCCAGATTTTTCCTAAAAGATAAGAGATAAAACTACGTTTTCTATATTTTTACAGAATTTTCCAGAAGAGAAATTAACCTCAAACTTGGCGTTCAAGTGTCAGATGACGTGTTTCCCAAACCAAGAAAAAAGCATGCTGTTTTTTTTTTTTTTTGCAACAAAAATTAGCAAAGAAAAGAAAAGTAAAAAAAAAAAAAACGGAAAAGGCTTCAAAATTTCCAAAACAACAAGGGAAAGAACCCCTCCCCTCCGTGGAATACAAAAGGGGAAAGGAAAGAATATCTCCTTGCCGTGGAAAACAAAAGGGGAAAGGAAAGAATCCTTCCTTGCAGTGGAAAACAAAAGGGGAAAGGAAAAACACCCTCCTTGCCGTGAGAAAGAGAAGGGAAAGAAAAAAAAATGCAAAATCCTACTTACCCAAGGACGAGCATTAAACCTTTCCCAAATCTTGAAGAAAATCATCAAAGCTTTCCAAAATCTTGAAGGAAATCATCAAGGCTTTCCAAAACCTTGAAGGAAATCACCAAAGGTTTACAACATTTTGAAGGAAATTGAAGGAGGTTCCTACCTAAGAAAGGAAAAACATTTTTTTCCTACAACCACAAGGAAAAAAAAAATCAAAATACACCAAATGTATTTTGTCAAAATTATGGAAAAATCAATACGCACAATAAGTATGTGCCGATTTATTCATTTCCAAATTTTGTTTCAAGATCAAGCCTCTACAGCCCTTGAAGAAAAATTTCATTTCTTTCAAGATCAAGCCTCTGCGGTCTTGAAGAAAAAATTTCATTTCTTTCAAGATCGAGCCACTACGGCCCTTGAAGAAATGTTTCGTTCAAGACCAAGCCTCAACGGCCCTTGAAGAAATATTCCATTCAAGAAATACGCCTCATTTTTCCCTTGATGAAATTCATCACTTCAATTTAAGGCCAAGCCTCAACTGCCCTTGAAGAAATGTTTCATTCAAGAAATACGCCTCAACGGCCCTTGACAAAATTCATCATGTCAATTCAAGAAATACGCCTCTACGGCCCTTGAAGAAGCAAGCTAATTCAAGATCAAGTTTCAACGACCCTTGAGTTAGAGCATTCATATTGCAGGACTTTAAAACACATTTCCCACATGTGGCAAGCACATGCCTACAACGCGCCTTGAAGTGGGGCCATTTGTAGACATGAAAATTTCGTTGCATACAAATGATGCATCACAAAGCTCCATGTGGCATATGACTCATCACAAATGGACAAGTCATCAATGACTTATGACACAAATCAAGCAAAGGAAGTGTAAAACATTCCGAAAATTCGGCAAAAGGGAGAAAATCCCCTTTAAAATCGGCAAAGGGCCCAAAATCTCTCAAAACTGGAAAGAAAGCCCAAGCAGCTTCACAAAATAAGTAAGAATTGAAGATTGCTCACAAATAGGCAACAAGGCATATAAATTTCGACCAATATGAGGAAGGTGGCTGAAATTAAGACACAAAACATGCCTAAATTCTCCCATGGACAAATCAAGACACAAATGAAGGCCAGATCCATCCAAAGGCATGGCTTTGGAAGTCTATAAATACAAGGACCCAAGACACACAAAGGGGTCAAAAATTACACATTGAGGAGAACCACTGCCATATCTTTGATGACTAATATGCTGCCAAAGCTCTCTTCAAAGAACGTACAACCAAAGCCGAAGCTTTCTTTCAACCAAAGCCGAAGCATTCCCTTGAAGAATCAACAAGCACTTGTGCCGATTCCTTCAAGACTTTGTTGCAAGCTTAAAACTTGTAACGACGTTCGATTCAAGATCAAGTTGCCAAGACCCTTGAATCAACAAAATCCCGCATCAACATCACCTTTGTCGCAGCCCTAAACCTGAGGTGAAGACTATCCACACATCGTTTCAAGCTCAAAACTTGAAGCAATCATTCAATTGTATGTCCGAGATCAAGTCATCGCGACCCTTGGATCAACAACCTACACATCTGCATCAAATTTGAAGACTGAATCAGAGGAAAATTGTAAACAAAGATTGTAACCTACAAATTCAAATCAATACAAATCTACTTTGTACATGTGTTCTCGTTTCATTCGATACATAATTTGAATGTTTACATCTTGATCATCTTCTAACTTGAACAACTTCATTGGCATTTTGGCCTAATGTGTCGAACTTCTCCAAATAATTAACATTTACAAATCTTTTGATACTTTATATTTTCTTATCCATGGTCTACCACTTCTTTTCATAAATTGTTTGGGAATATGTTTTCTTTTCCTATATATTCTTGAATGTCTTATGCTGAAATTCTTATGTTGTTTATAGAGTTTGTATGACTTATATTTCTTTTTGTACATTTTCTTTTGCTTATTCTTCTTATGACAACCATACTGTTGTGGTAAATCTACATTTTCAGAAATCATATAAACTTGTTTCCTAATCTGTCTCTTTGCTTTTATTTGGTTATACTAATGTCTAATGATATCATACATGTTGAATTTGCATCCACGAGACCTCTTCATGTATTCCTCTTTACGTGGAAGTGAGAGGTCTCGTGGATACGAATTTGATACCATATTAGATTGCCCATTGTTTGGCTTAACCGAACTCCCCTTCTTCTTAGTGTAAAAATATATCGGTGTACTAAAAAAGTATCTAATAAGTTAATATCACTAATTCTACATGTTCTTCCTAAATATTTAAAGAAATCTGATGTATACTGAGCTATATACTTTAAATCACAAATTTGTAATTGTTCTAAATTTCTTATAGCTCTTATTTGTTTTTGCTCACTTCTTTTGTCACATCCCGGCGCGGGGTCCACCACTTCTCGGGCCCGCTCCACCACCGTAGCACGATATTGTCCGCTTTGGGCCCCGACTACGCCCTTACGGTTTTGTTTCTGGGAACTCACACGAGAACTTCCCAGTGGGTCACCCATCATGGGAGTGCTCTCGCGCGCTACTCGCTTAACTTCGGAGTTCCCATGGAACCCGAAGCCAGTGAGCTCCCAAAAGGCCTCGCGCTAGGTAGGGATGGGAATATACATATAAGGATCACTCCCCTGGGCGATGTGGGATCTCACAATCCACCCCCCTTAGGGGCCCGACGTCCTCGTCGGCACACCACGGCCAGGGTTAGGCTCTGATACCAAATTGTCACATCCCGGCCCGGGGTCCACCACTTCCCGGGCCCGCTCCACCACCGTAGCACGATATTGTCCGCTTTGGGCCCCGACTACGCCCTCACGGTTTTGTTTCTGGGAACTCACACGAGAACTTCCCAGTGGGTCACCCATCATGGGAGTGCTCTCGCGCGCTACTCGCTTAACTTTAGAGTTCCCATGGAACCCGAAGCCAGTGAGCTCCCAAAAGGCCTCGCGCTAGGTAGGGATGGGAATATACATATAAGGATCACTCCCCTGGGCGATGTGGGATCTCACATCTTTCATCTAACCTATTATGATCTAAGAATTCATGTTTAATTAAACTAACAAAACCATATACATTAAAATGTGTTTTAACTACCCGATACTGTTCTGGAATTTGTGCTTTCTATGATTGAAAACAATAAAAAACTAAACCATCTAAAGTATGCTCAAAATAATCTAACATATTTTTGTGAATTACTAAAATCTAATATTATTGCTACATGTACACAACCTTTTTCTCATCCCTCTATTGTTTTTTTCCCAATCTTGTGGATCTGCATTATTTAAATTTAATATATTACCTGTTATATTTATTTGTTCTAATCCTCTCAAGTATGGTATCCTATTTTTTTTCTAGATGGTCTCATCATTTTTTCATCCCTGTAATCAACTCCTCTTTATTCATTATATTGCTCATTTGTTTGTCTTAAGAATTGTTGGTCTATTCTAGCTTTATATCCTGGATTTTTTTCTACTCTTGTTCCTAAAGTATGTTCTACTCCTATTTCCAAATTTTTTATTTATTTCTTCATCTGAAATTCTATGTAGTCCTAAATCATATGCCTTATATTTTTCTAAATATTGTTCTTCATCTAAATGATCAATATCTTCTATGAGTTTATCTACAATATGATCAAAATTTTGTTCAACTAAATTAACATCTAAATTATCAAAAGACATATGAATACTTTCACAAATACTCTCATTTTCAATTTAACTCCCATTATCTTCTATATTTTCTAATTGCTTATAATTACTATATCTAATTGTTGTTTCTCACGTACTGGTTTCATATATTTGTACACTATCTGGTTGTTTATTTCTTTTACTTCTAAATTAGGTAATATCCACTGTGTTCCTTCTAAAAAACTATCATATACATGTCTTGCTTCTATCATAGTTAAATGCTTACTACCAAATGTTTGGACTAAATTTTGAAATTATAAATTAAACTTATGATTATATTTATCAGACAGTTTTCTTATATACATTAAACTAACACACAAATTTTTGTATTCTCTTTTCATATTATAATTTTTTTGTGCCTAATTTAATTAATTTACAAAATTCATTAATTGTCATAACTACTTCAGCTATTTCTATTGCAACTTCTTGGTGATTATCCCATCTATCATCATATATGTACATTAAAGCTTTTGTGCCTACTTGTGCCCTAGTTAATCCTGCTATTCCAATTAATATTATTCTTATATGAATCTGGCTAAAGTGTGATTTTCTCAAGTGAGTAATTGCTTCTTTACCAAGTAAATTAAGTGTACTACTTTATCAATACAACTAACGTCATATTGACTGATGCTACTAACAATTTTACTTGTATTTTCGAATGAACCTAATTGATACAAATTATATTTATTTTTCTATGTTCTTTCAAAATTTCTTCTAATTAAGTTTTGTGTTTGTTCTTCATTTGGATAAATATCTTCGGCTCTAACTATTTATTTTCATTTTCTTCTAAAGAGTTCCATTTTCTATTATCAAAAGGATTAAGGTTATTTGTACTTAAAGTTAAGTTTTCTAATTTTTGCAACAAAGATGGTGGAAGTGATGAAGATGTATTATGTAAAAGCTGATTAATTTCTACTAGTTGTTCTTAAACTTGATCTAATTTTTCAGCTAAATTTTGAATAATTAAATTATTTTGTCTAATGGAAACATTATTACTAGCAACTTCTGTTGAAAAATCTGTTAAACCTACTGGTCCATTATCTAACTTATTGATTTCTTTCAAAGTTTGGATATTTTTCTATTAGTTTTACAATCGGTCATTAAATTAATAACCTATCTATTTTATTATGTAACTTATCAACTTGCTCACTTAATTGAAATTTTGTACTTCTAATTTTAATTGCTCAACTATTTTTAGTGATCTAAGTTCTACTTGCTTAGACTTACTATCTATGAGGTCAATAAGTTCTTTTATATCTCTTTTGCTAGGAAACCTTTAGATATTTTTATTATTATCTTCTAACTAGGATATAATTGTAAACACGAAAATCCTGTAGCAAAGGAAGCAAGACCACGTGTACCAAATAATTGTATTGGATTAATGAATTTGTAGGGTTACAATCTCTGTTTACATGTTTCCTCTGATTCAATCTCCAAAAGATGCGTACATGTGTAGGTTGTTAATCCAAGGGTCGTGATGACTTGATATTTGATGAACAGTTGCCACGAGGTTTTGGATCTTAACGATTTGAAGGATCAGCATGGGTAGTAGTGCTTGATGATTCTTCGAAGGTTTGGTGAAGAATGTAGAGAGCTTTTTGAATTTTTCAAAGTGTTTTGGGAATTTTGGTGCTTGAGCTTTGGCAGTGTCTGGGTGCTTGAATGAATTCTAGATGTGGATGCAAATTTCTGCCAGCTTCTCCTTTGACGAAAATACACGTGCAAAATAATAACATCTAAGATTAATTCCAAAAGCCTCACGCGCCCACGATGAATGAGGGGACTTTGGCCAAAGAATCTCCAATGCCAAAGTTAGAATTTGGAGAATAGAGGCCGGCCATATATGGTCAAATTGTGGGTATAATTGCAAGATATTATGTGAAATAATATCTTTAAATTAACTTGGCAATTAAACCTAAATTGAATAGGAAAATTACGAGTTACCTTTTGAATAAGGATTTGATGAGGAGTGATAAGAGAGACTTGAATAAATACCATTTTAATCACCTTTTACTCTTCCTTGATTGAGTCGTTATTGTCCATTGCATGCGCGTGGGAATCCCAGTGTGCATCGAGGGTAATTTTATCCTTTTCACCCAAAAGTCGACGTGTCACCTCCATAATTTTCTAAATTATTTTTGGCTCCACAAATGCCCCCACACCTGTTGGGCTGCTCGCATGAAAGGGCAGCAGGTGTAGAGATCTTCCTTTATTTTAGGAAACGTAAGATTGTTTCCTATTTTGATGTACATTCTCACATTAATTGGAAATTAGATCCTTCTAGGAAAAGGAAATAAATCACTTCCAAATTCTATTTAAGTCTACCTTAAGTAGATGATTTAATCAAACTTCAGAGAGTAATTTATTCTCCCCTACAAGAGAGAGAAAGCTAGAGGATATTTGTTCCCCCTCCTCTAGTAATCTTCTACACTTGCCCGTGCAAAGGACCGTCTTTCGTTGCTTTCCTGGTCTTCACGCCTCACCAAGGTAAGAAAAAATTAATTTTTCCTTGCCTTCGTAATTTTTTGGAGCCTCGAGGTTTGAAATTTGGCTTGGCGAGGGTCAAGGATGTGTCAAAAAGTGGCTTGGAGAAGCCACGACATTGTTGTTGTGGGTGGCTTGGTGCAGGCGGCGGCTCGACGCTGGTCGAGGTTTAGGTGCAGCGGTGTGGGCCGTAGAGGCAAACTGGGGCTTGACTTGGGTCAAGAACTTCTCAACTTAGGCCGAGGCAGTGAGGCGCTGGGGCGCTGATCTTTGGCCGCTGGCTTTGGACCCGTGCAGGAGAGGTGAGAGAGAGGGAGGTACAAGGGTGTTAGCCCCCCTCATTTTGGATTAGGCCGGGAGGCTTGTGGGCTGAGAGAATAGCAGCGCCTAGCGTGCTAGGCCTTCTGGTGCGCTAAGCCGCATGGCATATTGGGCTGAGAATGAGAGATGAGATCCAATGCGGGTTGGGCTCCCTTGGCTGCTATCATTGGGCCATGGAGCCTGATGCTTCTCTTTGTAGCCTTCTAACGATTCTTCCTTGCGTCTTTGTAGAATTTCTTCCAGCATGTCTTTTTCAAGCCATAAAAGTGACGATTATGTGCCGCCCTTGTATCGCCAAGGCGGGTCTTTAAGTAAAGTGGGCCACTTCAAGGCTGCTGACTTCAAAATTAATTTCGATGACTCGTTCAGAGATTTCCTCGAAGTGTCACATCCAGGTCCGGGCCCCCACCATATCCCGGGCTCGACTCCACCATAACATAATATTGTCTGCTTTGGGCCCCGGCCACGCCCTCACTGTTTTTGTTTCTGGGAACTCACGCGAGTAGAACTTCCCAGTGGGTCACCTATCCTGGGAATGCTCTGGCCCCGTACTCACTTAACTTCGGAGTTCCTACGGAACCCGAAGCCAGTGAGCTCCCAAAAGGCCTCGTGCTAGTTTGAGGTGGGCATGTACATATAAGGCATATAGGATACTCTCCCCTGGGTGATGTGGGATCTTACAATCACCCCCCTTAGGGGCCCGAAGTCCTCATCGGCACACTTTCGGCCAGGGATTGGCTCTAATACCAAATTGTCACAGCCCGGCCCGGGCCCCGCCATATCCCGGGCTCGACTCCAGCATAGCACGATATTGTCCGCTTTGGGCTCCGACCACGCCCTCACGGTTTTGTTTCTAGGAACTCACGCAAGTAGAACTTCCCAGTGGGTCACCTATCCTGGGAATGCTCTGGCCCCGTACTCGCTTAACTTCGGAGTTCCTACGGAACCCGAAGCCAGTGAGCTCCCAAAAGGCCTCGTGCTAGTTGGAGGTGGGCATGTACATATAAGGCATATAGGATCATCTCCCCTGGGCGATGTGGGATCTTACACAAAGCATATAGGCACTCCATTCCGTCTAGGGTGCGTGTGAAACGTGTCAAGGAGGGTAGCAGTCGTGAGCCATATAGTGGGGGTTGGAGAGCCATCAAGTTTCACTCCTACTACTTCGTGTTAGGATTTACTTTTCCCATGCTATGTTTCTTTCAAGAAGTGTTTTTCTCCATGAAGTATGCCCTCGCTCAATGTTCTCCAAATGCGGTCTGTGTGATAATGGGATTCTTCAATTTAAGCCAATTCTTTGACTTGGATCTCACCATCAACGAATTCTGGTACTTCTTTGACATAGGCCATATTGATGGAGTTGGGCAGTTGTGATCCTGCCATAGGCTTTTCGATCATACGAGCAAAAGAGATCATGACTGGGCAAATAAGACTTTGGAGACAAGTGGAGATTGGAGTTTGATTCTTCCTATGAGCTGCATGTTCTGATGATTTTCATCACTAGTAAGTTGACTGCTTAGTCTCTAGGTTACCTTGTGTTTTTACTGAGTTGCTCTCTAATTTGTTGATTGTCCTTCTCTGCTTATGCAGATTTGAAATTCGGCTCAACTCTCAAGACTTTTCCAGATATGAAAAAGGTGCATGTTGCTCTAGGTATCCCTGCTAAGTACCGTGAATGGCGTTGGTTGCTTAGCCCTTTTCGCAAGGATAAAGGTGGGCTGCCTCGAGAGAGTAGATAAAGCGGATCTAGGCAGAGACATTAGCTCGTCTGATCACTGTTGTGGAGCCTATTATGAATAAAGGTGGAAAAAGGAGATCTTCCTCGCTTGCTCAAGAGATGCCGGTTGAGAAAAAACCAAAGACTTATTCCGCTACTCGTGAGGGGCCGCCTGTTGCCGATACGCTTATGATTGACTTGACTTCTTCTAATGGGGAACTAAGATGAGGCTGCTAGATCTGAGCCGGTGACGCCTGCCATGCCAAAGGTAGCTAGTACGATTTCTGATAGGATTGCTCAGCGTAGAGGTTCTGTTGTGCCCCCAGTGCCGAAATCTATGCTAAGACGTCTGTTGGGAGCTAAGTCTGGTTCACCTTCGGAGAGGCTTGTTACTACGAAGAACAATAAGGTGGAATCTATTGCTAAAGTGGCACTCATGCCTACTCCTCTTACTGCTGAGTCTGGTTCGCCTGCTAAGAAAGAGGAGACTGCCCGTGTGGACAGTTGTGAGAAATCCACCAAGCCTATTTTTGGGAAGTCTGCTGAGATCTTTGCGGTTTTGAAGCCAAATTTGCTTGAAGGCATGGACACGTGTGCCAAGCTTGTTGATGGCATTAGAGGGGTTATTTGCCCAAGTTCCTTTGCAAAGCATATAACCCAGTATAGAAAGACTGCTCTGCTTGTTATGATGCAGAAAATGACAATTCTAGCAGCCGAGTTTATGCTCTTTGACAAGAGGATACCAGGCTGCCAAGGAGGTGGCAAAAACTATGGCAGCTGAAGCTTATTCCTCTGCCAAGAAGATCAAGAGGTTGGAGTCTGAGCTCGTCGCTTTGAAGGGGTTCAATATCTCTGGCCCCACTTCTCTACAACTTCAGACTGCTCACCAGGAGATCGTTGACTTGAAGACTAGGCATGACGCGATCCAAGTTAAGTATGAAAGTAGAGAGAAAGAGATTGGATGTTATGTACCTCAGATTTAAGATCTTGAGCGTGCCATTTCTGAGCTTTGTTATGATACTTACGCAAAGGATGAAGAGTTAATTACTGCTTATAATCAAGTGATCTACTTCAAAAAGGTCGTCGATAGGCTTGAACCCTAAATGTTGGAACTCCAAGATGTACTGAAGATCAACGAAAATCTGAAGAAGGAAATGGATGAGCTGCAGCGTGTCCATGTTGGTCCACTCAAGGAAAACAAGCAGCTGAAAGGTGGGAAGGCTGGGCTAGAGGCTTCGCTTGTTCAGAGTCAAATCGATTTCTACAATATGGGTTATGTAGATCATCTTTTTGGTAGGTCGTCTGACTTTAAGTTTGTTGGGAAAAACTTCAAGACCTTCTCTATTTCTCTAAAAAACTTGCTTGCCTTTACCTTTCAGGCTTCCATTGGTGAAGTAATCGGAGAAGGCGGTGCCTAGGCTAGAGCAGCCAAGAGTGAAGCGCTGGATGATGCCGCTACTAAGAGCATCACGGCTGCTATAGGTGTGGCAGCCGAGTAGTCGTGGGATGTCCAATAAATGTTTAACCTTTCACAAAAATGTGTAGTTGTATAAGTTTAGCGCTGCTTACTGCTCGAAGGGCAAGTCGTAGGCAGTCTTTCAGAAAACCATAGGCTACCTTAGTGCACTCAGTATTAGCTTTACGGTTCTAGGGCAGCCGTCCATAAGGCGTACTGCGTAATGTGCCTCCTCTGTCTCTGAGGCCCGATTCCCCAGGGATTAGGCCAAGAGACCCAAAATCCTTTAATTAGCTAAGCCTTGAAAAAGACCATTGTGGCTACTTCTAGGAATCCCGCCACAAGCCATCGTGCACTTAGTTATACTAGGGCAGCCTAACTTATCCACGTTTGGATATTCAGAGTGTATAGTTTATCCTTCCGTATCGGTGAGCAAACCTATGTGGGTGTTGGGGAATTGGTTTACCCTCTCGCACTAGAGAGCATGGTTGGTCCCTAGGGGGTGCAATTTATATGATAAGTCCTTAAGAAGGGTGCGGTATTCTTTTGAAGTGCATGAGTGATCAGTTGTTGTAAGCATGCAGCCGAGCCAAGTTGTAAATTACTTCTGAATTCCTTATTGAAAAATGAGTGAAACAAACAAAAACCTAGTTGTAATGCAGGAATTGCATAACAACTAGATAGTCTTTGGCTTGTGAGGTGGTGCCCATCGAGCTGCTTGTGTCTTCGGGCTTTGATGTAGCAGAAGGTCACGCATAGTACTTCTTCATATTGTAGGTGTTCCACTGCCTTTCGATATCTTTGTCGTTCATGGTAGTAAGGGTGAAACTACCCTTGCCGCCTACTCTGCTGATCGTGTACAGACCTTCCCATATGGGATCCATCATTTTGGAGCCTTATATGCAGGCAGTGATGAAGGCTTTTCTTAAGACTAGATCTTCAGGCTAGAATTGCCATATCTTGACCCTTTTGTTGTAGCTGGAGAGAAGCTGCTGCTGGTAGACTGCGATGCTTCTCTGCTAGAGCGAAAGATTCTGCCAGAGTTAGGTCTTTTTTCATGATTAATTCTCCGAACAGTGGGGTGGTCTGCTGGAAGTCCTTTTTGGAAGGTTGCACTTGCTATCTAGTCATTGCATCCGATTATCATTGTCTTCTCTGCTTTGAACCCTTTCACATAATTATGGAGCGACTCATTTGGGTTTTTCTTAACATTAAACAAATGGTCAGACTTCTTCTTAATCGAGCGGTAAGATGAATACTCTTTGGTGAAAACCAAAGAAAGCTCATCGAAACTCCAGACGGATTATGACGGCAGGGTGTAGAACCAATCTTGCTCATCGCCTTGTAAAGTGGTGGCGAATATCTTGCACATGAGAGCGTCGTTATTTCGATAAAGGATCATTGCACTTCGATATTGTTTTAGGTGTCTCTCCAGGTCTTCATCTCTTTTGAAGGATGTGAAATGCGGCATACTTAACTTGCGTGAGGCTCTACGTACTCGATATTGTCCGTGGCCCTAACAGAGAGTGCACGCTCCTCCGCATGCTAAGATAAGAGTATATGCTATCTCGGGGGCATAGTCGGGAGTGTACACTTCCCGAACGCTTGGTTCGTGGCTGCTCGAGGGGCTGCTTGCTGGGACGCTACTGGAGAGGTTCGTCCTGCCCTTGTCCTACTTTGGGACACCTCATCTGGGGGTATGCTGCATCTCGATACATTGCAAGACCTAATTCACCAAGGTTGTCTGCTGCGCGAAGGCGCTTGTCAACTCTATGACTTGTCGGGACAAATGTTGTTCGCCATTTAGGCTGGAAGAGCTTGGACGATATCCATCTCCTTGAGTAGTGGAAGTGTAATTGATTCAGGGCGTAATATTTGAGTTGGGATATGCCAAATCTGTAGAAAAATTAGGTGAAAATACCGCCGGTTCAATCATCGGCCCAGAATTTTGAAGCCGGGATAGTTGACCAGGTCTTGGACCGGTTTGGGCTGCTAGGAAGGCCACGTGCATAGGCTGCCCCACGGGCTGCGCACGTGGGCACTGGGCCTAGGCTTGGCTCGGGAGCTTGCTGGGTTTGCGCTGGCCTTAGGCCCGCAAGCGTTGAGCTTATACAACTTAGGCTGTGCGCTAAGTGAAGGCATGCAGAGCTTAGGCTTGCGCTGCTGGGGCAGAGGCTTGGCCTGCCTTTGGCGCTTGGGCTTGCTGTTGAACAGTGGTGTGGACCTGGGCTTGTGGCTGCCTCGCTGCTCCCTGGTCTTTGTGGGTCGTGGGCTCGCCAAAGGCTGCTATGGTGGTTGCTACCATGGTGGTTGCCACAGTGGTGGGGATGGTGCCACTCCACTAGTCGTTGCGTTGAGCCTTATGGATCGTCGTGGTAGGGCTATGCCTCGATCTCCATCGTTTGGTCCAAGTCCTTGAACATAGGAAGTTATGTTCGTTGTGGTTTTCAAATTTTCTAGTCATTGTACTTTTCTTTTACGTTTATTCAAAGAACTTTATTAAAAAAATAAATAAATAAATAAAATCTAGGAATAAGAACGTACGAAAAATCTACAAATGAACGAGAAATTGGAAACTTTGAATGCGAGAGTCTTCTTCGAGCGTGTGAATCAAACTCTCAATGAAAGCACCAATTTGTGGATGCAAATTTCCGCCGTCTTCTCCATTGATGAAAATGCATCCGCAATATAATGACATCTAAGATTAAGGCCAAAAGCCTCACGCTCCCACAATGAATAGGGAGGCTTTGGTCAAATAATCTCCGGTGCCAAACTTAGAATTTGAAAGAGAATGTGTTTGGAAATTTTTGGGGAGAGAATGGCATGGAATTTTAGTGGGAGAATAAGGCTATTTATAGGGGAGTGACCGGCCTTATTTGGAGAATAGGGGCCGGCCATATATGGTCAAATTGTGGGTATAATTGCAAGATATTATGTGAAATAATATCTTGCAATTAACTTGGCAATTAAACCTAAATTGAATAGGAAAATTAGGAGTTACCTTTATAATAAGGATTTGATGAGGAGTGATAAGAGAGATTTGAATAAATACCATTTTGATCACCTTTGACTCTTCCTTGATTGAGCCTTTATTGTCTGTTGCATGCGCATGAGAATCCCAGTGTGCTTCAAGGTTAATTTTGTCCGTTCAACCCAAAAGTCAACATGTCACCTCCATAATTGTCTTGATTATTGTTTGCTCCACACTAGATCTCTTTCCTTTGCCTTGCGGCCTTGTATTTATAGACTTCCCAAGCTTTGCCTATGGATGAATTTGGACTTGATTTGTAGCTTGGTTCGTGATTTATTTTCATCAATCAATCAATATATCAATTATTTAATTTAAAATAAAATCCAATAATCAATCTTGCCAATTTGGCATTTCTATTTACTTTTATTTTTTTTTATTTTTTATGCAATATTTACTTTTATTTAAATTAATTAATTTGTTTCATCTAAATTAAAATCAAATATTAATCTCCGCCAATTGTTGACATGTATCCTTGATGACTTGTCCGGTCTTAATGAGTCATATGCCACGTAAGCCCCCTGCATGCCATGTAAGCCCTCGCATGCCAAAATTTAATGTGTTTGATGATCATTTATTTTCACAGAAATTTGCATGTCTACATTAATATAATCCAAGTTTTGTTTATTAGTTTTTATAGAAATTTTCTGAAAATATTCTAATAACTGGTTTAGTAAATAATTATACTTATTATTTTCTAATTTTATATTTTCTGCTTGACTAATAATAAGATCAACAATACTATTTGCTTGTGGATTTTCTTCTCTATACAAAATACGATTATGTTTTCTTAACGGAAAATAACAAACTCTCAACCATAGAATACAAGCTGGATGGATGAAGTGCAAGAGTGCGCCCGGCGTGTTGTGTTACTGTCGTATGCCACTAAACCTCAAGAGAAAATTTTATAAGACGGCAATAAGGCCGGCAATACTTTTTGGCACGAAATATTGGGCGGTGAAACATCAACACGTATATAAAATGGGTGTAGCGGAGATGAGAATGCTTCGTTGGATGTGTGGGCACATGAGAAAGGATAAGATTAGGAATGAGGATATCCGAGGTAAAGTAGGAGTAGCTGAAATTCTAGGAAAAATAAGGGTTACGGTGGTTTGGACATGCGAAATGAAGGCCTACTAACGCTCTGGTTAGAAGATGCGATTACGGGACAGAGGTTCAGGGCCGAAGGGGTAAAGGAAGACTTAGAAAGACTTTGGAAGAGACTCTAAGAAAAGACTTAGAGTACTTAGATCTAACAGAAGACGTGACACAAAACCGAGCGCAATGACGTTCTAAGATTCATATAGCTAACCCACTTAGTGGGAAATGCTTTGTTGTTGTTGTAATAGAAAATAACAAACTAAATTTTTTTAGTCTAAAGTGATTTTTCTTTTTTGTGGTTCAATAATTTCTAAATTAAGGTAATCCATCATAAACTACAAACTATCTTTCTCTAAAGTTATGGCTAATTGATTCTTCAAAACTCTTTTTCTTTTCTCAAAGTCTCTAAAGTGTGATATGTTGCTCTTTTTGCTTCTAATACGTTATGATGCACTTCTGTGTTCTTATATTTACTAATAAATGAAGGATGCTCAAGATAACCAAGATAAAACTAGGGGTGGGCGCGGTTTGGTTTGGTGTGGTTTTGAGTGAAACCAAAATCAAAACCGCAAGTTTTTACGGTTTGGTTCGGTGCGGTCTTGAGGCTAAAACCAAAATGAAACCAAACCACTTGGTTCGGTTCGGTTTGGTTTTAAACGGTTTTGCTTAGGTTTCATTGTTTGAAAAAGCTATTATGGTTACCTAGTTGTATCTCATTTCACCCAATTCAATAAAAAAAGTTTTGGTGTTTGAACTTTTGACATTAAAAACAAGTCTTTCGACAGCCCAAATGCAGCATTATTTATTGTAGTCAGCAACCAAGCATGCAATACACGTTCAATCTTAAGTTCAAGAGAGTTCACATCATGATGCAGGGATTGAAATCAACATGTAGCCCTAAGTAATGCGAATATCTCCTTAATCAAGGGGGTGGATTCAATTCGTGTAGGTGTATGTATACTGGGCAGAAACCTATCTAGTATCTACCCATTATTCGCATGTTATATAAAAATTGGAAGAAAATGAAATTTCAAGGCATGGCCATTCCAATAAGCAACAAGCTTAATTAATACTTAATCTGCTAAATTGAATACTTAAATCTAATAAGAGGTGGATTATATCGAATAATCTAGGAACAGATATGACATTTTGTCTTTTTTTTGCAGAACACGTGAACTTGAATCATATTCAATTTTGCTCTGATTTATCAGGTTTATACGTATAAATAATTTATTTACCAATCAACAACATTCTAACATTCTGATGATCATGAACGAAGAAAAATAGAAGACTAACCAACGAAAAACCAAATTCCCTTTTGATTCAAAACCCAACCCTGAACCTAACCCTAAAATTAATCTCAAATATATAAGTAAATTTAACTAAAACAAGTTATAAATCATAGTTTTTACCATATTATAGCACTCGGAAATATAGAGGCTAGGAGCTGGAATGAAGGGGAGGCCGGAGGGGAGACCGAGAGGGTCTGGAGAGTGGAGACCGAGAGGGAGAGTTAGAAACTTAGATGAATAAAGTTGAGCAGTACAGACTAGAAGAAAAAAAGATAGAGATTATGTGGAAATATTATGATGAGGTTGAGTCCATACTAAATGTATGGACTTAATGAAATAACTAATTATAATTTAACATAAAAGTTATGCAGCTTCAGTTTCAGTGCGGTTTTCAAAAGCCAAAACTAAAACCAAACTGTTTCCTACGTTGCAGTTCAGTTTCAAAACCGTAAAACCAAACCGTTTTGTGCGATTCGATTTGGTTCGTGTTTCGATTTTGATTTTCGGTTCCAAGTGCCCACCCTTAGATAAAACTTCTACTTCTTCAAAGTCCTACTAATTCTTTTAGAAATATATGCTAGACTTCTCTTTATACTAGTTATGGTTGCTTGTCTAGGACTATAAATTTCTGGTGATTGTGGTTGACAAGGTCTACAAGAACAATAATATGCAGTGCTCATACAAAATTAAACAAGTGTGTGATATCAGTTGTGTTGATGACTTCCGTCCTCAAGGTACTTTACTATTAATTATACTATTAAAATGCTAAACTTGGTTCTGATACCAAATTCAGACAACAAACCCAGGTTAAATAGTCGGATGACCATTATAACATCTAGACATAAAACCTTGCATGTGGAACTCGACATGTTTCAGTATGACGACCACTCACAATGCATGTATAAGGCCATAAAGGTTGAACTTAGAGGTACGAAGAATTCAGATGTACCCTGGTTAATGTCCAGTTATTTGTATGGCAAACATTCAACTATAATAGAATGCTCGAACAAAGTATGATCATCAGCTTAGCAGGTTAATATTATAACTATAATAGTGTTTCCCTGTTTTAAAATGGAAGTCTATTAAACAAACACACTAAAGGAAAAAAGAAAACTTACTTAAGAATGGGTACTTCTTTGAATATGTACACTTGAACTTTTATTGATATATAAAATGTTCACAAAAAGAAGTGTTTACAAGGAAGTAAGCAAAGGGAGCAAGAATGCTAAGAGCTCTAAAGGCTTCGTCTGTAGGTGTAGTAGTTGTGGGTCGTTACGATGAATGAAAGCCTTTCGTATATATATGAATGAGAATACTACTATACAAAAAATCTTTACAAAATGAATGGTGTGGACGTCTCCTTAGGTACTTATCAATTTTTTCTCGATGATTTGTCACTATGCTTCCACTATTTCTGAATCTGCTGAAATTGTCAGCATTGTTTCTGAAACGTGGATTGAAGTATTTGTCTTCTTTTTGCTTTTGTTCTGATAAAGGCCACGTGAACTTGCTGCATGTTCTGCATTTTGCTTTATTTCCTTGGACCATTTCCAGTAGTGTAGGGAATGTAGGGAATGCTTTTATATGGTATGATGGGTATTATAGGATTTATAAAATTTCTATGTCTTGATGGTTAAATGGAAGTTTTTGAGGGTTTTTGGTTAGTTTCTCAAAATTTTATGAATCAAAGATTTAAGCTTATAACTCTATCTATATTTAGATTAATCTAACGGTCTTAATTAAAATGGTCCTGACATGACCTCATTTTTAGGAATGTGGGTGAGCATTATTGTAAAGAAAGAATTGTGTTTGTGTAGGTGAGCATAGTAGTAAAGAAAGAATCAAATTTTTCTCCCCATTCCCGAACAATTTCGATGCATTATCCCCGATTGAAGCACCCTAATAATCTATGTAGCACGGAGATGGAACCTAAAAATATGAAAAAGAAGCAAATAGTAAATGCATCCAAACGAGAGTCAAATTTCGCTTATGCTCTTTTCTCTCCTCCAATTATCATAACAAATTTTTTTTTTAAGTATGACTAAAACATGAATGCATACATATGTGTCATTATACAAGTAAAACTGCACTTGAATAAATAACTTCTCTAAAACCATCTCCAAAGGAGATGCCAAATCTTAGGTGGAATGCCAACTAATCACTTTTGACAACAAATATTGCTCCAACTGAACAGTCTTTTAGCTGACCTGGAATGGCAGCCAGGCCTCAAGCGTCAATTTTGACGCTCCCTTCATTTCTACTATATTTTTTTTTAATTCGTCGGGCCCATAATTGTGACAGCCCGTCCCGAAAAATTGTATAATTGTTATCCTCGAAGTTATGAAAGTACGATTCTACCCTTGAGCGTTGGATTATATTTTAGTATGGGCTAAGGTTAGAGGCCCAAAAGTATGTTTGGTCCATTGAGATTAATTCCAATTTAGTTGGAACTAAGTTAGTTTAGAGTTAGAGTAGGGTTTTGTAGTATTTTGGTTGGGGACCAATTAGAAACTAAACTTAGTTTGTTGTTTGGATTGGTTGGTTGTGTGAGGACCACACACACACACACATCCATCAGACAACCCTTCTATCTCTCTCTTCTCTCTCTCACTCTCAGACCCGAGCTCTCTCTCTCACCCTCCCTCTGCAAACGTACGGACAACACCCAAATTACCCCAAAACTTTACAGATCGAAGGTTTTAAGGCCTCCATCAAGATCCTGGTGAGTCCACGAGCACAACCATAGCTTTAGCTGGTTGTGACTCTTTCGAGAACCCCGTAAACCCGAGAGCTCTGTCGAGGGTACAATGACCCCGACGTGATTACAGAGGATTCAAGCCATTTCAAGGCCCAAAAAGGTATTTCCTCTTCCCCCTAAGTATTTTGGGATGTTTTTGGACGAGTTTTAACGTAAGGAGACATCAAAAAATCGAATCTACGAAAGGGTCACTATTCACCAACTTTTAATTGAACGTTTTTCTGTGAATTCTAGGACCGTAGCAAGCTTTACGACCTTCCCACGATGCTCGGAGTGCATCGTTGGTGAATTTTGGACGTCGGGAAGCCCAGTTACGAAGAGTTGCAGAGATGGCCGGAGTTTCGAATTCTCTCCGACGTGATTTCTTAGGATGCAAGACTTAAAACAGGTATAACGTGATTCCTTAGGTCATAAGCTTCATTTTAGTGGTAATTTCGTAGAAAATGGTTGAAAAACGAGTGAGAATAGTGAGTTTGAAGTTTTGCCCAGTTTTCGGCGACGGCGACGGTCGTCGGAGTTCGAAGGTAGGAGACGAGCGAATATTCCGTCAAGTCTGACGGAATATTCTAACGCCGTCAGTTAACTTTAACGGTTTCCGTTAGTTTTAACGGAATATTCCTAACGGCAGTTAGGGATTCCGTCGGGGATGGCAGCGCGTGGGGGCGCGTCTGGCCGTGCCCTCGCCGGCACGTGGCGGCTCGTGAGACCTCCAAAAATTATTCTAAAAATATGGGGATGTTTCTGAGGTTGTGTAGATCATTTTGGTACGCGCTGCCACTAACTTGAAACAGGGGAAGCTGTCTGCTAATGAGTATTACAGGATGTTTCGACTCGTGTGCAAGCATGATTTATGAGCTAGAGTTCAGCTGACGAGTTGTTGCAGTTATTATTGCAATTTGATTACTTACCTGATGATTATTTGGCATGGCATGGCATATTCATGATTTGTTCACATATATTGTCGATGATGATTTTCAGATGAGATTTAGTATATGTATATACTATTTTCTAGGAAAGTATACAGGTTTTATAGCGAGGGGATATAACTATGGTTTATGAAATGATTTTCGAAAAGCTTTGTTTTTGCCCACTCACGCTTTTGTTTTGCGCCCCTCCAGGTTTTAGGTAGCTGTTTGTTGGTGGCTCACGAGGATACATTGGACTTTTTGACAGACCATCACCTATGTAGGACCACCTTCGGGTGTTGTTAAATTAAGTACTTCTTATGCATTGACTGCACCTAGACTATTTTGTGCTCTGATTGTGTATTCACACTTTTCCAGTCTAACATTCTTTGAAGTTTGGTTTTTATTCATTCGTAATTCTATCTTAGTATTGCTTACGCACTGTGCACAAGGCTACGTCACCCTCACGTGACGGCCAGCATGCCTCGATCTCAGTCGGGGTGTGTCAGTTTGGTATCAGAGCCTAGGTTTCGCAGTCCTGCATAGTTTGTGAGTAAGCTAATCTTTGTGATATCTTCTGTCAGAACTATGCCACCTCATAGAGATCCACGTCCTTCTGTTGAGCCTAGTTTCCCCGATGTTGCTCAGTTAGGGAAAGCTATAGCTAATGCCATTCAGGCTTCACTTCGCCCTCCCCAGATGACTCATTTGGAGACGGTGTATAATCTGAAGTTGCCTACATTTGTGGGTAATGAGGGATATGAAGGGGCCGAGCGTTGGCTCGAGCATGTGGAGAAGACTTTTCAGGTTATGCAGAGTCAAGGCAGTCTTCCTGCTGAAAGGTGGGTCGAGACCACTACTTGGTTTTTGGGTAGAGAACCTGCATCCTGGTGGAATCAGGAAACTTATGGATGGTCACCTGAGGAAAAAGCAGACTGGAAGAATTTTAGAGAGTCGTTCTATAACAGATTCATTCCTCGAGCTTATCTTGACCAAAAGAAACAGGAATTCACTAACTTGAAACAGGGGAAGCCGTCCCAAAAAATTGTATAATTGTTATCCTCGAAGTTATGAAAGTACGATTGTACCCTTGAGCATTGGATTATATTTTACTATGGGCTAAGGTTAGAGGCCCAAAAGTATGTTTGGTCCATTGAGATTAATTCCAATTTAGTTGGAACTAAGTTAGTTTAGAGTTAGAGTAGGGTTTTGTAGTATTTTGGTTGGGGACCAATTAGAAACTAAACTTAGTTTGTTGTTTGGATTGGTTGGTTGTGTGAGGACCACACATACACACACACATCCATCAGACAACCCTTCTCTCTCTCTCTTCTCTCTCTCACTCTCGGACCAGAGCTCTCTCTCTCACCCTCCCTTTGCAAACGTACGGACAACACCCAAATTAACCCAAAACTTTACAGATCGAAGGTTTTAAGGCCTCCATCGAGATCCTGGTGAGTCCACGAGCACAACCATAGCTTTAGCTGGCTGTGACTCCTTCGAGAAGCCCGTAAACCCGAGAGCTCTGTCGAGGGTACAGTGACCCCGATGTGATTACAGAGGATTCAAGCCATTTCAAGGCCCAAAAAGGTATTTCCTCTTCCCCCTAAGTATTTTGGGATGTTTTTGGACGAGTTTTAACATAAGTAGACATCGGAAAATCAAATCTACGAAAGGGTCACTATTCACCAACTTTTAATTGAACGTTATTCTGTGAATTCCAGGACCATAGCAAGCTTTAGGACCTTCCCAAGATGCTCGGAGTGCATAGTTGGTCAATTTTGGAAGTTGGGAAGCCCAGTTACGAAGAGTTGTAGAGGTGGCCAGAGTTTTGAACTTTTTCCGATGTGATTTCGCGCGTGGGGAGCGTCTAGCCGTGCCCTCGCCGGCGCGTGAGACCTCCAAAAATTATTCTAAAAATATGGGAATGTTTCTGAGGTTGTGTAGATCATTTTGGTATATTTAAACACCCCAATTGAGTAATGTATGAGAAGTTATTTCTTAGTTTCGTTTATGTGCTTTAAACTAACGTATTTATAGTTGTTTCTCACATAGGTGAGACCTATCCGGAGGACGACGTAGCCAGGCTAGGCACGGGGGCTATGATCCATCTACTTACCAGTAAGTGGGCTTTTGGTTTTCCGTATATACCTATATACAAAGTATATTTCCCAGAAACTGCATTTTTAAATGCTTTTATTAATGAAATGCCATGCCAATGCATACATACTATTGAATATGCATTATGAATTGTATGCGCATGATTGTTGGTGTTGCGGACGCTCAGGTAAGTTCCAGGTAAGTTTATGTGTGGTTAATAAGAAGTTGAGTTATGAAAAGTATGATGAGATACATCGAGAGCTCATTAACCTGCACCCCGGTGTTAGTGCTCCCGCCCAGAGTTAGGGGCATAGTGTTTCACGTGATGTTCACCTCCCGCACCACACGCTCATCTTGGATCCAAGTTAGGTGCACAGTCCTGTCGTATAGACCACTTTCAGTGGGTTTGACTCGTAGGTGACCCGCGATCATTCGCACAGTCTTCACGTGATTGTAGCACTAGAGCGTATTGTTTTACACCTAGTCCTGTCGTATAGACCACTATAAGTGGGTTCGACTCGTGTGCAGGCATGATTTATGAGCTAGAGTTCAGCTGAAGAACTGTTGCAGTTATTATTGCAATTTGATTACTTACCTGATGATTATTTGGCATGGCATGGCATATTCATGATTTGTTCACATATATTGTCGATGATGATTTTCAGATGAGATTTAGTATATGTATATACTATTTTCTGGGAAAGTATACAAGTTTTACGGCGAGGGGATATAACTATGGTTTATGAAATGATTTTCGAAAAGCTTTGTTTTTGCCTACTCACGCTTTTGTTTTGCGCCCCTCCAGGTTTTAGGTAGCTGTTTGTTGGTGGCTCACGAGGATACATCGAATGTTCTGACAGACCATCACCTATGTAGGACCATTTTCGGGTGTTGTTAAATTAAGTACTTCTTATGCATTGACTGCACCTAGACTATATTGTGCTCTGATTGTGTATTCACACTTTTCCAGTCTAACATTCCTTGAAGTTTGGTTTTTATTCATTCGTAATTCTATCTTAGTATTGCTTCTGCACTGTGCACACGGCTACGTCACCCTCATGTGACGGCCAGCATGCCTCGATCTCGATCGGGGTTTGTCAATAATCCATTATAAGATAAAGCTATAAAAATGATTTTATTGTTTATTTTATTTGAAAGTGGGCCCTTTATGATAGTAAAATAATAACTAACATACCGGTTGAAATATAAAGAAATTTGACATCATACTTCAAAATGCCACATCAGCCATCAATTAAGAATTTGATAGAAAAAATTGGGGAAATTTTATTTAAACCCATTTAACCTCTTTCTACACCTAACTATAATTTTAAATGTTAGTTGTCTATTTTACCCTATTGCATAATTACTATTAAGTACAAAATAAAATTAATAATAAAACTCATATTTATCAATAAACCCAAACATTTATTGCCTAGATGGCATATTAACAAAAAAAATGTAGATGGCAGCACTTTCTGTGACAGCCCGTCCCGGAGTTTGTATATTATTTTTCCTCAAGGATGTAAATGGACGGAGCTACCCTTGAACGTTGTTTGTATTTTACTTTTGGGCTAAGTTTAAAAGCCCAAAGCTTTGTTTTGGACCAATCACCTTATTTCCATTTTAGTGGGAACCTATTAGATTAGTATTAAGTTTGTTAGGGTTTTAGTTAGTTAGGTTGTAGTAGTTTAGTTTTGGACCAATTAGAATTAGTTTTAGGTTTTGGGTTGGCCAATCAGGTACGGGTACAAGCCACACACACAAATAGAAACCTTTCTCTCTCTCTCTCTTTTCTCTCCTTACTCTCGAACTCATTCTCTCTCTGTAACTCGTACGGACATACGTCCGTTGACCTTCAAATCTTCACGGATCGAACTCCCAAATACCATCTTCATGATCCTTGTGAGCTGCTGAGTTCATTCATACCTTTTGTTGCTCAGAAAACCTTCGAAAACCCAGGGAACCTAAGGACTCTGTCGAGGGCACAGTGACACCAGGTCGATTGTCGAGGTTCCACACATTTTTAAAGCCCAAAAAGGTATCTCCTCTTCCTCCTAAGTGTTTTGGGATGTTTTGGTTGAGCTTTAACGTAAGGAAACCCTGGAAAATCGAACCTCCGAAGTGATCACTATTCACCAACTTTTAAACGTGTAGGTTTCTTCGATTTTTAGGACCATAGTGAGCTTTAGGACATCCTCACAAAGCTCGGAGTGCATCGTTGGTGTAATTTGGACGTCGGAAAGCTCGAAAGTAAGAAGTTGCAGAGGTGGCCAGAGTTTCGAGCTTCCTTCAGCGAGATCTCGTGAGTTTTAGGACCCAAATCAGGTATATTCTTGTTCTACTCGTCGAAAGCTTTCTTTTGGTGCAAATTTCATAGAAAATGGTGCAAAAATGAGCTAGAAAACTAGGTTAGAAGGTTTTTCCAGAAACCGGCGACTCACCGGAGAAGAAGACAAATATTCTGTCAAGTTTGACCGAATATTCCTAACGGCAGTGAACGACGTCAGTTAGATTAGACGGAATATTCCATATTTCTGACGAAATATTCCCTAACCCTGTTAGGGTTCCGTTCCCCTGTGCCAGGCACGTGCCGCGTGTGGGTAGCGCGTCTGGCCGTGTCTTGGCCAGTGCATGGGTGGTCGGAAAATTTTTCTAAAAATATGGGGTGATTCCTGAGGTTGTGTAGATCACTTTGGTATATTCACACACCCCAATTGAGCAATGTATGAGAAGTTATTACCTAGTTCTTGGTTATGTGCGTTTAATTAATGTTTATATGGTTATTTCGCATATAGGTGAGACCTACGCCGAGGACGAGCGTAGCCAGGCAAGGCTCGGGGGCTACGACCCTTCTACTTACTAGTGAGTGGGCATTTGTTTTTATTATACATATATATGTATAGCGTTTTTCCCAGAAAACGTGTCTTAAATGGTTTTATTCGTTAACTTGCCACATTGCATATTCATTATTTGGGTAAGTGCATTCCATATTATATTGTGTTGCTTTTGGCGTGGTGGATGCAAAGGTAAGCCTCAGGTAAGTGAGTATGCTCTGGTGGGTAAGTTATAGATTGATGTTTACATTATATACGCATTTAGTACTCATTAACCTGCACCCCGGTGTTAGTGCTCCTGCCCGTGGCCAGAGCACAGTCCTTCACGTGATGTTCACCTCCTACACCACATGCTCATCTTGGATCCAAGTTAGGTGCACAGTCTTGTTATACAGACCACATTAGGTGGTTCCGACATATAGGTGACCCGCGAGTTATCGCACAGCCTTCACGTGATCGTAGCACTTGAGCGTATATGTATTACACCTAGCCCTGTCGACAGACCACATTAGGTGGTTCCGACTCGTGTGCAGGCATACTTGATGAGTTATAGATTCAGCCGTACAGGCCACACTAGGTGGATCCGGCTGACTCATTCATTTATTGTTGATGCATTCTCTTTCATACAATTCATTGTAGAATTTGATTATCTTGTTGGCATATTATTTGGCATCTTGTTTCGATATTGATTTGATGTTGATTTCGAGATACATATATATAGTTGTATATATGTTTCATTTTCTGGGAAAACTATACAGGTTTTACAGCGAGGGGTTAGAACTTTTGAGAAGTAATGTTTTTGGAAAACCTTTGTTTTTGCCTACTCACGCTTTTGTTTTGCGCCCCTCCAGGTACTAGGTAGCAGTACTTCTTGGTGGTTCTCGAGGATTCGGCTATTGACAAACTCTAGTAGTTGTAGGTCTATTTCTTTGGTATTGTATAATTAGTATTTGTCCTGTTGGACTGCACTTAGGCTACTTATGCTCTGATATTGTGTTGTTACACTTAACTCTCTACACTTGCACTTGCATGTTTTAATTAGTAAGTTTCTAGGTTGGTTTTTATTTACTCACATTCTCATCTTCTTATCGCTCCCGCACTACTCACATGGCTACGTCACCCTCACGTGACGGCCAGCACGCCTTGATTTAGGTCGGGGTGTGTCACTTTCTCTTAATAAAAACAACTAATAATTTACAAGATTGGGGAAATATCAATAAACATGATTAATGTTTCTTCGATTACATGCAACCAACTGATCACACATGTGTATATATATATAGTTTCATTTGATATATGTTAATGGCGGGGATCGGGGATCAGTGATCTGGATTATGCTTTGGAGTTTGGAGGGGTACTGTTGAACAGACAAGAAATGTAATTGTTTCTGGTAAGGGAAGTTGCAGCCAGAAACAAGATGGAAAACAAACATGAAACGTTAAAAAGGGGTTGGAACTTTTAGTTCCAATCTAACTTCTTGTCCACAATTGCTTTTTCTGTTTCCCCTTTTCAGGCTTTTGATGTGGATTTCGCACTCAAATTTCTATGTTGAAATCCTCCCACAAGTTACAACAACATTTTAATTTCGTCTCGGAGCCAAAGTTGTTGATGGTGTCAATGAGCTCAAAAGTTGTCCCAGTCCCCACGGTAGAAAAATACCAAAAAATGCTCACTCATCTCCTTCCTCTTTCTCATGACCCCATTTGTCTTTTTGTTAACTCTCTCTCTCTCTCTTTCTATCTGTCCGTTATGGGTGGCGTGTCAAGGCAGAGACCCTAAGAATAATGCTTCAAACCATCACTCACTCAACAAACAAAAAAAAAAAAAAAAAAAAAAAAAAAAAGAAAGAAAGTGTTTCAATTAATATTAGAAGCCATGTTGAAATTGATTGATTGAAGGAGGATTCCCTGCGTAGCTCCTGCTCCAATTCAATGCTTCTTCCTGACTCACGTGCAGCGATCCGTCTCTTCCACCACCACCACCACCACCACCATTACCACTACCACTACCACCACCTTCTCTCTCGTCCTTCCATCTTCTGCGCCGTTTTTCTTTTTTTCTGTAGTTGCCTGCAACTATGTGAAACCCCCCAATCATAAAAAAAAAAAAAAAAAAAAAAAAAAAAAAAAAAACACAACTTCGATAAGACACAACCTAATCACCTCAAACCCTACCTAATTTATTAATTAACCAAAAATCATCATGAATAAATTTTAAGCTCATCAATTTATTCAAACTTCCAATCTCCTCTCATATATGGCCTTTTATCGAATTAAAAAAATAAAAAGAGGGGGACTTGAAGAGAAAAACAAAACCAGAACAATGCACCCGTTGATCGATAATGCAAAGGGAGAGATGGTGATACATGGGTTTTGTCAACATGTATAGAAGTATCAGTCTTATTGTCAGCCATGACTGAATTCACACCCCAATTTTCAGTGTTCATTTGCGTAAAGATAGAGTTAAAAATCAAATGGGTGTAAAGAAAAATCTACATATTGAATTGGGTTTATACAGAGGGAGCGTTGAGGGGAGCGAAAGGTGCAGTCGTACAGGGCCCCAGATTTGAAGAGGCCCCTAAATTTTCGTCATTTAACATTATGTAATAATTTTCTATATTTAAAAAAAAATTGCTTTTGTTAGCACTTTAAAATCACATTTTGCACTCCTTATTAGAGATTTTTTTTTTCTTTCTAAATATAAAAACTTAGAGTAAAATGAGATATTTTGAGTTTTTCATAACACCCTAAAAAACAAAACTTCTTAATTTTATTATATAACAACGTTATATATTCAAGTAAAACTTTAAAGTTAGAGATTTGAATTTATTTTCTTCGTGTTTGGTTGTTTAAGCTAAAATTGCTTTTGATTATTTAGTGAAGGTTATGTTTGTGGATCTTTTTACTTATCATTAAGGACACTTGTAAATATGCAATTAGTGAGAGCTAAAGTTTGTTTTTATTTTTATTTTTTGAACAAACGATATTATCTACACTAAGGGGTAGGGGTGACACACCCCGACCCAGAAAGTCCACTTGGACACCGAATCGAGTTGTGCTGGCCGACACCTGGAGGGTGACGAAGCCAAAAAGTGTAGTGTAGCGGAAAAAGAATGTGAATAAATTTAAACCTAAAAGTGCCTAAACAAAAGAGTGCGCGGACGAGCGGGATTGCACCCACTTCACACGTGATGGTAGAGCATAAGAACAGTACAATAATTTGGATGAAGGTTATACCACTGAAGATAACCATCTCCTGAGATTTGCCAGACCCCTCATTTACACATAAGCACAGCTACTAAACCTGGAGGGGCGAAAAACAAAGTTGAGTGGGTCAGCAAAACAATGCTTGTAAGAAAACATTTATTTTCGAATATATTAACCCCTCGCCGTAAAACAAGTATAGTTTCCTGAAAACATACTACGTAGGTATGTAAACAATATTACAACAATAATATAATTGGAAATATGCCAAGTCATGATATATCAAATGCCACAGTAACATAATCATGTGATAATCAAGTAAAATCAATTGCTCATTAATTTGTAATAGCACACGAGTTGGAATTGCCTAAGGCAATTCTACCCGACAGGACTGGGTGTAATCAATACGCTCTAGTACTACGATCACGTGAAGACTGGTGCAGAAGCACGATCACATACAATTCGGATTGCCTAATGCAATCTACCCGACATGACTGGCTCCTAACTTGGATCCAAGGCGAGCGAATGGTGCGGATGTGAACATACACGTGAAGGACTGGCCCTGGCCCTGGGCGGAGTACTAACACCATGGTGCAGCAAGATGAGCATGTACAAATATGTATGAATGTCATGATAGTAATATCTCAACCATATAGCAGCATTTATCACAATTCTGTGCCACAATTATGAAGACTTGGTAATATAAGCGTAAAAGTGAAGTAACTACACATTTAGGGAAACTATAAATATTTATAGGTATAAAATAAACTGCCCACTCACCTGGAATCCGCGCTACAATTCCCTAGCACGAATATCAAGATGTCACGAACAAACGTTGCCTAGAACAAATATCAAATCACAACTCAAGATTCTTATTGACAGAACGCGCAACTGACATAAAACACATCCCCAAGGAAGTTCTAGAATGATTTGAAACCCATTGACTAAAAGTCGACTGTTGGTCAAAGATCGACTACAGAGTCAATAACACTACGTAATTCGATTCAGAAGATTCACACGATGGATTTCTGATCTGTAACTTCCAAAGATGCACATTATGCTTCTAGAACAACATCCTAAAGTTTCGAAACGATCCAACAGTCGGATCTCAGCCAATTGCAAATTCAAGTGGAGGTCGACACTTTATTTTATAAACTAACAATTTCAATTCGGGAAGATCCGTACGTCAAATTCCTGATCCGTCAGTTCCTAATATCCTTAAATATTACGTACTATAAGGTAATAAGGTTTGGTGACGATCCAACGGTCGGATCGTTAATTCATGTAAGGACCTCGTGACGGCCAACTAAGTGGTCAACTGCAAAACTACATTAAAACATTGTAATTTCACTAAACGGATGTCAAATATGAAATAAGGGCATCCAAATTAGCCTAAGATGGTCAGATGAGGTCTCAGCCCACGCGCCGCCACACGCGCCGCCTCGCATGGTGGCCGACGGCCACGGTTCGCCGGAAAATTTCACTATTTCTAAAATTTCTCAAATTTCACATAAATGTAGATCTCAATGAGAGGAACAACTTTTCATACCTGCCACAAAGTCCAAAAGTGGACGAAAGATGGTCAATTTTTCCCACAAAGTCGGTGGTGCCTAAAACTTTTTGGTGTCGATTCGTCGTCTACAGTGGTCCAACGGGGTCAAGGCTGGTTGGGTTTTGCTCCTGAGATGATGGGCTACAAAGCCCAAGTGGTGGCATTGGCCATTGCTTTGCCGATTTGCCAAAAAATCGAAAAAGGTGGCCGGGGCACCGTTTGACGCAATGAGTTTTCGTCGACTTTCGTGGCCTCCAAGCGCAACATACCATGGTTAATCAAGGTGGTTCTTGGGTGGGTTTTGTAGAGGGGAATGAGAGCTTCAAGATGGTGGTGGTGGCGTCGAAAAATTCGATTGGAGTTGGCCGGAATCGGCCTTGGAAGTTGGGTGGTGGTTTTGGGCTGTTGGGGTGCACGGTTACGGGAAAGCTCCCAACTTTCTTTTTTTTTTTCTTTTTTTTTTTTTTCTTCTTTCCTGATGGTTGATTGGCTGAAAGGTCTCCTTCCTTTATATGATTGGTCCCTTAACATTTTAACTTGAATAACCAACTTCAAACGTCAGTAACTATACCGTTATAATCCCGACTCGCAGACGGTTTTCGCCTATGCGCTCGTAGTGACGAGTACTACGAGGATACCCTAAAAGAATGAGTCCTACGTCTTTCTAACCAATGGTCAACGGAAGTCAAAGTCCTTACCTCTAGGGTATTTTCGTAAATTCACGCAATTAAAATTAATAAAAACGTAAAATTAGGGACGGGTTGTCACAATCTACCCCCCTTAAGAAAATTTCATCCCCGAAATTTAAAATCATTTATTACACAAAATTCAAGATAGGAAGAATAAAATATGTGTACGTAACGAAGAAATCAAGTCAGAGCGGTTGCAAAATAGGAAAAATGCCATTCTGTCGCGATCAGAGTGCAATGATTCCTCTCTCAGGCCTCCAACTCATACTTTCCTTCTTCCTCAGTACAATACTATAATATAATAGTTTTCGCAAAAACAAAACGTCAAAAATATTTATATGTATTATCATCCCGTTGAAAATACATATGTATAACAACACAAGGTTTAGAGTAGTTGCACTGATAGTAAAATTGAACATATGATTTTTCTACTACGCTCCCGTTCGTCGTGTAATCCAAAAGTAAGTACATAATATCCTTGGGCCAAACTCAAGTAATAAATAGGTAAAAACAACAAATGTGCAAGTAAGTACAACGTAAAATGACCTACCTATTTACTGGCTTAACGAATCCAACGAATAAGTCCTTGATATTACGGTCTGCAGCCCGCAATATCGACAACTCACTGTTGTCATGATAAGCATGTAACAAATTCCCGAGAATGCAATATTACCATCATGCCTCCCATTGGGAATTACACAAAAAACATCTAGTCAAGCTTCTACCATGCTCACACACTACCCCATTGGGCAACAATAGCAATAAAATAATTCTATATTGTAAACTCACACCAGTGAACACTTGTTCATAAAACTTCTCAGTCAAACAAGTGCTAAGCAAAGAATATCCAAACCACGTTTCAAACGTGTCACAACCAAGACCAAAAATCGTAACCGTAGTTACAAGCAGTTCTAAGATAAATAAGTGTCTAATATAATCATGCTACAACTATAAAGCAGATAAATGTAACACACCATGAAGGTCCAGGTAAATCATTCAGTCTTACAGTTAATCTGAGGGTGAAATGTAATCGGTAACAAGACTTACTACACGTGGCCTTCAAGAAGACTTCCCCAAAACTCTGTAGTAAGACTCGCTTCACGATTAGACACAATAGTGACATATCTGCATGTAGTCGAGTCAACACAGTCCGCAATGCCTTAGCAAGCAAATTCATAGTGAAGTTCTCTCGAACTTAGCTAAAAGTAACTACGTCGAGAAGGCTAGAAGAATACTCGAGAATTTGAGGATCAAGGCATGACCATCGAATCTAGGGTATGAGAAAACTGGATCGAATGCATAACATCGGTAGTTTTCTAGATATTCAATCACCACGGTAAAAATTCGTTCAACTGAGTATTGGCTGAGTGATTGAAAAATTACTTGTCACGACTGCACTTCCAACGTCAACTGTCCTTTTTGTCAGTGCATCCGCTTCAAGGTAACACGAAGTGCAGTAGGGTAGACACGTACCCAAGATTAACTGGAATGCTCTCCGGCACAGAAGGGTAAACATAAAATCACCGTCAGAGTAGGTAATGATCGAAATGTCAGAATACCCAATAGTTTTCAAGATTGGGCAATTTTACCAAGAGGCATAAATGTTGTCCTTTTGGACCAACGGAAAGCGAATTGACTCATCAAGTCAATCGATAGTCACCGTACATCACTAAAATCTCCACATGTACAGGAAACTCGTACTAGGAATGTATGGCGATATTTTCCTATCTCTACTGAGATACAGGAAGTGATTATAACCACTCGAACGATTCTTGATCATTTGGGAAAAAGGTCAAACCGATACTCACGAATCCCAACTAGAATGGGATAAGTCAAGTTAAATACGTTCAAGGGTAGATGCGTATTTTGTTGTTATAGCAATAAATACGTTTGCACAACTGGGATAATACACAATAGTACAATCGTAATCATTGATCTAGTCTTTCCATCGTCAATGTCAGAAATTTAGCTCTTTCTTATAGAAAGTGTAGCCGAGAAATTTTGAGGTTGCCGAAGATTTTGAACTCGTTTCTCCACAAAGAAGTGTCATCTTGCTTTTGAATAAAGATGATGACTGTTGACTCTAGGTCATGAATAAGATGGTTCAGTTTGAACGGTTCTAACCGTTGGAAATAAAAGCGATACTCTGTCGTGCTGTCTCTGCACAGCCAAAACATCTGAAGAATACGTCCTTCTGGATTCGAAATGATCAAGGTCATCAAAAGGTGTAAAACAGGAGTAAGATGAGACAACATTTCAGTTGTCAGGAACTCTACTCATTTTCAACAACCCAAACTAATTTAACTTTCCTCAGTCGTAAGTGAGGAAAACACTATAGCCGAAAGATTCGCCAACAATTTGTCGATAAATTGACAAGATCAAAGATATCTCAGTTTCACATTACTTTGCGAGAATTTCAACCTTCTTTTGCTAAACCCTTTTTGGAAGAAAAAGGAAACAATGTCGTTTACCGAGATCACGTTTCCCAAGAAAGTACCAACTTAACAATGATTACTCAAGGAAATGGTATAGTGCTGAGTGTTGGCGTTTCCAAACACTCGATTTTGATGCTGAAGTTGATGAGAGAGTCGTTGGTAAGACTACTCCGAATTTCGTTAGGCTATAAAAGAATTCTCAGATTCCAACAGTCAATCGAAAAAAGCAACAACTCGAAGTAGGACTAACGGTTTTAGTCGTCAACCGACTGAGTTATTGAAGTCTAGGTACGACTCTGGGGTTCAGCCTTTCGCCTTTGCGAATAGGTTCAAGATTCCCAAGATAAAGTGTTTAGTCCCTAGTTGGGTAAATTCCTAATTGGCAAACTTTGTAACTGAGTTTCTCAATGACGTCAGAAACGTTCAATATGAACCAAGGAAAATTGGTGTAATATTGGGAAGTGGTTCGATGATGTACTTCACTTCACAATTTGGTGATATCCCAGATAAAATTTTGGAATATGACGCCAAAGGTATACATCCTTGAAACGTACCATACTACTGACCAACTCTATGACACGAACAAAAGGTCTTCGCAGTTTTCTCGAAACTTAAATCATTCAAACAGCGAGATATTATCCCGTACCTCGATTCTACTATCTACCTGTGCAAGTGATTGAGAGATGGCTAGTCGAAGAGGTTTTCTTTACCTAAGTAAGTGATAAGGTAAAAACAACCATGAGTATACAGTCCTAATACAAAGCTTGTCCCTAAGCTTCCACGATTCTAGTTTATTCGGCTCAAGTAGCCACTGTAAATCAGTTTGTCAGTAGCGCCGCTAATTAACGCTCTTAAAATATTTTAATATTGTTCGTTACCTTGAAACTGTGAACCGACCTATTGGCGTAAAGGTATAACTCCCATATACTAGTACCTGTGTCCCGTATCAAAAATTATATCACCGAATGCTGGTCAACGGTCTCTGGATATCGGATAGCATCGTCGATTAGTAGCGTCACCGTAGGCTGATTACGGGTTAGTGCCCGTTCGGGTTATTGGGAAGGAACTGGTCAAGCAAAGTAGTCTATTGATCCTAGGAGGATTTGATTACTGCTTTTGGGATTTTTTTTTGTTACCCCCAAGTTTTGAGAACTCACATTCGCAAGCCTATACTTACCCAATTGATGAGTACAAGAAAGGAAGGAAATCTGGGAATTAGCGTTGGTTGAACAATTCCAAGGCTACAAAAAAAACTTGCTAAAAATCTAATTTGAAAATGGATTTAAACGGGAGTCGATCTTCCTCCTGAAGATCCAGCATGAACAGCAGCACGTTCGAAAACATTAGTGTTATAGGGGACCAAAAGTGATTGTCCCCAAGATGATCTTCTGTCAAATGCTACCACTTTAGCATCAGGTTGTCGCTTCAGACATTTCTAGAATCTTGACAAAGTAACCTTCGCAGCGATTCTAAGAAAAGGTAACTAATAGGTGCTACTAAAGAAACAAAACCATTTCTGGTTTCCTAACTCGAAGGGTTGGTAAAAACGATTAGTAAATCCCTGGTGATACTCAACTCTTGATACCTTAGCCCGGCTACGGGGCTAGCAGCTTGTTCCCCAAAACATAAATTCCTTGGTAGGAAGATTCGTCGTCTAAAGTCTAGGGGTGATTTCCATAACAGTTTCCTAAAATGACGATAAATCGTCTAAAGTACCCAAACTTAAGGAAAAGTTAACACGCTTTTCGTGCTCAACGAGGTGGCAAGAATCGAGAATTAGCTTCAAAAATCAAGAATGCTTACATCACGCGTGTCATGAATGCAATACTACCCAAACTTATGCTCTGATACCAAACTGACATACCCCGACCCCACTTGGACACCGAATCGAGTTGTGCTGGCCGACACCTGGAGGGTGACGAAGCCAAAAAGTGCATTGTAGTGGAAAAAGAATGTGAATAAATTTAAACCTAAAAGTGCCTAAACAAAAGAGTGTGCGGGCGAGCGGGATTGCACCCATTTCACACGTGATGGTAGAGCATAAAAACAGTACAATAATTTGGATGAAGGCTATACCACTGAAGATAACCATCTCCTGAGATTTGCCAGAACCCTCGTTTACACATAAGCATAGCTACTAAACCTGGAGGGGCGAAAAACAAAGTTGAGTGGGTCAGCAAAACAATGCTTGTAAGAAAACATTTATTTTCGAATATACTAACCCCTCGCCGTAAAACAAGTATAGTTTCCTGAAAACATACTACGTAGGTATGTAAACAATATTACAACAGTAATATAATCGGAAATATGCCAAGTCATGATATATCAAATGCCACAGTAATATAATCATGTGCTAATCAAGTAAAATCAATTGCTCATTAATCTGTGCTAGCACACGAGTCGGAATTGCCTAAGGCAATTCTACCCGACAGGACTGGGTGTAATCAATACGCTCTAGTACTACGATCACGTGAAGACTGGTGCAGAAGCACGGTCACATACAAGTCGGATTGCCTAATGCAATCTACCCGACAAGACTGGCACCTAACTTGGATCCAAGGCGAGCGAATGGTGCATATGTGAACATACACGTGAAGGACTGGCCCTGGCCCTGGGCGGAGTACTAACACCAGGGTGCAGCAAAATGAGCACGTACAAATATGTATGAATGTCATGATAGTAATATCTGAAGGAAAATTTGTGAAAAACATGTTCATTTGAGCAACATCTATGGCATGCAATTAACAATTAAAGGCGGAATCATGCTTGTATGCACTCAAAACAAAAACATTACCCATGAAATTCAAAGCCTAGTAGAAATGGTGAACCAAGACTCAACTCAAGATCTAAGAGAAAGAGTTGAGATTTCTTTATACCTTTGAAGTACCTCTTTGCTTAGCAAAGGTTAATCACCCATGTGAGGGCCTTCTTCCTTTGTCACCTTGCTCCTTGGCTCCATGGATGAAGGTGGAAGAACTTTGCTTCTTGGATCCATGCCTTCTTGGATGTGGATGGAAGAATAGGTTTCTCCAAAAGTCAACAAAGTTGGAGACCTCTAAGTTTCGACACCAAGGATGGTTGAGGAAGAAGATGAGTGGCCATGGAGGAGTTAGATGCTAGTAAACTCCCCCATGGTGGGCGGCCTTCCTAGAGAGAAAGAGAGAGCCAAAAACTCTCATCTTTCCTCAAAGAAAACCCTTATGAAGAAAAAGCTATAAAGTCATATTTAGACCTCCCTTCATTGGAGTGGCAAACTTGTAATAAGTCCAAAACCCACTCCCTCTCTAATCATGGCCGGCCTCCCTATTGTTAGTGGGTTAATTGCCCATTTTGTTTTAGTTGTCACACAACTTAAACCTTATGTGCCTTGTGAACCAAAACCCTTTTGTGTCCCGAAACCCAAAATTAACTTAAGGCCTAAAACGAACCTTTCGTTCTAGATTAATTAACTTTTAATTAATCCTTGCCACATACAATTAAACTATTTAATTGTCCTTACTCATCTTCATTATATCCTTCAATCATTACCTTACACGGTGTGCGATCCATTAGGTTCCTTTTAGCGAGGCAGTGGGCGATTGTTACTCTTAACGATCGATTGTGAATTGAAACATACTTTCAATTCTCCCTTAAATGATTATACATCTTTAGGGCTTCCACAAACCATGAGTGACACCTAGCAGTGTATCATGGCTACCCAAGCTAATCAGAAGAGGTGGAGAACCTATTCAGTTTAGGATTACAATGCAATACGGTCTTTCTCTAATACAATACTCTTGACCACATTGTTTGGTTTGATAGTTTATTCATGTCTACTATCCAATGTGATTCATATACTTATATGATTACCTTGAATGTGATTTGGAACGACTTCCTAAATCTCATTCATACTCTGGCCAGAGATTCTTAATCATATCATAGAGTATTCTCCCTCAAACGGTTTGAAGGTTAGAGATCCCTTGTTGCGCATTCACTTGCCTACATGGCTAAGAGGCTTAACCCCAACTATGTCGTGGACACCCTCTGACGGAGTGACTTTGATATAGTCAAAGATCAAGGACCTAACCACAAGACAACTGTGATGCCTCAGGTCAAAGGACTACTTTGCATTATCCCAACCATGAGTTCTCATATGACATGAATATGAGAACTCCTCGTTGATCGCGTTCAGTGGACTCATTCTTTATCGAGCACCTACATGCTTGTCTTGGTGTCAGTCACACCAATAACTCGAGACCAGTCATTCTCCCTAAGAGAAGACATAGCACGTACTGATCTTAACGGACTGTCAATGCCCAATTGGCAATCCTATGATCAGGAACGTTTAGGATATGTATACGAAAGAGAATGGTCTCATCAATCTAACTTCTTTAGATTACATTCTCCCAATAGCATATTCCTTGGACTTATCGTTTAAGCACATAACATTTATATGAAACAGCTTGAAACAATAATCTTTGCCCTTTATATTAAACTAGATTAGTTTAACATGTGAAATGTCCGTAAAGTATCATCATATGATTGGTTTTAGGGCACATTTCCAACAATCTCCCACTTGCACTAGAGCCAATCAGCTTGGTTATCAGTGATGATACCTCTTCTGAATTCATTTCAAAAATGGCTGAGTAGTAGGCCTAGACAATGGATATCTATATGTTATCCATAGAAGCTACCTTGAGAATAACGACGTCACCATTATACATGATTCTCAATCATGTGGTTTAGTCTCTCACTTGAGTTCGGATCTTGATGAGACCTTGATTCCCTGGCTTGAGCTATCGCCCCATTAGTGTCGTAGTGTCTGTACACTAGAGACACTTTCGGGTTGGAACCGAATAGAGAGTTCATAAATGAACTTTCCCATCCAAACAACATTGTTGTAAACTTCTATATGGCGATATATTTTTGCATTCACGATGGAACACATTAAAGTCATTACTTGTAATGTTTCCACCCAATTATCTCTTTAGTCATAATAAAGGGATATCCTATTATCTCTTCATTCACAATGAAGAGACATCCTATGATGGATACTATATTAGATTCATAATCTAATACATTTACGCTTCCATTGCGTCACTTTAATTCTTCCTCATTCTTGAGGAATCTATCCTTTAGTATTTCTTAAATACTTAAGGACTCACTTGACAGTTGCCATGGTTCCGATCCTGGGCTTGCACTAATATCAACTTGTACCGTTCTAGGTACAGCTCATATCAGTGTTTTTCATACAATATGAAATACGTAAATCGCCTTTATGCGTATGCATAAAGGTTTCTAGTTATGCATTATGTTTCTTTGGGAGTCAAAGGGTACGTCCCCTTTGAGAAGAGCAACTTCCTAGTCTCACTAGAGCTGTCCTTCTGATTGAAGTTTATCATCATATGAGAAACTTCCTAGCATCTTTTGTCTATCATTAGGTCTTGATATAATCCAATTATATCTTGAAATCGATCATTATAGATTTCCATCCTATGTATATAGACAGTGTCTCCCATATACATTCTATCATTATAGAACGTTTAAAGTCATAACTTTAACGAAGAAGAATTCCTTTCATTTCCAAAATTAATATATCAAATATATGTTCAAATTTAGGAATATGATTAACTCCCACTAATCTTTTGTAAACCTAGTAAACAAAAGATTTATTTACATCTTTATGAGAAATCAAACGATTTGATCTTTCTCTCATAAGATGCTTATAGCTCCCACTAGCTTGCTAAGATTCATGATGGATGGATCTCTACAACTTACAGGTCTTGTGATTCCTAGTTTTAGACATATATTATCAAGACTATCTTGATAATGGTTTCAGAAACCCATATTACATCTAAACATTGAATCACCGTTTAGTTGTACCTAGCAATCTTCGAATTAATAGAAACCAAGACTACGTCAAAGATGGTTTCTTCCAAGTCAACCAATCTCGTTGATTGTAGTCACCTTAAGCTACCAATTAGCTATGAAGGTTTCATTATTTCGGGTCAAATGGTATTATACCATTTCCTTGGGTATATGTCACATATACACTCAACGTAGTCATAAGGATTTTCATTCTTATTTCTTTCGAATTAAGAGGTGTAACTCCATGACATAGTCATAAAGTTCAAACCATTCAACTAAGACGGTTTATAAATCCTTCTCGACTACCTTGGAGCTAGTGGTGTGGGAACTAGGTTGTTATATTTGTTGATTATCATCTTGTTTTTCAAAGAACCCATTCTTTGAATTCTATCTTTCGTTCATTTGCTCTATCTTAGGCAAATCCTAGTGTAGGATTACAATGAACTACCCAACAAACAACATTTGTTAGTTGGTTCATAGAAGTGATATCCAAAAGTTAATTTAAGGATATCCCACAAGATTGTTCTATAACAAATATTGCTAATTAGCACATAACCTCAAGTCTTAACACACTTAAGACTTGTCTTTCTTTCCAACTACATCATATGGAGTTATGAAATGTTTTGGAAGATCTTCTAATTGACAATCATATTGACTTAGAAATATATATCCTATATATGGGTAATTGATAACATCCAACGAACTAAATCTTATTCGAGTTCGTTCTTCTCCCAATGGAGAAATACATTATCTTATGATGCTACATTCCTTGATATCTTTCAAGGAAACTCATCTAAAGTGTTAGTTTTCCTTGGATCAAATCTAAGGAGTAAATACTTTAGACGTCTTACTCATCAACTTACATTCTTGAATTCTTTGAAACCTTTTGCAAAGTATTCGAACTTGTATTTATTCAAAATAAACAATAGTCCAACCGAAAGCGATCTTCGGTGAATGTCATAAAACATGAGTAGTATTATGTTGTGGACATGTGCCACTAACATGTAAGTGAATTAACCTCAATAACTTTGTGATCCTTTCTTCTTTCCAAAAGAATAAAGATTCGAACATTTCGCCTCTATACAATTTTAACAAGAAGGCATCGGATCCGGATCTAACAATCCAAAGCATCCATATATGACCAACTCGTAATTTAATTTTAGAGGTGTCACAACTGAGTGGGATTAGTCACTACCTTGCAACCTTTTGGGTTTTAAGCATCGTTTTATTCTAAACAGTTAACACTACCACATTATCTCTACTATAGAGACAATCAATCAGATTACAATAATCCAATCATTCATAAAGAACAATTGTTTTGTCAAACAAAACATTCATCCATCTCCTAACATTATAGTGATGGAATTAAGTTCCTTATTAAAATTGGAATGCAAAGACAATCTTTGTTTTTCCAATTTCTTTGGTAGTTCATATGAGGAAGTAAGTACTATCTGCTTTCTCAGAGATCAATATCTGATTCACGTTCCGAATGTGAAGTACTTTCTCTTCTCTCATTAATCTTCTACTTCTTGTTAGCAAGACTTTTACAACGATTGTGAAACATAGTTACTAATACGGAATCAAACATTCAAGTAGAAGAACCAACTATTTTGAACTTATTCAAGAACATTTTACAACACCTTCGAAATGTGTGTTCTTGACACTTGCAAGACATTTCTTGCAAATACCCCTTCCAATGTCCATCCTTTCATAAAGAAAGTTTGTTCCCTTGGAGTTTTTAGCTTTCTTCATTTGACTTCTCAATTGACTACAATAGTCACGGTCCCTAAACTCCCACTATCTCTCTTGAAACTTATTTCAATCGTGTTATACACATCAAACGATTTGGAGAGCGTGCGGTTATTGTTCACTATATAGTTTACAATAAACTTAGTGAACCATTTGGATAGGGACACAAAAGTGAAGTCCTTGCCTAGTTTCCGTCTCTAGAAGTGGTTTAACACTTCAACACTCAATGATTCAAAATCATCATAAGTCCATGTTGATGGACTATTTTTGTCAACCAACCATTATGTTCTAAACATAAATACAAACTATTAAGAGTTGTTCAAGGCAACTCTCATTTCTTCATACAACAATTTGCAAGTGAAATTTCATGGCACATAAAGTGTCCATGCCCTTGTGCTTACTTCTCAAGTTCTTTGTTCATGTAACAAAGAAACAAGCACTAGTGTTTGCGTTAACTAAGGGTTGTTCAAAGCAACTCTTATTTCTTCATACAACAATTTGTAATTGAAGAATTATGACACTAATAGTGTTGTCCTCTTTATGATAGACTTTTCTAACATATTCTTCCAATGATACATTATCAATAGAAAGATTGCAAGGATGAGACTACTTAGGTACAAATACAATCCATTCAAGACATTCTATGGGATTGCGGTACCAAGTCCGGAAACTAAAGCCTTCGGCTTTTCTTTGTCAAGTATTGGATAGTGTTTGCAAATATATCGGTAAATAAATACATAACGAATATAAATTGATTGATTTTAAGCTATTTGATCCGGGTCTTTAAATCAAATAGCACCACCCACTATTTTCGGCAAATTCCATATCCCTCATCGGAATTCGAGAGTTTTGGAGGAAACTCTTAGTAGGGTATGGGAGGCTCACTATTACCAAGCCCACCTCACAATGATATGATGTTGGCTAGCATCAATAATAATGAGAGAGTACGCTTACTCATTTGCATCTCTTGCAAGTACCCATCTTATTTGGCCTCTAGAGAATAAAGCCTCACAATGATATGATGTTGGCTCCATTGCACTTAGCTAAGTCATTCCCACCATGCAAGTTCGGGTAGAGGTTCAAGAACAACCTCACAATGATATGATGTTGATCATTCTCGTTGCCTACCTTCACAACATCATGTATGCATATAGAACTCCTCTTGAGTGTAAGCACGCACTTTGTACTCCCCCATGATAGGGTGAAGTCGGTGTACGAGTCACAAACGATTGGAGCCTACCACGGTGGAAGGCCACGAAAGAGTGTTCAAAGCACTCTCACGCTTGTCAACTTAATAATGGTTTGGTTGAGGGTTTTAAGTCTCATCACATATAAGCATGCATTTTAATCACATTAAAACAATTTGGTCCTATTACAACTATTGGTCCATGTGATTGATTTAGTAGTATATGATACTCCCACTATGTTTGTAAAACGGTTTTTAAAGCAAGAGTATATGTTACTACTAACATAAGTTTTGCATTCATTGATGGACTATATAGTTGCCTTAGGGCCTTAGGATGACTATGAAACTTTGATTGGATCCAACACGAGCCTAGTGTTGGATCTCGGTCTAGGGATGGTGATTGATTTTATTTACGCGTTTAATCACATTAAGGCGTGTTTTCTTATTGGGCGTTGGACCCTCTACTCCAATTTCATGCATATCAAATAAAACAATAAAAGGAGTACTTTAAAGTAAAGAAGAACTTATGCTCTTTTACAACATTTGATCAAAACAAATTACTTTAAAGCAAAGAAGAGCTTATGCTCTTTTACAACATTTGATCATATCAAATTACAACCAAAATCTAATCTACACATTCCCATGGTTCAAACAAATTTGAGACGGCCTTTCATATAGCTCAATTATCGTAGGCTTAGGTTCATAATCACCCTTTCTTTAATTAATTAACGCTTTAACTAATTAAACTTGATTGCAACATTGTCATTTGGTTTTTGTATCCATAGAATTGATTTAATAGGAGCTAAATGAAATGAAAATCCAATTCTCATTTAAAGAGACAAAACCATTTTGTTCTCAACCTAATTTGGGCCAAAAAGCAATAACCTCAACCATTGGGCTATATTGCAAAACACAAACTTTTGAGGTCACTTTTGTAAAAACACAAAAGTCCACTACTTCATGTAATTACAACTAGAACCCAAAAATTTCAACAAATACAAAAACTTCATTAAAGGAGCAAAACAATTTGTCCTTTAGTGTTTTTGGGCCTTTACGTAAAAACGTAAACTTTCGGGTCAAAGTGCAAATACACAAAAGTATCACAATTTTATGTAATTGCATAAAAGCCCCAAAAGTACTCCCATTGAGGGAGTGGCCGGCCATGTGATGTGTGAGAGATGGTGTCAAAATTTTTTGAATTTTTCAACAAAATGAAAGGTGATGGGTTGGTTTGAAAAAGTCAATTTCCATGAAACATGGTTCCATGAATCATGGGAAAGTAAAGTGTTGTAAGAAAATAGGTATGGTTTGAAAAGATGATTGGTATGGATGTGTAAGAAAAGTCCATACCTTGTGATGATTAAAATCATACCATCTTTTCATAAACAAAACTTTATGTAAACAACCAAAAACTTTTTAATCAAAAAACCCAACCTTTTTGTTCTTGCCAAGAAAATAACAAGAACAATGAAGAACATTCATGAAAACCCATAAAAGCTCCATGAACATTTTTCACCCAAAGACATCCCAAAAACTCTCAAACTTAAGGGAAATAACATATTACCATACTAGGGTACTTAGGGGTTCCTAATGTCACTTTAAAACAATTTTAACAAGACAAACATGAACCCAAAAATCCACCCTTTGGATTTGGCCGAATTTCCCAAAAAACATGACACCAAATTTTAGCTCCAAAATTCATGCTCATATGAACTACATCTACAACATTTGAGATGGCAAATTTTCTAGCAAAATTTACATTCAAAGAAGCAAGAATAAAGCTTGTAACAATTACAACATTTAAATCAAAGACTATGAACTACAAAACCCAAAAGGATTCACCAACTACTAGACCTAGGCTCTTGATACCACTTGAAGGAAAATTTGTGAAAGACATGTTCATTTGAGCAACATCTATGGCATGCAATTAACAATTAAAGGCGGAATCATGCTTGTATGCACTCAAAACAAAAACATTACCCATGAAATTCAAAGCCTAGTAGAAATGGTGAACCAAGACTCAACTCAAGATCTAAGAGAAAGAGTTGAGATTTCTTTATACCTTTGAAGTACCTCTTTGCTTAGCAAAGGTTAATCACCCATGTGAGGGCCTTCTTCCTTTGTCACCTTGCTCCTTGGCTCCATGGATGAAGGTGGAAGAACTTTGCTTCTTGGATCCATGCCTTCTTGGATGTGGATGGAAGAATAGGTTTCTCCAAAAGTCACCAAAGTTGGAGACCTCTAAGTTTCGACACTAAGGATGGTTGAGGAAGAAGATGAGTGGCCATGGAGGAGTTAGATGCTAGTAAACTCCCCCATGGTGGGCGGCCTTCCTAGAGAGAAAGAGAGAGCCAAAAACTCTCATCTTTCCTCAAAGAAAACCCTTATGAAGAAAAAGCTATAAAGTCATATTTATACCTCCCTTCATTGGAGTGGCAAACTTGTAATAAGTCCAAAACCCACTCCCTCTCTAATCATGGCCGGCCTCCCTATTGTTAGTGGGTTAATTGCCCATTTTGTTTTAGTTGTCACACAACTTAAACCTTATGTGCCTTGTGGACCAAAACCCTTTTGTGTCCCGAAACCCAAAATTAACTTAAGGCCTAAAACGAACCTTTCGTTCTAGATTAATTAACTTTTAATTAATCCTTGCCACATACAATTAAACTATTTAATTGTCCTTACTCATCTTCATTATATCCTTCAATCATTACCTTACACGGTGTGCGATCCATTAGGTTCCTTTTAGCGAGGCAGTGGGCGATTGTTACTCTTAACGATCGATTGTGAATTGAAACATACTTTCAATTCTCCCTTAAATGATTATACATCTTTAGGGCTTCCACAAACCATGAGTGACACCTAGCAGTGTATCATGGCTACCCAAGCTAATCAGAAGAGGTGGAGAACCTATTCAGTTTAGGATTACAATGCAATACGGTCTTTCTCTAATACAATACTCTTGACCACATTGTTTGGTTTGATAGTTTATTCATGTCTACTATCCAATGTGATTCATATACTTATATGATTACCTTGAATGTGATTTGGAACGACTTCCTAAATCTTATTCATACTCTGGCCAGAGATTCTTAATCATATCATAGAGTATTCTCCCTCAAACGGTTTGAAGGTTAGAGATCCCTTGTTGCGCATTCACTTGCCTACATGGCTAAGAGGCTTAACCCCAACTATGTCGTGGACACCCTCTGACGGAGTGACTTTGATATAGTCAAAGATCAAGGACCTAACCACAAGACAACTGTGATGCCTCAGGTCAAAGGACTACTTTGCATTATCCCAACCATGAGTTCTCATATGACATGAATATGAGAACTCCTCGTTGATCGCGTTCAGTGGACTCATTCTTTATCGAGCACCTACATGCTTGTCTTGGTGTCAGTCACACCAATAACTCGAGACCAGTCATTCTCCCTAAGAGAAGACATAGCACGTACTGATCTTAACGGACTGTCAATGCCCAATTGGCAATCCTATGATCAGGAACGTTTAGGATATGTATACGAAAGAGAATGGTCTCATCAATCTAACTTCTTTAGATTACATTCTCCCAATAGCATATTCCTTGGACTTATCGTTTAAGCACATAACATTTATATGAAACAGCTTGAAACAATAATCTTTGCCCTTTATATTAAACTAGATTAGTTTAACATGTGAAATGTCCGTAAAGTATCATCATATGATTGGTTTTAGGGCACATTTCCAACAATATCTCAACCATATAGCAGCATTTATCACAATTCTGTGTCACAATTATGAAGACTTGGTAATATAAGCGTAAAAGTGAAGTAACTACGCATTTAGGGAAACTATAAATATTTATAGGTATAAAATAAACTGCCCACTCACCTGGAATCCGCACTACAATTCTCTAGCACGAATATCAAGATGTCACAAACAAACGTCGCCTAGAACAAATATCAAATCACAACTCAAGATTCTTATTGATAGAACGCGCAACTGACATAAAACACATCCCCAAGGACGTTCTAGAATGATTTGAAACCCATTGACTAAAAGTCAACCGTCGGTCAAAGATCGACGGTAGAGTCCATAACACTATGTAATTCGATTCGGAAGATCCACCGAATGGATTTCCGATCTGTAACTTCCAAAGATGCACATTAAGCTTCTAGAACAACATGCTAAAGTTTCGAAACGATCCAACGGTCGGATCTCAGCCAATTGCAAATTCAAGTGGAGGTCGACACTTTATTTTATAAACTAACAATTTCAATTCGGGAAGATCCGTTAGTCAGATTCCCGATCCGTCAGTTCCTAATATCCTTAAATATTACGTACTATAAGGTAAAAAGGTTTGGTGATGATCCAACGGTCGGATCGTCAATCCATGTAAGGACCTCGTGACGGCCAACTAAGTGGTCAACTACAAAACTACATTAAAACATTGTAATTTCACTAAACGGATGTCAAATATGAAATCAGGGCATCCAAATTAGCCTAAGATGGTCAGATGGGGCCTCAGCCCACGCGCCGCCGCGCATGGTGGTCGACCGCCACGGTCCGCCGGAAAATTTCACTATTTCTAAAATTTCACAGAAATGTAGAACTTTCATACCTGCCACAAAGTCCAAAAGTGGACGGAAGATGGTCAATTTTGCCCACAAAGCCGGCGGTGCCTAAAACTTTCCGGTGTCGATTCGTCGTCTACGGTGGTCCAACAGGGTCAAGACTGGTTGGGTTTTGCTCCTGGGATGATGGGCTACAAAGCCCAAGTGGTGGCATTGGCCATTGCTTTGCCGATTTGCCGAAAAATCGAAAAAGGTGGCCAGGGCACCGTTTGACGCGATGAGTTTTCGTTGTCGTGGCCTCCAAGCGCAACATACCATGGTTAATCAAGGTGGTTCTTGGGTGGGTTTTGTAGAGGGGAATGAGAGCTTCAAGATGGTGATGGTGGCGTCGAAAAATTCGATCGGAGTTGGCCAGAATCGGCCTTGGAAGTTGGGTGGTTGCGGAGGTGGTTTTGGGTTGTTGGGGTGCATGGTTACGGGAAAGCTCCCAGCTTTCTTTTTTTTTTTTTTTTTTTTTTTCTTCTTCTTATTTCCTGATGGTTGATTGGCTGAAAGGTCTCCTTCCTTTATATGATTGGTCCCTTAACATTTTAACTTGAATAACCAACTTCAAACGTCCGTAACTATACCGTTATAATCCCGACTCGCAGACGGTTTTCGCCTATGCGCTCGTAGTGACGAGTACTACGAGGATGCCCTAAAAGAATGAGTCCTACGTCTTTCTAACCAATGGTCAACGGAAGTCAAAATCCTTACCTCTAGGGTATTTTCGTAAATTCATTCTTTTAAAATTAATAAAAACGTAAAATTAGGGACGGGTTGTCACAAGGGGAGTGGGCTAAGCCTCACAATGGGCTAACAATAATGTGATTCAAATTCACATTTGACGATAATTTACTTCCAAGTGAAGAGGAATACCACTAGACCGTAGTACTAAGTGGCTTTGTTTTGATTGAAGTGAATGTTTTCTAGTATCAATACATTGTCATACTTTTTTTAAAACTTAAAACTGTCTTAAGGAGAGCTTCTTTTACAAAAAACGCACATGACCCCAAAATCTCAGAGACGGTCCTGGGTTTATAGGGGTATAATAGGTAATAAATTTGGATTTAAAGAAATATTAATAGTTTAGTTAAAAATCAAATAGGTACAAAGAGTAAGTTAAATGTAAAAATAAGTTACATGAATTTAAATAAAATTTCTCAAAAAGTTGACATACCCATTGGTACGAAGATGATCTAACATAGAATATTCTATATCCGTGTTGCGGAACATTGGAAAATCTCTTGTCGCAATAAGACCATTCAACAATCAACAGATGTAGAGCGAGGAGCACCAGACACAGAAATTGGGGAAATCAATTAGGGCTTGGCTCAATGCAATACTCGCATTTTCGAAACTGAAGAGACCCATTTCTCTATATTAATTCGATGGCCGATCACTCGGACGCTTCGCCTCTTATCCCTCCGAAGCAGATCATCGAGCCTGGCGAGATCGACCTCGAGGCGGGCCCTGGCGAACAAATCCAGTGCCGAATTTGCCTTGAAAGTGATGGTATTTCTCTTCCACTTCACTTATTCGCTCACCCAATTGATTTGATTTTATATAGGATTGGTTTTTGCCAAGTTCTAATTTTTTTTTCTAGTCAACCAGCCTAATCAGCGTGTCTTGCAATTGGAAATGTTGCACAATTCTAATTTTTTTTTTCATAAGTTCAAATGTATTTCGAATTTTTATGTAAAATCATGATTCTTTTTGTGGGTTCCTTTTAAATGCTTAGAGTTTGGTATTAGAAGCTTATAGTGGGATTTTTCCACTCAGGCAGGGACTTCATTGCTCCGTGCAAGTGCAAAGGGACTTCCAAGTATGTCCACCGGGAGTGTTTGGATCATTGGAGAGCTGTAAAGGTTTTGTTGCCATCTCTATTTTTTTGCTTTTGGTTTTCTCTTTTCAATTCAGTGCATATAACACCATGTTGTGGTTTTCCATGCAAATGCAAGCTTAGTGATCCCATGATTCCCATCCGTCTACTCTATCGTAATTAATTACTTGTTGTTGATCATTCTTATAAAATAATAATAATAATAATAATAGAATGCAAATCCAATGACAAGCAAAGGTCATAAATTAGAATCTAGATTGTTGTGTCGTGTATGGACATCAAAATGTCCTTGTTGTAGTCAGATATGAAACGAATTCTATTGAAGTGAAGTTCCCGTCAACCCTAATGTCTCTGGCTGTCTGGCATGCTGAAATGGATTCGAGATCTTGTTAGGCTTGCGTTGTCATGATTTGTTGCCACTTGCCAGCTGTTTGTTAAGAAGATACTGATCGCAGTGTGGTTTGCATGCGTAGAAAATTAATTTTGTTTTCCTTGTTGATGACTACTTATTGTTGCAGTAAGACCACATTTGAAGACCTCGGAGATGGGCTTTAATTGGTCTTTACATAATGTGTATGATTTATTGAAGACGAATTAGCAACGTCTGTCCACATGTTGGTGTCGGGCTTTTTGTTAGGTTTCTCCAAATGATATCTGATTATCGTATCTAACTTTTTCAGGAAGGGTTTGCATTTGCTCATTGTACAACCTGCAAGGCTGCTTATCACTTGAGAGTTCATGTTGTTGCGGACAGAAAATGGCGAACCTTGAAATTCCGATTCTTTGTGACGAGGGACATTATATTTATATTTTTGGCCGTTCAGCTTGTAGGTCATTGGTTTTTTCTTTTAGTTGCTTTGTTTTGCTTGGATAGTTTGCATATGATTTGCATATCTAAACATTTTGTTCATTGTACAGGTGATTACTTCATTGGCCTATTTGGCTTATTTAATAGATGGTTTCCAGCAATTCTGGCTTCGTCTTGCATGGGGTTTTGACAGCGAGCTTAGTTTCTACTATATATGTGGTAAAGTCTCAAGTTATAATGTAAATGCTTATGCTAAAGAAATAATTAGTGATAAATGTTGTTATAGTGTATGCGATTGTGATTTTGGGTCATACAAAATTATTATGGCACCTTGGCCTGAATTCTCTGTTTGTTAACCGACTTATATCTGTCTTTGTGATCAAGTTTTTTTTTAGATGAATATGTTCATCAGATTGTTCAGAAAAAAAGAAGAGGAAGATCTTCTAAGATTACTTTAGATTTGCATTAATTGCACTGATACACTGATGTTGCAATTCAGAAATATCATCGTTTATTGTCACGTCTTTATGCAAATGAGATTGAAATTACATAGTAAAAAAAAAAAGTCATTTGTAAACATGTGATTGAGTTTTTTATACTCTGTCCTTATTTGTCATGGACGTGTACTTGATTAGGCACTAGCACTTGCAATTGTATAAGAAACTGTGGCCTTCAGGGTCCACTACAGTTTTGCTTCCAATTTAAATCATTATTTACCAAGCAAGCACTCTTATGTTTTGATCAAAGCAGCTGAGAGGATATTATGGTCCTCGAAAAGTAACTGGCTAAGGGCCATAGGATTAGTGGTTCTAGTTTTGGAGCTAAAATACTAATCAAGGATCATTCATATAAAAATAAGTTTGGAAATAAGAGTACTACATGTTAAAACGTCTCATTTGTTATTGTGTCAACACAGAAACGTTTTCTTTTTAGACGTGATAGAATGGAGATTAGATATGATGACCTTATTAAACGCGTGATCAACTTTATTTTTGTCTCCATCTGTTGAACAGTTGCTGACTGAAAGATTGACATTTTGGTGTGACAACAGTGAATATTTTTGTTCCCAGATGAAAGCACATGGATTCGTTTCACTTCACTTTCATGTTTGCTGATGAAATGGTTTCCGAAAACTCATGATCTCATCAGGAATCTGTCTACAAATTAATGTTGTGTTTGTAACCATTCTGAATTTTACAGATCAATTTGATGTTTTAAAGTTCAGGAAATATATAATGAAGATCCGCAAACGTAGTCTAGTGATATTTTCTGTAGCCATGTTTAAACCAGAGAAGTTATATCCCAACAAGAAAGGGCTAAAAGAAATACAGAGAGTGAGGGGGTCTTCAAGACCTTCACGGGAGGAAGATACAAACTGAAGGGGTAATAGATTTAGTGGTGTGTTACTGGGTTACAGACTTATGACAAATGATCGGCTGAACGCTGCTGTTAAATAATGACATTAGCATTTCGTTATGGTATCTCGATCTTTGTTGCACAGAATAACAAAAATTTCATGATAGTTAAATTGTGTTCTCTGATAAATCTAAATTGTGTTCTCGGATAAGTCTTTTTTCTCGTATGAAACATAGTTATCTCTCACAACACTACCATTGTTTTATACATAGTATTTCTACATTTTACTCTGGTTCTCTGATTTTTGGGGAAGCTTTTTAGGGTTTAGGGCTTATAAATTGTGTCCCATGGAAGTTTGTGTAGGAATCGTGACCCATGGCAGCTGGTTTGGATGGAGTCTCATTGCTACCTTTGACCACAAGGAGTATATGTTTTAAGTGGTTTCTGTTGGAGATCTTTCTCTTAAGGTTCTGGAAAGTAAAAAGAAAAAAAATAGCAAAGATGGTGTTATGTTTCTTTTGACCACGAATCAAATCTCTGCTGCAACTCTTTTTTTTTTTTTTTTTTTTTTTATAACTTTTCAGTTCTTTAGCTTGGGAATTAGTAATCATCTGATTCAAATATTGAAATGTAGATTTAGCATAATGGTAGAGTACATGTTTGCTCCTTTGTTCTCTGGGTTAATCTTCTCTTTTTTGGTTTTGGTAATTTACATACTTCTATTGTTGACTACAGGAGCTCTGTTGTTTTTCGCTTTGCTTGGGTTGTCTGGCTGCTTCATTACGTGTTATGACCGTAGAGTGCGCAATGATTTGGCTCAGCCATGTCGTGAATTATGCCTTTGTTGCTGTCAGCCTGGGTATAAGTCTACACTTGGAAATCTTTAACCCAGTTGCTACACATGATTTAATTCTACAGGCTGTTTACGTGGTCATATTACACCTCTTAAATGTATTAATATTTTGTATGGAAACTATTATTGGCACTCCAAAAATCTAATTGTGCACTCTCGTAACAGTATTTTCCTTTCTAATATAGTAAGTTTGGAGTACACAATTGGATTTTTGGAGTGCTAATAACAATTCCCTTTTGTATTTACCCTGAAGATTTGTGTTTGTAAGATATCGATGCATGGATAATAAAACCAAGTTAAAAGTTAAAACCAAAGCAAACTTTGTACTTGTAATTATCCTTTCTAATACAGTATTTTCCTTTCTAATATAGTAGGTTTCATTCATATTACCAAACTTTGTACTTGTAATTATCTATCATCTGTATGCATTTTCTACAATTCCAACAATGTTTGAAAATTTGACTCAATACCTGATGGCATCAACTCAATTTTCTTTTGTTTGCTCCTTTTGGTTTACTGCATCAATAGTTGGATACTCTATAATATATCACATCCCAGACACTTAGGCCTCGTTTGTTAGAGAGGATTGGCTTGGGTAGGACTAATCAAAATGCCTTTACTATATCAAAGGCATTTTGAATGAAAAAATGGATGAAAACTTCCTTATTTTGTCCAAGATGAAGATTACTCATGAAGAAAAGTTGTCCTTTTAATGCTTCCATCTTGGTGGAGATTAGTAGGGATATCTTTCCTTCATGAGTAACTTTCAACTTGGACAAAATATGAAAGTTGTCATCCATTTCTTCCTTTAAAATGCCTTCAATATAGTAAATAGTCCTATCCAAGCCAATCCTCTCTAACAAAGGAGGCCTTATTGTGTTACATCTGTCCACTCCTTTTATCTGCATAATGTGATTTGTTGTCCTTATGATGCATTAGTTCACATGACAATCTAGTGTTTGTTCATTGAAATCAATTTTTGGATGAGGAAACTTAATTTGAACAACCATTGCAGTGTGTGCGCAGACTGTCATTTACCTGGAACACTTTGTATGTGGACTGACTGTACTACATGCTGGGGAAGTTGTGCAAGTATGGCAGGTGAATGTGGTTGCTTGGGAGGCGCTGGTGAAGCAGGGCTACCAATATTATTTATAATGGCTCTGATTGTACTGGGACTTTTTACCGTGATTGGGATATTCTACAGTGTCCTGGTAGCTACAATGGTTGGACAACGGATTTGGCAGCGGCATTATCATATACTTGCAAAAAGGATGCTGACAAAAGTGAGTTAGGGACCTTACTTTTATATTTGGTTTTTCAGGTCATGTTGATATACAGTGTAGACACTGATTACAGATTACCATTTCGTCATGCACTAAACCAAGAAGTAAAAGATCAATGACTGAACGTTGTTCTTGAATTTATCTTGAATTGTTTTCCTTAACTACTAACTAAGGCCACCAAATTGTAGTTGAGTTCAGTAGAGGGACATCTATAGCAGGCTAAACATTATCGCATGGTAACCCATGTCATCAATGAGAAGTAGTGTAGTTAAAACTATAATCTCTTAGCGAAACATGATCAAACTTTGCATCTACCTGTACATGTTGCAATTAAACCTCAGTTTAAATCAAATTTTGCTAAAGCACTATGGTTTGGGACATAATTGTATTATTATAGACCTATCAAAAGGTTTTATTGTTTAGTCAAGCACTTATTTTGCTTATAAATTTTAAGATGCGCTTCCAAGTTCCTTTAGATTATGAGATGTCGATCATGTCCTCTTGGCCCATTTATGGAACAAGGCATGCTTAGCTCTGAAAGCTTTTATGTCATCTGCTTAGCTTGATCTATGTGTTGTTTTGATGATGAATTAGTGGTCTACTTAAATCCGTAATAGCTTAAACAGATTTTTGTGTACTATAAACTAAATAAACAATTTATCATTTCTGTATGCGGTAATGATACTGGATATTGTCTACCGGATCTTTATTGGAAAAAGTTTGCTTACTCATGTAGGAATATGTTGTCGAGGATGTTGATGGTGAGATGACAGGATCTGATTGGTCTGCCCCTCCTCTCCCACCTGAGCATATTCAGCAGCTGAAAGCGCTCGGCCTATTATAGATATGAAGAGGGCTTGTTTACTGTTTACCAAAATAACATGATATTGAGAGAGATTGCCTGCCTCTGCATTTGGTGAGTCAAGTCTTTTTCCTATAGACTTCTGAGTTTCATTCACTTCGATCTGAAAAGGGTTGATGGTCCCGTAGCCATTTGTTCCTGTTCAGTTATATTTGTAAATTTTTGTACGAGAATATGTGAAATGGTACTGCATTTCTTTTTTCAGTGTAAGAAATCAAGATTAGGATAATCTCATAGTAACTAACATGTATAGGATTGATGTTTTCAAGCCGTAAGGAAAGTACGCGGTAACTTTCTCGCATTTCTTTGTTTGGGGGAATGACTGAATGCTATCTTGTGCTAAACATTTTTTACTGCTTATGTTATCTGTGGTTTTATGTTTTTCCATTTTTCTTCCATTTGCAGGCAATAAAAATTACAAGTCCGAAGTGCCTTTGCATAACAGTATTCTGAAACTGTGCCCTCTAGAGAATCAGTTTAGCTATTGTTTCAGTGACACTTCTCTTCCCAAAAATGTCCCGTAGCATTTGAAAATGCGGAACCAAATCCTGTAGGCAATATTGCTTATACGAGATTTGAGGGGTGATTTTCCATAACTTAGTGCTAATTTGTTAACTTCATCTTTCCGTAATTTAGGGCATAAACTCAATTGATTCATGCTCGAATGTATAGGAGAGATTAATTAGTATTACGATCTAAGTGATATTTCCTCTTCATTTGATATAAATTAAGTATTATATTTGTGTTAAGTTCAATACATAACTAATTTAGTCTAAGCGAACACTATGGTGCAAGTGACGAGGTTTAAGTGTGACAACACATAATCAGAGCATAGGTAGCCTAAGTGCAGTCAAACAGGACAAATACTATTTAAACAATACCAGTGAGATGGTCCTACATAAATTACAGACTGTCAGAACCGCCTTCACGTCCTCGTAAGCCACCAGCAAGCACTCCTACATATAAAGCTTTTTCAAAAACATTTCCTTTCTCAAAAGTTCTAACCCCTTGTTGTAAAACCTGTATAGTTTCTCAGAAAATAGAATACATATACATATACATCTCAAAAGTCAATTTCCACAATCCAAAATCCCGATATGTAAGCCATGCAAGATACCACATAAGTAAACAAGCCAACCAGATGAAATATAACAATGAGTAATAATAAGTCAGCCGGATCCACCTATGGTGGCCTGTACGGCTTAACCTATAGCTCGTCCAGTGTGCCTGCACACGAGTCGGAACCACCTAATGTGGTCTGTACGACAGGGCTAGGTTTAATAAATACGCTCAAGTGCTACGATCACGTGAAGGCTATGGGAATATAATAGCCTGCCAGGCCAAGGAAACTTCGTACCTCGGTGACAGTTCGTGGTTGCTCCCAATTCTCAACAGCTGCTACCTTTTGAGGGTCTACCTGTATACCTTGAGCTGATGTAACATGTCCCAAAAATGCCACTTAATCTAACCAAAACTGGCATTTGCTAAACTTAGCATATAGTTGGTGTTCCCTCAATTTCTTCAACACCAAAGTGAGATGTCGGACATACTCTGCTTTAGACATAAGAGTATACCAGAATATCATCAATAAAGACAATAACAAACCTGTCTAGATATGGCTGGAATACCTGATTCATTAAACCCATAAAAACTGCAGGTGCGTTAGTTAACTCGAATGGCATCACCAGAAACTGATAGTGACCATATCAAGTCCTAAAAGCCATCTTAGGAACATCTTCACTTTTAATCTTCAATTGATAATAACCAGACCTCAAATCCATCTTAGAAAATACACAGGCGCCTCGAAGCTGATCAAATAAGTCATCTATGTGCGGCAACGAATAACGGTTTTTAATCGTTACCTGATTCAACTGCCGATAATCAATACATAGCCTCAAAGTCCCGTCTTTCTTTCGTACAAATAAAACTGGAGCTCCTCAGGGTGAAGTACTAGGCTGAATAAACCCTTATCAACCAATTCCTGTAACGAGATTTTTTAATTCCCTTAATTCAGCAGGAGCCATTCGATAAGGAGTTAAAGATATATGATGCGTACCTGGAAGCAAGTCAATAGTGAACTCCACATCTCTGTCTGGCGGTAGTCCAGGTAAATCATCAGGGAAAACGTCAGGAAAATGCTTGACCACTCATACATCCTCCACGCTGCTAGGAGCATTATCATTCAATACCACATGAGCTAAATATCCCTGGCAACCTTTACTTAACAACCTTTTTGCCCTCACAGCAGAGATAATGTCGTGCCTCACTCCACTACGCTCGCCCACGAACGTAACTTCAGGTAACCCCGAACGATGGAATGTGACCATATTCTCATAACAATGTATATTGGCATGATTGTAATGTAACCAATCCGCACCCAGGATGACATCAAAATCAACAATATCTAACAGAACGAGGTTAGCTGGCATAACCACATCCTCTACTAACACGGGACATCCCGGATATACACAGCTAACATAACATATTTCCCTTTTAGGCATAGAAAACTCTAACTCGTACCCAAGAGGTGTGGAATGAGGTTGAGTCAATTGAGCAAATGTATGAGAAATAACGGAATGCATAACACCACAATCAATTAAAACTCTACCATAATGACCAAGAATATTTAACGTACCTATGATCAAGTCAGGATTATTCTGAGCATCTTGCATAGTAATATTATGGATACGACCCTGTGTCTGTTGTCGTCCACCACGACCTCTACTAGCCTGAATTCCACGTCCCTGCGTACCTCGACTAGGCTGGCTAGGCTGCCTAGACGATCCAGCACTACTAGAAGCAACCTCTAAATTCTAGGACTGTCCTCCCGAGTATCACTGAGACCCACCAGCCGAGTATGGTTGATATGGCGTATAACCTCCTGGATACTGAGCATAACCACTCTGCTGGTACAGGTCCAATGGATACTGATACTGTCCTCCATAATATGGAGCTATATCACCCTAATAGTGATAAGCACCTCCACGACCCGTCTGAGTATAACCACTAGGTCCTGGAACCTGCTGAATTGGAACTGGCGGTGGTAGAGAAGGTGGCTGAGGCCTCTGCTGATTCTGATGGCACTGCATAGCTCTATGCCCCATCTGACCACAAGTGAAGCATCCATTGCTACCTCGCCTACACTCCCCAAAATGCCGATTATTGCATCTACGGCATAAGGGAGCAACTGTACCACCAGAATCCCTCTGTCTCTGAAAACGAGGACCTACAGAAAATCTGCCACCTCTCCTCTGCCCAGTAGCACTAAAGCCACCACTCGAAGAACTAGAACTGGTACCACTCATTTTGAAACTCTGGGTCTTGCAAGGTCCCTGTGATGACTGCCCCTTATTTTTTTATTCTTCCTCTGATTACCATCTTTTTCCTCTTCCTCCTCACTATCACTGGGCATATTCTCTGAATCCTCAACTCGCAGCAGAATCTCATAAAACTCCTGGTAGGAAGCACAAGGAGTCGTGGTCGCCATAGAACGCCACTTCTTTCGAGTACCCAATCTAAAACGGCGAAGCATCTCTGTCGGATTAGCAGCAATATCCAGGCAATAGCGAGACAAGTCAGTAAACCTCCTGTAATACTCATTAGCAGACCTCTTTCCCTGCTTCAAATGCGTGAATTCCTGCTTCTTTCGATCTATGTACTCCGGAGGAATGAATCTTTTTTTAAACAACTGCTTAAAAACTTCCCAATTAGCAGCTTCCTCAGGTGACAACTGATAGGACTTCTGTCTCCACCAAGATGCAAACTCCTCACCTAAAAACCAGGTGGTAGTCTCAACCCACCTATCCTCAAGGAGATTTCCCTGTCTCTGCATTAAACGGAAAGTTTTCTCAAGATGATTGAGCCAACGCTCAACTCCCTCATGACCTTCATTCCTCACAAAATTATTCAACTTCAGATTATATACAGTCTCCAGAGGAGTCCTCTGAGGAGGGCGAAGCGAAGACTGAATAGCATTAGCAATAGCTTCCCCTAACTGAGCTATATCAGGGAAACTAGACTCAGCTGGAGTCAAGGTTCTAAAAGACGCTAGGCGCTAGTCGGGCGGCGGGCTGGGGCATAGCGCCTAGGCGGCTAGGCGGGGTCTAGGCGGGCGCCTAGGCGGACTAGGCGGATTTAACTAAATCCATTATATTTCGTGTAAATAAGTGTCTGTTTATACTTAAAATATATATAATTTCATCATAAACTACAAAATAGAATGACATATGTATTATGAAGTATTGGAACATAATGAAAACATGGGGAACAAACATATAGTATGTGCTCATTTAAGTATTCAACAAGTCTCTTACAATTTATTAAAAAAATTAATGCAAATTGAAAGTTATCTATTTTCTATCTAAGTGAGTCGCAACCTAGGCAGGTGTCTAGGCGGGTTTGGGTGGGCTAGGCGGGTGCCTAGGCGGTCTAGGTGGGCGCCTCAACTGGTCTAGGCGCCCTTTCCTAATTTTCAAACACCTAGGCATTAATCGGGGCGGTGACCAGCCGCCTAGTGCCTAGGCGGGGCCTAGGCGGCTCTAGGCGGGGATTTTTAGAACAGTGGCTGGAGTATGTGGCTCTCTACAAGGCCGCATAGTTTTGACAGAAGACACTAAAATAATTAGAATACTCACAAAGCATGCAGGACTGCCAAACCTGGCTCTGATACCAAACTGACACACCCCGACCTAAATCAAGGCGTGTTGGCCGTCACGTGAGGGCGAAGTGGCCATGTGTGCTTTGCGGAAGTCATAAGAGAATAAAAATGCGAGTAAATAAAAACTAAAGTAACTAATTTAGTCTAAGCGAACACTATAGTGCAAGTGACGAGATTTAAGTGTGACAACACATAATCAGAGCATAGGTAGCCTAAGTGCAGTCCAGCAGGACAAATACTAATTAAACAATACCAGTGAGATGGTCCTACATAAATTACAGACTGTCAGAACCGCCTTCACGTCCTCGTAAGCCACCAGCAAGCACTCCTACCTAGAACCTGGAGGGGCGCAAATAAGAAAGTGTGAGTGGGAAAAAATAAAGCTTTCCAAAAACATTTCCTTTCTCAAAAGTTCTAACCCCTCGCTGTAAAACCTGTATAGTTTCCTAGAAAATAAAATACATATACATATACATCTCAAAAGTCAATTTCCACAATCCAAAATCCCGATATGTAAGCCATGCAAGATACCACATAAATAAACAAGCCAACCAGATGAAATAAAACAATGAGTAATAATATGTCAGCCGGATCCACCTATGGTGGCCTGTACGGCTTAACCTATAGCTCGTCCAGTGTGCCTGCACATGAGTCGGAACCACCTAATGTGGTCTGTACGACAGGGCTAGGTGTAATAAATACGCTCAAGTGCTACGATCACGTGAAGGCTGTGCGAATAATCGCGGGTCACCTACATGTTGGAACCACCTATAGTGGTATGGACGACAAGACTGTGCACCTAACTTGGATCTAAGGTGAGCGTATGGTGCGGAAGGTGAACATCATGTGAAAGACTGTGCCTTGGCCACGGGCTGGAGGACTAACACCGGGGTGCAGGTTTATGAGCTCTAACTATCACTAAACATAACCATAATCATAAAACTTACCATTTACCACATATAACCTTACCTGGAACTTACCTGCGCTTCCGCAGTATCAACCATAATATATGCAACTAATAAAAGCGTATTCTAACTTATAAACATGTAACATGATATTTCAAAGCATAAAACCAATTAAATGATCTTTCTGGGAAAGCCCAAGGCATATATATATAGAAAAACCAAAGTGCCCATTCACTGATATGTAGAAGGGTCGTAGCCCCGAGCCTCGCTTGAACGCGCTCGTCCTCTGGATATGTATCCCCTATATGCGAAACAACTATTTTAACGTTATTTATAAGCACATAACCAAAACTAGGTAATAACTTCTCATACATTGCTCAAATAGAGTGTTTGAATATACCATCATGACCTACTCAACCCCACGAACATCCCCATATTTTTAGAAAAAATTTCTGAGTTCCCACGCGCCGGTCAAGGCACGGCCACACGCTCAGGCACGTGCCTGGCACACGGACGAAATAGTTAACGCCGTTAGGGAATATTCTGTCAAATAATACAATATTCTGTTAGAATTACCTGACGCCGTTAGCCTTCGTTACGAATATTTCGTCAAAGTTGACGGAATATTCGTCTCCTTCTCCGACGAGTCGTCAGACTCCGGCGCCGGTGGCCGCTGCAACTACCGGTTTCTGGAAAAACTTCCAACCTTTATTTCTCCCTCAATTTTCAACCAAATTCTATGAAACTTGTAACAAAATGAAGCTAGAGACGAGAAGAAAAAAACCTTACCACTTTTAGGGCCTAAAACCAAAGGAGACTGGCCGAAAAAACTTCGACAACTCCGGTTAGTTCTGCAACTCTAAGAACAAGCATAACCCGACGTTAAAACTAGCTCAAACTTACTTGCTCTAAAACACTAGGAAGATCGAATAGATACCTTAACAGGCCTTAAAACCTCGTGAAAAAGGCACGATCACGACGGAGCAACAATGCCCTCGTCGGAGCTCTCTGGTTCTCGTGTTTTCGAAGGTTTTACTTCCCACAAGTGGTATGGTTGTGCTTAGAAGCTCATGGGGAACTCGAATATGGTCTCAAAGAATTTGATCCATGATGTTTCACGAGGGTTTGAAACTGGTCCGCACGTTGTACAGAAATGAGAGGGTTCGAGAAGGAGAGAGAGTGAAGGATGATGATGGTCTGTGTGTATGCATGTGTGAGGGTGTGTGTGTATTGGGCATGCTCTAAAAAAAAACCTAAGTTTCTAATTGGGCCATAACTAAAGAAAACCCTACAACCCTAAACTCTAATTGGTTCCTAACAAATGGGAATTAGGATAATTGGTCCAATTTTTGTAAGAAACATTATGATTGGGTTATTTTCCTTAGCCCAAAACACAAAATATAACCCAACGCTCAAGGGTAAAAATGTCACTTCCACGTCATCAAAAATAAATACATTAAACTTAGGGACGGGCTATCACACATAGTGTCGTCTAGTCAAAAAAATTTCCCCATTAGAGAGGTAAGAGAGAAAAAAAGTAGCACTGCTAAACTTGGCATTCCTGTCGTTTTCGTGACATAATTGATATCTTAACGGGTTGTGTCGTGTAACACCAATTAAAGTAAACGGGTAGTATGACCTGATCCGAAATCGATCCGTTAATATTATCAGGTAATATGATTCGACCGTTACCTGTTAAAGAAAATATATTTTAAAGCAATAAACGTTTATATATGCTTTCACATTTTTCAAACTTGTGCAAAATGAAGGGAATTGTGTTTCAAGGTTGATGATGCATTCACAAACGTTTATCTATGCTTTTACATTTTTTTAACTTGTATATTAATGATTATGAATTTTATTTATTTTGAACTCCCTTGAAAATAAAATTCATGAGGGTTTGTATAGTTCTAAAAATTCAAACGGCAATGTATCCGTCCTCAAAGCATAGAAGATGCGATCACGAGCGTTTACCTATTTTTTTTCACATTTTTCGCACTTGTAAATTAATTATTATAAATCTTTAATGTGTTTGGTATTTTTGAAAAGCAAACTAATGAAAAAGGTTTCAAAACTTTATATTTTAATTAAAAATCATTCTATAACTTTATTTAATGTTAAGAACATGAGAAAAAAAAAAAAAAAAACCACACAAAAGAAAAATCCAATCAAAAGCGCGTGAAAAACAAGTGGGCATACCAAATCCTAAACCCCACCCAACATTGTCTTAAACACAGACTAGCAGGGAACTCGATATTGATAGAAAAGAAAAATCAGTTGAAGAAGGATCCCTTCTTTACTCTTTTCTGTTTTATCTGTATCATCAAATTGGTCCGCCCAAAAGGACGAAACACATGGCTTGATGCCACCAATTCTTATAGCAATCAGATAGAGTCCAAAGAAGAACACTCCATACTGTGCTGGAGAAGCGGAAGGACATACCAAATCCACACATTCTGGAGGCTTCAATGGAGGAAATGATGCAGAGACAGTCAAAGTACCCATCCCATACACCAAATAATTATTAAGGGTTTTTATCACAAATGGTCCCTGAAATTGACCCACCCAATCAAGATGGTCCCTGAAACTGAAAATCCATCAATTTAGTCCCTGAAATTTGGTGTCGCAAATCAATGTAGTCCTTCCGTCACAACTCCGTTAAAAATTCTGTTATGTGCTGATGTGGCACATAATTGGGTTCCACAATATAATAAAATATTGCCATGTGGATTAAAAGTATTTAAATAATAATTAAAAAACTATTTTATATAATTAAAAACAAAAAAAAAATAGAAAAAGAAGAAGATGATGACTGTTCATCATCTTCTTCTCCTCCGACTGTAACTCCTCCTCCTCCTCCTCCACCACCCTCCCTTCCACACTGTGAGTCATTTTAGAGAGAGAATGAGATTTTAGACGGCGACAATGATTTTACCACCGGGCAAAGGATGGTGTGGGATTCTGGACCGGCCTCCGTGCTCCTGGCAACCATTTGAGGAGGCCAATCCAACAGCATCCGGGTTGCGGAGTTCCAGTTCATGATCACGAACCAACTGAGCATTGGGATGACGCTTAATGATATTTCCATGAGACTGATGGTGGAGATGATGCTGAGATTGCAAGCATCCCTTTACAGCAAAGTTGCATCCAATGCTTGTATTCCTCAGATTTCCAGGAAAAGTACCAGCTTTCCCGGGAAAATTGGCAAACTTGCAAGAATGGTCCGCAGAAAAATGGGACGGCGGCCATTGAGCTTGGGAATGAAACCCACTGCAACCACTATGGCTACCCATAAAAGCAGCCGCCATGGCCCCTGTAAAGTGCTGGCGGCGATGGAGGAGCAAAGGTCGGTGCTTTGAGCTTGCGAAGAGGAAGCGATCGACGCCTTGCCTTCTCAACAACAACATAACGATCCCCAAATGCCCCTCACACCCAAGACCCCAACATTCACAGGAGACTCTTTCTCTCTCTAAATCTCGTTCTCTCTCTAAAATGACTCACAGTGTGGAAGGGAGGGTGGTGGAGGAGGAGGAGGAGGAGTTACCGTCGGAGGAGAAGAAGATGATGAACAGTCATCTTCTTCTTCTTTTTCTCTTTTTTTTTGGTTTTTAATTATATAAAATAGTTTTTTAATTATTATTTAAATACTTTTAATCCACATGGCAATATTTTATTATATTGTGGAACCCAATTATGTGCCACATTAGCACATAACAGAATTTTTAATGGAGTTGTGACGGAAGGACTACATTGATTTGCGACACCAAATTTCAGGGACTACATTGATGGATTTTCAGTTTCAGGGACCATTTTGATTGGGTGGGTCAATTTCAGGGACCATTTGTGATAAAAACCCAATTATTAATGAACATATCAGCAAATTCATATGCTCTAATCCCAAATCTATATACATATACATATATGTGTGCATTCATATTTGGAAGTAATCTATCTATTTTTTCAATCAGGAAGAACCATTGGCATTGAACTGTGAACGTACACAACTAAATCTCATGGAGCTGCACTTGCAGAGAACCATTTGCACGATTATTGGCTTATCTGTTGCTCCTTAATGTGATAGAACTCATTTTATTCCTACTTTTTGTAATTCATATCGTTTAATGTCTTGGAGATTAATGTGTTTGTGGAGAGACGGAGTTTAAATTTAATCACTAAAACCCAATTTCACTTCAAAATTTTAGTTTCCCCGCACGATTATTGGCTTATCTGTTGCTACTTATTATACTATTTATGAAACTGGAACAAGAATGAGATACTATTTATGAAACTGTACCAACTATAATATACTATTTATGAAATATGACCCAATAACTAGGCATTATTTATGAAAGTGAACCAAGAATAGACACTATTTATCAATCTGGACCAATAAATAGTGTAGTACCGTTCAGTTTCATAATTAGTATAGTACCGTTTAGTTTCATAAATAGTGTAGTACCGGTCAGTTTCATAAATAGTATAGTAGCATTCAGTTTCATAAATAGTATAGTAGCATTCAGTTTCATAAATAGTATAGTAGCATTCAGTTTCATAAATAGTGTAGTACCTTTAAATTTCATAAACAGTGTAGTACTGTTCAGTTTCATAAACAATGTCTGCGCGTCAGGTTTTTTTTTTTAATTTTTTTTATATTAAAATTGTGTCATTTTCATTAAAATTTAAGTCTTTTTGCCATCTATATTAAAATTTAAGGATTTTTCCATTAAAATTTAAGTTTTTCCCATTAAATAAAGTTATAGTATAGTTTTTTTTATTAAAATAAACTTACCCCAAATCCTTTTAATGAAAGTTCCAATTTTTAAATAGAAAAACTAATGAAAAGGATTCCAAAAGTTTACATTTTAACAAAAAAGTAGGTCGTAAGTTTATTTAATGATTATACAAAACCCAACATTTAATGGGTCAAATCAACATGACCCAGCATAAATAACCTTGCTGTTTTTCCAAGTTTACCCCTGACGACTTTTTATTTTATGTTTGTATTTTTCCGTTAGTGTTTTTAGTTCAGACAATACACGCCATTCCGTTTAAACATAGCTCGACCCGTTTGAACATCCCATAGCTTGATCATTCAAGCTTCAATCCTCAGCAATTCGTTTGATCGACAACGTTTTCAGAAAACCGAACGGTGGATTTTGTGTTCCGATTTCAAAATTTTGAGCTATTTCTTCTACATGGACGTGATTCAATTGTCAGTTTCTGGATTTTTGGAATTATCGGTTTGCATGTGATTCAACTGTTGAGTTTTGGAATTTTGAGATCTTCATCCCCATTTTTTCATCAATAAGGCATTGTAGGTAAGTTTTGATTCATTCTTTGTATTTTATTTTATATTTGTTTTGGATTTTCGTTTGTTATTGTATGTATTTTAGTGTTTATGATCGCTGTTTCTTGTATATTTAACGTTTATAAATATGTTCGTCGATTATTTTGTGTTTGGATATATGTTTTCTGAAACTATGAGTATATACTCTTCATAATAGTGTTGTTTCAATTTCATATATAGTGTTCAGTTTTGATAAATAGTGTTGGAATTGTTTCATAAATAATGTTGGTTCTGTTTCATAAATAGTGTTCTGTTATTGGTTCAAATTAATAAATAATGTTTGTTATTCATTGAGTTTCATAAGTACTGTTTTGTTATTGTTTTCTGTTCTAGAAATAATGTTTGTTATTGGTTCAGTTTTATAAACAATATTAGTTTTAGGTTCATTTTATATGTATATTGTTTTATAGATTGTTATTGGCTATTTTGCAAAGCATATTGTTGTCGGTAATTTGTTATATATTTGCAATGATTTGTAGCTATTTGTTTTTGTGTTTATTACATATGAAGAATGGTAAACTAGCTCAATTTACTTATAGTGGTGTATCCGTCGTTAGTTTTATTACTGCAGAGTCTACGTTCAACCAGATGAACTCTCGAGGTCGAATTTGCCCATATTTTTTGTATCCCTACTTCAATGATAGTGTATAAAAACAAAAGCTTGAAAAACCGATTTACATCAGTGTCAATGATCATATACTTTTGATAGTTGGCTTGTATTTTTGATCAGCCTCAAGATAAAGCTGGAAACACTAATTTATACACTACCGTCCATATAAAGCTTTATGAGACTCCAAAATGGAGTTGTTGCCAACTGTTCGCATATATCTTGGTGTTATTTAAGCATCGGCTTGTACAACTGCATTGAATCTGCAAAACCAGTCATGCTGCAGTGATATTGGAGATATGCGATTGGAGCTCCTTTCTTCTTATTCTTGACTGGACTTTTTGTCACATCCCGGCCTGGGCCCCCACCACATCCCGGACTCGATTCTGCCGTAGCACTATATTGTCGCTTTGGGCCCCGGCCATGCCCTCACGGTAGTGTTTATGGGAACTCACACGAGAACTTCCTAGTGGGGTTGCTCTCGCACGAACTCGCTTAACTTCGGAGTTCCGATGGAATCCGAAGCCAGTGAGCTCCCAAAAGATCTCGTGCTAGGTAGAGATGAGAATATACATATAAGGCTTACAGGATCCACACTCCTGGACGATGTGGGATCGTACACTTTTCTTTGCCCTTTTAACCTGCAGCAGATCCATTTTCATCTCCCACTCACTGTAATAATACAAATCAAAAGTCACTCGATGATGAAAACACCTCAAAATAGACTACACATATAATCAACATAAGCAGGCATGTTTCGCTAAGCGGAAGCTGAATTAAAAGGGAAACAACCAGAGGAAAATTCCAAGAGGTATTTGGGAACAAGAAGCAGAGATTGAAAATAGATATGCCACTAGGTCACTCAACAAAAAAATACCAACCACATAGAATCCTGATACCTTATGACTTATTGTATAGATATGCTAACATATGTGTAGATTTAGAACAAGAAGCAGGTCTTGGTGATTACATACCTCTAAAAATATGTGATTCAAATCTTGTTAGATCATCCAGTTAGAAGAACCTAGCAGGTCCGAGAGCAAAGAAATATAAAAAGGTGAATATTAATGATAATAATAATTTTTAAAGAGTTCACGGCAGAAAATTAGCGTTTGCCATATCTGTATAACGAGATAAATCCACATGGATGGAGAAAAGCCATAACAAGTTGGGATCAAGTCACATAGGTTTTACCTTGGAAACTGAATACTACATGAACATTCACATGCTCCTTGTGAAGTGGTCATTTCATTCTTCCTCGGCTCCTATTACTTCTACCTTCTGAGTCAGCGGAATGATCTTTGCGAAGAGAACCTCTGCACCAAAGAAAACACAACAGATTCAAAAAACGTTTCACTCACTTGATATGCAAATTGACTAAAACTAATTATCTATATATTTATATATGTGTGCGTGGGCGCGCTCACATCACATAACAGCTGCAAACCATTTCACAATGCAATGCTCATGGAGGCATGAAATTTCTCATGTAATGACAGAAAAGATGAATGATGCTAAGTTTACGATATGCAAGACAAGCATGGTGTAAGGTTGAGCAACAATTTGTAGTTGAATGATTAAGAAACTAAGTGAAAGAAATGTGTTTCTTACCGGTCTTCTTGGTAAACTTATAGACTTCTGCACTGACATAGATACCAGGGGTGGGCACCAAGTGGTTCATCAGGTATTCCTTATGTCTCCCGAGACAACAAAAATGTACAAAATAATTTGTATCAATGAATGCTATTAAAAAATGCTATAAAAAAATATTTGAAAAGGAAAATACTATTTGATAACATTTTAAAGAAAAAAAAATGCTATAAATGAATGCTATTAAAGAGGGTTTGTGGTGCAGTGTAGGCCACAATGTTTATGAAACTGAACAAAGAATTAGGCACTATTTATGAAACTGGACCAATAAGTAGACACTATTTATGAAAATAAACAAAAACGAGAGTTAGGCATTGTTTATGGAATTGGACCAAGAAGTTGGCCACACTGTTTATGGAACTGCACCTATAAGTAGGCACTATTTATGGAACTGGATCAAGAACTAGACAATATTTATGAAATTGAACCAAGAAATAGGCACTATTTATGAAATTGCACCAAAAATTAGGCACTATTTATGAAACTACATCAAGAAACAAACACTATTTATGAAACTGAACGATAATACAACAGTGTTTATGGAACTACAAAAATGTAATGAAGTCATGAAGAAAAGAGAAGACAAAGTGAACGATGTAGTTTTTATACAGAGAACTAGTAGTTATTTGTAAAAACATGTTATTTAAAGAAATATTTGCCCACTGTATCTATCGCAAACATACAAAAAGAAATATTAAGGGGTTAAAGTCTTCCCCAGTTGTTACAACAACAGTTAGCAGTTAACATAGCCAACTAATATTACATATAGATACTGATATCACCCACTCGCATTTTCGGTAGAGATCATTCTCCTCGTCATCGCCATGCTGTATTTTCGCTATCTCAGCATGTGCTCTCTCCATAATCTGCCTCTTCTGCAGTTCCAAGTCCCTGTGGAAATCCGTCCTCATCTTCTCTAAAACAAAATTAACCCATTTTGTAGTGTTTTTCGAAGTAAAATTCATAGATTTATGGAATCACAAACATTCAAATATATACCTCTTCGTCGACGGTGTGCTCGGATGTAAATTCTGGCTTTTGTTTGACATTTTTCGACGATTGGTCAGCCATTGATGACTTTTAGAGGTATTCAACTTGATTTTGTTCTTCCTGTGGATGCAAATTTCTTCCTTATTGATCTTGGACAATTTTGCACCTATAAAACAATTAACACCTTAGGTCAAGGCCAAGAGTCTCACGCGCCCATGATGAATAGGGGGGGGACTTTGGCCGAAGAACCTCCGATGCCAAAGTTAGAATTTAGAGAGAAAGAGTGTTTAGAGAATTTTGGGATTTTTGCAAGAGAGTTGGAATGAAAGTTTTGTGAAAATGGGAGCCTGTTTATAAGGTTAGGCCGGTCCACTTTGGAGAGAAAGTGACCGGCCATTAAGTGGGTTTTTTGGTTGAATTTTGGTTTAATTAGCCAATTTATTATGATTAATTGTCTAATTAAACATAAAGGGAATAAATTGGTGGTTATAGAATCAATTAGCTAGCTTAATTAGGGTAATCAAGAGGGAAAAAATAGAAAAGGTAGAAAGTAAAGGGGATGGCCGGCCTTTGACTGTTTTTTGGGGTTAAATTGGATATATTTTGTGGTTAATTGGATGACTTAATTGGTATTTAATGGATTAATTAGGTAATTAATCCATTAATTAACCAATTAACATAATTTTGGAATGAATATTTTGGAGGTTACCTTGTAAAAGGGATTTGATGAGATGGATCTTGAATTGTTACCTTTTTTGGAGCATTTTTTACTTAGTTGAAGGATGATTGTCTGCTGCTCGCGCGTAGGAATCCTGGTGTGCCTCAAGGGTAGTTTGGTCCTCTTCTACCAAGAAATCCGCGTGTCGACTTGTGATTATTTTTGGCTCCACAAATGCCCCCACACCTGTTGGGCTGCTTGCAAAAAAAGGGCAACTGGTGTAGAGATTTCCTTGCCTTAGGAAACTTTGAATTGTTTCCTATTTTGATGTTGATTCTCTCTTTTAATAGGAAATTAGATCCTTCTAGGAAAAGGAAATAAATTTCTCATAAAGCTTATTTAAGTCCACCTTAAGTGGATTATTAAATCAACTTTTGGAGAGAAACTTATTCTACCTTACAAGAGAGAGAGAGCTTAGAGGATATTTGTTCCCCCTCCCCTAGCAATCTTCTTCATCTTGCCCGTGGAAAGGACTGTCTTTCGTTGCTTGCTTCATCTTCTCACTGCTTCTAGGTAAGAAAAAATTAATTTTCTTGTCTTTTTGGTTTTCTTGTAGTCTTGGGGCTTGAGATTTAGCTTGATGAGGATCAGAGATTTGTGATGGGGTGACCTGGGGTGCCACGGCATGGTTGTGCCATGGGTGAACCTTTTTGAATTGGGCGCTGGGGCGCGGCTGTGAGGAGAGGCAAGCCAGGCCGTGGGGCCTAGCAGGCTTGCTGGGTCCTGCGGCCTTCAACATTTTTTTTTTTGGGCCGAGAGGCCTTTTTTTTTTTTTTTTGCGGCTGGGCTTGGGCCCATGCCCTAGGGAAGAATGAGGGGCCGAAAGCCCTCCTTGGATTTGGGGCCTTTGTGCCGTACCTTTCTGGTTTTTTTTTTTGAACAACCCTCTAATGAATCTTTCTTGTACTTTTTGTAGAATGTCTTCTAGTATGTCTTCTTCGAGCCACAAGAATGATGATGGTGTGCCGTCGTTGTATCACCAAGGCGGGTCTTTGAGCAAGGTTGGCTACTTCAAGGCTGCTCACTTCAAGATTAGCTCTGATGATATGTTTAGAGACTTCCTTGAGGCATATTGGCATGCCATTCCATCGGGAGTACGTGTGAAGCGAGTTAAGGACGGTAGCAGCCGTGAGCCATGCGATGGGGTTCGGAGAGCCATCAAGTTCCACCCCTACTATTTTGTGTTAGGGTTTACTTTTCCTATGCAGCGCTTCTTCCAGGAGGTGCTCTGCTCCATGAGATGTGCCCCTGCCCAATGTTCTCCGAATGCGGTCCGAGTGATGGTGGGGTTCCATAATTTGAGCCAATTCTTTGACTTAGGACTAACCATCAACGAATTTTGGTATTTCTTTGACATAGGTCACATCGAAGGAGTTGGGCAGTTGCGATCTCGTCATAGACCTTTTGACAACTCGAGCAAGGGAGATCATGACTGGGCCAAGGAGACTTTGGAGATAAGTGGAGAGTGGGAGTATGATCATTCCCTCGAGCTGCGTGTGCCAACAATTTTTATATATGGTAAGCAGGCTGCTTTAATTTTTCTTGGCTGCTTTATTTTAATGCTAAGCTACTTTTCAATTTTCAAATTGTTTTCCGCTGCCTTCGTAGATTCGGAATTTGGCTCAACTCCCAAGGTTTCTCTGGATATGAAGAAAGTGCATGGTTCTCTGGGTATTCCCTCTGAGTATCATGAGTGGTGCTGGCTGCTAAGTCCTCTTCGTAGGGAGAAAGATGGGTTGCCCCCAAAAGAAGAGATAAAACGAATCAAGGCAGAGGCGTTGGCCCGTCCTATCACTGTGATAGAACCTGCTGCAAATGATGGCGGAAAAAAGAAGCACTCCTCGCCTGTTCAAGAGATGCCTGTTGAGAAGAAACCAAGGATCGTTCGAGGGGGTTCATCAACTGCTCATGAGGTGTTTGATGAGAAAAAACTGAAGTCTTCCTCCGCTGCTCGCGAGGATTCACCAGCTGCTCCCAAGCTCATGATTGACTTGACTTCCTCCAGGAACGAGAAAAAAGAGACTGCTGGATCTGTGCCAACAACGCCTGCTGTTCCGAAAGCTGCTAGTTCAATTGCTGATAGGATTGCCCAACGTAGAAGTTCATTAGTGCCTCCAGTGCCGAAGTTTATGCCAAAGCGTCCGCTTGGGGTTAAGTCCGGTTCTCCTTTGGAAAGGCTTGCTACTATGAAGGGTAACAAGGCACCCCTACTTGCTAAAGTGGCACCAAAACTCATTCCTTCCACTGCTGAGATCAAGTCACATGCCGAGAAGAAAGAGACTGCTCGTGCCAGTGGTCGCGATAAATCCGCCAAGTCTAGTTCTGGGGAAGTTGCTGAGATTTGTGCGCTTTTGAAGCCAGACCTTCTTGAGGACATGGACATATGTGCTAGGTTTGTTGATGGCGTCAAAGGAATTATTGGTCCGAGCTCCTTTGTGAAGTATACGTCTGAGTATAGGAGGACTGCTCTGCTGACCATGATGCAAAAAATGGCGATCTTGGCAGCCGAGTCCATGGTTCTTGATCAAGAGGATACCAAGGCTGCCAAGGAGGTGGTAAGGACTACGGCAGCCGAAGCTTACTCCTCGGGCGAGAAAGTTAAAAAATTGGAATCCGAACTTGCTGCTTTGAAGGGGTTTAATATCTCTACCATCACTTCTCTGCAGCTTGAGACCGCTCGCCAAGAGATCACGAACTTGAAGGCTAGGCTTGACGCGATTCAAGTAAAGTATGACAGTGCAGAGAAGGAGATTGAACGTTACATACCTCAGATTCAGGATCTTGAAAGCGCCATTTCTGAATTCCGCTCCGCTGCTTATGCAAAGGATGAAGAATTGATCGCTTCTTATAACCAAGTGATACACTTCAAGAAGGTTGTTGATAGGCTTGAGCCTCAAGTGTTGGAACTTCAAGGTGCTTTGAAGATCAACGACAATCTGAAGAAAGAAATGGAGAAAATGCAGCGGGCTCGTGCTCGCCTGCTTGAGGAAACTGAGCAACTGAAGGGTGAGAAGGCTGGGTTTGAGGCTTCGCTTACTCAATGTCAATCTGATTTCTGCAAGCTTGGTTATGTAGATCATCTCTTTGGGCGGCCGTCTGACTTGTTCGCCTTTACTTTCGAGTCTTCTATTAGTGAAGTAGTTGGAGATGTCGGTACCCAAGCTGGGGCAGCCGGGGGTGAAGCGCCTGATGGTACCACAGCTGGGAATGTCGTGGCTGCCGAAGGCGTGGCGACTGAGCAGTTGTCGAGTGTCCAAGCTGCTGAAGAGTAGTCTTCTAAGTAGCCTTTAGGATTTATTTTTCCTTGTCGCTTTTTGTTTTGCTTGAACTCATTTGGTCTTTGCTAGTTGGTTATCAATTTTGCTAGAATAATTTAATAAACTAGCTTCCTTTGCTTTTTCTCCATCTTCGCTTCTTTTGTTCATGCCTTAACCTTTAAACTTTGTAGGCCAGTAGCAAGCGTGCTACTTTTCTATAAGCAGACAAGCTTGCATAGCCTACGTAGTCGTCGGTGTTGGTGTAGAACTTTGCAAGGTTGTTAACCATAGGGTTGGCAGCCGAGCGCCTTACTTACAGAAGCAGACAAGTCCGCGTAACCACTAGGCTGTTAACCTTTACTTTCCCCAAATCCGTAGGTTGTGTAGCAAGTTTTACAACACTTTAGGACTTGGTGCAGGTCATTCCTCGCTTGGCGGAGGTGAAGCTTATTAACTACGTAGCATGTCGGCAGTGGATAAAACTTCGTATATGCACGCTAGCTTGTTTAACCTTTCACAAAAATATGCGGTTGTTTAAGTCCAGTGTGGCTTTACTGCTCGAAGGGCAAGCCATAGGCAGTCTTCTGAAAATCGTAGGCTACCTTAGTGCACTTGGTAGCAGCTTTAGATTCCCAGGGCAGCCGTCCATCGGATGTACTGCATAATGTGCCCCCTCCGTCTCTAGGGCCCGGTTCCTCGCGGATTAGGCCAAGGGACCCAAAATCCTTCAATTAGCTAAGCCTTGAAAAAGACCATTGTGGCTACTTCTAGGAATCCCGGCGCAAGCCATCGTGCATCTAGTTATACTAGGGCAGCCAGGCTCATCCACGTCTGGATATTCGGAGTGTAGATTTTATCCTCCCGTTTTGGAGAGCATGGTTGGTCCCTCTGGGGATGCAATTCCTGCGGTGAGTCCCTAAGAAAGGCGCGGTCTTCTTTTGAAGTGCAGGAATGATGAGTTGTTACAATCAAACCAAATTGTAAAAGAATTCCTTATTGAAAAACAAGTGAACGAATAACTTAATTCTAAAAGATTGCATAACAACTGGATAGTCCCCGGCTTGCGAGGTGGTGCCCGTTGAGCTGCTTGAGTCTTCGGGTCTTGATATAGTGGGAGATCACACATGGTACTTTCTTAAGTTATAGGCGTTCCACTACTTCTCGATCTCCTTGTCGTTCATAGTGGCGAGGGTGTAGTTATCCTTGCCCCCTACTCTGCTGATTTTGTAATGGCCTTCCCAAATGGGGTCCATCTTCTTTGATTTTTCTCTGCGGGCAGTGACGAAGGCCCTTCTTAGGACTAGATCTCCGGGTTGAAATTGGCGGATTCTGGCCCTTTTATTGTAACTAGAGAGGAGCTGCTGCTGGTAGGCTGCGATGCGGGTGATGGTCTGCTCGCGCCTCTCCTCTGCCAGATCTAGGTCTGTGGCCATCTCTTTACTGTTCTGTTCGACGTCTGGTAGTATGGTGCTGATGCTTGGCACGATGATGTTGGGAGGAATGATTGCTTCCGAACCAAACGCCAAAGAGAAAGGGGTTTCTCCAGTTGCTCATCTTTTGGTGGTGCGATACGCCCATAGACATCCGGGGAGTTCGTCTGGCCACTTGCCCTTTTTGTCGGTAAGGGATTTTTTGAGGCAGTCGATGATCGTTTTGTTGGAAGCTTCGGCTTGCCCATTGCCTTGTGGATACCTTGGTGTGGACATATGCTGCTTAATGCCATATCTTTGGAAGAATCTCGCCAGATCTTTGCCCACAAAGCCGTTATCGGTGACGATGGACTGAGGGATGCCAAAACGGCAAATGACGTTCCTCCATATAAAACGTTCTATGTCCGTTTGAGTTGTGGTCATCATGGGCTCTGCTTCTACCCATTTGGTGAAGTAATCGGTTGCCACGATCATCATGCCTTTGCCCCCAGTAGCGGGCTGCATAGGTCTTACCAGGTCGATTGCCCACTGCAGGAACGGCCAATGACTCGTCTGTGGGTGTAGCTCGCTGGCAGGCAGTGCTGGTACAGGCTTGTAACGTGGGCAGCGGTCGCATTTTTGTACTAACTCCTTAGCATCTTGATGCATGGTAGGCCAATAGTAGCATGCGTTAAGAGCCTTTTGTGCTAAAGATCGACCTCCAGAATGATTTCCACAAACGCCTTCGTGGATTGAACTTAGAACCTTCAAGTCATCGGGAGGCGCCAAACAACGGAGATGTGGTCCGGTGTAGGATCTTCGAATGAGAATGCCGTTCCACATGTAATAGCGCGCCGCCTTGGTTTGGAGTTTTCTAGACTCAAATCTTTCTGTGGGGAGTGTGCCGTTGACCAAGTAATATTTAATAGAACTTTGCCAATTTGGAGTTAGACTAACCTGTGACACTTCGGCTACTGGCTCTGTCTCTATGTTCGGCTTATCTAGGTATTCCACCAGAATATAGCGTTTTAGCTGGTGATCAAGGGTGGAGCCTAAGCCGGCTAGCGCATCTGCATGGGCATTTTCCGTCCGTGGAACTTGAGTGAGAGTGTAAGTCTGAAACGCCTCAAGTTGCTTGCGTACCTTCTCTAGATATTGTGCCATCCTTGGATGTTTTGCCGTGTATTCCCAGTAGCTTGGCTAGTAATTAGCTGAGAATCGGAGTAAATCGCAAGCTTCTTCATTGCTAAATCTTTTGCCATTCGGAGGCCTGCCAGTAGGGCCTCGTACTCTGCTTCATTGTTGGATGCCTTGAAGCCTAAAGTGATTGTCTGCCCAAGCATCGAGCCTTCTGGGGTGACGAGAACCACGCCTGCTCCCGAACCTTTGTAATTGGACGCGCCATCGACATTTAAATGCCAAAGATCTCCGTTGAGGGTAGCAGGGGAAGCTAAGGTGTGCTCAGCTGCTTTTAGGATGTTGTTAGGCTGCTCTGCTGCGTTACCTAGACTAGGTACAAATTTCGCTATAAAGTCTGCTAAGGCTTGGGCCTTTATTGCCGTACATGGTCGGATGACTAAACCATATTGGCCTAGTTCCAGCGCCCGCTTCATCACCCGTTGAGAAGCATCCGGACCATGTAAGATTGATGGTAGAGGATACTGAGTCATGACAATGACTGTATGAGCTTGAAAGTACGGTCTAAGTTTTCGAGCCGCAACAACTAGAGCCAAAATTAATTTTTCGATCTTCGGATATCTTGTTTCCGTATCGAGAAGAGCTTTAGAAGTGTAGAATACCGGTAGTTGGGCCCACAGCTCTTCTCGTATGAGGGCAGAGCTCACTGCTACTTCAGAGACTGCCAGGTAGATGTATAAATCCTCCGCAGCTTCCAGCTTGGATAGTAAGGGAGGCGATGTGAGATACCTCTTCAGATCTTGGAAGGCTTTTTCGCATTTTTCATCCCATTTGTCTCGTTGTGCCCACTTGATAGCTTTAAAAAAGGGCTTCCATCGATCGGTGGACCGCTAGAGAAAACGGTTTAGGGCAGCTGCTCGTCCGGTCAATCTTTGGATTTCTTTCAAGGTGGTTGGAGACTTCATTTCTAGAATTGCTCAGATTTGCTTGGGATGCGCTTCAATCCCTTGTTGGGTTACTAAGTACCCTATGAATCGGCCTGAAGATACTCCAAATGTGCACTTGGTAGGGTTTAGCTTCATTTTGTACTTTCTAAGGATGTTGAAGGTTTTTGCCAAGTTGCGAATGTGGTCTGACCGCTGCTTGCCTTTTACCATGATGTCGTCGACATAGACTTCCATGGTTACCCCAACTTGCTTCTTGAATATCATGTTTACTAGCCTTTGGTAAGTTGCTCCTGCGTTCTTGAGGCCAAAAGGCATGACCTTGTAGCAATAGGTACCTCGTTCGATCACAAACGCGATTTTTTCCTTATCGAGCTCGTACATGGCTATTTGGTTGTAGCCAGAGTAAGCGTCCAAGAAACTGAGCAGTTGGTTCCTAGAAGTTGAATCTACCAAAAGATCGATTCGGGGGATTGGATAAGGATCCTTTGGGCATGCCTTGTTGAGGTCGGTATAATGTACGCAAACCCTCCACTTGCCCTTCTCTTTCTTCATAACCAGCACGACGTTGGCGAGCCATGCCGAGTGTGCTACCTCTTCTATGAATCCGGCTTCCAATAACTTATCTATTTCTGCCTCGATGATAGCTACTCGTTCGGGTGCAAAATGCCTTCTTTTTTGGATCACCAGTTTAGCGGCGGGGTCAACGTGTAGCTTGTGGCAAGCCACCTTGGGGTCAATGCCGGGCATGTCGGATGGTGACCATGCGATGATGTCTCGGTTTTCTCTAAGGAAGGTAGTGAGTTTTCCTTCTCGGCTAGGCTTAGACGAGAGCCAATTCTAGCCGTCTTTTCCGGCTGCTGTGGAACGAGAATGATTTCTTCGGCGTCTTCCTCGGGTTTCCATCCTATCTCGTCTGCTTGAGCTCCATCTTCTTGATCCTCTCGCTGTAATTGCTATTTGGTAGCCTTATCATCTTTTTGGATTTTAGTGACCTCCACGGGGGTAAAGGTCTTCTTCTTTGACTCTTTCAACATTTGCATAGTGCATCATCGGGATGTGGCCTGGTTGGACTTAATTTCTCCAATTTCTCCTCCCAGGATGCGGAATCAAATTTTGTGGTACTTGACGGAAGTAACGGCATCTAGCTTGATCAACCAAGGTTTCCCAAGAATCCCATTGTAGGGAGATGGGTCATTTATGATCGTGAACGTCTGCTTTGAGACAACTGGCAGTGTTTTCACTTCAAGTGTGATTTGGCCGACGGTAGTTGAGGTGTGTCTGTTGAATCCAGTAAGTACCTCTGCTAGGCATACCATTGTGCTTTCCAGGCCCATTTTCTGAATGACTGAGAGTTGAAGTAGATTGACTGCACTTCCATTGTCAACCATCATTCGGTCAACTATAGCATGGGCTATTTGGACAGATATCACTAGTGCGTCGTCGTGTGGGAAGTCAACGCCTTCTGCATCTCGCTTAGTGAAGCCAATAATGGGTCCAAATAGTGTATCGGCTGCTTGGACTTGTGAAATCAGTAAAGCCTGCTGAATCTTCCTCTTTTTGGAATTTTTAGTGACCCCCAAGTGCTCGGATTCGGCGAAGATACCATTGATCCGAATTGTCTTGGTTGGCGGCTCCTCATCGTCATCGGCATTCCTTCTTGGTTGTGCTGCTGGCTTGTCCAAGTATCTATCGACCTTGCCTTCTTTCACGAGCTTCTCTAGATAGTTCTTCCAAGTGTAGCAACTGTCGGTTGTGTGACCAGGACCTCAGTGGAATGCACATTATTTGGTGTGGTCCAACCTGGAAGTATCTCCTTTTGATTGTTTTGGCAGCTTGAACCACAGTTCATTTTTTATGTCACGAAGGATTTGATGGATCGAAATTGAGAACTTTGAGTAATTCTTGGTTATTGGGCCTTCTTTAGTTGTAGGCCTATCCCTACGCTTGGCATTTTTCCTGCTATTGCTGGGCCACTTTCCATCTTCCTTTCTTTGAGCTGCTGCTAACTCTTTTTGAGGCTGCTCAGGCGCCTTTTCTGCCTGCCGAGTCTTATCCCAAAGTGCATGCTTTTCTGTTAGGGCGAAGGAATCTACTAGAGTCAAGTCTTCTTTCATGATCATCTCTCCGAATAGTGGATGGTCTGCTGAAAGACCTTTTTGAAAGGCTGCACTAGCTATTGAATCGTCGCGTTCAACGATCTTCGCCTTTTCAGCTTTAAACCTTTTTACGTAGTCGTTGAGCGACTCCTTTGGATTTTTCTTCACATTGAACAAGTGGTCGGGTTTTTTCTTGATCGAGCGATAAGATGAGTATTCTTTGGTGAAAACCAAGGAAAGAGCATCAAAATTCTGAATGGATTGTGGTGGCAAGGTGTGGAACCAATCTTGTGCCTTGCCTTGTAAAGGGGTGGCGAATATTTTGCACATAAGAGCGTCGTTGTTCCGGTAAAGGACCATCGCGCTTCGGTAGTGCTTCAAGTGCCTCTCTGGATCTTCATCTCCCTTGAAAGATGTAAAGTGCGGCATGCTAAACTTGCGTGGAGGCTCCGTCTGCTCGATTTCATCGACTACTTTGTTGCGTTGGAAATCATGCAATCGTTCGTTAAAGAGCATTTCTACCTCTTCTTGGATTTGTTGTTGTTGGGGTAGCAGAGCCCTTAGCTGCCCCTGGTCCGGCCTAGGTTGCTTTTCTGGACGCTCTACTTGTCTTTGCCTCGGCTGCCTAGCTAGCGAAGGATTTCTTCGCAGGCTGCTTGTTGAACTTGAGGCGGATCGAGTGGTCGCTTCTCTCCGTCCGTCACGCCGCATGCTCTGATGTGATGTGGAAAATGCTCCTTGCGGGCCTAACCGCAATTGAATGCTTTGCCTATAAGGTTGCTCATGTGGATTATCGGAGCGTGGCCCCAACCGTGAATGTATACTTGCCCGCGGGTCTAATCAAGAATGCACACTCCTCCGCGCGCTAAGACGAGAGTTTACGCTATCTCGGGGGCCTAATCGGGATTGTACACCGCCTGACTGCTCGGTTTGTGGTTGGTTGATTGGCTGCTTGCCAGGACGTCACCGGAAAGGTTCCTCATCTGCCCTTGTCCTACTTCGGGACACCTCGTCTGGGGCACGTTGGATCTCGGTGCGTTGCAAAACTTGATTCACCAAGGTTGTTTGTTGTGCGAGGGCGCTCGTCAACTCCATGACTTGTCGGGACAAGTGTTGCTCGCCACTCGGATTGGAAGAGCTTGGAAGGAATATACCTCCTTGAGTAGTGGAAGGGTGGTTGACTCCGAGCGCGAGATTTGAGTTGGGAAATGTCAAATCCGTGAAGAAATGTTGTGAAATTACCCCCGGCTCGACGGTTGGTCCAGATGGTTGAAATGGTCTTGAGCCGACTTGGGCTGCTTGGGAAACCATTGGAGCAGGCTGGGCTGCAGGGGCAGGCCTGGCCACGGGAGCAGGCTGCTCAATGCGTGATGCACGCGAGTGTAAGGCTTGGGCCGTGGCTTTGGTGACATGGGCCTTGAATGGCACGGCTTGAGCTTTCATTTGTGGCATGACTTGGGCCGTGGTAGTGGTGCCATGGACCTCGCCGCGGGTGGTCACCGCGGTGGTTGCCATGGTGGAGCCTTGTGGTGGTGGTCCCGCCCCCCCTAGAATCACATTCAATCTTATGGATCGCCGCAGTCCCATTTCTTGAATATTTGAATTTTCACTCGTGGAAATTTCTAAATTTCTAGCCATTGTATTTTTTTTCTTTTTTTGTTTATACGTTTTATCAAAGAACCTTTGCAAATAAAAAATTCTAATAATAAAAACGTATGAAAAAATACAAACGGACTAGAAATTAGAGAAAAAACCGTTTTTTGCGAGAGTCTTTTTCGAGTGTGGATTTCTTGCTCTCAATGAAAGCACCAATTTGTGGATGCAAATTTCTTCCTTCTTGATCTTGGACAATTTTGCACCTACAAAACAATTAGCACCTTAGGTCAAGGCAAAGAGTCTTACGCGCGCACGATGAATTAGGGGGGGGGGGACTTTGGCAGAAGAACCTCCGATGCCAAAGTAAGAATTTATGCGAGAAAGAGTGTTTAGAGAATTTTGGGATTTTTGCAAGAGAGTTGGAATGAAAGTTTTGTGAAAATGAGAGCCTATTTATAAGGTTAGGCCGGTCCACTTTGGAGAGAAAGTGACCGGCCATTAAGTGGGTTTTTTGGTTGAATTTTGGTTTAATTAGCCAATTTATTATGATTAATTGGCTAATTAAACATAAAGGGAATAAATTGGTGGTTATAGAATCAATTAGCTAGCTTAATTAGGGTAATAAAGAGGGAAAAAATAGAAAAGGTAGAAAGTAAAGGGGATGGCCGGCCTTTGACTGTTTTTTGGGGTTAAATTGGATATATTTTGCGGTTAATTGGATGACTTAATTGGTATTTAATGGATTAATTAGGTAATTAATCCATTAATTCACCAATTAACATAATTTTGGAATGAATATTTTGGATGTGACAGCCCGTCCTGGAAATTGTACTATTTGTTATCCTCGAATTTATGAAAGTACGAAACTACCCTTGAGCGTTGGATTGTATTTGAGTTTGGGCTAAGGTTACAGGCCCAAAAGTATGTTAGGTCCAATGAGATTAATTCCAATTTAGTGGGAACTAAAATTAGTTTAGAGTTGGAGTAGGGTTTTGTAGTAAATTTGGTTGAGGACCAATTGGAAACTAAACTTAGTTGTTGTTTGGATTGGTTGGTTGTGGGAGGACCACACACACACACATCCATCAGACAACCCTTCTCTATCTCTTCTCACTCTTCTCACTCTCGGACTCACACTCTCCCTCTCTCTGAAACTGTACAGATCGCACGCAAAAACACCCAAAACTTCACAAATCGAACCCGATCGTGGTACTGTTCACCAAATTTTTAATGAAGGTTTTTCTTTAAATTTTAAGCTCACAGGGAGCTTTAGAAGATCCTCACGAACCTCGGAGTGGTTCTTTGGTGAATTTTGGATGTCAGGAAGCCCAGATACGACGAGTTGCAGAGGTCACAGGATTTACGAGCTTGCTTCGACGTGATTTCGTGGAATTTGAAGCTTCAAATAGGTATAACGTGATTCTTTATATCCTAAGCTTCATTTTGGTGGTAATTTCGTAGGAAATGGTGAAGAAACGAGTGAGAATAGTGAGTTTAAAGTTTTACCCAGTTTTATGCGACGGCGACGGTCGCCGGAGTTCTGAGGAAGAAGACGAGCGAATATTCCGTCAAGTCTGACGGAATATTCTAACGGCGTCAGGTATCTTTAACAATTTCCGTTAGTTTTAACGAAATATTCCACTGAATATTCCTAACGACGTCACAGTTTTTGTTCGTGTGCCAGGCACGTGCCTGCGCATGGGTGGCGCGTCTGGCCGTGCCTTGGTAGGCGCGTGGGGCATCGAAAAATTATTCGAAAAATATGGGGATGTTTCTGAGGTTGTGTAGATCATTTTGGTATATTCACACACCTCAATTGAGCAATGTATGAGGAGTTATTTCCTAGTTTCGTTTAGGTGCTTTAAAATAACGTATTTATAGTTGTTTCTCACATAGGCGAGACTTATCCGGAGGACGAGCGTAGCCAGGCTAGGCACGGGGGCTACGATCCATCTACATACCAGTGAGTGGGCTTTTGGTTTTCCGTATATACCTATATACTAAGTATTTTTCCCAGAATATGCATTTTAAATGATTTTTAGCAATGAATTGCCATGCCAATATATTTCATACTATTGAATATGCATTATGAATTGTATGCGCATGATTGTTGGTGCTGCGAGCACTCAGGTAAGTTCGAGGTAAGATTATGTGTGGTTAATAAGAAGTTGAGTTATGAAAAGTATGATGAGATGCATCGAGAGCTCATTAACCTGCACCCCGGTGTTAGTGCTCCCGCCAAGGGTTAGGGCATCGTCTTTCACGTGATGTTCACCTCCCGCACCACATGCTCATCTTGGATCCAAGTTAGGTGCACAGTCCTGTCGTATAGACCACTTTCAGTGGGTTCGACTCGTAGGTGACCCGCGATCATTCGCACAGTCTTCACGTGATTGTAGCACTAGAGCGTATTGTTTTACACCCAGTCCTGTCGTATAGACCACTATAAGTGGGTTCGACTCATGTGCAGGCATGATTTATGAGCTAGAGTTCAGCTGACGAGCTGTTGCAGTTATTATTGCATATGGATTACTTACCTGATGATTTGATGGCATGGCATGGCATATTCATGATTTGCTTATATGTTTTGGAAGTTGATGATTTCAGTGGAGTTTTAGTATATGTATATACTATTTTCTGGGAAAGTATACAGGTTTTACGGCGAGGGGATATAAATGTTGTTTAAGAAATGATTTTTCGAAAAGCTTTGTTTTTGCCCACTCACGCTTTTGTTTTACGCCCCTCCAGGTATTAGGTAACTTTGCTGGTGGCTCACGAGGACATATCAGAGATTCTGACAGACATCACCTATGTAGGACCACCTTCGGGTGTTCTTTAACTAAGTACTTTTTATGCTTGACTGCACCTAGACTATTTACGCTCTGATTGTGTATTCACACTTATTTTCCGTTCTAGCACTCCTCGAAGTTTGGTTTTTATTCATTCATAATTCTATCTTTATTATTGCTTCCGCACTGTGCACATGGCTACGTCACCCTCACGTGACGCCCAGCATGCCTCGATCTCGGTCGGGGTGTGTCATTGGAGGTTACCTTGTAAAAGGGATTTGATGAGATGGATCTTGAATTGTTACCTTTTTCGGAGCATTTTTGACTTAGTTGAAGGATGATTGTCTGCTGCTCGCGCGTAGGAATCCCGGTGTGCCTCAAGGGTAGTTTGGTACTCTTCTACCAAGAAATCCACGTGTCGGCTTGTGATTATTTTTAGCTCCACACTTCCGATTACTGAATGTTGCTGGATTTTGAGCTTCAAATTTCAAATTTTAGGGTTTTTGGTTGGTTTACTGTGGAAGAATAACCGTTTTCAAATTTTAGTTATTTTCAAGGGTTGAGTTTGGTGGGAATTGTTTGTGCGAATTTAGAGGATGACAGTATTGTAAATATATGAAACTTTTAGCTGGCTGTGTAATTTTCCGTTTTTGGGCTTAGAGAATTCAGCCCGTGTTCAAATTTTAGGGTTTGTCCTTATTGTTAATATTTAAGCCATTTAAAGAAAACTTTAGAGTGGTTTTTATTAAAATAAAGTTCGGCCAAACCCGTTTCATTAAAGTTCCATTTTTAAATTACTTAATAATTTATTTTTAATGTGTTTTATAAATTTTTATCACACTCTTTGCCTATAGTATAATATAAAAATAAAAAAACAAATAAAACTTAATTTTTTTTAAAATTTGTATAGAATAATAATACAATAATATATATTTGATATACAATATATACATATACATTAGGACTATTGTATTTTATAGTAAGTTTTTTTAGCAGTTTAAAAAATTAAAATCATCAAAATAACATTTTTTTAACATGTCGAAATGGGTTACCCATGTGTAAACTTGTTAAGGACCGTTATTCTTATCGTGTGACCCGATAACGATCAGATTAGTTATCGCGTCAACCCGAAACCTATTATTTTTGCATTGTTTATGCATTGTATTAACGAGTCATGTAAGAAAGTGTCAGATCTAGCAGTAGCTGCAGCTCTAACGGGTTTAGTTGTTCCACATAAACTGTGGATTTTCCCATGCATGTATCCGACACATAGATGTGTTGAACTACAATTATAATTTGTTTCAAAGTGATATTAGTTTTTCCCACAATTATAATTCTAAATTACTTTTTTTTTATATTTATTGAACTACTGACTTATTTGAATCCTAATTAAATATTTTACTCCTAATCTTTGAGTTACTCAGAAAGCAATTCGCATGAAACTTAGTCACCGTTACGTGACATCAAGATTTTAAAATTTAATGTTATGTAAAAAAACTTGCACATAACTGTTGGAAATATGCCCTAAAACCAATCATATGATGATACTTTACGGACATTTCACATGTTAAACTAATCTAGTTTAATATAAAGGGAAAAGATTATTGTTTGAAGCTGTCTCATATAAATGTTATATGCTTAAACGATACGTCCAAGGAATATGTAATTGGGAGAATGTGATCTAAAGAAGTTAGATTCATGAAACCATTCTCTTTCGTATACATATCCTAAACGTTCTTGATCATAGGATTGCCAATTGGGCATTGACAGTCTGTTTACGCGCTATGTCTTCTCTTAGGGAGAGTGACTGGTCTCGAGTCATTGGTGTGACTGACACCAAGACAAGCATGTAGGTGCACAATAGAGAATGAGTCCACTGAACACGATCAACGAGGAGTTCTCATACTCATGTCACATGAGAACTCATGGTTGAGATAATGCAAAGTAGTCATTTGACCTGAGGCATCATAGTTGTCTTGTGGTTAGGTCCTTGATCTTCGACTATATTAAAGACACTCCGTCAGAGGATGTCCACGACATAGTTGGGGTCAAGCCACTTAGCCATGGAGGCAAGTGAATGCGCAACAAGGGATCTCTAACCTTCAAACCGTTTGAGGGAGATTACTCTATAATATGATTAAGAATCTCTGGTGAGTATGAATGAGATTTAGGAAGTCGTTCCAAATCACATTCAAGGTAATTATATAAGTAAGTGAATCACATTGTATAGCAGACATGAATAAACTATCAAACCAAACAATGTGGTCAAGAGTATTGTATTAGAGAAATACCGTATTGCATTGTAATCCTAAACTGAATAGGTTCTCCACGTCTTCTGATTAGCTTGGGTAGCCATGATATACTACTAGGTGTCACTCATGGTTTGGGGAAGCCCTAAAGGTGTATAATCACTAAAGGGAGAATTGAAAGTAAGTTTCAATTCACAATTGATTTGAAAGAGTTTTAATCGCCCACTGCCTCGCTAAAAGGAACCTAATGGATCGTACTCCGTGTAAGGTAGAGATTGAAGAAACAACAGAGTTGAGTAAGAACAATTAAATGATTTAATTGTATATGGCTAGGATTAATTAATATGTTGATTAAGCAAATGAATAAGTTCGTTATAGACCTCGGGTTAGTTTTGGGCCATAAGGCCCAATGTGATTTGAATGTCAAGTCCAATAACTCAAGTTGTACGACAACTTGAAACACAAAGGGCCTGAAAGCCCAAAGAACCCAATATGGCCGGCCATAAGAGTAAGGGGTAGTGAACTTGGCTTAATTGCAAGTTTGCCACTCCATTGTGAGGTGGTATAAAGGGCAACTTTATAGCCATTTCATCCTTAGGGTTTTCTTTGGAGAAAAGATGAGAACAAAAGCTCTCTTGACTCTCTAGGAGGCCGGCCACCTTGGAAGAGATTACTAGCATCTATCTCTTCCTAGGTCACTCATCTCTTTATCAATGCTCTCATTGGTGTGGAAAATTAGAGGTTCTCTATTTTGGGAACTTGGAGAATCCTTGCAACCATCCTCCTCCAAGAAATCCATGGAGCTAAGAAGCAAGGAATGAAGGCCGCCCTCTCCTTGGGTGATTAGCCTTTGCTTATGCAAAGAGGAATCCAAAAAGGTATAAGATTTCTCAACTCACTTTGTTCTTGAGTTGTTTCTTGGTTCACCTCACTCACTAGGTCTTGAATTTCATGGGTAAAGTTTTATTTTTGAGCGGGCATGATTCCGCCTTTAATTGCATGCATAGATGTTGCTCAAATGAACATGTTTTCACAAATATTCCCTTCAATAACAATGTATTATTACACAAAAAGATCATGTGACCGTAAACTCATATCATGTAAGTCCTCTTAATACATACTCTTATGATGGAATTTATTTGATGCTTGAGGAGGTCGTCAAACATGGAAAGGAATCCTCTTCGGATCTCTTCCTCATAATTCACCAAGTCCAGGCTTCCAGACCATTAATTTGATCCAACGACTACAAATAGGGACTCACTTTAAAAGATGTAATAACCTTAGCCGTTAGATCAAATTTCAATGACCTAAATTCCCAAACTTGATGGATTAGAAGGAAGAGATCCGGAGAAGATCCCTTTCCGTCAAACATAAAATAGTGTATATATGTCATGCCGGATGATATAAATCTGTTATACACCACAGGTGTTAGGCCTCTAGGGGTTTTTAGCAATGCCTACCCACTTTTAGTTATATTTCCAACAGCCGGCTCCACGCATGTTTAATTAAAACAAGGCTAAATTTTAGCTACGCCATCTATCACTTGATTTTAATTTTACTTTGCCTCTTGAAGGAAAATTTGTGAAAAACATGTTCATTTGAGCAACATCTATGGCATGCAATTAACATTTAAAGGCGGAATCATGCTTGTATGCACTCAAAACAAAACATTACCCATGAAATTCAAAGCCTAGTAGAAATGGTGAATCAAGACTCAACTCAAGAACAAAGTGAGTTGAGAAATCTTATACCTTTGTTGATTCCTCTTTGCATAAGCAAAGGCTAATCACCCAAGGAGAGGGCCTTCATTCCTTGCTTCTTAGCTCCATGGATTTCTTGGAGGATGGTGGTTGAAAGGATTCTCCAAGAGTCACCAAAGTTGGAGACCTCTAAGTTTCGACACCAAGGATGGTTGAGGAAGAAGATGAGTGACCATGGAGGAGTTAGATGCTAGTAAATCCCTCCATGGTGGCCGGCCTCCCTAGAGAGAAAGAGAGAGCCAAAAACTCTCATCTTTCCTCAAAGAAAACCCTAATGAAGAAAAAGCTATAAAGTCATATTTATACCTCCCTTCTTTGGAGTGGCAAACTTGTAATAAGTCCAAAACCCACTCCCTCTCTAGTATGGCCGGCCTCCCTATCATTAGTGGGTTAATTGCCCATTTTGTTTTAGTTGTCACACAACTTAAACCTTATGTGCCTTGTGGACCAAAACCATTTTGTGTCCCGAAACCCAAAACTAACTTAAGGCCTAAAATGAACCTTTCGTTCTAGATTAATTAACTTTTAATTAATCCTTGCCACATACAATTAAACTATTTAATTGTCCTTACTCATCTTCATTATATCCTTCAATCATTACCTTACACGGTGTGCGATCCATTAGGTTCCTCTTAGCGAGGCAGTGGGCGATTGTTACTCTTAACGATCGATTATGAATTGAAACATACTTTCAATTCTCTCTTAAATGATTATACATCTTTAGGGCTTCCACAAACCATGAGTGACACCTAGCAGTGTATCATGGCTACCCAAGCTAATCAGAAGAGGTGGAGAACCTATTCAGTTTAGGATTACAATGCAATACGGTCTTTCTCTAATACAATACTCTTGACCACATTGTTTGGTTTGATAGTTTATTCATGTCTACTATCCAACGTGATTCATTTACTTATATGATTACCTTGAATGTGATTTGGAACGACTTCCTCAATCTCATTCATACTCTGGCCAGAGATTCTTAATCATATCATAGAGTATTCTCCCTCAAACAGTTTGAAGGTTAGAGATCCCTTGTTGCGCATTCACTTGCCTCCATGGCTAAGTGGCTTAACCCCAACTATGCCGTGGACACCCTCTGACGGAGTGACTTTGACATAGTCAAAGATCAAGGACCTAACCACAAGACAACTGTGATGCCTCAGGTCAAATGACTACTTTGCATTATCCCAACCATGAGTTCTCATATGACATGAATATGAGAACTCCTCGTTGATCGCGTTCAGTGGACTCATTCTCTATCGAGCACCTACATACTTGTCTTGGTGTCATTCACACCAATGACTCGAGACCTGTCACTCTGCCTAAGAGAAGACATAGCACATACTGATATTAACGGACTGTCAATGCCCAATTGGCAATCCTATGATCAGGAAGATTTAGGATATGTATACAAAAGAGAATGGTCTCATGAATCTAACTTCTTTAGATTACATTCTCCTAATAGCATATTCCTTGGACTTATCGTTTAAGCATATAACATTTATATGAGACAGCTTGAAACAATAATCTTTGCCCTTTATATTAAACTAGATTAGTTTAACATGTGAAATGTCCGTAAAGTATCATCATATGATTGGTTTTAGGGCACATTTCCAACAATCTCCCACTTGCACTAGAGCCAATCAACTTGGTTATCAGTGATGATACCTCTTCTGAATTCATTTCAAAAATGGCTGAGTAGTAGGCCTAGACAATGGATATCTATATGTTATCCATAGAAGCAACCTTGAGAATAACGACGTCACCATTATACATGATTCTTAATCATGTGGTTTAGTCTCTCACTTGAGTTCGGATCTTGATGAGACCTTGATTCCCTGGCTTGAGCTATCGCCCCATTAGTGTCGTAGTGTCTGTACACTAGAGACACTTTCTGGTTGGAACCGAATAGAGAGTTCATAAATGAACTTTCCCATCCAAACAACATTGTTGTAAACTTCTATATGGCGATATATATTTTGCATTCATGGTAGAACACACTAAAGTCATTACTTGTAATGTTTCCACCCAAATATCTCTTTAGTCATAATAAAGAGATATCCTATTATCTCTTCATTCACAATGAAGAGACATCCAATGATGGATACTATATTAGATTCATAATCTAATACATTTACGCTTCCATTGCGTCACTTTAATTCTTCCTCATTCTTGAGGAATATATCCTTTAGTATTTCTTAAATACTTAAGGACCAACTTGACAGTTGCCATGGTTCTGATCCTGGGCTTGTACTGATATCATCTTGTACCGTTCTAGGTACAGCTCATATCAGTGTTTTTTTCATACAATATGAAATACGTAAATCGCCTTTATGCGTATGCATAAAGGATTCTAGTTACGCATTATGTTTCTTTGGGAGTCAAAGGGTACGTTCCCTTTGAGGAGAGCAACTTCCTAGTCTTACTAGAGTTGTCCTTTTGATTGAAGTTTATCATCATATAAAAACTTCCTAGCATCTTTTGTCTACCATTAGGTCTCGATATAATTCAATTATATCCTGAAATCGATCATTATAGATTTCCATCCTATGTATATAGACTATGTCTCCCATATACATTCTATCATTATAGAACGTTTTAAAGTCATAACTTTAACGAAGAAGAATTCCTTTCATTTCCAAAATTAATATATCAAATATATGTTCAAATTTAGGAATATGATTAACTCCCACTAATCTTTTGTAAACCTAGTAAACAAAAGATTCATTTACATCTTTATGAGAAATCAAACGATTTGATCTTTCTCTCATAAGATGCTTATAGTTCCCACTAGCTTGCTAAGATTCATGATGGATGGATCTCTACAACTTACAAGTATTATGATTTCTTGTTTTAGACATATATTATCAAGACTATCTTGATAATGGTTTCGGAAACCCATATTACGTCTAAACATTGAATCACTATTTAGTTGTACCTAGCAATCTTCGAATTAATTGAAACCAAGACTACATCAAGGATGATTTCTTCCAAGTCAACCAATCTTGTTCATTGTAGTCACCTTAAGCTACCAATTAGCCATGAAGGTTTCATTATTTCGGGTCAAATGGTATTGTACCATTTCCTTGAGTATATGTCATATATACACTCAATGTAGTCATAAGGATTTTCATTCTTATTTCTTTCGAATTAAGAGGTGTAACTCCATGACATAGTCGTAAAGTTCGAACCATTCAACTAAGACGGTTTATAAATCCTTCTCGACTACCTTGGAGCTAGTGGTGTGGGAACTAGGTTGTTATATTTGTTGATTATCATCTTGTATCTCAAAGAACCTATTCTTTGAATTCTATCTCTCGTTCATTTGCACTATGTTATGCAAATCCTAGTGTAGGATTATAATGAACTACCCAACAAACAACATTTGTTAGTTGGTTCATAGAAGTGATATCCAAAAGTTAATTTAAGGATATCCCACAAGATTGTTCTATAACAAATATTGCTAATTAGCACATAACCTCAAGTCTTAACACGATTAAGACTTGTCTTTCTTTCCAACTACATCATATGGAGTTATGAAGCGTTTTGGAAGATTTTCTAATTGACAATCATATTGACTTAGAAATATATATCCTATATATGGGTAATTGATAACATCCAATGAACTAAATCTTATTCGAGTTCGTTCTTCTCCCAATGGAGAAATACATTATCTTATGATGCTACATTCCTTGATATCTTTCAAGGAAACTCATCTAAAGTGTTAGTTTTCCTTGGATCAAATCTAAGGAGTAAATACTTTAGACGTCTTACTCATCAACTTACATTCTTGAATTCTTTGAAACCTTTTGCAAAGTATTCGAACTTGTATTTATTCAAAATAAACAATAGTCCAACCGAGAGCGATCTTCGATGAATGTCATCCAACATGAGTAGTATTATGTTGTGGACATGTGCCACTAACATGTAAGTGAATTAACCTCAATAACTTAGTGCTTCTTTCTTCTTTCCAAAAGAATAAAGATTCGAACATTTCGCCTCTATACAATTTTAACAAGAAGGCATCGGATCCGGATCTAACAATCCAAAGCATCCATATATGACCAACTCGTAATTTATGTTTTAGAGGTGTCACAACTCAGTGGGATTAGTCACTACCTTGCAACCTTTTGGGTTTTAAGCATCGTTATATTCTAAACAGTTAACACTACCACATTATCTCTACTATAGAGACAACAATCAGATTACAATAATCCAATCATTCATAAAGAACAATTGTTTTGTCAAACAAAACATTCATCTATCACCTAACGTTATAGTGACGGAATTAAGTTCCTTCAAATTGGAATGTAAAGACAATCTTTGTTTTTCCAATTTCTTTGGTAGTTCATATGAGGAAGTAAGTACTATCTGCTTTCGCAGAGATCATTATTTGATTCACGTTCCGAATGTGAAGTACTTTCTCTTCTCTCATTAATCTTCTACTTCTTGTTAGCAACACTTTTACAACGATTGTAAAACATAGTTACTAATACGGAATCAAACATTCAAGTAGAAGAACCAACTATTTTGAACTTATTCAAGAACATTTTACAACACCTTCGAAAAGTGTGTTCTTGACACTTGCAAGACATTTCTTGCAAATACCCCTTCCAATGTCCATCCTTTCATAAAGAAAGTTTGTTCGTTGGAGTTTTTAGCTTTCTTCATTTGACTTCTCCATTGACTACAATAGTCATGGTCCCTAAACTCCCACTATCTCTCTTGAAACTTATTTCAATCGTTTTATACACATCAAACGATTTGGAGAGCGTGTGGTTATTGTTCACTATATAGTTTACAATAAACTTAGTGAACCTTTTGGATAGGGACTCAAAGGTGAAGTCCTTGCCTAGTTTCCGTCTCTAGAAGTGGTTTAACACTTCAACATTCAATGATTCAAAAATCATCATAAGTCCATGTTGATGGACTATTTTTGTCAACCAACCATTATGTTCTAAACATAAATACAAACTATTAAGAGTTGTTCAAGGCAACTCTCATTTCTTCATACAATAATTTGTAAGTGAAGAATCATGGCACATAAAGTGTCCATGCCCTTGTGCTTACTTCTCAAGTTCTTTGTTCATGTAACAAAGAAACAAGCACTAGTGTTTGTGTTAACTAAGGGTTGTTCAAAGCAACTCTTATTTCTTCATACAACAATTTGTAATTGAAGAATTATGACACTAAAAGTGTTGTCCTCTTTATGATAGACTTTTCTAACATATTTTTCCAATGATACATTATCAATAGGAAGATTGCGAGGATGAGACTACTTAGGTACAAATACAATCCATTCAAGACATTCTATGGGATTGAGGTACCAAGTCCGGAAACTAAAGCCTTCGGCTTTTCTTTGTCAAGTATTGGATAGCGTTTGCAAATATATCGGTAAATAAATACATAACGAATATAAATTGATTGAATTTTTAAGCCATTTGATCCGGGTCTTTTAAATCAAATAGCACCACCCACTATTTTGGCAAATTCCATATCCCTCATCGGAATTCGAGAGTTTTGGAGGAAACTCTTAGTAGGGTATGGGAGGCTCACTATTACCAAGCCCACCTCACAATGATATGATGTTGGCTAGCATTAATAATAATGAGAGAGTACGCTTACTCATTTGCATCTCTTGCAAGTACCCATCTTATTTGGCCTCTAGAGAATGAAGCCTCACAATGATATGATGTTGGCTCCATTGCACTTAGTTAAGTCATTCCCACCATGCAAGTTCGGGTAGGGGTTCAAGAACAACCTCACAATGATATGATGTTGATCATTCTCGTTGCCTACCTTCACAACATCATGTATGCATATAGAACTCCTCTTGAGTGTAAGCACGCACTTTGTACTCCCCCATGATAGGGTGAAGTCGGTGTACGAGTCACAAACGATTGGAGCCTACCACGGTGGAAGGCCACGAAAGAGTGTTCAAAGCACTCTCACGCTTGTCAACTTAATAATGGTTTGTTGAGGGTTTTAGGTCTCATCACATATAAGCATGCATTTTAATCACATTAAAACAATTCGGTCCTATTACAACTATTGGTCCATGTGATTGATTTAGTTGTATATAATACTCCCACTATGCTTGTAAAACGGTTTTTAAAGCAAGAGTATATGTTACTACTAACGTAAGTTTTGCATTCATTGATGGACTATATAGTTGCCTTAGGGCCTTAGGATGACTATGAACCTTTGATTGGATCCAACACGAGCCTAGTGTTGGATCTCGGTCTAGGGATGGTGATTGATTTTAGTTACGCGTTTAATCACATTAAGGCGTGTTTTCTTATTGGGCATTGGACCCTCTACTCCAATTTCATGCATATCAAATAAAACAAGAAATGAGTACTTCAAAGTAAAGAAGAGCTTATGCTCTTTTACAACATTTGATCAAAACAAATTACTTTAAAGTAAAGAAGAGCTTATGCTCTTTTACAACATTTGATCATATCAAATTACAACCAAAATCTAATCTACACATTCCCATGGTTCAAACAAATTTGAGACGGCCTTTCACATAGCTCAATTATCGTAGGCTTAGGTTCATAATCACCCTTTCTTTAATTAATTAACACTTTAACTAATTAAACTTGAATGCAACATTATCATTTGGTTTTTGTATCCATAGAATTGATTTAATAGGAGCTAAATGAAATGAAAATCCAATTCTCATTTAAAGAGACAAAACCATTTTGTTCTCAACCTAATTTGGGCCAAGAGCAATAACCTCAACCATTGGGCTATATTGCAAAAACACAAACTTTTGAGGTCACTTTGTAAAAACACAAAAGTCCACTACTTCATGTAATTACAACTAGAACCCAAAAATTTCAACAAATACATAAACTTCATTAAAGGAGCAAAACAATTTGTCCTTTAGTGATTTTGGGCCTTTACGTAAAAACGTAAACTTTCGGGTCAAAGTACAAATACACAAAAGTATCAAAATTTTATGTAATTGCATAAAAGCCCCAAAAGTACCCTACTTGTAGGGTTGGCCGGTTTTGGTAGGTGAGAGTGGTGTCAAAATTTTTGAATTTTTCAACAAAGTGAAAGGTGATGGGTTGGTTTGAAAAAGTGCTTTCCATAAAACATGCTTCCATGAAACATGGGAAAGTAAAGTGTTGTAAGAAAAAGGTATGATTTGAAAAGTTGAAAAGGTATGGGTGTGTAAGAAAAGTACATACCTAGTGATGATTAAAATCATACCATCATTTCAAAAAACAAAACTTTATGTCAACAACCAAAAACTTTTAATCAAAATACCCAACCTTTTTGTTCTTGCCAAGAACATAACAAGAACAATGAAGAACATCCATGAAAACCCATAAGAGTTCCATGAACATTTTTCATCCAAAGACATCCCAAAAACTCTCAAACTTAAAGGAAATAGCATATTACCATACTAGGGTACTTAGGGGTTCCTAATGTCACTTTAAAACATTTTTAACAAGACAAACATGAACCCAAAAATCCACCCCTTGGATTTGGCCGAATTTCCTAAAAAACATGGCACCAAATTTTAGCTCCAAAATTCATGCTCTTATGAACTACATCTACAACATTTGAGATGGCAAATTTTCTAGCAAAATTTACATTTCAAGAAGCAAGAATAAAGCTTGTAACAATTACAACATTTAAATCAAAGACTATGAACAACAAAACCCAAAAGGATTCACCAACTACTAGACCTAGGCTCTGATACCACTTGAAGGAAAATTTGTGAAAAACATGTTCATTTGAGCAACATCTATGGCATGCAATTAACATTTAAAGGCGGAATCATGCTTGTATGCACTCAAAACAAAACATTACCCATGAAATTCAAAGCCTAGTAGAAATGGTGAATCAAGACTCAACTCAAGAACAAAGTGAGTTGAGAAATCTTATACCTTTGTTGATTCCTCTTTGCTAAGCAAAGGCTAATCACCCAAGGAGAGGGCCTTCATTCCTTGCTTCTTAGCTCCATGGATTTCTTGGAGGATGGTGGTTGAAAGGATTCTCCAAGAGTCACCAAAGTTGGAGACCTCTAAGTTTCGACACCAAGGATGGTTGAGGAAGAAGATGAGTGACCATGGAGGAGTTAGATGCTAGTAAATCCCTCCATGGTGGCCGGCCTCCCTAGAGAGAAAGAGAGAGCCAAAAACTCTCATCTTTCCTCAAAGAAAACCCTAATGAAGAAAAAGCTATAAAGTCATATTTATACCTCCCTTCTTTGGAGTGGCAAACTTGTAATAAGTCCAAAACCCACTCCCTCTCTAGTATGGCCGGCCTCCCTATCATTAGTGGGTTAATTGCCCAGTTTGTTTTAGTTGTCACACAACTTAAACCTTATGTGCCTTGTGGACCAAAACCATTTTGTGTCCCGAAACCCAAAACTAACTTAAGGCCTAAAACGAACCTTTCGTTCTAGATTAATTAACTTTTAATTAATCCTTGCCACATACAATTAAACTATTTAATTGTCCTTACTCATCTTCATTATATCCTTCAATCATTACCTTACACGGTGTGCGATCCATTAGGTTCCTCTTAGCGAGGCAGTGGGCGATTGTTACTCTTAACGATCGATTATGAATTGAAACATACTTTCAATTCTCCCTTAAATGATTATACATCTTTAGGGCTTCCACAAACCATGAGTGACACCTAGCAGTGTATCATGGCTACCCAAGCTAATCAGAAGAGGTGGAGAACCTATTCAGTTTAGGATTACAATGCAATACGGTCTTTCTCTAATACAATACTCTTGACCACATTGTTTGGTTTGATAGTTTATTCATGTCTACTATCCAACGTGATTCATTTACTTATATGATTACCTTGAATGTGATTTGGAACGACTTCCTCAATCTCATTCATACTCTGGCCAGAGATTCTTAATCATATCATAGAGTATTCTCCCTCAAACAGTTTGAAGGTTAGAGATCCCTTGTTGCGCATTCACTTGCCTCCATGGCTAAGTGGCTTAACCCCAACTATGCCGTGGACACCCTCTGACGGAGTGACTTTGACATAGTCAAAGATCAAGGACCTAACCACAAGACAACTGTGATGCCTCAGGTCAAATGACTACTTTGCATTATCCCAACCATGAGTTCTCATATGACATGAATATGAGAACTCCTCGTTGATCGCGTTCAGTGGACTCATTCTCTATCGAGCACCTACATACTTGTCTTGGTGTCATTCACACCAATGACTCGAGACCTGTCACTCTCCCTAAGAGAAGACATAGCACATACTGATATTAACGGACTGTCAATGCCCAATTGGCAATCCTATGATCAGGAACGTTTAGGATATGTATACAAAAGAGAATGGTCTCATGAATCTAACTTCTTTAGATTACATTCTCCTAATAGCATATTCCTTGGACTTATCGTTTAAGCATATAACATTTATATGAGACAGCTTGAAACAATAATCTTTGCCCTTTATATTAAACTAGATTAGTTTAACATGTGAAATGTCCGTAAAGTATCATCATATGATTGGTTTTAGGGCACATTTCCAACACCTCTTATAACTTGAATGTCACATCCCGGCCCGGGCTCCACCACCACAACTCGAGCTCGACTCCATCGTAGCACGATATTGTCCGCTTTGGGCCCCGACCACGCCCTCACGGTTTTGTTTCTGGAAACTCACGCGAGCAGAACTTCCCAGTGGGTCACCCATCCTGGGAATGCTCTGGCCCATTCTCACTTAACTTCGGAGTTCCTACGGAACCCGAAGCTAGTGAGCTCCCAAAAGGCCTCGTGCTAGGTAGAGATGGGAATATACATATAAGGCTTACAAGATCCATACCCCTGGGCGATGTGGGATCTTACAATCCACCCCCCCTTAGGGGCCTGACGTCCTCGTCGGCACACTTCCGACCAAGGATTGGCTCTGATACCAAATTGTCACATCCCGGCCCGGGCTCCACCACCACAACCCGGGCTCGACTCCATCGTAGCACGATATTGTCCGCTTTGGGCCCCGACCACGCCCTCACGGTTTTGTTTCTTGGAACTCACACGAGCAGAACTTCCCAGTGGGTCACGCATCCTGGGAATGCTTTGGCCCATTCTCGCTTAACTTCGGAGTTCCTACGGAACCCGAAGCCAGTGAGCTCCCAAAAGGCCTCGTACTAGGTAGAGATGGGAATATACATACAAGACTTACAAGATCCATAGCCTTGGTCGATGTGGGATCTTACATTGAAAGTTGTCATTCTACTCTCTAGAACTCAAAATTTACTTTACTTTGCCTTGGAACTCAATTTTGATCTCAATTTGCCCCCTGAAACTTAAAAGTCATCATTTTATTTTATAAAACTCAAAATTCGCTCCACATTAGCTTAATTTTGTTAATTTTGTTATGTGGGGTTTGATTTGGGTGCACCAGGCTAATCAATTTCTTTTTATTATTTCATCTCTTCAATTTCGTTTAAACTGAATATTTTAAGATTGTTGAATGTTAACACATAGTGGAGATTTATAATTAGATTAACTGGCACATATGTGATTGTCTTATTAGCTGGTGAGTCTCATATATGTTTCAGGGACGACTTTTGAGTTTCAGGGAGAAGAGAGGATCCACAAGTCAAAATAAAACGAATGTTGAATTTTAAAAAGTAAAATAATAACTTTTTAGTTACAGATGACAAAATGACATCAAATTCGAGTTCTATAAATATAGCAAAAAAATAAGTGTTAAAACAATCAAATGGAAACCAAAACCACGAAACTATGAAACCACTCGCACTAAATAAATAAATAAATAAAATAATGAAATATTGAAAGAATAGTGAGCCCCCCACTAACCTGTAAGCCTTATCCACTTCTGTTAGCATCTCAAGTTCATTCCCTATAAATAATTGCCCCCGACAAGCAACATTATATCGTCACTCAAATCATCAACAAAGTGTCAACAATTTCAGAGCAAGTTAAGAGAAAGCGAGATAGATTGGAAATGGCAGATATTGCAATTTTGGTATCTGAAGAGTATCAGAGAAGGGTGAAGAAAGGAAGAAGGGATGATGATAATCATCACCAGCAGCTAAAGAGTGAGTTGGCTTCTTGTGTTTCGGTTTTAGCTCAAACCCTCCAATGGCTTCTTCTCTGCTTAATTGAATCCAACGGAATCCTCTTCCACCTGCTTCTCAATCTTCTTTTCTTTTAATCACTTTTCCTGCTGTACATGTAAAATGATATCAACTTTCTTTTTCCTTTAATCATCTGCACAAAGTTTGTTTTGTTTTTCTTCTTCTTCTTCATGTTGTTAATTAACTTCAGTTTTTGAAAATTCAGATCACTTGTACACAGTTAATTATCCATTTGATTGGTGCCATGATCAATTCATTTTTTTATGGAACAAAAAGATACTAAAGCGTCTTAAGATTTGGATGAATATTTTACAAAGTGAACGATCCAGATTATGAGAAAAAATTATTGTAGAGTCGTGTTCGGGCTAGATTTGCCCCTTGCATAGCTCCCTTCGTCTTGCTCGTCGGGTAAGGTTTGTTGCTTGGCCTTTTGCAAAAGAAGTTTGTTATTAGTTTGAATGGTTTTTTGAGGGCTTACAATCAAAGCTAATATAAGTCTAAGTGTGCCACTGTTCTTTTATTTAACATATTGTTTTATTGGTTGGTGTGCTCCACAGATTCCCTCATGTACTTTAGCCATTACTCTCATTGACTTTTCTTGACTCAAGCATCTCAACAAAAGCCCATCTGGGGTTTTCCTCAACAGAATTTCTCCCCACATAACAAATTTAGTTGCCCGTTGTCTGGTTCTCTTGGAAGTAGGGAAAGAGGAATTTTTTGAAGGAAAATTTGTGAAAAACATGTTCGTTTGAGCAACATCTATGGCATGCAATTAACAATTAAAGGCGGAATCATGCTTGTATGCACTCAAAACAAAACATTACCCATGAAATTCAAAGCCTAGTAGAAATGGTGAACCAAGACTCAACTCAAGATCTAAGAGAAAGAGTTGAGTAACTTTATACCTTTGAAGTACCTCTTTGCTTAGCAAAGGTTAATCACCCATGTGAGGGCCTTCTTCCTTTGTCACCTTGCTCCTTGGCTCCATGGATGAAGGTGGAAGAACTTTGCTTCTTGGATCCATGCCTTCTTGGATGTGGATGGAGGAATAGGTTTCTCCAAAAGTCACCAAAGTTGGAGACCTCTAAGTTTCGACACCAAGGATGGTTGAGGAAGAATATGAGTGACCATGGAGGAGTTAGATGCTAGTAAACTCCCCCATGGTGGCCGGCCTCCCTAGAGAGAAAGAGAGAGCCAAAAACTCTCATCTTTCCTCAAAGAAAACCCTAATGAAGAAAAAGCTATAAAGTCATATTTATACCTCCCTTCATTGGAGTGGCAAACTTGTAATAAGTCCAAAACCAACTCCCTCTCTAATCATGGCCGGCCTCTCTATTGTTAGTGGGTTAATTGCACATTTTGTTTTAGTTGTCACACAACTTAAACATTATGTGCCTTGTGGACCAAAACCCTTTTGTGTCCCGAAACCCAAAACTAACTTAAGGCCTAAAACGAACCTTTCGTTCTAGATTAATTAACTTTTAATTAATCCTTGCCACATACAATTAAACTATTTAATTGTCCTTACTCATCTTCATTATATCCTTCAATCATTACCTTACACGGTGTGCGATCCATTAGGTTCCTCTTAGCGAGGCAGTGGGCGATTGTTACTCTTAACGATCGATTATGAATTGAAACATACTTTCAATTCTCCCTTAAATGATTATACATCTTTAGGGCTTCCACAAACCATGAGTGACACCTAGCAGTGTATCATGGCTACCCAAGCTAATCAGAAGAGGTGGAGAACCTATTCAGTTTAGGATTACAATGCAATACGGTATTTCTCTAATACAATACTCTTGACCACATTGTTTGGTTTGATAGTTTATTCATGTCTACTATCCAACGTGATTCATTTACTTATATGATTACCTTGAATGTGATTTGGAACGACTTCCTCAATCTCATTCATACTCTGGCCAGAGATTCTTATCATATCATAGAGTATTCTCCCTCAAACAGTTTGAAGGTTAGAGATCCCTTGTTGCGCATTCACTTGCCTCCATGGCTAAGTGGCTTAACCCCAACTATGCCGTGGACACCCTCTGACGGAGTGACTTTGACATAGTCAAAGATCAAGGACCTAACCACAAGACAACTGTGATGCCTCAGGTCAAATGACTACTTTGCATTATCCCAACCATGAGTTCTCATATGACATGAATATGAGAACTCCTCGTTGATCGCGTTCAGTGGACTCATTCTCTATCGAGCACCTACATGCTTGTCTTGGTGTCATTCACACCAATGACTCGAGACCTGTCACTCTCCCTAAGAGAAGACATAGCACGTACTGATCTTAACGGACTGTCAATGCCCAATTGGCAATCCTATGATCAGGAACGTTTAGGATATGTATACAAAAGAGAATGGTCTCATGAATCTAACTTCTTTAGATTACATTCTCCTAATAGCATATTCCTTGGACTTATCGTTTAAGCACATAACATTTATATGAGACAGCTTGAAACAATAATCTTTGCCCTTTATATTAAACTAGATTAGTTTAACATGTGAAATGTCCATAAAGTATCATCATATGATTGGTTTTAGGGCACATTTCCAACAATCTCCCACTTGCACTATAGCCAATCAGCTTGGTTATCAGTGATGATACCTCTTCTGAATTCATTTCAAAAATGGCTGAGTAGCAGGCCTAGACAACGGATATCTATATGTTATCCATAGAAGCAACCTTGAGAATAACGACGTCACCATTATACATGATTCTCAATCATGTGGTTTAGTCTCTCACTTGAGTTCGGATCTTGATGAGACCTTGATTCCCTGGCTTGAGCTATCGCCCCATTAGTGTCGTAGTGTCTGTACACTAGAGACACTTTCTGGTTGGAACCGAATAGAGAGTTCATAAATGAACTTTCCCATCCAAACAACATTGTTGTAAACTTCTATATGGCGATATATATTTTGCATTCATGGTAGAACACACTAAAGTCATTACTTGTAATGTTTCCACCCAAATATCTCTTTAGTTATAATAAAGAGATATCCTATTATCTCTTCATTCACAATGAAGAGACATCCAATGATGGATACTATATTAGATTCATAATCTAATACATTTACGCTTCCATTGCGTCACTTTAATTCTTCCTCATTCTTGAGGAATATATCCTTTAGTATTTCTTCAGTACTTAAGGACCAACTTGACAGTTGCCATGGTTCTGATCCTGGGCTTGTACTGATATCATCTTGTACCGTTCTAGGTACAGCTCATATCAGTGTTTTTCATACAATATGAAATACGTAAATCGCTTTTATGCGTATGCATAAAGGATTCTAGTTACGCATTATGTTTCTTTGGGAGTCAAAGGGTACGTTCCCTTTGAGGAGAGCAACTTCCTAGTCTTACTAGAGTTGTCCTTCTGATTGAAGTTTATCATCATATAGAAACTTCCTAGCATCTTTTGTCTACCATTAGGTCTCGATATAATCCAATTATATCTTGAAATCGATCATTATAGATTTCCATCCTATGTGTATAGACTATGTCTCCCATATACATTCTATCATTATAGAACGTTTAAAGTCATAACTTTAACGAAGAAGAATTCCTTTCATTTCCAAAATTAATATATTAAATATATGTTCTAATTTAGGAATATGATTAACTCCCACTAATCTTTTGTAAACCTAGTAAACAAAAGATTCATTTACATCTTTATGAGAAATCAAACGATTTGATCTTTCTCTCATAAGATGTTTATAGCTCCCACTAGCTTGCTAAGATTCATGATGGATGGATCTCTACAACTTACAAGTATTGTGATTCCTAGTTTTAGACATATATTATCAAGACTATCTTGATAATGGTTTCGGAAACCTATATTACGTCTAAACATTGAATCACTATTTTGTTGTACCTAGCAATCTTCGAATTAATAGAAACCAAGACTACATCAAAGATGGTTTCTTCCAAGTCAACCAATCTCCTTGATTGTAGTCACCTTAAGCTACCAATTAGCTATGAAGGTTTCATTATTTCGGGTCAAATGGTATTATACCATTTCCTTGAGTATATGTCATATATACACTCAATGTAGTCATAAGGATTTTCATTCTTATTTCTTTCGAATTAAGAGGTGTAACTCCATGACATAGTCATAAAGTTCAAACCATTCAACTAAGACGGTTTATAAATCCTTCTCGACTACCTTGTAGCTAGTGGTGTAGGAACTAGGTTGTCATATTTGTTGATTATCATCTTGTTTTTCAAAGAACCCATTCTTTGAATTCTATCTTTCGTTCATTTGCTTTATCTTAGGCAAATCCTAGTGTAGGATTCCAATGAACTACCCAACAAACAACATTTGTTAGTTGGTTCATAGAAGTGATATCCAAAAGTTAATTTAAGGATATCCCACAAGATTGTTCTATAACAAATATTGCTTATTAGCACATAACCTCAAGTCTTAACACGATTAAGATTTGTCTTTCTTTCCAACTACATCATATGGAGTTATGAAACATTTTGGAAGATTTTCTAATTGACAATCATATTGACTTAGAAATATATATCCTATATATGGGTGATTGATAACATCCAACGAACTAAATCTTATTCGAGTTCGTTTTTCTCCCAATGGAGAAATTCATTATCTTATGATGCTACATTCCTTGATATCTTTCAAGGAAACTCATCTAAAGTGTTAGTTTTCCTTGGATCAAATCTAAGGAGTAAATACTTTAGACGTCTTACTCATCAACTTACATTCTTGAATTCTTTGAAACCTTTTGCAAAGTATTCGAACTTGTATTTATTCAAAATAAACAATAGTCCAACCGAGAGCGATCTTCAGTGAATGTCATCCAACATGAGTAGTATTATGTTGTGGACATGTGCCACTAACATGTAAGTGAATTAACCTCAATGACTTTGTGATTCTTTCTTCTTTCCAAAAGAATAAAGATTCGAACATTTCGCCTCTATACAATTTTAACAAGAAGGCATCGGATCCGGATCTAACAATCCAAAGCATCCATATATGACCAACTCGTAATTTATGTTTTAGAGGTGTCACAACTCAGTGGGATTAGTCACTACCTTGCAACCTTTTGGGTTTTAAGCATCGTTATATTCTAAACAGTTAACACTACCACATTATCTCTACTATAGAGACAACAATCAGATTACAATAATCCAATCATTCATAAAGAACAATTGTTTTGTCAAACAAAACATTCATCTATCACCTAACATTATAGTGACGGAATTAAGTTCCTTTTCAAATTGGAATGCAAAGACAATCTTTGTTTTTCCAATTTCTTTGGTAGTTCATATGAGGAAGTAAGTACTATCTGCTTTCCCAGAGATCAATATTTGATTCACGTTCCGAATGTGAAGTACTTTCTCTTCTCTCATTAATCTTCTACTTCTTGTTAGCAACACTTTTACAACGATTGTAAAACATAGTTACTAATACGGAATCAAACATTCAAGTAGAAGAACCAACTATTTTGAATTTATTCAAGAACATTTTACAACATCTTCGAAAAGTGTGTTCTTGACACTTGCAAGACATTTCTTGCAAATACCCCTTCCAATGTCCATCCTTTCATAAAGAAAGTTTGTTTCCTTGGAGTTTTTAGCTTTCTTCATTTGACTTCTCAATTGACTACAATAGTCACGGTCCCTAAACTCCCACTATCTCTCTTGAAACTTATTTCAATCGTGTTATACACATCAAACGATTTGGAGAGCGTGCGGTTATTGTTCACTATATAGTTTACAATAAACTTAGTGAACCAATTGGATAGGGACACAAAAGTGAAGTCCTTGCCTAGTTTCCGTCTATAGAAGTGGTTTAACACTTCAACACTCAATGATTCAAAATCATCATAAGTCCATGTTGATGGACTATTTTTGTCAACCAACCATTATGTTCTAAACATAAATACAAACTATTAAGAGTTGTTCAAGGCAACTCTCATTTCTTCATACAACAATTTGTAAGTGAAATTTCATGGCACATAAAGTGTCCATGCCCTTGTGCTTTCTTCTCAAGTTCTTTGTTCATGTAACAAAGAAACAAGCACTAGTGTTTGCGTTAACTAAGGGTTGTTCAAAGCAACTCTTATTTCTTCATACAACAATTTGTAATTGAAGAATTATGACACTAAAAGTGTTGTCCTCTTTATGATAGACTTTTCTAACATATTTTTCCAATGATACATTATCAATAGGAAGATTGCGAGGATGAGACTACTTAGGTACAAATACAATCCATTCAAGACATTCTATGGGATTACGGTACCAAGTCCGGAAACTAAAGCCTTCGGCTTTTCTTTGTCAAGTATTGGATAGCGTTTGCAAATATATCGGTAAATAAATACATAACGAATATAAATTGATTGATTTTAAGCTATTTGATCCGGGTCTTTAAGTCAAATAGCACCACCCACTATTTTCGGCAAATTCCATATCCCTCATCGGAATTCGAGAGTTTTGGAGAAAACTCTTAGTAGGGTATGGGAGGCTCACTATTACCAAGCCCACCTCACAATGATATGATGTTGGCTAGCATTAATAATAATGAGAGAGTACGCTTACTCATTTGCATCTCTTGCAAGTACCCATCTTATTTGGCCTCTAGAGAATGAAGCCTCACAATGATATGATGTTGGCTCCATTGCACTTAGTTAAGTCATTCTCACCATGCAAGTTCGGGTAGGGGTTCAAGAACAACCTCACAATGATATGATGTTGATCATTCTCGTTGCCTACCTTCACAACATCATGTATGCATATAGAACTCCTCTTGAGTGTAAGCACGCACTTTGTACTCCCCCATGATAGGGTGAAGTCGGTGTACGAGTCACAAACGATTGGAGTCTACCACGGTGGAAGGCCACGAAAGAGTGTTCAAAGCACTCTCACGCTTGTCAACTTAATAATGGTTTGTTGAGGGTTTTAGGTCTCATCACATATAAGCATGCATTTTAATCACATTAAAACAATTCGGTCCTATTACAACTATTGGTCCATGTGATTGATTTAGTAGTATATGATACTCCCACTATGTTTGTAAAACGGTTTTTAAAGCAAGAATATATGGTACTACTGACATAAGCTTTGCATTCATTAATGGACTATATAGTTGCCTTAGGGCCTTAGGATGACTATGAACCTTTGATTTGATCCAACACGAGCCTAGTGTTGGATCTCGGTCTAGGGATGGTGATTGATTTTAGTTACGCGTTTAATCACATTAAGGCGTGTTTTCTTATTGGGCGTTGGACCCTCTACTCCAATTTCATGCATATCAAATAAAACAATAAAAGGAGTACTTTAAAGTAAAGAAGAGCTTATGCTCTTTTACAACATTTGATCAAAACAAATTACTTTAAAGCAAAGAAGAGCTTATGCTCTTTTACAACATTTGATCATATCAAATTACAACCAAAATCTAATCTACACATTCCCATGGTTCAAACAAATTTGAGACGGCCCTTCACATAGCTCAATTATCGTAGGCTTAGGTTCATAATCACCCTTTATTTAATTAATTAACGCTTTAACTAATTAAACTTGAATGCAACATTGTCATTTGGTTTTTGTATCCATAGAATTGATTTAATAGGAGCTAAATGAAATGAAAATCCAATTCTCATTTAAAGAGACAAAACCATTTTGTTCTCAACTAATTTGGGCCAAAAAGCAATAACCTCAACCATTGGGCTATATTGCAAAACACAAACTTTTGAGGTCACTTTGTAAAAACACAAAAGTCCAATACTTCATGTAATTACAACTAGAACCCAAAAATTTCAACAAATACAAAAACTTCATTAAAGGAGCAAAACAATTTGTCCTTTATCGTTTTTGGGCCTTTACGTAAAAACGTAAACTTTCGGGTCAAAGTACAAATACACAAAAGTATCAAAACTTTATGTAATTGCATAAAAGCCCCAAAAGTACCCTACTTTAATAGGGTGGCCGGTTATGGTGAGTGGGGATGGTGTGTGTAAGGTGATTTGTAGGTTTGAAATGTGATTGAAAGTTGTAAGTGATTGGTATGATGTGAATAGTAGAAAAGGTATGGGTGTGTAAGAAAAGTACATACCTAGTGATGATTAAAATCATACCATCATTTCATAAACAAAACTTTATGTCAACAACCAAAAACTTTTAATCAAAATACCCAACCTTTTTGTTCTTGCCAAGAACATAACAAGAACAATGAAGAGCATCCATGAAAAACCCATAAGAGTTCCATGAACATTTTTCATCCAAAGACATCCCAAAAACTCTCAAACTTAAGGGAAATAACATATTACCATACTAGGGTACTTAGGGGTTCCTAATGTCACTTTAAAACATTTTTAACAAGACAAACATGAACCCAAAAATCCACCCTTTGGATTTGGCCGAATTTCCCAAAAAACATGGCACCAAATATTAGCTCCAAAATTCATGCTCATATGAACTACATCTACAACATTTGAGATGGCAAATTTTCTAGCAAAATTTACATTCAAAGAAGCAAGAATAAAGCTTGTAACAATTACAACATTTAAATCAAAGACTATGAATAACAAAACCCAAAAGGATTCACCAACTACTAGACCTAGGCTCTTGATACCACTTGAAGGAAAATTTGTGAAAAACATGTTCGTTTGAGCAACATCTATGGCATGCAATTAACAATTAAAGGCGGAATCATGCTTGTATGCACTCAAAACAAAACATTACCCATGAAATTCAAAGCCTAGTAGAAATGGTGAACCAAGACTCAACTCAAGATCTAAGAGAAAGAGTTGAGTAACTTTATACCTTTGAAGTACCTCTTTGCTTAGCAAAGGTTAATCACCCATGTGAGGGCCTTCTTCCTTTGTCACCTTGCTCCTTGGCTCCATGGATGAAGGTGGAAGAACTTTGCTTCTTGGATCCATGCCTTCTTGGATGTGGATGGAGGAATAGGTTTCTCCAAAAGTCACCAAAGTTGGAGACCTCTAAGTTTCGACACCAAGGATGGTTGAGGAAGAAGATGAGTGACCATGGAGGAGTTAGATGCTAGTAAACTCCCCCATGGTGGCCGTGTTAGAAGTATGCCCACAAAGCCACTCATTTGATGTAATAGCTTTTGGAATACTTATTGTATTAAACTTTTATATGTTTAATAAAGGGCAAAGCTTATTGTTAATCACTATTTATTGTATCATGTGTTTAAGCAATAAGGGAATCCAAGGAATGTATTTGATCTAAGAGATAAGTAATTTAAGTAAGTTAAATTAACGAGACCTTTCTCTTATGTTCATTCCTAAAACGTTCCTAGCCATAGGATTGCCAATTGGGCATTGACAGTCCGTTAAGGTTAGTATGTGTTATGTCTACTCAAGCGTGAGTATGACTAGCCTCAAGTCATTTGGTGTTAGACACTAAGACAAACACATAGGTGCTCGAAAGGTAATCGAGTACACTGAACAACGATCAAACGAGAGTTCGAACATACATGTCATGTAAGAACTCGTTAGTTACAATATGCAAAGTAGTCCTTTGACCTGAGGCATCATTGATGTCTAATGGTTAGGTCCTTGATCTTTGATCATGTCAAAGGCATTCCATTGTGAGTGTCCACGACATTGTTGGGGTCAAGCTATCTAATCATGTAGACATGTGAATGCACAACAAGGGATCTCTAACCTTCCATGGTGGAAGGAGAATACTCTAAGATATGATTCGAGAGTCTTTGGCCAAAGCATATGAATATGACTTAGGAAGTTTGTTCCAAATCATATTCAAATTGAATCATATAGAAAAGTATCACATTGGATAGTAGACATGAAACAAACTATCACTCAAACAATGTGATAAAGAGTATTGTATTAGAGAAGGACCGTATTGCATTGTAGTTGTAACTGGATAGGTTCTCCAATCACTTCTACTTAGCTTGGGTAACCATGAAATGCTGCTAGGTGTCACTCATGGTTTGTGGAAGCCCTGAAGATTAGCAAACACTAATCAAAAGGGAGAATTGAAATGTTGTTTCAATTCACAATCGATCGTTAAGAGTAACAATCGCCCATTGCCTCGCTAATTGGAACCTAATGGATCGTACACCGAGTAAGGATGAAAGTGAAGAAATAAAATGAGATGGATATGCAATTAAAAGGTTTAATTGAATTATGGTCAAGATTAATTAATTAGTTAATTAATTATACGAAATGTTCGTATTGGGCTTTTAAGTTGGTTTTGGGTTTCAAGGCCCAAAAGTGTTTTGGTCCACAAGGTCCATTATGTTTAAGTTGTATGACAACTAAAACAAAATGGGCAATTAGCCCAATACCAAAAGGGGGCCGGCCATAAGGGTGAGGGGTAGTAGGTTATGCTTTATTGCAAGTTTGCCACTCACCTAAGAATGAAGTATAAAAGCAACTTTATAACTTTATTTTCAAAAGGGCTTTTCTAAGAGAAAAAGAAGAGAAACATTGTCTCCAATTTTCTCCATAGAGGCCGGCCAACTTAGGGGGTTTTACTAGCATCAAAAATCCTTCTAAGTCATCCATTTCATCTTTACACTACACCTTTGGTGTGGAGACTTAGAGGTACTAAATCTTTGGTACTTTTGGAGATCCTTTCCTCACATCCTCAAGGAGCAAAGGAGCATACAAATCACAAGGTAGATCCAAGGAGCTAGGAGGTGACTTGAAGGCCCTCCACTTGGGTGAATCCCTTGTGTAATCAAGGATGAGCTTCAAGGGTAAAGAATCTCTAAATCCTTTCTTCTCTTTAAGTTTGTTAAAGAGTCTATTGGTTCACCATATGCTAGGCTTTGAAAGTCATGGGTTTTATGAATTGTTTTTGAATGCATGCCTACTTTAAAGTGTTATTAGTTTGCATATGTATTCAAATGTTCTTACTTGTTCTTAGCTAGGACAATATTTTTCCTTCAAGTAGTATCAGAGCCTAGGTCTAGTGTATGGTGGATCCTTTTGGGTTTTGTGATTTTTCATATTTTGTGATTTAAATGTTGTAAATGTTACAAGCTTTGTTCTTGCTTTGAATATAAATTTTGTTTGAAAATTATGCATCTCAAATGTTGTAGATGTAGTTCATTTAAGCATGAATATTGGAACTAAAATTTGGTGCCATAAATTTTGGGATTTTCGGCCAAATCTAAAGGGTGAATTTTGGGTTCATGTTTGTCTTGTTAAAATGGTTTTAAAGTGCCTTTTGGAACCCTTAAGTACCCTATGTTGTTAACCTTCTTTTAAGAAGTGAAAATTTGAGTTTTGTTGATTGAAAGCATTCATGGAGCTCTTATGAGTTTTTCATGAGTGTTCTTCATGTTCTTGAGTTTTTGGCCAAGAACAAAAAGGTTTTGTGTTTTGATTCAAAAGTTTTATGTTTTTCATAAAGTTTTGGTTTATTAAAAAGGGTGAAGACTTATTGGTGAGGATGATAAATGCCATTAATGTTTACAAAACATTTTCTTACATTTTCTTACATGTCTTTAATGTTTTACAAAACATTTTCTTACACCCATCAATTTCACCTTTAATCTCTCCAACCAAAATCAACTCACAAAAACTTTTTAGAATTTTTTTTTTTTTTTTCAACAAATCCGGCCAACCCCTTCAAGGGGGTTTCCTTGGGCCTTTTGTGTAATTACATAAAGTTTTGATACTTTTGTGTATTTACATTTTGGCCCAAAAGTTTACGTTTTTCGCGTAAAGGTCCAAAATCATAAAAGGACAGATTGTTTTGTTCCTTTAATGAAGATTTTGTAATTATTGAAAATTTTGGGTTCTAGTTGTAATTACATGAAGTTGTGGACTCTTGTGTTTTTACAAAGTGACCCCAAAAGTTTTTTGTTTTTGCTAAATGGCCCAAAAGTTGTGGTCATTGTTTTTGGCCCAAATAAAAGAGAACAAAATGGTTTTGTCTCTATAATGAGAATTGGATTTTCATTATATTTAGTTCCATTTAAATCAATTCTATGAATCCAAGAACCAATTGTTTAAAGTTGATTTCTTAGTTAAATGTGTTCAATTAAGAAAAGGGTGATTATGAACCAAAGGCCTCGATAATTGAGCTATGTGATTGGCCGATTTACATTGTGAATGTTTGGGTTTAGTAGAGCAGATTTGAATGTAATTTGATTAGTTCAATTGTTGTAAATGGACATAAGTCCATCATTTGTTTTTGTAAAAGGGCATAAGCCCTTCTATTTATTTCAAGTATTCCTTTTGTTTATATGTATGCAAATTGGAATAGTTGGGTCCAACGCCCAATAGGAAATAACGGTTTAATTAGATTAAGCGCGTAACTAAAATCAACAAGCTTCTACCTTAAATCCAAGGTCCAACACAAGGCTCGTGTTGGATCAAATCAAACGGTTCATAATCATCCTAAAACCTAAAATGACTATATAGTCCATATGAGGATGCAATGCGTTCGTTAGTAGTTCCATATAGTCTCGCTTGTTTCAACGAAACAGTGGGAGTATCATATGCTACTAAATCATATTAACTTGGACCAATAGTTATGATAGGCCCATGTTCTTTTAATTTGATTAAAATGATTTTGATGTAGCCCAAAACTACTCCCTCAACAAACGAATATTAAGTTGATAAACGAGAGATGTTTTGAACACCTCTTCGTAGGCCTTCCACCGTGGTGGACTCCAATCGTTTGTGACTTGTACACCGGCTTCACCCTATCATGGGGGAGTTCAAAGTGCATGCTTACCTTCAGGAGGAGTCCATAAACATATGATGAGGTGAATGTAGGCAACGAGGATAGCCGACATCGTATCATCGTGAGGCTATTCTTGAACCCCTACACGAACTAAGCATGGTGGGAATAACTTAACTAAGTGCAATGGTGCCGACATCGTATCATCGTGAAGCATCATTCTCTAGAGGCCGAAAAGATGGGTAATCACAAGAGGTTGTTGTGAATGAGTAAGTGTACTCTCTCATCATTATTTTTGCTAACCAACATCGTATCATCGTGAGGTGGGCTTGGTAATGGAGAGTCTCCCATACCCCGCTAAGAGTTCAATATAACTCTCGGATTCCATTGAGGGATGTGGAATTTGCCAAAAATAGTGGGTGGTACTATTTGATTTAAGACCCAATCAAGTAGTTAACAACAATCTAATACGATTTCTGTTATGTTATGTAGTTAACGACATGCCTAAAATACTACCCACCATTATACTTGACAAAAAGGGGCCTTGTGGGCCAACGTTTCCTTGCTTGGTATCGCCACATTGAGAATGTCTCAAAGGTGATAAACATATTGTATGTGCTTAAGCAATCCCCTCCTCATGTACCTCCTACGAAACTAGCTTCAAAGGAGGAGTGTCAAGATTATGCTAGACACTATGAGGATGACTTACAAGCCAAATGCTTAATCCTCACTTCACTTAGTGAGGAGCTTAAGAAGCTACATAAGCACATGGACACTCCTTGTGCCATGGTTGAAAGTTTGCATAAGATGCATGACATTGAGACTAGTAACGTACAATTCTCAAATGTTTGTAGTCTATTAAATGCCAAAATGGCAAAGGGGGCATCGGTCCAAAAACATGGACAAAAGATGGAAATGATCTTTCAAAATCTTAAAAGTTTAGGAACTTCCATCGATGGGAAAATGGCCCAAGATTTTTTCCTTGCATCTCTCTCGGATGATTTCACTAAGTTTATTGTAAACTATAAAGTGAATAGATTTGATCATACTTTCACCAAGATGATTGACATGTGCTGTAAATTTGAAAAATGTTTCAAAAAGGACAGTGGGAGTGAGAATGCAAATACAAGGAAAAGGTTGCTTAAGAAGAAGGCAAAGAAATCCAAAGGAACATGCTTTCATTGTGGAAAGGATGAACGTTGGAAGAAGAAATACAGGGTGCGCATTGCGAGCCTTATGACACGAACTTTTGAAGGGACTAATTCTGTCATAGAGAGTGCTTTTACAGTGAATTCCAATTCCTGGATATTTGATTCAGGCGCTAGTCAACATATCTGTAATACGATGCAGGGACTAGTAGGGAGCAAATCACTGCGCAATGGGGAGATGGTTGTGCGAGTTGGGAACGGCACTAAAATCTCTGCAAAAGCAATAGGCACCTACATGCTTGAACTACCCTCTGGGGATGTCCTGGAACTTAAAAATTGTTTATATTTTCCTTCATGTATAAAGAATTTGATTTCTATCTCTAAGCTTTTACGAGATGGGCACTCAGTATTGTTTGACAAAATGAGTTGCACTTTATACTTGAACGGTCGTATTATCTCTCATGGTAATATGATAGAGGGACTTTTTCACCTAGAGACGAATGGTGGTATGCACTGTATTGAAAGCGGGAATACCTCAAAACCCAAAAGGGCTAGAGAAGATGTTAACCAAGAAAGGATGTGGCATCTCAAACTTGGACATGTGAACCTTGATAAGATTCGCAAGATGTCGAAAGACGGATATTTCCGCCCATTAGGTAATGACCAGATGGGTACTTGTGAATGTTGCTTGAAAGGGAAAATGACCAAATCTCCATTTACTGGAAAAGGAGAGCGTGCCACTGAAATTCTAGGGTTAATCCACACTGACGTATGTGGACTTATGTCTACCACGTCGAGAGGAGGCTTCTCTTACTATATCACATTCACCGACGATCACTCTCGGTTTGGCTATGTGTATCTTATGAAGTACAAGTCAGAATCCTTTGAAAGGTTCAAAGAATTCAAGAATGAAGTAGAGAAGCAAACTGGGAAACAGATAAAGACCTTAAGATCGGATCGAGGGGGTGAATATCTGAGTAACGAGTTCCTAGATTATCTCAAAGAGTGTGGAATAATATCACAGTGGACTCCACCGGGAACTCCACAACTTAATGGAGTTTCTGAAAGGAGAAATCGAACCTTGATGAACATGGTTCGTTCTATGATGAGTTCCGCTGATCTGCCAGTAACATTCTGGGGATACGCTCTATATACAGCAGCTTACTTGCTTAATAGAGTACCTTCCAAATCAGTTTCACAAACGCCCTATGAGATATGGCACGGAAGAAAGCCAAGTCTTAATCACATTAAGATTTGGGGTTGTGAAGCATATGTCAAGAAGCTTGAAGCTACTAAGCTTGAAGCGAGATCAGTAAGGTGCTATTTTGTGGGATATCCTAAAGAAACTATGGGATATGAGTTCTACCATCCTGACGACCAGAAAGTCTTTGTCGCCAGAACTGCTAAGTTTCTAGAGGACGAATTTGTTCTCAAAGGAACTATAAGTAAACAGATGGAAATTAATGAGATTAATGATGAACCACAAACAAGCACACGACATGTTGACAACCTTGTTCCGGAACCCCTAGCTCCACGTAGATCTGAACGGGTTAGTAAGCCACCTAGAAGGTATGGCTTAGACAATGACTTTGCGGAATTGCACCTTCTAGGTGACAATGACACAAAGGAGGACCCTAGAGACTACGTTGAAGCAATGTCCGACATTGATTCAAAGAGATGGCAAGAAGCCATGAAATCCGAGATGGATTCCATGTATCAAAATCAGGTCTGGACTCTTGTAGACCCTCCAGAAGGTATAGTACCTGTTGGAAATAAATGGGTATTTAAGAGGAAGATAGGCGTTGATGGGAACGTGGAGACTTATAAGGCTAGACTAGTAGCCAAGGGTTATAGGCAAAGAGAAGGGATTGACTATGAAGAAACTTTCTCTCCTGTAGCCATGATTAAGTCCATTCGGATTTTACTTGCTATAGCTGCGTACCATGATTATGAGATATGGCAAATGGACATGAAGACGGCCTTTCTGAATGGCTACCTAGAGGAAGAGCTTTATATGGCTCAACCCGAAGGTTTCGTGTCCAAGTCTGAAAAGACTAAGGTATGCAAGCTACAGAGGTCCATTTATGGACTTAAGCAAGCCTCAAGGAGCTGGAACATTCGTTTTGATACCGAAATCAAATCGTTTGGTTTTACTCAAAATGAAGACGACAATTGTGTTTATCAAAAGGTCGTTGGGGATGCAGTTGTATTCCTAGTGTTATATGTTGATGACATATTACTATTCGGGAATGACACTGCAGTGCTTTCTACTGTAAAAGTGTGGTTGTCTAAAACCTTCCACATGAAAGATTTAGGAGATGCATCTTATGTACTTGGGATAAAGCTCTATCGTGATAGATCCAGAAAATTAATTGGATTATCCCAATCTATGTACATCGATAAGGTGCTAAGTAGGTTCCAGATGGAACAATCTAAGAAAGGTCTTCTTCCTGTAAGACATGGAATTCACCTTTCTAAATCCATGGGACCGAAAACTCCTGATGAGATACGGCAAATGAATAGGATTCCTTATGCTTCCGGCATAGGAAGTCTTATGTATGCCATGATATGCACAAGGCCTGATATCGCATATGCTGTGAGCATTACTAGTCGATATCAATCTAACCCAGGATCAGAACACTGGGCAGCTGTCAAGACGGTCCTTAAGTACTTAAGAAGAACTAAGGACATGTTCCTCGTTTATGGAGGAGCAGCAGAGTTGCGAGTGGAAGGCTATACAGACGCAGATTTCCAATCTGACGTCGATGATAGAAGTTCCAACTCCGGATATGTATTCACTCTGAATGGTGGGGCTGTTAGCTGGAAAAGCAAGAAACAAAGTGTAATTGCTGATTCCACGACAGAGGCCGAATATGTCGCTGCAGCTGAAGCCGGCAAAGAAGCGTTCTGGATGAAGAAGTTCATTACTGAACTTGGAGTGGTTCCAACCATTACATCACCAGTAACTTTGTACTGTGATAATAGTGGGGCGATAGCTCAAGCCAAGGAACCAAGGGCACATCAAAAGAACAAGCATTTTGACAGACGCTTTAATATCATTAGAAGATATGCTGCCGAGGGGAAAGTCAACATCCTCAAAGTTGCCTCAGCCGATAACGTAGCAGATCCACTAACAAAGCCAATGTCTCAAGACCAGCTTAACCGTCATATGGAAAAGATGGGTATTAGATACATGGGAAGATGGCTTTGAGTGCAAGTGGGAGATTGTTAGAAGTATGCCCACAAAGCCACTCATTTGATGTAATAGCTTTTGGAATACTTATTGTATTAAACTTTTATATGTTTAATAAAGGGCAAAGCTTATTGTTAATCACTATTTATTGTATCATGTGTTTAAGCAATAAGGGAATCCAAGGAATGTATTTGATCTAAGAGATAAGTAATTTAAGTAAGTTAAATTAACGAGACCTTTCTCTTATGTTCATTCCTAAAACGTTCCTAGCCATAGGATTGCCAATTGGGCATTGACAGTCCGTTAAGGTTAGTATGTGTTATGTCTACTCAAGCGTGAGTATGACTAGTCTCAAGTCATTTGGTGTTAGACACTAAGACAAACACATAGGTGCTCGAAAGGTAATCGAGTACACTGAAAAACGATCAAACGAGAGTTCGAACATACATGTCATGTAAGAACTCGTTAGTTACAATATGCAAAGTAGTCCTTTGACCTGAGGCATCATTGATGTCTAATGGTTAGGTCCTTGATCTTTGATCATGTCAAAGGCATTCCATTGTGAGTGTCCACGGCATTGTTGGGGTCAAGCTATCTAATCATGTAGACATGTGAATGCACAACAAGGGATCTCTAACCTTCCATGGTGGAAGGAGAATACTCTAAGATATGATTCGAGAGTCTTTGGCCAAAGCATATGAATATGACTTAGGAAGTTTGTTCCAAATCATATTCAAATTGAATCATATAGAAAAGTATCACATTGGATAGTAGACATGAAACAAACTATCACTCAAACAATGTGATAAAGAGTATTGTATTAGAGAAGGACCGTATTGCATTGTAGTTGTAACTGGATAGGTTCTCCAATCACTTCTACTTAGCTTGGGTAACCATGAAATGCTGCTAGGTGTCACTCATGGTTTGTGGAAGCCCTGAAGATTAGCAAACACTAATCAAAAGGGAGAATTGAAATGTTGTTTCAATTCACAATCGATCGTTAAGAGTAACAATCGCCCATTGCCTCGCTAATTGGAACCTAATGGATCGTACACCGAGTAAGGATGAAAGTGAAGAAATAAAATGAGATGGATATGCAATTAAAAGGTTTAATTGAATTATGGTCAAGATTAATTAATTAGTTAATTAATTATACGAAATGTTCGTATTGGGCTTTTAAGTTGGTTTTGGGTTTCAAGGCCCAAAAGTGTTTTGGTCCACAAGGTCCATTATGTTTAAGTTGTATGACAACTAAAACAAAATGGGCAATTAGCCCAATACCAAAAGGGGGCCGGCCATAAGGGTGAGGGGTAGTAGGTTATGCTTTATTGCAAGTTTGCCACTCACCTAAGAATGAAGTATAAAAGCAACTTTATAGCTTTATTTTCAAAAGGGCTTTTCTAAGAGAAAAAGAAGAGAAACATTGTCTCCAATTTTCTCCATAGAGGCCGGCCAACTTAGGGGGTTTTACTAGCATCAAAAATCCTTCTAAGTCATCCATTTCATCTTTACACTACATCTTTGGTGTGGAGACTTAGAGGTACTAAATCTTTGGTACTTTTGGAGATCCTTTCCTCACATCCTCAAGGAGCAAAGGAGCATACAAATCACAAGGTAGATCCAAGGAGCTAGGAGGTGACTTGAAGGCTCTCCACTTGGGTGAATCCCTTGTGTAATCAAGGATGAGCTTCAAGGGTAAAGAATCTCTAAATCCTTTCTTCTCTTTAAGTTTGTTAAAGAGTCTATTGGTTCACCATATGCTAGGCTTTGAAAGTCATGGGTTTTATGAATTGTTTTTGAATGCATGCCTACTTTAAAGTGTTATTAGTTTGCATATGTATTCAAATGTTCTTACTTGTTCTTAGCTAGGACAATATTTTTCCTTCAGGCCGGCCTCCCTAGAGAGAAAGAGAGAGCCAAAAACTCTCATCTTTCCTCAAAGAAAACCCTAATGAAGAAAAAGCTATAAAGTCATATTTATACCTCCCTTCATTGGAGTGGCAAACTTGTAATAAGTCCAAAACCAACTCCCTGTCTAATCATGGCCGGCCTCTCTATTGTTAGTGGGTTAATTGCACATTTTGTTTTAGTTGTCACACAACTTAAACATTATGTGCCTTGTGGACCAAAACCCTTTTGTGTCCCGAAACCCAAAACTAACTTAAGGCCTAAAACGAACCTTTCGTTCTAGATTAATTAACTTTTAATTAATCCTTGCCACATACAATTAAACTATTTAATTGTCCTTACTCATCTTCATTATATCCTTCAATCATTACCTTACACGGTGTGCGATCCATTAGGTTCCTCTTAGCGAGGCAGTGGGCGATTGTTACTCTTAACGATCGATTATGAATTGAAACATACTTTCAATTCTCCCTTAAATGATTATACATCTTTAGGGCTTCCACAAACCATGAGTGACACCTAGCAGTGTATCATGGCTACCCAAGCTAATCAGAAGAGGTGGAGAACCTATTCAGTTTAGGATTACAATGCAATACGGTCTTTCTCTAATACAATACTCTTGACCACATTGTTTGGTTTGATAGTTTATTCATGTCTACTATCCAACGTGATTCATTTACTTATATGATTACCTTGAATGTGATTTGGAACGACTTCCTCAATCTCATTCATACTCTGGCCAGAGATTCTTAATCATATCATAGAGTATTCTCCCTCAAACAGTTTGAAGGTTAGAGATCCCTTGTTGCGCATTCACTTGCCTCCATGGCTAAGTGGCTTAACCCCAACTATGCCGTGGACACCCTCTGACGGAGTGACTTTGACATAGTCAAAGATCAAGGACCTAACCACAAGACAACTGTGATGCCTCAGGTCAAATGACTACTTTGCATTGTCCCAACCATGAGTTCTCATATGACATGAATATGAGAACTCCTCGTTGATCGCGTTCAGTGGACTCATTCTCTATCGAGCACCTACATGCTTGTCTTGGTGTCATTCACACCAATGACTCGAGACCTGTCACTCTCCCTAAGAGAAGACATAGCACGTACTAATCTTAACGGACTGTCAATGCCCAATTGGCAATCCTATGATCAGGAACGTTTAGGATATGTATACAAAAGAGAATGGTCTCATGAATCTAACTTCTTTAGATTACATTCTCCTAATAGCATATTCCTTGGACTTATCGTTTAAGCACATAACATTTATATGAGACAGCTTGAAACAATAATCTTTGCCCTTTATATTAAACTAGATTAGTTTAACATGTGAAATGTCCGTAAAGTATCATCATATGATTGGTTTTTGGGCACATTTCCAACATTTTTTAAGTATTGGATAACAGGTGTTATCCAATCCTCTAACTCGAGTTCTTCTATCATTATATCCAAACTGAATCCTCTCTCAAAGATAGAGGGAAGACTCCTTGTCTGTATTTCTATTTTTATCTCAAGTGTTCCTTCATGGTCCTGGGCTCCAGAGGCTAGTTGTGCCATCTCATTGGCAGCCAAATTCAACTTCCTGAGGATATGATTAATTGTGACTTCACTCCCCCAATATGCCAACAATTATGTGACAGCCATATAATATCTTGCCATGGTGATATGCCTACACTTGTACTCACCATTCAGTTGATTAATCACTAACTCTGAATCTCCAAAGACATCTAGTTCTCCTGCCTTTAATTCTAGCAAGATTTCTAAGCCAATGATTAGTGCCTCATATTCTGCTATGTTGTTGGTGATATTGTCATAATCCAAGAGAAATGAATGATAATGGTGAGCCCCCTGTGGGCTAACAATCATAATCCATGCACCTGCAGCCCACTGTGTGCATGATCCATGAAAATATAGCTTACATAGAGTGATCCATAGCTTGGAAATTTTTTTTATCTCTTGCTGGATCCAAACTTCCTTGCCCGAATTACCTTCACTAGGTGTAAACCAAATACTTGCAACTTCCAAAGTTCCAGGAATATTAATTAACTCCTATTCAGGTTCTTGGTGTTCTATCAGAAAGTCTATAATTGCTTGCCCCTTCACTGCCCTTTGAGACACATATTGGAAACTAAATTCTGATAGGGCTAGAATCCATTTCCCAATTCTTCCAATAAACATGGTTTGGACATCATGTATTTGATTACATCAGTCTTGACAATTATGTGAGTATGGCAGGGCAACATGTAATGCCTCAGCTTACTGGCAATAAAATACAAGGTTAAACATAACTTCTCCACTGGAGTATATCTTGTTTCTACCTCAGTAAGAATTCTACTGAGATAGTATACTGCTTGTTCTTTTCCTCTTTCATTATTTTGAGCCAGCAAACGCCCAATAGATTTCTACGATGCTGATATGTAGAGTTTCAAAGGTTTCCCCCTCTATGGAGGCATGAGTACTGGAGGAGAAGAAAAATAAGTCTTTACTTTGTCAAAAGCTTCTTGATGATGGGGGCCCCACTCAAATTTTTCTTGATTCTTCAATCTTAGCAAAGGAGTCAAAGGTTGGATCTTGCCCGCAAGATTAGCAATGAATCTTCTCAAAAAGTTAATCTTTCCCAACAACCTTTGCAATTGCACTTTGTTGGCAGGTGCAAGTGACTATATTATGGCTTTAGTTTTATTCTTGTCTACTTCCACACCTCTTTGATGGACCAAGAACCCTAAAAAGTTGCCCGCTCTAACTCCAAGGGCACACTTTATAGGATTCATCTTCAACTTGTGGGTTCTCATCCTTAATAAAGTTTGTCTGAGATCTTTTAAGTGTTGCTCCTTAGTTTTAGACTTCACCACAATGTCATCAATGTATACCTCCATGATATGCCCGATGAGATCATGAAAGATAGCATTCATCGCCCTTTGATATATAACTCTCTCATGTTTTAGCCCGAATGGCATGACAACGTTGGCCATCCATAAAGGACAATACTTTGTGTTTTTCAACTGCATCAATGGATAGGTCGGCCATAGGAATAGGGTATTCATCTTTAGGTATTGTTTCATTAACATTTCTATAATCCACACAACATCGAATGACATTAGTTAATACTTTCAATACAGGTACAACGTTGGCCAGCCACTCTACATACTTCGCAGGTCTAATAAACCCTGCCTTTACTAGCTTCTCAATTTCTTCTTTAACTTTCTCTTCTATCTTCTTTGACATCCTTTATGGAGGTTGCTTCACCGGCTTATACCCTTCCTTTATAGAAATTCTATGTTCTACCAGCTTAGAATCCAACCCTGGCATTTCTATATAATGTTATGCAAAACAATCCTTGAACTCATTCAAAAGATGAACTATTTTTGCCTAATTTGTGGGTTCTAGAAGGCCACTAAGTTGTATTGGCCTTGGATCTTCCTCAATCCCCAAATTAATGGTTTCTAAGGGATCTTGAACCTCATGTGCCAACTTATCGGGCTCTGTAGACAAAAATTCCATTGACTTTGGGGTATGGGGCATATCATCAGGCCAATCCAAGTCATATACACATTTTGCCATGTGTACAACAGCTCTTACATTTTCTTCAAAAAAAATTCTCATTCTTGGTTATCTTTAGTGCTTGAAGCTCATTCTTCCCCCTCTGCCATTTCTTTGGCAGAGCATTGCTCGATTTCTCTTCTTTCTCTCCCATATTCTAGCAGTCTTTTGATTAAGAACCTGACTGCAACTACTTGGTCCTTCTTCTTCTGGTATGTCATCATTGGTGGTGGTGGGCTGGGATGATGCAAGGTCTATCCTATTCCTCTTTAGCAAGAAGCAATCTTTGTTCCAAGGGTTTCTATGCCGTCATCATGGTAGGACGGCCATTCTGATCAACTCCTAAACATTGTAAAATCCCAACTTTGGGATTGTAGAAGTTAGCCTCAACAATATTGGTTGTGGAGAGAAATGGCTGTGATTCAGCCTCTACTATCTCCTAAAATCTTTGCTTTACATTAGCTGATTCATGATAGATAGCAACTTATTGGTGCATGGTAGATCGTATAGACAAGCTGATAGAAGCATATTTATGCGACTTAGTTAGCTTGTTTTCTTGCATTTATTTAGCTTAATTATGATAATTATACTGTTTTAAGCCATTTTCGTGCAATTTCAGGGCTTAATGACAAAGTGTGCAAAAAGAGCCAATTTGGAGTGTTTTGGAGCTATTTTGGGCCAAGGATGGATAGCTTATGAGTCAAGCAAGAAGGATGGACGAATTTGGAGATTTAAAGACAAGGAATCAGCTAGGAAGAAGGAAGAAACAAGTTCAAGTTCTAGAAGATAAGAGAAGAGCAAGAAATATGGAGCATTATCTCAAACATTATCCAAAACCTTATCTTATCTTATCCAAAACTACCTTATCTCATCCTCACCTTATCTTTCCATGTATTTAGCCAAAAAGGGGGGGGGGGGTTCTTATCAGATTTATCACCTAAAATTGGGGGTTCTAGAAGCCTAAAAACATGCAACAAACCCTTAAAACTCTCCTACAAATCTGCCACACCCTTCTCCTACAAAGGTGGCGCCTAGACATCATCTAGAAGCCCTATCTCTTCTCCTAATTCCCAGCCGCATGTACCTCTTCTAGATGCTTTAAAAACCTGCTGAAAAACATGTCCTTTTCCTCTTTGGATTGTGTTTTAGAATGTCCCTTTCCTTTGTGGTTTTGAAGTCCTAATTCTGAAACCATTCTCACTCCTATTCAGCCTTTACTTTGGACTACAAAATCTGCCAATAAATACATAGGTGCCGCACCCTCTTCATTCACCACCCATCTCAGATTTCTCTCATTCAGACACCACCCTCACAACACAAAACAACCCCCCATTCGACATACACCCCTCTCATACAGATTCATACACTCATAAGCCTCTTGTGCCGCAATTGCAAGGAGAAGAAGGACCTAGTGCCGTGGCTGCATCCATACTTCTAGGTGTTTTCTATCCTTATACTTCAATGTTTAATTCAATTTGCTTGTGTGTAATTGCAAACATGAGAGGCTAAACTCGTTTTAGCTAGGGGCGATTTCAAAGCCATGATTATATATGTGACATGAATTGATTATCCAGTTATTATTTCATAAGTTATGAAAGTAATTTGCTTAACTGTTTGATTCAAAACTTATTCTTGTATGTGGGTTAAGGTGGCCAACTTAGTTTGCATGCATGAATTTGATGCTAGAATATAAGGGAATTGCATAAAATGAACTTGTATTCATGAGTAGTAAAGGTTGCTAGTCACAATCATGTTAAGTTAAATTCTAGGAAACGTATATGCTGTCATGTTTTCCTCGTCAATGCTTATGGTTTTCAACGAACTTAATGACCTTTGAGTATGCTGTCATCAATAAGGATAATTTGGTTGGATACGTATTCTATCTAATTCAATGAACTTAGGAAAATCTGAAGGTTAATTAATGCAATTCACGGTTAATCTGGGGCGTTGTCATTCATAATTTAGAAAGATAATAACTGGAAGTTGATTTGTGTTGCATATGTATCATGTGTGGAGAAGGGTTCCCTAGCTAGTCCATCATCCATTTAAATCACCCAAATTCGTATTCAATCTGTTTTGCTTTTAAAATCTGTTTGTTTTAGTTTAAAATCGTCAAAACCAATCCCCTTTTCATATAATCTTGTTATTTGAGTCAAAAACCTGTTTCTTTTAGTCTTTTGAGTCAAGTTTTACCTTATTTTCGTCAAAATCACTTCTTGAGTCTTAAATTGAGTCTTTTTGGTTGTTTTAAGTTGTTTTGAGTCTTTTAAACCTGTTTTGAGTCCCTTGAGTCTATTTAAACGTTTTTAAGTTTGTTTTTGTGTTTTTAAGTCTAAATTATGTTGATTAGCATCCCTAGTTAATCCCCGGCCTAGAACGATCCCTACTTGCATCATATACTACAATTGTCAAAAATAGGGTTTAATTTGCGTGTTAAGTAATTTTCACATCAAATTTTGGCGCCATTGCCGGGGATTATCAAATTTGCTAATCCCTTGTTTGTTTCGTAAGTTTTAGTTAGTATTCTTATTTTGTTTTGTTTTCTTGTTTCAGGTACTAAGTTTATGACTCGTAGTTCTCAACCTATTCGTACAAACACCTTGGATTTTGACGACGATTTCGAACGAACGTTGAGAAGGAAGAGGAAGCAACCAGAACCAAACCCACCTAGTTCAAGTTCAGAGGCCGAATCTGAATTTGAAGAAGAGGAAGAAGAAGAACAAGCCATGGAAGCAGACAATCGTACAATCAAAGAACTTTCAGCCTCGGGGTTGGCCAATGCCGCACCTCTTTGCATTCAATACCCCGTGGCTGCCCAAGGTAAGACCGATGAGTTTGAATTGAAGTCTGGCTTGTTGCATCACATTCCCAAATACCATGGGCTGTCCATGGAAGATCCAAACAAGCATCTTAAGGAGTTTGAAGTGGTATGTTCGAGTATGACACCCATTAATGTCGATGGGAGTATTCTAAAGATGAAAGCCTTTCCATTCTCTCTTTTGGACAAGGCTAAAGATTGGCTATATGAATTGGCACCCGGAACTGTCACTTCTTGGGAAAGTATGAAGCGTGCGTTTTTAGAAAAATTCTTCCCTACATCACGTGTCATTCTTTTAAGGATGAAAATCAGTGGCATACAACAAAACCAAGGAGAATCCTTTCCGGCATATTATGAGCGTTTCAAGGCCCTAGTTGCATCTTGTCCACAACACCAAATGAAGGAAGAGCTTCTAATTCAATACTTTTATGAGGGACTCCTTCCTATTGAAAGACAAATGCTAGATGCCTCGGCAGGAGGTGCTTTGGTTGACAAAACACCGTTGGCTGCCAAGATTCTAATTTCGAACCGAGCCTTGAACGCACAACAATATGAGGGAGTTGGCCAATGAGACACCCCACGGCAGCAAGTAAATGAGGTAAGTTCCAATTCCGATTTGCAATCTCAAATAACTAACCGTACTACTATGTTGTCGCAGTTTATGGAAGGATGCAAAATACAAGGAAACAACCCAAGTGTGTGTGGCGTGTGCTCTATGCAAGGGCATCCCAATGATCAATGTCCACAATTGATTGAGAATGGAGGATGGGAAAGTGCCAATGCCATAGGTTTTCAATGCCAAAATCAGCAAAGGAATGATCCATACTCGAACACATACAACCCCGGATGGAGAGAGCACCCTAACATGAAGTGGAGAGAGCCCCAACAACCTGCACAACAAGGGGGATTTTGGCCACCACCCCCTGGAATGTTTCAAACGCCATATGCACCAATGCAATCCCAACAACAATCTGCCCAAAATAACTCAGGTTCGGCTTTTGATAATGCTCAAGTCATTCAATTACTAACTACTTTGGCGCAAGGACAGGAAAATCAAGCCAAAGACATGCATAATTACGCCAAAGAGGTGCAAAATCAAGCCCAAAAGGTCAATGAATTGGAGAAACAAATGGGGCAGATTTCAGAGTTCCTAGGGCAGTTTAGAGAACAAGGCAAACTTCCTAGTTCAACCGTTGTGAATCCCAAAGGAGGCTTTGAAACCGTCAAGGCCATTACATTGAGAAGTGGCAAAGAAGTTGGAACCAATCCACAACCATCCCAATCTGCCCGAAAGGAAGACGAAAAGCTGTTGCTCTAGGAAGAGGAAGGAAACAAAGCCACGGCAAGGGATGCACAACCCTTGCCGCAGCCACCTACACCACCTAGGCCGTCCCAAACCACCAAGGTAAGCCTAAATTCGAATTTTTCTAGTTCTGTTCCACTAAATACGCCCTTTCCTAGCAGATTTATGCAATCAAAGAACGAAGAGGAGGAACAAGATGTTCTAGAGACATTTAGAAAGGTGCATGTCAATATCCCGCTCCTTGATGCAATTAAGCAAATTCCCAAGTATGCCAAGTTTTTGAAGAAGCTTTGTACAACAAGGAAACGGATTCGGGAAAAAGAAGTGGTCCAGGTAAGTGAGAATGTTTCTGCGATATTACAAAGAAAACTACCACCTAAATGCAAAGATCCGGGTAGTTTTACGATTCCTTGTGTTATTGGAAATGCTAAATTTGAACATGCTATGCTAGATTTAGGTGCATCAATTAATGTCATGCCATATTCTATTTATGCATCTATGAATCTAGGAGAGCTCAAAAAGGATGGTGTTGTTATTCAATTAGCCGATAGGTCTAATGCATATCCAAAAGGAGTTTTGGAGGATGTTTTGGTGCAGGTAGACCATTTGATTTTTCCTGCAGATTTTTATGTGCTTGACATGGAGGAAACCACCCACTCTCCATCACCGCCACTCTTACTTGGACGGCCTTTCATGAAAACAGCCAACACGAAGATTGATGTGGCTAAGGGAGCAGTAACGATGCAGTTTGGTGGTCATATGATTAATTTTAAAGTTTCTGAATCAGTTGAGCTAATGATGTTCGTTCTTGTTGTGCTATTAATGTAATTAAAGATATATGGCAGGAATGTTCATCACGAATCAAGAAGAATGAATTTCAAACCAGCAAAGAAGACGGAATTGGAGTAGGAAATTCGGCCACACCCCTCAAAAAGCCCAATCTGGCCAAGAGCAACCATTGTGCAATTCTTGACAAATCTACCACTTCAATGCAGTATATGGGTAAGTCTCCAATCCCAATTTCGATTCCCATTTCAACTAATGGGTTGTTACCTTCGTTGATGCAGGCACCTCGTCGAATCAAAGGTGGTGGGAAAGTTCAAGTTGATCCAAGGAAACGAAACGCCAAGATCAGGAAGGATCACTATCCCCTTCCATTCAAGGATAACATATTCCATGCTATATGCTCAAATCAAGCTTAGAAGGAAGATGCGTCCGGCTGGAAGACGTTAAAGCAAGCGCTTCTTGGGAGGCAACCCATGCATTCAATAAAGAGCCTTTGGACGATCCGACATTATAACCAGGTGTTTATGTTCCTAAACTCTACTCTTTATTGATTTTACTTTGCAATTCGTGTCTTATTTGTTAGTTGTTTGTTTGTTTATGTGTGCGTATATGTTTGAAACATTGAGGACAATGTTTGATTTAAGTGTGGGGGGGTAAACAAAGTGTTTTCATGTAAAATTCGTGGGTTTTTATCACCTATCACTTCTAATGTTGTTTTCACTGTTTTTAAGTGTTTTTAGTGTGTTTTGGAGTGTTTTTATGTGTCCTTTAAGAAAAATCCGAAAATCTCATAAAAAATTGAAAAATTGTTTTGAAAAACCCAAAAAGAGTTGTTTTGTGTGTTTGTTTGTGTCTTAGGGTACCTTCCAACACAATGATGAGGATTCAGTTTTTAATTGCATGACTGTTAAAGAGAGTTGTAAACATGGATGGAAGTCTGATTTACCCTTTGGTTTATGCTTGATTGTGGTTATAATTCATGAATTCATGTTTAATCACAAAGAAAAAAAAAATTAGTTTTTGTAACATGCTTGAAGGAAGGAACTCAAATTAACGCTACAACCCTGAGAGACTTGAGCCTAAAACGTTCTTTGGAGAGTTAAAAATCTGTGCATTTGTTGTTTTCTAAGTCGTTGCATGATCTCATTATTCATTGCTTGGTTGCTACTTAGAAGGCGTTTCATCACTATAGTTCCAAATACTAGAACTCATGCCCGTTTCATTCAAAGCATAAAATTGATTAGCATAGCACATAAACAAGATGAAGTTGTTTAGTTAAGTTAGAGCCAAAAAGCCTTACCCTTCGCATTATGTTTTGTAGGTTTAACCCCGTTGAGCCTTGTTTTAGCCTATGTTCTTTGTTAGCCACGTTTTACCCTACCAAGCCTAGTATAGGACCATCCATACCCTTGTTCTTGAAGCATAGTGGAGCATAACTTAGAAGGATATTCCTTTTGATCACCATATTGCAGAAAATGAGTGTGGGGGAAGGGTTTTGTGTGCCAAAAGAAAGAAAAAGAAAAAAATTCGTGAAAAACAGAAAAAAGAAAAGAAAAGTGTGAAGAAAAGTAAGAAAAAGAGTTGAAAAGAAGAGAAAATGAGCTCTAAAGTGTTGGTTGTTGAAGAAAGGGTTCAAAAGTTTGAATTCGGCCCTAAAAGTTGTGTGAATCATTCCCCTTGTGTTTAAAGTTGATTTTTTGCATTCAAAAGTGAATTCTAAGTGCCTATTTCATTACTATGCTTACTATTGCTTTAAGAACGTTTGTTTTCCATATCTTTCCTTGTTAACCAATACCCTAGCCCCGTTACAACCCTATACTTCTATCTTGGGTGTTGTGTGTTTCAATTTGTGGAGTTTGGGATTGGTATGAGCATATGGTATCCCTGGTTCTCGCATCTAAGTAGTGACATTCCATTCATGAGATCATATCTATACATGCATTAATAAATCCAGAAATTGCTTTCTTTGTTATAAACATATGTGAGTGTTAGTCTACATGTTTACATCAATCTTCTCACATATAACTAGTATAGGGAGTGTAGTCAGAAAATCTGAGTGAAAATAAGAGTGTAAACCGTAAGGAATTGGGCAAATTCTCTAAGGCATGTTACTTCATTCAAATCATTGTTTTAATTGATTAATTGTGAGCTAGTAAGTGGCGGTTGTGATTAAGCATGTTCTCAAGGGTAGGGATAACTAAAATCTATGGGAATGATGATTTTTAATATGTTATGTACCATTGGAAATCCCTGAGGCGAACGTTGGAAGGTTTAGAATGTGTTTTGTTTACTTTTGTTTGTTTTGTTTATTTCGTTTTGCGCGAAGACTAGCAAAAGCTAAGTGTGGGGGAATTTGATAGGCGCATATTTATGCGACTTAGTTAGCTTGTTTTCTTGCATTTATTTAGCTTAATTATGATAATTATAGTGTTTTAAGCCATTTTCGTGCAATTTCAGGGCTTAATGACAAAGTGTGCAAAAAGAGCCAATTTGGAGTGTTTTGGAGCTATTTTGGGCCAAGGATGGATAGCTTATGAGTCAAGCAAGAAGGATGGACGAATTTGGTGATTTAAAGACAAGGAATCAGCTAGGAAGAAGGAAGAAACAAGTTCAAGTTCTAGAAGATAAGAGAAGAGCAAGAAATATGGAGCATTATCTCAAACATTATCCAAAACCTTATCTTATCTTATCCAAAACTACCTTATCTCATCCTCACCTTATCTTTCCATGTTTTTAGCCAAAAAGGGGGGGGTTCTTATCAGATTTTATCACCTAAAATTGGGGGTTCTAGAAGCCTAAAAACATGCAACAAACCCTTAAAACTCTCCTACAAATCTGCCACACCCTTCTCCTACAAAGGTGGCGCCTAGACATCATCTAGAAGCCCTATCTCTTCTCCTAATTCCCAGCCGCATGTACCTCTTCTAGATGCTTTAAAAACCTGCTGAAAAACATGTCCTTTTCCTCTTTGGATTGTGTTTTAGAATGTCCCTTTCCTTTGTGGTTTTGAAGTCCTAATTCTGAAACCATTCTCACTCCTATTCAGCCTTTACTTTGGACTACAAAATCTGCCTATAAATACATAGGTGCCGCACCCTTTTCATTCACCACCCATCTCAGATTTCTCTCATTCAGACACCACCCTCACATCACAAAACAACCCTTCATTCGACATACACCCCTCTCATACAGATTCATACACTCATAAGCCTCTTGTGCCGCAATTGCAAGGAGAAGAAGGACCTAGTGCCGTGGCTGCATCCATACTTCTAGGTGTTTTCTATCCTTATACTTCAATGTTTAATTCAATTTGCTTGTGTGTAATTGCAAACATGAGAGGCTAAACTCGTTTTAGCTAGGGGCGATTTCAAAGCCATGATTATATATGTGACATGAATTGATTATCCAGTTATTATTTCATAAGTTATGAATGTAATTTGCTTAACTGTTTGATTCAAAACTTATTCTTGTATGTGGGTTAAGGTGGCCAACTTAGTTTGCATGCATGAATTTGATGCTAGAATATAAGGGAATTGCATAAAATGAACTTGTATTCATGAGTAGTAAAGGTTGCTAGTCACAATCATGTTAAGTTAAATTCTGGGAAACGTATATGCTGTCATGTTTTCCTCGTCAATGCTTATGGTTTTCAACGAACTTAATGACCTTTGAGCATGCTGTCATCAATAAGGATAATTTGGTTGGATACGTATTCTATCTAATTCAATGAACTTAGGAAAATCTGAAGGTTAATTAGTGCAATTCACGGTTAATCTGGGGCGTTGTCATTCATAATTTAGAAAGATAATAACTGGAAGTTGATTTGTGTTGCATATGTATCATGTGTGGAGAAGGGTTCCCTAGCTAGTCCATCATCCATTTAAATCACCCAAATTCGTATTCAATCTATTTTGCTTTTAAAATCTGTTTGTTTTAGTTTAAAATCGTCAAAACCAATCCCCTTTTCATATAATCTTGTTATTTGAGTCAAAAACCTGTTTCTTTTAGTCTTTTGAGTCAAGTTTTACCTTAGTTTCGTCAAAATCACTTCTTGAGTCTTAAATTGAGTCTTTTTGGTTGTTTTAAGTTGTTTTGAGTCTTTTAAACCTGTTTTGAGTCCCTTGAGTCTATTTAAACGTTTTTAAGTTTGTTTTTGTGTTTTTAAGTCTAAATTATGTTGATTAGCATCCCTAGTTAATCCCCGGCCTAGAACGATCCCTACTTGCATCATATACTACAATTGTCAAAAATAGGGTTTAATTTGCGTGTTAAGTAATTTTCACATCACAAGCTTTGGTGTATCCAATCTTTTGCCAGCGAAGCCCCATAAGTAGAGCTACTATTTACTACAAAGAAAGCCATCATGATCTTTTTGGATCCCAAATCCACTTCCAAAGGCAATATACCTTGTGTTTTAGTAATGGCTCCATAAAAACTAGACACTGCAAGGTTTGTTGGAATAAGGTCTTCTTCACCCCTGGCAAGCCTTTTCATCTGCTTAAGTGGTAGCTCATTGATAGCTGCCCCCCATCTATCAATACTCTTTTAAAAGGAATTCCTTCTAAGTAAGCTGTCACATATATGGGTTTTAAATGGTTTGCCAACGCCAAACTTGGCTTTCTAAGCACCATTTCATTAGTATAAACTCTTTCGGGCAGTTTTTGCAAGGGGTTGGGCAAGACTACTACAAGGGCCATCATTGGTTCTTGTGACAAATAATCTTCTTGCATCACAATCGGTTGATTTGGTTCAACATAAAACATGGAGGACAACACATATGTCATGTTAACATGGAAGTTGCTAGGTCCAAGTGCCCATTCCTTCTTATCCCCAATCTGGCACAAGAACTAATCAATCCAAGCTTGTGCTTCTTCATTTAATATCAACTCTGGTGCTTCCTCTTCTTCCACTGTATTGAAATCAAGCAGCTGTTATGGAGTTCCAAAAGGCATGCCCCCTTGTGATGGTGGAGGTACCATTCTTTCAGAAGATATGACCCCAAAACGAATAGGCATTGGGTTCCAGCCAAGTGTAGTACATAACCATGCTTTCTTGCATTCTCCTCAACACCCACTATTTCCCAGGATGAAGAGTCTGGGGAACATCTTATCCTCTTTCTTTAGTCTTGTTGTTAGCCTTCTCTATCTCCCTCCTACTTCTCCAACTTGGTTGTCTCTCACTTTCTTGAATAAACTTTTCAAACTTGACATTCTAAGAGCCTTCTGACGCAGTAGGGATTTGTAATGAATTCATATGAACTTTGTGTTGTCTCTGTACCCTTCTTACCATGGATGCCCCCATCTCTCTCATAAGGCTTATGTCCTTCCATACCACATACAATTTTTGGCTCAGTCGGGCTAAATTTACTTTTGTGACTGGTGGCATCGAGCTCATAGTTTTTTCTATCATTCTTGGTTTGTGTTATCGCGACTGGCTGAGCAGGGTATTTTAACATCCTGCCAACATGGCAACCTTCCATCCTTATCTTTTACTTCTTCAGAGGACTAAAAATTTCTAAGCACTTAGGACAAATTTCTAGGTTCTGAATGTCCTCCTAGCTTGTGAAACACATTCTTCGAGGTTTCTTTCTTTAACTCAAATGCTTAGAGGTTAGCTCTGCTAGCTTCTTGTTCTTCTTTCTTCTTTCTTTTAGCTAATTCTTGGTTAATAATAGCACCTGGTGTTGGCACCTCTAACTCACATTCACATTGGCACTTGCTACACAACACCACTCCCTTGATCACAGCTATTTGAGGTCTATCGGGCAACCTCCTACTACCTTCAGTGGGTCTATCTATACCTCTCATTTCTCCTCTTATATTCAGGGTGGCTTTCTTTTTCCCCTTCTCTACCCAATTAAGGTTTATCATATTAATTAGGGCTTCAGGGAAAGGATATATGTCAATCATCATGCTGGCCTGAGGCTTTTCTAGTAGCAACTTCCTCTTGACTATCACGTCTTGAACCCAGTCTCTAAATTGTACACATTTGGTGATGGAGTGATTAAAAGTACAGTGAATCTTGCAATACTTCTTCCCCCTTAGTTCCTCAGGTTTGGGCATCTTCTTGGTTTTATCGGGCAAGATCACTCGAGCCCTTACCAGCTCTTCATAGATGTTAGCAACCTTGGTCAAGTCGGAGGAGTATGATTGATATTTCAGAGGCTTGATAAGAACAAACCCTCCATCATTCATCACAATCTTCTGATCCTTGATTGATTGAACTAAACCCTTCACTGTCAAAGGTTTGAAAGGAGTAGTCATCTCTCCAGCACACAACTTTATTCCTTTTCCTAGGCTGCCATTAGTTTCCCCTGTCTCTAAGCCTTTAAACTACAATTGTTGTATTGGTGCTTTACTTTTGTAGAATGGGGGTGTTTTAGATAAATGCTTCACATGTTGTTCATCTGTCAACAACTTCTTATACTTAGTAGCTGCAATTACTAACTCTTGGAGATCATTCAATTGTACATCATAAAACTTCTTTCTCATTGGCAACCTTAAAACCTTTTGTGTAATAGCTATAAGTTGAGCATGATTGATAGGAAACTGGAACTTCATCCTGGTCTTCCTGAATCTCATTATGAAGTCCTTTGTAAACTCATGTTCATACTGCTTTACCTCCACCAAGTCATTGATGGTCATCTCTGGCTCCTCTACAGAAATGTTCATGAAATTCCATCTCTATCTGCCTCCAATTGGTAATGGAATTAGGAGGCAACAAATAATACCACTGGGAAGCCAGCACCACCAGAGAGTTCCCAAACAACCTTAACTTGTAGTTGGGGTTGTCGTCAAAAGCCAGAGAGTAATTTGAAAATTTTAAAATATATCTTTAGAAGACACATTACAATCTTCTCCACTAAAGGTTGGAAATGAGGGCATCTGGAAATTAATAGGGAAGGGATTTTGCTCGTCCACATGTACAGGGCAAGGCTTCTAGTATGTGATTTTAAACATTGGCTAGGCTTGAGGTTGAGCATTTTGCACCACCATCCTCCTTAACTCTACTAATTCGTTCATGAGTTGCTGATTGGCTATATTGTTTCGTGGGGAAGAAGAATTCCCTCATTTTAGGCCATAATCTATACCCGAGAAAGCATCCCATGCTGGATCAGGCTGCCTTCAGCTTGCTTTTCCCCCTCCCTTATTAACCAATGGTGGTGGTCGATAAGGTGGAGGTTTTCCTCCATCAACATGCAAGCTTTTGGTACTAGTGCCTTCACCTGGGTTAGATGTGCCAAGTTTCATAACGTCTAGCCCGCATAGCTTCCTGACCTCTAATGGTGGTGGCAAGAGGTTTGGCAAGCCTATCTCTTATGGCTCATCTTGGTGACTGGTCCCTGCCTTAATTAATAGCTACTTCCTCTGGTGAAAAGTATTCTAACTCCAATTTTCTCTATAGTGTCCCCGTCAAAGAGCATAGCCTACTAACCCCCTTGTTTCTAGGGAGATTTTTTTCCATACTCTTAGCACTTACATCATGGTTGCTAGCAAGTCTTTATTAGTTACTTTTCCTCTAGACTTTTTAGAAGAACTGGGGCTCTCTATGATCTTGGGACTGAGTGGGGAGGGAAAATCCCCTAGCTGATCTGTCATGCCTACTTCTGGTGGGCAAAGAGGTTGCCCAAATTCTACCTTCCACCTGAATGTTGGATCATTTCTTCGTCTTGGCATACAATATTACAAGTTAGGGTCCCACCGGGCGTGCCAAAATTATGTTTTCCCCTGCATAACTCCCCTTATCTTGCCCGTCGGGCAAGGTTTGTTGTTCGGTCTTCTGCAATATAAGTTTGATATTAGTTTGAATGGTGCCTTTGTTAGGCATTGAGGCTCACAATAAAAGCTAATATAAGTCTGAGTATGTCACTGTTCTTTTATTTAACAGATTGTTTTATTGGTTGTTTAATTCATTGTTTACTTGTGCCACAAGTCACTTTGACTCCTTGGTTTATCAGGATTGTTCACAGATGGGTTAAGTCTGTATTAAGTTCTTTTCTTGCCTTTGGATCAAGGACATTTTATTTATAATACCATATGTTTGTTTATGAAGGAAATCAAGATCAGTCAAGTTATTTCCTTAGTTATCAGTTTAGGCCGGCAGCAAGGAAACAAGAGATATTAGTTAACAGAATTAATCATAGATAAAACTAATAACGAAAGTAGTTAAAAATGAGATAGGATCTAATGAAAGATGCATAAACAGATCTACTCTATGTAAGTATAAATAAAGGAGATTCAGGCAACAATACAACCTTGGCGGGCAAGGTTTATCTTCTTGTAGACACTTCTCCTTTTATTTTACTGAGGTTGAAGTCTTGGAAATGAAAATATAAACAAGGTTTACTTAAAGGGATTCAATACTATGACAAAGAGAATGGTAGCAAAGCTTTTAAAAATTGGCTTTCTATAGTGGACCTGTGACTAGAAAAAGAGTAAAGGGGGTGAACAAACCAAAGCTTTCTGGTTTCTCACTGTTGAGTGCAGAGTTGAGTTTTGCTGAATTGATTGGTTGAGAGAGTTTTCAACCAACAACCTCTTATGACTTCCATGCCTGGATTCCATATCCAAATCTTCACAGACCTACCTTGCTCTACTATTTTTATAGACTTCTTAGCTCAAGTGTCCAAACCTTCCTTTTTGGTGATGGCTTCTAGAGCACAGTGAGTCATCATTTTCTTGTTAATTACCTACCCATGCCATGAAAAAGTGCTTTTTACTGAGAGTGAGCTGCCCTTTATTACTTGTCATTTCTCACATAGGCATGTTGCCTATTAGTTGCTAGAAATGGTTTTAATTCATCCTGGGCTGCCACTTGTCCTAGCCCAATTCCTTTCTGATTTTTTGCACGCCTCGGCCTTCAATTTCCTTGAGCCCAATATTAAATATCCACCCAAACACGTCGACTCAACAACCTACACTTAGTGTCATCTTAAGTTACTAACTAGTTAGATCTTCACTGATGAGATTAAAAAAGATTTCAAATTTTCTTATTTGGGTACGTATAGTGGGATCTTTTTTTTAATTCATTTGATATTATCTAAAATAATAGGTGGGAATGGGTAAAATTCACAATGGGCTAGTCATAATAATTTTATTCGACTCTCGTCTATCTAAAACTTCTCACTTACAAGGTGTTAAATCAAGATCTTTTTTGACCTCTAAAACAGTACAGGCCTAAGAAAGGAAGATCAAGGCCCAAGAAAAAAAAGAAGACCAAGGGCCAATAGAACTAGAAAGCCCAACTCCGAGGGTTACAGACGATCGCTCAACGATATGGTTTACCTGCTAGCAAAGAAACCGAACACCTCCTTAGCAAGGGTAGAAGCTTATGAAGGGATGTAAAGACTGTTAGACTAAGTGCTCGGATAAAGTATCGTTGACTCATAAGGGCTGAGCAAGGCATTCATTATGCGTTATCCCAGTAAAAAACATGCATTTAGACCTGAACAAATGTCCACATGTTGATTAAAGAATGGAGGAGTAGCTAGCAAGTCATGTATGCCTACATGATTCATTAAATGCGAGAACGGTGGAGTACTTGAGCCCAAGACTTTTGAAGCTCATTGAGGGCCTATATAAGATGGTTGAGTACCTCTTATAAAGGGTTGGACATAAGAGAGACAAAAAAGATTAGACTATTACCGAACACTTCGTGTAACCAATGTTCAATATATATACGAGCACTAAGTGGACGTAGCCCAGTTTAAGGGGTCTACTTAATCCTTGTCGTCAAGTTATTACAGTTTTAGTCCTGATCTCACCAAAAACTAACCATACTAGTCTTTGTTCCCATTCTTTAGCCTTTTTTTTAATAGAATAGATGAATAAATTAAGAAATAAAGAAATAGAATTACTTTTATATACCTCTTTTGTGATCACTCACTGAGAATTTGTTAATTGTTTGAGTTAGAACTTTTACTTTCTAAGATCAATTTCTCATCTTTAAAGATTGCTTGATTTCGTATTGTCAAATAGTTTATGAATTTTCATATTAAGTGTGTCTATATGTTGTGGTGTATTAGATATGATATAAGTTTATGCATTTATACCTTTAAAATCACACAATTTCTAATCTCACAGCAACGCACGGGCAAACCTTTCTATTTCAAATCTGAAGAGAACGTAAAAAGTAAAAGAAACATGAGGAGAGGAGTCAGCTGTGCCACATGAACACTTTTCAACAAGGAAGTCCTAATTTTACCTGCCTTTCACCTTCATTTTTTTGGAGTCTAAAATTAGGTTGTCCATCTGTTCGGGGATTGTTAGGTCGAGGTGGACTTGTGCTTTGAGAACGTCCTTTTGTCTCCCTTGGTGCGGATTTGTACCAAGTCTTGGGATATCTCGAAAGAGTTAGCTTGTCATAGGAAATACCCTGGTAACATCAACGGCTCAAAAATAGCATGATTGTTCAAGTTAATGACTTGCTCAAGTGAAGCGTGGTGTGGAAGCTAGAAGATTATTAGTTTAATATAAGAGAGAAGGGATTTTCATGGTTGCATGGCATTCTTAGCTGCATGATTTGGGTTTTCCTAGGGAAATAGGTTCTAATGGTTGAGATGTTTGATGGAAGGATGTGGGAATTACTAAGGTTGCATGAATGGTGATTATTAAGGCTTGGAGCATGCTTCTAGGCTAAATGGAACTCTCTGGGCTTCTTCCTAGGTGGTTCTCTCTCATTACGATATCTCTATTCTTTCTATATGTTACTCTGTGAGTTTCTCTAATCTCCCTCTTTTGTAATTTCTTTTCCCTCCTTATGTAAGTGAAGACTTTTTCTCTAAGCTTCAAGGGAATCTCCCTTTGTGGCTTGGTCTTCCCCCTCTTTCTCCTTAACCTCCCTATTATTCCCCTTTTGGTGTAATGTAGCTGCATTATTAAGACATGCAGTCTATTTCTTCCCGAGGAAGGGCCTTCCGCAGATGCTACTTCTGGTAGCGCGCCTCATGGCTTTCGAGCGTTGGTTGTCTGTGCAGGCTGGGAATGGAAAGTCAACATTAAATGCTTGACTTGCTAGGTTTAGCATGCATTTAATGCATGAATCTAGCTTAGTTCTAACTAAGGGGTTTGGCTTGCTAGGGAAAGGTGTAAACTAGGCTAGTTCTCTCTCATATTAACTGCGTGAAATGCAAAAGGTATGGGCTTGGATCCTTGGGCTTAGCATGAATGGTGACTAGCTTGAGGAAGCATGGCATGAATCTCTGGCTTAATCACCGTGGCATGGCATATTTGTAAATATATTCCTCATTGATCCCGCGCCTTGGCATGTGTCTAGGCTTGAATGTAGGCTTTGGATTACAATTAGGCCTTGAGACTTGGTTGGATTGGTGTGTGACATTTTTGGTCCCCAACATTAGCCCCCTTGATTATTTGGGCTATAAGAAACCTTGAGTGGGATGAATAATCAACCCCAGGCCTAAGGGAATTTTTTTTTTTTTTTTTTTTTAACTTGGGCCTCCTGATGGGCCTCTTCCTTTTCCTGCATGGCAGCTGATAACTCCCTACTGTTGTGCTCCCTTGCTTCCCGTGCACGTCCAATCATATGGAGAAACCCTGGGTATTCCCACGCCTCCATTTGGTAACGTACAAAATGCTATTCTCCCTATGACAAGTATTTAATTTGTCCTTGCTCTTCCTCTCCTCCTTTAAATCTCCTTCCTTCTTCAAAATTTTCATAACTGTTTTTCTCTCTAAATTCCTCTATGCTTTATGCGTTGGGTTGTGCCATCCCGTTTGTGCTTCTCCGTGCACTGTGACAAGGTTTTCCTCCCTTTACCTATTTTCAAATTTTTCTTCTTCTTTTTGCCTTCTTTGTTTGTGGTGGTGATGAAATTAGGCAAGCATATCTTCTTTTTGATTATGCATTCCAAAGATTTTGGGGTTTCAGCATGGACACACAAGGGGTGCGGATATTTCCTTCGGGAAATCGAACTCAACTTCTTAGGTAGTCATGCAACTTCGAAATCTTGCTTTTCATGTATACTATGCAATTATCGTCGAGCTTAGCTTACTTGCGTGTTGATGTGTGCTTGAGCTGGATCGATCGATTAATTGCATCGATCTGCTTGGCATAACTAGCTTGACTGGATATAGCCTGTTTTTGTTTGGATATGCGTATAATATACTTTCCCTGGCTAAATCTTATAGGGCTTTGATAGCATGGCATGTTTAAGGAAAGATGCAAGTGTTTTGCGTGATAGCATGTAGGGAAAAAGTCCCATGTTAAAATCTTAGACTTTTAGATGACAGGCTTTGAATTTTATGAACGTACCTTTTTCCTTTCCTAGGGCGCACCTGCTTGCTTTCCCAGGGTAGATTGCTTCGCGTGTTTCGCTTTGTGTGCTTGTATGTTTCCTCTTGCATGTTACATTGGCTTGTAGTATCTATGGTTTGATTCTTTCTTTCCATAAGTGCGTTATGGCTGCAGAATCACCCAAGTGCTTAACTACAGTGGACAGGTCCTTCACTACTGAGGTCCATCATCAACGAGGCAGGTCGCCGCCACCTCTTGGTTATCAGAACAAGGCTTTCAAGGAGGAGAATCCTCTCGTAGACTCGGTTCCTCTTATCAATCCCAGGCACAATTCCTGGTGCTACATTGAGAGTGGGCTCTTTTTGGCTATACCGATCCACTTTGAGTACTCATGCAGTGAGGCTACTGGCTGGGCAGATTGGGTGGATACTGACCTTGGCTTTGCAAACCACTGCGCGACTGACAAGGGCCAAGGTTTTGGACACTGTCTTCATGACCAAGAAGCAGGTTGTTCGCCTTGAGCCCAAACTTCCCAATGAGGCTACAAGGTGAACTACAAAGACTTATACCTTTATTTGTGCCTGGGGAGAGTTCACTACCACTCTGGAAGATGTTGCCAATATTATGCATCTTCTGATTGCGGGTAATGTGGATCCGTTCCATTATGTTATTCTTCTTATAGATGCTGATACTTCTGATATTTTGAAGAAGGGGCCCTTACTTCTCTGAGCAAAGCTCTTTACTTCAATGAATGGATCAAGCACTTTTGGCAATGAATTCTCGCGAAATTATGATTTGGAATAGAGTACGGAATAGAGTAATATGTTCTATGTAAGACATAAAGTATAAAGTAGTTCCGTTGAAGAAACAAGAACCAAACTGCCGATTTAAGGCCATGTTGTGTTTGTGGCTAGGCTGCTTCATCTTCTGTGATAACAAAGACATTTTCAGTCGCCAAGTGATTCCCTGGGCCCTGGCAATTACGCGTGGCCATGTGGTCCTGCTGGCTTCGTTGTTCCTTAGGTTTCTTTACCATGAATTAGATTAGCTTCATACTCTTGAGGAGCAAGTTGTGGGTAGTGCCCCGTTGAAGAGTTTTCTCTGTGCCAGCTTTCCGCAAATCTTTCTGTGAGAGCGTATTAAGGGTCTGAAGATAACCCCTTACCCTTCTGGTGTAGCGAAGAGCCACTATGTTATCGACTCTTTCCTTTTACTTGCCTGAGAATCTCCCACTGGCTTGCTGTTGGTTCGGGAAGATTTCGACAAAGAAATAAGACTTCTTGGAGCTTGTAGATGATGCGAACAACTTTGTTTTCTGTCCGTACATGTCTGTCCCAGAAGGTTTTGCCTTGGTGATGTTTTTTTACTAATGTTGTTTGTGGTGAAGATTCAAGTGTGACGTAAATTCCTCTTTCCGAGAATCTGGATTTCCATTCACAAATTGAAAAGTCGTTGGCTTTACTAGCTCCGTCGACCCCCTTCTTAGGAGAGGATAGCGAGGAAAGAAGTGTTGCTTACTCGCCCTTCCAAGTGTGACGTCAGCTAGGCTTTGACTAAGGGGTGCCGCGATCTTCCCCGACTAAAGCTGAGGCTTTTTTCAATAATTTGTTTAAGTGTTCAGTGTATGCACCTCAGGAATGTCTTCGCCCTTTTCATTATGTCACGAACCGGACCCGGGTAGGCAGTATCTCCAAAGGTGGCAAGCAGCCACAGTTGTCTCCCATCGTTGTCAGCTATCCTAGACTGGTGTTAGAGCCTACAAATGCCGCTTCCAGTTCAAAGCGCCGATGCCCTACTACAACAGAGGAAATTAACGCTTCGGGAGATTCTTCCCAGAGCACCAAGAAAAGTAGGGCATTAGGTGTTGGCAAAGGAAAACCTGCATGTCAGGGGAAGAAAGCAGCTTCGGGTATATTTCTTGGCTTGACTTATCTTGCTAATGTAGACATGTAAATTTCGTTGCATACAAAAGGTGCATCACAAAGCTCCACGTGGCATATGACTAATCACAAATGGATGAGTCATTAATGACATGTGGCACAAATCACGCAAAGGAAGAGTAAAACATTCCGAAAATTCGGCAAAGGGAAGAAAATCCCGCTTAAAATTGGCAAAATAAGCAAGAATTGAAGATTGCTCACAAATAGGCAACAAGGCCTATTTTCTCCCATGGACGAAACAAGACACAAATCAAGGCGAAATTCATCCAAAGGCATGGCTTTGGGAAGTCTATAAATACAAGGACCCAAGACACACAAAGGGTCGAAAATTCTACATTCAGAAAAACCCAAGGCCCAAGACTAATACACTGCCAAAGCTCTCTTCGAAGAATGCACAACCAAAGTTGAAGCTTTCTGTCGACCAAAGCTGAAGTATTCCCTTGAAGAATCAACAAGCACTTGTGCCAATTACTTCAAGACTTTGTTGCAAGCTCAAAACTTGTAACGACGTTCGATTCAAGATGAAGTCGTCAAGACCCTTGAATCAACGAAGTCTCACATCTACACCATCTTTGTCGCAACTTTGAGGTGAAGACAGTCCAAGCATCATTTCATGCTCAAAACTTGAAGCAATCGTTCAATCGTTCATCCGAGATTAAGTGATCACGACCCTTGGATCAACAACCTACGCATCTACATCAAATTTGAAGACTGAATCAAAGGAGAATTGTAAACAAAGATTTTTGTAACCTACAAATTCAAGTCAATACAAATCTACTTTGTACATGTGTTCTCGTTTCATTCGTTACAAAATTTTTGTGTTTACAAAGTTGGCACGCCCAGTGGGACATCTCTGCCTCTCATCTCTGTCTTCAAATACGCAAAAAGCACATATGGAATCAAGAAAGGATCAAGCTGTTCCCACAACCAACAAGAAGAACAAGAACATCCTTGCCACAAGTGATGGCACTTTGGGCATCACAACCCAAAACAAAGCAACAGCTCTCTCTATCATTCCTTCCACCCCTACATCAGCTCTGTCGAAGGAGCAAAAGCACCCGAGGTACGAGCCCGTGATCACCCTGGCCTTGCTAAGGGCACCAAGGGAAGAAAGCCCGAAGAGGCACTCTGAGTCGTTAACTTCCGATGCTGACTCAAGCAGCAGCTCATATCCCGTAGCCATGCAAGTCATGACTACTGATGCGACTTCAATCGAGGAGCAACTGGCACAAATGAGCGAAGCAATCGCAAGGTTGACAAGGACCATGGAGGAAAAAGACTTGCAGATTGCTACACTTGTCAACCGTCTGGAGGCGCAGCACGACGACAAAGCTGACCCAAAGGTTGATTCGCCAAAGGAGGAAACCGAAGAGAAAGAGAAGCCTTTGGTGAAGAAATCTAAGGAGAAACTAAAGGTGGACCAAGCTACAACACTCATGGGATCTCTCTCTATCCAACAGCTGCAAGAGATGATCACAAGCACCATCAAGGCGCAGTACGAAGGGAGCTCACATGACTCCGTGTTGTACTCAAAGCCTTACTCCAAGAAGATTGACGCCTTGAGGATGCCAAGGGGTTAACAGCCACCCAAATTCATGCAATTTGATGGAAAAGGCAATCCTAAACAACATATTGCCCATTTCATTGAAACCTGCAACAATGCTAGGATGGAGGGAGACTACCTCGTCAAGCAATTCGTGCGCTCGCTAAAAAGTAATGCCTTTGACTAGTACACCGACCTCGAGCTCCAGTCTATCAACAGCTGGGACTAGCTTGAAAGGGCATTCCTTAACTGCTTCTACAACACTCGCCGCACTGTAAGCATGCTGGAGCTGACAAGTACGAAACAGTGGAAGGATGAACCTGTCGTTGACTACATCAATATGTGGCTTCATTAAGTATGGATTGCAAAGACCAGCTTTCTGAAACCTCTGCCATTGAGATATATGTTCAAGGAATGCACTGAGGCCGTACCTTTAAGGGAAGTCAAGAAGGAAACTATCGTCCCTTTCATCAAGAAGCATATGATCCACCGATATGATATGCCTCACTACATCATCATTGACAATGAAAAATAGTTCTCCAACCGACTCGTGGACAAGCTCTGCCAGAAATACAAGTTCAAGCAGCACAAGTCTTCCATGCATCATGCTCCGGCCAACGGTCTTGTGGACGCATTCAACAAAACGTTGTGCAACCTCTTGAAGAAGGTAACGGCCAAACAAAGAGCGATTGGCACGAAAGAATAAGCGAATCACTTTGGCCATATAGGACGTCCCATAGGACTCCTACTCAAGCTAGTCTTTATTCGCTCGTATATGGCATTGAAGTTGTTCTGCCACTCGAAAGTTAAATCCCCTCACTAAGGATGGCTATAGAAGAAGGCTTGACTGAAGGGGAAAATGCAAAGCTACAACTTCAAGAGTTGGAAACACTCGACGAAAGAAGACTTGAAGCTCAACAAAATTTGGATTCTACCAAGCATGACTATCCAAGGAATTCAACAAGAAGGTCCCCCCAAGGTCTTTCTAAATTGGAGATCTTGTCTTGGCATTACGAAGGCCCATCATCAAAACTCAAAAAACAAAAAACAAGTTCACATCAAAGTGGGATGGACCTTAAGTAATATAAGAGGTCTGCACCAACGGCGCCTACTTAATCATGGAGGAAGATGGCTTAAAGATCGGCCCCATCAATGGCAGATTCTTGAAGCGCTACTATCCCTAAACCAAACACTCAATGCTCTTCGCCTGCACGAGCCTAAACTACACATGGCAAAATGTTCCTTGCCTACATGAGCCTAAACTGCACACAGCATAATGCTCCTCGCCTGCATGAGCCTAAACTGCACATGGCACAATGCTCCTCGCCTGCATAAGCCTGAACTGCACAGGGCACAACGCTTTTTGTTTGCACGAGCTTAAAAGATGACATCCAATGCTCATCGCCTGGATGAACCTAAACTGCACATGGCACAACGTTCCTTGTTCACACGAGCTTAAAAGGTGACACCCGATGCCCCTCGCCTGTATGAGCCTAAACTGCACACGGCACAACGCTCCTTGTTCGCACGAGCTTAAAAGGCGACACCCAAAGGTCCTCACCTGCATAAACCTAAACTGCACATGGCAACAATGCTCCTTGTTTGCACAAGCTTAAAAGGTGACACCTAATGCTCCTTGTTCGAACGAGCTTAAAAGGTGACACCCAACGCTCCTGGTTTGCAAGAGCATAAACCAAAAATCAAAATCGCATAAACTGTGTACAAGAAAACTAAAAATCCAAACCACCATCAAAATCACCAAAACCCACCACTCATTTGAACTACGTCATGACTTGATCCTTCCTCAACCGAGGGTACGTAGGCAACTTGAAACTTCAAAACTTTAAGTACAGTCACATCATCAACAAAAACACAAACACTTTGAAGAATAAAAAGCAAATTCAAGAATGTGAATACTTTATTTCTTTAAAGGAAGAATTCGACTACAAAGCCGTATTACAAAATGAGCTAAAACAAAGATGGCTTCTCCAGTAGTCGACAAGGTCATAGCTTCGCTACGGAAGCGATCGCCAAGAAGCTCAAACGAAGCCGACAAATTGTCATGAACACAGTGCGAAGGATTCAAGATAAGAATCCTCGACGTACATGCATTCTTTTTTGTATTTGGTTGATCAAAATCTGTCACCTCCCAAGATACTTCAGAAGACCATGACTTGATATGCATCGAGTTGTCTTTCACAAGAAGAACAAATGCCTTAAGGCCAATCAACGGCTTACAAAGCTTCAACGTCGTTCCCTTATCTTGCGAATCTCCTTCCTTCGCAAAAATGGTGATGGTATTGCTCTTAAAGAACTTGAAAAATACCATGGCAACAACAAAATAAACAAAGCAACATAAGCATAAGAGTGGGGCGGCAAGAAAAAGGCAAAAAAAGAGATTGCCTCACTAAAGCAAAAGACATGCGAGACAAACCTAGTGAGCGTTGAAGAATGACGATGACAAAGTCACAACAATGAAAAGAAATCAGCCACAAAGCTTGAGCCATTCGACAAAGAGGGCAGCTACAAGACGATCCTTCAAAGCACACTACAGTAGCAAGCAATCACACTACGCAACCCCGCAGCGATTACGCAAGCAGTTTCTTGCACTGCACGGCAACGTCACCACCGAGGGAAAACTTGTACCAAAAGGCACTACATAGCACAACCCCACTACAGTGTTTTGCATAACACCACACGGTAAAAAGTGACACACTGCAACAAGCTCCAAGCAAGCAGCCCACGACAACAACAACAGCAGCACACACGACACATCAGCAAAGACAATGCACGGCAAGGAATTGTGAAAAAAATACACACCCAATTGTCCTATAAATCGGGGTCAATTGCTTCCTAATGCTATAAGGGAAATTACATACCAAATAGCAAAAGGAAAATCAAAAGAAGGAAGTACATTCCAACCAAAAGAAGGGAGCAAATTCCAAGCAAAAAATGGCAAGTTTCAACCAATTGGACTTTCCGGAGGAGTTTTGATACAAGGCCAATTGGAGAACTAAGCTAAGAGGTTGATGATCGTTGTGTCCAAATTTCATAATTTTTCCTAATGCCAAATGTTCCAGTTGTTACATAAGTTGTTTTCCCGTCATAACTGTGCAGCTGTGGGAAAATGACGAGTTCAAGGCTTTCCCGATTTTTCCCAGTGGTGTGCTGTATATGCCTAAAAAAACAAAAGATAAAGCTACGTTTTCCATAATTTTGCAGAATTTTTCAGAAGAGAAATCGACTTCAAACTTGGCGTGCAAATCAGATGACGTGTTTCCCAAACCAAGGAAAAAGCATGTTGTTTTTTTACAACAAAAATCAACAAAGAAAAGAAACGGAAACAAAACAAAAATATGGAAAGGGCTTCAAAACTTCCAAAATAACAAATGAAAGTACCTCTCCTTGCCAAAATAAAAGGAAATCCCTCCAAACCAAGGACAAGTCTTCAAGTTTCTCAAACTAAGAGGGAAAATACCCCCTTGGCTGAAAAAAAAATGAAGGAAATATTTGTGAAAACTAGTTCATTTGAGCAGCATTTATGCATGCTATTAACAATTAAAAGGCAGAGTCATGCTTGTATGCACTCAAAAACAAAGCTTAACCCACGAAATTCAAAGCCTAGTAGTTATGGTGAACCAAGACTCAACTCAAAACAAAGTGAGTTGAGAAATCTTATACCTTTGTTGATTCCTCTTTGCATAAGCAAAGGTTAATCACCTAAGAGAGAGGGCCTTCATTCCTTACTTCTTAGCTCCATTGATTTCTTGGAGGAGGATGGATGAATGGATTCTCCAAGTTCCCAAAATAGAGAACCTCTAAGTCTCCACACCAAGGAGAGCATTGATGAAGAGATGAATGACTTGGGAAGAGATAGATGCCAGTAATCTCTCCCTAGGGTGGCCAGCCTTCATTAGAGAAGAGAGAGCTTTTATGTTCTTTTATCTTCCCTTAGAAAACCCTAATGATGAAAATGTTATAAAATCCTTTATATAGTCCCTTCAATTAAGTGACAAAAAAAAGAACCAAAACCCATGTCCTTCTCTATATGGCCGGCCTCATTGTGCCTTTGGACTGTTTGGGCCCTTTTAATTTTTAGTCAATAAGTTATCATACAACTTATGTTAATGGGCTTCACTTCCAAATCCCATGGGACCTTGAGGCCCAAAACTAACCCGAGGTCTATAACGAACTTATTTGTTTGATTAATTAACATATTAATTAATTATAGCCATAAACAATTAAACCATTTAATTATCCTTACCCATCTCCTTGGTTTCTTCAATCTCTACCATACTCAGTGTACGATCCATTAGGTTCCTTTTAGCGAGGCAGTGGGCAATTGGAACTCTTCAAATCAATTGTGAATTGAAACTTACTTTCAATTCTCCCTTTAGTGATTATACACCTTTAGGGCTTCCACAAACCATGAGTGACACCTAGCAGTGTGTCATGGTTACATTATCCCAACCATGAGTTCTCATGTGACATGAGTATGGGAACTCCTTGTTGATCGTGTTCAGTGGACTCATTCTCCATTGGGCACCTACATGCTTGTCTTGATGTCAGTCACACCAAGGACTTAAGACCAGTCACTCTCCCTGAGATAAGACATAGCACGTACTGATCTTAATCGACTGTCAATGCCCAATTGGCAATCCTATGATCATGAACGTTTAGGATATGTATACGAAAGAGAATGATCTCTTGAATCTAACTTCTTAAGATCACATTCTCCCAATTACATATTCCTTGGACTTATCGTTTAAGCATATAACATTTATATGAGACAGCTTAAAACCATAATCTTTGCCCTTTATATTAAACTAGATTAGTTTAACATGTGAAATGTCAGGAAAGTATCATCATATGATTAGTTTTAGGGCACATTTCCAACAATCTCCCACTTACCCTAGAGCCAATCAACTTGGTCATCAGTGATGATTCCTCTTCTAAATTCATTTCAAAAATGGTTGAGTAGTAGGCCTAGACAATGGATATCTATATGTTATCCATAGAAGCAACCTTGACAGTAACGACGTCACCATTATACATTATTCTCAATCATGTGGTTCAATCTCTCATTTGAGTTCAGACCTTGATGAGTCCATGATTCCCTGGCTTGAGCTATTGCCCCGTTAGTGTCACAGTGTCGGTACACTAGAGACACTTTCTGGTTGGAACGGAATGGAAAGTTCATAAACTTTTCCATCGAAACAACATTCTTGTAAACTTCTATATAGCGATATAGATTCAAAATGAAAAGATATCCATTAATGGATATGATATTGGATTCAAAATCTAATACATTTACGGTTTCATTGCGTTACTCTATTTCTTCCTCATTCTTGAGGAATCTATCCTTTAGTATTTCTTAAATACTTAGGGACTCACTTGACAGTTGCCATGGTTTTGATCATGGGCTTGCACTGATATCGTCTTGTACCGATCTTGGTACAACACATATCAGCATTTTTCATACAATATGAAATACATAAATCACCTTTCTGCGTAAGCATAAAGGATTCTATTTATGCATTATGCTTCTTTGGGAGTCAAAAGGGTACATTCCCTTTTAGAAGAGCAATTTCCCAGTCTAACTAGAATTGTCCTTTCATTTGAAGTTTATTATTCATGAAACTTCCTACATCTGTCGTCTATCAATAGGGATTGAGATAATTCAATTATATCTTGAATCTATCATTATAGATTTCCATCCCATGTATATAGACTATGTCTCCCATATACATTCTATCGTTATAGAATGTTTAAAGTCATAACTTTAACGAAGAAGAATTCCTAAAATTAATATATCATATATATGTTCAAATTTAGGAATATGATTAACTCCCACTAATCTTTTGTAAACCTAGTAAACAAAAGATTCATTTACATCTTATGAGGAATCAAATGATTTGATCTTTCTCTCATAAGACGCTTATAGCTCCCACTAGCTTGCTAAGATTGATGATGGATGGATCTCTACAACTTACACGTCTTGTGATTCCTAGTCTTAGACATATTTTATCAAGACTATCTTGATAATGGTTTCGGAAATCCATATTATGTCTAAACATTGAATCACCATTTAATTGTAGCTAGCAATCTTCGAATTAATAGAAACCAAGACTACGTCAAAGTTGGTTTCTTCCAAGTCAACCAATCTCTTTGATTGTAGTCCCCTTAAGCTACCAATTAGCCATGAAGGTTTCACTATTTCGGGTCAAATGGTACTATATCATTTGCTTGAGTATATGTCATATATACACTCAATGTAGTCATAAGGATTCATTCTTATTTCTTTCAAATTAAGAGGTGTAACTCTATGACATAGTCATAAAGTTCAAACCATTCAAATGAGATGGTTTATAGATCCTTCTCGACTACCTTGGAGCTATTGGTGGAGGAACTAGGTTGTTATATTTTTTGATTATCATCTTGTCTCTCAAAGAACCCATTCTTTGAGTCACGTTCATTTTCTCTATCTTAGGCAAATCCTATTGTAGGATTACAATGAACTACCCAACAAATAACATTTGTTAGTTGGTTTATAGAAGTGATATCCAAAGGTTTATTTAAGGATATCCCACAAGATTGTTCTCAAACAAATATTGCTTATTTATCACACAGCCCAAAATCTTAACACGATTAAGACTTGTCTTTCTTTCCAACTACATCCTATGGAGTCATGAAAATTTTGGAAGATCTTCTAATTGACAATCATATTGTCTTAGAAGTATATATATATCCTATATATGGGTAATTGTTAACATCCAACGAACTCTATCTTATTCGAGTTCGTTCTTCTCCCAATGGAGAAATCCATTATCTTCTGATGTTACTTTCCTTGATATGTTTCAAGGAAACTCTTCTAAGTGAATTAACCTCAACTACTTTGTGATTCTTTCTTCTTTTCAAAAGAATAAAGATTCAAACATTTCGCCTCTATACAATTTTAACAAGAAGACATTGGATCCGGATCAAACGATCCAAAGCATCCATCTATGACTAACTTGTAATTAATGTTTCAGAGGTGTCACAACTCAGTGGCATTAGTCACTACCTTGCAACCTTTTAGGTTTTAAGCATCGTTATATTCTAAACAATTTGTCCTTTAGTGATTTTGGATCTTTATGTAAAAACGTAAACTTTCGGGTCAAAGTACAAATACACAAAAGTATCAAAACTTTATGTAATTGCATAAAAGTTCCAAAAGAACCCCCATTATAGGGTGGCCAGTTTTGGTGAGTAGGAAAGAGGGTTGGTTTTTGTTGAAAATTCAAAATCTTAAAGTGTGTTGAATAAGTGAAAGGTATGGGTTGAAAAATTGATTGGCATGGTTGAAAAGTTTGATTGGTATGGATTGAAAGATACAGGTAAGGTGTAGCATTTATCAAATAATAAAACACAAATCATCCACCACCAATCAATAACAAACCAAAACTTTATGAAAAACAACAAACGCATTGAATCAAAACACCAAACCCTTTTGTTCTTGGTAAGAACATCAAGAACATTGAAGAACATCGATGAAAAACCCATAAGAGGTCCATGAATGTTTTCACTCAATAAAACTCAAATTTTTACTACTCAAAAGGGGGTTAACATCCTAGGGCACTTAGGGGTTCCAAAAGTCACTTTAAAACACTTTTAACAAGACAAACATGAACCAAAAAATCCACCCTTTGGATTTGGCCGAATTTCCCCATAAACATGGCACCAACTTTTAGCTCCAAAATTCGTACTCTTATGAACTACATCTACAACATTTGAGATGGCAAATTTTCAAGCAAAATTTTCATTCAAAGAAGCAAGAATAAAGCTTGTAACAATTACAACATTCAAATAAAAGACTATGAACCACAAAACCCAAAAGGATTCACCAACTACTAGACCTAGGCTCTGATACCAATTGAAGGAAATATTTGTGAAAACCAGTTCATTTGAGCAACATCAATGCATGCTATTAACAATTAAAAGGCGGAATCATGCTTGTATGCACTCAAAAACAAAACTTAACCCATGAAATTCAAAGCCTAGTAGTTATGGTGAACCAAGACTCAACTCAAAACAAAGTGAGTTGAGAAATCTTATACCTTTGTTGATTCCTCTTTGCATAAGCAAAGGCTAATCACCCAAGAGAAAGGGCCTTCATTCCTTACTTCTTAGCTCCATGGATTTCTTGGAGGAGGATGGATGAATGGATTCTCCAAGTTCCAAAAATAGAGAACCTCTAAGTCTCCACACCAAGGAGAGCATTGATGAAGAGATGAGTGACCTAGGAAGAGATAGATGCTAGTAATCTCTCCCTAGGGTGGCCGGTCTTCATTAGAGAAGAGAGAGCTTTTGTGTTCTCTTCTCTTCCCTTAGAAAAAAACAAAACCTAATGATGAAAATGTTAACAAGTCCTTTATATAGTCCCTTCAATTAAGTGACCAAAAAAGAACAAAAACCCATTTCCTTCTCTATATGGCCGGCCTCCATGTGCCTTTGAGCTATTTGGGCCCTTTTGAGTTTTTAGCCACTAAGTTGTCATACAACTTATGTTAATGGGCTTGACATCCAAATCCCATTGGGCCTTGAGGCCCAAAACTAACCCGAGGTCTATAACAAACTTATTTGCTTGATTAATTAACATATTAATTAATCTTAGCCATAAACAATTAAACCATTTAATTATCCTTACTCATCCACTTGGTTTCTTCAATCTTTACCTTACTCGGTGTACGATCCAGTAGGTTCCTTTTAGCGAGGAAGTGGGCGATTAGAACTCTTCAAATCAATTGTGAATTGAAACTAACTTTCAGTTCTCCCTTTAGTGATTATACACCTTTAGGGCTTCCATAAACCATGAGTGACACATAGCTGTATGTCATGGCTACCGAAGTTAATCAAAAGAGGTGGAGAACCTACTCAGTTTAGGATTACAATGCAATACGGTCTTTCTTTAATACAACACTCTTGACCACATTGTTTGGTTTGATAGTTTATTCATGTGTACTATCCAATGTGATTCTTTTACTTATATGATTACTTTGAACATGATTTAGAATGACTTCCTAAATCTCATTCATACTCTGGCGGCCTGGCCAAAGATTCTTAATCTTATCATAGATTATTCTCCCTCAAACGGTTTGAAGGTTAGAGATCCCTTGTTGTTCATTCACTTGCCTCCATGGCTAAGCAGCCTGACCCAACTATGTCGTGGACGCTCTCTGACGGAGTGACTTTGACATAGTCAAAGATCAAGGACCGAACGACAAGACAACTGTGATGCCTCAGGTCAAATGACTACTTTGCATTATCTCAACCATGAGTTCTCATGTGGCATGAGTATGAGAACTCCTTGTTGATCGTGTTCAGTGGACTCAATCTCCATTGAGCACATACATGCTTGTCTTGATGTCAGTCACACCAATGACTTAAGACCAGTCACTCTCCCTGAGAAAAGACATAGCACGTACTGATCTTAATCGACTGTCAATGCCCAATTGGCAATCCTATGATCATGAACGTTTAGGATATGTATACGAAAGAGAATGATCTGTTGAATCTAACTTCTTTAGATCACATTCTCCCAATTACATATTCCTTGGACTTATCGTTTAAGCATATAACATTTATATGAGACAACTTAAAACAATAATCTTTGCCCTTTATATTAAACTTGATTAGTTTAACATGTTAAAGGTTCGTAAAGTATCATCATATGATTGGTTTTAGGGCACCTTACCAACAAAAATGCAAATCCTACTTACCCAAGGACAAACATCAAAGCTTTCCAAAACCTTGAAGGAAATCACCAAAGCCTTCCAACACTTTGAAGGGAATCACCCATATTACCAAAATTAAAGGAGGTTCCTACCTAAGGAAGGAAAAACATTTTTCCCACAACCACAAGGAAAAAAATCCAAGTCTCAAAATACACCAAATGTATTTTGTCAAAATTATGGAAACTCAATACGCATAATGAGTATGTGCCGATTTATCCATTTCCAAAATTTCTTTCAATATCAGGCCTCTACGGCCCTTGAAGGAAAACTTTCATTTCTTTCAAGACCAAGCCTGTACGGCCCTTGAAGAAAAAATTTCATTTTTTTTCAAGATCAAGCCTCTGAGGCCTTTGAAAACAAAAAATTCATTTCTTTCAAGATCAAGCCTTTACGGCCCTTGAAGAAAATTTATATTTCATTCAAGATCAAGCCTCTACAGCCCTTAAAGAAAAAATTTCATTTCAACGGCCCTTGAAGAAATATTTCATCCAAGAAATACGCCTCAACAACCCTTGAAGAATTGTTTCGTTCAAGAAATACGCCTCTACGGCCCTTGAAGAAACAAACTAATTCAAGATCAAGTCTCAACGACCCTTGAGTTAGAACATTCACATTGTAGGACTTCAAAACACGTTTCCTATGGCAAGCACATGCCTACAACACGCCTTGAAGTGGGGGCATTTGTATACATGTAAATTTTGTTGCATACAAAAGGTGCATCACAAAGCTCCACGTGGCATATGACTCATCACAAATGGACGAGTCATTAATGACATGTGGCACAAATCAAGCAAAGGAAGTGTAAAACATTCCCAAAATTTGGCAAAAAAGAGAAAATTCCCTTTAAAATAAGCAAAGGGCCTAAAATCTCCCAAAATTGGAAAGAAAGCCAAAGCATCTTCACAAAATAAGCAAGAATTGAAGATTGCTCATAAATAGGTACCAAGGCCTATAAATTTCGACCAATAGGAGGAAGGTGGCTGAAATTAAGACACAAAATATGCCTAAATTCTCCCATGGACGAATCAAGACACAAATCAAGGCCAAATTCATCAAAAGGCATGGCTTTGGGAAGTCTATGAATACAAGGACCCAATACACACAAAGGGTCAAAAATTCTACATTGAGAAGAACCTCTGCCCAAATCTTTGAAGACTAATACGCTGCCAAAGCTCTCTTCGAAGAACGTACAACCAAAGCTGAAGCTTTCTTTAGACCAAAGTCGAAGCATTCCCTTGAAGAATCAACAAGCACTTGTTCCGATTCCTTCAAGACTTGGTTGCAAGCTCAAAACTTGTAATGGCATTCAATTCAAGATCAAGTCGTCAAGACCCTTGAATCAACGAAGTCTCACATCTACACCATCTTTGCCGCAACTTTGAGGTGAAGATAGTCCAAGCATTGTTTCAAGCTCAAAACTTGAAGGAATCATTCAATCGTTCGTTCGAGATCAAGTCATCGCGACCCTTGGATCAACAACCTACGCATCTACATCAAATTTGAAGACTGAATCAGAGGAAAATTGTAAATAGAGATTGTAACCTACAAATTCAAATCAATACAAATCTACTTTGTATACATGTTCTCGTTTCATTCGTTACAGAATTTTTGTGTTTACAGCTAATTTTCCTTTTGCATGTTTTTCCTCAGTGCTTTATATATTATGCCTCAGATGATGCAGTGAAGCACTTTAGACCTTCAGTGGTGAAGGATGGTCCCCCTAGCAGCAAGCCTAATGCTTCCCCTACTCCAAAGAAATCAAAGAGTGAAGGATCTTCAGCGAAGTCAACGATTAGTAATAGCTCTTATTCCTTCAGACCTGGCATCTGCTACTTTGTGTATGCTAACCATAACTTTGTTATAGCCAAAATTCCTTCCAAGGAAGCAACTCCTGCTGGCCCTCCTCGTAGAACTAGGAGTGCTCGAGCATCCGCTTCATCTGGCACTCCCAAACGTCCTGAGATACTTGATATTAGCACCACGAGTGAAGATGAACATAGTGTTGGGGAAACCGATGGCGATGAGGTAGCCAATGAAGGTTTTGCAGCTAATGAAAGTAGTAATACAAGTTTTGAGTTTGTCCTTGGAAGTGAAGGACATCCCCAGGCTTCCTTAGGGAAAAGACACAGAAGGTGAAGACAGTGGCAGAGAATCAAGCGGAAAGGATGACAACAAAGCAACAGAGGATGTTGATCTTGATGAAATTGATAGCTTCTTGAACAATGACGTTCATGTGGAAGCGGAAGATACAGAGGTATGCTTGCTTATTCTTCGTTGATGTTTTCCCTTACATGAATTTGCAATTGTCAGCCTTTTTCTTAAGTCTTTGAATTTTTGTTAAGCTTGCATGTGCATGTAGGAAGTAGCTAAACTTTGCCTAGCATGTTTTCTTTGTGTTTTTGCATGTGCATGTATAAGAATGTTGGTTTGTTGGAATTCTATATTGGATAACTTCTGTGGGCTGTGTTGCTTTGTGTCTCCGCTTGTTGATTTGTCCCCTCACTTGTGCATACCTTCGTGTTTTCCTTGTAGGTGAATGTTAATGCTGCAGAGGCTACATGAGGTGTTTAAGCCCCCAGTGACGTTCTTCCCAAGCCTACAGCTTTCTTAAGAAGGTTCTTTCCCCTGAAAAGCAGGCTTCGATTAAAGAGTGGGCATCGTGGCATGAGGCTCTTGGGAAGCTCGAGCATAGTATTGCCAATGGAGCCAGGGTATTCAATTTGATTGAGGAATTGCTTCTTTCCAGTGAGGCTTTCTCTTCCAAGGTTGACTTTAGGGGAGTAAAGGTTCGCTCTGGACTAGCTAAGGCGTAGGGCAAGTTCTTCAAGCATGTCTATGATGTAGATGTGAGCTTGATAGGTTTATCTCCCTTCATGCGTGGAATGATTTTTGAGGAGCTTGGGACCCTGCTTTATGGCATGGAGCATACTTCCTTATTGGAATTCACAAAGCATAGACTACTATGTTGAGGAGATATGATTAGCGATGTGGTAACTTTGGGTGTACCAGTGGGTTCTCTAGTCGAGAAGCTAGGAGAGTTGCATGATACCATGTTTGGACTTCAACTTGAGAAAAATAAGGGTGTTCTAGATCAATTTGTCAAAGTCAACAAACTGGAACGTAAGCTCGAGCATAGTATTGCAAATGGAGCCAGGGTATTGAATTTGATTGAGGAATTGCTTCTTTCCAGTGAGGCTTTCTCTTCCCAGGTTGACTTTAGGGGAGTAAAGGTTCGCTCCGGACTAGCTAAGGCGTTGGGCAAGTTCTTTAAGCATGTCTATGATGTAGATGTGAGCTTGATAGGTTTATCTCCCTTCATGCATGGAATGATTTTTGAGGAGCTTGGGACCCTGCTTTATGGCATGGAGCATACTTCCCTATTGGAACTCACAAAGCACAGACTACTATGTTGAGGAGATATGATTAGCGATGTGGCAGCTTTGGGTGTACCAGTGGGTTCTCTAGTTGAGAAGCTAGGAGAGTTGCATGATACCATGTTTGGACTTCAACTTGAGAAAAATAAGGGTGTTCTAGATCAATTTGTCAAAGTCAACAAACTGGAGCGTGCTCTCGAATTGCAGCGTAAAGAACTAGAGCTGAGAAGCTCAAGTTGAATAAGTTGGTCCGTGGGAGCTTCAAGGAAATAGTTGCTTGCCTTCAACTCACAGCGGATTAGTTGCATGCCAACACCTCTAGCAGTTCCCACGAAACTTGAGATGTTGCAGTAGCTTGCTTTGAGTTTAACTTTTCACCTTCCGACAATTGCGCACTTTAGATGACTGTTTACATTTTTAAACTCTCGGCTTCTTTTTCTTGGCAAAGCATGAAACTTGAGATGTTGCAGTAGCTTGCTATGAAAACATTTGCTTTCCTCACTCTACTTTTACTTTCTATTGTAATTTGCTGTTGGACAGCTAGCTTATCACATTTTTGGGAGCATGTTAGGAAAATTTTACTTGTTTAGCATTGATTGGCTTGCTAGTTTTAAAAGCTTTTCCTTGCTTGGCTTGATTTTTGCAATGTTAAGCTTGGCATTGATTTCGCATGATTGTTTTGAAACAAAAAACAAAAAACCTTTATTTGCTTGACTCAATGGTTTTGCATGGCATGTTGGCTTGGCATGCTGCATGAGAATTGCATTGAACCATTTGAGCAGCTTGCTTGGCATTGATTGTGCGTTATTAGGCTTGGCATGTTGCATGAGTGTAGCTTTGAAAAAGCTTTATCTGCTTGATTCAATGGTTTTGTATCGCGTGTTGGCTTGGCATGTTGCATGAGCATTGCATTGAACCATTGATTAGCTTACTTGGCATTGATTTTGCATTCATAGGCTTGGCATGTTGCATGAGTATAGTTTTGAAAAAGCTTTATATGCTTGACTCAATGGTTTTGCTTGGCGTGTTGGCTTGGCATGTTGCATAAGCATTGCCTTGAACCATTGAGCAACTTGCTTGGCATTGATTTTGCATTGATAGACTTGGCATGTTGCATGAGTATAGCTTTGAAAAAGCTTTATTTGCTTGAGTCAATGGTTCTGCATGGTTTTGCATAGTGTGTTGGGTTGGCATGTTGCATGAGCTTTGCATTGAACCATTGAGCATCTTGCTTGGCATGGGCTTTTATTATAGCTTTAGCATGATTTGACCCTTAAGGCAGCTTGCTTGGCATGGGCTTTTATTATAGCCTTGGCATGATTACTGCTATAGCTTGTTTAGAAGAAATCCCTTCTAATTACTCTTGCCAATGTAAAGAAACAAATGTACAAAAGATTTTGACAAAATGCTCCTTCGTTTAGTTAAAATTTGGGGTACATCAATCGTTGCATGGCTTTACAAGGCCTCATAAAGTAAGCAAAATGATCGTTGCATATAAGGAGCTTGTTCTTCTAAAATAAGCATGAGCATTTTAGCAGTAATAAGGCTTTAGTCACTTTGCATTAACAGGTTCTGATAGCATACCTTCCTCGACTGATGTCAAGTACTAGTAACCACTTCGATAGGCTTCCTTGACCACAAAAGCTCCTTCCCAATGTGGGGCAAACTTCGAAGGTCCGAAGATTTACCTCTTTATATGCTCGGTTATCCTAAGGATGAAACCTCCTTCCTTGAAGTTGCATGGCTTGACTGTGCGATTGTAGGCTCTAGTAACCTGTTGGTGGTATAGGGTTGTTTTCCTAGCTGCTTCTGCCCTTTTTCCTCGAGTAACTCAAGGTCTTTCCACCTCCAGCTTGCACAAGTTATGGCATCCCATTCCACATCATTGAATGTTGAGAATCTTGACGTGAACATCATCATTTCCATAGGGGAAACAGCTTTGGATCTATGCACCAATAAGTAAGGGGAAAACTCTATAGCATTCTTTGGAGATGTGCGACACTCCCATAAGACGTCTGGGAGATGCGTGCTCCAGCCCCCAACGTAGTTGGCTTCGGCTTTACCGTTTCCCTAGGGATAGTACGACGTAGAGCGACGGTGCTTGATCTCGTAAACATCCAAGTGTGGCACTTACTTGTTTGTTCACAAAAGGTGTGCCGTTGTCGCTCAATATCTTGTAAGGTATCCCAAATCAGCAAACGATGCATTCCCTGATGAAATTGGAGACTGCTGCTCCTGTTGCTTTCCTGAAAGGGATTGCTTTCAATCACTTTGTGAAGTACTCAGTGGCTACTAAGATCGATATGTGACCTTCAGATGATGGGTTGATGGTTCCTATCAAATTGAGCCCCCAAGTATGGAATGGCCATAGGGTGCGCATGTCTTGCAGTAGTTTTAGAGGCTTGTGGATTATGTTTCCTTGAAGTTGGCATGTATGGCATCGCTTGACCATGTTGTGTGTGTCTTCTCTCATGGTTGGCCAATAATATCCCAGGTTCAATAGCTGCTTGTGTAGTTTCTTCCTTCCTTAGTGCTCGCCGCATTCTCCACCATGTACTTCTTGCATGACTTTTGATAATCCAGGTGGCCCAAGGCATCTCAATGGTTCCCTATTAAATCCTTTTCAGTATAGAGTTGCCCCATCCATGAAGTACCTTTTGGTTGTCCCTTTTAATTTGCTTGCATCCCTGACATTGCTTGGCAGTGTCCCATCGATGAAGAAGGTCAGGTATAGGGACCTCCAATCATTAGTGATGGAAACTGCAAATGGTTCTCCTGGGGAAAGCGTTATGTTGCACTTTGGACATTCAGCTTGGATGCATGTTGCTTGTTGCTTCATCTCTAACTAGTAATACCCTTTTCTTTGTAGTCGGCGATAGACAATTACTACTTGGTTGACTCTGTATGTGGCTTGGATGCATGCTGCTTTGGTGCTTATTTTGGTTTTAGGCACTGAGTTAGCACTGATCCGGACAGGCCCATGTAAAGTGTCCCAGCGAAATGCATCCAGATGACTTCTTCCATAGGTCATACGGTTGTGGAAGAACAATCGAAATGCATGACCTATGGTTCCTCTTCCACAGCAGTGGCAGCAAACTCTGCCTACTCACCAAGGACTTCTTTGGAAATAGTGGCCTATTTTTCTTCAAGAAACAATGCTAGCATGTCTATCACAGCTTGGCCTTTGATAGCCTTAGGTATCACACATATAATATCGAATTTGGAAAATTGGAGCAACCAACTAGCCAAATGGCAAGATAATATGGGTCTAGTAAGCACGTACCTTAGAGGGTCAGACTTTACCATGAAGTGTAGCTTGTGGGCTAGGAAATAGTGACGCATCCACTGTGATGCATACACAAAAGCTAGGCAAAGGTGTTCCGTCTTCTTACAGTGGGTTTTGCACCTCTGATAGGAGCATATTTATGCGACTTAGTATGCTTGTTTTCATGCATTTACGTTGTTAATTCTTAGTTATTTTAGTATTTTGAGTTAGTTTTGTGTGTTTGTAGGTTTAAAAGGCTTATGAAGCAATAAGGTGCATTTTGGAGTCTTTTGGAGCATAATGGAGCTTGGTATGAAGGACATATGTATGGAGCAAAAGGAATGGACGAAATCGAAGACTTGAAGAAGGAGTCCTAAATGAAGAAGGATTCCTAAATGAAGAAGGATTCCTAATTGAAAGAGGATTCCTAGTTGAAAGATGATTCCTACTCAAATGACGATTCCTACTTGCACAAGGATTCCTACTTGGACTAGGAAAGTTAAGCCAAGGTTTCCTATTTTTGTTGACCTTTCCTAAACCAAAATCTCCCTAAGTTCCAGCCTCAAAGAAGGGACCCTAAAGACTTTTGGACACCTAAATCCCACTCTAAGGTAGCAGCCGCACCTTTCCCTTCTCTCACACACCCTTGCCGCACAAAACCTTACATTCCCCTTTTAGTTTCACTGAAAATCAGCAAGGAAGACCTTTCCCTTTTGTTGTCCATCCTTGCCGCACCCTTATGTCCCTTTTCTGATGTATTTAGCCTTTTAATTTAGGAATTGAGTCAGAAAACCTAAGTCTTAATTGACTTAGGGTTTTAAAGCCCTTATATATATATTTACACAATCTGCCACAGCCATCTCTCTATCATTCACCCATCATCTTCCAGCCGCAACGTACCAACTCTCATTCACCATTGAACCTATTCAGCCACTCTCCCTTCTCTGGCCGCAGCCCACTCAATCCCTAACACATCCATTCACACCATTAGTCCTTGTGCCGCAGCAAGGTGGAGAAGAAGAAGAGGTTGATGTTCCAAGGTTGCAGATTGGAGACTTCTAGGTGTAATTCCTTCTTGTTTTCAATGTCGACTTCTTTATTCTCTGATTTTGTTGTAGTTATGAGTGGCTACACCCCTAATTAGCTAGGGGGAAGTTTGAAGCCATGAACATGCTTGTGAAATAAATCGATTGCTTTCAGTTGTGATTTGATGAATCGTGAATGCAATTCAATTAACTATTTGATTGATAACTTATTTGTGTATGTTGATTAAGGATGCATACTTAGTTTTCATGCACAGATTTGATGCTAGAATATGAATGAGTTTCACCTAATTGTTACAAGTTTATATTCACAAGTAGTGGAGGTTGCTTATAAACATTCGCGTTAATTGAATTCTTGACAAACGTATCATGCATTCATAGTTACGAATGTTTCGTCAACACTTATGATTTTCATTGAACGTAATGATCTCTGATTGTATCTCTATTATGCATTCATGTAGGGGACCTTTGGAGAATGATTTGGGTTGTCGCATGCATTCATCCAATTCAATGAGTAAAGGAAAATCTGAGGGTTAATTTGTGCATCACGGTTAATCTGGGGTGTTGAGCTTCATAATTTATTGAAAAGCAATTGGAAATCGATTCATGTACAAGTGTGTCATGTGTGGAGAATGGACCTCTAGCTAATCCATCAACCATCTGAGTTCCAAAACGTTTTCAACTTGTTTTACTTTAAAATCTGCCTAGTTTTGCATTCTGTTTTGTTTTGCTTTAAATTCGTCCAAACCAAAACCCCCCTTTTACTTTCTTGTTTTAAAGTGTCTAAAATCTGTTTTCTTTGTATTTTCAAGTGTTTTGAGTCAAACCAAAACCCTATTTTCGTCCAAAGTGTGTTTAGAGTCAGAAACTGCCCAATTAGTGTTTTTAGGCAGTTTTGAGTCTTTTGAACCTGTTCTGAGTCTCTTGAGTCTTTTCAAACGTTTTTAACTTTGTTTTTATGTTTTTGAGTCAGTTTAGAGATTATTAGCAAGCCCTCCTAATCCCCGGTCCAGAACGATCCCTACTTGCATCTATACTACAATCTACAACAAGAGGGTTTAATTTGAGTGCTTGACTTTTATCACATCAACCTCTTAGCTGTCTACTGACATGGTAGATTGGTGCTTCTTCCCTGGCTAGATTTTCTTAGGTAAGCAGGGCTCCTACAACAGCTCTTGTAGCGGCTAGGTAGAGCTTGAGCGAAATGCCCGGGACTGGTACCTTCATGGTAAGTAAGTTGTTGACTAGCTACTGGACTCGTTGATAGGCTTCATTGCATTCCTTGGTCCACACAAATTCATTCCCTTTCCTGAGCAGTGAGCGAAGGCTCCTGTTGCCGCTGCTAATTCTAAGATAAAGCGTCGAATGTAGGACAGCTTCCCCATCAATCTTTTTAGCTCCTTTACGTTTGTTGGGGGCATGAGAGTTCTAATGGTGCGCACCTTGTTTGGATCTACATCAATGCTGCGCTGATGCACCAGGAAGGCTATGAACTTGCTCGAGGAAACACCGAAGGCTTATTTCTTGGGGTTCATCTTCAACCCATATGCTTGGCATCTCCTCAACACTTTCCTTAGCACTTCCCAGTGCCCTTCCTCAGTCTTGGATTTCACGACAAGGTCGTCCACATAGTCTTCTGCTTCTTTCCCTATCATGTTTTGAAAGACTATTGTCATTGCTCGCTAATAGGTGGCACTGAAGTTTTTGAGTCCGAATGGCATGACTAAGTAGTAAAAGCTTCCAAATTGTGTGATTTGATTATACCTGTTGAAGCTATCCATGAACGACATCAGGCCTTGCCCTGAGGTTGAGTAGATCATGATGGTAGTGGAAACTCTTGCTTTGGGCATGCTGCATTGCGATCTCGGTAGTCGATGCGTATCCAGATTTGGACAATGTTCTTCTTTACTGGGACAATGTTGGCTCGCCAAAGAGGGTGCTTGATAGGCTTGATGAATCCGACCGCCAGGAGTTTTTCTACCTCAGCTTTGATTTTAGCCTCTATTTTCGGGTGGAAATTCCTCATTTGTTGCACTATAGGCTTAATCCCAGGCTATGTACTTATCGTGTGTCTCACTAAATTCAGATCAAGGCCTAGCATCTTTACATAGCTCCAAGCAAAGACGTCTTTGAACTCCTTTAGCAGGCTGACTAGTTCTTTCCTTTCCTCAACAATTAAGTAAACACTAATAAAAATAATTTTTTTCCACAGAGGGATCATCATTTAGGTTTATCTCTTCAAGCTTTTCTGCCACTGCAGTGGATCTATCTTGCATGCATTTTGGCCCAAGCATGATTTTCTACAGGGAACCGTCCTCGGCAGTAGGTGCAGGCATGTCTTCAGTTTCCTTGGGAACTTCACTTGCTTGGAGTGCAGTGTGTCCTTACTCGGGGCTTTCCCACACGATGTGGTTAGGCCCCCCAACTCATCATAAACAGTGGGCGACGCGGCCGTCTGGTAGCATGACCTTGGAGCATTGAGGTGGAGTGTAGGCAAGAACATTGGCCTCTGGTTGTATGTGTTTTCCTTTTTCCACTGTGGATAGGAATTCTTGGTCACTGAGATCTCGAACTTCTTCCTAAAGGGGTAAAATTATCCTGAGGCTTGTGATATCCCACTTTCGGCACTTGAGAAATCGTTATTTAAAACTCAGCATAGGAATAGTGAACTTTGTCTAGGTTGAACGGCTTTTGGTTTCCCAGGATGCGAATATGCCTTAGACCAATCCTTCTCTTGACGTACTGGTGGTAATTGAAGGCCACGAGTCTGTGAGATTTAAGACCATACCACATTTGACGTTGGGACGTCTACTGCAGTGAGTACTACCAAGGGTAGAATGTTGATGGAGGAATCAGTGTCAACCAAAGCTTGCTTGATGAAGACGCCATTAATCTGCCCTTCCAAGTACAATGCCATTTTGTGTTGTCTGGGAAAGCCACTTCCATGTCTTCGTCAGTGAAGATAATGGCGCTGTTGTTCTTAAAGAAAGCCCTATGTAGCTGGGCAGCATAGCAAAACATGCATGAGAGCTTTAGCAGTAGCATTTCTTACATCTGGGCCATTTTTAAGTTGGTCGAAGAGAGATTTGAACTTCGAGTTTTCCTGGATGACCTAGGCGGCTGTGGGCTCTTGCCCTTGGGAAAGGTTACACTCAACTGTGTCTGCTTCCATGTCGGTAAGGTTATACAAAGTCTCAGCCGTCATTTCTTGGTTGAATAGTTGCTCTTCCGAGGCTCATTTATTATATTCTTCTAGCATATCGATGGTGAAGGCTTCATCACTTAGGCTTGGGGCAAAATCTATGAGATTTGCATCCTCATCTCCCCATCCCTTAGCTTGAGGCTATGACATATCATAGCTCTACGGTTTGGAGTATTTGCACCAGTAAGCCTTCTCCATGCTCCTGAAAGATTCCCAAGTGGCTTCTGGTGGCTTAGGATCGTTGATCCATGGGTGATAAGTATCGTCTTCCCTAGAGCATGTGATGACAGCTCTTACCTCTTTCCCTCGGTGTTTTGGCAGAGGGTCAGTATCTATTACTTGTGTCTTGCATGGAAGCTCTAGTTTCCCTTTGCGAATTTTTGAACGGAAGGGGCTTTGTACGGCTGGAGTAGATTGATGGCAACATGGTATCGAGGATGGTTTGGAATTTCTCGTCATTGCATGCTACCCGAGGATAGGTTTCCTCCCTCTCTATTTCTTTCCTTTTTTGTAGGTTGTAATCAGATCTATCATCCACGACTAGCGCATGATGATCTTCCTTCTTGTAAGTTTTCAAGGATCTCCCCATGGAAGGCTTAACTTACAAGCTGGTCTTCCTCACTGCTTCTAGGAGCCTTGAGAACTGGCTGATACCGATGTTCTCCAAGTACACCCTATAGTCAGCAAAAATGTTACAGATGCAGATCTCCACGAGGGCTTCCTCATCGGTCTCGTCATAGCAATCAAGGGTGAGGTCTCAGAAACGTTTAACAAAAGTCACCAGATCTTCCCTGTGATTTTATCATGTGTTATTGAGCTGAGTCATCGTGACTCTTTCCTCATGTTGGAAGTACATTTTACAAAACTTGTCTACCAACTCTTCCCAGGTCCAGATGGAACCTGGTGTAATGGTGGTGTACCAAGTATAGGCACGATCCGTTAGCCTTTTTTAGAACTCCCTAAGATGGAGGTTGCCATCATCGGTATGAGGACCCAAAGCATTTATGAAATGGCTTATGTGTTCCTTATGGCTACCCTTCCTCCCGCCAAAGAAAACAACGTTACGAGTCTCGTATCCCTTAGGATATGGCATGTGGAGAACAGTGGTTAGATATTGGTGGCTCAGGAACATATTTGTAGTCCTCCGAAGTCCTATGCAGCTGTTTTTCGAGCATGGCTATGACGTCTTCCTAAGTGACAAAGGATGGTGCCTTCTCAGAACCTTTGCCAACAGCAGCAACTGACTCCTCCTTGGAAGCCTTTTCCCCGGGCATGCAATCCTGGTCAATGGCTTTCTTGCTTGGCTTCGGGATTGAGCTTTTCAAATCCTTCACAAATGCAGCAATTTCTTTTTGGGCTTCATGATAGGAGCATATCTATGCAACTTAGTTAGCTTGTTTTCTTGCATTTACTTAGCTGAATGACATTAATTATAGTGTTTTAAGTTATTTTTCGTGTGTTTGTAGGTCCAAAGGGCTAAAGTGGCAAGAAAGTGCATTTTGGTGAATTTTGGAGCAGTTTTGGGCTTGGAATGGATAACACATGCATGGAGCAAGGTGGATGGACAAAACTGAAGACCAAAGGAGGCTAGGAATGTGCTAAAGAGATAAAGGAAACTGAAGACCAAGGGAGGAGATTCCCTTTCAATTTGGACCTAAATCAGCAAGGAGAACCTTCCTTGCCGTGCAAGGAGCCCAATCCCTGCCATCTAGGCTTTGCCGCACCTATTTCCATATTCTAGAGGGATTTGGTCCATTTAATTCCCCAAAAAACCTTAAGGTTTCTGATTTTCTAGAGGGATTGGGGGTCCAAAACCTAGGCCATAGAGAGATATACACACCCTACACACATCCTGCCGCAGCCTTCTTGATTCTCAGCCATTCTAAACACTTCCAAACCCCTTGCCGCAGCCACCAACCATCCACACCACCTTCATACATCCATAAACACCACCAGCCACCCTTGCCGCAGCCTAGGAAGGAGGAAGGAGAGGAGAAACAGCCTTGGAGTGTGCTTGCACCAAATCTGATTGCTGGGCGTTTTTAGGTGTTTTCTACCATATGTTTTCGATGTTTAATTTAATTTTCCTTGTTCTTACTGCAACTATGAGAGGCTAAACTCATTTTTAGCTAGAGGCTACTTTGAAACCATGATTTTATGTGTGTTATGAGTTGATAAATTTCAGTTACAGATTCTTGGGTTATGAATGCAATTGGCTTAACTGTTTGAATTAGAACTTATTTGTGTTTGTTGATTGAGGGTCGACACTTAATTGGCATGCATAAATCTGATGCTAGGATATAAGTAAGTTTCACATAATCGTTACAAACTTATGTTCACAAGTAGTAAAGGTTGCTGGATCAATCGTGTTAAGTTCAATTCTTGGTGTGAGTAACATGATGTCATAGTTATGAATGCCTCGTCAATGCTTATGATTGTCAATGAACTTAATGATCTCTGATTGTGTCTCTATTATGATGCCATGTAGGGAAATTGATGAGAATAATTTGGTTGTAGATGAGTTGTCCGTCCAATTCAATGAAATTAGGAGAATCTGAGGGTTAATTAGTGATCGACACGGTTAATCTGGGGCATTGTCATTCATAATTCAATGAAAACGTAACTGGAAGTTGATTCATATGCATATAATTCATGTGTGGATAAGGAAACCTCTAGCTAGTTCACCATCCATCCCAAAAACCCAAATTCGTGCAAATCTGCCTAGTTTAGTGTTTCTGCTTGTTTTAGTCTAAATTCACTCTAAAATCAATCCCCCTTCACTTGTTTGAGTCTAATTAGTTAGAATCTGTCTTAGTTTGTGTTTTTGTGTGTTTTGAGTCAAGTTCAAACCAATTTTTGTCAAAGTTGGGTCTTGTGCCCAGAAACTGTCCAATTGGTGTTTTTAGGCTGTTTTGAGTGTCTAGAATCTGTTTTGAGTCATACTAGTTTATTTAGAGTCTTTTGAGTCTTGTTTTGCTTATTTGAGTCTAGTTAGGTGTTTTAAAGTTTGTTTTGATAATTTACAGTCAGTTTCTATTAGATTAGCAATCCCTCCTAATCCCCGGCCTAGAACGATCCCTACTTACGTTTTATACTACAATTGATAAAAAGAGGGTTTAATTTGTGTGCTTAACTTAAATCACATCAAATTTTTGGCGCCGTTGCCGGGGATTAGCAACTTTGCTAATCCCCCGTTGTTTCTTTTTGTTTATTTTCGTGTGTTTTAGTTTAGTTACTGATTTTAGTTTGTTTTCTTTGTTTTTCAGGTACTAGTGTATGACTCGAAGTTCTCAAACAGTTTGTGAGAATATCTTTGACTTTGACGAAGATTTTGAGCGAACTTTGAGAAGGAAAAGGAAGAACCCAGAACCTGTGCAATCTAGTTCAAGTTCTGAAGCCGAGGTTGAGGAACAAGAAGAGGCCGAATCTGAGGAGTTAGAGGAGGCCGAGGTTGAAGAGGCTATAGATGCAGATAATCGAACCATTAAGGAGCTTTCGGCCTCGGGATTGGATAATGCAGCACCTCTATGCATCCAATATCCTAGGGCAGCTCCAGATAAGACCGCCGAGTTCGAATTGAAGTCTAGCTTGTTGCATCACATTCCCAAATACCATGGGCTGTCCATGGAGGATCCAAACAAGCATTTGAAGGAGTTTGAAGTGGTTTGCTCAAGTATGACTCCAATCACAGTAGATGGCAACATTTTGAAGATGAAAGCCTTTCCATTCTCATTGTTGGAAAAGGCTAAAGATTGGTTGTACGAATTGGCTCCTAGAACTGTCACATCTTGGGAGAGTATGAAACGAGCGTTCTTGGAGAAATTTTTCCCAACTTCAAGAGTGATTCTCTTGAGGAAACGGATTAGTGGTATTCAGCAAAATCAAGGAGAGTCTTTCCCTGCGTATTATGAGCGTTTTAAGGGCCTTGTAGCATCCTGTCCACAACACCAAATGAAGGAGAAGCTGCTCATTCAATACTTCTACGAAGGACTCCTCCCCATTGAGCGCCAAATGCTAGATGCATCAGCGGGTGGTGCATTGGTTGATAAGACTCCGGTGGCTGCCAAGATTTTGATTGCAAACAGAGCCCTCAATGCACAACAATATGAAGGTGTTGGACAAAGAGAGGCCCCACGGCAGCACCAAGTCAATGAGGTAAGTGCAATTTCTGAAATTCAATCACAATTGGCTAATCTCACTCTCCTTGTGTCTCAGGTTGTCGAATGACCAAAATCACAACCACCTACAATCTGTGGTGTGTGCACCATACAAGGGCATGCCTCTGAAAGTTGCCCTCAATTGATAGAGAATGGAGGATGGGAGAGTGCCAATGTCGTTGGGTTCCAAGGCCAAAACCAACCCCGATATGATCCATATGCAAATACCTATAATCCGGGTTGAAGAGATCATCCAAATATGAGGTGGAGGGAGCCTCAACAACCTCAACAATAAGGTGGATTTCGGCCACCACCCCCTGGGATGTTTCAGAAGCCATATGCACCAATGCAATCCCAAACACAATCTGCCCAAAACAACTCAGGTTCGTCTTTTCATAATGATAAGGTTCTTCAACTACTAACCTCTATGTCGCAGGGAATGCAAAATCAAGCTAAGGAGGTGGATGAATTGAAGAAACAAATGGGACAAATGGCTGAGTTCATGGGGCAGTTTCGAGAGCATGGAAAACTTCCTAGTTCAACCACTGTGAATCCGAAGGGAGGATTCGAATCTGCCAAGGCCATTACCCTAAGAAGTGGCAAGGAAGTTGGGACCAATCCAAAGACGTCCAAATCTGTCCAAAATGAGGACGAAAAGTTGTTACAAGAAGAGGCAGAAAAGGAGAAAACCACGGCAAAGGATGATACACCTTTGCCGCAGCCTTCTAGTGCACTCACACCTTCCAAAACGTCCAACACAGGTAAGTTGGGTTCAAATTTGATTAATTCTAACCCTATTCCACCAAATGCACCATTTCCTCGCAGATTTATGCAATCAAGGAAGGAGGAAACCGAAAAGGACATTCTGGACACATTTAGGAAGGTGCAAGTCAATATTCCACTCTTGGATGCAATCAAACAAGTTCCCAAATATGCCAAATTCTTGAAGGAGCTGTGCACAACCAAGAGGAGATTTTCGAACTAGGAGGTGGTTAGGGTAAGTGAAAATGTCTCAGCCGTTTTGCAACGGAAATTACCTCCCAAATGCAAGGACCTAGGTAGCTTTACTATCCCTTGTGTTATTAGCAACACTAGGTTCGAACATGCCATGTTAGATCTAGGTGCATCGATAAATGTCATGCCATATTCAATTTATGCATCAATGAACCTCGGTGAGCTTAAAAATGATGGGGTTATTATTCAATTGGCCGATCATTCTAACGCTTATCCAAAGAGAGTTTTGGAGGATGTCTTAGTGCAGGTTAATCATCTCATCTTCTCGGCTGATTTCTATGTGTTAGAGATGGAAGATTTGGCCCATTCCACCCCATTGCCGATTCTACTTGGAAGGCCGTTCATGAAAACAGCCCGCACAAAGATTGATGTGTTCACAGGGACCTTGACAATGGAGTTTGATGGGGATGTTATTGATTTTAAAATTTCTGAAGCTATGAAATATCCTAATGATGATCACTCTTGTTTTGCAATTGATATTATTGATTTAATGGCGCAGGCACATTTTGAACAATTGCACGACGATGCGCTTGAAACGGTTCTTACAAATGGAATTGGATGCAAGAACCAAGGGGCAGAACCAAGCACACCCCACGGCACACTTGAAGACCACCATGTCGTGCCCCCTAGTGATGATGTAGCTGAGATGGTGGCTGCCCTAGAGTCATTGCCAAAACAATATGGTAAGCCTCCAATCCCAAATTCAGATTCGATTTCGACTAATAAGTTGCTTCCTTCAGTGATACAGCCACCTTCCCTTGAACTTAAACCGTTACCAAGTCACTTGAAGTATGTTTTCTTGGGAGATCATGAGACATTGCCGGTCATCATCTCATCCTCACTCACGGCACAAGAAGAAGGCAGATTGGTGCGTGTGTTGAGAGAGTATAAAACGGCCATTGGATGGACCTTGGCCGACATCAAGGGAATCAGCCCCACCACTTGCATGCATCGCATACTTTTGGAGGAGGGGGCTAAACCATCTCGAGAGGCTCAACGCCGACTCAACCCTCCGATGATGGAAGTTGTGAAGAAGGAAGTAATCAAGCTACTAGATTGTGGAGTGATTTATCCGATTTCTGATAGCCGTTGGGTTTCATCGGTCCAAGTAGTTCCAAAGAAATCCGGAGTAACTATGGTGAAGAATGAAGAGAACGAGCTTGTGCCCACCCGTATCCAAACCGGTTGGCGAGTTTGCATTGATTATAGGAAGCTCAATGCCACCACAAGGAAGGATCACTTCCCTTTGCCTTTTATTGATCAAATGCTTGAACGGTTGGCTGGTCATGCTTTTTATTGTTTTCTTGATGGCTATTCAGGTTACAATCAGATTGTGATAGCCTCGGATGACCAAGAAAAGACCACTTTCACGTGCCCCTTTGGTACCTTTGCCTATCGTCGCATGCCATTCGGTTTGTGCAATGCACCAGCCACGTTCCAAAGGTGTATGGTAAGTATTTTCTCAGATTTCGTGGAAAAGATCATTGAGGTATTTATGGATGATTTTAGTGTTTTTGGTGATTCATTTGATGGATGCTTGGACAACCTTACTTTGATCTTAAAACGATGCACAGAAACTAACCTTGTGTGGAATTGGGAAAAATGTCATTTTATGATCAAACAAGGTATAGTTTTGGGGCATATCATATCTGAAAATGGAATTGAGGTTGATAAGTCTAAAATAGATCTTGTACGTCACTTACCCTCTCCGACTTCGGTGAGAGAGGTTCGTTCTTTTCTTGGCCATGCAGGATTCTATAGGCGATTTATCAAGGACTTCTCCAAAATTGCACAGCCCCTTTGCCATTTGCTTCAAAAGGAGGTGGTTTTCGAGTTCAACGAGGAGTATGAGAAGGCTTTCAAAACCCTCAAGGAAGTGCTCACTTCGGCCCCCATCATGACTCCACCAGATTGGAGCCTTCCTTTTGAGCTCATGTGTGATGCATCTGATTATGCACTTGGAGCTGTTTTAGGCCAAAGGAAGAACAAGCAGCCCCACGTCATCTATTATGCATCCCAGACCTTAAACGATGCTCAATTGAACTATTCTACCACTGAAAAAGAACTTCTTGTTGTTGTCTTTGCTTTAGATAAATTTCCTTCATATTTAATTGGCACTAAGGTAATTGTATATTCTGACCATGCAGCGTTGAAGTATCTTCTCACCAAGAAAGAGGCCAAACCGCGGCTGATTCGTTGGATGCTCCTACTCCAAGAGTTCGACATTGAAATTAGGGACAAGAAAGGGAGTGAAAACGTGGTGGCTGACCACCTAAGCCGATTGGTACACAATGAGGAATCCCTCCCCATTCCAGAAACGTTCCCTGATGACCAATTGTTGTCCATAGAGGTAAGTGAGCCTTGGTATGCTGATTTGGTGAATTATTTGGTCACAAAACATGTTCCCAGAACCCTAGACAAATATAAACGTGATAAACTCAAAAAGGATGCTAGATTTTATGTTTGGGACGATCCATACTTGTGGAAATACTGCCCGGATCAGATTATTCGAAGATGTGTGCATAACTCTGAGTTTAATTCAATTCTTGCTTTCTGTCATACTTATGCATGTGGGGGTCATTTTGGCACCCAAAGAACAGCCCTCAAGGTATTAGAATGTGGTTTTTATTGGCCTACATTGTTTAAAGATGCTCGAACTTTTTGCATAACGTGTGATAGATGTCAAAGAACAGGTAGCATAGGTGCAAGGGACCAAATGCCGCAAACTCCTATCTTCAATGTCGAAATTTTTGATGTTTGGGGTATTGATTTCATGGGTCCTTTCCCTTCTTCGCATGGTTTCATTTATATCTTGCTTGCGGTTGATTATGTCTCGAAATGGGTGGAAGCAAAAGCCACCCGTACTAATGATTCTCGAGTGGTTGCAGATTTCATTAAAACTAACATATTCTCCAGATTTGGGATGCCTAGAGTGTTTATAAGTGATGAAGGCTCCCATTTTTGCAACCGGACCATTGAGGCGATGTTTAAGAAGTATAACGTCAAGCATAAGGTTGCAACACCTTATCACCCTCAAACAAGTGGTCAAGCCGAGGTCTCGAATAGGGAAATCAAGCAGATTTTAGAGAAGACTGTTGGGCCAACCCGGAAGGATTGGAGCTTGCGCTTAGACGATGCACTGTGGGCATATCGTACGGCCTACAAAACACCTCTTGGGATGTCTCCATTTCGGCTAATTTATGGTAAGCCGTGTCACCTACCTGTTAAACTCGAGCACAAGGCGCATTGGGCTGTGAAATCATTCAATTTGGATATGGATGCCGCTGGAACACATAGAAAGCTCCAATTGAATGAACTTGAGGAGATAAGGAATGAAGCATATGAGAATGCCCAGATTTACAAGGAGAAGACAAAGGCGTTTCATGACAAGATGATTCGAGGCAAAACATTCTCAATTGGGCAGAAAGTGTTGCTATTCAACTCTCGTTTACGTTTGTTCCCTGGTAAGTTACGTTCTAAGTGGATTGGACCTTTTGTTGTTACTAATATTTTTCCATATGGTGCAGTCCCAATCCAAAGCTTAAGGAACGGACAAGAATTCAAGGTGAACGGGCATCGTTTGAAGCCATACTACGAGAACATTGTGGGGCAGGTTGTGGAAGAAGTTCCCTTCCATGCCGTGGGCACCAATGGAGCATAAACCGAGGAATCGTCCGGCTGCAAGACGTTAAAGCAAGCGCTTCTTGGGAGGCAACCCATGCATTCGAATAAAGAAGACCTAGGAACAACCGGCTCAAACCCAGATTTGCGTTCCTAACTCTACTCCTTATTGCATTTACTTTGCCATGTTCGTGTCATGTTAGTTAGTGTGTTACTTGCTGTGTGTTTTATGTGCGTTTTGTTTGAAACATTGAGGACAATGTTTGGTTTAAGTGTGGGGGGGTAAACAAGTTGCTTTTGCATGATTTTCGTGGGATTTTATCACCTATCACTTCCAATGTTGTTTTTCACTGTTTTTAAGTGTTTTTAGTGTGTTTTGAAGCATTTTAGTGTGTCTTGACATAAAAATCCGAAAATCTCATAAAAATTTGAAAAATTGTTTTAAAAAACCCAAAAAGAGTTGTTTTTGTGTGTTTGTTTGTGTCTTAGGGTACCTTCCAACACAATGATGAGGATTTGGTTTTTAATTGCATGATTGTTAAAGAAAGTTGTAAACATGGATGGAAGTTTGAATTGCCTTCTGGTTTATGCTTGATTGTGGTTATAATTCATGAATTCATGTCTAATCAAAAAGAAAAAAAAAATCAGTTTTTGTAACATGCTTGAAGGAAGAAACTCAAACTAACGCTACAACCCTGAGAGACTTGAGCCTAAAACGTTGTTTGGAGAGTTATTGAATATGTGCATTTGTTGTTTTCTAAAGTCGTTGCATGATCTCATTATTCTTTGCTTGGTTACTACTTAGAAGGCGTTTCATCATTTTAGTTCCAACTACTAGAACTCATATCCATTTCATTCAAAGCATAAAATTGATTAGCATAATACATAAACAAGATGAAGTTGTGTAGTGAACCAAGAGCCAAAAAGCCTCACCCTTGTGCATTATGTTTTGTAGGATTAACCCCGTTGAGCCATGTTTAGCCATTTTCTTTGTTTACCCGCATGTTCCCTACCTAGCCTACATTAGGACCATCCTTACCCTTGTTCTTAAGGCGTAGTGAAGCATGACCTAGAGTGAATTCCCTTGGTTCGTTATTGGGCAGCAAAATAAGTGTGGGGGAAGGGTTACAAAGTATATGTTAAAAAAAAAAAAAAAAAAATTCGTGAGAAAAAGAAGAGAAAAAGAAAAGTATGTGAAAAAGTGTGAAAAGTGTTCAAAATAAGTGAGAATGAGCTCACAAGTGTTGATTGTTGAAGAAAGGGTCCAAAAAGTTGAAATCGGCCCTAAATATTGTGTGATTCTTCCCATTGTGTGTCAAAGTTTGTGGCTGCATTCAAAAGGGAGTTCTAAGTGTCATATTCATTGCTTTGCTTGCTATTGCCTTAAGAACGTTTGTTTTCCTTACCTTTCTTTGTTAGCCAATACCCTAGCCCCGTTACAACCCTTAACTTCTATCTTGGGTGTTGTGTGTTTCAATATGTGAAGTTTGGGATTGGTATGAGCATATGGTGTCCCTAGTTCTCGCGTCTAAGTAGTAGCATTCCATTCATGAGATCATATCTATACATGCTTAATAACTCCAGAAATTGCTTTCTTTGCTAAAAACATATGTGAGTGTTCGTTTTCATGTTTACATCAATCTTCTCACATATACCTAGTATAGGGTGTGTAGTTAGAAAATCTGAGTGAAAATAAGAGTGAAACCGGTGAGGAATTGAGTGAATTCTCTAAGGCATGTTACTACATTCAAAACATTGTTTTAATGGGTTAAATGCGAGCTAATGAATGGTGACTGTGATTAAGTATGTGCTCGAGGGTGGGGATGACTAAAATCTATGGTTGTGATGATCTTGAATATGTCATGTGCATTGGAAATCCCTGAGGCGAACGTTGGAAGGTTTAGATTGTGTTTAGTTTGTTTTGTTTTGTTTGTTTCGTTTTGCTCGAGGACTAGCAAACGCTAAGTGTGGGGGAATTTGATAGGAGCATATTTATGCGACTTAGTTAGCTTGTTTTCTTGCATTTAATTAGCTAAACTATGTTAATTATAGTGTTTAAAGTTATTTTCGTGTGTTTTGTAGGTTCTAAGTGTCGAAGTGGCGAAAAGAAGCAATTTGGAGCATTTTAGAGCATTTTTGGGCCAAGATTGGATAGCGCAAACATGGAAGCTTGAGGATGGACGAATTTGAAGGTTAGAAGGCTAGAAATCAGCCAAAAGATGGAAAAGAGAAGTCAAAGACAAAGAAGATAAGAAGTTAGCAAGAAATAAGGAACCTTATCCATAGCCTTATCCAAAACATTATCGTAACAACCTTATCTTATCCTAATCTTATCTTTCCATGTTTCTAGCCATAAAAGGAGGTTCTTATCAGATTTTATCATCTAGAACCTAATTTCTAGAAGTCCTTATCCATCCTTAAATATGTGGCGCATGCACCCTTCTAGAAGACCATTCCAGCCGTGCCTTTTAGTCCATATTCCTTCCTTGCCGCACAAGGGAGGAGATTCCCTTTCCATTTGGACCTAAATCAGCAAGGAGAACCTTCCTTGCCATGCAAGGAGCCCAATCCCTGACCATCTAGGCTTTGCCGCACCTATTTCCATATTCTAGAGGGATTTGGTCCATTTAATTCCCCAAAAAACCTTAAGGATTCTGATTTTCTAGAGGGATTGGGAGTCCAAAACCTAGGCCCATTCCCTCTCAGCCGTGACCTAGCTCTCCCATATATATATATAATCATGCCGCACAACCTAGAGAGATATACACACCCTACACACATCCTGCCGCAGCCTTCTTGATTCTCAGCCATTCTAAACACTTCCAAACCCCTTGCCGCAGCCACCAACCATCCACACCACCTTCATACATCCATAAACACCACCAGCCACCCTTGTCGTAGCCTAGGAAGGAGGAAGGAGAGGAGAAACAGCCTTGGAGCGTGCTTGCACCAAATCTGATTGCTGGGCGTTTTTAGGTGTTTTCTACCATATGTTTTCGATGTTTAATTTAATTTTCCTTGTTCTTGCTGCAACTATGAGAGGCTAAACTCGTTTTTAGCTAGAGGCTACTTTGAAACCATGATTTTATGTGTGTTATGAGTTGATAAATTTCAGTTACAGATTCTTGGGTTATGAATGCAATTGGCTTAACTGTTTGAATTAGAACTTATTTGTGTTTGTTGATTGAGGGTCGACACTTAATTGGCATGCATAAATCTGATGCTAGGATATAAGTAAGTTTCACATAATCGTTACAAACTTATGTTCACAAGTAGTAAAGGTTGCTGGATCAATCGTGTTAAGTTCAATTCTTGGTGTGAGTAACATGATGTCATAGTTATGAATGAAGGAAAATTTGTGAAAAACATGTTCATTTGAGCAACATCTATGGCATGCAATTAACAATTAAAGGCGGAATCATGGTTGTATGCACTCAAAACAAAACATTACCCATGAAATTCAAAGCCTAGTAGAAATGGTGAACCAAGACTCAACTCAAGATCTAAGATAAAGAGTTGAGAAACTTTATACCTTTGAAGTACCTCTTTGCTTAGCAAAGGTTAATCACCCATGTGAGGGCCTTCTTCCTTTGTCACCTTGCTCCTTGGCTCCATGGATGAAGGTGGAAGAACTTTGCTTCTTGGATCCATGCCTTCTTGGATGTGGATGGAAGAATAGGTTTCTCCAAAAGTCACCAAAGTTGGAGACCTCTAAGTTTCGACACCAAGGTGGTTGAGGAAGAAGATGAGTGGCCATGGAGGAGTTAGATGCTAGTAAACTCCCCATGGTGGCCGGCCTCCCTAGAGAGAAAGAGAGAGCCAAAAACTCTCATCTTTCCTCAAAGAAAACCCTAATGAAGAAAAAGCTATAAAGTCATATTTATACCTCCCTTCATTGGAGTGGCAAACTTGTAATAAGTCCAAAACCCACTCCCTCTCTAATCATGGCCGGCCTCCCTATTGTTAGTGGGTTAATTGCCCATTTTTTTTTAGTTGTCACACAACTTAAACCTTATGTGCCTTGTGGACCAAAACCCTTTTGTGTCCCGAAACCCAAAACTAACTTAAGGCCTAAAACGAACCTTTCGTTCTAGATTAATTAACTTTTAATTAATCCTTGCCACATACAATTAAACTATTTAATTGTCCTTACTCATCTTCATTATATCCTTCAATCATTAACTTACACGGTGTGCGACCCATTAGGTTCCTTTTAGCGAGGCAGTGGGCGATTGTTACTCTTAACGATCGATTGTGAATTGAAACATACTTTCAATTCTCCCTTAAATGATTATACATCTTTAGGGCTTCCACAAACCATGAGTGACACCTAGCAGTGTATCATGGCTACCCAAGCTAATCAGAAGAGGTGGAGAACCTATTCAGTTTAGGATTACAATGCAATACGGTCTTTCTCTAATACAATACTCTTGACCACATTGTTTGGTTTGATAGTTTATTCATGTCTACTATCCAACGTGATTCATTTACTTATATGATTACCTTGAATGTGATTTGGAACGACTTCCTCAATCTCATTCATACTCTGGCCAGAGATTCTTAATCTTATCATAGAGTATTCTCCCTCAAACAGTTTGAAGGTTAGAGATCCCTTGTTGCGCATTCACTTGCCTCCATGGCTAAGTGGCTTAACCCCAACTATGCCGTGGACACCCTCTGACGGAGTGACTTTGACATAGTCAAAGATCAAGGACCTAACCACAAGACAACTGTGATGCCTCAGGTCAAATGACTACTTTGCATTATCCCAACCATGAGTTCTCATATGACATGAATATGAGAACTCCTCGTTGATCGCGTTCAGTGGACTCATTCTCTATCGAGCACCTACATGCTTGTCTTGGTGTCATGCACACCAATGACTCGAGACCTGTCACTCTCCCTAAGAGAAGACATAGCACGTACTGATCTTAACGGACTGTCAATGCCCAATTGGCAATCCTATGATCAGGAACATTTAGGATATGTATACAAAAGAGAATGGTCTCATGAATCTAACTTCTTTAGATTACATTCTCCTAATAGCATATTCCTTGGACTTATCGTTTAAGCACATAACATTTATATGAGACAGCTTGAAACAATAATCTTTGCCCTTTATATTAAACTAGATTAGTTTAACATGTGAAATGTCCGTAAAGTATCATCATATGATTGGTTTTAGGGCACATTTCCAACAATCTCCCACTTGCACTAGAGCCAATCAGCTTGGTTATCAGTGATGATACCTCTTCTGAATTCATTTCAAAAATGGCTGAGTAGTAGGCCTAGACAATGGATATCTATATGTTATCCATAGAAGCAACCTTGAGAATAACGACGTCACCATTATACATGATTCTCAATCATGTGGTTTAGTCTCTCACTTGAGTTCGGATCTTGATGAGACCTTGATTCCCTGGCTTGAGCTATCGCCCCATTAGTGTCGTAGTGTCTGTACACTAGAGACACTTTATGGTCGGAACCGAATAGAGAGTTCATAAATGAACTTTCCCATCCAAACAACATTGTTGTAAACTTCTATATGGCGATATATTTTGCATTCATGATGGAACACACTAAAGTCATTACTTGTAATGTTTCCACCTAAATATCTCTTTAGTCGTAATAAAGAGATATCCTATTATCTTTTCATTCACAATGAAGAGACATCCAATGATGGATACTATATTAGATTCATAATCTAATACATTTACGCTTCCATTGCGTCACTTTAATTCTTCCTCATTCTTGAGGAATCTATCCTTTAGTATTTCTTAAATACTTAAGGACCAACTTGACAGTTGCCATGGTTCTGATCCTGGGCTTGTACTGATATCATCTTGTACCGTTCTAGGTACAGCTCATATCAGTGTTTTTCATACAATATGAAATACGTAAATCGCCTTTATGCGTATGCATAAAGGATTCTAGTTACGCATTATGTTTCTTTGGGAGTCAAAGGGTACGTCCCCTTTGAGAAGAGCGACTTCCTAGTCTCACTAGAGTTGTCCTTCTTATTGAAGTTTATCATCATATGAGAAACTTCCTACCATCTTTTGTCTATCATTAGGTCTCGATATAATCCAATTATATCTTGAAATCGATCATTATAGATTTCCATCCTATGTATATAGACTATGTCTCCCATATACATTCTATTATTATAGAACGTTTAAAGTCATAACTTTAACGAAGAAGAATTCCTTTCATTTCCAAAATTAATATATCAAATATATTTTCAAATTTAGGAATATGATTAACTCCCACTAATCTTTTGTAAACCTAGTAAACAAAAGATTCATTTACATCTTTATGAGAAATCAAACGATTTGATCTTTCTCTCATAAGATGTTTATAGCTCCCACTAGCTTGCTAAGATTCATGATGGATGGATCTCTACAACTTACAAGTATTGTGATTCCTAGTTTTAGACATATATTATCAAGACTATCTTGATAATGGTTTCGGAATCCTATATTACGTCTAAACATTGAATCACTATTTTGTTGTACCTAGCAATCTTCGAATAAATAGAAACCAAGACTACATCAAAGATGGTTTCTTCTAAGTCAACCAATCTCCTTGATTGTAGTCACCTTAAGCTACCAATTAGCTATGAAGGTTTCATTATTTCGGGTCAAATGGTATTATACCATTTCCTTGAGTATATGTCATATATACACTCAATGTAGTCATAAGGATTTTCATTCTTATTTCTTTCGAATTAAGAGGTGTAACTCCATGACATAGTCATAAAGTTCAAACCATTCAACTAAGACGGTTTATAAATCCTTCTCGACTACCTTGTAGCTAGTGGTGTAGGAACTAGGTTGTCATATTTGTTGATTATCATCTTGTTTTTCAAAGAACCCATTCTTTGAATTCTATCTCTCGTTCATTTGCTCTATGTTAGGCAAATCCTAGTGTAGGATTACAATGAACTACCCAACAAACAGCATTTGTTAGTTGGTTCATAGAAGTGATATCCAAAAGTTAATTTTAAGGATATCCCACAAGATTGTTCTATAACAAATATTGCTAATTAGCACATAACCTCAAGTCTTAACACGCTTAAGACTTGTCTTTCTTTCCAACTACATCATATGGAGTTATGAAACGTTTTGGAAGATCTTCTATTTGACAATCATATTGACTTAGAAATATATATCCTACATATGGGTAATTGATAACATCCAACGAACTAAATCTTATTCGAGTTCGTTCTTCTCCCAATGGAGAAATACATTATCTTATGATGCTACATTCCTTGATATCTTTCAAGGAAACTCATCTAAAGTGTTAGTTTTCCTTGGATCAAATCTAAGGAGTAAAAACTTTAGACGTCTTACTCATCAACTTACATTCTTGAATTCTTTGAAACCTTTTGCTAAGTATTCGAACTTGTGTTTATTCAAAATAAACAATAGTCCAACCGAGAGCTATCTTCGGTGAATGTCATATAACATGAGTAGTATTATTTTGTGGACATGTGCCACTAACATGTAAGTGAATTAACCTCAATGACTTTGTGATTCTTTCTTCTTTCCAAAAGAATAAAGATTCGAACATTTCGCCTCTATACAATTTTAACAAGAAGGCATCGGATCCGGATCTAACAATCCAAAGCATCCATATATGACCAACTCGTAATTTATGTTTTAGAGGTGTCACAACTCAGTGGGATTAGTCACTACCTTGCAACCTTTTGGGTTTTAAGCATCGTTATATTCTAAACAGTTAACACTACCACATTATCTCTACTATAGAGACAACAATCAGATTACAATAATCCAATCATTCATAAAGAACAATTGTTTTGTCAAACAAAACATTCATCTATCACCTAACATTATAGTGACGGAATTAAGTTCCTTTTCAAATTGGAATGCAAAGACAATCTTTGTTTTTCCAATTTCTTTGGTAGTTCATATGAGGAAGTAAGTACTATCTGCTTTCGCAGAGATCAATATTTGATTCACGTTCCGAATGTGAAGTACTTTCTCTTCTCTCATTAATCTTCTACTTCTTGTTAGCAACACTTTTACAACGATTGTAAAACATAGTTACTAATACGGAATCAAACATTCAAGTAGAAGAACCAACTATTTTGAATTTATTCAAGAACATTTTACAACATCTTCGAAAAGTGTGTTCTTGACACTTGCAAGACATTTCTTGCAAATACCCCTTCCAATGTCCATCCTTTCATAAAGAAAGTTTGTTCCCTTGGAGTTTTTAGCTTTCTTCATTTGACTTCTCCATTGACTACAATAGTCATGGTCCCTAAACTCCCACTATCTCTCTTGAAACTTATTTCAATCATGTTATACACATCAAACGATTTGGAGAGCGTGCGGTTATTGTTCACTATATAGTTTACAATAAACTTAGTGAACCATTTGGATAGGGACACAAAAGTGAAGTCCTTGCCTAGTTTCCGTCTCTAGAAGTGGTTTAACACTTCAACACTCAATGATTCAAAATCATCATAAGTCCATGTTGATGGACTATTTTTGTCAACCAACCATTATGTTCTAAACATAAATACAAACTATTAAGAGTTGTTCAAGGCAACTCTCATTTCTTCATACAACAATTTGCAAGTGAAATTTCATGGCACATAAAGTGTCCATGCCCTTGTGCTTACTTCTCAAGTTCTTTGTTCATGTAACAAAGAAACAAGCACTAGTGTTTGCGTTAACTAAGGGTTGTTCAAAGCAACTCTTATTTCTTCATACAACAATTTGTAATTGAAGAATTATGACACTAATAGTGTTGTCCTCTTTATGATAGACTTTTCTAACATATTCTTCCAATGATACATTATCAATAGAAAGATTGCGAGGATGAGACTACTTAGGTACAAATACAATCCATTCAAGACATTCTATGGGATTGAGGTACCAAGTCCGGAAACTAAAGCCTTCGGCTTTTCTTTGTCAAGTATTGGATAGTGTTTGCAAATATATCGGTAAATAAATACATAACGAATATAAATTGATTGATTTTAAGCTATTTGATCCGGGTCTTTAAATCAAATAGCACCACCCACTATTTTCGGCAAATTCCATATCCCTCATCGGAATTCGAGAGTTTTGGAGAAAACTCTTAGTAGGGTATGGGAGGCTCACTATTACCAAGCCCACCTCACAATGATATGATGTTGGCTAGCATCAATAATAATGAGAGAGTACGCTTACTCATTTGCATCTCTTGCAAGTACCCATCTTATTTGGCCTCTAGAGAATGAAGCCTCACAATGATATGATGTTGGCTCAATTGCACTTAGTTAAGTCATTCCCACCATGCAAGTTCGGGTAGGGGTTCAAGAACAACCTCACAATGATATGATGTTGATCATTCTCGTTGCCTACCTTCACAACATCATGTATGCATATAGAACTCCTCTTGAGTGTAAGCACGCACTTTGTACTCCCCCATGATAGGGTGAAGTCGGTGTACGAGTCACAAACGATTGGAGCCTACCACGGTGGAAGGCCATGAAAGAGTGTTCAAAGCACTCTCACGTTTGTCAACTTAATAATGGTTTGTTGAGGGTTTTAGGTCTCATCACATATAAGCATGCATTTTAATCACATTAAAACAATTCGGTCCTATTACAACTATTGGTCCATGTGATTGATTTAGTTGTATATAATACTCCCACTATGCTTGTAAAACGGTTTTTAAAGCAAGAGTATATGTTACTACTAACATAAGTTTTGCATTCATTGATGGACTATATAGTTGCCTTAGGGCCTTAGGATGACTATGAACCTTTGATTGGATCCAACACGAGCCTAGTGTTGGATCTCGGTCTAGGGATGGTGATTGATTTTAGTTACGCGTTTAATCACATTAAGGCGTGTTTTCTTATTGGGCGTTGGACCCTCTACTCCAATTTCATGCATATCAAATAAAACAATAAAAGGAGTACTTTAAAGTAAAGAAGAGCTTATGCTCTTTTACAACATTTGATCATATCAAATTACAACCAAAATCTAATCTACGCATTCCCATGGTTCAAACAAATTTGAGACGGCCTTTCACATAGCTCAATTATCGTAGGCTTAGGTTCATAATCACCCTTTCTTTAATTAATTAACGCTTTAACTAATTAAACTTGAATGCAACATTGTCATTTGGTTTTTTTTTATCCATAGAATTGATTTAATAGGAGCTAAATGAAATGAAAATCCAATTCTCATTTAAAGAGACAAAACCATTTTGTTCTCAACTAATTTGGGCCAAAAAACAATAACCTCAACCATTGGGCTATATTGCAAAACACAAACTTTTGGGGTCACTTTGTAAAAACACAAAAGTCCTCTACTTCATGTAATTACAACTAGAACCCAAAAATTTCAACAAATACAAAAACTTCATTAAAGGAGCAAAACAATTCTTCCTTTAGTGTTTTTGGGCCTTTACGTAAAAACGTAAACTTTCGGGTCAAAGTACAAATACACAAAAGTATCAAAACTTTATGTAATTGCATAAAAGCCCCAAAAGTACCCTACTTTAATAGGGTGGCCGGTTATGGTGAGTGGGGATGGTGTGTGTAAGTTGATTTGTAGGTTTGAAAGGTGATTGAAAGTTGTAAGTGATTGGTATGATGTGAATAGTAGAAAAGGTATGGGTGTGTAAGAAAAGTACATACCTAGTGATGATTAAAATCATACCATCATTTCATAAACAAAACTTTATGTCAACAACCAAAAACTTTTAATCAAAATACCCAACCTTTTTGTTCTTGCCAAGAACATATCAAGAACGATGAAGAACATCCATGAAAACCCATAAGAGTTCCATGAACATTTTTCATCCAAAGACATCCCAAAAAATCTCAAACTTAAGGGAAATAACATATTACCATACTAGGGTACTTAGGGGTTCCTAATGTCACTTTAAAACATTTTTAACAAGACAAACATGAACCCAAAAATCCACCCTTTGGATTTGGCCGAATTTCCCAAAAAACATGGCACCAAATTTTAGCTCCAAAATTCATGCTCATATGAACTACATCTACAACATTTGAGATGGCAAATTTTCTAGCAAAATTTACATTCAAAGAAGCAAGAATAAAGCTTGTAACAATTACAACATTTAAATCAAATACAATGAACTACAAAACCCAAAAGGATTCACCAACTACTAGACCTAGGCTCTGATACCACTTGAAGGAAAATTTGTGAAAAACATGTTCATTTGAGCAACATCTATGGCATGCAATTAACAATTAAAGGCGGAATCATGGTTGTATGCACTCAAAACAAAACATTACCCATGAAATTCAAAGCCTAGTAGAAATGGTGAACCAAGACTCAACTCAAGATCTAAGATAAAGAGTTGAGAAACTTTATACCTTTGAAGTACCTCTTTGCTTAGCAAAGGTTAATCACCCATGTGAGGGCCTTCTTCCTTTGTCACCTTGCTCCTTGGCTCCATGGATGAAGGTGGAAGAACTTTGCTTCTTGGATCCATGCCTTCTTGGATGTGGATGGAAGAATAGGTTTCTCCAAAAGTCACCAAAGTTGGAGACCTCTAAGTTTCGACACCAAGGTGGTTGAGGAAGAAGATGAGTGGCCATGGAGGAGTTAGATGCTAGTAAACTCCCCATGGTGGCCGGCCTCCCTAGAGAGAAAGAGAGAGCCAAAAACTCTCATCTTTCCTCAAAGAAAACCCTAATGAAGAAAAAGCTATAAAGTCATATTTATACCTCCCTTCATTGGAGTGGCAAACTTGTAATAAGTCCAAAACCCACTCCCTCTCTAATCATGGCCGGCCTCCCTATTGTTAGTGGGTTAATTGCCCATTTTTTTTTAGTTGTCACACAACTTAAACCTTATGTGCCTTGTGGACCAAAACCCTTTTGTGTCCCGAAACCCAAAACTAACTTAAGGCCTAAAACGAACCTTTCGTTCTAGATTAATTAACTTTTAATTAATCCTTGCCACATACAATTAAACTATTTAATTGTCCTTACTCATCTTCATTATATCCTTCAATCATTACCTTACACGGTGTGCGATCCATTAGGTTCCTTTTAGCGAGGCAGTGGGCGATTGTTACTCTTAACGATCGATTGTGAATTGAAACATACTTTCAATTCTCCCTTAAATGATTATACATCTTTAGGGCTTCCACAAACCATGAGTGACACCTAGCAGTGTATCATGGCTACCTAAGCTAATCAGAAGAGGTGGAGAACCTATTCAGTTTAGGATTACAATGCAATACGGTCTTTCTCTAATACAATACTCTTGACCACATTGTTTGGTTTGATAGTTTATTCATGTCTACTATCCAACGTGATTCATTTACTTATATGATTACCTTGAATGTGATTTGGAACGACTTCCTCAATCTCATTCATACTCTGGCCAGAGATTCTTAATCATATCATAGAGTATTCTCCCTCAAACAGTTTGAAGGTTAGAGATCCCTTGTTGCGCATTCACTTGCCTCCATGGCTAAGTGGCTTAACCCCAACTATGCCGTGGACACCCTCTGACGGAGTGACTTTGACATAGTCAAAGATCAAGGACCTAACCACAAGACAACTGTGATGCCTCAGGTCAAATGACTACTTTGCATTATCCCAACCATGAGTTCTCATATGACATGAATATGAGAACTCCTCGTTGATCGCGTTCAGTGGACTCATTCTCTATCGAGCACCTACATGCTTGTCTTGGTGTCATGCACACCAATGACTCGAGACCTGTCACTCTCCCTAAGAGAAGACATAGCATGTACTGATCTTAACGGACTGTTAATGCCCAATTGGCAATCCTATGATCAGGAACATTTAGGATATGTATACAAAAGAGAATGGTCTCATGAATCTAACTTCTTTAGATTACATTCTCCTAATAGCATATTCCTTGGACTTATCGTTTAAGCACATAACATTTATATGAGACAGCTTGAAACAATAATCTTTGCCTTTATATTAAACTAGATTAGTTTAACATGTGAAATGTCCGTAAAGTATCATCATATGATTGGTTTTAGGGCACATTTCCAACAATGAATGCCTCATCAATGCTTATGATTCTCAATGAACTTAATGATCTCTAATTGTGTCTCTATTATGATGCCATGTAGGGAAATTGATGAGAATAATTTGGTTGTAGATGAGTTGTCCGTCCAATTCAATGAAATTAGGAGAATCTGAGGGTTAATTAGTGATTGACACGGTTAATCTGGGGCATTGTCATTCGTAATTCAATGAAAACGTAACTGGAAGTTGATTCATATGCATATAATTCATGTGTGGATAAGGAAACCTCTAGCTAGTTCACCATCCATCCAAAAACCCAAATTCGTGCAAATCTGCCTAGTTTAGTGTTTCTGCTTGTTTTAGTATAAATTCACTCTAAAATCAATCCCCCTTCACTTGTTTGAGTCTAATTAGTTAGAATCTGTCTTAGTTTGTGTTTTTGTGTGTTTTGAGTCAAGTTCAAACCAATTTTCGTCAAAGTTGTGTCTTGTGCCCAGAAACTGTCCAATTGGTGTTTTTAGGCTGTTTTGAGTGTCTAGAATCTATTTTGAGTCATACTAGTTTATTTAGAGTCTTTTGAGTCTTGTTTTGCTTATTTGAGTCTAGTTAGGTGTTTTAAAGTTTGTTTTGATAATTTACAGTCAGTTTCTATTAGATTAGCAATCCCTCCTAATCCCCGGCCTAGAACGATCCCTACTTACGTTTTATACTACAATTGATAAAAAGAGGGTTTAATTTGTGTGCTTAACTTAAATCACATCAGAGTCTAGTTAAGTGTTTTAGTTTTGTGTTTTTGAGTAAGTTTTGAGTAGATTAGCAATCCCTCCTAATCCCCAGCCTAGAACGATCCCTACTTATACATATACTACAATTGTCAACAAGAAGGTTTAATTTGTGTGTTAAGCTTTTATCACATAAAGTTTTTGGCGCCGTTGCCGGGGATTAGCAATTTTGCAAATCCCCCTATGTTTTTCTTTATTTTTCTTTTGATATTTGATTTAGTTTACTTTGTTTGATTTTAGGTACTAGAGAAGCAAGACATGACAATTGCTAATCTTCAAGCTCAAATGGCGAATCTTACTTCTCAATTGTCGCAATACATCGAAAGGACCACAATGCAAAGTGTCCCTACATTTGTTGCGTCCTATAGGCAAGGATATCAAGCTAATCAACATCCACAAAGAGGTTGAGAGAGTGTAAATTCCAGGGGTTATCAAGGCTATAACCAATCAAGGAACGATTTGTTTTCCAACACGTACAATTCAGATTGGAGTGATCATTCAAACTCTATGTGGTGGGAATCTCAACAAGCTTAACAAGAAGGATATTGGCAGCCATATGAGGAGTTCTATTCTAGCCCTATGTAGCCACCACAGCCTCCCTCGCAACAATTCCAACCGAATTCAAGTTCGTCAATGGATTATGATCAAATTCTTGATGTACTAACTTCTTTGACGTAGGGATCACAAAATCAAGCCAATGAGGCTCAACAAGAAGCATATTGGCAGCCATATGAAGAGTTATATTCAAGTCCTATGCAGCCACCATAGCCTCCCCTGCAACAATTCCAACCAACTTCAGGTTAGTCCATGGATTATGATAAAATTCTTGATGAACTAATTTCTTTAACGCAGGACCTACAAAATCAAGGGCAGGGATTACAAAATCAAGCCAAGAAGTTGGGCGAATTGAAGAATCAAATGGGAGAGATCGTAGAAATCATGGGACAAATTCAAGAACAAAGTGAACTCTCCAACTCAACTATTGAAAATTCAACGGGAGATTTTGAAATCGCTGAAGCTGCCACCTTGGAAAGTGGCATGAAGGTTGGAGATGAACCCAAAACGTCCAAACCAAGCCAAAACATGGATGAACAGCTGTTGTTTGAAGAAGAGGAGGAAGACAACGCCACGACAAGCTTGGAAGAAGCCTTGCCGCAGCCTACCCTTGCTCAACCACCCTTGCCGCAGCCTTCTAAGGCTTCTACGCCAACCAATTCAGGTAAAGTAGTTCCAAATTCAATTCTTTATGACCCCATTCCACCAAACGGCCCTATTCCTTACAGGTTCATGCCATCCAAGGACGAAGAGGATGAGAAAGGCATCTTCGAAACCTTACCAAAGATTCAAGAGAAAGAAGTGGCAGGGGAATCTCTAGAATTCACCAAAGAGGATGTACTTGAGACAACAATTCCCAATAAAGTTGGATTTTATGACACGGGACAAGTCACAACCCTCAAAGCACCAAATCTGGCCGAATGCAATAGTCCTAAATATCTCTCTGAAGTTCACTCACTTTCTCCATGGTGCGGCAAGGATGTGCTTCCTAACACTTTCGAAGTGGTGTTTGTCCTTGAGTTCTTGTTGGAGCACACAGGTAAGCCACCTCCCCGAATTTCAATTTCGTTTTATACTAACATGTTGTTAATGATTTAGGCACCCACGTTAGAATTTAAACCATTACCGGATCATTTCAAGTATCATCTTCTATTCAAAGATCAATTCCATACCGTGGGACCTAGGGGAGTTTGAATGGAAGTATCGTCCGGCTGGAAGACGTTAAAGCAAGCGCTTCTTGGGAGGCAACCCATGCATTCAAATAAAGAGGATCAAGGAATCACCGGCTCCATAACCAGATTTACGTTCCTAAACCCTACCCTTTATTGCTTTTATTTTGCCATTCATGTCATGGTTGTTGGTTGTTTGTTTTGCTTACTTGCGTATGAGTCTTTGTTTGAAACATTGAGGATAATGTTTGGTTTAAGTGTGGGGGGGTAAACAAGCTGTTTTTGCATGACTTTTCGTGGGATTTTATCACCTATCACTTCTAATGTTGTTTCTCACTGTTTTTAAGTGTTTTTAGTGTGTTTTGAAGTGTTTCAATGTGTTTTGAAAGCAAAATACGAACATGTGATAAAAATTCAAAAAATTGTTTTGAAAAACCCAAAAAGAGTTGTTTTTGTGTGTTTGTTTGTGTCTTAGGGTACCTTCCAACACAATGATGAGGATTTGGTTTTTAAATTGCATGACTGTTAAAGAAAGTTACAAACATGGATGGAAGTTTGATATGCTCTTTGGTTTATGCTTGGTTGTAGTTGTCGTGTACGAATTCACATTTAATCACAAAGGAAAAAATCAGTTTTTGTAACATGCTTGAAGAAAGGAACTCAAACTAACGCTACAACCCTGAGAGACTTGAGCCTAAATGTTATTTGGAGAGTTATTAATCTGTGATTTCTTGTTTTCTAAAGTCGTTGCATGATCTCATTATTCTTTGCTTGGTTGCTACTTGGAAGGCGTTTCATCATTTTAGTTCCAAATACTAGAACTCATACCCGTTTCATTCAAAGCATGACATTGATTTGCATAACACATAACAAGCTGAAGTTGTTTAGTTAAACCAAAGCCAAAAAGCCGCACCCACTGCATATGTGTTGTAGGTTTAACCCCTTCGAGCCTTAAATAGCCTATGTTCTTTGTTAACCCACATTATCCCTACCTAGCCTAGAATAGGACTATCCATACCCTTGTTCTTAAAGAATAGTGGAGCATGACTTAGAAGGAATTCCTTTTGATCAACATTATGCAGAAAAACAAGTGTGGGGGAAGGGATTTTTGTGTAAAAGATGTGCCAAAAGAAAGAATGGGCACGGGTTAGGAAAAAGAAAGAAAAAAAAAATTCGTAGAAAAAAGAAAAGTTGTGAAAAGAATGAAAAAGAGTTGAAAAATAAGTGAGAATGAACTCACAAGTATTGTTTGTTGATGAAAGGGTCCAAAAGTTTGAATCCGGCCCTAAGTGTTGCATGAATCGTCCTTTGTGTTTAAAGTTGATTTTTGCATTCAAAAGTGAATTCTAAGTGTCAATTTCATTACTTTGCTTACTATCACTTTAAGAACTTTTGTTTATCCTTAACCTTTCTTTGTTAGCAAATACCCCTAGCCCCGTTACAACCCTTAGACTTCTATCTTGAGTGTTGTGTGTTTCAATTTGTGGAGTTTGGAATTGGTATGAGCATATGGTGTCCCTAGTTCTCGCGTCTAAGTAGTGGCATTCCGTTCATGAGATCATATATACACATGTTAGATTGATAATTCCAGAAAATGCTTTCTTTGTTATAAACATATGTGAGTGCTAGTCTACATGTTTACATCAATCTCCTCACATATACCTAGTGTAGGGAGCGTAGTCAGAAAATCTGTGTGAAAATAGAGAGTATCTTGTGAGGAATTGAGCGAATTCTCTAAGGCATGTTACTGCATTCAAAACATTGTTTTAATTGATTAAATGCGAGCTAGTAAGTGGTGACTGTGATTAAGTATGTGCTCGAGGGTAGGGATGGCTAAAATCTATGTGGGTAGTGATTTTTAACATGTCATGTTGCATTGGAAATCCCTGAGGCAAATGTTGGAAGGTCTAGTTGTGTTTTGTTTGTTTTGTTTTGCTCGAGGACTAGCAAAACCTAAGTGTGGGGGAATTTGATAGGAGCATATTTATGCAACTTAGTTAGCTTGTTTTCTTGCATTTACTTAGCTAAATGACATTAATTATAGTGTTTTAAGTTATTTTTCGTGTGTTTGTAGGTCCAAAGGGCTAAAGTGGCAAGAAAGTGCATTTTGGTGCATTTTGGTGCATTTTGGTGCATTTTGGAGCAGTTTTGGGCTTGGAATGGATAGCACATCCATGGAGCAAGGTGGATGGACGAAATTGAAGACCAAAGGAGGCTAGGAATGTGCTAAAGAGATAAAGGAAATAAATTCAAGAAGAAAAAGAAAAGGAAGCCCAACAAGAAAGAAGGAATGTTAGGCCAAGTTTCCTTATTTTGTCCTTAAACCTTTCCTAATCATTCTCCACCTAGGTTCCAGCTGTAAGGAGGATCCCTAAATATATTAGGACACTTAAATGCATGATTTTAGAAGACCTAAACCCATTCCTAAGGGGTGCCACACTTTTTTTTCCTATTCTCCCCAAAATCGTGCTGTGCACTACTTTCCGTTGGATTCTGAATTTAATTACCCTTTTCCTTGAGGATTTGGACACCAAATCCTTCTCCAAATCAAATTAGGGTCGTGCCTTCCCTTGTCATATAAATACATGTTTCTGCCGCACCATTCTAGATCCATCCTTCATCATAATTCACCACCACCCATCCATCACACACCTAAATCCATCCCACACCCTTAAAAAATAAAATATTATTAAGAACAAAAACAAAATTATTTAATATTAAAAAAAAAAAAAAAAAAAAAACCCTTAGGTCAATTCGTCCCTCCACCCCCTCTCTCTCTCTCCCCATCTTCCTGCAACCCAGAAAGAAGAAGGAGGAGAAAGAAGAAGAAGAAAAAAAAAAACAAGGGGAAACCCAGTTCGTCCGTCCCCCCTCCCCTACCCCCACCCCACCCAACCTGCAGAAGAAGAAGAAGAAGAGAGAAAAGAAAAAAAAAAGGAAACCTAGTTCGTCCTTCCCCCCTCCCCCACCCCACCCCACTTGCAGAAGAAGAAGAAGAAGAAGAAGAGAGAGAAGAAGAAAAAAAAAAAGGAAACCCAGTTCGTCTGTCCCCCCGCACCCGCCCTCTTCCCCCATTTTATCCCCCCCCCCCCCCCCCCCAATTCCACCTCAACGGGATCTGGGTTTTTTTTTTTTTTTTTTTTTTTGGGTTGCAGGTAGTGGGTACGAGGTTGGGTGCGAAGGTGGGGAGGTTAGGTGCGGGGAGAAGAGGGGGTGAGGTGGGGTGGGGAGGGGGAGCCAAATTGGTTTTTTTTTTTTTCCTCTTTTTTTCTGGGTTGCAGTTGCAGGAAGGGGGAAGAAGAAGATGGGGAGAAGAGAGAGAAGGGGTATGACATTGGCACAAATTCGTAAGATGAGGTATGACATTGTCAATTTTAAAAGATGGGGTATGAAAGTGTCGCGACACCAATAGTTGAGGTAGTTTTTTTTTAATTTACCCTTAAATTTAATTATCTTTGTTTTGCGAACATGAGGAGCTAAACTCGTTTTAGCTAGGGGAGAATTCGAAACCATGAACATATTTGCAATATGAATTGATTACTTCCATTATTTCATAAATTGTGAATGCAATTTACTTAACTGCTTGATTGATAACTTATTCTTGTATGTCGATTGAGGGTGCACACTTAGTATGCATGCATGAATTTGATGCTAAAATATAAGGGAGTTTCACCTAATAGTTACAAACTTATATTTGCAAGTAGTGGAGGTTGCTAGTCACGATCGTGTTAAGTAAATTCCTGGCAGGAGTATCACGTTGTTCATAGTTACGAATGCCTTGTCAATGCTTATGATTTTCACAGAGCGTAATAATCTTTGATATGTATCTTGTTGGAAATGTGCCCTACAACCAATCATATGATGATACTTTACGGACATTTCACATGTTAAACTAATCTAGTTTAATATAAAGGGCAAAGATTATTGTTTCAAGTTGTCTCATATAAATGTTATGTGCTTAAACGATAAGTCCAAGGAATATGCTATTAGGAGAATGTAATCTAAAGAAGTTAGATTCATGAGACCATTCTCTTTTGTATACATATCCTAAATGTTCCTGATCATAGGATTGCCAATTGGGCATTGACAGTCCGTTAAGATCAGTACGTGCTATGTCTTATCTTAGGGAGAGTGACAGGTCTCGAGTCATTGGTGTGAATGACACCAAGACAAGCATGTAGGTGCTCGATAGAGAATGAGTCCACTGAACGCGATCAACGAGGAGTTCTCATATTCATGTCATATGAGAACTCATGGTTGGGATAATGCAAAGTAGTCATTTGACCTGAGGCATCACAGTTGTCTTGTGGTTAGGTCCTTGATCTTTGACTATGTCAAAGTCACTCCGTCAGAGGGTGTCCAAGGCATAGTTGGGGTTAAGCCACTTAGCCATGGAGGCAAGTGAATGCGCAACAAGGGATCTCTAACCTTCAAACTGTTTGAGGGAGAATACTCTATGATATGATTAAGAATCTCTGGCCAGAGTATGAATGAGATTGAGGAAGTCGTTCCAAATCACATTCAAGGTAATCATATAAGTAAATGAATCACGTTGGATAGTAGACATGAATAAACTATCAAATCAAACAATGTGGTCAAGAGTATTGTATTAGAGAAAGACCGTATTGCATTGTAATCCTAAACTGAATAGGTTCTCCACCTCTTCTGATTAGCTTGGGTAGCCATGATACACTGCTAGGTGTCACTCATGGTTTGTGGAAGCCCTAAAGATGTATAATCATTTAAGGGAGAATTGAAAGTATGTTTCAATTCACAATCGATCGTTAAGAGTAACAATCGCCCACTGCCTCGCTAAAAGGAACCTAATGGATCGCACACCGTGTAAGGTAATGATTGAAGGATATAATGAAGATGAGTAAAGACAATTAAATAGTTTAATTGTATGTGGCAAGGATTAATTAAAAGTTAATTAATCTAGAACGAAAGGTTCGTTTTAGGCCTTAAGTTAGTTTTGGGTTTCGGGACACAAAAGGGTTTTGGTCCACAAGGCACATAAGGTTTAGGTTGTGTGACAACTAAAACAAAATGGGCAATTAACCCACTAACAATAGGGAGGCCGGCCATGATTAGAGAGGGAGTGGGTTTTGGACTTATTACAAGTTTGCCACTCCAATGAAGGGAGGTATAAATATGACTTTATAGCTTTTTCTTCATTAGGGTTTTCTTTGAGGAAAGATGAGAGTTTTTGGCTCTCTCTTTCTCTCTAGGAAGGCCGGCCACCATGGGGGAGTTTACTAGCATCTAACTCCTCCATGGTCACTCATCTTCTTCCTCAACCATCCTTGGTGTCGAAACTTAGAGGTCTCCAACTTTGGTGACTTTTGGAGAAACCTATTCTTCCATCCACATCCAAGAAGGCATGGATCCAAGAAGCAAAGTTCTTCCACCTTCATCCATGGAGCCAAGGAGCAAGGTGACAAAGGAAGAAGGCCCTCACATGGGTGATTAACCTTTGCTAAGCAAAGAGGTACTTCAAAGGTATAAAGTTACTCAACTCTTTTTCATAGATCTTGAGTTGAGTCTTGGTTCACCATTTCTACTAGGCTTTGAATTTCATGGGTAATGTTTTGTTTTAGTGCATACAAGCATGATTCCGCCTTTAATTGTTAATTACATGCCATAGATGTTGCTCAAATGAACATGTTTTTCACAAATTTTCCTTCATATCTCTATTATGATGTTCATGTAGGGAACTATTGAAGAATAATTTGGTTGCGATGCATTGTCTGTCCAATTCAATGAACTAAGGAAAATCTGAGGGTTAATTAGTGCTATTCACGGTTAATATGGGGCATTGTCATTCATGGTTTTTCGGAAGAGTAACTGGAAATCGATTTGTATGCAAGTGTGTCATGTGTGGAGAAGGACCCTCTAGCTAGCCAATCACCCATCAATTCACCCTAATTTCATGCAATCTTTGTTTAAGTTACAAATCTGCTTGTTTTTAGTTTAATTTCGTCAATTTGATTGTTTTGTGCTGTTTTAAGTCTTTCTAGTTTGCTTTGAGTCTTTAGAGTCTAGTTAAGTGTTTTTAAGTTTAGTTTTCTGTTTTTGAGACAGTTTTGAGTAGATTAGCAATCCCTCCTAATCCCCGGCCTAGAACGATCCCTACTTATACATATACTACGATTGTCAACAAGAAGGTTTAATTTGTGTGTTAAGCTTTTATCACATCACTTCACCCAATGCATGAAAAGCTGCAATGATGTCTGGCATATCATATTCGTTTAGGTTTTCTCGGCTCTTCTGGTGCTGGCTTTCGCGTTAAGACTCGTCCGATCAGGAAGTAGCCTTACCTGCATCTGAGGCGTTGCCATTCCTAGTAATGTTTCATCTGGATCTCGAAGCCATTGAATCAAGATTGCAACCTGTCCCCAGCAGAGTCACCAATTTATGTTGGAGGACTTTTAGGTCGAGGTAGACTTGGGCTTTGAGCACGTCCTCTTATCTTCCTTGGTGTGAATTCATACCAAGTCCTGGGATATCTCGAAAGAGTTAGCTTGTCTTAGGAAATACCCTGGGAACATCAACGGCTCAAAGATAGCATGATTGTTCAAGATAATGACTTGCTTAAGCGAAGCGTGGTGTGGAAGCTAGAAGAGTATCATTTTAACATAAGAGAGAAGGGATTTGCATGGTTGCACAACATTCTTAGCTGCATGATTTGGGCTTTCCTAGGGTGATAGCAAGGCTTCTAATGGTTGAGATGTTTGATGGAAGGCTGTGGGAATTACTAAAGTTGCATGAATGGTGATTCTTGAGGCTTGGAGTATGCTTCTAGGCTAAATGGAACTCTCTGGGCTTCTTCCTGGGTGGTTCTCTTTCACTACGGTATCTCTATTCTCCCTTTGTGTTACTCAGCATGTTCCTCTGATCTCCCCCTTCTGTAATGGCTTTTACCTCCTTATGTAAGTGAAGGGTTTTTCTCTAGGCTTCAAGGGAATCTCCCTTTGTGGCTTTCTCTTCCCCTTTTTTCTCCTTAGCCTTCCTATTATTCCCCTTTTGGTGTAAGGTAGCTGCATTATTGATACTTGTAGTCTGCTTTTTCCGGAGGCGCGGCTTTCCCAAAACGGCCTACCGCAGGTGCTACTTCTGGTAACGCGCCTCATGGCTTTCGCTCGTTGGTTGTCTGTGCAAGCTGGGAAGGGAAAGTCAACATTAAATGCCTAACTTGCTGGGTTTGGCATGCATTTAATGCAGGAATCTAGCTTAGTTCTAGTTAAAAGGGTTGGCTTGCTTGGGAAAGGTGTAAACTAGTTCTCTCTCAATGTTGCCTGCATGAAATCAAAGGGTATGGGCTTGGATCCTTGGGCTCCCAAGCAACCCAAAGTCTTCCATGACCCCAATTCCACGTAGGCTCGACAACCTTCTGTAACCATCCACACCACAATCCACTTGACAAGCCCCGAATATGTGACTTGGGCTTAGCATGAATAGTGACTAGCATGAGGAATGTAGGCTTTGCATTTTTGGGCCCCAACACACCCTAACTATATATTTTGGAGACCTACAGACACATATATATTCATGTTTTATTTTACAATATTGCTAATATAGTTAGTAAAACATGGGATGGGTATATTTCATAAAAATCTGTACTATACCCATACGACGTCGTTTTCGGTTTGGGAGTTTTAATTTCTTTATTTTTTTAAAGGAAAATATAAACACCTGGATGCCTTGAGGCGTGCCTCCGCCACCTCAGCACGCTCCGGTGACACCTTCTGCCCACTCTCGCAAAACAAAGGTGGCAACCCTCCCGCCCAGCTTCAGAGACCGCCGACGCACCTCGAGATGAGCCTTTTAAAACACTGGTAAGTCTTTATACTTTATATCCAAATACATATATCATACTATATATGTATAGTTTTTGTAACATTCCTGAGGATTTTGAGTGTGTTCTTTTTGTGTATAGAGAGTGAAGAGCATGCTATTCACGAAGGCAAAATAGGGGACAACTTCTACATCATACGGGAAGGAAAGGTTAGTTTGATTGTGATTGCTTTTTTGGTTTAGTTAAGTTCAAAGTTGGTTGGCTTGTGTCTAATTTAGTCGTTTGCTTGCACATGTTGAAGTTACTGGTTTATCAATAGTGCTGACAGAAATCAACCCGAGTTCATATTAAGCCGATACCATAATTTTTGTTATGGTGAGAACTGAGAATTTGAAATTAACAAATTGAATTACTTTTCAATACTTTTTTTGTGATCATTTACTGAGAATTTGTTAATTCCTTTAATATATATATATATATATATATATATATATATATATAAGATAGGATTTCTACTTTCTAAGATCCATTTCTCATCTTTAGAGTTTGCTTGATTTCGTAATAGTTTGTGAATATATTAAATGCGTCAATGTGTTATTGCAGTAATTCTATCAGATCAGATATAAGTTGATGTGTTTATACTTTTGAAAACATAATTTTTCACACAATTTCTAATTTTGCTGCAACATGCAGGCACAACTTTATGGTTTAAAACTAAAGAGACAGTAAAAAGTAAAAGAAACAAGAGGAGAGGCGTCAGCTATGCCATCTCACCACATGAACACATATGCATACTTGACAAATATAACGAATCATAAAAAAAATGGATCAATATTAAAACGGCCCTTGGCCACCTGGAAACTTTGCCACAAGGAAGTTCGCTATGAGGTGTCCATGTCTCGAACACACAGCTCCCCGAGGAGTTGGCACTTTGGTTGGTCGTCGAGCTCTTGCCTGCTGAGAACCTACGAGAGGGGGACAAAGTTAGTTCTGAATGTGCCTTTGTGGGGCCTTAGGAGTAGGCCTTGAGGTTCGCAATCAAAACTAACTAAGTGCTAAGGCGTGCCACTACAAGTTTGTTTAAGCCGATTACTTGCGCCCCAAGTTATTTTAACTTCTTGTTATCATAGGAATGTCGTGGATGGGTTAAGTCCACATTAAGTTCTTTTCTATACCTTGAGATCAAGGACTTTTAATTCATTATCTTGAATGCTCGAAGGGTGAAGTCCAGATCTGATTAAGTTATCAGTTTAACTCCCACTTCATCGTCCCATGGCAGTAAAGCCACTAAGTGAACCAAATCCGAGCACTGATAGAACTTTGAATCATCAAAAGACTAGAAATAACTTGAATACATATATGAGAATATATTATAACACCAGATCTACTAATTGAAAGATCAGACAAAGAGAGTCGGACAAGATTTAACCTTGTCGGGCAAGGTTAAACGTCTTGCGATCTCTTCTTTTTGCAATTACAGAGGGTTGTGTGCTGAAAAAGGGATGAGTGGTAAGCAAGTTTACACGATGGAATCGATACTACAGTATTTAGAGAGAGTAGCAGAGCTTTTATACTAAACAAAAGATGTCTTTCTAAGGGGAATCTATGGCTAAAAAAGGGACAGAGTCTGGACAAAGCACAGCTTTTTGGGTATTTGTTTGACTGAGAGGCAAGTTGTATGTTTGTTTGTTTGTTTGATTGGTTGAGTGTCCTTGTCTACAGTATTTAGAGAGAGTAGCAGAGCTTTTATACTAAACAAAAGATGTCTTTCTAAGGGGAATCTATGGCTAAAAAAGGGACAGAGTCTGGACAAAGCACAGCTTTCTGGGTATTTGTTTGACTGAGAGGCAAGTTGTATGTTTGTTTGTTTGATTGGTTGAGTGTCCTTGTCTCTGGGGCCTCTTCCTCCTTTTATAGGTGAATTAACCCGACTATGCTATCTCTACTTTTTCCCGAAAGCAACTGGAGGGTAGTGACTCATCGGTTTTTTTACTTGTATTGCCACTGTAAAGTGCTTTTTGGCTGATAGCTGGCTGGTCTTTATCACTTATCATTCGAATCATAAGTGGAAGTACTGTCTACAACAAAATAGGCTAGCATGATCTGTTTCGACCCTAAGTCGACCTCTAATGGCAAGTGATAGCTCTTGAGAAACTAGAAACTGTAATATCTGTGGGGATAAGATCCTCCTTACTCCTGTACATTCTCTCCATCTGCTTGTATAACAGCACATTGACTACGGCCCCTCCATCAATCAAGACTTTCTTGAAGGGTACTCCCTCTGGGTGAGCAGTTACATATATGGGCTTGAGATGGTTAGCCAGGATCAAACTCGGGCGAATAAATACCATTTTGTTCGAGTATATTCTCTCAGGCTCCTTCCTTGGTTACTCGGGCAAGCCTGCCCGGCTGGGTTCTTCTTGTCCCGCTTCTTCGACATTAACATGCGCCATCATAGGTTCCGTTGCGAAATAATCACCCTCCATTGTGGGAGGTTGATCATGCTCGGCACGAAACATGGCTGATAAAACATAAACTCGTCCAACCAAGCCTGTGCTTCTTCTGGCAACATCAATTCAGGTAACCCCTCTTCTTGGGTTATGCCAAAATTTGGCATCTGTTCTGGAACCTCACAGATAGTGTCCACCAATAATGGTGCGGGCAACCCCCTCTTGGGCGAGATAGTTCCAAAGCATATTGGTTCTGGGCTCCACCTTGGGGTAGGTATCATTACCATATCTTCTTGAGCTCTCCTCAAGATTTTGTATTTCCCAGGATGGAGGTTCTGCGGTATATGGCCTTCTTCTCCATCGGTTTTGCTGTTTGCCTTCTTCATCTCCTTCTTACTCCTCCAATGCAGCTGATTTCTCCCTTTTTAAGATACATTTTTGAACTTTACATTCTCCAAGGTTTCTGAAGTGGTGGGTATTTTTAACGAGTTCATGTGGGTCTTATGCTACCTTTGGACTCTCCTGATCATGGAGGCCCCCATCTATTTGACAGGCCTCCCATCATTTCCGACTATATACCATCTTTGCCCGAGTCAGGCAAGATTCTTCTTCATGACCGGGTTGACTGTCTTTCCTTTCATTCAAAAATCTCTACCTGCATATCTTGGCTGGGATGGCCTCACATCCATCCAACTTAGTGTCTTGGCTTCATTGTCTTCCACTTCTTCTGAAGCTTCATAGTTTCTGAATACTTCTGACAAGCTTTTAGGCTGAGAGTCTCCTCTCAACCCCTGGAAGACATTCCGAGAGGTTTCCTTCTCAGCTGCCCAGATGATGCTCATGCGATTTTCATGCTCTTTCTTTTACTTTCTTTTTATCAGCTCCTGATCAAGATTGACTCATGTTACTGGTACCTCTAGCTCGCACCCATATTGACATCTGCTGCATAACACTACTCCTCTGATTATGGTGGCCTTAGGCTTCTCGAGCAGCTTGACAGCTCCCTCAATAGGTCTATCGACTGGTTTCCTTTCTACTTTTACTTCCCACATGGCCTTTCCTTTCCCTTTCTTTGCCCATGTTAGGTTGATCATGTTTACTGGGGCTTGTAGAAAAGGCTTAGTATCAATCATTACATCAGCCTGTGGTTCCTTTAGTAACCGCTTTATTTTTGACCCGCACTGCCCCCTGTTATCGGATGAACATAACAAGGGGGCTCCTTAACTTCTTTCAACACTGGCTGATCCAATCCAGATCTCTCGTTGTTCTTTCCTTTATCTCTCTGACATGATTATTTTCTGGGGTAGAGTACTTCAAATCTAGCATTCTTTGCAGATTCCCTATTAAGGAACAAAGTCTGCTTACTTCCTCTCTGGTTTCTAGAGAGATTTTCTCCATGCTTTTTAAGACAATTATCATGGTAGTCTGAAGGTCTTCATTTGTGACCTTTCCTCCTGATTTCTCAGAAGGATTCGGGCTTTCGATCAGGACAGGTCCTTGCAGATCTTTGGGGAGATTTGCCATACTTGATCTTATCGTATACTGGGGTAGTTTTTGTTTTGCTCCCCACATGAAGGTTTGTTCTTTCCTTCATCTTCTTGGCATACAAGATTGAAGGTCCCACCGGGCATGCCAAAACTATGTTCGGGCAGGAATTTCACTAGGAAGGGTCTATGGCTCGAGCACACAGCTCCTCGAGAAGTTGGCACTTTGGTTGGTCGCCGGGCTCTTGCCTGTTGAGAACCTGCGAGAAAGGGACAAAGTTAGTTTCGAAAGGTGGCTTTGTGGGGCCTTAGGTGTAGACCTTGAGGCTCACAATCAAAACTAACTAAGTGTTAAGGCGCGCCACTGCCATCTCAGTATAGCAGATGTAGAACAAGTTTGTTTAAGCCGATTACTTGTGCCCCCAAGTTATTCTGACTTCTTGTTATCAAAGGATTGTCGTGGATGGGTTAAGTCCACATTAAGTTCTTTTCTATGCCTTGAGATCAAGGACTTTTAATTCATTATCTTGTATGTTTGAAGGGTGAAGGTCCAGATCTGATTAAGTTATCAGTTTAACTCCCACTTAATCCTTCCATGGCAGTAAAGCCACTAAGTGAACCAGATCTGACCACTGATGGAACTTTCAATCATCAAAAGACTGGAAATAACTTGAATACATATTGGAGAATACATTATAACACTAGATCTACTAATTGAAAGACAGGACAAAGAGAGTCGGGTAAGATTTCACCTTGTCAGGCAAGGTTAAACGTCTTTCGATCTCTTCTCTTTGCAATTACAGAGGGTTGTGTGCTGAAAAAGAGGTAAGTGGTAAACGAGTTTACACGAGGGAATCGACACTACATTATTTAGAGAAAGTAGCAAAGCTTTTATACTAGACAAAAAATGTCTTTGTAAGGGGAATCTATGGCTAAAAAGAGGACAGAGTCTGGACAAAGCACAACTTTCTAGGTATTTGCTTGACTAAAAGGCAAGTTGTGAAGGAAAAATTTTGTCCTAGCTAAGAACATGTGAGAAAATTTGAACACATATGCAAACTAATAACACTTTAAAGTAGGCATACATTCAAAAACAATTCTAAAACCCATTACTTTCAAAGCCTCGTGAATGGTGAACCAATATACTCTTTAACAAATTAAAGAGAAGAGAGAGTTTGAGTTTCATTACCCTTGAAGCTCATCCTTGTTTACACAAGGGATTCACCCAAGTGGAGGGCCTTCAAGTCACCTCCTTGCTCCTTGGATGATTGCTTCTTTGCTTCTCCTTTGCTCCTTGAGGATGTGAGGAAAAGATCTCCAAGAACACCAAAGGTTTGGTGTCTCTAAGTCTCCACACCAAGGATGAGGTGTGAAGATGAAATGGACGACTTAGAGGAAGAAAGATTGATAGCTATCCCTCCCCTAAGTGGCCGGCCTCTATATGAAAAAGAGAGAAAGAGTTTCTCTTCTTTGCCTTAAGAAAACCCTAGTGAGAGAATGGCTGTAAAGTTGCCTTTATACACCCTCACATGTGAGTGGCAAACTTGCAATTAACCCAAGTTTGCTACCACTCACCTTGGCTGGTTTTGACTTTGTTTTTGGGTTAATTTCCATTTAGTTTTAGTTGTCACACAACCTAAACTCAATGGGCCATGTGGACCAAAAACCCTTTTGGGCCCCGAAACCCAAAACCAACTTAAAAGCCCAATACGAACCTTTCGTAAGATTAATTAACTAATTAATTAATCTTGACAATTCTCAATTAAACCATTTAATTGCTTATCCATCTCATTTATATTTCTTCACTTTCATCCTTACTCGGTGTACGATCCATTAGGTTCCAATTAGCGAGGCAGTGGGCGATTGTTACTCTTAACGATCGATTGTGAATTGAAACTACATTTCAATTCTCCCATGAAGATTAGTGTTTGTTAATCCTTAGGGCTTCCACAAACCATGAGTGACACCTAGCAGCATGTCATGGCTACCCAAGCTAAGTAGAAGTGGTTGGAGAACCTATCCAGTTACAATTACAATGCAATATGGTCCTTCTCTAATACAATACTCTTAATCACATTGTTTGAGTGATAGTTTGTTTCATGTCTACTATCTAATGTGATACTTCTTAATATGATTCAATAGAATATGATTTGGAACAAACTTCCTAAGTCATATTCGTATGCTTTGGCCAAAGACTCCCGAATCATATCTCAGAGTATTCTCCCTCCACCATGGAAGGTTAGAGATCCCTTGTTGTGCATTCATATGCCTACATGATTAGATAGCTGCCCCCAACAATGTCGTGGACACTCTCTATGGAATGCCTTTGACATGATCAAAGATCAAGGACCTAACCATTAGACATATGTGATGCCTCAAGTCAAAGGACTACTTTGCATATTGCAACTTACGAGTTCTTACATGACATGTATGTTCAAACTCTCTTTTGATCGTAGTTCAGTGTACTCAATTACCTTTTGAGAACCTATGTGTTTGTCTCAGTGTCCAACACTATGACTTGAGACCAGTCATACTCACGCTTTAGTTAACATAACACATACTAACCTTAGCGGATTGTTAATGCCCAATTGGAAATCCTATGGCTAGGAACGTTTTAGGAATGAGCATAAGAGAAAGGTCTCGTTAATCTTACTTACTTAGATCACTTCTCACTTAGATTAAATACATTCCTTGGATTCCCTTATTGCTTAAACACATAATACAATAAATAGTGAATAACAATAAGCTTTGCCATTCATTAAACATATTATAGTTTAACACAATAAGTATTCCAAAAGCTACTACTTCAAATGAGTGGCTTTGTGGGCATACTTCCAACAAGTTGTATGTTTGTTTGTTTGATTGGTTGAGTGTCCTTGTCTCTGGGGCCTCTTCCTCCTTTTATAGGTGAATTAACCCGACTGTGCTGTCTCTGTTTTTGCCCGAAAGCAACTGGAGGGTAGTGACTCATCGGCTTTTTACTTGTATTGCCACTGTAAAGTGCTTTTTGGCTGATAGCTGGCTGGTCTCAGTCACTTGTCATTCGAATCATAGGCATATTTGTCATTCGAATCATAGGCATATGGCCTATGCATTAATGGATAGATGCCAATTGGCCTCTTGGCCAAGTGTTGGGCTTCGGGCAAGACGTCTTGAAATGGATGGCTTGGGCTTGGCGCTGGGCCTCGAGCGAGTCTCCTCACTTTAGTCCTCTTGGGCCTTCCTTTCTTTAGGCCCAAAGTTCAAATATTAACCCAAACACCATCTACAACCTAACTATACTATCTTGGAGATCTACGCACAGACATAAATATATATGCATGTTTGAATTTACAGTATTGCTAATATAGTTAGTAAAATGTGGGAAGGGGATAGTGCATAAAGAATATGTAACTGTATTATTTGGCAGCTTTTTTTTTTTAAATTACAAGGAATAATTCGCCAATTACTTGTTCAATAATATGTCAAAAAATATCATATGTGAATTTTATAAACATGTGTAACAATCGTGAAAAGTACGTACATACGTCTATAATATGGGTATAATATATTTGAATTTTAAATAATTTATTTAACAAATCAATACAAAGTGTACAAAAAAGGAAAATATTTTTAAAATACATATTGACATAATACCGATATTATACCAAAGTTTTTTATTTTATGTACTATTGTAACATCATGTAATATATTGATGTGATAATATGATATTTTAAATTATTCAATTATAACACGATATTACTGTTGGCGTGAGTCAGCCATTTAGTTTAGGAATGTAATCCTATAATTTATTTCTTGTATAATTAGGATTCTTATTTCCTGTTATGTGGGATATTGTACAACTATATATTTACCTCCTAGAGAGAAGAATAAACATACAGTTCAAATCCTAAACACTTTTATCTTGGCATCAGAGCATGTTCCGGCCTATCTTTTCCCCAACCCTAGACTTAATTATTACCACCAGCGTGAAAAAAATCTTGCTCACTGCCCAGCCGACTGCAGAAAGCCAAGAGTTCTTTGACTTGCTGCGAAAACCACAGACCAAAAACAATTACCTATTTTCAAAGGTTGATAGTCTCGAGGCAAGGGACTTTCACAAGAATCTTAAATTAGGATCAAACAGGAAAAAAACAATCATAGAAGCCACAACCTATGGCTGCATCCATTAGTAGGCTTACCAACACATGTGAACAGGGAATGGTTGCAGCGCTTGGAAGCAGGCATGACTAGTCAGGGGCCCAACACGGAAAAAAACTTGTTGCAGCATCTGGAAGCGGGCCTGCCAAGTCAGGAGCCCGACACTCCTATGGAAAAGCAACAACAGAGTATGCAGCCAGTCCAAACGGCATGGGCTCAACCTGCCCACTCGCGAAAAACGATCAGAAAGTGGACCCAGATAGTATGGGCCAGCAGTTTTCATTATTGAATTTGATTTCGTCCCAAAAACAATCTGATGATCTAAGTAAAATTGGCATTGCATTCACAGCATCCGCTAACCGAGATTCTGACAGGATAATTGACTTTAGGGCTACAGACCATATGACATATGATGAATCCTTATTTCACTACTTGACCGTGCCACCCAAGGAGAATGTTATCACAGCAAACGGTGAAATTGTTCCAGTTACAGGAGCGGGTTCCATCGCCCTTACTCCCTCTCTATCTCTGCATAACACTCTTCTTGTTCCTTCACTATCAAATCATTTACTTTCTATTGGTCAAGTTACGAAACAATTAGATTGTGTTGTACTCATGTTTCCCACTTTTTGCCTACTACAGGATATCCAAACACGGGCGATCATTGGGCGTGGTACTAAGAGGAGAGGGCTATATTATGTGGATAATGTGGTACCAGGCCGAGTCAACCAAGTGAGCAGTGGTCACAACAACAAGGTTAAGACAATCTGGTTATGGCATCGTCGACTAGGACATGCATCTTTTGGTTATTTAAGAAAATTACTTCCGTCTTTATTTAATGGCGTGTCAGACTTTGATTTTCAGTGTCAGGATTGCATTCTTGCAAAAAGTCATCGTACTCCTTACCACTTGAGTCTTAATAAAAGATTAGTGCCCCCACCAATTGCGCCGCGCCACGGTATTCGGTGGTTTGTTACCTTTGTAGATGATTGCACCAGAATGACTTGGCTCTATACCATGAAACAGAAGAGTGACATTGGGCAAATTTTCCAACAGTTTTATCGGATGATTGGAAATCAATTTTCTCTTCCTATCAAAGTCCTGAGATCCGATAATGGTGGAGAATATCTTAATTCTAAATTATCACAATTTTTCGCAGAGCACGACATACTTCACAAGACTACTTGTCCTCAAACTCCTCAACAAAATGGTATGGAAAAACGTAAGAACAAACATATTTGGAAACTACACGGGCACTTCTAATTGGGGCTCATGCTCCTCATGCTTATTGGGCGGATGCAGTAACGTATTCCGTTTATCTTTTTAATCGAATGCCTTCTCGAGTTCACAACTTCCGAACTCCCATAGAAGTCTTGGCGGATTATGTCACTCTACCATCTTCTCTTCAATTATCACCTCGCTTATTTGGATGTGTGGCTTATTTGCATCTTCACAAGAATCAACGGAGTAAATTGGAACTATGTCCTATTCGTTGTGTATTTCTGGGATTTAATAGCCAACAAAAGGGATATCGATGTTACCATCCACCTACTAAGCATTTCTATGTCACCATGGATGTCACATTTTCCTAAGCATTTCTATGTCACCATGGATGTCACATTTTCTGAAACTGAGATGTTTTTCATCTCTGATCGAACCCACTATACTCTTCAGGGGTAGTTGAATACTAAATACGAAGACTGCAGTTGGTTTGATGTTCCACATGAACGAGACAGTTGGCATGGTCCCAATAGTATAAGCTAGACCGAGACTGAAGACTTAGGTGGTATGAGCAACCCACCTGACCGCGCCTTACTAGAAGGACGCGACACATCAATTCAAGGCCCAATAGTAGGCCACGACATAGCAGTTCAGAGCCCGATAGTGGCCAACGACACAACAAGCCAAAGCCCAGTGGATCTTGACCATGAAACCCCTGACCGAAAAGATAGCTCATGCATCGTCGAATAGGAGGCCTACACCATTTATAGATTCAGTCGAAGGTAATGGGTCCGCGAGTGTTACTGAGACTATGCAAACAGAAAATAACCCTCATTCTCCTCCACTACTACACTCTCATGTCCCCGCGGATATCCAAGAGGTACGTTCTCATACTCCAGATATTGTTGAAAATTCCTATATTTTATCTCCTAGGCAAAACCTTGGGAAACCACCTGACAGGTTTTCTCCGGAAAGAAAAGTGAGATATGCAATTGCACAGTATGTGTCCACTCATCGACTATCACCCAAGTACCAAGCCATGGTGAATCAAATGGCTGGGATTAAAATTCCAACAAAAGTGGAAGAGGCTTTGCGAGACCCCCGTTGGGTAGAAGCCATGGGAGTAGAAATGGAAGCCTTACAAAGAAACGTAACGTGGAATGTAGTGTCACTACCACAAGGGAAGAGACCAGTGGGATGCAAATGGGTGTTCACCATAAAGCACAAGGCGGATGGGTCCATTGACAGATACAAGGCAAGATTGGTAGCTAAAGGGTACACACAGACATTTGGAGTTGATTACCAAGAAACTTTTGCTCCGGTCGCAAAAATGGTCGCAAAAATGAATACTATTCGAGTCCTTTTATCTTTAGCAGCTAACCTGGACTGGCCTTTGAAACAGTTTGATGTGAAGAATGCTTTCTTACATGGAGATCTGGAAGAAGAAGTATACATGGATCTTCCACCAGGATATGAAACTCCGAATGAAGTAGGGAAAGTATGTAGACTCCGAAAGGCTCTCTACGGACTCAAACAATCATCCAGAGCATGGTTTGGAAGGTTCACTGAAGTAATGAAAAAGTACGGCTATAGACAGGGAAATGCGGACCACACCCTGTTCATCAAACGCATGGGAGGTAAAGTTACTTTGTTAATTATCTATGTGGATGATATGGTAGTTACTGGTGATGACACAGAGGAGATAAAAAGGCTGCAGGGGCATCTTTCATCAGAATTTGAGATGAATGATCTAGGAGGCTTGAAATACTTATTGGGCATTGAAGTTGCTCGTTCTCGTGATGGGATTTACTTGTCTCAACGGAAGTATGTTCTTGATCTTCTCTCATAAACTGGAATGTTGGCTTGTAAACCAGCTGAAACTCCCATTGTGCAGAATCATCACCTGGCGATATACCAGGATCAAGTTCCTGCAAATAAAGAAAGATATCAGAGATTGGTAGGACGATTGATTTACTTATCACTTACACGTCCAGATATTGTGTATGCAGTTAGTGTTGTACGTCAGTTCATGCATGCTCCTAGTGAGAATCACATGGCAGCAGTGATGCGTATACTGAGTTATCCGAAGGGTGCACCGGGTAAAGGACTGATCTTCAGGAAGCATGTACATATGGAGGTAAAGGGGTATACTGATGTTGATTGGGCGGGAAACATTACTGATCGTCGCTCCACATCAGGCTACTTCACATTCGTAGCAGGAAATCTGGTAACTTGGAGAAGCAAGAAGCAAAATGTAGTGGCTAGATCCACGGCCGAGGCAGAGTACAGAGGAATGGCACATGGAATTTGTGAATTGTTATGGCTCAGGATTCTTCTCACTGAGATTGGGTTCAAGCCTCAGGGAGCCATATTATTATACTACGACAATCAAGCTGCGAGAGAAATAGCCAATAATCCCATTCAGCATGATCGTACAAAGCATGTGGAGGTAGATAGACACTTCATCAAAGAGAACAAGTTGGGCTTAGGAGATATCTATGCACCAACTTGAGGGGGAGTGTTGGCGTGAGTCAACCATTTAGTTTAGGAATGTAATCCTATAATTTATTTCTTGTATAATTGGGGTTCTTATTTCCTGTTATGTAGGATATTGTACAACTATATATTACCTCCTAGAGAAAAGAATAAACATACATTTCAAACCCTAAACACTTTTATCTATTACACCCTTTAAAATTTTGTATTTATAAGTCTACATATATTATAATTTGAATGAATTAGCAAGAAAGCTACATCAGCAATAACACTAGGTGCTATTGTCATACATAAAATATTCACTTCACATTACTACAGAAGAATTATTATTGTGCAAAGGTATCATTATCCAGCATAATAATTTGGTGTTGGAATTCACACAACTTTTAACGTTAACGTGCATACTCATGCATAGAACTCCTTGTTGTACAAACATCATCATCAAACAAGACAAACTTTTGATCTACTACTTGTCTGATAAAAAATAATTGTACGTGCAATATTTTCGTTTCATTTGGTATAGGTTATGAAATGATTTCTTCACATTTTTTGCTTTTTTTTGAACATCCATATTTATTTATGTCTCTTAATTCTTAGTAAGCAAAAGAATGCACAGAAGAAAAAAAAAAGTACAGAGTTCATTTCCCTTAACTAATATGAATCATTAGTTGTACAAGTAAAAAAAGCAAAACAAAAAGAATGCTTTAATTCTAAATACTCTGTATTTTTTTCCTTGCTTAAGAACTTATTTTAATACAAGCTTGTTCCAAATAACATTAGTTTAATTGACCTCGGGTTCAGCAAGGTAATATTGGAGATGGACTGAAAATAGTTAGTTGGAAATATACACAAGAGTCTTGAGGGTTGCTGGGGAGCAGATGGAGATTTGGTGGAACTAATTTTGATGTTGACGAAAAAGCCTAGGGGGTTTGAATGTTTATGACAATGTAGCTCCTGAACTTGCACAACATTCATGATTTCGTAGCTTCGGATAGAAGAGGCGTCTCCGTGGTTTTTTTTTTTTTTTTTGGTCAAACGATAGATTTTGTTAGATTATATATTAAATTAGTCACCGACTAGATTCAAACTCACGTCGTCATGCAAATGTTCAACTCCATTTCACCACTGTGATAAATGGTCACTTGCAGACTTCTCCATGGTTAACTCCATTTATTATGCAAACGTATTAGATTTGGATGAAAATTGTATTAGATGGCAAGCGAGAAACGGTCTTTATAACTTCATTATATCTTTCTTCCAACTGGGGGTGGGGAGTGTTTCAATCTAGAGTTTTTACATAGAACCAAGCTTATCATCTCCATAATTAGCCCTGGTTTGGTACTGAGGTGCTTCTGAAAAAGTGGGTATCAAAAAAAGCGTTTTTATGTTTGGTAAACATTCAACTTCAGCTTTTTTTCATAGTTTTAGGTGAAAAAAAAAGCCAAAACCACAAAGCTGCAAAACCCAGCTTTCAAAAACCGGCTTTTTTTTGCTTGCCCAGCTTCTGTGCAAACCGATTTCGCAAGAAGCACTGAAACCTTTAATGAAATTTTCCAATACCCAAAATGGCCTTTAGCAATTAAATAAATTATACATTATACCCGTCGACTTCGCCGTCGACCCCACCACATCTCTCTTCCGTCCTCTCTGACTCTGAGCTTCTTCAGATTTTTGGGACAGAAGTGGCAGAAGGTTCGTCGGATTTATGGGTTTTGTCGAAATTTGGGGCCTCTTCGTAGGATTTCTGGGTTTTGTCAAAATCTGGGTTGCACAAAGAATGCTAGATTTGCACCCTTCTGCTTGACACCCAAAATCTCAACGGGAAAGCCTTAACGCCCGCAGCTAACACTGATGGTAAGTCCTGAAATCGGAGTTCATCTATCTTTCGCGAGTGAAGACGAAAGGCCACTTGGGTTGGACCTAAAAGGAGTTGAGGACATGCTGAAAGCTCCAAAACGAGGGCGGCGAGTGGAAGACGACCAAGTGGTGGTAGTTGTGGGCAATAATGTTGACGACGAAGCCTCTAACACGAAGGGAACTCTCCCACAACTTCTCCCAAATCTCCGTCGAGAGAGCAGAGATTGTGTTCGAGGGATTGTGATTGGTGTTGCTGCGGTGGTGGTCTTCGATAAGGGAGTGAAATTTGTCGGCGACCCAGCCTTCCTTAGGATACAGTAGAGAGAGACAGAGAGAGAATGATGAGAGAGGGAGTGGACGGCGGAAGAGGAAAGAAAATACAGGTTTTGCAAAAGAGAAGAACCAAACCTTGGAGAAGAAAATAGAATAAAAAATTATGATTCCATAATAAAAGAAAAGATAAAGAGTAATAGTTGTATAGTAAATAGATATTATAAATGCTGGATTATATGTTGGATTATGATTTCTTGCTAAACTTTGGATTATATGTTTAAGATAAAGTTTATAAATATTTTTCTTTTAAAAATAAAGTATATTTAGTAATTCACTTTAATTTGTTAAGAAAATTAAATTAATGGCAAATCTAGTATTATACCATTTCTGATCATTTCATACAGTCACAGCTGTTTTACATAAAAGTATACCAAACACTATAATACTGTTTTTTTTTCAAAAGCACTTTTACAAAAAAGTTTACCAAACGTTCTGCTGCTTTATTTCACAACTGTTTATTCTCACAACACAGCAGAAGCAGTTTTTTTTCAAATCACATCAATACTAACCAGCCCCTACACATTCTTCTAATTCCACATGTCACAACATGACAATGGTTACACGAGAATCCCAAAATTATATATAAGATACATAAGATGTGACCACACACGGGCACTGCAGTGCACTGCACCTGCCCACACCGCATTCGCTGTTATATTATATCGAAAATTAAAGCCAAAATAAGTCTCGTTGGACTAACCTGACCTTTATTTCATCAATCATATCATCAGCAGCAAGCTATGGGAGCTATCTCTCGATTTATCTCCCACCTCTGCGCCCTCACCATCATCTTCTTCACTCTTCTCATCCTCGAAATCGTAGCACTTGTCCGTTCCGTCACTGGACTAAACCCAAATTCAGGCAAACGTGTCATCACCACCACACAGTATCTCAAACTCATAGAGCAAAAGAATCCCACCATTTGCTACACAAAAAACTTGAAGGCCACAGAATGCTCAGTTTGCTTATCGGATTTTGAGGAAGGTGACAAGGTTAGGGAGCTGAAATGCAAGCACACATTTCACCAGGATTGCCTTGACAAGTGGCTGCAACAGTATTGTGCCACGTGTCCACTTTGCAGGACTAAGGTGTTGTCGGACGATGTTGTGGCTAGTTATCATCGGCTGAGAAATCAGGTAGAATACGACGGCAGCGATGAGGAGTTGATTTTCTTGTTATCTTCGTTGCAGGGTAATACCTTACATAGATTTTTCTAATCAGTCCTCTAAGTTGAATTAGTATTCTATATATAAATGTTTCTTTTTTAATATTCCCTTTTTGTTCCCTAGCTATCTGTATAATATAAACGCATTATTATTTTACTTTACTGTTTTTTCCTTTTTATTTTCTTGAGAGTTATGTAACTTTTATAAATATTGTAGATGATGTGATTAGTTAGTGGCAATCCGATGCGATTACTTAGATAAACTGCAGTTTATTAAGGGCCTAGTGGGAGAGTGTTTTCAAACCAAGACTATTTCTGCACTTTACTGTTATATTTATCCAGCAATTGTCGTAACTGGCGGAACTGCATGGGAACTGGCTCAACCGGGAATGGCCACCATCCCCCCACCGCCCAAAGAAAAAGGCTTTTGAAAGCCTTATATGCTCATTTGTAGTTACAAGTGTTGGAGTTTGTATGCAAATTGTCACGAATAATATATTATATACGTCTGTTGGTAAAAGATCGAACAGGTATTTGGATAAGCCAAATTCAAAATTTCATATTTATCTCTTCAAATTTGAATTTGATTTATTCGGACAGTTTCTTAACTTCCTAATGCCTGTTGGGAAAGGATACTTAGTATCCTATATAACGCCAAAGAGGTCAGACAAGAAAGAAGAATATTTATATACATCTACTGCATATATTATATATATCATTTGGAAGAGAAAGCATTCAAAGGTTCGTCAGATTTCAAAGCTCCGGTGCTGGAACTTTGAATTATAGATAGTTGAATCCTGGGGGACGGACACCCGTTGAACTACAAGCACGGAGTAGGGGCGCAATTCTGTCTTTAGGACACTGCAAAATTTGCAGGCCTCTATCTTTTCGATCAAGTCAGTTTTTCTACTTTCTTGTTCTTTTAGTTTATAATATTTCAATTACGAATTGGTTGTAATACAATATTGGATTATAGTTATTTTTAGTTGTATATTATAATTTTTTATCAATATAGTTGTATTCTGATTGATTGTTCCAACATTCTAAAGACAAAATTGTGATGGATCAAACATCAGTGAATGCAACAGGCGTTAAGAATCCTCTCCCTGAAAAACCAGAGAAATTCAAAGGTGTGGACTTCAAAAGATGGCAACAAAAGATGTTGTTCTTCTTGACCACTATGAACCTAGCCCATTTTGTGAAGGAGGGGGCTCCTATAGCGACTGAACTACCAGCGGATAAGGACATGTTGTCTGCAATAGACGCTTGGACTCACTCTGAGTTTCTTTGCAGAAACTACATTTTGAATGGGCTGGACGATTGTTTGTATGATGTATATTCATCATGCAAGACTGCCAAGGACCTTTGGGATTCACTGACCAAGAAATATATCACTGAAGATGTTGGATCAAAGAAGTTTATCATTGGTAAATTTCTGAAATTCAACATGGTGGATTCCAAACCTGTCATGGGCCATGTTGAAGAACTCCAACACTTAATCCATGATTTACATGTTGAATGATGCTCTATTAATGAACACTTCCAAGTTGGGGCAATCATTGAAAAACTGCCTTCATCTTGGAATGATTTTAAAATTTATCTAAAGCATAAGCGCAGGGAGATGTCTCTGGAAGATTTAATTCTCAGGCTAAGGGTCGAAGAAGATCACAGCAAAAGGCGACAAAGTTGATGCGTCTTCCATGGAAGCCAAGGCCAACTTCGTTGAGGCAAGCAATCCAAGGCCAAAGCATTTCCAGAAAAACAAGGAGAAGAATGCTAAAAACAAAAACAACTTTTCTATCCATGCACCAAAAGCAAAAGACTTCAAAAGAATCAAATGAGAATGCTGGGTGTGCGGAAAACCGGGGCATAGGGCACAAGATTATCGCTACCGAAAGGATGTGAAATCTACCAATTCAAACACCAACAATGGCAGGACCAATGAAGCCAATGTGACTGAAGGAGATATGCTGCTTGGTGTTGTTTCAGAAACCAACATGGTATCTGATACAAATGATTGGTGGATTGACACCGGAGCAACGAGGCATATTTGTGGGGACAAAAACTTGTTCTCTACCTATGAACCAAATTCAAGTGGTGAAAAGCTTTATATGGGGAATGCCTCCGCTGCAGAAGTTGTTGGAAAATGAAGAGTTGTACTAAAGTTCACTTATGGGAAAGAACTTACGTTGCTGAATGTTCTCTATGTTCCTAAAATTAGGAAAAACTTAGTTTCAGGGCCTTTGTTAAGCAATAAGGGCTTTAAGTTAGTGTTCGAATCTGACAAATTTGTGCTTAGCAAGGGAGGAATGTTTGTAGGCAAGGGTTATTTGGCTGAGGGATTATTCAAACTCAATGTAATTGTTGATGTTTCTATTAATAATATAAATAAGGCTTCTGTTTATACTGTTGACTCTATTGAACTTTGGCATGCTAGATTAGGCCAAATTAATTATCGATCAATGCATAGAATGGCTAAATTAGGACTAATACCAAAACATGCTATAGATTTCAATAAAAAATGTGAAATATGCGTTGAATCAAAGTTTGCTAGACAAACTTTTAAATCAGTTTTTTATAAGTCCAGTGAGTTGCTTGATTTAATACATAGTGATCTATGTGATTTTAAATCAACACCAACTCAAGGAGGAAATAATTATTATATTTCTTTCATTGACGATTGCAGTAAGTATTGCTATGTTTATCTGGTTCATAGCAAGGATGAAGCCTTGAATATGTTTAAGACATATAAAGCCGAAGTTGAAAATCAACTTAACAAGAAAATCAAAGTTCTACGATTGGATAGAGGAGGCGAGTATGAATCTTCTGCCTTTACAGATTTTTGTAATGAACATGGAATTGTACATCAAACGATGGCACCGTATACACCTCAACAAAACGGTGTAGCGGAAACAAAAAATAGAACTTTAAAAGATATGATCAATTCCATGCTTAATAGTTCTGGGCTTCCACATAATATGTGGGGTGAAGCTTTGCTTACTGCAAACAAAATCTTAAATCAAATTCCACATAAGAAGACAAATCAATCTCCTTATGAATTGTGGAAGGGAAGGATACCCACATATAAAATATTAAAAGTGTGGGGTTGTTTAGCTAAAGTTCGAGTTCCTTTGCCAAAGAGAACTAAGCTCGGACCAAAAACTGTCGATTTTGCATTCATTGGCTATGCTAATAACAGTGCAGCGTTCATATTTTTAGTTGTAAAATATGAGATTGTGGATATACATGTGAACACAATTTTGGAATCTATTGATGCTGAGTTCTTTGAAAAGATCTTTCCATATAAAGAGAATAAATTAAGCTCTAGTAAAAAGAGATCACATGAACAAATTCATGATGATGCTCCATCAACATCTGATGTCCAAGTTACAGACTTGGAACCAAGAAGGAGCACTAGAATGAAAATCCCTAAAAACTTTGGACCTGACTTTATTGCTCTTTTTTCAGAGGCCGAACCGCAAAATTTTAAGGAAGCAATATCTTCTACTGAGGCTTCTTTTTGGAATGAAGCTATACGTAGTGAAATGGAGTCGATAATACAAAATAACACATGGGAATTGGTTGATTTACCACCCGGTAATAAAACAATAGGTTACAAGTGGATATTCAAAAAGAAATTAAAACCAGATGGCTCTATAGATAAATATAAAGCAGGTCTTGTAGCCAAAGTTTTCGACAAAGAGAAAGGCTGGATTATTTTGATACATACTCACCTGTATCAAGAATTACATCAATTAGGATGCTAATTTCTATCACAGCCATATATAATTTGGAAATACACCAAATGGACGTTAAGACGACTTTCTTAAATGGAGAACTTGAAGAAGAAATATACATGGAACAACCGGAAGGTTTCCTAGTGAAAGGACAAAAGAATAAAGTCTGTAAACTTGTTAAGTCCCTATATGGACTAAAACAAGCACCAAAAATGTGGCATGAAAAATTTGATCATACAATGATTACACACGGATTTAAAATAAATGAAAGTGATAAGTGTGTGTATGTAAAGAGCTATAAAAATTCATGTGTCATTGTATGCTTGTACGTAGATGACATGCTTATTTTGGGAACTGATAAAGACATTATTAATTCCACAAAGAAGATGTTGAATTCTAATTTTGACATGAAAGACTTGGGCCTTGCAGATGTCATATTAGGAATTGGAATTAAAAGAATTGATGAAGGTTATATACTGACACAATCTCACTATGTGGAATCAATACTTAAAAAATTTGGTCATTATAATGACAATGCTGCTGTAACTCCATTTGATCCCAGCTGCAAATTAAAAAAACATGTTGGAGATCCAGTCTCCCAATTGGAATATGCACGAGTTATTGGAAGCTTAATGTACCTAATGAACTCTACAAGACCTGATTTGGCATATTCTGTAAGTAGACTTAGTAGATATACAAGCAATCCAGGAAAAGACCATTGGAGCGCTTTGGTTAGAGTACTACGCTATTTAAAAGGCACAATGAACTTTGGACTGCATTATTCAAAATATCCACTGGTACTTGAAGGATATAATGATGCAAACTGGATTTCAGATAGCTTGGAAACTAAATCCACAAGTGGATATGTTTTCACATTAGGAGGAGCAGCAGTGGCATGGAAATCTTCCAAGCAAACGTGTATAGCACGTTCAACCATGGAATCGGAGTTCATAGCTTTAGAAATGAGCTCAAATGAAGCAGAGTGGCTTCGAAATTTTATGGAAGATATTCCGTTGGTGCCGAAGCCTGTAACAGCTATTTGTATACATAGTGATTGCATGGCGGCAATTGCAAGAGCAAAAAATAAGATGTACAATGGGACGTCGAGACATATAAGACGTAGACATAATACAATTAGACAATTGCTCAAAAATAGAATTATATCCATTGATTACGTGAAGTCAAAGGACAATATAGCAGATCCTTTGACAAAAGGCCTACCACGTGAGCAAATTAAATTTTCATCGAGGGGAATGAGTCTAAAGCCAATAGAATGAGTTGAATCGGACGGAAATCTAACCTAGCTGATTGGAGTGTTAGAAATGTGCCCTAAAACCAATCATATGATGATACTTTACGGACATTTCACATGTTAAACTAATCTAGTTTAATATAAAGGGCAAAGATTATTGTTTCAAGCTGTCTCATATAAATGTTATGTGCTTAAACGATAAGTCCAAGGAATATGCTATTAGGAGAATGTAATCTAAAGAAGTCAGATTCATGAGACCATTCTCTTTTGTATACATATCCTAAATGTTCCTGATCATAGGATTGCCAATTGGGCATTGACAGTCCGTTAAGATCAGTACGTGCTATGTCTTCTCTTAGGGAGAGTGACAGGTCTCGAGTCATTGGTGTGAATGACACCAAGACAAGCATGTAGGTGCTCGATAGAGAATGAGTCCACTGAACGCGATCAACGAGGAGTTCTCATATTCATGTCATATGAGAACTCATGGTTGGGATAATGCAAAGTAGTCATTTGACCTGAGGCATCACTGTTGTCTTGTGGTTAGGTCCTTGATCTTTGACTATGTCAAAGTCACTCCGTCAGAGGGTGTCCACGGCATAGTTGGGGTTAAGCCACTTAGCCATGGAGGCAAGTGAATGCGCAACAAGGGATCTCTAACCTTCAAACTGTTTGAGGGAGAATACTCTATGATATGATTAAGAATCTCTAGCCAGAGTATGAATGAGATTGAGGAAGTCGTTCCAAATCACATTCAAGGTAATCATATAAGTAAATGAATCACGTTGGATAGTAGACATGAATAAACTATCAAACCAAACAATGTGGTCAAGAGTATTGTATTAGAGAAAGACCGTATTGCATTGTAATCCTAAACTGAATAGGTTCTCCACCTCTTCTGATTAGCTTGGGTAGCCATGATACACTGCTAGGTGTCACTCATGGTTTGTGGAAGCCCTAAAGATGTATAATCATTTAAGGGAGAATTGAAAGTATGTTTCAATTCATAATCGATCCTTAAGAGTAACAATCGCCCACTGCCTCGCTAAGAGGAACCTAATGGATCGCACACCGTATAAGGTAATGATTGAAGGATATAATGAAGATGAGTAAGGACAATTAAATAGTTTAATTGTATGTGGCAAGGATTAATTAAAAGTTAATTAATCTAGAACGAAAGGTTCGTTTTAGGCCTTAAGTTAGTTTTGGGTTTCGGGACACAAAAGGGTTTTGGTCCACAAGGCACATAATGTTTAAGTTGTGTGACAACTAAAACAAAATGTGCAATTAACCCACTAACAATAGAGAGGCCGGCCATGATTAGAGAGGGAGTGGGTTTTGGACTTATTACAAGTTTGCCACTCCAATGAAGGGAGGTATAAATATGACTTTATAGCTTTTTCTTCATTAGGGTTTTCTTTGAGGAAAGATGAGAGTTTTTGGCTCTCTCTTTCTCTCTAGGAAGGCCGGCCACCATGGGGGAGTTTACTAGCATCTAACTCCTCCATGGCCACTCATCTTCTTCCTCAACCATCCTTGGTGTCGAAACTTAGAGGTCTCCAACTTTGGTGACTTTTGGAGAAACCTATTCTTCAATCCACATCCAAGAAGGCATGGATCCAAGAAGCAAAGTTCTTCCACCTTCATCCATGGAGCCAAGGAGCAAGGTGACAAAGGAAGAAGGCCCTCACATGGGTGATTAACCTTTGCTAAGCAAAGAGGTACTTCAAAGGTATAAAGTTTCTCAACTCTTTTTCATAGATCTTGAGTTGAGTCTTGGTTCACCATTTCTACTAGGCTTTGAATTTCATGGGTAATGTTTTGTTTTGAGTGCATACAAGCATGATTCCGCCTTTAATTGTTAATTGCATGCCATAGATGTTGCTCAAATGAACATGTTTTTCACAAATTTTCCTTCATGGAGATCCCATGGTCTAGGTTCAATAGGCAAACTGGTTGGGTAAGACTCAATAGTTGAACACACAATTGACCATTCCTAGGATGAATTTGTGTTGTCTGCAGTAGGTTAGGTTATGTATTTTACATTTAATGACACCGATATCTTTGTATAATAGGAATGTAGCAGAACATTCTTAATCGGTGGTCACCTATATGAGAGTAAATGTGGGGTCGCATTTATGAAAATTTTTTTGGCTAAATTCTCTAAAGCTCTCATGAAACCAAGATGTTGTCCAGGACCAAAACGAACACAAACGTATGAACCTAAGTATGTAGAAATGAAATATGTGCGATTCTTATTGTATCGGTATATGACAACAAGATGAGCAATTCAAGATTGTCTATATCCATTGCGTCATTAGGTAGACCCGATAAGTACTCACTCAGAAAGGTTCAAGTCCAAAAGACACCTCTTCTGATGCATATTTTGTTTCCTTTTTTTCTTCATCCAAGGCTGCATGCATTTCATTTGTGACAATTTCCATACAAATGTGGGGAATTGTTGGAGTTTGTATGCAAATTGTCACGAATAATATACTATATAGGTCTGTTGGTAAAAGACCGAACAGGTATTTGGATAAGCCAAATTCAAAATTTCATATTTATCTCTTCAAATTTGAATTTGATTTATTCGGACAATTTCTTATCTTCCTAATACCTGTTGGGAAAGGATACTTAGTATCCTATATAACGCCAAAGAGGTCAAACAAGAAAGAAGAATATTTATATACATCTACTGCATATATTATATATATCATTTGGAAGAGAAAGCATTCAAAGGTTTGCCAGATTTCAAAGCTCCGGTGCTAGAACTTTGGCAAGAACAAAAAGGTTGGGTATTTTGATTAAAAGTTTTTGGTTGTTGACATAAAGTTTGTTTTATGAAATGATGGTATGATTTTTAATCATCACAAGGTATGGACTTTTCTTACACATCCATACCAATCAACTTTACTTTCCCATGATTCATGGAACCATGTTTCATGGAATTGACTTTTTCAAACCAACCCATCACCTTTCACTTTGTTGAAAAATTCAAAAATTTTGACACCACTCTCACCTACCAAAACCGGCCAACCCTACAAGTAGGGTACTTTTGGGGCTTTTATGCAATTACATAAAGTTTTGATACTTTTGTGTATTTGCACTTTGACCCGAAAGTTTACGTTTTTTACGTAAAGGCCCAAAAACACTAAAGGACAAATTGTTTTGCTCCTTTAATGAAGTTTTTGTATTTGTTGAAATTTTTGGGTTCTAGTTGTAATTACATGAAGTAGTGGACTTTTATGTTTTTACAAAGTGACCTCAAAAGTTTGTGTTTTGCAATATAGCCCAATGGTTGAGGTTATTGCTCTTGGCCCAAATTAGGTTGAGAACAAAATGGTTTTGTCTCTTTAAATGAGAATTGGATTTTCATTTCATTTAGCTCCTATTAAATCAATTCTATGGATACAAAAACCAAATGATAATGTTGCATTCAAGTTTAATTAGTTAAAGCGTTAATTAATTAAAGAAAGGGTGATTATGAACCTAAGCCTACGATAATTGAGCTATGTGAAAGGCCGTCTCAAATTTGTTTGAACCATGGGAATGTGTAGATTAGATTTTGGTTGTAATTTGATATGATCAAATGTTGTAAAAGACCATAAGCTCTTCTTTACTTTAAAGTAATTTGTTTTGATCAAATGTTGTAAAAGAGCATAAGCTCTTCTTTACTTTGAAGTACTCATTTCTTGTTTTATTTGATATGCATGAAATTGGAGTAGAGGGTCCAACGCCCAATAAGAAAACACGCCTTAATGTGATTAAACGCGTAACTAAAATCAATCACCATCCCTACACCGAGATCCAACACTAGGCTCGTGTTGGATCCAATCAAAGGTTCATAGTCATCCTAAGGCCCTAAGGCAACTATATAGTCCATCAATGAATGCAAAACTTAAGTTAGTAGTAACATATACTCTTGCTTTAAAAACCGTTTTACAAGCATAGTGGGAGTATTATATACAACTAAATCAATCACATGGACCAATAGTTGTAATAGGACCAAATAGTTTTAATGTGATTAAAATGCATGCTTATATGTGATGAGACCTAAAACCCTCAACCAAACCATTATTAAGTTGACAAGCGTGAGAGTGCTTTGAACACTCTTTTGTGGCCTTCCACCGTGGTAGGCTCCAATCGTTTGTGATTCATACACCGACTTCACCCTATAATGGGGGAGTACAAAGTATGTGCTTACACTCAGGAGGAGTTCTATATACATATATGATGAAGTGAGGTAGGCAACGAGTTTAGCCAACATGATATAATTCTGAGGCCTTGCTTGAACCCCTACATGAACTAGGCACGGTGGGAATGACTTAACTAAGTGCAATGACGCCAACATGATATAATTATGAGGCATCATTCTCTAGAGGCCAAACTAGATGGGTACTTACATAAGATGTAAATGAGTAAGTGTACTCTCTCATTATTATTAATGCTAGCCAACATGATATAATTCTGAGGTGGGCTTGGTAATAGTGAGCCTCCCATACCCTACTAAGAGTTTTCTCCAAAACTCTCGAATTCCGATGAGGGATATGGAATTTGCCGAAAATAGTGGGTGGTGCTATTTGATTTAAAGACCCGGATCAAATAGCTTAAAATCAATCAATTTATATTCGTTATGTATTTATTTACCGATATATTTGCAAACGCTATCCAATACTTGACAAAGAAAAGCCGAAGGCTTTAGTTTCCGGACTTGGTACAGCAATCCCATAGAATGTCTTGAATGGATTGTATTTGTACCTAAGTAGTCTCATCCTCGCAATCTTTCTATTGATAATGTATCATTGGAAGAATATGTTAGAAAAGTCTATCATAAAGAGGACAACACTATTAGTGTCATAATTCTTCAATTACAAATTGTTGTATGAAGAAATAAGAGTTGCTTTGAACAACCCTTAGTTAACGCAAACACTAGTGCTTGTTTCTTTGTTACATGAACAAAGAACTTGAGAAGTAAGCACAAGGGCATGGACACTTTATGTGCCATGAAATTTCACTTACAAATTGTTGTATGAAGAAATGAGAGTTGCCTTGAACAACTCTTAATAGTTTGTATTTATGTTTAGAACATAATGGTTGGTTGACAAAAATAGTCCATCAACATGGACTTATGATGATTTTGAATCATTGAGTGTTGAAGTGTTAAACCACTTCTAGAGACGGAAACTAGGCAAGGACTTCACTTTTGTGTCCCTATCTAGGGATGGGCAAATACCCATTGGTTATTGGTAATCGCGGTTACCCGCCCGTTTAAATTAAACGGTTACGGTTATGGGTAACCGTTTAGATAAATAAACGGTTATGGGTATAACCGTTTACCCGCGAAATTTAAATGGGCGGTTATGGGTATTAACCGCGGTTATAAACGGGTAACCGTTTACCCATTTATTTTATATATGTAAAATTAACACAAACTATATTTCCTATCGGACAAAACTTAGATCAATGCTATTGACTATAGTGCATGATTTCATGGTCCATTATATATATATATATATTTAATACTTTACATTCCGAGTTAAATAACCAAAGAATACTGTCTTTTAATAATTTTCGTAGCCCAAGAATACTTAGCCAATTTTATATTACCTTTATTGTTAACAGTTAAAAATATCGTCTGTAAACTATTATTTCAATTATTGGAATGATATAAGGACTTAAAAAATTAAAATGCGAAAATGTATGATGAATGTACCTATAACGGTGTTTAATTGTTAGAAAAAGAAAATTATGACAAATTTTTCTTTTTTAATTTTCAAGTTGTTAAAAAAACACGTAGACGGGTGAAAAAGGAGTAAATGGTAAAAAAAGAAAGGATAAACGGGTTAAAAAAGGATAAATGGGTAAACGGGTATTAAACGGTTACGGTTAAATGGGTACGCGGTTATGGGTATGGTTAACCGTTTATAAACGGTTATGGGTATGGGTATAACCGTTTAGGCAATTACCCAACGGGTAAACGGTTATGCGGGTATGAGAATAAACGGTTATGGATAAATAACCGCGGTTACCCGCCCGCCATAACCATTGCCCATCCCTATCCCTATCCAAATGGTTCACTAAGTTTATTGTAAACTATATAGTGAACAATAACCGCACGCTCTCCAAATCGTTTGATGTGTATAACACGATTGAAATAAGTTTCAAGAGAGATAGTGGGAGTTTAAGGACCGTGACTATTGTAGTCAATTGAGAAGTCAAATGAAGAAAGCTAAAAACTCCAAGGGAACAAACTTTCTTTATGAAAGGATGGACATTGGAAGGGGTATTTGCAAGAAATGTCTTGCAAGTGTCAAGAACACACCTTTCGAAGGTGTTGTAAAATGTTCTTGAATAAGTTCAAAATAGTTGGTTCTTCTACTTGAATGTTTGATTTCGTATTAGTAACTATGTTTTACAATCGTTGTAAAAGTGTTGCTAACAAGAAGTAGAAGATTAATGAGAGAAGAGAAAGTACTTCACATTCGGAACGTGAATCAAATATTGATCTCTGCGAAAGCAGATATTACTTACTTCCTCATATGAACTACCAAAGAAATTGGAAAAACAAAGATTGTCTTTGCATTCCAATTTTAATAAGGAACTTAATTCCATCACTATAATGTTAGGAGATGGATGAATGTTTTGTTTGACAAAACAATTGTTCTTTATGAATGATTGGATTATTGTAATCTGATTGATTGTCTCTATAGTAGAGATAATGTGGTAGTGTTAACTGTTTAGAATATAACGATGCTTAAAACCCAAAAGGTTGCAAGGTAGTGACTAATCCCACTGAGTTGTGACACCTCTAAAACATAAATTACGAGTTGGTCATATATGGATGCTTTGGATTGTTAGATCCGGATCCGATGCCTTCTTGTTAAAATTGTATAGAGGCGAAATGTTCGAATCTTTATTCTTTTGGAAAGAAGAAAGAATCACAAAGTTATTGAGGTTAATTCACTTACATGTTAGTGGCACATGTCCACAAAATAATACTACTCAAGTTATATGACATTCACCGAAGATCGCTCTCGGTTGGACTATTGTTTATTTTGAATAAATACAAGTTCGAATACTTTGCAAAAGGTTTCAAAGAATTCAAGAATGTAAGTTGATGAGTAAGACGTCTAAAGTATTTACTCCTTAGATTTGATCCAAGGAAAACTAACACTTTAGATGAGTTTCCTTGAAAGATATCAAGGAATGTAGCATCATAAGATAATGTATTTCTCCATTGGGAGAAGAACGAACTCGAATAAGATTTAGTTCGTTGGATGTTATCAATTACCCATATATAGGATATATATTTCTAAGTCAATATGATTGTCAAATAGAAGATCTTCCAAAACGTTTCATAACTCCATATGATGTAGTTGGAAAGAAAGACAAGTCTTAATCGTGTTAAGACTTGAGGTTATGTGCTAATTAGCAATATTTGTTATAGAACAATCTTGTGGGATATCCTTAAATTAACTTTTGGATATCACTTCTATGAACCAACTAACAAATGTTGTTTGTTGGGTAGTTCATTGGAATCCTACACTAGGATTTGCCTAAGATAAAGCAAATGAACGAAAGATAGAATTCAAAGAATGGGTTCTTTGAAAAACAAGATGATAATCAACAAATATGACAACCTAGTTCCTACACCACTAGCTACAAGGTAGTTGAGAAGGATTTATAAACCGTCTTAGTTGAATGGTTTGAATTTTATGACTATGTCATGGAGTTACACCTCTTAATTCGAAAGAAATAAGAATGAAAATCCTTATGACTACATTGAGTGTATATATGACATATACTCAAGGAAATGGTATAATACCATTTAACCCGAAATAATGAAACCTTCATAGCTAATTGGTAGCTTAAGGTGACTACAATCAAGGAGATTGGTTGACTTGGAAGAAACCATCTTTGATGTAGTCTTGGTTTCTATTAATTCGAAGATTGCTAGGTACAACAAAATAGTGATTCAATGTTTAGACGTAATATAGGTTTCCGAAACCATTATCAAGAAAGTCTTGATAATATATGTCTAAAACTAGGAATCACAATACTTGTAAGTTGTAGAGATCCATCCATCATGAATCTTAGCAAGCTAGTGGGAGCTATAAACATCTTATGAGAGAAAGATCAAATCGTTTGATTTCTCATAAAGATGTAAATAAATCTTTTGTTTACTAGGTTTACAAAAGATTAGTGGGAGTTAATCATATTCCTAAATTTGAACATATATTTGATATATTAATTTTGGAAATGAAAGGAATTCTTCTTCGTTAAAGTTATGACTTTAAACGTTCTATAATAATAGAATGTATATGGGAGACATAGTCTATATACATAGGATGGAAATCTATAATGATCGATTTCAAGATATAATTGGATTATATCGAGACCTAATGATAGACGAAAGATGCTAGGAAGTTTCTCATATGATGATAAACTTCAATAAGAAGGACAACTCTAGTGAGACTAGGAAGTTGCTCTCCTCAAAGGGAACGTACCCTTTGACTCCCAAAGAAACATAATGCGTAACTAGAATCCTTTATGCATACGCATAAAGGCGATTTACGTATTTCATATTGTATGAAAAACACTGATATGAGCTGTACCTAGAACGGTACAAGATGATATCAGTACAAGCCCAGGATCAGAACCATGGCAACTGTCAAGTTGGTCCTTAAGTATTTAAGAAATACTAAAGGATATATTCCTCAAGAATGAGGAAGAATTAAAGTGACGCAATGGAAGCGTAAATGTATTAGATTATGAATCGAATATAGTATCCATCATTGGATGTCTCTTCATTGTGAATGAAGAGATAATAGGATATCTCTTTATTATGACTAAAGGGATATTTGGGTGGAAACATTACAAGTAATGACTTTAGTGTACTCCATCATGAATGCAAAATATATCGCCATATAGAAGTTTACAACAATGTTGTTTGGATGGGAAAGTTCATTTATGAACTCTCTATTCGGTTCCAACCAGAAAGTGTCTCTAGTGTACAGACACTACGACACTAATGGGGCGATAGCTCAAGCCAGGGAATCAAGGTCTCATCAAGATCCGAACTCAAGTGAGAGACTAAACCACATGATTGAGAATCATGTATAATGGTGACGTCGTTATTCTCAAGGTTGCTTCTATGGATAACATATAGATATCCATTGTCTAGGCCTACTACTCAGCCATTTTTGAAATGAATTCAGAAGAGGTATCATCACTGATAACCAAGCTGATTGGCTCTAGTGCAAGTGGGAGATTGTTGGAAATGTGCCCTAAAACCAATCATATGATGATACTTTACGGACATTTCACATGTTAAACTAATCTAGTTTAATATAAAGGGCAAAGATTATTGTTTCAAGCTGTCTCATATAAATGTTATGTGCTTAAACGATAAGTCCAAGGAATATGCTATTAGGAGAATGTAATCTAAAGAAGTTAGATTCATGAGACCATTCTCTTTTGTATACATATCCTAAATGTTCCTGATCATAGGGAGAGTGACAGGTCTCGAGTCATTGGTGTGAATGACACCAAGACAAGCATGTAGGTGCTCGATAGAGAATGAGTCCACTGAACGCGATCAACGAGGAGTTCTCATATTCATGTCATATGAGAACTCATGGTTGGGATAATGCAAAGTAGTCATTTGACCTGAGGCATCACAGTTGTCTTGTGGTTAGGTCCTTGATCTTTGACTATGTCAAAGTCACTTCGTCAGAGGGTGTCCACGGCATAGTTGGGGTTAAGCCACTTAGCCATGGAGGCAAGTGAATGCGCAACAAGGGATCTCTAACCTTCAAACTGTTTGAGGGAGAATACTCTATGATTTGATTAAGAATCTCTAGCCAGAGTATGAATGAGATTGAGGAAGTCGTTCCAAATCACATTCAAGGTAATCATATAAGTAAATGAATCACGTTGGATAGTAGACATGAATAAACTATCAAACCAAACAATGTGGTCAAGAGTATTGTATTAGAGAAAGACCGTATTGCATTGTAATCCTAAACTGAATAGGTTCTCCACCTCTTCTGATTAGCTTGGGTAGCCATGATACACTGCTAGGTGTCACTCATGGTTTGTGGAAGCCCTAAAGATGTATAATCATTTAAGGGAGAATTGAAAGTATGTTTCAATTCATAATCGATCGTTAAGAGTAACAATCGCCCACTGCCTCGCTAAGAGGAACCTAATGGATCGCACACCGTGTAAGGTAATGATTGAAGGATATAATGAAGATGAGTAAGGACAATTAAATAGTTTAATTGTATGTGGCAAGGATTAATTAAAAGTTAATTAATCTAGAACGAAAGGTTCATTTTAGGCCTTAAGTTAGTTTTGGGTTTCGGGACACAAAAGGGTTTTGGTCCACAAGGCACATAATGTTTAAGTTGTGTGACAACTAAAACAAAATGTGCAATTAACCCACTAACAATAGAGAGGCCGGCCATGATTAGAGAGGGAGTGGGTTTTGGACTTATTACAAGTTTGCCACTCCAATGAAGGGAGGTATAAATATGACTTTATAGCTTTTTCTTCATTAGGGTTTTCTTTGAGGAAAGATGAGAGTTTTTGGCTCTCTCTTTCTCTCTAGGAAGGCCGGCCACCATGGGGGAGTTTACTAGCATCTAACTCCTCCATGGCCACTCATCTTCTTCCTCAACCATCCTTGGTGTCGAAACTTAGAGGTCTCCAACTTTGGTGACTTTTGGAGAAACCTATTCTTCCATCCACATCCAAGAAGGCATGGATCCAAGAAGCAAAGTTCTTCCACCTTCATCCATGGAGCCAAGGAGCAAGGTGACAAAGGAAGAAGGCCCTCACATGGGTGATTAACCTTTGCTAAGCAAAGAGGTACTTCAAAGGTATAAAGAAATCTCAACTCTTTCTCTTAGATCTTGAGTTGAGTCTTGGTTCACCATTTCTACTAGGCTTTGAATTTCATGGGTAATGTTTTGTTTTGAGTGCATACAAGCATGATTCCGCCTTTAATTGTTAATTGCATGCCATAGATGTTGCTCAAATGAACATGTTTTTCACAAATTTTCCTTCATGGAGATCCCATGGTCTAGGTTCAATAGGCAAACTGGTTGGGTAAGACTCAATAGTTGAACACACAATTGACCATTCCTAGGATGAATTTGTGTTGTCTGCAGTAGGTTAGGTTATGTATTTTACATTTAATGACACCGATATCTTTGTATAATAGGAATGTAGCAGAACATTCTTAATCGGTGGTCACCTATATGAGAGTAAATGTGGGGTCGCATTTATGAAAATTTTTTTGGCTAAATTCTCTAAAGCTCTCATGAAACCAAGATGTTGTCCAGGACCAAAACGAACACAAACGTATGAACCTAAGTATGTAGAAATGAAATATGTGTGATTCTTATTGTATCGGTATATGACAACAAGATGAACAATTCAAGATTGTCTATATCCATTGCGTCATTAGGTAGACCCGATAAGTACTCACTCAGAAAGGTTCAAGTCCAAAAGACACCTCTTCTGATGCATATTTTGTTTCCTTTTTTTCTTCATCCAAGGCTGCATGCATTTCATTTGTGACAATTTCCATACAAATGTGGGGAATTGTTGGAGTTTGTATGCAAATTGTCACGAATAATATACTATATAGGTCTGTTGGTAAAAGACCGAACAGGTATTTGGATAAGCCAAATTCAAAATTTCATATTTATCTCTTCAAATTTGATATTGATTTATTCGAACAGTTTCTTATCTTCCTAATACCTGTTGGGAAAGGATACTTAGTATCCTATATAACGCCAAAGAGGTCAAACAAGAAAGAAGAATATTTATATACATCTACTGCATATATTATATATATCATTTGGAAGAGAAAGCATTCAAAGGTTTGCCAGATTTCAAAGCTCCGGTGCTAGAACTTTGAATTACAGATAGTTGAATCCTGGGGGACAGACGCCCGTTGAACTACAAGCACAGAGTAGGGGCGCAATTCTGTCTTTAGGACACTGCAAAATTTGCAGGTCTCTATCTTTTCGATCAAGTCAGTTTTTCTACTTTCTTGTTCTTTTAGTTTATAATATTTCAATTACGAATTGGTTGTAATACAATATTGGATTATAGTTATTTTTAGTTGTATATTATAATTTTTTATCAATATAGTTGTATTCTGATTGATTGTTCCAACAACAAGCTCGATATGCAAAGCGATTTTCATTTTTTTCAAAAAATGGGGATTAGTTGTGGGATCCATTCTATATTAAACTTCAACAATGTGAACAATCTATTTAATAAGTCTCGATTCATATATCATCCTTACAAAAATTCAATTTAATCTGAAACTATTTGCCTAATTAGTTATCACAATGAAATTTCATTGTTCCTCATTAAACAAAGTATAATGATATTGGCACAATCCTACCTTAAATCAATCACTACAAGCAAAAGGAAGGTATGGGCCTAGTTAGGGATATTCGAATTGATCTAGCAGTCAGCAGACTTCATTCAATTCACTGTGAAAGCAAACCTGGGAAATCTGATCAGTATGAACTAACTAAGAAGGGGTTCTTTCTTCTTCCGGGTGTCCGCATCTCTACTTAATTGATTGACCTCACAACCTTTCTTCACTTTCTTTGTTTAGAACCTCTCCTTATTGCGTAACCTCACTTTGCATGGTTTTTTCTTCATTTCACTATCGTTCAGTGCCTTTCTTCTTCGACTTTTCGAATCAAAAGATCATGATTTCTACTAATTTCTATCCAGAAATGCATGCACACCAAGTAAGGTCATTAAACCTATTTTCATGGGGCTTAAGCCCCGGCCTTTATGCCACTTAAGGACAGCGAAGAAGCAACAACCAACAGCCAATAACAGACAGGGAAGAACAACTACTTATTTGAACTCAATTAGATGTCTCAAATATTTACGATTTGGTTAATATTTTGCAAGGATGATCTATGAGGTCCAACTTGAAAATAGACGGTTCGGATAGTTGGATTTTAGTTTTATTTTTTATGCTTGAGATAATATGTGTGGGAGATGAGAGATGAAGAAGTTGGTAAAAGAGAATGTAAAAATTCAAGAATGAATTAATGAAAAGGATACCAATTTTGATTCATCTCTCCCTATTCTATCGCTTGTATTTAAAAAAAAATAATTAAAAAAAAAAAGGTATTTGATGGACTAGTTCTCTAAAAGATGTGAAATAGTGTTGGGTGTAATTTAAATGATTTTTGTTAAGAGTTTCTAATTTATATATAGGTTACATGCATTGTTAAATTTTGGGTTTTATCACAGTTGGTCTTTGAAATTGGACCTTTCAATTAAAATGGTCTTTAAAATAGAAAATTCAACAATTTGGGCAAGCGGCCCTTTATCACAGTGGTGGAAAGGTGTTGAGCCATTGCATGACGGCGTGAATTCGAACTTCGTCGGTGGCTAATCTAACAAAATTTATTGTTTGACAAAAAAAAACAATTTGGCCCCTAAAAATAGGTTTCACGAATCAATATAGTTATTTATTGTCTTCGGTTAAATATATTGTTAGTGTTCTAATATAGCACACGAGGGTCCCACAAAACAACTCACATAGCGCCATGTATATAAAAGCCAACTTTTTTTAAAAAGGTTTTTTTCTCTCCCTAGTGAGAGTGTTTTCTCCGAAGTGACATTCCGCCGTTGTGCGTGTTCTTCAGTTGTTCTGGTAGATCGTTCTGCGAGCTTCTCTACTCTCGATTGGGTTTTGATTCTTCTAATCACCTCTTGGTGCTGGTTTCCTCTCTGCTTTATTACCCTTAGTCCCTGTGGGTTGGGATGGGCCAACCTAGATCAGTAAGCAGCATATTAAATGTTCTGAACGTTCTGGGCAGTTATCGGTCGTGGCTGGTCTAGGTAAGTTGGTTGGATCTTGTCTTTTTATGCTTCAATTGATTGTGTTTTCTTCGCTGTTGGTGGAGGGTATTTATTTCCCCTGGTCCCAGTGGGGTTGGGTAGGGTTCTGGTTGTCGGGAGGGGTCTTAATTTGGGGGTTTGGACACTGTATTTATTTCTCCTGCTCTGTTTTTCGGTGGTTAGGGTGGCACTTGGTGTTTATTTTGGGGGTTTGGCATTTTCTTTGTTCGCTCCTCTGGGAAAGGGACTGGGTTAGTCAAGAGGTGGTAAAGGTTCCTTTTGCTTTTACAACTATGGGATTATTCTACTGCAAAGGTATTGAATTACGAAATGATGGATACCGGTTCTAGATAGTGGTGGTTGGATACATTAAAGGCCTTCAAAACCAACTGTCCTCAAATTTCAGGTACCCCCCGAGGTTGGTCTATTGTGTTTCTTTGTGTGTTTCAACTGAAAACCCTTTTTGTCTTCCTTCAAAAGCTTCCCACTGTGTCGCAAAAGTGCTTTACAGAACAAATAGGTCAAACATACGGTCCTACAGGATTTATAATGGCGAACCCTGGTATGGATGAACTTGTGGTCCACCTGGAACGTTCTATGGATCTGTCAGCTATGGAGCAAGGTGTCAAATTGGTTGGTAAGGTGTTGGAGAAGAAGATTCTAAACAAGTAGGGCATCAGGAACATCCTCTGTACAGCTTGGAAGAAGTTCGGCGAACTCGAAATCAAGTGGGTTGGAGAGAACTTGTTTATCATCGTGGTTCAGGATGAAAGTATGGCATCTAAGATTCTAGAACAGGTGCCTTGGGCGGTGATGAAGAAGAATTTTGTGGTCAAGAAATGGCCCTCAGAACTTGCACTGGAGGAGATTGATATGGAGTCGGTTCCGTTCTGGATTCAGATCAGAGGAGTCCCTTCATGTTTCGCTACTAGGGCTAATGTCTCCCGCCTCACGAAGAATGCTAGGGTTGTGTTGGAGTTTGAGGATCCTGCCAAAGCTCGTGGGTTTCTAAGAGCTAGAGTGGCAGTTAACACGGCACACCCGCTGGCCACTGGCTGTTGGCTTAGAAGGGAGCCTAACCATGAGACTTGGGTAGAATTTCGGTATGAGAGGCTCCAAGACTTTTGCTTTCGTTGCAGACGCATTGGTCATGCCAATACCGATTGTACGTTCAAGGTGATTAACGGGGAGTTTTGCTTTGGGGACTGGATAAAAGCTCCTCCAGTGAGAGATGTTATGGAAAATGTGAGGTCTGCATTATCGGGGAGTGGAACAAGGAGGATGGCGGGAGTGGCTAGGGGTTGTTCCGCTGACCTTACTGAGCCAGCGAATACACAAGTGCACCCGTTGACCGAGCCATTTGGGGGGGGACACAGTGGGATGGATGCTTTGGAGAGGGAGCAAGGTCCTCTCACTCGTGAACAAAAGAAATGGCGACGCCTGCAGAGATTGAAGTTTTAGCCAAATCAGCTCCAATGGCCTGTGCAACAAGGTGGCAATCGACCGGTATGGAAGCTCGGGGAAGGGGGCGTCTTCCATGCTCCTAATTTGGCAGTGCAGCAGTTTGGGATAGTCAGACAATCGACTTTATTACGCAACTGTAATACAGAACAGGCTCTCTCCATAACAGTTGAGGGTGCTGGGGAACTTTTAGAAAGGGGCATGAGAAGGTTTTGGGGGGACCCAAGTACAGGTCATAATGAGGCTTCGAGTCTGAAGATGAGCATAGATCTTTAGAGCCTGGAATTATGTTGTTCCCCTAACAAGAAGAATAGGGGCATTGAAATGGAGGAGAATAGAACAGGGAAGATGACTTTGATGATAGGGGATAGGAGTTCAAAAAACCAAGGTGCAAGGGAGGAAATGGTTCTTAGTGTTGAAGACGAGGATCAAACTGGTCCAGACGAAATCAGCAATAAGTGGAGCTCTTGGGAGAATATCTTGGAATATGGGAAGAAGAAGTGTGTGGATAGGAGATCGGGCAATCAGGCTTGGGGTGGTGGCGGCTGGCCCTCAACAGCCTTACGGTCACCATGAGTTTTCTGTTTTGGAACTACCGCGGTCTTGGGTCGGACACGGCAGTTCGGGCCCTTCACGGGCTCATTCGAAACAAGCGACCCTCTATGATCTTTTTGTCTGAAACAAAAATGAAAGATCATAGAATAAATGGGGTGAGGAGACGTTTGGGTTTTGCTAACAGGTTTAGCGTTCCTCCGGTTGGAAGAGCAGGTGGTCTTAGCCTGTGGTGGGATAATTCGGTGGAAGTGCAGATTTTGTTCTCATCTCGGAATGTTATTGATGATTTAATGCGTAAGGCTGGGGACTTGTGCTGGGCTCGGATTACTGGAGTTTATGGTACCTCTTATAGAGAAGAAAAAGCAGATTTTTGGGGCTGGATGAATTCCTTTTTTACGCCTTTGGATATTCCCTGGTTATGTGCAAGGGATTTTTATGAGTTTTTATGGGAGCATGAAAAATCAGGCGGGGTGGAGGTTCTTTACAATCGGCGCAGGTACTTGGAAGAATTTATGCTTTCCACAAACCTGTTGGACTTGGGTTTTAATGGCTCAGCTTTCACGTGGAGAGGTATGAGGAACGGGAAATTAGTGGAAGAGAGGCTTGATAGGGCTTTGATCAATGACCATTGGCAGAATGTGTGGCCTAATTCTATGGTTACACATGGCACAATGCTGGGGTCAGATCACTGTCCTCTTATTGTGCAGTCTGAGCTGGAGGGTTCTCAGAGCAAAAAGGTTTTTAGGTTCGAAGCGTTTTGGGCTAAGGAGGAGGAGTGCAAAGAGTTGGTGCGAACTTGTTGGGAGAGGGGGACACTAGGGGGATTTCCACGAGGTGGAGGAAGAAAATTAATGATTGCATATCCAATCTAATCAAGTGGAGCCGTAACAAATTTCACAAAAGGGGTCAAAAGATTCAGGAGCTTCTTCATCAGTTGGGGGAACTTCAAAAGGAGTGGGGTCCTAATATTAAGGAGATAGAAGACAAGTCTCGAATTGTTGATGATTTGTGGGCGCAGGAGGAAACGTTCTGGCTTCAAAGATCTAGAGTTAAGTGGCTTCAAGCTGGGGATGCGAACACTAAGTTCTTCCACCAGTCAACTATCCAAAGAAGACGGAGGAATAAGGTTCTCAAAATTAAGGATGAAGTGGGGAATTGGGAAGAAAATCCTTGTCGGGTTCGCAAATTGGTGGAGGACCATTTCATACATACTTTCACTTCTGATGGAGCTCGAAATTAGGGAACTATGTTGGAGTGCATTAGTCCGTGTATCTCTGAGGAAATGAATGAGGCTCTCGTGAAACCAGTTTCAGTTTTGGAAGTTAAGGATGCGGCTTTGAAGATGGGTGGTCTAAAAGCTCCTGGCCCGGATGGCTTTCAGGGGGTTTTTTATCAATCTTTTTGGGAGCATGTCCAAGCGGATGCTAACGATTTGGTGTGCTCCTTAATGCAGGGTACGGCTAGCCCGTGCTCTCTAAATGCTACCCACATTGTTTTGATCCCAAAGGTTCCACACCCAGAATCGGTTTCCAAATTTAGACCTATTAGCCTATGCAATTATTCCTTTAAGATTTTGTCTAAAGTCTTGGCGAATCGATTGAAGGTTTATCTGCCACAAATCATTTCTCCCTCTCAGAATGCATTTGTGGCGGGTAGGCAGATTCAAGATAATATTGGAATTGCTCATGAAATGTTTCATTTTCTGAAAGGAAGGACAGCAAAGTGTAAGTTTGAAATGGGAATTAAACTTGATATGCAAAAGGCTTATGACAGGGTGGAATGGGATTTTCTTGACGCGATCATGGAAAGAATGGGCTTTTGTGTAATTTGGAGAAAGCTTATTATGGGCTGTATTTCCTCTGTAAACTTTGCAGTCATCCTAAATGGGCAGCCAGGAAATAAATTCGCCCCATCTAGGGGCCTCAGACAGGGGGATCCTCTATCACCGTATCTTTTTCTTCTGGTTGGGGAAGTTCTCTCACGGTTGTTACAGGAGGCGGTTTTGGCTGGAAGGTTGGAAGGGGTGCGGATTGGTTTCTCGGGGCCGGTCTTATCGCATATATTCTTTGCTGATGATACCCTACTTTTCCTTAAAGCTAATGCGACAAATTGCAGAAATTTAATTGCTCTTCTTCAGAATTATTATGATGCTTCTGGGCAAAAAATTAACTTGCAGAAATCAAGTGTTTTCTTCGGGGCCAATGTTCCCCAGGGGGTTGCTGCTAATCTTGGAGGTATTCTTGGAATGCCTGTGGTGGACAACCCGGGGACTTATTTAGGGGTTCCCGCTATTTGGGGACGTTCCAAGAAGAGAGGCCTTGCTTTTGTGAAAGGAAAAATTTTGGGGAAGCTTCAAGGGTGGAAACAGGGTACTTTATCAAGAGCAGGAAGAGAAGTTTTGATTAAAGCCGTGGTCCAGGCTATTTCGGCATACCCTATGAATATTTTCAAATTTCCAACGGTTGTTTGTCATGAGTTAGATGCCCTGGTTTCCAACTTTTGGAGGGGAGGTATGGGTGAAAAGCGGAAGACTCATTGGGTTTCTAGGGAGGTCTTGGGCCTTCCGAAGGAGTTGGGTGGCCTTGGTTTCAGGAATTTTCAAGAATTTAATGATGCGTTATTAGCAAAACAATGTTGGCGTTTAATTTTGGAATCGAATTCTATGTGGGCACAGGTTATTAAGGCCCGGTACTTCCCGCATTGCTCGCTCTAGGAGGCAAAAAAAGGGGGAAAAGCATCTTGGGCTTGGACCAGTCTCCTTACGGGAAGGGAGCTATTGTGTACGGGTTCCCATTGGAAGATAATGGGGGTAAGGATGTGCGTGTTTGTGTGGATAGGTGGCTGCCATCTCTTCCCTCTAGACACCCAACGCCGATTGGAGAGGCTACGGTTACCAAGAACCTACGGGTTTCTTCTCTAATTGCATCTCATTCCAATAATTGGAATATTGATTTCCTGCTTCCTTTTCTGTCAACGGAGGACCAGCTGGCTATTCTAGAAACGCCTATCGGTGATATTTCAAGGCAAGACCGTTTAGTTTGGGCTGCCACAAAGAATGGTTGTTATTCGGTTAAGTCCGGTTACCGGTGCCTCCAGCTAAAGTCTTTGGATGTTAGGGATGTTCGATTGCCAGGTGTGCGTTTGGTCCCAAAAGCTCTGTGGAACTTAATCTGGCATTTAGAGGTCCCACCAAAACTTCGGCATTTCTTATGGTTATCTCTTCATCAAGGTTTGCCCTCTAGAGCCGCTCTATATAAACGGAGATTATCCCCTTCCCCTGCCTGCCCTATTTGCCTTAGTAATGATGAATCTCTGGAGCATATTTTTCTCGGTTGTTCCTGGGTGGAGGTTATTTGGTTTGGTGGTGCTCTTAATTATAAAGTTGATAGCTCGGGTATTCATTCGTGGGTTATGTGGTTGCAGTCGGTCATGTCTAACCTGGGGCCATCGGATAATAGAAAATGGGTTCAGACCTACATTGCTTTTACCTGTTGGTTTATTTGGAAAGCCCGGTGTGAGTTTGTTTTTAATCAGGTCCCCATTAATCCACACAGGGTACTATATGGCCTTTACAATGCGTTGGGGTCCTTTCAACTTGCGGTGAGGGACCTGGGTGTTGGCAGGTCTGTGGAGGGGGCTCAAATGGGTCAGGTTTCTAGATGGTGTCCTCCTCCCTCTTCGTTTATTAAAATCAATGTGGATGCGAGCTGGGCTAAGGCTTCTAGATTGGGTTTTACGGGTGTGATTGCGAGGAACGCAGGTGGGAAGTTTTTGGCGGCTGTGAGATACCCCCTCACGTCATCTTCTCCTGTTATGGCTGAGGCTCTGGCTCTGCTTCGTGGCTGTGAGCTGGGTGTCTCTCTGGGAGTCAACTCTGTCATCTTAGAATCAGATTCTCTTAAGGTGATTTCTTGTCTTAAAGGTTCTCTTGAATCTGGCAGTTGGGAGGCTTATCCCATTTTGGCTAGGGTTAAATGCTTGAGTGGGTCCTTCCAGTTCTGTCGCTGGTCTTGGGTGCCAAGATCAGCCAATGGTGCAGCGGATGCTCTGGCATCGGCTGGTATTACGGAGATGTGTGATGTTGTGTGGGTCGATCGACCTCCATCTTCGTTAGTTCATTTTTGTGTAATGATGGTCTTCCATGCCCTCATTAGCGTTGGTGTGGTGGTGTGTGAGGCGACACATTTACTAGGTTAATGTGTCTTCTTCTTGTATCCTTGTGCACCACCTGTTTGTGCCTCTTAGCTAGTTTTCTTCCCTGGTGTTTGCCTCGGGGTAGGCTCTTTGTTCTTGATTGGCTTCTTAGCCCTGGAATGTATTTCCTTTGGTCTAAAAAAAATAAAAAAAATACAAAAATAAAAGCCAATTTTTTAAGAAAGTTTAAAAGTAAATTTTTTAAAATTAGAAATAAAAAAATGAAAATTAAAGGGTAATTCTATTAACACCCCACAATCTTATGAATACACCCCATAATTTTATTTTTTCAGTTAAATTTCTGTTTTTACCCTAACGAATTAAGTTCTAAAGTCCAAAATAAACCCCATCCACCCCCTTATGCCAGCTGCCAACCACCACAGTGTCTGGGCAAAAAAATCCTAGCCACTTGCCGGTATATATATATATATATATCCAATCACCAGCCACTCGCCGATAGATAATAGGGAATTGGGAGATGGGGTGTGTGAATCAAGAGTATTGGGCAATTCTCTGTCTGTTAGAGAGTCGGTCTTGGTCGTCAACTTCCGCGACGTGGGGGGTTTTTGGCTGTGCTGATATGGATGACAGATACCTCTTATATTTGGTGGCCCGTGGCCGTCGAGTTAGCTTTTTTGCCGTCATTTGTTTATGAGGATGGGGTGGCTTCAAGAAAATGGAAGACAAAGCTGGAATTTTAGAGGCACATTTTAGATGTGGGGTGTATTCATAAAGATGTGGGGTGTTAATAAAACAACCCAAATTAAAAAGGAAAAAATCATTTCGTCGGGAAGCAACAGCAGAGTTCCATCCAAGAGTCACTGCCGCTGGTCGACCTCACGAGATCGCGCGACATCGATATCGTACAGATCGATACTGGACGCTCGCTGGTGGATCAGGGGTCGTTTCACTACGTGCTGCATGACCTGTACGATAATGATTAGAATCGGTAGTTGGCGGAGTTCAGGGTGAAGAACGAGCTGCATACGAAAGCCTATTTGAAAACTAATGAAAATGCATGTGAGGGTTCCTCCACTACCAAAACTTGGTTATTTGGATCTGTCCAAGAAGACGAAAAGTTAGACAAGAAAGAGGCAGAATGGAAAATTGAGTAGTGCCAGTAAATTGCTCAGTGGAAAGCACTCACGTTATGAAGGTAGTCCTATTTTCATACTGTAGGGGTAAAGTTATTTTTGGTGTAATTCTCAATACTATCCAGATGTTTCTAGACTAGAATTATCAACAGAGCAAGTGGTGATCATTTCAAATGTTAGATTGGGATTGAGGAAAACAAATTATGACTGCAAAGTTTCTTTGGGAACAAATTATGCATATACAAAAAAGAGGTTTAGGTATACTCCTTTGATTTGGGGTTTTGTGCCCATGTTTCAAGGTCATACTCCTTTGATTTGGGGTTTTTAGGACCAGATTTGGGGTTCTTGGGGTCGATTTTGGGGCTCTGCACTCTATCACCTCCATTATTTCGAATCTGCTCTCCAATTCCTCATACCCGCCATTGCCTTCCTCTTCAGCTTTGGGGGTTTTCATCTCATCTCTTGTTTGTTGATCCTGGTCAGAGACAACTATATGTTGTCACCCCTACAAAGATCTGGTATCTCTTTAGAATGGTGTTTACACCACCTGACCTTATTGGTTACAGCTTGGTTCTGGGCATTTGCTGCCATTTGTTTTCGTCTGAGGACCGGATTTGTGGCTTTCAGGATGCGGTGGGTTGGTTCTTCCAGATCTGCAGGTTGGGCTTCTTTTCATCAGCTTTGAAGCATTGATGGGTTTTTGTATTGCTCTGTGCGATGGTATCTCTCTGTTTTTTTGTTCGCCGGTTGTCTTCATCTTGTCTACGGCGGGTGATCTGTTGACAGGGGGGTCACTTCTGCGGCGGTTTTAGGGTTACGGTTACTGTTTTTTTCAGAGGGGTCACTTTTGGGCCTCTTCAGGTGGGCTCTGGCTTTTGGGCCGAGCCACATCTTTTGTAATTTTCTTTTATGCCTTAGGTATAATTGAGAACCTATACTCATGCGATGATAGCATAAGTGGCATCTCATTTGTACCTACCTCATTTATGAGACCGTTTGTCTTTGTACTGTGTCTGTTTGGACTTTATTTATAAAATTCCTCCTTTGACCAAAAAATAAACAAAAAAGAGGTAATCTGAACAACATGCAGTTTGGTTCTCTTTTAGGGATATGTAGGCAGTCTATTCCAGACAGTGGTGGATCCAAGAAAAATTCTTGGGCGGGCCAGTGAGGAAATAGCTCGCTCACAAATTTTTTGGATGAAAACAACACACATTTTTAGTGTGGCATTTTGTTGAATAATTAATGTGTTGTAGCCTTATTCCGAGCAATATTGCGCGGTTGTCATTATATGACAACTTCCGATCGAGTCTCTCAACAAATATCGACTCATGCAAGAAAGTTGGTCGGTAGATACCGACAACAGCGCACACAAAGACACTACCGAATGCTGCAGAATCTCACTTAGCAATTTGTCGAACACTCTCATTCTATTAGAAGGTGAACTTCTCTTAATATTTATAATCTTGGCCTCGTGAACTTCTCTTAATATTCATAATCTTGATCAGTTTTATTTGATTTATTTTTCCCCAATATACTTTATTTGGTACTATAATATTTAGTTTGTATTTGTTTTTAATTTATTAGCAAACCAAAGAAACTATAAAACGATCCGTTTCATTAAAGGCAAAAAACCCAACCCATTATACAAAACGGTGTCGTGCTTAAAGTTTAACCTTACAGATTGTCTTCTTTGCAAGATCTCGACCTACCGCTCGCCACCCTCTGCAACTTCTCAGAGGCAAAATTCTAAGGAGTAACAGTCCACCATGGGTTCAAACCATTTATTTTCTATAGGGGATTTTCAACCTTCACGCGTGAACTGACCCCTTTTGACCCATGGTGGATCCGCCAATGATTTCAACCTTCAAAGGGGCAACACCCAAAACAGCTGTGGTGATTCGTCGGAGTTGGGAGGGTCATCTGACCCCCTTCCTCCTGAGTGGATCCGCCTCTGATTCTGGACTCAATCGCAATGCCGTCGACGAAGACAAGTTTATAGAGGACTTATCTCGCAACACACCACCATCAGCTTATCGTCAAAAGTGATCCGTTATGTAATTTTTACATTATATCATTTTTTTTCTTATAACTACACTAGTGATTTGATTCTCATCCCCGGACATATATCAGCAATCCTTCCCGGATTTAATCGCACCCCCTTGTCAATCAATCCTACTTCCATCATAAATAAAGAAGCTTTATTTGTCTTAATCTCAATATTTGTTCTTTCTTTTCTCTTTTGGGTAATGCAGAGATACCTCACTCACTTCAAACAAAGCATAAACTGTGAAAACTTTGCATGAATGCAAGTCTAAAATTCAAAGTAACACTGTCAAAAGAGTCTCTCTTAGCTCATTCCATATTAAATGGTTAGCAGCTTGGGAGATTAGAACCTTAATGAGCGCGGTTACGATTGGTGGACTACAAGCACGGGCATATGACGTCCTGATCTGGAAGTCTAATGCACAATTCGGCCTCCGAAAAGTTTATACAATTAGCAAAGTTGGGGGTTATTCAAACCTGGACTCTACGCCATTCAAGAGAATAGTCGAAATCGCAATTCGGAAATCATTCGAAGGTGGCTCTGAACTCCGACCCCGAGTATGACTATTTCTATCCCAAACCAACATACGAAGTCAAGTGTGTTCTGCAACATCATATGTTAGCAGGTTTGAAGGGGTATCCAGACTAGGCAATCCTCAAGAGGAATTTTATTCTAATAGAGCTCTGATAGGTGGAAATTCTTTGACCAAGCTAGTCCAGGTAGTTCGATCAGAAACGCTTAGGTCTGGCGCATAGGGTCTGACAAAAGGATTCATAAAGTGTTTCCGACCCAGGCGACCAAGTTCCTAAAGAACTTTCGTTTAAGATCCACTAGGGATGAACACGCAATACAAACTAAGAAAAACATATTCCGTTAACATCACGTTGCAAGGCCTCAAAACCCTCTAAGAGGGGTCAAAGAGAATAAACGACTGGATGCCATTCCAGATATCATAGTATGATCCTCCAACCTTAATCCAGTAAATGCGGAAAGGTAAGAACTGAGCAAGAGGTTCTCCATGGGTTTAATATTTGAATGCCTAGTACTGGACTAAATAGGTAAAGATTTTTGAACCCTTTTAAGCAAGTGGTACTCCAGATATCGCGATGGGTGCCTTTATGGGCACTAAGCTTGGGAGGTGATGTTCTTTCGAATCAACATCACCAGGGGATTTTACCATAAGCTTACTCGTGCTCCGCTCTAACTCTTACCTTTCCAAAGTTACCTTACTTCAGAAGAACTGTCGGATTAAAACACAGTCAACAGAACAAAGTCAGACCATGATCATTCATAAAAATGAACACTACCGAGATGATATGCATTAGTGAAAGAAAAAAATTTGGAAAAACCCAAGGTTCGCAACCGAGGTAAAAAAAGGTTCAATTTATTGATGGGACAAACCCTCACCCTCCGAACCGAAAATAAAAACGTAACAACTACAACTCATCAACAACCGTGTCTGCAGCACCTTAGGAATTTCCTGGGGAAGGCCTAACAGAAACGACTTTAGGTGCAACCATCTTATTCGACAGCTCTTCAGAATTAAAAGAAGACTCGCTTCTATCCGATAGCGCGAGCTCTACGGCGTTGATCGGAATAGAATAAGGTATCGGCTGATGAAATTGAGGTTCCACCATAAAACTAATTGGCAATATGGGGAGTAGCCCAAGACCATTTAAGCACATAGAAACCTTGTCCCTCACCGATGTGGGACAACTCTCAACACACCCCCGCATGTGTGACGGATTTTCAAGCCTACACGTGGACAACAACTGGGTGACATGGAGCGCATGTGGCCGTTTGGCTATACACGAGGACAACCCGCTTTGATACCATGACGAAATTGAGGTTCCACCATAAAACCAATTGGCAATATGGGGAGTAGCCTAAGACCATATAAGCACATAGCAAACCTTGTCCCTCACCGATGTGGGACAACTCTCAGCATCGGCAAACAGCCTCCCGGATCTTCATCAGCAAACGAGCAGAATCCCACTCTTCGCGAGGTAGCCTTGATTATATTCCCGGGCAACTCCCTATACAATCTTTGCACCTTTGCGAGATTCGCTTCGTTCTACTGAAAGGATTTTGCTTGAAACTTCTTAACTCGGGCCACCTCATGTTGAGCCGCGTCCAAGTCCGATTAAAGGATCAGCATCCCAAGAACTTCGCTTAATGCCAACATTTCTTCCATCTCCTCCTTAGCCTGTAACGCCTGGGCCTTTATCGATTTATCATCATCCAAATGTGCAACCAAGGCTTCTTTCTCGATGCCCCACACCCATTCGGCGTCAAGAAGCGCTTCAAGTCTGAAACTCTTCTCTTGAAATCTCTCTCGAGCTTGATCATGTTGCACAATTTGCCCTTGTAGGCCGTTTTGAGTTTAGAGATCTTATCTGTCTGAGCGCGGATCAAGGCATTCGTCCAAGTGTTCGCCTAAAGGGGAGTATAGATATAGAAATAAGACAGAAAGAAAGAAACGATGTTAGATATTGAAAAACAGTAAAAGAGCTAACTGTGTATCTACTCCGATAACACTTTTTCAGAAGATTCTTCTAGTCCACCACCTGCCTAAAATCAGCATGAGAGACGGTGGAACCGACTAGAGCTTGGGCATGCTTGGCATCATGGAGGCCACTTGTGTCTATGGGAAGTGGTACCGATGCATGAATGAGTTTGATCGTCAAGCACAATGCTTCATTGGGCACCTCCTCAGTGGAAACACATTGAGTAGGCGGCGCTTCTGGGAAATCATCGGTAGATCCCCCAGCCAAAAATGGATCATGAACGAGCTCAGACGTGGGATCATTGAAAGAATAAACAGAGGTCCAGATCAGGGAACTTTGATGGGAAGGTTAATGTCATTGTTGATTCAACAAGGTATGTTTCTGCATTGGCACTGGAGAAGTTTGCTCTAGGAGATCTCTTACAAAACTTTCAACTCTCTCAAGCACAGGTTCACCTCCTTCCTCTCTACTGACTACTAGAGGTTGCTGGAAACCTTGTTCAGCTAAAATAGTGAGGTCTACAGTTTTCGACACCTTGCCATGACAGCCGCTAGAACTGGTTGCTGACTTAGCTGTCTTTTTGAAGGCCTTATACGAGCCTTCTTTAGGACAAAGTACTCTGATTTCTTCTTTTTCCTCTTCTCGACCTTTGAGGCATCTTTAGTAGCCTTTTGGTTTGGGGGCAAATTGGAGGTTTCAGCATCAACCTATTCCGGATTCAGGATGGGGTGGTTGGAAAAAAGATCTATGATGACATCCCTTCCATGCTCTTTCTCCATTTCAGGTGTTAGAACCCATTTCCAACTTCAGTCAACAGCTGAGATGATGTAAAAAACTATATTAAGAGTGTGAGATGACACAGGCTAAGGTCCTTAATGGCAATTTTGTAGTCAAGATTTCTAATGGGTTTATTGGGGACCCTCATCCCATAGATATCTTTTTCCCAATCTCTGTGAAAGAGAAGTACGTCTTTATACCAATCTTTGTCTTGCCCAGGCAGATCTGTGATGTCGGCAGGCCACTTAAGGCTGGATTGAGACGAAAAGTAGTACCAAGTATCAGTGCTCCTTCGCACTGTGTAGAAAATGAAAAACTCCAAAAGGCTAAGTTTGTCCTTATACTAGTTGTTCAGACGCTCAAAGCAAGTTATGATGCAAGTGGAAGATGGAGTAAGATTGTAGAGGCCAATATGATAGAAGATTAGAATCTCCTTAAGCAAAGGTGATAGGGGAAACCTTAGCCCCAAATTCAAGTACCAGGGATGAATCCTGATACAAGGACGATTGGGGTCTGAAAGCATAGGGAGATCACTGGTCATGCCATGGGTGCCCTCCAACCAAACTTACACCCATTCAAGGCATGGCTACAACCTGCGAAGAAGGCTTTTTCATCTTCCTTATTATTAACTCTAATCATTTAGGGGTCTGAAGAAAGTGTCAAGGCTGACAAGAAGAGTAGGAAGAACAGATGAAGAGGTTTTTGGAATTCAGTAAAGGTATGTGTAAATGGGAGAAGAAAATGGTCGATGTGTTTCTGGGAAAATGAAGGAACTAGGGTTTGGTAAAGGAATAGAGACAATGACATGATGGGTATTTAAGAGGACATTTCAAATCATGTAGCTGTTAAATACAGACTGTTTCACCTCGGGATCAACGAATCCAGTGGTTAAGCATCACTACAAAATACCAAACGTAATTTCTTGTTTTTGGCACACACGCAACAAACACAAAATCTCATCTTCACCATAATGATTATATACCTTCTTTACTATTTTAATTTCTACATACACATTTGTTTTAGTAGATGTTGATTGATCTCATCTGTCCCTTTTATTGTTTTTGTTGCTATAAATGATTTGACTTTTCCTCTATAGATTTGGCATATGACTGAAGGGAGGAAAAAAGGTTGGTTTGAATGCTCTCATTTTAGTGACTTACATTGCATCTGATAGAGCAGATGAAACTAGACGGAAACAAAGATTTCATTTGCACCTTTAAGATCACAAATAAACTTTATCTCAGATTTACTTATATATCCCCCTTTTGTTTTCTTATATGTTTTGAACGTTTGAGTTAAATTTAAAAAACCATCCACATATCCATATCCATCTTCATTTTTTTGTGATTTCCTCTTCTTCTCTTAAAATTAGCACACTCTAAATCAAACTTCAACATGGCCTCAGAGCCAGGTTCAATCAATTGAGATCTGGGCGTGAACTGTGAAGCGGTCGTCATCGACGTTGAAGCAATTGATCTACACTCAAGCTCGTTCTGGTTCAGGTGAAGTCGCCGGAACTCCATAGAAACCTACTTCGATTTGTGTTCGTATCATCTAAGCTAAAAGATGGCTGGATCTGGAAGTTCTGAGGTGAGAACTCTGATCTTCTCCGGTGAGAACTACAAGTTCTGGAGAATGAAGATGGTGACGATCTTCAAATCTCATGGGTTATGGAAATTAGTCAAAAAAGGGGTCACGACCTCAGATTCAAAGAAAAAGAAGAAGAAGGTTGAAGGAAGCTCAAAAGAGGAAGACGATGAGAAAATAGTGGCTGCATATATGCAAGATGCAAAAGCTTTGGGTATTATATAGAGTGCGGTTTCAGATCAAATATTTCCTCGAATTGCCAATGCTGATTCAGCGAAGATGGCATGGGATATGCTATATGGAGAATACCACGGTGGTGATCAGGTACGGTCGGTTAAACTCCAAAATCTTTGACGTGAATTTGAGTATACTAGAATGCGTGATGATGAATCATTATCTGGGTATCTTACACGTTTGAATGAACTGATTAACCAAATGAAGACGTTTGGTGAAGTGTTATCTCATGAAAGACTTGTGCAAAAGGTTTTAATTAGTCTTAGCAAACCCTATGATCCCATTTGTCTTGTGATTGAGAACATAAAATCTATAGAGACTATTAAATTACAAGAGGTTCTAGCAATTTTTAAAAGCCAGGAGCAGCGTTTTGATATGCACACAGTTGATGCTACTGATAAGGCATTTGCCTCCTCTATGAGTTAAAAAGGGCAACATAATTGGGGTAACTCTCAATCCAGTGGTTTTAAGTCTTAGAAGAACTGGAATGCAAAAGGCAAGAAGTGGGATTCAAAGCCTAAGTTTCAACAAAAGCCATTTATGGGTCCTGCATAGAATGCAAAATTCTCCTTGAATCAAGAAGTGACAAAACCCCAGTGCAAAATATGATCAAAGTTCCACTTTGGTGAGTGCAGATATAAGGGGAAATCCAAGTGTCACAACTGTGACAAATTTGGACATTGGGCTAGGGAGTGCACTGTGGGTAAGGCTATTCAAAAGGCTAACAGTGCAAATCAAATGGAGGAATCTGGTAATCTATGTTATGCTAACTGTGCAACTACTGAAACAAAGGTGAATGAAAATTGGTATATTGATAGTGGATGTAGCAACCACATGACAGGAAATGTCAATCTTCTTGTTGATCTAAAAACCAATGTGGCAAGAAAAGTGCAAATGCCAACTGGTGATCTAGTTAATGTAGCAGGAATGGGATCTCTTGTGATTGATACAACCAAAGGAAGGAAATATATCAGAGAAGTGATGTATTTACCAGGGTTGAAAGTGAACTTGCTAAGTGTTGATCAAATGGATGAGCATGGATATTACCTGCTATTTGGAGGAAAAGTGTGCAGGGTTTTTTATGGACCATCACTTGGTAGTCTGATTATAAAAGTAAGAATGAAATAGAACAGATGCTACTCTCTGTCCTTGATGCATAATGATCAGATTGCATTATCACTCCTTGTACTTGGACTTGGTATAAGAGGCTAGGTCATCTCAATCTTAGGAGTCTCAAGCAGCTTAGGGAAAATGATATGGTGCATGGTCTTCCACATCTTGAAGATGTTGATGGTGTATGTGAAGGATGTTAGTTTGGAAAACAACATCAAGATTGGTTCCCAAAAGAGCAAGCTTGGAGAACAAGTATTCAACTAGAGCTAATACACATTGACTTGTGTGGTCCCATGCAAAATGAATCAATTGATGGGAACAAATACTTTATGCTTCTTATTGATGATCACACAAGGATGTCATGGGTTTATTTCCTAAGACACAAATCTGAGGTTCTAACTTGCTTCAGAAAGTTCAAAGCTATGGTGGAATTATAGTGTCATTTCAAAGTGAAGTGTTTAAGGAGTGACAGAGGGGGTGAGTTTGTGTCAACTGAGTTCGACAGGTTTTTAGAGACTAAAGGAATTCAAAGGCAGCTATCTATGGCTTATACTCCATAGTAGAATGGAGTAATGGAGAGAAAGAATAGAACAGTTGTAGAGATGGCTAAGGCAATGCTTCAAGATAAAAGCATGTCATATTTCCTATGGGCAAAAGCTGTACATACAGCTGTCTACATTCTAAACAGGTCACCTACGAAAGCCCTTGGCAATCTAACTCCATTTGAGGCCTACAATGGCAGAAAACCGGGTATTGGTCATCTAAAAGTGTTTGGATCGCTCTGTTATATGCATATACCAACTGAGATAAGACAAAAGCTTGATGCAAAGAGTGCCAAAGGTTTGTTTGTGGGATATGCAACATGTGAGAAGGGGTACAGAGTATTTGATCCACATACTAAGAAGTTGATTTTGTCCAGAGATGTAGTCTTTCTGATGAAATTGTCCTGGAATTGGAAGGAAAATTCAAAAAACTCTGTTGCTGTGACTTATATCCAAAATCAACCTAAGAATGTGATTGGTGTGAGTTCACATAGACTGAGTGAGAGTGAAGAGAGTTCATCTAGCTCTAGTATCCTTCCAAGCACTGAGGAACAAGAAAGGGTCATTCATGCATCTGAAAAGATTGCTCAGCCCTATGACCATACCCCAGTGAAGTGGAGAAATATAAGTGATATTTTAGCTCAGTGCAATCTCTGCATTATGGAGCCTGAGAAATATGAAGAAGCTGCACAAGATAAGTCTTGGATAAAAGCAATGGAGGAAGAATTGTCAATGATTGAGAAGTATGAGACTTGGGAGCTTGTAGATAAACCAGTTGATAAACAAGTCATTGGAGTTAAATGGGTGTTCAAAACCAAGTTGAATTTGGATGGTTCAGTGAAAAACAACAAGGCAAGGTTGGTTGCCAAGGGGTATGTGCAGAAACCAGGAATCGATTATAATGAGACATTTGCTCCAGTTGCTAGACTGGATACAATTAGAACCTTAATTGCCCTTGCTGCACAAAGAAGCTGGAAGTTGTACCAACTAAATGTCAAATCTGCATTTTTGAAACAAGCACTTAGAAGACAAGGAAGACAAGGTCTACAGATCTTGTCAAATCAGTGTGGATTTGAGAAAAGCTTGAGTGAAGCAACTCTCTATACTAAGACAAGGGGAGGTGGAGATATCCTAATTGTGTCTATCTGTGTGGATGACATAGTATATACTGGAAGCAATGAAGAAATGTTGAATGAATTTAAAGAAGATATGAAGGTGAAATATGAAATGACAGATTTAGGACTTCTCCATCATTTCCTAGGAATGGGAGTGATTCAAACTGATTCAAGCATCTTCATTCATAAAAGGAACTATGCTTCTTCCTTGTTGAATAAATTTGGCTTGAGTGAGTGCAAATCTGTCTCCATCCTTCTTGTTGCCACTGAAAAATTAAGCAAGGTTGATGAAAGTGGTGTAGCAAATGAAAAGCAATACAGGAAGATTGTTGGCAGCTTATTATATCTCACTGCTACAAGGCCAGATGTGATGTATGCAGCTAGCTTATTAGCTAGATATATGCATTGTCCCACAAATAAGCACTATGGGACAGCCAAGAGATTTCTCAGATATGTCAAAGGGACACTAGATTATGGATTGAAGTATGAAAAAGGAAGGAATGTTATGCTAATTGGATACTATGACAGTGACTGGGGAGGTTCCATTGATGATAGCAAGAGCATATCCGGTTATGCATTCTCTTTTGGAAGTGGAGTTTTTTCGTGGGCATCTGTTAAGCAAAATTGTGTTGCACTCTCAACTGTAGAGGTAGAGTATATTAGTGCATCAGAAGCCACAGTTCAAGCTATCTAGCTCGAATTTGTTCTGGAAGATTTTGGGGAGCTACAAACTAAAGCAACTCCTTTGCAGTGTGATAACACATCTGCAATCTCAATAACTAAGAATCCAGTTTTTCATCAGTGGACAAAACACATTGACAAAAGGTATCACTTCATCAAGGATGCCTTGCAGCAAGGAATTATTGATCTAACTTATTGTCCTACCAAAGAGCAAGTAGAAGACAGCTTTACCAAAGCTTTACCAAGGGAAAGGTGCAACTATCTCAGAGATAAGTTTGGAGTCATATCAACTCAAAGCTTAATGGGGAGTGTTAGTGTATAAGCATTGAGCTAATCTAAGTTTAGTAAAATAAGCCTTGTGTTTAGTTGTGTATCCACTTTGGTTATTTTCATCAAGTGTAGGGCTCATATTGTAATTATGTCTAAATGACATGTGTAAAGATCCTAGAACTTAGCTAGATGTGTGGCTGGGATCATTTCCTGATGTAATTGTGAGAATCCAGATGCATAACTAACCGTTATGCATTGCTGTGTGTGTGAGAGGGTGAATACAGAAAAGGAAGAACATTCTCTGCGATTTTGCAGAGAGTGAAGCACCCATATCCATCTTCAGTTTTCTGTGATTTCCTCTTCTTCTCTTAAAATTAGCACACTCTAAATCAAACTTCAGCAGTTCCCACGGTAATTGCTGAGTACATAATGACACGTGTGGACACTTGGTGTATTTCTGTTTTGTTATCTGATATGGCCAACCCCTGATGACATAAGTTCTAAGTCAGTTCAGCAATTAATGATTTCCATTGATTTTATTGTTTTTCTAAATATTCGTAATCTTCTGCCTTTTTTACTGGAAGAATAACAGCCTACTTACCATCTGGAGGTCCCTTTGTTAGAATGGATAGCCACGTTTATCCTGATTATGTGGTTCCTCCAAACTATGATTCCCTTCTTGGAAAGGTTTGTGGACCAACAAACCATTGCTAGCCATTGTTGCTCATATACATGTACAATATAAAATTATAACTTTCAAGTTTCTTGTTCCACTGACTTCGGAAATGCTTTCCTAATGTAGCTTATTGTATGTGTATGGGCACCAACGAGAGAAAAGGCAATTGAACGAATGAAGAGGGCTCTTGACGACACTATTATAACAGGTGATAATAAAGTAACTGTTGAAATCGTTCTATTTTAGTTACTTTTTCTGCACTTTGTATACAATAAAATTATGCGTGAGCCAATTTCTTTACTTATGGCCGTGAATTAGATAGCTGATATGTATATATCTCTATATTCATGGCTGGTAATGTAGATATTGCCCTTATGCCGCAGGTGTTCCGACCACCATTGAATATCATAAACTTATCCTTGATATAGAGGATTTCAAAAATGGCAAAGTTGATACTGCTTTTATCCCAAAGCATGAGGATGAGTTACAAGCGGTAAGAAGCTAGTGTAATACTGATAGTTTACCAGCGAGGTTTTGAATTTTCATTCTGATTTTTCATTGTTATTTTTGTGTGCATTAAGACAACTAGAAACAGGCTTCAAACACTGGTTAAGTGATTAGTTTGAACCAGTCATATAAGATTTCCTTCTTTTGACTTTTGTCGAGAGCTGTTATTGAGAACCCAAAAAAATAGTCATACACACCTTCCTAAAAAAAAAAAAAAAAAAGAAAGGTAGAAGTGTGCAGCATGACTATCTAGAAGTGCTACTAACATTTACCTTTCTAATTTGTTGACAACTTGTATTATCCTGGATATTCATCTTTGGCTTTGCCATTTAATATAATAATTAATATATAGGTCACCCACTGATAAGATTTTTACCACCTGCAAAAGTAGGGATAAAAACACATAAAAATACTTGCAAGAGTACAAGGTTGTCGTAGTATAGCAGCTCAAGCAAGGTCGTTTTCCACAGGGATTGAATGAATAATCTATGCTAAAACCAAATCTTAATCAATTATTTAGAAACGAAATTGGGAAAAGGTTGATTTTATTACCTAAAATATTAAAAACGAATTTAATTAAAAACAATTAAATAAATTGACAAAGTAAAGAAAATAGTTTTGAAAGTAAATTTAAACACTAGGGTTCAGCCGTCACCTTAACAATCCTACGTAGTTCTTCCAATTACTTATGAATTACACATGCATATTTGAAGGTTTGATTTTCCTAAAGTATGCCCTACTTGGGACCCCAACATAGAACGTATATCTAACATGCAACCCGTCCGTGGCGTCCAGATCGAATGTGAACATGCAAGACTCATTAAGTTTTGTGAAAACCTTTTGAAAAACCATATAACTCCTAAGACGTGTCGTCCATCCTAAGTAGTTACACATATTAACCACAAGAAGCCAGAGCCAATTTCAGGGACAGCCCTCCGCCAAAATTGCATCAAATTACTTTTCTAAGTATCCTAATGGTGGCCAATCATCAAGACAATTAGATAGTTTAAAGCACAGTGATTAACAATCCAAAACTTGCATGCATAATATCATAAGCAAATTGAAAAGAAACTACATATTCTTGCTAAGGCTCGTGGCCTCGCCCTAGCAAACGAAATTAGTTACTAACAACCATAAAACAAAATATTATTAAGAACATAGAAAGAAAACACCTTGAAAATAAACTTCAATCCTCCAAAAATAGTGTGTCTTCCTCTCAATGTTGCGTCCCTAGGTTGTCTTTTTCTCTAATGGCTAAAAAGCCTTATTTATACTACTATAATTAAAATCCTCCTAGTAAAAGGTCTTAGAATAAAACTAGGAAACCTAATAAAATAATAAAACAGAAAATAAAAGGTTTCCTATTTGAACTGGAATTCGGACTTCTCAGAAAATCAGACTTTTGACTGACCAAATCAACTCCGATTTGGTCCCAAAAGGTCTCTTTTGAAAGCTGAAGACGTTCCCTACAAATCCTCAGAAGGAATCCTCCTCAAAATATGCAATCTTGACCTCCAAAATACCCAAAACGTCTGGAAACGTCAATCTGGGAAAGTTGCGCGCTGGGTCTTCTTTTCATCGCCATGGTTGAACGGCTTGGTAGAAAAATCTGGAATTTTGATACAATCATCTTGAAAGGCACACGAACATCCTCCAATTGGAATCACTCCAAAATTCATCCATTTGATCACTTTTTGCTCCAGAGGAAGTCGAATGTCCTACATTGGAAATATATAACAAAGTATCAAAATTCTACCAAAATAACCAATAAATTAATACTAAGATTAGGGTAAAATATATAGTAAAATATTGACTCATCAAAATACCCCCAAACTTAGCTTTTTGCTTGTCCTCAAGCAAAACAAAACTCAAAAACAAAAATAAAAACTAACAAACTTAAGACTTTAAACAAAAATAAACTAAAACAGAATTTCCACCTTCAAGTTGCAATCCATAGAAAACATTAAAAATTAGAACATCTTTTCAAAAGTTCCAACTAATCTCACCACAGAGTCTAAGCCATTTAGAATCAATTAGAAAAGAATTCATGAACTTTCTTTGGTGTAAAGTGAACCAACATGGTTAAGGAGACTCGACTCAAACCCTTACCTCTCGCCCTTTTATTCATACTTCACGTACTAACTTCACATATAATTTTTTTTTTTCTTTTCGACTTTTTTTTGCCTTTTTTTTTTTTTTTTTTTTTTTTTTTTTTTTTTTTTTTTTAGTAATAGTAGTGGTTGTGCAATGTTGGTTCCCTTAAGCTTTCTATTCAACCCATATACTAGGTCCTTATTGACTCGAGCTGAAAAGGCTACGAAACCAACTAACCACTCTGCCCCATGCCAAGGACTCTACTGTTTGACGCGAGAATCACTGTTGATTAGACAGGACTGGCCCGGTTACTAGGCAAAGCCTTGGGTGGGACAATTATTACTTTATTCATAACAAGAACTAACTTAAAACGAAAATTAAAAATCAACTTGGACTGAAAGTAATTGTTTCAATCTCACTCCCCACAAACCATGTTGGTGTGATGTGCAAATTTTTAAAGTATAATTCATGAATTAGTGTCTAAGCAACGATAAATAGAAAAGACTCTAATGTAGGATTAACCTTCACCATGTCCATTTGTTCTAACGTTTAAAATAAACCATGGATATTAACTTAAAAAGAATGAAATTTTTTATTTGACTCAAAAATTAAAAACCTAAAATTCTATTTCCCACCCCCAAACTTATTTCACACATTGTCTTCAAGGTGTGGAAAAATAAATAAAAGACCTTATAAAAGATAATAAAAAGAAAACTCAAGACGAAAACAAAAACTAAGACTAAAATTATATATATATATATATATGAGAAAGTGCACGTAAAGACTAAAATAAATATATATCTAAAGACTAAAATAAAGAGAGAGATATATATAGGAAAGAATGCACCTGGAATTAAAAAGTTGGACTTGGCAGGTTGTATGGGTTCGGATTCAGATAACATGGGCGCAAGAATGGCAGCCAATGAACCCAAAAGAGCTGGGCCTGGAAACTAGCCCACGTCTGGCACACGTATACCACACACGTGCACCAAAACCTAGCTGTTTTGTGTGTGGACTTTGGATGCCCTGCAATTCGGCATGCCTCCGTCTCGAGCCCAGAGCCAGAAGTGCACGCCTTCTTCATTTCTTCAAGCTCTGACATCCAGCTGTACCTCATGCACAACCGTGAAACCCCTTCCAGTCACTCTCGAGCCTTGAGTCGAGAGCCAAACAACTCGCTGCCTTAGTCCCGCATCGTTTCTGATGGAAGTGTATGAATACATCCAACGGATCTCTTCTTTCCTCGAGCCCAGAGCTCGCCATGTCAAAACAGCCTCCTCTCTATCAGTTCTTAAAACCAAACCTTCATTTCTAAACATGAGTTTTGGCCTCCCAAATTCAGTTCTCGAAGCTGTCCAAAATCAGAGCTGCACTCCATTTCACCACTGCATCTCATCTCTCAGAATCAAACTATAAGGTAAAAAATTTCCTCCGATTTTTTTCAGTGCATGATTAATGTACAAGAACTGTAAACACTCATGCATGTTTGTTTTCTGTGTCAGTACCACACTCTGAGACGGTGACGAAATCCCACGGAACCAAAAACAGCGAGAGTTTTGAGATTCCTGATCAGAAAAGAAAAAGGTATAAATCCCTGCCCCTCAATATTTTCTGCCATTATTTGTTTGAGTCCGTGAGTCATTGTGATATGCATGCGTAGATCCGTGAAATGTCTCTGAAATATCTCTGTTATCGGTAGGTCTGGATGCTGATGAATCTTTGTGCTTGCATGTACTCACTGATGTGCGTTTGAGCCCAAAATTATGCAAAACCAGATTTCGGATTTGAGCATCATAGAATTACCACTGTACTGCTTGAATTTCCTCAAAATTGTATGTAATGGAATATTAGTAGACTCTGAAGGAGAGATTTAGCAAAAGGGTTCTCCAAGCAACACAGAGGTCTTATCAGCAACCCCACTGTAAGCATTTCTAAACCCAGCTCTTTGATTGTTTGCATGCTTCTGATCTTCTGCACTATCTGTTGATTTTTCGTACCATGTATGTTGGTGAATGCTAGCACGCTCAGTGGATTATATGGTCAACTCAAATCTGAATGCAACCTGCAATCACAAATCACAAACCTAATTAGATAAGTACAGAAAAATAATAAGAATTAAAAATTGCATTTTGTATTTTTTTTTTTTTTTTCTTTTTCAATTTTCTGATTTTTTTTTTTTATTAAGTAATAAAAACAGGAAAATAAAATAAACGAAAATCAAAAGAAAAGAGTTAGGAAGATTGGGTTGCCTCCCAATTAGCGCTTTAGTTAACGTCTATAGCTAGACGTAGATGAAGGAATTTATGATCACGTCACTTGTTCTCTTAGAATCAACCACTCCATAACAGCATCGTAAGGCAACAGTAGGTACGAAGTGAATTGATGTTTGTCAATGGTGTTTCCAAATTGAGTCGTTGAATTCTTCTTATACACCCTTCTATTTGATCGAATCTTTGCATTGAAATAAACTCCTTTCCAGCGAGGATTACGTCTTCGTTGAGCTGACTTCCACCTTGTATTTAACACCCACAATTTTTGCACTGGATGAATTTTTCTATGAGGAATTGGGCTCTCACGGAACTTTGTCTTCCTTTCCTTGGAGATTTTAGCCTTCTTGTAGGACTCCTCATGACTTTCCCCAAATTTGATAGGCTGTGTTGTTGGCATGTCTAATTCAGCAACCAGAAAAATTTCATTGGTGGTTGTCTGCCTCTCCAAAGCATCAGCTCTCTTGCATGCCTGCAGCTTTTGAGGTAAAAATTCTGACAGCATACTAACTTGGGATACCGTAGGTTCTGGCTGGATTTCCGGATCAGCATGTGTTGTTTCATCCTTTGGGCATGAGTCACGTGTAATTGGTTCTTCAATTTTAATTTTCTCCAGCATGTTATCATAACTCTCTGCATATCGGGGTGGTTGAATTACACACCATTCCTCAGAATCTTGTGGCACAGCAATTTGTTGACAAGGAAACTCGTCTTCCTCGTGTTCGTCCCATTGATGCATGAGCTGCCCAAATTGCCTCTCCAAATTAATTAGTGAAGCTTGCATATTTTGCATGTTCTGATTCATTGTCTGCTGTATCTTTTGCAGGTTCTGGTTGCTTTGCTCAATACTGATGCGAATGGCATCTGCCAACTTGTCAATTGCAATTTCCCACGAAGCTTTGGCTGGTGCGGCAGGTTGCTCAAAAGGCTGCAGCAATTTGGGATAAAAACACATAAAAATACTTGCAAGAGTACAAGGTTGTCGTAGTATAGCAGCTCAAGCAAGGTCGTTTTCCACATGGATTGAATGAATAATCTATGCTAAAACCAAATCTTAATCAATTATTTAGAAACGAAATTGGGAAAAGGTGGATTTTATTACCTAAAATATTAAAAACGAATTTAATTAAAAACAATTAAATAAATTGACAAAGTAAAGAAAATAGTTTTGAAAGTAAATTTAAACACTAGGGTTCAGCCGTCACCTTAACAATCCTACGTAGTTCTTCCAATTACTTATGAATTACACATGCATATTTGAAGGTTTGATTTTCCTAAAGTATGCCCTACTTGGGACCCCAACATAGAACGTATATCTAACATGCAACCCGTCCGTGGCGTCCAGATCGAATGTGAACATGCAAGACTCATTAAGTTTTGTGAAAACCTTTTGAAAAACCATATAACTCCTAAGACGTGTCGTCCATCCTAAGTAGTTACACATATTAACCACAAGAAGCCAGAGTCAATTTCAGGGACAGCCCTCCGCCAAAATTGCATCAAATTACTTTTCTAAGTATCCTAATGGTGGCCAATCATCAAGACAATTAGATAGTTTAAAGCACAGTGATTAACAATCCAAAACTTGCATGCATAATATCATAAGCAAATTGAAAAGAAACTACATATTCTTGCTAAGGCTCGTGGCCTCGCCCTAGCAAACGAAATTAGTTACTAACAACCATAAAACAAAATATTATTAAGAACATAGAAAGAAAACACCTTGAAAATAAACTTCAATCCTCCAAAAATAGTGTGTCTTCCTCTCAATGTTGCGTCCCTAGGTTGTCTTTTTCTCTAATGGCTAAAAAGCCTTATTTATACTACTATAATTAAAATCCTCCTAGTAAAAGGTCTTAGAATAAAACTAGGAAACCTAATAAAATAATAAAACAGAAAATAAAAGGTTTCCTATTTGAACTGGAATTCGGACTTCTCAGAAAATCAGACTTTTGACTGACCAAATCAACTCCGATTTGGTCCCAAAAGGTCTCTTTTGAAAGCTGAAGACGTTTCCTACAAATCCTCAGAAGGAATCCTCCTCAAAATATGCAATCTTGACCTCCAAAATACCCAAAACGTCTGGAAACGTCAATCTGGGAAAGTTGCGCGCTGGGTCTTCTTTTCATCGCCATGGTTGAACGGCTTGGTAGAAAAATCTGGAATTTTGATACAATCATCTTGAAAGGCACACGAACATCCTCCAATTGGAATCACTCCAAAATTCATCCATTTGATCACTTTTTGCTCCAGAGGAAGTCGAATGTCCTACATTGGAAATATATAACAAAGTATCAAAATTCTACCAAAATAACCAATAAATTAATACTAAGATTAGGGTAAAATATATAGTAAAATATTGACTCATCACCCACCTCATTCTGAAGAAATTGTGTTTCTCCTTAATCCATAACTTAGTGTCATTAACACGACGGAATGGTGATATCATCTTTGATATGTGAAGTTGTAGAATATAACTGTTTTTACTCGCACAATTATTTTTATACTTTTCTGAGAAGAAAAATTCGTTACATTTTATTGGATTACTATTTTTTGTGCTGGTGTTGGGTTTGTATTCATCAAAGTATTGTTATGTTTACTTATTCCCTTTCATGTGCCCACAGCCCCAACATTTGATGCCTGCAGCTCCCAAAGAACTAGCTGGTGCATCTGATTTAGACGGACGGAGCCCGAATTGGTCCAATTTGGTCTAAGTCAACCACAATTGAAAGGGGGCAAATCATTCACTTGTTTTTTTCATTATTTATTTATTTACATTTTTTTTTTGTTTTTTAGTTATTTTCATTGTGGCCTTGTTATTGCTTATTAGCACTAGTAACATTATAGAGAGCGATGAAGTTCAACTTGTTCAAGTTTGATATCTTTTTAGCAGGAAAAGAGGTGGATTAAAGCTTCAGATTTAATCAAAATGGATGTGAAATCCAAATTAAAAGTTTATTTTGCACGAAAACTTCGGGTTTTCTATTTGGTGAATAAGAGCTTTAAGAGTGTGAGCTTGGACCAAATATGTAAACTCATAGTGAGGCACGAGTGTGAGCTTGGACCAAATATGGCAACAAACTTTTAGTTTCTCTGAATTTTGAAAGTAGGTTCATTTTTGCGTTTTGAAGTAAGTATTTGGTTTCATGATTTCAAGTTCATGCCAAACCCATAATTATATATTTAAATATCCCATGAAGCATGAACCCGATTATAAAATAATCATGAAACCAAATATGTAAATATATAATTATGGGTTTGGCATGAACTTGAAATCATGAAACCAAATACTTACTTCAAAACGCAAAAATGAACATACTTTCAAAATTCAGAGAAACTAAAAGTTTGTTGCCAAGGGGTGAGAGAAACCTAACTGCAGGTTTTTATTCCGTTAAGAGCAAAAGTATTGATAACGTGTTGTAAAAGAAAATAATTTGAGAGAGAATGAAAGAATTCTATTAGAGAATTTCTTAGTGTGTTACAATGTGCAGCATATCCACCTTTCTATAGTGGTGTGGCTATCAATATATATATACACACTATGTTAGGTCGGCCGCTCAGGAATGTAATTGGCAGCTTAGCTTAGATAACCCTAGATTAGATTTAATGTCCCACTAGGCGCCCTCCATTTCTTCCCAAACTGAGCACAGCTGATGTGGCATCTTTGTGGCACTAATGGCTTTGCCAGAAGAGTGGTAACCATAATTATGAACCGACATTTAAATACATGTAACATATATGCATCCACTTACCCTTCTGGTGGTTAGAAGTATGTGTGGCCACCACTATTCCCTCTATGTATCTGTGTTGAAAACCATCTTTGAACAAACAAGATAATGCCAGTTTAATCATTCATGGGTTCTTAAGATAATATACCAAAAGCAGTCAGCAGTGTGAAAGTTCTATAAATACTCACATAATCTGGAGTCTCTTACTACACCAATCCAACCCGCAAGAATTAAGCTGGCACATAGTTTCTTTCGAACTCCGAGGCCCAGGTATGTCTTCCATTGGCGCTAGTTATGCAGGGGTTTATCTGATGCAGAAGCGGCAGAAGGAGAAAATGGAGAAGAAGAAGAAGAAGAAGAATGACGAGGAACACGTTGAAGAGACCAGTAAAGTCTCTGCAGTACATCGTCATGGAAGGAATAATAACAAGAAGATCCATCCTGGAAATTATCATGCTCCCAACATTACTACTGCAGGTCCAGTAGAGGAAGGCAATAACAACTAATTATGCATCGAACGTACATGCATGCATGAATGGCGCTTTAGTGTGTCACTGTGTGGGATAGGGATGTGTTTCTAAGTTCGTACACATCATAAAACGTGTGACTGTGTGATAGGGATGTGTTTCTAAGTTTGTACAAATCATTATGCATGCTTGTTGCTTGCTTATTCTTCAAGTGTTCATTATGCTCGTGTGACTAGTATTTTCAAAGTTTCAAAGTTATTCAGCTTATTCATTTCACCAATCTTCTTGGACTGAAACCTTATTAGTTTTCAGTTTTTTATCAAGGTCCTTGACTTTTCTACACCTCAACGCATACTTGTATTAAATGTATTTATTTATCACCAATTCTATTTTTTTTTTTAATTTAAAAATCATAATTTGCAATTACCTATAAAAAAAATTGTAGATATAAAAACCACAACTTAGAAGTTACTACAAGATAATGGTCTTCCATAAAAAAATTATGTACATATAAGAAAAATAATTGATACATATATAACTATGGGTACATTCATCAAATCACCGAAAAGAATAATGTACCACAAAACATTGATAGATTCTTCTAACCCAAAAACATGGATACATTCTTAAAAAAAAATGTACCAAAAGTGATCTATTGACAAATGGATGCATTTTACAGCGAAAAACTATACACATATAATGATATGTCTGGATATGGGTATATAAAATGCAACAACCAAATGAAAAGTACCTATTGTCACATCCCGACCCGGGGTCGACCACTTCCCGGGCCCGCTCCACTACCGTAGCACGATATTGTCCGCTTTGGGCCCCGACTACGTCCTCACGGTTTTGTTTCTGGGAACTCACACGAGAACTTCCCAGTGGGTCACCCATCATGGGAGTGCTCTCGCGCGCTACTCGCTTAACTTCGGAGTTGCTACGAAACCCGAAGCCAGTGAGCTCCCAAAAGGCCTCGAGCTAGGTAGGGATGGGAATATACATATAAGGATCACTCCCTTGGACGATGTGGGATCTCACACCTATATTATGTGGAACACATACTTAAACAACCCAAAAACATTGTACCCATAGAATATTTTTTTGGTCAGAAATTGTACCCATAGAATATGTATAATGAAATTTAAGCAATAAAAGAAAATTGCGCCCCGAAGAAATATATGTATAGAGAAACTGAATTGTACACGTAATATATAAGTGTAGACAACAACATATTAAAAAATAAATATTAATATCAGTTAAAAAAAAGAAAAAAAAAAGAAGAAAAAAAATTGATGACTGAACTGAGTTGAGGTGATGCACAGCACAGTGAGTCGAAAGTATAGGGAAGACAAAGAAATAAGAATACATAGAGATGATTCAGAAAGAAGGTGAGAAATAGAATGTAACATTTAAGAATATAATAAATTTAGATTGATAATTAATTGATTTAAATTTAGGAGATAAACATTCAATTTTAGGTTGTTTTATTTTTTAAAAAAAATAATTTAAATGTTGAGTTGACAAGTTAAATGGTGATTTGGACAAAGTCAAAGGACTTTGATAAAAAATTGAAAACTAATAAGGTTTCAATCAGTCACTCAGTACTACGGTCTGATGGTATTACTCTTTGGTTAGAAGTGAGAGATTTTAGGTTCGAATCTAATAAATGACGAATTCGATATCAAATTAGGCTTTGCCAAACTCCCCCTCCCTCTAATGTAAAAATATCGATAAACTCAAAAAAAAAAAAAAAAAAAAAAAAAAAAAAAAATTTCAATCAAAGAACATTGTGGAGAAAAGATGGAATCCTAATTTTTCCAAAATTAAATTTCATCTAATTCTTTAGTACTCTTAATTTTTTTTTCATCCAAACGCAAAGTGACGGCTCTAAAAACATAAGTTGTGTGAGATCCCACATCGCCCAGGGGAGTGATCCTTATATGTATATTCTCATCCCTACCTAGAGCGAGGCCTTTTGGAAGCTCACTGGCTTCGGGTTTCGTAGGAACTCCGAAGTTAAGCGAGTAGCGCGCGAGAGCAATCCCATGATGGGTGACCCACTGGGAAGTTCTTGTGTGAGTTCCCAGAAACAAAACCGTGAGGGCGTAGTCGGGGCCCAAAGCGGACAATATCGTGCTACGGTGGTGGAGCGAGCCCGGGATGTGGTGGACCCCGGGCCGGGATGTGACAAGTTGCCCATTATGCATGATCAAAGATTATTAAGTAATTCTCAAGGTAAAATGATGAAACGAATGTTATTCGAGACTGAACAATATTCATACAATTTGGATCAGCTTGAATATGAATATATAGGGATAGGATCGAGGGACAAACATTTTGACAAATATTTTTACACTCTTTTTAAGCCTTTAGATCACATGACATCCAAGAGCTCTTATTTATTCATTAAATGACATGGATGCTTATGTGGATTTTAACTAACATTAAAGAAAAAATAAAATGAAAAGCTATAAAATCTGAAAGGAATTAAAAATAAAATTAAATGGGAAGAAACCGTACAATTATGCCTAATTTGCTTTCCCCACCTTCAGTTCCTCTAAAGACCGCACAATTTTCAACCTTCGAACCAAAATTCTCCGCCTCTACGTCCTAACCGGCGCCATCATCGACCTTCTGCTCCTCATTGCCTACCTTTTTTAGGGCACTTTCGAATGCGATAAAGAAGGTGGAGACGGAGGTTGCAGACTTGTTGATCCTTTCTTCTTCATTTTCTTTTTTTTTTTTTTTTTTTTTTTTTTTTTAACGATTACAACTAGGGTTTTCAAAGTAATTATTTGTTTTCACGACTACATGGGTGTGAATCCAAATCCTTACATGCGGCAGAGCAAAGGAGGTCAGGAAGGGTTTTTTTTACCAAATATCAGGAAAAAAGGACTAGGAGAAAAAAAGATCAGGAAGGGTTTTTTTTTTTTTTTTTTACCAAAGATCAGGAAAAAAAGACCAAGAGAAGATGCATATGCGGCAGAGGGGATGACGTTGAGGGCGTTAAGATGCCAGAGGTTGCAGACCCATCGGCAAAGAGAAGATGCAATGGAGTTCTACTCCCTTCTTTCCTTCTTTAAGCATACCTTAAAAATTGTTCTCTATTCAAATCCAATCCCTTATACCAAACAAGACCAACGACATATAGAGGGCACTGTAATATAAACCTTAAAAACCTTTCTCTAGAAGCATATAGAGAAGTTTTTAGTTGTCCTCTATCATGGTTTTTTTTAGGTAGTGAACATTTAGAGACAATAGTTTAATATATAAAAATATATGACACTCATAGCACCACATCTGCGTGACTCATACTGTTCTGCCAATCACACTGAAAATTCACTGTGAGATGGCGCGGTAATTTGCCGCTAAAGTAACCCTATTTTGATGTCCAACTAGGCAGGGGCCCTCAGTTTCTTCACTCAATAAACAAAACTGATGTGGAGTTAAGCTTTGTGGCCTCCTTGTGGCCTTAATTTGCCCCTAGATGTAGTGGCAGCAGTGGCATCCTAATTTTAATGAACCGTCATTTAGTTATGCGTAACATGCACGATGCATTCATCCACTTATACTTGTAGTGGGTGGAGAAGATTGTGGTTTGCGCATGCATCACTATTCCTTTTGTTATGTGAACATGCATCTTGGAACAAAAAAGATAATACCAGTTTAATCACTCACTTCACTGGTACTTTTAACATATATATAATTATAGCAATACTCCTAGTACGTAGTCACTATCAGTATGCCACCAGATCATTAATTAATTAACCTAATATATATTATATGTGTTATATATATTAATTACTTTTAAGTTGTTTTGTGTTTTCCAGCCATGCCTTCCATTGGCGCTAGCTAGCTTTGTTGCTGGGGTTTATGTGATGCAGAAAAGACACGTAAGCTATTTAAGTACCCTCGAGAAGGGTAGGCTCGCAGCTTCCCTCAGCGAAAGGACCTTATTATTATATTTGTAAAGCGTTCTAGTACTGCTCAAAAGACCAAAGTCATGGTAGGAATAAGAAGATCCGTCCAGGAAATTTTCAGGCCCCGATTGAATATCACTGGTTCGGTACGTACAGCAGAGGCAGCTGACAATATTTAATTAAGCTTTATATAGTTATGACTTGTAAATGATCATGTTTGTGCTGTCTTAATTTTACACTGCTGCAAGTTTCAGCTGGTAGCAGTTTTCCACTTAGCATGGGCTCGCTTGTACGTAGTTATTATCTACAGTTACATTTGCAAGCGACCACTAATATGCTCGTGTAACTTGTGATTTTTCAAATTTTAGGGAAATTTTATATAAACCAATCATCAACTCAATCGAAAAAACCCTAGCTGTCTAAAGATAAAAGCAAAGAAAGTTCTCTACTGTTGTCGGACCCTGCATATGGCCTTGGTGTTCGGCGGCAACCATTCTGAATAACCTTCTTTCTCTTTCCTTCCTCTTAATTTGTTTTCTTTTAGTTAGATTTAACTGTCGTCGTGGAACACTATATTGCGTGAGTTATTATGTAGAAAGGGAATGTAAATATGGTGTAAATATTAGAGTCATGTTTTAGGAAGGTTACATTTGTGTCCTTTATTGTTTCCTAATGTACCAAGGATTGTATGTACTTATATTGAGAATTATGGAATACATAAAAATTAAGCCATAAATTTCCATTTGGCACATGAGCCTAGTTGTCGTAACCCTAACCAGAAAAATATACATCTTGTGCCGCTGCTATAGAGAAATTGCAAAGGCTGTGCTTGCGTCTTTGCCGTGAGTATTGTTGGGATACTGCAGTGTTTCTGTTGTTGCTTCTTTGCAGAAAAATAACCATTGATGTGCTGTTGTTCTATGTACGTGAATCACAATGGCTGGTGCCGAAGAAAACTCAAGGCTGAAGTTGGAGGGTGGTTCACGTACGACCACCGACAATTCAGTTGTGAGCCCCGTGGTGATACATAATGATGCTTCAAACGTACCAAATATCGTGAAACTTAATGGATCAAATTATCCTCTTTAGTCCAAAGTATTGGAGATGCATATTGCTGGGCATAGTAAGAAAGGGTTTGTGACTGGGAGTATCAAGGAGCCGAAGGAAGAGAGTGTCGAGTATGATGCTTGGGAAATTGGGAATGCAATTGTGAAATGGTGGTTGATTAATTCCATGGATCCTACCATCATGGAATTTTTCATCCATCTTCGTACTGCTAAAGAGGTGTGGAGAAGTTGCTCGGACATATTATGATGGCTCTGATATCTCTCAAATTTATGAATTGAAGGTAAAGTCGTTTCGACTTCGTCAGGAAGGGCATCCTATTGGTGTGTACTATGCTGATCTCAAGGTAGTATGGCAAGAACTGGATCAAAGAAGACCGATTAAGATGGAGTCTGCTCTTGACTTGAAGACACTTCGAGAGGAGGTCAAATTGGACAGAGTTTATGCCTTCCTGGCGGGACTTGATGATGTATTTGATAAGGTATGTAGTGATATTTTGAGAACTCAACCCCTACCATCTGTCGAGGAGGTGTTTTCTGTTGTTAGGCATGAAGCCCAAAGTCATGCTACCATGATGGGAGGAAGTAGTGTTGGCAGCCAAGGAGGAGTCCTGACACCGACAGTAGCCATGGTGTCTCGGCCACTCCCTGCTAGCCGGCCATATGTCTCACCTTCATCGACAACTTCTCATCCTTTTACTTGGGAGAATAAAGATGATCTAAAGTGTACTTTCTACGGTCAAACCCGTCATACTGAGGATACCTATTTCCAGAAGCATGGAGTCCCTAAACCTGAATTGAAGAAAAAATTACATGCTAAGGAGTGAGCTACTAATGGAGCAAGTGGAAGCCATGAATCCGTTGCCACTACCACACCTAGTACCAAGGAAATCGTGTCTACCCCTAGAGATCCAAGTCAAAGTTTGTTGACTAGGACCACTCCTAGTGAATCATCGTCCAATACAGGTAGTATGGGGCGTGTTCTTTTAGCCTCTAACATGGAACATCATACAGGTTGGATTCTGGACTCTGGTGCAACAGATCATATAACCTTTGATAAAAATTTGTTTACTTGTATGACAACCACTCTTCGGAAGTGTATAGCAACGGCAAATGGCACCACTACACCGGTTCTTATGGCCGGCACCGTGGACCTCACACCGGCCCTCTCATTTCATCATTGCTTGCTTGTTCCATCGTTGTCTCATAATTTGTTATCTATTCCTCAAGTTACTGAGCAATTAGAATGTGTTGTACTTATGTATCCAATGTTTTGTTTACTTCAGGATATTCAGACCAAAGAGATAATTAGGCGTGGCACTAAGAGAGAGGGGTTATATTATGTGGATGACGTTGTTCCTGGTAGAGCTAATGTAGTTCAAGCATCCCGTACCAATAATCTACAAGAAGTTTGGTTATTGCATCATCGGTTAGGACATGCTTCGTTTGGTTATTTAAGGCGTATGTTGCCTAGTTTATTTCATGAAATAAAAGAATCAGACTTACATTGTGAAGTATGTATAAAAGATTGTTTCCGTTTGATTGTACACTCTGATGTTTGGGGTCCTTCTCCTATTAGTACTCGTTCTGGAATTAAATGGTTTGTTGCTATCATTGATGATTGCACCCGTATGATTTGGATATATGTGATGAAGAACAAAAGTGACGTTAGTATGGTGTTTCAGTCTTTCTCTCAAATGGTTACAACACAATATTCCTCTGTTATTAAAGTTCTCCGTTCTGATAATGGAGGTGAGTATATTGGTTCCGAATTGTCTAGTTTTCTTCGGGATCAAGGAATTCTCCATGAAACTACTTGTCCCCATACTTCGCAACAAAATGGGGTGGCTGAGAGAAAGAATCGTCATATCTTTGAAACTGCTTGTGCCTTGCTTATTGGCGCATCTATACCTAAACAGTTTTGTCCTGAAGTCGTTACCTATGCCGTGTATGTGATTAACCGTATGCCATCTCGGATTGTGGACTTCTGTACACCTTTCCAAGTATTGACAGAACATGTTCCTGTAGTATCCACCAACACCCTAACGCCTCATGTGTTTAGGTGTGTAGCATATGCTCATATTCACAAGATTTATCGTAGCAAATTGGATCCATGTGCCCTTCGGTGTGTCTTTGTTGGGTTTGCATCCCAACAGAAAGGTTATAAGTGTTATCGTCCTGACAGTCGCCATATGTATGTGATTATGGATATTACTTTTTTTGAATTCGAGTATTTTTATTCTTCGATCCCATCACCTTCCGATCCCTAAAGAGCGTGTGTTGATGATGTAATAAATGGGCCTCGGAAAGAAATTGTCGAGAATGAGATAAATGGTGTTGGGCAAGAAACTGCCGAGAATATGACAGAGCATAAGCTGCTACCTGCTGAGATAGACACATCAGATCGGCAATGTTCTGCTGAGGAACTGGAACAGCCCAGCAGCTAGCTACTGTCGAACCTAAATCACCCTCTCTCTCGAGCTCTATAGTGCCACCCAATGTGTCTTCTATGAATCTCCCTAAGGTAAGTACCACTGATGCTCATGTAACTAATCCAAATAATGTTGTGAGTACATATAAGTTGCCGCCAAGGCAAAATCGTGGTGTTCCCCCTGACAGGTTTTCTCCCGAATGAAAAGTGAAGTATCCAATAGCAAATTATGTGTCATGCAAGAACCTTGCACCGAAATGTCAAGCATGGGTAAATAATGTGGAACAATCCAAGTACCAACCCGAGTTGAGGAGGCCTTGAAGGATCCTAAATTGGTTGCTGCAATGGATGAAGAAATGATGGCACTACATAAGAATGATACGTGGGAGGTAATAGAACTACCAAAAGGAAAAAAAAACGGTTAGGTGTAGATAGGTCTTTACAATTAAGTACAAGGCTGACGGATCAATAGACAGGTATAAAGCAAGGTTAGTAGCAAAAAGTTATACTCAAACATATGGTATTGATTACCTGGAAACTTTTTCTTCAGTAGCCAAGATGAATACAGTACGATTTCTCATTTCTTTAGCTGCAAATTTGACTTGGCCACTGAAACAGTTTGATGTAAGAAATGCTTTTCTTCAAGGGCTTTTGGAAGAAAAAGTATATATGGATTTTCCTCCAAGGTATAATGCTGGAGGGAAAGCCAGAGTATATAGGTTGCAAAAGTCACTTTATGGGCTTAAGTAATCACCTCGTGTATGGTTTGGTAGATTTACTCAAGTTATGAGGAGGATTGGATATTACCAAAGCTAATTCAACCATACATTGTTTGTAAAAGGGAGAAGTGGTAAAGTGACAACCTTAATTATTTATGTGGATGACATGATAATAACAGGTGATGATTCGGAAGAGATAATGAAACTGGAACAGAGCCTTGTCGTTAAATTTGAGATGAAGAGTTTGGGAGATTTAAAATATTTCCTTGGAGTTGAAGTAGCTCAGTTGTCTAGAGGTATTTTCTTGTCTCAAAGTAAATATGTTCTAGATTCATTAAAGGAGACAAGCATGCTTAGATGTAAACCTGTGGATATTCCTATTATAGAAAAGCATTATTTAGGGATTTATCCAGATCAGAAACCGGTCGACAAAGGTAGATATCAGAGACTGGTAAGGACACTAATTTATTTATCTCACACTCATCCGGATATTGCCTATGCAGTCTGTGTGGTTATTCAGTTTATCCACTCACCGAGTGTGGATCATATGGCAGCAGTGATGAGGATTTTGGCGTATTTAAAGTCTACCCCGGGAAAGGGGATTTTGTATAAACACCATGGACATATGAGGATTGAGGGATTTACTGATGCTGATTGGGTAGGTGATGTGACTGATAAACGGTCTACATCTGGGTATTTTACATTCGTTGGAGGTAATTTGGTTACTTGGCGAAGTAAGAAACAGAAGGTGGGGTCACGATCTTCTGCCGAAGCCGAGTATAGGGATATGGTGCATGGTGTCTGTGAGATTCTTTGGCTTTAAATAGGAGAAGGTGGGGTCACGATCTTCTGCCGAAGCCGAGTTTAGGGTCTTGGTTTTAAATAGGAGAAGGCGATGAAATTGTATAGTGGTAATAAGTCGGCAAGAGAAATAGCCGAGAATCCAGTGCATCATGATAGGACTAAGCATGTGGAGGTTGATCGACATTTCATTAAAAACAAGCTTGAAGAGAAGATTGTGTCAATTCCGTTTATGATTTCAGAATAGCAACTTACAGATGTTCTTACTCATGTCGTGTGTAGTAGAAGTTTTGATGACTCACTTGTCAAGTTTGGCATGTGTGATATCTATGCACCAACTTGAAGAGGAGTATTGCGTGAGTTATTATGTAGAAAGGGAATGCAAATATTAGAGTCATTATATTTGTGTCATTTATTGTTTCCTTATGTAACAAAGATTGTATATATTTATATTGAGAATTATAGAATACATAAAAATTAAGCCGTAAATTTCTATTCACTATAGTCGTTGGGATAAATAGTTTATATCTTTTGGCCCATGTACATAGCCAAAACAATATTTTAGCTGCAGCTGACACAACTGATATGGATTTGGAGTTGCATGTCGTGCAAACTATTGGATTGATTTAGGTTAAGGTTTTGGCAAGTATGACACTATGAGTTTAGTCAATATGACGCTAGGACTCTCTTCAAGATTGTTGTGTTACTTCCAATTGCAAATACAAGGTTAGTAACTTAGTACAATGTCACAAGTAAGGGTGTCGAACCACAAGGGGATTAATTGGACCTCTAGAAATTTCTAGCTTTGAGGAAACCCCAACTAAACCATGAAAGTAACAAAATGAATGTGGTTTTTGTATTGTAAACAAAAATAACTTAAAAGGCAAGAAAGATGTAACAACTTATGATATATTGATTTAGAAATAATGGAGATCAGACTAGGGATTTTGAATTCACCATTACAAACTCAATTCCTTGTTTATTAAGTTAATCCATATTCAACTACTAACCTATTTTCAGAGTCATTTTACATATATATGATCAACCACAGGATGTGTGGTTTTGATCACATTCTCCTAATCTACAACCTAATTGGGATGTACAACTTCAATTTCAAATTAAGAGTCAATAGCATGCAAGCAAACTTCAATAACCAAAGAACATACACATCAGGATGTTTGCATAGCATTATTTTCATTCATTCACATGTCCACCATGATTGAGCATGATGTGTATGGTAGCAAAAATTCCTCCGTCTTCAGGCTAGATGAATTTGTACCTACAAAAAGATTAAACACCTTTGATAATAAAAAATAAAAATAAATAAAAAACCAAAGCCACGCGCCAAGGAGTGGGTTATGAGGGGGATTGGCCAATTGATCTCTGAAGCCTAAGTAAGTTTCTCTGAAAAGAGATAGAGTTTAAGGCTTAGCTGCGTAAAAAAATTTTACCAAAATTTGGTGCAGAATGGGGTACTTATAGAGAGATAGTCGGCCATATGTGTATGGATTTTCAGGTCATGTTTCGATGTCTAGTTGGCCCAGGTGTGTCATCTGTTGGATGATGAAGAGAATTATCCTGAAGATATTATTAATTAAATCAATAATATCTTGGGATTATGTCTTGGTATCCTTTCAACTTTGATTGTGATTCCTTGCTTGATTAAGTTGGTCTTCAATAAGAAAAGATTAAAATAGGGATTAGTTATTATTCATATCTTTAATTCCTTCGACTTGTCTCCTTGCCATGAGCAGAGAAGCTTGGAGAAGTTGTACTTCGCACTTCTCAAGGGTTGAGTTGCCCATGGAATGAATGTGAGCCTCGCCAATTTTATGAGGGCATTATTGTCACTTGTGAATAAAAGTCCATGTATTAGTTTTAAATTTTTGTGTATTATTTTTGGCTCCACAAATGCCCCCACACATGATGCGTTGCGGGTAAGAGGTGCAATAAATGAAGAAGTCCAAGTTGAGTAGGCCTACCAAACATTGGTTCTTCGACTGCATTGGATTCTGAGCTTGACTTGTAGTAGAAGTTTTTTGGGAGATGGAGTCCAATTGGCTACATAATTTAAAGTTTTCTAGGAGATGGAGCCCAATTGGCTACATAATTTATTTAACTCTACCTTAAGTAAAAGATTAAATAAACCTAGAGAACAATTATTTTCTAAACAAGAAAGACAGAAAATAAGAGGATTTGTGAATCCTCCCCCAGTTTTATTCTTTGCTTTCCTTGTGAAGAGTTGATCATCGTCGTTGTCGTTGTTGTTGTGCCTCCAAGTTAAGAAGTAGAAAAACTTTATCTTCTTCATGTTGCTGGGGCAGAGTAGTCTGGGATGAGTGGGTTGGGGCCCACGTGAATTACACAGAAACAAAGATTGCATGTTGATGGAGATCAGTGCGGCCAGCTGGAGCCGAAGAAAATAAAGGTACGAGAGAGACACGGGGCCTTACTAGTAGGTTAACTTGCTTGCTAGACCTTCAGTAGAGAAGAAATCAAGGACTTTCTCTGTTATTTCCAAAACGCTTGTTATCGAGCTATCTCCTTCAAAGGATAAACAAGGAAGCTAATAAGCTTGTGAAACCCATTAATCTGAAAGAAACTGGAGTCTGAGAAGATCGTTCAGCGAGAGAATTCTGTGCTTCCCCCAACATCTGGGCTCAGAGATAGAATGAAGTGTCTATCTACGGCTAAGTGTAGATTGACTTTTGGAAGGCTCACCATTATGAGAAGTGGGAAGGAAAGTTTGTCACTTGGGAAAGTGGATTTAGTTGCTCAATAGGAGTTAAAGCCTACTCTTTCTACTATTGTCGCGTCCGTGCTGCTTGCCAAGAAATAGGAAACTGCTCGAGTTTGATTTGTCAACTACTGTAGTTGTAGCTGTTGAGGGTGAAGTTGTCGAGATTGGAGCTGCTAAAGATGAAGTGGTGGAAGTGTAATCTGTCGAGTGGGAAGTGGCTACTAGACGAAAGGTGCTTGCTGAAGGTGAGGTGGTTGATGAGGAGCCCGAGATCTTCCAAGTTGCTAATGAGTAGTTTGCGTTATTCAATTAACTTAAATGTTCTGAAAGTTATTAAAATGTTTTCTTCACTTTACTCCATCTTCATGAAAGTTTATCGATTTTCTAAAAGTTATTAAAATGTTTTCTTCACTTTACTTCATCTTCGTTATTCAATTGACTTGATTGTTCTAGAAACTTTGCTTACTTGAAGTGTCTTGCAAAAATTTTAATCATAGAATTACGAACTATTTACTTGGCTTTTAGGCGTTCATAGCAGGCGTGTCTAGGCCGTGAGTTTTTTCTTGCTAGGCCATTGAGCTATTGAGTTCATCGTGTGTTGCTACCCCCTAACCGTGTGATGATGGCACTGCCAAGATGGTTGTTGACTTGATTGCTAGAACCAAATTTCCCTTGACCTTAAAACACAAGTAACTTCTTCATTACACGTTCGATTTATGTTTCACTTGCACTAACGCGTTCGGAGTGCCGGGTACTACAAGAATATGGAAATAAAGGAGTTAAAATATTAAAATGAGCTCAAATGTCCACGTAGGATTTCCACTTAGCCCAAGGATATTTTTGTAACTTCACAACTTTCGAGAAAACAAAACTACAATAAAATTAGGGATAAGTCGTAACATTAGTTGCTACGGTCTTTCGTACCATTCTGAGATACTTGCCCTTTACAAAGTCGTTTGTGAGTGTACATGGTTGAGGGTCGTCGAGCATATTCGAAGCACTTGTGGATCATCGTATGTCGTTAATGTTCCTGAAATGATATTTGAGGATAATTTTTCATGTGTACACCATATTCAAAAAGAATATATCAAGGGAGACCATACCAAGCACATTGCACCTAAGTTCTTCTCTCATCAGCAACAAGAGCATTAGAAGATCGAACTCTAGCGAATTCGTTCCCACAACAACCTTGCCGATCTCTTCACCAAGTAATTACCGAAGTCCAATTAGCTTGTCTGAGGTATTAGAATGCATAAACTATCCACATTACTCCGCTTGTAGTATAATTAAGGAGTTTTGTCGAACTTAGGGAGAATATCTGGTAGATACCTAGTTGACCTTAATGTACTCTTTTTCTCTTAGTTTAGGAGCATTTGTTCCACTAGGTTTTGTTAACCTGACAAGGCTTTAACGAGGCACCTATCCTGGACTAGTCATACCCTGAGGTGAGCGTTCTTCGCTGCTTGTTTCTTCAAGTATCGACTTTGCACTTCTCACCTTTTTCTCCGAGATTTTGGATTTTGTCCTGCTTTGGGTTTTACCATTGTCAAGGTTTTGTTAGTTTATGTTTCCTTAATGTCTTTAATTTAGATTTGCATCTATAACTGCCTATACTATTTGAAACTTCAACAATCATTTAAGAAGGCATGATGTGACTACTTTTTAAATTTTACACATTCAAGGGAGAGTATTGTAGCTAATATCATATAGGAGTGTGGTTGTGTAAATCTAGAAGTAGGATTTTGATAGGATTTGGGAATCCAATCCCTTTATGACTTGTATTAGGCCACAAGAAAAAAATGCAATTACAAACCAGCTAAGCTCCCTTTCTCTCTTTCTTGTCGTCCCTCTCATACCCTCACTCTCTAAATTTTCCTTCAATAGAATAAGTATTGTTCTAAAAGTAAGAAAGTAATTTATCATACAAAAGGATATCGGGATTAATAAAATTTAGTTTTGGATAGTGTTACTCTAATTTGAGTGCATGTAAGGAGCACACTATCACATACAACTTGGTGTTGCTCGAGTTTAAAAAAAAAAGCAAGTAGAGGTAACTTAGAGAGAGGAGAGATATTTTAGTTAACTGGAATATTGTGTCATGATATAAGTGGAGGTATGCTGAAATATTTTGTTCACTTATATTATGACATGTAGTATACTGACTTCTGTTTTGAGTGCGTGAAAAGAAGGCCAACACATGTACGAAACGTGTTTAATCATGTCTGAAACCTAACCCCATATATGTAAGGTGTCTTTGTAATTAACGAAGGCCAGCACAACATCCACTTTAACTACTTTATGGCTGGTTGGCTGGCTGATAAGCTCATATTTTTACATATTTTACATCAAAATCACTTGTCTTTTAATTTCAAGCTATTTACTTTCTTTTTCTTTCTTTTTTTAGTAGGATTTTTCAAGCAAAGAAAAGAAAAGAGAGTCAGACCAAAAAATATGAAAGAAAATGAAGGAGGGCGGCGAGAAAGAAACAGACGAGTAGAGATATCACTCTCTTCTTTCGGTTTTACTTTCTCAAACTTATGTCTTTCTTTTGGTTAAATTAGAAATTATGTATAACTAAATTTCTAGCAGTTGGGGGCTGTTTTGAAGCCCCAAATATGATTGCAAGTTTGTTATGATACTTTGTTTGAATCTCTTGTATGAATGAAGGAAAATTGGTTCACACCTATGTCAGTGATGAATTCTTTATGTGTTTTATATGAATGCATACTTAGTAAGCATATCTAGGATTCTAATGCTATGACTATGTGTGTGCTTGCCCTTACAAAATGAATGCCTACATATGTTCTAGAGTAGTACTTATAAATTGAGATTAACATGTGAACCAATTTCTTGGATAAGTAAGACAATACCAGTACTTACGATGCCTAGTGATGACTCAAACTCTTTTAATGCTTAATGATTTCTACTTGTTAAATCTATGAACACGCCATTCTAGAGCATGCTAGGAACTAAGTTAAGTTGAAAACATCATTATCTTAACATACTACATAAGAAAGAGTAATAGGTTATGTTCAAACATTGAAACAATCTGAGCATCTTCATCAAGGTACAAAGGAATTTGAATGAAACATAACATGTTTGCATGATTATTTGGTGGTGAATAGCAATTCCCCTAGCTCGTTTTTCTTAACGTGTGAACTAAAATTATTTTGTTTTTGTTTTTGTCTTGTTTTTTGTTGGATTTAATTAAAATACCAAACAACTCATATATCCTGAAAATTTGTGTGAGTATACCTATGTGTGTCTTGTGTCGTAACATAAAATTTTGTTGATTTTAGATTAGTGATGAGACAATCTTCTGTGGGAAAGACCCTTGCACTCTATTGGATGAGAAAACTTAAGATTCCTAAGGAATTTTAAAATGACGGAAATTGAAATGACGGAATTTTATTTTCTAGAATTTGTGATTTTTCTTGTTTGATTAACCTAAAAAAAAATAGAATTTGAATACAGGCTTTGTTATTTTTAAATTGTTACTCATAGAAATTGGGAAATGACACATATTTACATGAAATTTAAACTTGGGAATTGAAGGTCCCGAATTCCAAGTTTTTTTTTTTAGGCAAAAATTCTAAATTTTATGTTAATGAATCCATATCAATTTATGAATATTGACTTTTGTAAAAAAATTCTAGTTTATTTTCCTCATCCAAACATAGTGTTATTCTCATATGCTTCAATTGACAAATTTTAGTGTAAATAAAGAAAATGTAGGATATTTGTGTGCTATTTTGTAGTGTGATTTTTATCTGGTCACTAGCTGGGTCACTCTGACACACCCAGACCGAGATAGAGGCATGCTGGCCGTCACGTGAAGGTGACGTAGCCATGTGCACAGTGCGGAAGCATTAGAAAAAGAAGAAATACGAATAAATAAAAACCGAATAAGTGTGGCTACACATTCAGAGCATATAAGTCTAGGTGCAGTCAATGCATAAGAAAAACTAAAGTAGTTAACACCCGAAGGTGGTCCTACACTGGTAATGTCTGTCAGAATCTCCGTTATGTCCTCGTGAGCCACCACCAAAGCTACCTAACACCTGGAGGGGCGAAAAACAAAAGCGTGAGGGCGTAGTCGAGGCCCAAAGCGGACAATATCGTGATACGGTGGTGGATCGAGCCCGGGATGTGGTGGACCCCGGGCCGGGATGTGACAATTTGGTATCAGAGCCTAACCCTGGCCGTGGTGTGCCGACGAGGACGTCGGGCCCCTAAAGGAGGTGGATTTTGAGATCCCACATCGCCCAGGGGAGTGATCCTTATATGTATATTCCCATCCCTACCTAGCACGAGGCCTTTTGGGAGCTCACTGGCTTCGGGTTCCGTAGGAACTCCGAGGTTAAGCGAGTAGCGCGCGAGAGCACTCCCATGATGGGTGACCCACTGGGAAGTTCTCGTGTGAGTTCCCAGAAACAAAACCGTGAGGGAGTAGTCGGGGCCCAAAGAGGACAATATCGTGATACGGTGGTGGATCGGGCCCGGGATGTGGTGGACCCAGGGCCGGGATGTGACACACTCACTCTATTTTTTTCATCAAATAAAAAAATAGGAGAATTAGAATCCCTTGCATTTTTTTTCAATACTTTTTAGATCAAACACTGGTTCCTTTTGGAAGATTTGATTAAATGGCTTTGACTAATTGCCAAATTGATATTTTTCTATTTTTTAAATTACATGTCATTAGTGTTTAAAGGAAAATTAATGAAAAGGACTTGAAAAGTTTTAGTTTTAATAAAAAACCATGTTATAAGTTTTGTTTAATAAAAAATCATGTTATAAGTTTTAGTTTTAATAAAAAACCATGTTATAAGTTTTGTTTAATCAAAAACCATGTTATAAGTTAAGTCACTGTTTCTGGAATTTAAGTCACTGTTTCTGGATTTTGGTTCTTTTCGACGGACACTGTTTATGGAATGTAAAAATAAACTGTTTCTTGAATTTAAGTCACTGTTTCTGGATTTTAAGTAACACTGTTTCTGGAATCTAAGTCATTGTTTCTGGAATTTAAGTCACTGCACTGTTAGTTTATTTCCAGCGACAGTGTTAGTTTTCCGGAGACAGTGTTATTTTTCCAGCGACAGTGTTAGTTTTTCCAGCGACAGTGTTATTTTTCCGGCGACATTGTTAGTTTTTCCAGCGACAGTGTTAGTTTTTTGCAGAGACAGTGTTATGTTTTTGCAGCGACAGTGTTAATGTTCATTTTATTTCCAGATACAGTGTTTGTTTGTGCACGGCCCAAAGGGCTTGGTGTGGTTGCTGCTCGCCGGAGCTAAACGGAAGGGAAGGCCGGATTTCGGCCGGAAAGTTGGACAAACTTTAAACGCTCATAACTTTGTCAATACTCAATGAAATCTAGTGATTCAAAAACGAAAATCGTAGTTCTCGAAGAGACGAAGAGAATGGTACCTTTCACGATGGCTAACTCATTGTGGTTTGGCCGGAAAATGCCTCGAAAGCCTCTGAGGTCGCCGAAAACTGGGTAAGATTCAAATGGATATAACTTCTTCAATACTCAACGAAATAGGGTGATTCAAAAAGGAAAGTTGTAGTACTCAGCGAGCCGAAGAGGAGGAGGAGGAGGATGAGGGCCAAAGGAGAGCCCATGAGTGACTGGCTGGTGGTCAAGCTGTCTGTTGGTTTGGTGGGTTTTACCTTGTTCTGGGATGGTTTTTGGTTAAAAAAAGTTATAGGATGGTTTTTGGTTAAAATAAACTTAGTTCAAGCCCTTTTTATTAAAGCTCCCTTAGTTTAAAGGCATCTTCACTTCACTTTACAACTAATTACCTCCAATCTAGGAAATTTAATTTCCCCAATCCTTTAAACTCACACGTTTTTAATGACCCTTTCTATAAAATAAAAAAATAAAAAATTTAATCAAAGTAATTTCTCATTATTAGTAAAAAAAAATTAAAAAAAAAAAACAAGTAATTTTTTTTTTTTAACAAGCAATATGGCTAAGCCTTATAATGGACCTGCCATAATAATGTTGTTCAACTTTATCATTGACGAGAATCAAACCTAAGACCTCTCACTTACAAGTGAAGAGAAATGCCACTAGACTATAGTATTAAGTGGCAAGAAAACAAGTAATTAAAACTATGGTTTAAAAATAAACACACCAAAAATTCAAATGTACCATAAACCAAATGTATTATATTATAGGTATCCAAATGTACCATTATAATCAAACATACCTGACAACATATTTTTTAACATTCTATAATTTATTAAATTATGTATTTCAATAAACAATAAAAAAAATTGAAATCACCATAATAACAAATGCATAAAAATAGGAGGAAAAAAAGAGAATTGTTGTGGCTTTATTTTAGTCTGACAAGGGAGAGAAAGAGGCGCGGCAGAGAGAGATTAGAGAGAGATGTGTTTGTAGGGTTGTGTAGATGATGTGCTATTCCCCCTACATAGTGCCTTTATTTATAGTAATAAGGGAGGATTTTATTTATAGTAATAAGGGAGGGAAGAATCCTTCTCCTCCAAGGAATACAAGTCCTAATAAGGAAGAATAACTAGTATCAAATCTAATTTATGATTTACACAATCACACTTTAATACAATGTTTATAACACTCCCCTTGAGTGTGTAAATACTCAAGTAGATTCGGCATCATGTAGAGTTGAGGAAGTCGACTCGTCAGCATTGATTTTGGGAACATGCTAGTCTCAAAGTAAAGTAGGAACTTGCATATGGAACTAAGTCTCACAAAAAACCTAATGGCTATGGTAAAACCCGAGTAGGGACAAAACCCATAGTCTAAGGAAAAGTGCATGAGAAAATGCAAAGTCAAATGAAATGACTACAGGACGTCATCGGGGATATCATCAACCCAAGGTGGGTGCCTCGTCAGAACCTCGTTAGGTAGCACAAACCCAAAGGGAAAAGTGCTCCTAATCATAAGGAAAAATAGTACATTAGGATTAAGCAAGTATACTTTAGGATACTCCCCCTGAATTTGACATAATTCCAAAGAGAACCAACAATGTTACAACTCAGAAAGTTTACGCATACCTATTCCTTGAACAAGCTTTTGAAATGTCCCATTCGGTAGTGATTTGGTGAAGAAGTCCGCCAGGTTGTCTTGTGAACGGATTTACGTGACTTCAATCTTCTGATGCTCTTGCTGTTGATGTGAGAAGAAGAACTTCGATGCAATGTGCTTGGTGTTGTCTCCTTTGATGTAACCCTTCTTGAGTTGTTCAATGCATGCTGCACTATCTTCATAAATCATTGTCGGGACATCAACGACGAGGTAAAGATTGTAGAAGCTTCGATTATGGCCCATAACTGCTTTTAGCCAGAAGCATTCCCGAGTGGCTTCATGTCAGCCGAGTATTTCAGCATGGTTAGATGAAGTGGCAACTAAGGTCTGTTTAGTTGACCTCCGAGAACGGTAAAGATGTAACTCGTTTGAGGGCACGCCTTATGTGGGTCAAATAAGTAACCTGCGTCGGTATAACCAACAAGGCGGGAATCAACTCGAGAATCGAGAGGGGTTGCGGCATCACTCGAGGATTCGTAGGGATAAAACAGGCCCAGATTCATAGTACCCTTAAGGTAACGGAATATGTGTTTAACACCATTCCAGTGTATGCGTGTTGGTGCATTATTGTATCTTGCCAAAAGATTAACAGCGAAGGAGATGTCAGGTCTAGTGCATTGAGCTAAGTACAATAAAGCACCTATCACACTTACATAAGGAACTTCGGGTTCCAAAATCTCTTCTTCATCCTCCTTCGGATGGAAAGGATCTTGTTTTGCATCTAACGATCGAACGACCATAGAAGTACTCGAATGCTTCACTTTATCCTCGTTAAAGCAGTGTAACACCTTCTGGGTGTAGTTCGATTAATGTACTAAGATTCCATCGGAACGGTGCTCTATCTCGAGGCCGAGATAGTATTAAATCTTTTCTAGATCTTTCATCTCAAATTCTAACTTTAGGTGCGCGGCAGTTCTCTCGAATTTTTCAAGAGTTTCGATGAGGTTCATGTCATCGACATAAACTGCAACAATCACAAAACTGGAATGTGATTTCTTAATGAACAAGCAAGGGCATAGTTCATTGTTCACGTATCCCTGACTAGTCAAATACTCAATCAAACAGTTATACCACATTCTTCTGGATTGCTTCAAACCGTAGAGTGAATGCCTTAGTCGAATTGAAAGTGTTCTGAGGTCTAGAACTATTTGATCCAGTCAAAGTAAGTCTTTCAAGAACTTTCATATAAATTTCCTTATCAATATCCCCATAAAGATACGCAGTCACTACGTCCATAAGCTGCATACTCAGTTTTTCAAAAACTACCAAACTGATAAGGTAGAGAAAAGTAATCACATCCATAACAGATGAATAAGTTTCATCATCGTCAATCGCGAGGCGTTGTGAGAAGCCTTGCGCAACGAGACGAGCTTTGTAACGAACAATTTTGTTCTTCTCATTACGCTTCCGAACAAAAACCCACAACCAACAGGCTTCACATATGGATGATTAGGAGCTGCAGGTCTAAACACCTTATGTTTCGCAAGCGAATCAAGTTCAACTTGGATTGCTTGTTTCTAGTTTGACCAATCAGTTCTACGTCAACATTCATCAACGAAATGGGGTTCAATGTCATCGTTCAACATGATCTCAGTAGCTACTGCATATGCTAATGCATCGTCGATTATCATCTCATTTCTACACCAAACATCATCCAAGCAAACATAATGGACTGAAATCTCTCAATTCTCAGGAAGTGGTTTGGTCTCTTTAAGAATGCTTCTGTAATCTAGAATTTCCTCATAAGTTGGATAGAATGTGTAGGGGACAGTCGGATTCACGGTAGGCTTAACAGTCTGTGCCATGGGTTTCTTCTTCCAGGGGTGTGAATCCTTTGAACCAAGAGCTCTGCCATGCTTTTGGGTAGAGGTAGAGGATTTGCTAGCTACTAATGTATGTGGTTCGTCTAAGCTGTCCCAAACGATCATGCCAAGGTATCATTTTGTGCGCAATCCTTGAGGTAAGGCCGGCCACATAGTGGCTCTCTATAGGGCGTATAGTTGTAGTATACAGACCACTCGGGATACGCTCCATCTTCTCTATAATACGCTTCTGGCCATATCGTAGAAAGTGATGCACAAAAATTCAACTTCATTTTCTACATAGGTTTCAGCGTGGTAGTTATTGTCTCGAATATCTTTAACGCTTAACAATGTTCTTTCGGAACATGGAGAATAAAGTGACTCTTGAATGGTCAAAATAGTGCCATTAGACAACATTATACGGGCCTTGTCGTATCCTTCGATCATGTTGGATGGACCTAAAAGGGTGGTTAGAGGTGCATTCTTAGGTACGAAGTTAGTCAAATAGATGCATTCACGCAAAACAGTGTGTCCGGTTGCACTATCTACCAGACAACTAACTTTGCCATTAGCCATACCTAGAATAAAACTAATTGAACCTGACATGCATAAAAGTTCAAAAACTTAAATCCATTCAATAAATTTTTTTCGAAAAAAGTTTATGAACTTCAGGTTCATAATTCCTGCAAACAAACGCATATATATACACAAATATGCAACAAATAGATACAAGTAGGTCTTCGAGGCCTATGATTATAATTGAAATAATTATTTGGACTTCGGGCCAAAATTAAAGTTTGGGCAAAAAAGTAAAACCCAGAAGGCATAAAAAAATAGGCAATATAATCGATGGTCCAAAGCATTGGACCAAAGCCCTAATGGGCTTTTAAAAACTATGAAAAGGAATTGGATCCAATCCCAAAAAAATGGGCTGGAATGGTCACAGGTCGAGAGTCAGGAAGCAGGCCCAAAACTGGGTAAGATATAGCAGCCCAATGAGGGCAGCAATTGTGTGCTTCGCAGGTACGGATGCACCAGTGTGTGGTTATGATCGAGTGTGGAGAGGTGCAGGGGAGCACCACAGCCATACAAAGCTATGATCATGTGCTTCGCAATGCACTGAGACACCATAAGTCAAGCGAGCCGAGCCAAAGCAATGGGCCGCTGCAGGCAAGCCCAAAGGAAGAAGAAAAAAAAACTGTTTTTTTTTCATGCTGAGAAGAAACTAAGGCCCAACTGGGCTTGGGTTTTAATCCAAGAACACCCCAGCTTCGCTGGGTATGGTCACCGGGGAAGAAGGCCGACGCCGCTGTTTCAGGTGACCGTGTTCTGGTCAAATAACTATGAGCGAGTCACATGTTTGACGTGGAACCTCGATGGTGTGACGGAGAAAGAAAATCTCGACATCCATAAACAAAAAACCCTCAGATTTGAATTGGGGTTTTCGAAATCCGTGGAGATTCATATGAATCTTAGCCAAAATCATGGTCGGCGACGATTGCAAATCGTCGGAGATGGCAACCGTGGTGGCTAAGCATGGCTGGGAGCCATACGTGCGACACCGTGAAAGGCGTCAGGATTTTGGCTAGGTGGATGATGTCAAAACGACGTCATAGGTCTAGGTTCCAAAGGCTTGGAGCTTCTGGCTCCGGCTTGGGCTCAGGGTTCGGGGGCGCGGCTCGAGGCCACTGCTCAATGTGGGTTCTAGAGCCCTAATTTTCAATTTTTTTCTTTCAATTCAATTCAATTGAATTCATGCATGATCAAACTATACAATTAATGCATGAACAGATATTTGATTCAATTCATGGCAATATCAATTCACATAATTCAACAATTATGAATATAATGCATGCACAAATTATGTAGAATCTAAAATTCGAAAAATGTAAAGTTTGGTCATGCATTATGGTGAATGTTCATGCTATCAGGGGTGCAAAAATATCGAAATTAAAACTGTTGTTTTGGAAGAACCTGATTGCATAATGATATTGATAAACTGGTTTGATGCAGAAAATTATTTCTTCAATTTCGGCTTTCCATCTCCAAAGCTTGTATCACGTTCAACCCAAAAAATTTAAATTAAATAAATAAAAGTATATGAATTAATAGAATCAAAATATAATCAATTAAGAATAATTGAAACGTAATAGCCCTCTGATTGAAGACGAATAATTTTCACGTTAGATTCCTAAGCGCAACGGTAAAAGCGTGTTGATAACATGTTGTAGCTTATTTTAATCTGACAAGGGAGAGAGAGGCACAAGAGAGAGATAGAGTAGGGAGAGAGATGTATTTATAGGGTTGCATAGAGGATGTGTTATTCTTCGTCTTTATTTATAGCAAGGAATATCAGTCGTAATAAGGAAGAAAACTAGTATTAAATCTAATTGGGTTTATATCACAAATGGTCCCTGAAATTGACCCCATCAATCATGATGGTCCCTGAAATTGAAAATCGATCAATGTAGTCCCTGAATTTTAACTCGCGAATCAATGTCGTCCTTTTGTTAGTGTTCCGTCCAAATTAACTTTAAAAAAAGGTTAGAGAACCAATTTTTCATGGTAAAATGATAAAAAATAACCCTGTTACTTATAATTTTACTTACTACCTCTCTTTTCTTTTTTCCATCTTCACTTTTCTCTCCAATTTTTCATGGATTTGGTGCTAAAACTAAAATAAAAACAAAAAAAGTGGTTCTCTAACCTTTTTTTGGTCATTTTACCATGAAAAATTGGTTCTCTAACCTTTTTTTTAGTGTTAATTTGGACGGAACACTAACAGAAGGACCACATTGATTCGCAAGTTAAAATTCAGGGACTACATTGATCGATTTTCAATTTCAGGGACCATCATGATTGATGGGGTCAATTTCAGGGACCATTTGTGATATAAACCCCAATCTAATATACAATTTACACAATCACACTTTAATACAATGTTTATTACAAGAATGATAAAATGAAATGAAATTGAGCACCAAAATTGTAGGGAAAATATTTAATTAAATAAACAAAGTGTCCAAGTGAAAACCGACCTAAAAAAGAATAATACATACCACCGTCAAAACAGCAGAAAGCTCTTAATTTCAGATCGATTAACCAGGAAAAAAACAAAACAAAAAAAACTCAGTGAAATGGAGGTGTACGGGCAGCAAGTGGTTCTGATAACTGGGTGCTCGGAAGGGGGGATAGGTCACGCGCTGGCACGCGCGTTCGCCGCAGAGGGTTGCGTGGTGGTGGCGACGAGCAGGTCAGTGAGATCGATGGCGGATCTTGAAGGGGACTCGCGATTTTATATGCAAGAGTTGGACGTGGATTCCGAGGAGAGCGTGGAGAGGGTGGTGTCGAATGTGTTAGAGAAGTACGGCCGAATTGATGTGGTGGTTAACAACGCTGGGATTCAGTGCGTTGGTCCAGTGGCTGAGGTCCCTCTCTCTGCTCTCCAACACACTTTTAACACCAATGTTTTCGGTACTCTCTCTTCCAACTTGTCACTTGTCACATCTGTCCTCGTGATCGATCTTTGATTTATACTTGCTGATTGTCTCTCCTCTTCGTTCATGTATTTTCATATCATTCTTGTTTTTCTGTCGTATTGGGGTAATACAGACTCTTGTTTACTTTTGTCACTCGATTTTATTTTGATTTATTCAATTCAAATGTCAAAAATTAACAAGTTATGCACCGGTTGAAACGAAGACTTTCCTATAAACTAGTTTATGGATGGATAATTACATTGGTTTTCGCTCAAATTGTGCAAGAGGGAGTGCAAATGTCACTTGGTGAAGATAATCTTAAACTTCTAGATAATACAGAGATGAATGAAAAATGACATGCATGACATGAATCTTGGGTCCATGTAAGCAAAAAAAACAACGGTTAACTTGACGGTTCAACTGATTAAGACGGTAAATGTTGAACAGACTAGTGACTTCAAGGGTTGTAAGTTTTTGTATGCCATGGACCAAATGTTACATGCTCCTAACCTTGAGAACGACTTTTCATGGCACGGAACGCCATGGTTCTTGTGCATCCGTGCCATGGAAGTTTTGGAGTGGTGCAAAGTACAATTAACCCTTCTTCTAATTACGTGAGAAGTAGAAGAAAAAGGTAGTCGGTGTCATGTGTTAGCATGGAGCTAAAATGGATACTTGAATTTATGTGGCTACAAATATTATGAATGTCTGTTTTCGTCATCTTCTTTCTCTATTAGTCCAGGTTCCTTTAAGCATGACAGAACTGCAATCGTAGTTATGCATCTTCTGAAATCTCATCTTCTTAACTGTTGCGAGTGCATATATTCAAAGGAAAGGGCGTATAAGCATAACAGATTGCAATAATCTATTAGTGTCAATACAACGGTGTCATCGCGCTACAGACTCCTATATAAGTCGCATTGGATCATTCTTTCAGCAACATTCATCTTCTTTTGACTTTTGTATGCAATACAACAGCTTGTAAACTTAAATATGCTGATTTCGGAATATGCATTGCCTCCGACAGACTGCAAATTATATATCACGACTCAGGAAGATTACGTTGCTAATCTCAATGATAATAAAGATTAGTCATTAGTCATTCCATTCTTGATCAAAGTTGTGCAGATGGATAGCATGTGTGCTTTGTGTAAACATGATGTTATGCTATTGCTTAGGTTCCATGAGGTTGATACAAGCTGTTATCCCCCACATGGCATCCAGAAGAAAAGGAAAGATTGTAAATGTTGGAAGTGTTACTGTTGCGGCGCCTACACCGTGGGCTGGTGCTTACACAGCATCCAAAGCTGCTCTTCATGCACTCAGTGATTCTTTAAGGTTTGTGTTTTGTGTTTTGTGTTATGCTCGGTAATGAAGTTTTGTTTACAAACCTCGTACTAGCAACAAAATAGTTCTTAGTTAATGAAACGTTTTGATTTTTCGGGGATTTCATCTGAAGATATCATCTGTTTGTGGGGAATAGTGTTAAGATATGTGGTTGTACTTCTCTTCGAAATCTTCCCAGTTGACCTACACGTTGGCCACATGAATTTGTCCAATTTTGTACAGCTTTGTCGTCTTATATTGCTTTATTTCGCCTGTTTATGGTTCTAACTATCCTCAAAATGTCAATGTTTACTAGATTGGAACTGAGGCCCTTTGGAATCAGTGTGATCACGGTTGTACCTGGAGGAATTAGGTCAAACATTGGACGTGCTGCTTTAGCCGGCTACAACCAGATGCCCGAATGGAAATTATACAAGCCTTTCGAAGCAGCAATCCGTGCCAGAGCCACTCTCTCACAAGGTCCTAAATCAACCCCTTCAGACGAGTTTGCAAAGAAGACTGTGGCTGCCATTCTGCACAAGAATCCGCCGGCTTGGTTCTCCTACGGTCACCTCTCTACCATTTTCGCCATCTTATATCATCTGCCACTCTTCGTTAAAGATTTTGTATTGAGGAAAGCAATGAAATGTTGACTTGTTACTTTTTTTTTTTTTTTCTTTCTTCTGTTTGTTTATATATCTACACTTCGTGTTTGCGATCTCTTATACACATTGTAAAGACACTTAGTATGAGATTTTCATTTGGTTACAATAACTACCCAAGATTACTGTAACAAAACCTACAATTATAAGTTTATATCAGATCCGCAAAGGGAAAAATTGAGAAATGAAACGCGACACCAAAATGAATAAACAAAAATTTGATCTCACTACAGAATGCTTTTCCTCAAAATTTCACTTTGGTTATACTGTCTACCTAAATTATTTAAACCTTACATTTGTTACACTGTCTACTTAAGTTATCAAACTCACTGAGAGTGATGAGGATGAGCATAATACACCATTCCGGGTGGCTGCTGAAGTGGCCGGAAACTAGGAGGGGGTGGAGGCGGCTGAGTTAAGGGTATTGGTTGCTGCTGGCTATTTTGTACAGGCTGCTGAGCCAAAGGCACCATTGGACTCGCCATATGAGGTGGGGGAGGTGGTGGCCCTAGAGGCAAATGTGGAATGCTACCATAACCATATGGGCTCATGACCCCTCCCGACGGCTGTAAATATTGTTGAGATGGCGGGTTTGGAAGGATGTGAAATTGACCTTGAGAGGTTGGGGCTTGATTCTGCGGTTGGGGAACCAGTGCTGATTGGTATGAATGGTTTGGCTGCACAGAAGGCGCTTGTGATGACATAAAAACATTGGCATCTGAAATTGGCATTGACCTCTCAGGTTTGGATATTGAATCAGTGCCCGGCATTGACGTGGAGGGCTTTGTCAGACCAGCATTCTTCGCTTCTTCAGCAGCAAATGTTGAAAGAACAGAAGTCATAATCAATTGAGAAGAACTTGAAGCAGCAAGCTTGTCTGCAACCAAAGCTGCAATGGCTGCAGCTGATTTCCTAGGTGTTTGTCCGCCTCTAGAATTTCCATCAGTTGAAGGACTGGTCGATCTTGATGGTTTAAACACATAATCTTCATCATTGAGCCGCTTCCGCATGTTGGTGGCTTCTTCCGCCTGTGCCTGTGCTACCTACAGTCATCAAAACATAACATATCAACTTCGGAGTTGGGGGATAACTCGCACTATTGTCATAATAATAAAGCTAACTAATGGTGTTCCAGCTATCTGTACCGACTGCAATCAACCACTAATGACAGAGAAAGACTCATGTTCTATATACTTTGACACAATACGACATAAACAATGTGTAAAATAATTTCAACATCAAATCAACTGAGGGGACAAGATAGTATGCTTTAAGGAATTACTACATCAGCATGTCAACTGTTTTTATATACTGGATGATTTGCATGACCTCATAATCACAACCAAGGTTCTGAAAACTAGCCTGAGATCAGTGCAAAGCTTGCTAACATGACATTTTAGAGAACTTTCAAGAATGGGAATTGAACATCTATTACCACAAAGGTCATTGAAAACTTGACATGATGCAATCGGACCTGGCCAGCTATAAACGGGCTATATTTGGGTGATTTCCAAGTCCAACGGAATTGACGGCCAGGTAGTAAGAAATAGACTACAAAATTAGATAGAGGGGATTAGATATGCATTTCATGAGTATTGCAAAGGCATGTGAGAGGGATTTGAAAATGACTACTTGGAAGGAATCATTTACAAATCCCTCATACACGCCTTTGTAATTCGCATAGTGCATTTCTAATCCCCTCTTACATTTTGTAGTCCATTCCTTACTAGCTTGGCCTCAACCCCTTGAAACTTGAAAATCCCTCACCCAAACATAGCCTACATGTTGCGCCCATGAACAGCTAAACAGGTTATGACTTGGAGTACACAACAACAAAACGGGTTATGAATTGGAGCACACGACAACAAAGTTCTTTCTCAGAACAGTACCAAGAGCAACGAGAGAGCAGGCCATCATTACACAAAAAAAAGTCCTAATGTCAAAATTCTTCTCCGTAGTTGATTGCTCTAGAGGGATTTGGTGTTTCTCATATTTTACAAGAGATGCTTACTTATAAATCTAATCACATTAGAGCACGCCAAGAAATACTTGGTCCTACAATCATTGGAGGAACGATACCTCAACCTGAGGATGCTCCAGAATCATTTCAATTGCTTGCTCAAGAACTATGATAACTCTTCAAGTTGTTTAAGATTGAAGGCAAGCCATGTACTGGAAAAGAAAAATCAAGGCGAGCCACTGTAATGGAAAGACGAAAGCCCATTAGAATGTCACTTTCTTGCTTTAGGAAGTGTGGCAGTAAAACACTTGGTCCAGATTATCTCGGAGAATTCCGGAGGTCAAAACTCACACCAACCAAATGAACAGTTCCAAAAGAAAGGAACTGATGAGAGGTTCTATCCTGTTTTCATTTCTGTCTTCTCAGAACTTGCACCTACCTGTGGAAGAGGACAGTAACTCGTTGTGTTCATAATTTTGGGTGCTACACAGCTCATAAATGAGTCCTACACATCCACCCATTTATATTACCTCTTAATTGGACTTGAGTGATCAACAGATTCAGGTCCATGACCTCAACTGGGTCTAGGAAATTTAGCTGCCGCTTCTTGTAACAGTTCTGGTGGTCAAGTGGATGCTACCTTATGACATAAGAGGTTTTCTAGCATTCTAAAACATGAAAATACAATGTCCCACAGATCCATCAAACAATCTCCCAAGAAATACTATACAAGCAAAAGCAATATTCTACACTAGTGCAGTGGATTGAAGAGGAAGGCCCCTAACCACCAATGTAATCCACGACTTGCCCCAAGAAATACTAAAGAATCGTGATCAAATGGTGAAATTTATAATATGATAATATTCCCTTCTCTTAAAACTTTTCTTTTTGTGGTCTGACATCTCTTAAAAACTTAATAGATGAAAAGCAGAAAATACAACTTTTTAAAAAATATAATTATTAGAGGCATACCTGCATATGAGTTCGAACGTTCTCCAGTTCAGATTCCTGAAAAGAGAAATGATTCTCCGAAGTCAGCAAAAGCATACACCATGAAACAAAGTGTCTTGTTTAAGGAGCACTACATTCTTGCTTATTTGCATGCTTCAGTATTGAAAACATACTCAATACTTAAAGAAAATGATGGTATGATTGGATACCTGTTCATGCAGAGCTTCTTTTAATTGAGATACAAGTGCTACTCTACTTGTTTTAACTATTTTAAGTTTATTGATACACTGCTTCAAAATATTTTCTTCCTCCTCTACTTCTTTTGCTAAAGTTTTCCGCTTTGGATCTTTTGCTGAAGATAAAAGAAAATATGCATCAGAAACAACAATCTTAAAAATCAAGGCAAGATTCCATTAAAAGGATGTAATTGGGAAACAGCTGACAATATATACTGTCAATTACTCTGGTTAATACCATAAATGTCACTGTATAGAATTGTTAGTTTACCATTAGTACAGGCAATGTCAACATCTTTCTCCAACTTCCTTACACGGTGAGCTGCAGACTTGCATTTACTCATCTCAGCATCTTCATTGGGATGTTCACTGATCACCAAGTGATATGCGGATACAATCTTCTCAGCTGGGCCTCCAATAGAAAGTTTCTATTTTCCAAATAACATGAAGTTAGAAATCTTTCAACAAGTACAAATGTATGAGCAAAATATGTGTCAAATTGAGCAAAGACTTATTTAAACAGAGATGGTAGTCCAAAAGAAATAAAATGAAGCAAAATGAGAAAAGTAAGAGCAGGCCCTTTTTCTCACTGTTCTGATAGAGCGTGAATCTCTTTTTACAATTCTGACTGAACGTGAGCGCTTTTTGCCACTGAGTTCCAATGGTGGAGGCAGTTCTTCCCCAAGCATTAGTTCTTTGAGGCTCCTTGTACGAGACCCAAATACTCGTCTCTCTTCCCAAATACCAACCTATCAATTTTGTAAGCAACACCAAAGTTAAGCCATTCTGCTTTACATCTTAAAAGAGAATAATAACCAGTTGGTCAAATATTCTTAAATTGGTTCACATGATTAAAATAGCATTCCTTAGGCCAGGTAAAGAGGAAGGGAAGAAGATTTAAAAGAGAATGCTGACCAAACCCAATACCCAACTCCAAATTCCAGAACTTGAATTTTCAATAACAGTTACAGGTCATGCTGTTTGTGTCTGGGTTGGTTATATGAAACAAAATTAAAGGAGGGTCTTACTAATCTAGATACAACTTTCTTTCCATGATCATCGCCTTGCTCGTGAACAACTTTGAGAGCTGCTGGAAGAACCTTCCAAAACTCAGCAACAAATTCATTTCCTTTCCGCTTACTGTTCTGCAGGATGTCATTTGCAAGATACAAGAGAGGAACTTTCTGAACCATCTGTGCACTATGGAATTGTTTATCCCATGTTGCAACAACCAGTTCTGCTTTGCTCCGGTGAAATATGCACCAATGCGACAAAGCTTATTACAAAGTCAAGGCAACACAGACATTAAGCATCACTTCCTCAGAATTCATATAAGATAACAAGAAATATACACCTGGATATTGTTCTAACTCATCCTTAGAAAAAATAAATTACAAAAAGAAAAGTGCTTTAATCAAATCAACAGTATATACATTTGCTCGCAACTCATTTCATCCTTGCTGCTGAAGCATCATCCCACCAATCTTGAGAGGCAAGTTAATGATACCGAAAGGGTTAACTGAATGGTGTTGTGTGCCTACTTTGTGTAACTATCAAACCATCTCGTTGAACCACTGAACAAGTTGAGAGTGGAGTAGCAATAAATTTGGGAAATTAACCTTTATTCGTTTATAGCAGCAACTCAGAATTTAGTGTCAGCTATTGTTTACATTTCGAACTTTAGCAAACTACGTCAAAAGAGAGAGAACTCAAAGTGTAACCCTATCAAGCAAGCATAACCGAAACAGAAGACCAGAAAAGCCAAACTACCAACTCCAGAGATATGTTAATTCATCAGTTAGGTCAAATAACAAGAAAGTATCATTCAGAGAAAATTAAAAGGGCATTGTGAAATCTTCCAACGAAATAAATAAAAGAGAAAAAAGGATACTTTCAATGCATTGCTGGGTGCTGTTGAGCTTGGAGAGCTTGTCTGCAAGTATCTGCTCACTGAATACACTATTCATAGCCTATTCCAGCAATGCACTTTCACCACCCACCCCTCCAACAATTTATACAAAACAAAACGCCCTAAAAATCATTCGAAAGCAATATAACTCTTTGCAGAAAATTCAGAATACCCCACAAATTTTTCAACTTTAACCCTAAAATCGATGACGAAAGAGCTCCAGTTGGCGAAAGGCAGCAAGAGGATTGGAACAAATGTAGAGCAAGAGAGAATCAGAGTTGAGAGTTGGGGAATACGACTACGCTGAGCAAAATTATAGAATGCCGAATTTTTATGGGAGGTTAAAGCGGGATTGATTTATAAAGAGAAGAATTGCTGAATTTGCAAAACCCTAGAAACGGTTTTCTATTTTTTAGTTGCAGGTCCCAAGCCAAGAGAAACGTTTCAAAGACAGAGTTGACGATAAAAAAAGGTGGGTTTTTTTTTTTTTTTTTTTTTTTTAATGGGGTGTTTGTGAGTTACAGGGACATTTGGCGCAATATTTTGACTTTTTGTTAAGGGAAAAGTGAGGTTTTGTCTCAAGAGGTGTGCTATCCACACATCCTTTTTACTTTTCACATACGTTTTGAATTTTCAGTCGTCGGATCAAATGAATTGAAAAATATAAAATGACAAAAATTAATAAGGAGTGTGTGAGAAGTAAAATAGGGCGTGTGAAGATCACACCCCTTGTCTGAAACTTACACAACTAAAAATAGATCTCCAAACAACTCACTCATCTCCATCAATTCTCTTTCTCTTAACAACTAACTATTTAACTTACTAATGTTATCGCTTTATTAAAAAAAAAATTAAAAAAAAAAAGTGAATCTCTAAGTTGCCGATCACGCTACAATTTAATGATATTCTTTTTCAATTTAAGTGAGACGATTTAAGTTCAAATATCATAGATACAAAGTTCGATACCAATTTATTGCTTCACCCTTTAATATAAATATATTTTTGTATCAAAAGAAAATCTCTGAATTACCTATTTTTAATGAGGACAAAATATTGGAAAATCGAACAATTTTTTACTCAAATAAAAAAAAATAGAACAGGACATGGGGCTAAAAAGTTTTTGGTCTAATACAGACAATGTATGCCTTGAAAGTCAATCTTTGGAAGAAACCTTTCAGGACAATGTATGTATGTATAGATAACTCTAATACAGCAAAAGGGCAAAGTCACTCATTAGGACTATCTCAATAAACGATATACATCCAAAATAGGGAATCCATGGACAATGGATCGATGGAATAAGTAATCTAATGATGTTAGACTGTAGAGACCTTCACATAATCATATGTCCAAAAGGTTCCTGGTTATAGGATTGTCAGAGGGACACTGACAATACATAGACCAGTACATACTATGTCCCCTTCAAATGGGAAGGATGGAAAGTCTCAAGCCATTCGTGTAGTAACACTAAGACAAGTATGTAGGTGCTCATTAAGGGAATGAGTTCATTGAACACAATCAAACGAGAGTACTTGCATGGAGGTCTACTCACATGTTAAGCAAGTAACTCTATTTGTTGGAATAATGTAAGTAATCATTTGACCTGAGACATCATAGTTGTCTTGGGGATACGTTGCTGATCATTTGATAATGAGACGTGACCACATCTCATCTTGGATGCGTTCTATGCATTGTTGGGGTCAGTGATTTATTCTCAGAGGCATGTGAATGATCAACAAGGGATCTCTAATCCTTGTTATGAGAGGAAGAATACTTTAAGATATGATTCGGCAATCTTCGGCCAAAGTATCGAGCGTAATGATGGAAGACGTTCCTTTACGACTCAATTGAATCATATAACTAGTATAATCACATTAGGGGTTCGACATTATAAATCCATACCCTAGTAATGTGATTGTGTGTATTGTATTAGAGAATGATGGAATTACATTGTAATTCCAACTAAATAGGTTCTCCGACCAAATTCTACATTAGCTTGGGTAGCCATGATATATGGTTAGATGTAACTCATGGCTTGTGGGTTCTACTAGATGATTAAATGAGTAGACATCAAAGAAGAAGTAGAATTAAAAGTACGTTTTAATTCACTAAGTGATTGGATAAATACTAATCAATTGGATTCGTACCAATCACCTCACTGCCTTACTAATTAGAACCTAAAACGATTGTACACCGATACACTCTTGTGGTGAGACAAATGAAGGATGATGGAATTAATTAATTGGATTAATTAAGTGCTATGATTAATTAGAAAGTCTAAAGAAATCATAGAAGCGATGAAAGATTGTTTCGGGCTTAGAGAAAAGTTTGGGTTCATTTGGGCCCATAGGGCCCAAACCCATTGAGCTTTTTATTCAAGCATAGGATGACTTGAAATGATAAAAATCCAAAGTCCAAAACTACACTAAGGGGCCGGCTAAAGATGAGGAATGAAGAGGGAGAAAGAGTCAATTAGTTGACTTACTTCTTTTACCTTTATAAAGAGAGTAAAATGAAAAGTTTCATTAGGGCTTTTTGTGTGAACTTTTCAACAAGAGAAAAAAACAAGTCTCTCTCTCTACACACAACATAGCCAACCACCAAGAGGGGAAATAGCTAATTACACTAGTAGGTGTGGATCTTAAGAGGTCTTCTACTTTATAGACTAGAGGATTTTGCGAAATTTAAACTAACAAAAATTAGTCCAACTTAGTTCCAAATTTTATGCTCACAAGCGTACGAATCGTTCGATAGTATAGAAAGCAAGCACTTAATATCGTCCCACAGAAATTAATCAAATTCTAAACAACAAACTTAAATCCAATTGTAACGTAGTGAAATTTAACAAAGATTGATAACTATGATGGTTTTACGAGTTGATACTAGAAGTAAAACAAAACAAATGAAAACAAGAACTTGTGATCACAATACAAAAAGCGGCAGCCAAGAACACAAATTGTAATTTAGTCGAGTAAAACGCTAGAGCATCCGACTCACCGTAACCAATCCAACTTATTTTTTGCAGTGAATTATTAACAAGTACTCAACCTCATTGATAGTCAAATCTCCCAAACACATGTAATATCTATGGCATCTACACTATTACTTATATCCCAATATGCAACCATCCATGGCATCTGGAATAGTTTAACATAATGAAACTCATTACGATCAGTGAAAATTTATATAAAGACTACACAAATCCTAGAGTATGGCATCTACTACTAGGTAATTCATGGTATCTATTTGCAAGAAGCTATCACTCAAGTTGAAAACATGGCATTTGCACAACTTGCATCAAATTTACAAGTAAAAGTCAAGATGGTAGCTAATCACCAAGACTAAAACCAAGCATATAAACAGAGCAAACGATACTCAATGAAATTGAAAGCTTGAAATAATTTACTTGAGAATATAAGCATTCATAGTCATGGCTACATCGTAGCCCTAGCTAAGGAAAATTAGTTCCAAAACATAGTCGAAAATATTATTGAATTCATAAAATTAAAAGAAAACTAAGTTTAGAAAAGCCTGAAAATCTCTTGCTTTGTCGCTGCCTTATTTCCCTTGTCTCTGCTTCTTCGAATCTTGATCAGTTCTCTTTTTCTTTTTCTCCCCTACTCTTTTTCGTAACCGACAAAGGTTTTAAAACCCATTAATTGACAAGAATGAATGAAGAGAAACGGAAGAAAATGAAGAGAAACGAAAGAAACTTCAACTCATTCTCATTGATATCTCACTGCCATAACTCCTAGCCTCATACCTCTGAGTCAATTCATTGCAGTAGCAACCCTCCTTAATTTTTCTTTTCAATGATCTGCTAAGTGTTGAATGACAGTCACATCTCCAAAATGGACATCCACCAAATTTGCAACTTGGCCAATCTCCACAACAGATCAAAATCATCAAATAAATATCTCATGTTCATACTTTTGGTTGAGACCCTCAAACTGGAATTTGATCTAGGAAGTTGGGTTTCCATCTCTTTTTGAATTTGATCGCCTAAGCCTTTTGCTCTGCTGCAATTGTATGTGGCGGTTTGCTCCTAAAAAATTGGGTTAGGCCTTTCTTTTCTCTGTCGATGTAAATGAGATGATAAGGCCCCTTTGTGCAATTGAATAAATCACGTGCAAGGCATGTCTTCCACATTTTGTTGACTTGTCAAACCTCCTTTTAGACTTTAAAAACAATATGATCCCTACACAAAAATTCACCAAATAAGCTGCTGTCTAATTTCTAAAGGAATGACCTGCACAAGATTTGGATGAGCAAAAAAAAAATGTAATTAAACATCCAACTTGTGATTATCACTTAGAACCAATTTCAACTTTTTTAAAAAAAATAACAAACACACTTTAACTCAATCCACTTACTGAACAAAACCAAATTTGTACTTCACTTGAATTGAACTTAAAAGGATTGAATTCATATTTTTCTCAAAACCATGTAATTTCATTCATTTTGAACAAACATAACACAAGAAAAGTGTAGCTTTCGGAGTAAAATAAGTAGTAAAATATGCGCTCATCAAATAGCCCCAAACTTACATTTTGCGTGTCCTCGAGCAAAAGAAGAAAACATAAGAACAAGTAATAGCATGAAAAACGTTAGTTTATCCTAGGTGACCCTCATTGAATCTCTTGCAAAATGCATCATAATCAAGTCCGTAGTAAGCACAAAGCAAGTGAATCAACCACATTCCAATTCTTAGCAATAACCTTTCAATCATCCTTGAAGTGTAGTGTGTGTGATAATCATGCCAATGCAATTCTAAGCTTCTTAAAATCATCATATGCAAACAAGTGACATCCTCACTGGGCATACACTCATTCGCTCATATTTATAGGTAATGTGTTTCACTCAAGTGATCTCAATCAAACATTGCCGCCATATGCTTGCTTGTCAACCTAGGTCGCTATCAATATCAAATAATTTCTTGGATCAATTGGACTTTACTATGGTTGTAATGGGGTTAAGGGTGATAGGCTATGTGACAACCCATCCCTACATTTACAATTTTATAACTTTTAAAAACGTGATTTGGCGAAAATGCCCTTAGATGCAAGGTTTTTGACTTTCGTTGACCTTTGGTTAGAGAGACGTAGGACCTATTCTTTTAGCGTATCCTCGTAGTTCTTGACAGTATGAATGCGTGGACGCAAGTTATACCCAAAACAAATCTGTAACAAAAAAGTTATGCCTCGTTAAAGTACGTTAACCACGGGCATTTTGTACATGCACGTGCAATTTAATTATTCAATTTGATTTTCCACCAATCACTTTCCTCCATTCCTTTTTCCCCTGAATCCCTCTCCACCTTTCACAGCTTTTCCTTCGAACTGGTAACCAATCAGAGACCCTCACTCCCATTCCCTATCACCAATCACAACACTCAAACTCTCTCTCTCTCTTCTCTCTCCCTGAAACCTCTCTTCACTCTTCAACTCGCAAGAACGACCCTCAAACTACTCAGTTCAAACTCCAAAACTTCACCATTGTGTTCATCTCACCACCACGAACACAACCACGCAACCATATTGGAGAACAGATGCGTTTTGACACACCAACTCGAAAAGTCTGACTCGGTGAGTTTTGGTTCAACGATTTTCAGGCCATTCACGGCTTAGGTAAGCCTTGGGAAATCCTAAGAACCTTCATTTCATTCCTATGGGTTGATTTTGATCTTGTGTGCATGTCTTGATTGAACATTTTAGCGCAGAAAACTCGATAAAAGGAGACTGCTCAGTTTTCCATCAAGGGAACCGTGACCATTTGGCCACTTTCAGACCCAATTTCTGGACAACATGGACCACAAATGAACTTTCAATAGGTGTATATCAGTGCACTACATTCCTAGCTTCAAATTGGTCTTTGTAGCATTGAATTTTGTTAAGAATCGAGCTCGATATGAGCTCGGGAAGTTAGACCTTCAACCTGCAAAACTCATGAGCTCGTGAAGAAGGCGAGTACGTTTGTACTCGCGGCGCTTGGGTAGCTCCCATGTACAGCTACTTGTGGAGGCGCGTGATGGCAAGTTCGGCCTCCGGTCGGCGTGTGGTCGACGTGTGTGGGTTCGTGACCTCAAGTAAACCGTTTTCGTATATTCAAACCCTATGTTTGAGCAAACTATGGAGGTTTTATTTAAGTTTCCATTTATGTGTTATTAAACTAAGTTAATTAGTAATTTCACATATAGGGGAAACGTATCCTGTGGACGTACGGGGTCAAGCAAGGCTCGGAGGCTTTGTTTTGACTGCGTAACTGTGAGTAAGTCATTTCTTTTTATAGTATATGCATACTTGCTAGTTTCCAGTTATACTTTGAAAAAGAATTTACTATGTATGCCTTGCTTATACTAAAATTACATGAAGTAGTGAAATGATTGAACTTAGGGAATTATTCTGAGCCCTATAGGTTCACAGGTATGGACGAGATACCATGATATTATATTTATAGCTGTGATTATTACTATTTTGATTAGAGTTATCGAATCTTTGTGGCATGATTATATTTATGTTATTTGCTCATCATTGATGCACCCCGGTGTTAGTACTCGCCCCAGGGCCAGGGCCAGTCCTTCACGTGTATGTTCACATCCGCACCGTTCACTCGCCTTGGATCCAAGTTAGGTGCCAGTCCTGTCGTACAGATTGCACTAGGCAATTCCGACTCGTATGTGACCGCACTTCGATGCCAGCCTTCACGTGATCGTAGTACTAGAGCGCATTAATTACATCCAGTCATGTTCATTTCAGAAATTATCTATTCGAACTCATGTGTCAGCATAGGTTGATAAGCATTCGTTATGATGTGTTTACTATTTCGAGATTATGTGTTTGCAGTCACCTTGTGCTTACCTTGATAACTGTACTTTATTGATTTTCTTGAGACTTTGCAGGCTATGGTAAGTATTTTCTTATTATACGTAGTACGTATATTTTTGAAAACTATACTTGGTTTTACGGCGAGGGGTTATAATGTTTTTGAAAAGGTTTTTACAAAACGTTATTTTCTGACCCACTCAACTTTGTTTTTTCGCCCCTCCAGTAGCTGTGCTTACGTGTAAATGAGGATTCTGGAAAATCTCAGGAGATGGTTATCTTCAATGGTATAACCCTCATCCTATTTACTATACTGCCTTATGCTCTGACATCATGTGTGAAATGAGTTCAATCCTGTTCACCCGCGCACTCTTTTGATTAGGCACTTTTAGGTTTAAATATATTCACATCCTTTTTCCATTACACTACACTTTATGGCTTCGTCACCCTCCAGGTGTCAGCCAGCACAACTCGATTCGGAGTCCCAGTGGAAATTCCGGGTTGGGGTGTGTCAAGCTAATGAAAGAAAAGATATGGTAACCAATTTTTTTGAGAAAGTACACATTAGTAGTTTTCCAACACCAATATCACACCCCCTCAAAGTGAAAGCAAACAACAAAATCAGTAGCACTTGCTACTCTCCCACTCAACTTCAACTGAAAATTTATATACTCTTCATCCAAACACTAGTTCTCTAAAATATACAACTGCATTCTCAAGCTTTACTTTTGATAACATTGACACTTAAGAATAAAACTAAGCTTGTGCAGAACACACTTTCAACATCTCAGCCCTCTCTTTTTTTTCTTTCTTTTTTCTTTTTTTTTCTTTTTTCTTTTTAGAAAATAGAAACTCATGCTACCACAACTAATGACAGTACCCTGCAGATTTTTAACCATTTCCCTTCTTCATTTAAAGTCATGCTCAAATCTACACAGCTACATCACCCCTCAAATTCACATTTCATGTAATACACATGCTCCATCCATTTTTTCTATATAAACACAGCCCCAAAAGCACAACCTATGTAATACTTTCTCAAAACAACAAGGAATCGTTATATGTATATGGCTCAACTCCAATATCGGAGCATGGTAAAGAGATGTGGCTAACAAAAAAAAATCGGCGTAGTTTAAAGCTCAAAGGGCTACTAAGGATAAACATAGCATATAAGGTAGGCATGAAAGGCTCAAACGATCCAAAAATAGCCTATATCACATCCAAGTTATTACATGAATTGATGTAAAAATCTAGAGGTATAAAGCAAGTTCTAGAGATACATATTCTTAACGAGATCAAGCACACAAGAATAAATGTGATTGATGCATGATAGTTCAATCATATAATAGGCTCAAAATCTTACAAGGATTACATTAAGTCACTATATTCACATATGAAGTGTTAAACCATGCTTTAGTTTCACATCAACAAGGCAACGGGCATTTGGTCTTTTCAAGGATGATCGAACGTGTATAAAGCTAACAATAGAATAAGGAGATTCACCTGAAACATGCTTACGACTTTCTCAATAAACATGGTTCGAATTCAATTCAATTTCATCATTGGGCCAGGAAAATAACAAAAATCTAACTGAAAACAAGAAATAAAAAAAAAACTTTTTGGATTTTCAAAGTTTTTTATTTTTACATTTTTTTTTTAACCAAAAGACAAAGAAACGATGCAAATTAAAAGCCAAAGACAACTAACTATAGTAATTGACTAAGTGAGGACCCAGCAACATGAAATCAGCTCATGCATTTTAAATAACACACTAGAACCAAACGAAACCGCTTGCAAATGACTAATTCAACTTTTTTTTTTCTTCATTCAATTGGGGCTCAAAAATCTCATTCCTACCCCCAAACTTAGATGAGACATTGTCCTCAATGTCTAGAAATAAGGCACTTAAAAACACTTGGAAAAGGAATGAATAAAATCACTTGGTCAAAGAACTTCCTTGGTTTATGGTTCACATGGCAACCATGGTCTTTTCAAGGCAATAGCCACCCCCAAACTTGGAACACTTTAGTCTTCCATTCAACAATGTATGGCAGCAACACTTCTCTACACCACGAGAAAATAGTCAGCAAGTGGCAAATGAGTGAACACATAAAACAAAACAATCAAAACGAAAAATATGAAATGAAACAAATAGAAAATATAAGAAAAGCATGGGTTGCCTCCCATGGAGCACTAAATTTATAGTCTTCAGCCAGACTATATGAGGTTTATGCTGAATCCCAAAGCAAGGTGGCCGTCTTCATGGTATTGAAATTCATTTCCACATATGACTTCAATCTTTGACGATTAACCTTGAATATGCTTCCCAACTCCAAATTCTGAATTTCCACCGTGCCATATGGATAAACTTGCACTACCACGAAAGGACTATACCACTGAGATCAAAGCTTTCCAGGAAACAACTTTAATCTTGAATTGTACGGCAACACCTTTTGCCCTACATGAAATTCTTTCCGTAGAATGTTCTGATCATGCCACTTCTTAGTTCCTTCTTTATAGATCTTGGCATTTTCATATGCATCGTTCCAAAATTCCTCCATCTCACTGAGTTGTAACAATCTTTTCTCCCCAGCCGCTTCCATGTCAAAATTTAGTGTCTTGATTGCCCAGAAAGCCTTGTGTTCCAGCTCAACCAGCAAGTGACATGCTTTACCGAAAACAAGCTGAATGGAGACATGCTAATTGGAGTTTTGAAAGTAGTGCGATATGCCCATAAAGCATCGTCTAACTTCTTCGACCAATCTTTTCTCGAAGCACTCACAGTCTTTTCCAGAATTTTCTTGGTTTCCTAATTTGAGATTTCCACTTGTCCGCTTGTTTGAGGGTGATAAGGTATAGCAACCTTATGTGTGATTCCATACTTTGCCAAGAGAGCTTCAAATTGCTTATTACAAATGTGAGTTCCTCTGTCACTAATAATAGCATTAGGGGTCCCAAATGAATATATTTGCTTTCAAAAATCGGAGAACAACTCGGGCATCATTTGTAGGAACGGCCACAGTTTCCACCCATTTCGACACATAATCAACTACTACCAATATATACTTGTTCAAGAAAGAATAAGGAAATGGCCCCATAAAATCAATTCCCCACACATCGAAGAGTTCAACTTCCAGAATATTATTAAAAGGCATCTAATTTCTACGAGAAATATTTCTGGTCCTTTGATAACGCTCACAAGAGGCAACAAAAACGTGAATACTTTAATAAAGAAGGCCAAAAGAACCCAGATTGGAGAACCTTTGCTGCTGTTTTTGAGGCACCGAAATGTCCCCCACACGCAAGAGAGTGGCAATGATTGAGAATGCTGATTTGCTCATCTTCGGCAACACATCTGCGAATCACTTGATCTGGACAATGCCTAGATCAAGAGGTATAAAACTCCACCTTCACTTTGTTCTTCAATATTTTGTTTGATGCATCATATATGAACCTATGCTTCTTAAAGGGGATTTGCATGACTATAGCTTTGATAATATGTGATAACATGCTTCCGTTGCTTATGTATATAAATTTAGAATTGTATATGCATGCTAGTCACTAGAAATTCCATAGAGATCTCATTATTTCCCTTCAACCTGGGCATCACGAATGACTATGCCCACAAAACCTCGATCCTCACCCATCCTCCAACTAGCATCCACTTTCACCTTAGTAAGAGGAGGAGACCAAAAAGGGCATCGATTCAGCACTGGTGCACGCGGGGGAGGGGGCAAGAAGGTGCAGTTCGTCGCCATTGAGAAACAATCAAACTCATTTCTGCTAGCAGCTATGGTGATGGAGGGCGACAACGAGCGATGGTCAAAGACGACCTAGCACCTTGATTTCCAAATATGCCAACAAGATAACGCAACAAGGGAAAAAACCCTCAACCTTTCCTGCTTACTTTCGAAGTCTGCATTCCCGATCCAGCACATCCAGACAGCAAAAGTGAAGATGGAGTCACGGTTCACCCAAATACCCAGGGGACTGATCTGAAAATTACTTGACACACAAATTAAACCCTCTTTTTGACAATTGTAGTATGGATAAGTAGGGATCGTTCTGGACCGGGGATTAGGAGGGATTGCTAATCGACTCTAAAAACACAAAAACAAAGTTAAAAACGTTTGAATAGACTCAAGGGACTCAAAACAGGTTTAAAAGACTCAAAACAGCTTAAAACAACCAAAAAGACTCAATTTTAAACCCATGAAGTGATTTTGACGAAAATAAGGTAAAACTTGACTCAAAAGACTCAAGAAAACAGGTTTTGACTCAAATAACAAGATTAGATGAAAAGGGGATTGTTTTGGACGAATTTAAACTTTAAAACAGAAACTTTGTTTAAAACACTTAAGAAAAATGATTTTGATGAATTGAATGGATGATGAGTTTAGTTAGAGGATCCTTCTCCACACATGATATATGCACATGAACCAATTTCCAATTATTATTCCTTTAGACTATGAATGACAACACCCCAAGTTAACCATGTAAGCATAAATTAACCATCAGATTTTCCTTTTCTCTTTGAATTGAATGAAACATGCATTACAACCAAATTATCCTTATCAAGTCCCTAACTATGATTGCATGATAGAAAACATATCAAAGGTCATTACGTTCTTTGAAAATCATAAGTGTTGACAAGGCAATTATAACTATGAATGCATGAAACTCTTGCCTAGGACTTACTTAACATGATTGTGACTAGCAACCTTTACTACTTGTGAATATAAGTTCATAACGATTAGGTGAAATTCCCTTATACTCTAGCTTCAAGTTAATGCATGCAAATTAAGTGTCGACTCCCAATTAACACACACAAACAAGTTTTAATAACTCAGTTAAGCAAATCACATTCAAGTCTTAAGAAACAATAATTGGATGTAATCAATTCATATATAGCATATAATCATGGCTTCAAATTCACCCCCAACTAATAAGAAATTTAGCCTCTCATGTTTGCAATTACACAAAAATAACTTGAATTAAACATTGAGATAAAAGAAAGACAACACCTAGAACAATGGGCAGCCACGGCACTAAGTCCTTCCTTCCTCCTTGCAATTGCGGCACACTGAGGTTAGATGGGTGTATGAATGTGTATCTGAGAGATGTATGTTGAATGAGAGGTGAGTGGTGAATGAAAAGGGTGCGGCACTTAGGTATTTATAGGGCTGAAAACTAAAAGCCACAGCAAGGGTGGATTTAGGAATTATAATGTGCAAAGGTTTTGGATTTAGAATAGGCAGAGAACTTGGACTCCAACTCCTTCAGAAATTAGGCCAACTTAATCATAAACCAAGGAGGAAAAGGACATGTTTTCCTAGCAGAAAAAGGCATCTAGAAGAGGGGACATGCGGCTGGGATTTAGGAGAAGGAAAAGGCCTTCTAGAAGAGGTCATTTAGGCGCTACCTTTGTAGGAAATCTGAGGAGATGTGCAGCATGAATGTAGGAGAGGTTTAAGGGTTGTTTTGCACATTTTTAGGCTTCTAGAATCCCTAATTTCAAGTGATAAAATCTGATAAGAAACCCCCCCCTTTTTGGCTGAAAATAAGGTGGATAAGATAAGGTAAGGATAAGGCAAGATAAGATAAGGTTATGGATAATGCTTCTAGATAATGTTCCTTATTTCTTGCTCTTCTCTTATCTTCTAGAACTTGAACTTGTTTCTTCCTTCTTCCTAGCTGATTCCTTGTCTTTAAATCTCCAAATTCGTCCATCCTTCTTGCTTGGCTCATAAGCTATCCATCCTTGACCCAAAATAGCTCCAAATCACTCCAAATTGGTTCTTTTTGCACACTTTGTTATTAAGCCCTGAAATTGCACGAAAATGACTTTAAACACTATAATTAACATAATTAAGCTAAGTAAATGCAAGAAAACAAGCTAACTAAGTCGCATAAATATGCTCCTATCAAATTCCCCCACACTTAGCTTTTGCTCGTCCTCGAGCAAAACGAAATAAACAAAACATAAACTAAACCTTCCAACGTTCGCCTCAGAGATTTCCAACGCACATGACATATTAAAGATCATCATAATCATAGATTTTAGTCATCCCCACCCTTGAGCACATACTTAATCACAGTCACCATTCATTAGCTCGCATTTAACCAATTAAAACAATGATTCGAATGAAGTAACATGCCTTAGAGAATTTGCTCAATTCCTTACGGTTTACACTCTTATTTTCACACAGATTTTCTGACTACACACCCTACACTAGTTATATGTGAGAAGATTGATGTAAACATGAAAACGAACACTCACATATGTTTATAACAAAGAAAGCAATTTCTGGAATTATTAATGCATGTGTATAGATATGATCTCATGAATGGAATGCCACTACTTAGATGCGAGAACCAGGGATACCATATGCTCATACCAATCCCAAACTCCACAAATTGAAACACACAACACCCAAGATAGAAGTATAGGGTTGAAACGGGGTTAGGGGTATTGGTTAACAAGGAAAGATATGGAAAACAAACGTTCTTAAAGCAATAGCAAGCAAAGCAATGAATTTGACACTTAGAAATCCCTTTTGAATGCAGCCACAAACTTTGACATACTAGGGGAAGAATCATACATATTTAGGGTCGAATACAACTTTTTGGACCCTTTCTTCAACCATCAACACTAGTGAGCTCATTCTCACTTATTTTGAACACTTTTCACACTTTTTCACATACTTTTCTTTTTCTTTTCTTTTTCTCACGAATTTTTCTCTTTTTTTTTTTTTTTTTTTTTCTTAACATATACTTTGTAACCCTTCCCCCACACTTATTTGCTGCCCGATAACGAACCAAGGGAATTCACTCTAGGTCATGCTTCACTACGCCTTAAGAACAAGGGTAAGGATGGTCCTATTCTAGGCTAGGTAAGGATGATGTGGGTTAACAAAGAACATAGGCTAAACGAGGCTCAACGGGGTTAATCCTACAAAACATAATGCACAGGGGTAAGGCTTTTTGGCTCTTAGTTCACTACACAACTTCATCTTGTTTATGTGTTATGTAATTCAATTTTATGCTTTGAATGAAACGGATATGAGTTCTAGTATTTGGAACTATATGATGAAACGCCGTCTAAGTAGCAACCAAGCAAGGAATAATGAGATCATGCAACGACTTTAGAAAACAATGAATGCACAGATTTTAAACTCTCCAAAGAACGTTTTAGGCTCAAGTCTCTCAGGGTTGTAGCGTTAGTTTGAGTTTCTTCCTTCAAGCATGTTACAAAAACTGATTTTTTTTTTCTTTTTGATTAGACATGAATTCATGAATTATAACCACAATCAAGCATAAACCAAAGAGTAAATCAAACTTCCATCCATGTTTACAACTCTCTTTAACAGTCATGTAATTAAAAACCGAATCCTCATCATTGTGTTGGAAGGTACCCTAAGACACAAACAAACATACAAAAACAACTCTTTTTGGGTTTTTCAAAACAATTTTTCAAATTTTTATGAGATTTTCGGATTTTTATGTCAAGACACACTAAAATGCTTCAAAACACACTAAAAACACTTAAAACAGTGAAAAACAACATTGGAAGTGATAGGTGATAAAATCCCACGAATTTTGCATAAAAACACTTTGTTTACCCCCCCCCCCCCCCACACTTAAATCAAACATTGTCCTCAATGTTTCAAACAAAACTCACACAAAACACACAGCAAATAACATACTAACTAACATGACACTAATATGGCAAAGTAAATGCAATAAGGAGTAGAGTTAGGAACGCAAATCTGGGTTTGAGCCGGTTGTTCCTTGGTCTTCTTTATTCGAATGCATGGGTTGCCTCCCAAGAAGCGCTTGCTTTAACGTCTTGCAGCCGGACGAAACTTCCATTTAAACTCCCCTAGGTCCCACGGCATGGAATTGATCTTTGAATGGACGGTGATACTTTAAATGATCCGGTAATCGTCTAAACTCAAGAGTGGGTGCCTGAATCATTAACAACATGTTAGCATAAAACGAATTTGAAATTCGGGGAGGTGGCTTACCTTTGTGCTCTAACACGAATTCAAGAACAAACACCACATCTTTGAAAGTTTCAGGAATGTTGGACTCTGCCAGATTGAATATGATGGTTGGGGCTTGTCCCGTGTCATCAAACTCAACTTCTTTGGGCTTTGTTGTCTCACGTACATCCTCTTTGATGCATTCTACATCTTCTCGAGCCACTTCTTTCTCTTCAATCATTCTTCTTGATGTATAATTCTCTTCAAGAAATTCAACACATTCTGGAATTTGATTTGTTGCACCAAGAATTGGGATAGTACTTTGCACCTTTGGGAAGGCTTCCACACTGTCTTTTTCACTCTCTTCTTCCTTGGGAATCAAAAACCTGCCAGGAAAAGGGACATTTGGTGGAATAATGCTAGAATGAATTGAATTAGGAACAACCTTACTTGAATTGGATGGTGTAGGGTCCTTAGGGGGTTGAGGCAAGGGATGTTCTTCCCTTGCCGTGGCTTTGGCATCCTCCTCTTCCTCGAGCAGCAGTTGTTCATCCATGTTTTGGCATGGTTTGGACGTTTTTAGGTCAGCTCCAACCATAGCACTTCCCAAAGTGATAGCCTCATGGATTTCAAAATCTTCCTTCGAATTTTCAATAGTTGAGTTGGAGCGTTCACTTTGCTCTTGAATTTGTGCCATGAACTCCATAATCTCTCCCAATTGATTCTTCAATTCGCTCATCCTTTGGTCTTGATTTTCTGCTTCCTGTGTCAAAGAGGTGAGTAATTGAACGATTTGGTCATTATCCATTGACGTACCTAAATTTGTTTGGGAAGATTGTGGTAGAGGCTGTGATGGTGCATATGGCCATTGATAGAACTCCTCAGATGGCTGTGAATATGCTTCTTGTTGAGCCAATTTGGCTTGATTTTGTGAGCCCTGCGCCAAAGAAATTAGTTCATCAAAAATTTGATTATAATCTATTGACGAACCAGAATTTGGTTGAAAAGGTTGAGGTGGCGGCATAGGCTCTGAATATAACTCCTCATATGGCTGCCAATATGCTTCGTGTTGGACTTGTTGAGGTTCCCACCACGTAGAATTTGAAGGATTGCTCCAATCACGTTGATCAGCTTCATATCCTCACGTATAGGGCGCACCAAATGTAGGGACACTTTGCATTGTGGTCCGTTCGATGTGCTGCGACAATTGAGAAGTAAGATTTGCTATTTGAGCTTGAATATTAGCAATTTCCATGTCTTGCTTCTCTAGTACCTAAAATCAAAGAAAGAAAACTAAATCAAATATCAAAAGTAAAATAAACAAAAACAAAACAGAAACTAAAAAGAAAAGACACGAAAAGAAACAAAGGGGAAACAACGGGGGATTAGCAAAGTTGCTAATCCCCGGCAACGGCGCCAAAATTTGATGTGAAAATTACTTGACACACAAATTAAACCCTCTTTTTTTACAATTGTAGTATGGATAAGTAGGGATCGTTCTGGACCGGGGATTAGGAGGGATTGCTAATCGACTCTAAAAACACAAAAACAAAGTTAAAAACGTTTGAATAGACTCAAGGGACTCAAAACAGGTTTAAAAGACTCAAAACAGCTTAAAACAACCAAAAAGACTCAATTTTAAACCCATGAAGTGATTTTGACGAAAATAAGGTAAAACTTGACTCAAAAGACTCAAGAAAACAGGTTTTGACTCAAATAACAAGATTAGATGAAAAGGGGATTGTTTTGGACGAATTTAAACTTTAAAACAGAAACTTTGTTTAAAACACTTAAGAAAAACGATTTTGATGAATTGAATGGATGATGAGTTTAGTTAGAGGATCCTTCTCCACACATGATATATGCACATGAACCAATTTCCAATTATTATTCCTTTAGACTATGAATGACAACACCCCAAGTTAACCATGTAAGCATAAATTAACCATCAGATTTTCCTTTTCTCATTGAATTGAATGAAACATGCATTACAACCAAATTATCCTTATCAAGTCCCTAACTATGATTGCATGATAGAAAACATATCAAAGGTCATTACGTTCTTTGAAAATCATAAGTGTTGACAAGGCAATTATAACTATGAATGCATGAAACTCTTGCCTAGGACTTACTTAACATGATTGTGACTAGCAACCTTTACTACTTGTGAATATAAGTTCATAACGATTAGGTGAAATTCCCTTATACTCTAGCTTCAAGTTAATGCATGCAAATTAAGTGTCGACTCCCAATTAACACACACAAACAAGTTTTAATAACTCAGTTAAGCAAATCACATTCAAGTCTTAAGAAACAATAATTGGATGTAATCAATTCATATATAGCATATAATCATGGCTTCAAATTCACCCCCAACTAATAAGAAATTTAGCCTCTCATGTTTGCAATTACACAAAATAACTTGAATTAAACATTGAGATAAAAGAAAGACAACACCTAGAACAATGGGCAGCCACGGCACTAAGTCCTTCCTTCCTCCTTGCAATTGCGGCACACTGAGGTTAGATGGGTGTATGAATGTGTATCTGAGAGATGTATGTTGAATGAGAGGTGAGTGGTGAATGAAAAGGGTGCGGCACTTAGGTATTTATAGGGCTGAAAACTAAAAGCCACAGCAAGGGTGGATTTAGGAATTATAATGTGCAAAGGTTTTGGATTTAGAATAGGCAGAGAACTTGGACTCCAACTCCTTCAGAAATTAGGCCAACTTAATCATAAACCAAGGAGGAAAAGGACATGTTTTCCTAGCAGAAAAAGGCATCTAGAAGAGGGGACATGCGGCTGGGATTTAGGAGAAGGAAAAGGCCTTCTAGAAGAGGTCATTTAGGCGCTACCTTTGTAGGAAATCTGAGGAGATGTGCAGCATGAATGTAGGAGAGGTTTAAGGGTTGTTTTGCACATTTTTAGGCTTCTAGAATCCCTAATTTCAAGTGATAAAATCTGATAAGAAACCCCCCCTTTTTGGCTGAAAATAAGGTGGATAAGATAAGGTAAGGTTATGGATAATGCTTCTAGATAATGTTCCTTATTTCTTGCTCTTCTCTTATCTTCTAGAACTTGAACTTGTTTCTTCCTTCTTCCTAGCTGATAAGGCAAGATAAGATAAGGTTATGGATAATGCTTCTAGATAATGTTCCTTATTTCTTGCTCTTCTCTTATCTTCTAGAACTTGAACTTGTTTCTTCCTTCTTCCTAGCTGATTCCTTGTCTTTAAATCTCCAAATTCGTCCATCCTTCTTGCTTGGCTCATAAGCTATCCATCCTTGACCCAAAATAGCTCCAAATCACTCCAAATTGGTTCTTTTTGCACACTTTGTTATTAAGCCCTGAAATTGCACGAAAATGACTTTAAACACTATAATTAACATAATTAAGCTAAGTAAACGCAAGAAAACAAGCTAACTAAGTCGCATAAATATGCTCCTATCAGGGACCCCCAAACCATACAGACTCAACCAAAGGGAAAATGAGGAGAATGTGCTCAACTGACTCCTTGTGCTCGTGGCAAATTGGGCAAGAGGGAGAGGACGTGCAACGACAACGAAAGAGATTTTGGGAAGTTACAATAGCTCATCGAGCCCCTCGCCATAGAAAATTCCTTACCTTAGGAGGCGCCACAACTCCCCAAATCAACTTCCAGACTCCCGGATCCGTCCTAACGTTGACAGCACACTACGGATGTTGTCCTCAGACCCAACGATATCCTAATGTAACGAAATATAATCCATTCATTTCTACCCGCCAAATAAGGCAGTCCGGTCTCGCAAAATCACCAAAGTGGGAACCAACAATCGCCGAACAATCCACCGTAGAAATAATTGAAGATTAGAGTCGAGTCCCAGGACCCGACATCCCAATTAATGATAGAGTCCATAGTCTGATCCAAGTTCATGGAGCCTTCGTCGATAAGAATAGGATGACCTACCGGTAAATTCGGGACCCAAACATCCCTCCACAGGCGTACCGTCTTTCCATCAAGGACCTGCCAATGAGCACCCCTGAGAATAAGGTCCCTTCCATCCAAAAGGCTTGACCAAATCCAAGAGGAACGACCTCTGCGCTTTGCCTCGAGGAACGAGGAGTGGGGAAAGTATCGATCCTTGAAGACCCGAGCCCATAAAGAATCAGGCTCCTAGATGAACCATCAGCACTGCTTGGCCAAAAGGGTGAGATTGAAGTCTCCAAAGTTCCGAAATCCCATACCGCCATCACACTTTGGCATGCCCATATCCATCCAGCTGACCCACTGAATTCCACGAGCCTTACCTGAGTTAGCCCACCAGAACTTCACAATAGCCTCATCAATATCGTTGCAAAGCCGAGTAGGGAAGCGAAATACATTCATTGGGTAAGTGGACACGGCTTGAACAACAGCCTTAATCAGTACTTCCCTCCCTGCATGCGATAAAAATTTGTTGTTCCAGCCCTGGATCTTGGATAACACTATATCCTTAATGTATGACAGAGTAGCCGACTTGGTCTTGCCCCACACCGCCGAAATACCAAGGTAAGTCCCAGGTCATCCACCCTTGACATATTCAAGATTGTACACAATTCCTCCTAGACTTCTCTGGGTGTATTCGCATTAAAATACACCTCCGACTTCTTCATATTAACCTCCTGCCCCGAAGCAAGACAATAAGCTTTCAGGAGGCGGTCTGTGTTCTCATAATTTTCCTTTATGGTTGATAAGAAGATCAAAGTATCATTCGCAAAGAGGAGGTGGGATAGTGTAGGTCCGTGGGCAATAATTCAAATTCCCTTAAGAAAACCCGTCTCAATAGCCTGCTGGAAGAGCTTCGATAACACTTCACTAATTATGAGAAATAGGGAGATAGTGGGTCTCTATTGGGAAATAATCTTTTTGTTAATCTGAAAATAATATTACATCATGTATATATACAAGTATTACCACCACTACATTCTAACTAACCAAAACTAACTGTCCAATATCTAAGTAACATCTTTTACATCTGCATTTACATTTGTGCCCTCAATATCCCCCCCCCCCCCCTTTAAACTAATCTAAGGTTGGCAAAGAGCAAGTTTGGCTCTGAGAAATAAAAATCGAGACATGGACAGAGCTTTAGTACAAATGTCAGCCACTTGATCCTGTGAACAAACAAAATGCAAAGAGAATTCATGTGCCAAAACTTTTTCCCGAATGTAGTGGTAGTCAATTTCAACATGCTTAGTGTGAGCATGGAAAATAGGATTCTTAGCTAGAGAAATAGCTGAGATATTATCACACCACAACTTTGGTTTGCAAGGTAATTAAAACCCAATGTCAACATGAAGTTGGCAAATCCATGTTAATTTTGCAGCAGTGTTAGCCAACGACCTATATTCAGCCTCTGTGGAGGATCTTGTCACTGTAGATTGCTTCTTAGCACTCCAACTGATAATGGAGTTGCCCATAAACACACAAAAACCACCAGTTGACTTTCAATCAAGAGCACAACCTGCCCAATCAGCATCAGAATAGGCATTGATACTTGGTGGTGAAGAACTTTTAGAAAACCAGAGACCACACGCAATGGAGCCTTTAAGATACCTCAGGAATCTCTTGACTGCTTGAAGATGAAAGACTCTAGGGCAGTGCATAAACTGGCAAACAAGGTTCACTGCAAAGGAAGGATCTGGCCAAGTCTATATGAGATATTGGAGTGCACCAACAAGTGATCGATATTTAGTTGGGTTATGCAAGAAAGGAGAAGAATGATCAAGCTTGGATGTACTAAAGGGAGTAACACATAGTTTGGCACCATCCATTTTGGCTTTATGCAACAGATCCAGAATATATTTTGTTTGAGAAATGAAAATGCCCTTGGAAGATCTCTTAACCTTAATGCCAAGGAAGTAGTGTAAGGGACCAAGATCCTTGATTGGAAATAGAGCACTCAACTGTCCAATAAAATGCTTGCAAGCTTGAGAAGAAGGGCCAGTGACAAGTATGTCATTAACATAGACAAGAATGAACACCAAGTGAGGATCATGCTTTACAAATAAGGAATGATCTGATTGTGATCCAACAAATCCCAAGGAAAGTAATGCACCATTTAGCTTTTCATACCAAGCTCTAGGAGCTTGTTTGAGACCATACAAGGATTTGTGTAATCTGCAAACAGAATTAGGTTGTGTAGAGTCCTCAAATCCTGAAGGTTGTTGCATGAAAACATTTTCTTGAAGAGTACCATGCAGAAACGCATTGCTTACATCAAGTTGGTTGAGAAACCAATCATATTGAGCAGCCAAGGTGAGTGAAAGTCGAATGGTGACAGGTTTTGCAACTGGACTGAAGGTCTCAATATAGTCTAACCCTTCTTGTTGATGGAATCCCTTGGCAACAAGCGGTGCCTTGTACCTGTCTATAGAACCATCAGGCTTACACTTGATTCTAAACACCCACTTGTAGCCTACTAGGTCCTGAGAAGGAGAACAGGGAACCAAGGACCATGTACTAGTGTTGAGAAGAGCATTGAACTCTTCTTGCATTGTTTTCCTCCAGTGAGGGTATTTGGAAGCCTGAAGATAAGTGGAATGAACAAAATCTACACTGAGATGAGATGGGATGTGATGTTTGGTGGCATTTAAGGCTTTAAATTTGAAGATTCCATATTTGGATCGGGTTTGCATTGGGTGAAAGTTGGTAGTAGGTGGTGGCAGTGATGGAGAACAAGGAGAAGTTGAAGAATTATTTAGTGAATGAGAGATAGAAGATGATATGTGAGAATGAGATGTGGTGTTTGATGGTGGCTGAGAGGTTTAAAATGAAGTGAATATGAGATTGATTGGAATAGTATGTGATGATGAGGAAGATAGAAATTGAGAAGAAGATGAAGGTGATGAGAAGGGGTTATGAAAAGGGAAATTGCACTCATCAAATATAACATGCCAGGAAATATAGATTCTATGTGAAAAAGGGATCCAGACACTTATACCCTTTGTGATGTAAATTGTACCCCAAGAAAACACAGTGTTTGCTTTTTGGTTCTAACTTGGAGGTAGTGTAAGGCTTCAACCAAGGAAAGTAGCTACAACCAAAGACTATGAGAAAGGTATACTCTGGAGTTTTCTTGAATAATGATTCCCAAGGAGAAACTTTGGTGGCAGTAGGCATTCTGTTAATAAGGTAAATGGTTGTGGAGGAAGCATGAACCCAATACTGGTATGGAACCTTTGAAATTGTCAATAAAGTTCGAGGAAGCTTGAACCCAGTACTGGTGTGGAACCTTTGAAATTGTCAATAAAGTTCGAGCAGTTTCAACAAGGTTTCTATGCTTACGCTCAGCACACCCATTTTGCTCTAGAGTGTGAGGGCAACTGAGTTGATGTGTAATACCATGATCAAGTAAGAACTGAGAAAACTTGGAGCTCAAGAATTCACCACCAGAGTCTGAACGAATAGAAATAATTTTGGCTTCCAACTGATTTTCAATAATAGCTTTGAATTGAACAAAAATAGATAATACATCAGACTTAGACTTCAGAGGATAAAACCAGGAGTACTTGGTATAGTCATCGACAAATATCACATAGTATCGAAACCCAAGTACAGAAGCAACAAGAGCTGGTCCCCATACATCTGTATGAAGAAGCTCTAATGGCTTTCTTGTAGTACAAGATACAGAGACAAAAGGAAGCTTAGAGCTTTTGCTTACAACACAATCTGAACATAAACTGTTATTCATATTACTAGACACTGAAACACAGGAAGTGGAGACCAATTTATTTAAGATTTTGACAGAGGGATGGCCAAGTCTTTTGTGCCAAAGATCCATGGAGCTTTGGTAGTAGCAGCAAACAATGTTTGATTACTAGCAACAGTAGATGATGCATGAAAAGGATAGAATCCATCATGAATTGGTCCATTAAAAAGCATCTTCCCTGAAGAAATATCCTTCACATTAAAGTGAAAAGGATAAAGATGCATGGAACACCAGTTGTCAAGAAGAAATTGATTTGCAGACAACAAATTTTGCTTTAAATCAGGCACATGAAGAACATTTTTTAACTGAAAGCAATGATTACTAGTATTTAAGGTAGAAGAGCCAGAGTGATAAATGGGCAAACCTTTGCCATCACCAATGTAGACCTGTTCAGGACCATGATAAGCCTCAGGATTTTGAAGGTTGATGTAGTTATTGGTCATATGTGAACTAGCGCCAGAATCAAGAAGCCAAATAGGAGTAGAGGAAGTAGATCCAATGTTGGCAACCATGGAAAAATGAGAGGAGGCGCCAGTGTAGCTTGGATTTATCCTTTGTGGACAGTCAATAGCTTCATGATCATAGTGACGACAAATTTGACAAGGAGTCCGTTTTCCAGAGAAATTTTAGAAGGAACGACCACCACGAGGAGAACGTTGATTGTTCTGCCGATAATTGTTGCGTTGTGAGTTGCCTCTGAAATTACCCCTGCCTTGAAAAGTTCTAGGGCTTGAAGAATTGCCACGATGTTCAGAGTAATTGTGAGAACGGCCTTGAGAAAAATTATATGAGGAAGTATTCTGAGCATTGTAAACCTGAGGAGGCATAGGTGGCATGGGAAGAAGACCGGTAGAAGAATTATAAGCCTAAAAAGGAGCAGTATGAGGCGTTTTCTTGCGATTGTTTAAATGAATTTCTTTGCTCATAAAGAGGCCATGTAATTCATCAATCGTAGTTGATTCAATATGAAATTGAATAGCATCGACAAAGGAGTCATACTCTGATGGCAATCCATGAAGTGTGACAAAAATAAGCTTGGAATCATCCACCGGAGCTCTACCACTCGCAAGAGCGTCTGCGATTTCCTCAATTTGTTGGAAAAATTGAGCTGTTGTGGATTCACCTTTGGAAATGTTTCGCATACGAGATCTGAGATCATGAGTGTGAGATTGAGATGCAGTAGCCAAATCTTGATTCTAGTTTTGCCCAAAGTTCTCGAGAAAAGGTAACTCCAACAGTGTAAGGAATTAGGGTTTCAAACAATGTGGAATTGATCCAGATGAGTATATTTTGGTCATTCTCATACCAAGAAACATACTCTGGATTGATGAAAGAGGTACGATTGACGGAATCATCCAGTAGCAGTTGAGGCGGTGGAGGTGTTGATCCATCAATTATGCCGGTGTGATTGTAGGGGCGAAAAATTGGAGTGAACAGAGCACTCCAGGTGAGATAATTGGTGGTGGTGAGCTTAATAGGCACCATTGATCCAATGTTCTGAATCGTGATGGAGGAGGTCGCCGGAGAGTTGAGTGTAACAGAGGAAGTCATTGGAGAAGGTTGATGAACAAGAGCGGTAGAATCGGATGAGGAAGTAGGAGCCGCCACTGATGCGCAAGGCTAGGGTTTTGGAGATCGCAATCGCAATCGGGAAGAAGAAGAAAGGTCTCAGGCGGTGAAGCGTGTTTGGATCAAGTCATGAGACAAAAGGCAGTTGATACCATATTGGGAAATAATCTTTTCATTAATCTGAAAATAATATTACATCATGTATATATACAAGTATTACCACCAATAAGAATAGTACCACTACATTCTAACCAACCAAAACTAACTGTCCAATATCTAAGTAAGATCTTTTACATCTGAATTTACATTTGTACCCTCAATAGTCACCCTGGCGGAGACCACGAGTTTGGATTTCCTACCTTTATAAGGTTTAAGATTCTTTCCAGTTTAATTAGGATTAGATTTACTTTTCTGTTAACTTTCCTGCATTCATTAGGTTCAGGGCTTTACAAACATCCCTTGTTATTCACAAAAAAAATAAAAATAAATAAAGAGTTTATGAATAGAAAAAGTTGCGTTTTTCAGAGATTGAAATTCTAATCTCACCCCTTGAGCGATTCTAGTTATCTTTTATTCTTGTTTTAGTTTAAGTTTTATGTGTTTTTACTTCCTCTATACTATTTAATTTCCGATGCCCAACTTTGCCCGACTGCTTTGTATCTTTTGCTGACTAATAAAGCAGTCAAATAAAAAATTAATACATTGTCGTTTAACCCAAGGTCCCAATCTTCTACTTAGATGCCCTGAACAGGAGTAGCGATAACTTCTCCAAGGTCAATGTCAAATGTAGACCCCTGAGAGAGCTTTGCCCATGCACGAAAGTCAAAAAGTAGCAATGGATCTTGAATCAATTGTTGAGAAAGAATATCATATTAACGAGAGAATGAACTTTGTATAGGCTTATAAGAGGTTGGGTTACTCTCCACACTGCCAATTGATTTTATGATGAAACCTTAATTTCTTCAGCAATCTCGATTCAACCACGGGGCAACACAAATCGAAATGCCTCTTGGCAAATTGGAGCCACTTTGAGTCGTTTCCTTAGCCGAATTGCTTCGTTGCCAAATTGAAGATCTCGTGCTTCATAGTTTCCAACTTAGTAGCGGCCGGGAACGTAACACCCCGTAATATAAACCCCATTAATACGATGTCCAACGATCGCAATCACATTATCAAGTTAGTACTAGTATGTCATTTACCAGACGAATGGAGGGCGATGTGTTCGAGAAGCACGTCCGGGGTTCGGTCAGAGCTTTTTTATTCCTTCCAGGCAGTAAAAATGTTAGAAACCACCTAAAACAAGATAAAAGTACAATCCTGATTAACTGTGTGAAAGAGAAATATTTCATCCAATAAAATATGGACTCCATCAATTTAACTAAAGTGAAGTTTGGGAACGCCAAGATACAAATGGATCCATAAACACAATAAACAAGGCTCCAGTTTGGAAAGTTTCTACTAATAAACATAGAAACTAAGTCTCAGGCCCTCAACATAATAAAGCAGACTTAATAAAAAAACCAAACTCCTTTACGATGCGATTACAATGACCCTTCCCTACATCTAACATGTTGACCGACTGACCCCAAAGAGAATCTGAACACCACCCATGGTTCGATTTTGGCACGCTCCTACTGCCTGGTGTTTCTTCCCTGTTGTGCTGCAAGTTTCTCAGCCACTTGTTCTTCTGACAAAGGCAAGTAATAGATTCGGGGAGTTGACTTGGTTTTCCGAAAGAGATCATCCAAGGTGACAATTGGAAGATCAAGCTTCTCCGGTAGAGGTGGTGGAGGAGGCAGAGGAAGCCGCTCTCTTGCTGGGGGAGCTGTAGGCAAGGGTGGTGGAGGAGGGAGAGAAGGAGGTGGTGGAAGCTGCTGCTGCTGCTGCTGCCTAGGTTGACGGGGAGAAGGCTGCGGCTGCGAGGTGGTCGGGGCAACAGGAACAGGACCACCGCCGACAGGTGCAGCAGGAGTCTGAGAAGGCTGAAGCCGTGTTTGCACTTCCTGAGGATCAACAAACTCAGCCACTAAGAGGCGCCCACCATTGGGAGGCCACTGTAGGTTATACACAGCATTTCGTGTCTCCAAGGCTTCTTCCACTGATGAATACTGCATCAGCACAGTAATATCCACGGTAAGGGATAAGTTTCATTTAATTTAAAGATTAAGCAGAAACAGACAGTAAAAGCATAGTTCCAAACGAGCAAATCCAGTGGGTGCTTACAGTAACATAGCAATGAGTTTTGATGTGGTCCATCCAGAAATCAGTAACAGACCCGGTTTTTCCTAGAAGTTCTTGCACAGCTTTCAGGGTGAAAGGTCGCAGAAAATGATCAATTCTAAGGGAATTAGTTGGAGCCTTCTGTGATGGTGGAACTACAACAAATAAATGATATACAAAGTCAAAACATGTGTTGATACACATTTCCATATTAACAAAAGACCAATGACTCACCAACACGCTCTTTGGGAGCTTCCTCACTCATAGTAGAGTTTGATCTCGAAAAGTTACGCTTTAAACTGGTGGACTGGAAAGTTTCCTTGGGTGTGACCGTCAGCTTTTGAATAGGACTTTGCAGCTCTGGAACTTTAAGGCTTTCAGAGTTCCACCTGCGCCTTTTTATAGGCTCATTGCTTCCAACCGCTGCTTGATCTGCAAGGGAATTTATCCAATGAAAAGGCCACAACATTACTTGATTATTTAAAGGGAGTGGGAAAAAAAAAAAAAAAAAAAAAAACTGAAATGCAGAACCCAGCAATATCATTTGGAACTACTACAAGATTTATGCCAATGAGGATACAGCGAGCAAAGGCAAGAATATGCACAAAACAGAGCAAAAATAAAAACTCTGTGGCTGTAAATAGATAGTGGCTATAGTCCTCTTACTGAATAATTAAAATACCGACCATCAAACCTTGATTTCTAAAGGAAAATCAATGTAAATTTAGAAACTGATTACAGTCGTTAAGATTAGTTGCTATACACAAACTGGTACATTCCTCTTATATACTAATGAATGCCTCTTACTTATTCCCCAACACACTTTCGAAACAGTAATTCAAGTTAGCATTGATGTACACCCTCGTCTTTCTAGGTGATATATTCCAACATCCTACATTTTTTTTCTTTTTAAAAATAAGTAATCCAATACCCTAGTTATTAAATTCAGAAATAGCTAGACAAATTCATTAAACGTCATCACTGGGTTTCATCAATCCCTCCTCTTGAAGTTTAATTTGTTCTCTGAAATAAGTGATACAATTCATCAGTTAATTATGCACATGCAATTATTGCAAGCATGCAACGTAATATCATACATACTCCGTCAGATATATGTCAAGGCACCGATCAGTAGAATAAAAAAAAAAGAAAAGGAAATAATCAGAAGCTGATGGCAATTACATATGTTGCACAAGTGAAATGCAGAAACTTCATGCAATCCAACTCAAGCAGGAGTTCTCATAGTAACTTAGTGATGTGACAGTTGGGAGGAAAAATATAAATAATCAAGAAACTCCAGCTAGAATGCTCACCATTAAGCTTTCTTTTCTCAGCAGGTGGGGCAGTATGATTCTTGATCTCAACATTTTCATCCATTTTGTCTGGGGAAATATCATCTCCCACAATATCAACATGACTTTCCTCCTTCACAATGGGTACATCATTTTTCTCACACATCTCTCCCACATCGTCAGAATTATACTTTGAATCAATTTGTTTACTGTCCAGCACATCTTCTTCCATAGAGTCATCTCCAGAACTTCTCTCTAAATTTAATTTTTCTGAGTACCCCACATCAGCACTATCATTTTTCTTGCTTATGTCTGCATTTGTATCATTGTTGTCAACTTTCTCTCCAACAGAAGCTTTGTCCTGGTGTGGCTCTTCAACATCCAATGGATGTGAATCACCACTGACTGGGACAACAGTGCTGGATGATGGGTCCACCATCTCCGGGTTAACATCTAATTCTAATTTGACATGATCAGCAATTATATTATCCTTTAGTTCAATCTTTTCATTAATTGACACAGAATCAGTAGAAATAGAATCATATTTTACTTCATACCCTAAATGGCTGACCTCAGATACCTGGTAGTTTGGAGCAGAAGAGTTGACCATGACATCCTTGTCTGTAGGCTCTAAACTCTCTTTCTCCAGTTGGGGCTTTGAGTCCTCATCCTCCAGCTGGGCCTTAGGATCAACATTCTCCAGCTGGGGATTTGGATTCTCATTCTCCAGCTGGGGCTCTGGATCCTCATTCTCCAGGTCGGGCCTTGGATCCTCATTCTTACGATAGGGCTCTGGATCCTCATGCTCCACCTGAGGCTTTGGATCCTCATTCTCTACTATGGGCTTTGGATCCTCATTCTCCACTACGGGCTTTGGATCCTCATTCTCTACTAGGGACTTTGGAACCTCATCGTCAAATAGGGGCTGTGAATATCCAATTCCCTTATTAGCTTCAGTGTTCTGTGAATTATCACCAACAAATGCTGCCTCAGATACCTGAGTCTCAGTGACCCTAACACTGGTTTCCAAAATAGTTGATTGAACAATCAGCTCCTCTTCAGCTATGGCACCAGCATCTTTATCAACCAGAACATAACCTTCTTGAATACCCCCTTGATCCATGTCTGTAGCACTGGCATTAACATCAACCTGAACCGGCAAATCAACTTTTCCGGTCCTTTTACGCCCACCAGAACCAGTGCTTCTAGGTGTTTTAGCAAGAACTGCAATTGGCTCTACAACTTTATCACCATAAAGTCCGTTATCCTGGGTCGAAGCATTTTCCCTTTCAATTCGTATTGCTTCATCCAACCGTTTTACCAAATCATCCTTCAAACCCTTGGTTGTCAAACTTCGCTTCTTAAGCTCCTCTTTTAATTCTGTTACCTTCAAAAGGTTGATTGGTCGGTCGCCAAGAATCGGATATTGATATGACATCTTCCTACTAAAAACACACTTCAACCCTGATTTAAGAAAAATACATTTAAAAATGAATAATGCTACCAAAATCAGCAACAAAAGTGAAGCACACAACAACAAATAAAAAAGGACCAGGGTAATACATAAACAATGCAGCTACCAAATGCCAATATGGAAGTAATCCCTGTTTTATAAACTCAACAGGACCAGAAAACACGTCCTGTAAATCTCAGAAAACTCTGCCTACCATATGTTGTTTCCTGTTTAATAACTATGCATATTCTCCATAAAAAAACATTTGATAATTTTATCAAAAAGAATGACAAAAGATAATATAAGTGACTTATTCCAATCAAATGATACAAAGTAAATGAAACTGACTTTGACCTGTATAGTAAAAATGATAGTAAACTACCTCAGTCGAATAAACTTCGTGTTGGGCAAAAACATAAAAATAACAATAGTCCCAGAATATGCAAAAAGGCTTCCATACAAATATACACAAAGAACGAAAGATAACGTAGTAAAACTTAATAATGCAATTTTGGCAATCATACAATACGAAACCCTGAACTGAAAGTTTCGTGCAAACCCTCAAATCGAACGAAACAAAAGGTCGTACCTTTGCTGTTGAAGATAACACAATTATTATCTAATAAAATAGAGAAACCATAAAAGCAAGAAAGCAAAACCCTAGTAGCCTAAACGCATTGCAGGGGAACGAAAAGGTAAAGTAAGTGAGGAGACTTACAGGACTGAATGCTTGACCGGCTGCTGCCACGAAAGGATCAAAAGGCCCACAAAAAAAGGGGAGTGGACAATTGAAAACCCTAATTTGACAACACAAAAACCACCATTAGAGAAAGCATCAGCATCTATGAAGAAGCAAACCCAGAAAACAGATGACAAATCTAAATCTGAATAGAGCTTCCCCCAATAGGAAGAAAGAGACCCAGCGCTGGGGTCGGTGTCGTTGTTTCCTGAAAACAACCAAAACAAAAAAACCGAAAAAGAAAGAGAGAGAGAGAGAGAGAGAGAGAGAGAGAGAGAGAGAGAGAGAGTATGTAAAAACAAGCAAAATTCTTTCTTCCTTAATTTCTCTTTTGATTTGGGGAATTTGAGCGTTTTTCTCAGAATTGGGATTTCTAGGGTTCCTATCTATCTATTTTGCTGGTCTAGTTTTCTTCCTTCTTTCTTTCTGTTTGAGACGACGAGACGGAAGTGGGTTTCTTCTAAAAATACGATATGTTTTGTTATTGGTTTCCCGGAAATACCCTTCCCACGAGTCGAAGCTCGGGGATCTGATTGGATAGGTTATGAGGCTCAGGCCCATTAGGCCCGTCAAAGAGGAAAACGATCCTCGCCTGATCTTTTTTCCGAGGGATTCCGTGATCGTGACCGTTCATTGTACATAGTGCGATCAGTTTTCATTAGGTACTATTAATATTTAATTTTAAAATTTAAATTTTGAAATTATTTCTGATCGCACGATGTACGATTAACGGTCACGATCACATGATCCCTAAAAAAAATGATCTGGCAAGGATCCTTTTCCGTCAAGAGAAGATGGAGAGACATTTTGGTGGGACTTACTTTTAACCAAAAAGATGTCATCAACGCATGAAGTTATCAATTTAGTGCGGACGATTAAACTTATTGACACACTTATGAATACAAATAAGTTATACTCAACATGTAATGGTATTATATAACAGAGTCATCATCCTTACTCAATATAGATAATATCGTTTGTTAAAGAAAAAAAATGCAATCATAGAGCGCACAACTATTAGCAACCCTTTTTGTTTTGTTTGTTTAAATATAATTATTGTTACAGTTATCTTTGTCTTGAATGACTACTGGGTATCTTTGTCTTGAGTGGTGAAGGTAGAGATGATCACTTGGATCATCATTCTTGTTTGTTTGAGGCTTGGATGCCTCGAATATATCTGAGGACTGCTCGTCGCTGATTGCCATGGATTATGGAGGTGAAAGGTGTGACGTCTAGGGTTTCGTTTTGGTTCCCAGGAAGGAAAAGCCCTAAAGCTCACGGCACTGACTGTGTGTTTAATTCCATCAGACTGAAGGCTTGGTTTTGTACAATACTAGCACTATGTGTGTGTTTAAATATATATGGCCTCGTTTGGCAGCTCGGACTGTACTGACTATTTTTGTCGGATAGGATAAATAGTCACCGGATAGTACTGACTAAATTAGTTGGACGTTTGATATAGTATCGGACTAATGACCGTATTATTTATATTGTATTTGGTATTATACCGGATATGAGGAATTCAAAGTATTAATACTTTTAAGATAAAAATTGATGATTAATGAAAAAAATAATTTACACATTCACGACCACCAAATGGGTCAAATTAAAAAAAAAGAACAAAATGTTTAATTTAACTTCCAATTATGTCTTCTAATTGTGTCTTTTAATTTAACTTCCAATTTAACACTGTCAAACTCCAATGTTTAATAAGATTAAGTTAAAAGTTAAAAAATTAAAACCTACAGCCACTCAATTTCTTCTTCTTTTTGTTGAAGATTAATTCATTATATTTTTTTTTATTAAAATTCATTCTAATAATTCTGAAACTTCATCTTCTTCGCCTGCAACCTCCATTCTTCAAAAATTTTATCATCAATTGAAACTGGCCACTGGCTCCATGACTTTTACAGTCTGATTTGAACCGCCTTCCTCACCATAATCCCATCAATAGTGCGCTCTCAAAATCCCCCAACAGTGCCATCGTCAGAGCCTCCATAACCAAATAAACGACGAGATCCCTGGCCCCGCCGCACCCCCCAAACTCCCTCCCTCTCTCTCCCTTCTTCTTCCCCGACTCATTTCCGACTTTGAAGCTCTGCAATTAACACCCACGGACTCAGAGCCTTCGACACACGACGGCCAAGCCTCAAGGCTCTTGTAGCAGAGGAAGACATGGCGGCCATAGACGTTGATGGTGCCGGCAAGAACGACGACAGGGAGAACGACGACGGCGAGAGGAGGTGTCGTGGAGAACGAAGTGCGAGAGAGAGGGGAAGAGAACTGGACTAATAATCCTCTCCTTTTGGAAGGGTTTATTATGCAGGTGTATACCCTACTAAATAGGCAGACTGACTAAATTAGTCTAGCGACTATTTAATACGGAAGGACACCAAACAACCGGGTCCGTATTATTAGTCATATCCGATCTTTTATACGACCCACCAAACGAGGCCTATGTGTGTGTTTATCTATGCTGGATAACAACTACATACAATGTGTGTGTTTAAATATGGCAATTTAAAAAAAGAAATTGGAATTAAAATAGAGCTTTAATTGAATAAAAATTAAAATAAAAAGGGGGAAAGTAGGAAATGGGAAAAAGAAAGTGGATGAGTAAAATTATGGTTATATGTGGGTGAGAAAAGAAAAAAACAACAAAAATAAAAAGAGGATTTTTAAAAGATTTTGAAATCATGGTGTAGTCAAATTAGAACTTAAGAGGATTGTAAAGAATACATCCAAATCTAGAGGTAGTCAATTAGAAGTTTAAAGACTACATCCAAATCTAGGTTTAAAGAGCATGCCAAAGATTTGCTAGGATTTTAATGAGTGAGAGATTTTGATGGATTTGAAAGTGAGTGAGATAAATACAAAATGAAGAATCAAACCCTGCCTCCTTTGACTTATTTTTGCCCCATAAGCTCAATCAGAAGAGAATATTCCAACCTCTTAGGGGGTGTAGTCAAATTCGGATTTAAGAGGATTTTAAAAGATTTTAAAATCCTAGTATAGTCAATTAAAAGATTTTAAAGGATTTTAAAATCCATCCAAATCTAAGTGTATTAAAAAAATTAAGATGTTGTAGATTTTGTGAGATTTAATAGCAAGAAGTATATATATCCAAGACTAAAAAGAATCCAACCTCACCCCATTTCAAATCCTTTTCCATCTAAGCAGTCCTCAAATCGGCATTCTGCAATCCGCATAAACCCAGATTATGCAAGTTGTCTGCAACCCCCCAATTCGCATAAACCCAGATTATGCAATATGATCAATTGCATTTCAAACCCATTCAAATGCTATCCAATCCTTCTGAATCATCATTGCATAATTTGGAATTGTAATTTCATACCCAAAATTTTCATTCTACTATTTCTCCTTTCAATTTTAGATAACGGTTGTAGGTTCAATGATGTTTGAGGATATCAATTAGATTGGTGATGTCGTCTTTCCAGGCCGTGTGATGAGATGTTGAGGAAGGGGTACAAAGACGAAGATGTTTTTTAGTGGTATGGAGAAGGCGGTCATCGGCGATGTAGGTTAGAAGACGAAAGAGTTTTTATTGTAAAAAAATAATATGAAAATCCACCGTAATCTACCAAAATCTACAAACCAAATCCATTCAAATTCTTTAAAATCCATATGAATTTTGTAGGAGTCTTAAATCCTCCTAAATCCTGTCAAATCTATCACTTTTAAAATCCTTTAAAATCTTTTAAAATCATTTAAAATCTTTTAAAATCTTAGTCTTCATCTATACCTTCCTTATCTTCATAGTAGAACTTGTCAACCTTTTTGTCATTGCATTGTTCTTTGTTGCCTGTAAAGACCATTTCGATTTGTGTTCTTGTGTTGAATCGGTTTGTTAATTTTGAGATTCTTTGGGTAATTTGGAAAATTGAGAACAAATTATTCCTGAGTTTCTTGTTTTGATGATTTTAGTGTGATTGTTAGTTTTTGAATTTGTGTGTGTAATCTTAGTGTGTAGTCAAATTAAGATTTGATAAGATTTTAATATACTTTAAAAGTAGGGTGTAGACAGTTAGGATTTAAAAAGAGGATTTTAATAGATTTTGAAGTCATGGTGTATTCAAATAAGAATTTAAGAAAACATTGGAGGAAACTCTCAATATATTCCGTACTCTCAAGACACGATTCGGATTTTTACTAAGACATTGGAGGAAACTCTTCTCTTCATTCTATTAGACAAGTGGGATGCTTGAGTTTATATAGAACTCAAACCACCCTTTTGGAAACATTATGATCGTTGCCTAAAGTTCCAACGAACAGACGCAACTCATGAATTTGAATTCAACTATGACACATGACTTTTATTTTTCATTCATATAAAAATTAAATATTGTAATATTAATTATAATATATAATTTCTAACAATCCCCCACATGAATGAAAAATTAGGAAGAATTTGAGAGTACAGGCGGACAAGGGATGCGTCGGGAGAGGTGTCTTTTGGACTTGAACCTACCCTAGTGAATACTTATCGGATTTACTTGGTGACGCAGTGAATATAGAATCTTGAACTGTTCACCGCAGTAGTAAACCGAGACAATAAGCAACACACATCACTAATCCTAATATATTCCGGTTCATACGATTGTGTTCATTTTGGTCCTGAACAAATCCCGGATTCATGAGAGCTTTAGAGAATTTAGCCATCTCATTCTCATAGAAGTGACCCATTTCTACTCTCACATAGGTGACCACTGATTAAGAATAGTCTACTCTATTCCTCTTATTTATAAGATATCACTGTCATTAAGTATAAATATACAACCTAAAACTTCTGCAGACAACACACTTCTTCCATCATAGGAATGAGGTATATAGTGTGTTAACTTCTTTGAATCATGCCCAACCAGTTTGCCTATTTAACTTAGACCATGGGATCTCCAATCAACTAAGTTAGGTTTCCGCCCGGCTGATTCATTAGTTATGTTGGATCCACTACTAGGTTGACTCATTCCCCTCGATGATCAACTTACTCTCTAGTCTAACCTTTAATAATTGGATCCACTACTAGGTTGACTATCTTTGATGGTGTGCACAATCCATCTTATGAAATTTTTTATTTCATATGAGAGTAGTTGTTTTCCAATGTTGTTCGGACTTACTAATAAGTAATTTGCTAACACTTGGGCATATTCCCCACATTTAAGGTATTTATCGAAAAGTCTATAACATTTCAATACCTTAAAATACCATCGCAAGAGATAATCTTTATCTCTTTCTAGGAGCAAATTACTTGTCATTCTTCATATTATCCAAAGATAACCATGTTACTCCTCCACAATTCACTCACATTACGGTTGCTTTTTAATGCTATCAATTACTCCTTCATCATACTTAAGAAGTAGGAAACAATGAAGATATTTTCTCTTTATCTATCTTCACTTCTAGGCTTTCAAGCCTCACAAGTCCTTAATTTACGGTAGTTGTCAAAGTAATACCTTCATCGATGTTAATTAGCTAATCCTTATAATTTGTCCAAAGACAAAACTTGACCAACATGCGTATGTATTTGAGAATCCAACATGCCTCTTGCGCATATTCGAAATACATACCGCAGATCACCATGAAACCACTCATAGATCAAATTCACTTTGATATATACAACTTGCCAACTGACCCACCATGGTTATAGATTACCAGTTTGGTGAATGGCGTCTCCAAGTAGTTCATAACTGATTCAGACGAGCGGTTACACATATGTCTATACCAATGGAAGAGAGACACAATTTCTGAAACCCGCTCATTCATTTGGACCTAATGATCCATACAAAGTTTGCTCTTTCACAACGTGTCTGCATTTAGAAAGCAAACTACGCATCACTTGTGAGATATACCAATTCAAATCAACATTTTTATTCTATTTTCTCATAAAGAAAACCTTCATGGGTGTGTCTGATTAGAATCAAACAAACCATTACATTCCTTTTATTAGAAAAATCCAATGGCATTTTGCATATTTCAAATGCCAAACTTCTCTATTTCGGCATATCTCCCTTTTGTAAAAGGAACTCTTTCATGAACTGGTATGAATCCATTACACCTGCAGTTCACGTGGCTTTAACCGACACATATTTTGAGTGTGTGCATAAATTGACCATACTACAACGTGGGGATATTGAGCACTAAAACCCAATCCTAGCCTCGTTGATTTCCAATAAGAAACCACTTTTCCAAAGCCACAATGGTTAAGAAACCATGATCCAGTATGTTGGGATAGGAATATAATTCCTCATCATCCAAATCAGTTGAAAGGTATTCATAAATGTCCAAGTCAATCTAAATATGAATCTAAATGCCGCAACTCTTAACCTCCGTTAGTAAAGCATTCATAGAAATAAATAATATGGCAGTAAATTGTCTAGTAAAGTAACCGCATGCACCGCTTCAAACATGCTTTTAGAAACAAGAACAATAACAGCAGTATTCGCAAAAGATACAATACCTTTTGGATTGGACAAGTCAATCGCAATTATAAGGTAATTGCCACTTTTAGTTACAGTTCCTAACAACCTCATGCCATTTCAAATATATATACAAATGGACAGCATAATCATTCATCAAGAATGTGCAGTATAAGGCAGCGGTGCTGCACTTTCAATGTCAGATTTATACACATTAAGTAATTAGACTTTTTTCCAAAATCTATCACTGCAATTCCTTTAAAAGTATAAAATTAAACAGTTTCAAAGAAAAGAAAATTGCGCACTGACATATACATGTAATAAGAAGTGACGTGAAATGGAACATTGCTATCCAATCTAATTCATAACGATGATATCCAATCCACTTTATTCTAATTAAACATATACCAAGTGATATGCAGAATTCAAGCATATAGATATTTGTAATTCTCATTACTAAACCAATTAATCAAACATTTAGAATTTTGTCTATTCATATTTCTTATTGTTCCATAGTGTGTAAATTTTCTATCTTTAGATTGTTGGAGCAATATTAGAAAATATGAAAATAATACAAGAATTCCAATAATAATAATCATAAAGAAATTCACATCATCAAATATATATGAGATTAATATAAACAACTAGAGATAAAGTTAGAAAAACTGACAAACTTGGAGATTGAGGCTTGCATAAATGCAATGTCCTAAAGATAGAATTTCGCCCCTACTCTTGTGCTTGTAGTTCGTTAGGCGTCCATCTCCCAGGATTCAACAATCTATAATTCGAAGTCAAAGCACTTCAATCTTCGGACTCTAGCAAACTTCATCTATTCCATACTCTCAAGACACGACTCGGATTTTTACTAAGACATTGGAGGAAACTCTTCTCTTCATTCTATTAGACAAGTGGGATGCTTGAGTTTATATAGAACTCAAACCACCCTTTTGGAAACATTATGGCCGTTGCCTAAAGTTCCAACGAACAGACGCAACTCATGAATTTGAATTCAACTATGACACATGACTTTTATTTTTCATTCATATAAAAATTAAATATTATAATATTAATTATAATATATAATTTCTAACATGTGGGTTTAAAGGAGGGAAGATTGAGATGACAAAGGAAGATAAAGGAACAAGAGTTGCCAAACTGTTGCTGGAAGAGAGATATCTAAACTACATATTAATGGAACTTCTTTTGTCAACAAAAAAAACTAATGAAATTACAAATATAACCTTTAATACATAACTGAAAAGAAAAAAAAATATTACAAAAGAAAAAATGTGAGCATTAAAGTAATTTCGCACAAATAAGTTTTTATTGTTTTTTTTCTAAACCTCACACCATGTCAATCTATCACTACGCTTTAAACTCACTCACTCTCTCCCTCCCTCCCTCCCTCCCTCCTTCCCTCCTTCCCTCCTTAACTGCCAACCCCTTTTTTCGGATGACTGCCAACCCCGTTATAAATAGATAACTCCTTCCCATAAAAAAAATTAAAAAACAATATTTGAGAAAAATAAAAGGGATACTTTGGATGCGGTCCCTAATCCTTAACATTCTTTGATTAAAACCTTAATAGTATTCAAAGTTTGATCAATGTCCCTTGACTTTGTACACCTCATTATATTACTATTAATATTTATATTTTTATAGTTTTGACATTAATTGTTTGATATTTTATGAGATTTATATAATCCTATAAATTTAAAATCCCTCATTATAATACTATTAGAAACGGTTATAATAAAAAAATTCAAACATTTTGATTGAATAAATGGATAAAAACTATGTAAAAATAAGAAATAATAAGTGGCAAAAGAATGTGTAAGATCCCACATCGCCCAGGGGTGTGGATCCTGTAAGCCTTATATGTATATTCCCATCACTACCTAGCACGAGGCCTTTTGGGAGCTCACTGGCTTCGGGTTCCGTAGGAACTCCGAAGTTAAGCGAGAATGGGCCAGAGCATTCCCAGGATGGGTGACCCATTAGGAAGTTATGCTCGCGTGAGTTCCCAAAAACAAAACCGTGAGGGAGTGGTCGGGACCCAAAGCGGACAATATCGTGCTATGGCGGAGTCGAGCCCGGGATGTGGTAGGGCCCGGGCCGGGATGTGACAATTTGGTATCAGAGCCAATCCCTGGGCGGAAGTGTGTCGACGAGGATGTCAGGCCCCTAAGGGGGTGGATTGTGAGATCCCACATCGCCCAGGGGTGTGGATCATGTAAGCCTTATATGTATATTCCCATCTCTACCTAGCACGAGGCTTTTTGGGAGCTCATTGGCTTCGAGTTCCATAGGAACTCCGAAGTTAAGCAAGAATGGACCAGAGCACGAGGCCTTTTGGGAGTTCACTGGCTTCGGGTTCCGTAGGAACTCCGAAGTTAAGCGAGAATGGGCCAGAGCATTCCTAGGATGGGTGACCCATTAGGAAGTTATGCTCGCGTGAGTTCCCAAAAACAAAACCGTGAGGGAGTGGTCGGGACCCAAAGCGGACAATATCGTGCTATGGCGGAGTCGAGCCCGGGATGTGGTAGGGCCCGGGCCGGGATGTGACAATTTGGTATCAGAGCCAATCCCTGGGCGGAAGTGTGTCGACGAGGACGTCAGGCCCTTAAGGGGGTGGATTGTAAGATCCCACATCGCCCAGGGGTGTGGATCATGTAAGCCTTATATGTATATTCTCATCTCTACCTAGCACGAGGCTTTTTGGGAGCTCATTGGCTTCGAGTTCCATAGGAACTCCGAAGTTAAGCAAGAATGGACCAGAGCATTCCTAGGATGGGTGACCCATTGGGAAGTTATGCTCGCGTGAGTTCCCAAAAACAAAACCGTGAGGGCGTGGTCGGGGCCCAAAGCGGACAATATCGTGCTACGGCATAGTCGAGCCCGGGATGTGGTAGGGCCCGGGCCGGGATGTGACAGAATGTATCCATAGTGTTAAAAAAATTGGTACATTTTACAAAAAAAATTGGTACATTTCACATATAACAAAGTGGTACATTAATAAAGAAGAATGGGTACATTATAAATAAATTAGGGTACAGATAAAAGATTAAAAATTATGAGTACAAATGAATTTTTAAAAATATAGGCGCTAAAAGAAATTAATACATGGGTACAAAATAAAACTAAAAAGAAAATACTACAAATTTTAAAAAAATGTTGCAAATTAAAAGTGGGTACAAACTAAGAATATAAATATATGATACAAAGTTTAGGCATAAAACATAAATATACCATATGTAATTTTTCTATCATTGATTAAATATACAATGTCACGTGACGGTATACACATGGGTACAAACACAAATAAAACTTTAAAAAATATGGGCACAAAAAGAAACTAATATATGTGTACAAATTAAAAATGAAAAGAAAATTGGTACAAATTAAAAATAGGTACAAACTAAAAATAAAAATATATGATAAAAAATTTAGCTATAAATATAAATATACTAATTGTAACATTTTTAACACTAAAGGAATATATTTAAAAATAAAAATATTTTATTATTCAAATATATAATGATGTTATTAATACCCAAGGACCTTGATAAAAAATTGAAAATGAATAGGATTTTAATCAATGGAGTAATAAAAAGAAGGATGTGAACCTAATTTTCCCAAAATAAAAATTATATTTCTCACACATTGCTAGCATAAATTGGTTGTTGCCGGTGGTGAAAAAGGATTTGAGAAAAATATAATGTTTTTATTATTAGTATTTGAAAAAAAAATTATCTGAAAAATGCTTTTTAAGTGATTTGAAGTCTATGAAAATCCATCAAGAGTGTGGAAGGCTTTTTGAATTTTTTGTAATAGGCAAAGTGTGAAGTTTCCTCCTTTCAAGGATGTGGGAAGCTCTCTCCCTTGGGTGTGGGAAGCTTTCTTCCTTCAAGGGTGTGGGAAGGGAGGAAGCTCTCTCCCTTGGGTGTGGGAAGCTCTTTATAGGACCTCATAAATTGATTTTGCTTTCACATTCTTGAGCAAGAGTGTGGAAGGCAATCTACATATTGTAGTTATCTCCTATGTATTGAAGTTTATGTTGACCTCCTTATGGTTAAAATTAATTAATGATTATTAAGCAATTAATTAGTTGATTAATAATTAATTAGTAATTAACAATTAATTAATTGATTAATAATTATTGAAAAAAATTACCAATTAGATAATTAATTTAGGAATTTTTTTTTTTTTTTGAATTTGAATTTTCTTAGCTTGTGTGGAAGTCCCAAGGCTTGACATGTGGGGCTTTCTCATGGGTTGAGTTTAAATTTCTTTACCCATGTTGGACTATATAAGAAGGATGAGTTTTCACTTCTTACATTGCTTTCATTTGCTTGAAGATAAAGTGCTCTCTAGTTGAGAAGGGTTTCGACGATACTTGACACCATTCTCCGGTTAGTAGCCCTTTCTTTAGATCAAATGCATCCATTCTTGTTGAATTGTTTGAGTTTTTATGCATTTGGCTAAGAACATGATGAACTAGTTGAATTTCCATAATGACTTAGGAGCATTTTAGACTTCAATGCTCCATGTAGTAATAGAGGTGTGTGTTTCTGTTTGTTGTAGGTCCCAAGGTCTGAAGGTTCTAGTGATGAGGGCTTCTCTAACTTTGGCTCTAGGTTCGAGCCGTCAAGGTCTTCCTTAGAGTCTTATGAAGAGGAAGTTGGGTGACTTTCATGATCATCAAGCGTGCCTTCCATCTGATGAAGAGGCAGGTGAGGAGCATAGGTATAGGGATAAAGCCTTAGATATTGGTGCATCTATTTCCCACGTGTCGGTAGTTGAGGAGGGTGTCCTCAATGCTATACCCATATTTCGCTCTAAGCTTACGGCATACCATTTAGATAAGAACTTGCTAGATAGTAGACGTCAGCTTGAGGCCTTAAGGGAGTCTTGTTGTATACTCAACAGTGTAGGGATGCGTTTGGTGAACGACAAAGAATTGCCTATTGATCCGTGTAAGGGTCATGTCATGTTCTATACCCAAATATTAGAGAAGTGGAGGGTAAAGTTGCCATTGCATCCGTTGTTGCAAAAGATGATTGCCCTCATGGGGTACGCGCCAGGGCAACTCAATCTTGGTCTATGTGAGACTTTGATTGGGACTTCCATCATCTAGATGGAGTGTGGTCTAGGTGAACCTTCCTTCCCTCAATGGCGGTATTGTTATAAGACGTATTCGGCCAAGTCGTCCACGGGCTATGTTGAGTGTGTGTGTCGGAGTGAGAAAAAACGTATTGTCTTTGGTAAAAGATAACCATATTCTACTTGAAAAAACCATTGGTGTTTCCTTTACAAGGGTTAGGAGCATGATTGAAGTACCATGCCTAAGCGACACATTTCTACCCACTCAGACCGTAGGTTGTAAAGCATCCATTGTTTGCATACTTTGTTATGTGTTGTGATCTTGACTTGCTTCTAACACTTTGCCTTATGTAATGTCGAAGAAGGCTATCAAATTGTCTGCACAAGAGGTTGCTGATGTAGAGAAAGTGTTGAGGGTACCAAAAGAGGATAGACACTTGGGTAAGCTATGACCCTTGTTTCAAAAGTATAGTTTCCAGCCCTTATTGTCCGAGTTCCAGAGACGAGCGAGTAAGTCATATCCTATGTTTGCCCTTTTTTTTTTTTTAATAAAGTTGTATTTCTTCAAACAAAGTTGCATTCCTTACTTTGATTTTCCTTGTTTAGTGGAGAAGGTGAGCAAGAAAAGGGAGATTGGCACTAGGAAAGGGAAAGCAACCATGTTAGTTCATGTATACGACATTTTGGTTCACAAGGGGGCTTGCAAGCACATGGTGAAGCTAATCCCTAAGCTTAAGGCTCAAGAGGAGGTCCTCAAGATTGCTGCCTCCAAGAAGGTTAAGCTGAGACCATCATATGTGCTGCTGTCATAGTTGCAAGGGAGGAAAGGCGACTGTTACCTCCTCCTCCTAGTATCTATCTCATCTTTCCTCCAATCATGGAGCACACTGGCCAGGAAGGTGACCCTAGCTCCAGCCGCAAGAAGAAGTATAAGGAAGAAGCAGGTAGCATCCCCTACAAGGACTTGAAGATTGCCATACAACCAAATAGCTTTAGGTACGTCAACAATTGCCTTGCAGGGAGCCGATGACACGCCCGACCTTGATATTTACCAAAACACCAAGGTAGGCATGTGCTTGCAAACACCCGAAGGTGACAAAGCCATATTAGGATGTATAAGAACTAAAAACAAATAACCGACATAAATAAAACTTGTAAATTTAATTATAATGAATATGCAATTGTGGATCGTGTTCAAAGCATACAACTAATCTGAGACACTAAAAATGAATAATATTAAATTGAATGAACAAAGGGATGGGTTTAACACCGAGAGGACTTGAAGTTACTGATGTAGGAGTGCCTTGATGTCGGGATTGTACGCCTCGATTCTAAGTCCTGAAGGGGCGCAAAACAAAACATGAGTGGATCAAGTTGATAAATAAGTAGTACTAAAACAGTTATTCATCAACGTACTAACCCCCAAAGTTTATGAAAACTAGTATAACATAGTAAGTAATAGGTTTTCCGAAAACCCTAGCATGCCATAAATGACACACCCCGACCGAGATCGAGGCATGCTGGCCGTCACGTGAGGTGACGTAGCCATGTGCATAGTGTGGAAGCATTGAAGTAAGAAGAAATACGAATAATCGAAAACCGAATTCAAGAGTGTTAACACACATTCAGAGCATAAAGTCTAGGTGCAGTCGAACATAAAGAGTATTTATACATAACATCCCCGAAGGGTCCTACATGAGTGAAGGTCTGTCAGAATAACTGCTGCTGCCTCAGATGCCACCGACAACGCTAGCTAATACCTGGAGAGGCGTAAAACAAAAGCGTGAGTGGGCAAAAACAAATCTTTCAAAAACCTTTTCAAAAAAACTAACTTTCTAACCCCTCGTCGTAAAACCTGTATACTTTCCCAGAAAATAATAGTATATACATATACTCAACTCATCTGAAAATCATCATGCTAAAAATGATTCGAAACATGAAAATGCTAACAAGTCATTAATATGCCATCGAATCCAAATGTATGCCAAACCATACCAACAAATCAAGCACATGCCAAACTATGCCAATGAATCAAACATATGCCATACTAGGCCAACGAATCAAACATATGCCATACTAGGCCAACGAATCATAAATCAAGTGAAATAAACTCATCATCGATAATAACATGTCCCCCGTGTGATCAGCACGGCTGGAACTATAGCTCATAATCAATCTCATCCTAATATATATCCTGCACACATGTCGAACCCACTCGAGGTGGTCTATACGACAAGACTGGGTGTAATCTACTACGCTCTAGTGCTACAATCACGTGAAGACTGTGCGAATAAGTCGCGGGTCACCTACGAGTCGAACCCACTTAAGGTGGTCTATACGACAGGACTGTGCACCTAACTTGGATCCAAGGCGAGCGTGCGGTGCGGAGAGGTGAACAACACGTGAAAGACTGGCCCTGGCCCTGGCCCTGGGCGGGAGCACTAACATCGGGGGTGCAGGTTTATGAGCTATCGATGCATCTCAACATCTAGTCAATCTCGTTATCTCAACATTTATTTAAACACTCAGAGGCTTACCTGAACTTACCTTAGCGTCCACAGCACCAACAATCATGCGCATACAATTTCATGATGCATTGGCACTCCATAATGCATAATAATATCATGATGCACACTTATTTCATCATGCATACTCAAGAAATATAACAAAGGTATGATGGCATGGCATTTCATTTCATAAACCATTTCACATGTTTTCTGGGAAAACTCAATGTATAAGGTATATACGGAAAACAAAAGCCCACTCACTGATAAGTAGATGGATCGTAGCCTCCTTGTCTAGCCTGGCTACGCTCGTCGTCCGGATAGGTTTCGCCTATGTGAGAAACAACTATAAAAACGTTATTTTAAAGCACATAAACGAAACTAGCTAATAACTTCTCACACAAAGCTCAAATGAGGTGTGTGAATATACCAACGTGATCTACACAACCTCAGGAACAACGTGAAATTTTTTAAATTAATTTTCCTGTAGCTCACGCGCCCTCACGCGCCGAGGAGGGCACGGACCTACGCTCCCCCACGCGCGTCATCTTCAACCTCCAGACGCCGGAACAGTGTCACCGGCGCCAGATTCTGGGCAGACCTGCAACTGCCTTTTTCTCACTCGTTTTTACACCATTTTCCATGAAATTTTCACCAAAATGCCACAAATCTCAAGAGGAATAAGTTTATACCTCTTTGAAGCTTCAAATCCCTCGAAAACTCGTCGGGGAAATCCTACCAAAACCGGCCACCGTCGAACCTCGTGATCCCGACATCCAAAAACTTCAAATGAGGCACTCCGAGTCTCCTTGTGACCTCACTAAGCTCGCTGTGAGCTTGGATTGTCCTAAAACATAACCAATTCAAAGTTCGTGAACAGTACTCAACTCGGAGCTCGAGTTTTCAACGTGAAAACGAACGAGTTCTTACCTGAACTGGGTACCAGCGTGTTTATAGAGTCCTCACGAGTGCACTGGTGCTCTTTGTACCTTCGATCTCCCAAGTTTAGGGGTACTTTGGGCTTGTCCGTACGAAAGAAGGAAGAGAGAGTGAGGGTCCGAGAAAACTGGAGAGAGAGAGCTTACGGGAGTGAGAGAGTGAGAGTAATAGATTTGTGTGGTCCTCACACATCCACAACTCCAAAGTTTAACCTAACCATGTTAAAGTAAATCCAAAAATTAACTAGGGTTAACCAACATAAAACCCCAACATTTTCTTAAATTCCAAAACTCAACATTTGAAATAACGTACCAGGGTAAACTCGTCAATTCATAACCGTCGAAAAATAAAGTCTGGGACGGGCTGTGACAATAAAACTTCATAAAACATATATTATATATAGTGTGCTTAAAAGTGGTATTAAAATCGCCCGAAGGCCCTACATCACCCAATCGAATCCATTTATAAATATCTTCCGGTTGAAGCCATCTGCCAATGCCCGGCCGAAACCATAAATAAATACCTTCCGGTCGAAGTTATCTACAAACGCCCGACCAAAGTCATATATAAGTATCTTCCGCCCGTAGGCACATAGTGACCACTAGATAAGCACATAAATCATTGAATATAATCTTTCCAAAATATATCTCATCAGAGCTCAATGGCTCAAACATCATATCATAACACCACGTTCATAAGTAGGAACATAGTCATCAATCATATATACCACAAAGAACGTAAAGTCGATAAAGCATGATAATTCATAAAGCGTGAAACCAATTTACTCATAAACGTTTCATAAAATGTAGCCATTAACTCATGCTTTTCATGTATGCATTTCTAATAGTAAAATCATGCATTTTAGAAGGGGTCCACTCACAGAAACTCCGCCATCGAAGAGCCATGCAAACTAGCAAAGACGGAAACGCCGCAATAAATTCACCTAAGCACATAAAGGGTCCAATTAATAAAACTCTATCATAACAATTGAATTTCAGAAAACGGATGTCGGAAATGGATTCAGCAAAAAGTCAACACTGTTCCAGGGATATTTTAGAGAATATTCCAGGAATATTCATATTCCCTAACGGGTTAACGGGTTGGGCCAAAGCTTGGGTTAAGCTCAATGGGCCGAATGCCTTGGGTTCAGTAACTTTGGGTCGGGTTAGCTAAGTTGGGTTGGGCCCAGGCTAAAAGGTTAGGCCCGAAGCTGGGTTTTGGGCTAGGTTCGAAACTGGTTTATGAATATCGAGTCAGATCGACCCATTTTAGGCCGGGTCGGCCGTTTTCAACACAGAAGAACGCCGGAGCATTCCCAACTCTGATCAACCCAAAAATTTGACCAACACAAGTCATGCGATACATGGATTTAAAGCTACGGAGGAGGGGAAGAAAACTATACCAAAATGGCCGAAAAACGACCTGGAAGTCACGGGATTCCATGCCGAAATATGGGGAAAATCCCTCAGAGTTGTTTTCAAGCTAAACCCTCACCTACAACGGGTATACATACTTTATAAATCAAGGCAAACAACCATTAAGTCAGAGAAAGGAACTCCGAGGCTCACCTAATTGGAAGTTGATGCTCGTCGAATTTCACCAAGTTTTAGCACCGGTTTTCATGGTGCTACAACCCTAGTTTGCAAACAGAGAAGAAGAATGAGGGAGGTGAAGAGGTCCGAGGGAGAGAAGGTTGGTGTGTATGGATGTGGTGTCGTGTGTGTGAAACTCGAGATAGGAGATTATGAGAGTGAGCTGTGAGAGGGCTGAGGGAAGAGTGAGCTATTTTGAGAGAGAGTTAAAATGAGAGAGAGATGACCGGGAACTTAGAGAGAATAAAGGGAAAGTGGAATTGGGCTGGGGACAAAATCAGAGGCAGGGCCCCTTTTGGGCACACCAATTAAGACAAAAGGCAATCCCATTTCAAAATATCTAGCCCAAAGTGAAAATTTACAAAAATATCTTTCTATTTCGTAAATTCCAGGATGAGTTGTTACAGCCGAGCCACTATTGGTGAGTTCGATGAACCACTAGTTGAGAACGAATCGGATCATGACAGGATGATGAGGCTCTCTGCTTATGTAAGTGTTACTTTGTCATTTCCTTACTTTCTTCTCTTTTTCCTTCGTCTTCATTTTCCCTTGGCACTAATGATCATCTTGCCATGTAGGTCATGACCAAGTACAACAATAGACAACGAGAGGTCGAGCGATACAAGGTGAAGTTTCAAGAGAACAAGCACCTTGTGGATGACGCCAGAAAGAGGAGCAAAGCTTAGACTGAGGTCGTCTAGCTCAAGGACCAAACCTTAGAGGGGTTGAAGAGGTGAAATGATAAGAACTTACATCTCAAAAAGCAGTTGAAGGTGACTATCCTCGAGGATTCTAAGGTCATAGATGAGTGGGATAGTGTCCTGGCTGAGGTTGTTGAGCTGAAGAAGAGTCTCCCAATTGAGAGGGAAGCTACTGTACGGAGTACTTGGGCACCTAGGCCTTCCGCTAGGTCATCAAGCCTCAATGTGCCCAGGAGATTCTGCTTGAGAAAAGAAAATGGATGGCCATTCTTGAGTGATACCACGACAGAGGTATCATCGACAAGTACCGTAAGAAGATGAGGGAGCATCAACGAAATGGTGAACCTTTCATCTTCGAACTCGATCATAGTAGTGATGAGGAGTCTGAGGATGGTGCCAATGCTGATGAGCAGACTTAGTAGGGTGAAGATGGTCTCGGAGATGTCGAGGATGGTGGTGATGCAATGGAGGTGAGACGTAATGTGATGTTATCAAGAGTTCAGCCTCAGATGAGGTTGATTCGTAGTGCCTTCACTTCCTACATGCACTAGTTTGTTGTATGTATGATGTGTGTTAAGTTGGGTGCCTGAAGGCTTTTTGTTTATGGATGTTTACGACATTGCACCGTTTATTTTGATGTTACGTGCCAAGTATTTGCACTATTATTTATGAATGCTTGGCTATGTTCGACTGGATCCTTTGTTTAGATATAACCCATGACTTGGGTATAATTGAATGAATAAACTTTAAAGATGTTTGTTTATTTGCGTAGTCTTCTTGACAAGATACTTAGACTTTATTTCATTTGAAAGCATGCATGTTGAAGCTTCGAACTCGAGTATGCGGTGTCATTTAAGTTGAGGTTTTGAGTTAGGATTTTATTAGTCAGGGTGAGACCAAGTGTTTCAGTGTTAGGAATGTAAAAGAGTTAGACGAAGTTGTCTGAATCACCACTTTATTAAGTTATTGCCAAATGGCCTTCATTACAAAAGAGCCGAACGGTTATAGCTCAACGTTTATGGAATGTGAGTCTACTTGTAATAGTACTTCAGGTAATCAGCGTTCCATGGATGGCCAAGGGTCTTGCCATCAAAACTTCTGAGTTTGTAGGAGCCAGGGCGACTGATGCCAACAACTTTAAATGGTCTATCCCAGTTTGGACTAAGTGTGTCTTCGCTCGGGACCCTAGCACAAAGTAGTCTTTTCTTCAATACCCAGTCCCCCACTAAAGAGCAAGGCTTGACCTTAAAGTCATTGTAGTTGGAGATGCGCTGCTTGTAAGCGATGTTCCTTAAGTGAGCCTGGTCCCTATGTTCCTCGACTAGATCTAAGTTGAAGGTGAGATGTTTGTCATTTTCACTTTGCATGTAGTTCTTAACTCGGTATGTTGCTTGCTCAAGCTTAATTGGGACAACTGCTTCTGTACTGAAGGGCAAATGAGAATGAAGTTTCTCATGTTGAAGTTCGATACGAAGTTCGGTATGACCAAAGAATTTGGGGTAGAAGTTCTGGCCAACAACTTTTAGCCTTGTCTAAACTGGTCTTCAAGGTGTGCTTAATTGTCTTACTGATGGCCTCAACTTGTTTGTTAGCTTGAGGATGAGCTGGGGAGGCGAAACATAAGTTGATGTTCAACTTAGAGTAGAAAATCTTGAACTTCTTGTTGTTAAACTGTCACCCATTGTCAGTGACAATTGCATTGGGAATGCCGAATATGTAAATGATGTTTTTCCATACGAAGTCTTCTATCTTTGCCTTAGTAATGGTTACCAAGAGTCCTACTTTTGCCCACTTCATGAAGTAGTCAATTGCAACGATTGCATAACGGACCTTGCCCTTCTCTGCAGGCATTGGACTGATCAAATTAAGTCCCCACTGGGAGTAGGGCCAATGGTTTATCATAGAAGTGAGAGGCAAAGAAGGAGAGTGAGGAATAGTTGTGTAACGTTGACACTTGTCACAGAAGCAAGATATTTTGATGGCATCCTGGTGAAGTGTTGGCCAATAATATCCCTGGCAAAAAGCCTTGTAGTCTAGGGACCTGGATCCAGGATGATCTCCGCAGACTCCCTCATGTATCTCTTAAAAGACAATTTCCCCCCTAAGCAGCTGCAAGATACCTCAAGTATATAAGGGTAAAAACTCGCTTGTAGAGTTGGTCATTGATGATCAGGTAGCAAGTAGACTTGTATTGAATTTGCTTAGCTTGGACTTTATCATTTGAGAGGGTGTCATGAGTAAGGAATTTATAAATCGTGGTGATCTAACTATCCTCATGTTGTAAGTTGCACACTTCTATGGCCATGGTGCTTCGTGCTGCCAACAACTCGACATGAATGTTTCTTCCAATCTCGTCTTCCACTGCTGAGGTGAGGCGAGCCAAGGCGTCTGCATGACTGTTTGTTGCTCAAGGGACTTGGGTGATCTGGTAGTGGAAGTGCTTGAGCAAAAGTTGTTCTTGCATAGGATATGTTGTCATGAAGCTATCCTTAGCATCAAAGTTGTTTGTGACTTGGTTAACCACCAACTGAGAGTTGCTGAAGATATCAAGTTGTTTAACTCCAAGGTGTTTGGCCAAACGTAAGCTTACCAGGAGGGCTTCACACTCAGCCTCATTGTTTGACGCCTTGAATTTGAAGCGAGTAACATACTTCATTGCAACTTTTTTGGGCGTAGTAAGGACCTGTCATGCTCCACAACCCTATTGGTTGGATGAGCCATCAAGAGTCCATACTGGGAAGGTTGGTTCTGGTTTCTGAGCCTCCGAGGGTAATGCAGCTAACGCCTCAAGTATAGGAGAAATGTCAAACTCACTTAATGCTATTGCCCATTTGATCATTCGCCCTCAAGTGTCAGGACTTTAGAGTATCTGTTGAAGGGGATGATTGATGAGTACGATGATAGAGTGTGATTGGAAGTAAAGGCAAAGTTTTTTAGCAGACATGATCAATGCTAGAGCCATTTTCTCAATGTTAGAGTACCGTGTCTCTGTATCTTGTAAGGCTTTGCTAACATAGTAGACAGGTTGTTCAACACTACCATCCATTTAGATGAAAACAGAGCTGACTGCTGAAGCTGAAAGCCTTCATTTCGACCTTCATGGCTGCTGTCCACCTAGGATCTCGCAAGGCCTCTTCTACTTTAGTTGGAATCTTATTTCCATACATTTTATTTACCAAGGCTTGATACTTAGGTGACAATTAATGAGTAGACACGTACTTTGCAATGGCATATCTAACTTTTCCATCCAAAGAATACCTGTCTGGTGGTTTCTCACGATTTTGTCTAGGAGGTAACATATAAGTACTATCAATGTTGGTCAAATTATGAGTTACATCATATTGTGAAGAACATATCTCATGGATATCCTCAGGGCCATGGACCTGTACTGCTGGACGAGGGTTATTTTTTAGTGTGCTTGACGACGTGCTGTTCAGTAGGCAGTTGTGCAATTTTGTTGATTGGCATTGGCAAGCCCGAATTGGGCTCACATGGATTAGGAAACTGGAGCTGCTGTTGGACCTCACGCTGGCAGGGAGAGCTGCTGTCTTGCCCGTTTTGGATATCAAACCAACTATAATCTTCATATGTGTTCATTTCCCTCTGAAGACTATAGTGGGTATGATTAGTAAAAAAAAAATCTCATTTTCGGAAAATGTAACATCCATAGTGACGTACATATGCCTAGTTTGTGGATGGTAACACCTATACCCTTTTTGTTGGCCATTAAATCCCAAAAACACACATCGAACTGCGGACGAGTCCAATTTGCTTCGTTGATTTTTGTGAAGGTGCACATAGGCCACACACCCAAATATTCGTGGTGACAATCGTAGTAAGGATGGTAGGTCACATGGTCAGCAAAAAATTTCATAGGGTGCAAAAATTATGTACTCTGAAGGGCATAGCATACGCCCAATGCGAGTGAGGTGCGTGAGCATCGATAAGAAGTGCTCGAGTGGTTTCCAAAATATGCCTGTTTTTACGTTCCGCTACACCATTGTGTTGCAGAGTTTGCAGACAAGTAGTCTCATGAAGAATGTCGTGCTCTTGATAAAATTGAGAAAGTTCCTCATTGAGATATTCGCCATCGTTATCTGATCGGAGAACCTTAATGGGAAGAGAATACTGATTTTCAACCATTCGGTAAAACTGTCGAAAAAATTGGCTTACATTTTTATGTTTCATGGTATAAAGCCATGTCATTATGGTGCAGTCATCCACAAAGATAATAAACCAATGAATTCTGTAGTTAGTAGCCATTGGGGCGAGTCCCCACACATCAGAGTGAACTAACTCAAAAGGCACTGTCCTTTGATTGAAACTCAATGATAAGAAGTACGATGACTTTTTGCAAGAATGCAATCATTACACTGAAAATTAGAGTTTGAGACGCCACTGAATAGAGACAGAAGTAAGTTTTTCAAATAACCAAAAGAAACATGCCCTAATCGACGATGCCATAACCAAATTGTCTTGTTCTTGTTATTGTGACCACTGTTCACATGATTCACTTGGCTTGCCGACACATCATCCACATAGTATAACCATCTCCTCTTAGTAGCACGCCCAATGATCGCCCGTGTTTGGATATCCTGAAGTAGGCAAGTAGGAAACATTAGTACAACACAATCTCATTGCTCAATAACTTGACCAACAAACAGTAGATGATTCGATAATGATGGAACAAGTAGTGTGTTGTGGATAGACAAAGATGGAGTAAAGGTAATAGAACCCGCTCCCGTTACAGGAGCAACATCACCGTTGGCTGTGATGACATTCTCTTTAGGCGGGGACGTGACGTGATAAAATAATGATGCATTATAGGTTATATGATTTGTAGCTCCAGAGTCAATTATCCAACCAGTATCTCTTTCGATGGATGCTATTAAAACAATACCAATTTTACCTGAATTTTCCGAGGTGTCATGCATTGAAATTTGATTCATTAATGAAAATATTGGACCAAAGTTCTCCTCACTCGGTGCAGCTTCCATCATGTACGCCACATGTTGTCTTGGTGTCGTGGAACCCATAATAGCATTGGGCCTAATTTGGGCTGCTGCAACAGTAGCAACCCTCGCCCCTGATCCACTTTTTGCAGCGGTAGCCGTGCCTAGGCCTGCATTGGTGGGTTTGCTTGAGGTGAATCCCGTTTGAACAGGGATCAACTTATTGATTTCCATCATATCAGTCATTGCAGCGGGTTGAATTTTTCCTTCCCCCTCCCCATTTTTTTTATGGTTTTGTTTTGTATTTTTTTTTTGTATTTTTTATTTTTTTTGAGGTTTGTGGTTTTTGTTTCTGGTAGATTCAGACTTTTCCAAAAGAATAGGATAGTCTGATGTGACCCTTGCTTAGGATTGCACTGGTTTAATCGTATATAGGGTTTTGAATTGGGAAGAGATAGATCGAAACCTGGTCTGATGCCAAGATAAAATTGTAATTCTAGGGTTCAAAGTGTTATGCTTTATTCTTCTCACTTAGAGGGTGATATATAGTTTTTTTTTTTTAGAAGGTACGAAATTCATTGAACATTGAAAAGCGTACAAATTAAGGATACGGTGCTTACAATGGGCCTCAATAAAAACCTTGCTAGGGCTTTCAAACCGATCGAAGGGAAAAAGAGTGTCCCGCACCAATTAGCTAATGATACTATCCTTTAATAATAACTCAGATATTACATCAGGAGGTTCTTCAAACCAATACACAAGGTTCTCAACTGACAGACCAAGCCTTGCAAGACGGTGTGCCACTTTATTCGTCTCCCTTTGACCAAACATAATTTTCCGTTCTCTGAAAACTTGTAGAAGCTTCCTAGTATCTTCAAACAAATGCCCATAATGACTACAATATGCTGCACCTGTGTTCTGAATTGCAGAAATTACCAACAACGCATCCCCCTTCATCTGGATTTGCTCCGTGCGCCACCTGCCTAAAAACATAGCTGCTGCTCGTGCAGCTGCAGCCTCCGCATGTAGTGCAGAGCGTACTCCTGTTTCCCTACCCACCTGTGCCGCAAGAAAGCCTCTCTCCTCATCTCAGACTATTAACCCAAAACCTCCAATTGAGCCAGCTTCGTTCCATGTCGCATCAAAATTGCATTTGATCCATCCAGAAAGAGGAGGCTGCCACCTAGTTACTCGCACGGGAGAAGGTTGACTGGCTGCCACATTCCGTTTCCTATATTTTGTAAACCACGTTTGTGCCTTAATTTAGGTATCCAAATGAGAAACATCAATACCATTCCAGAGAAAATCATTACGCCCTCTCCAAATGTTCCAAACTTGAATAAGAAGCAACTCAAAAATCTCTTTAGAGACTTCCTGCGCCATGAATTCCAGCCACCCTTGAAGCCCGTTCTCACTACCCGTAAATACACGAATTCCCAAAGGACTTCCAAACCATACAGCTGCCGCTCGAGAGCATTTTAACAATGCATGTTTTACCGTCTCCTCTGCCTGATCACAATATCCACAAGTAGCATCCAAAAGTACTCGTCGCAGTTTCAAATTCACTTTGGTAGGCAATGCTTTCATGCATCCATGCCATACACATATTTTAACTTTCCCCAGAACTTTTGCCCTCCATAATGCTTTCCAAAGGAACTTTGTTCGCTCGCTAACCATCGAACCTGTGGCCTCCTCACTACCCATCCCTGGGCACGATCTTGCCACAAAATACGCACTCTTCATTGTGAACACACCTTTAGAATCTTTTGCCCAAATCAACAAATCAGAAGGATGAAATAAGCTCAAAGGTATGCTCAAGATAAGATCTGCTTCCTCCTTCACAAACCAACTACGCACTAACGTTGAATTCCACCGGACGCCACCATCATCCACCAAGAGAGACCTTACCGTAAGAGGGATGCACCCCACACGGTAAAGGGCTAAGAACTTGATAAAAGTGATCCCGTGGCAACCAACTATCTCCCCAAATGCGGATTTGTAGGCCATCTCCCACTCTCCACCTTGCACCCCGAGCAATAATTAATCGAGATGCCGCCACACTACTCCAGCAATAGGATGAATTTGGCTTAATAGGCACCTGCATAAACTCCATGTCAGGATAGTATCGAGCTTTGTAAATTCGTGCAACAAGTGAATTAGGTTGCTGAAGTAGGCGTCATCCTTGCTTCGCAAGCAAAGCAAGATTAAACACATACAAATCTTTAAAACCTAACCCCACCTCACTTTTAGGTTTACACAACCGCTGCCATTTCACCTGTGTATTTGACGCTTACCTGCCTCTCTTCCCCACCAGAACTTTGCCACCATTTGATTTAGCTCATCACAAAATGACTTGGGTAACAAAAAGGTTTGCATTGTATATAACGGTACGGCCTGTGCCACTGTTTTAATCAAGATTTCCTTACCCGCACTACTAAGCAATGATCCTCTCCACCCATTCAGCTTTTTCCACAACTGATCTTTAATAAAAGCAAAAGTGTCTTTCTTAGACCTACCAATGAATACCGGAAGCCCAAGATAGCGGTCATGGTAATCCACACGCTTCATCCCTAAGCAATTGGCTAATAACTAAGCATCAAACTTCGTGATATTCCGACTGAACGCCACACTACTTTTTGCCAGGTTCACAGCTTGCCCCGAAGCCCGTTCATAAGTTGAGAGTAAGTCCTTCAACTGCAAACATTCCTGAATGGAACTCCTAGCAAATATGAAACTGTCATCCGCAAATAGTAAGTGATGAACTCTCGGTGCCCCTTTATAAATCTGCACCCCCTGAATTCGGCCTTGGTTGTCCCATGAATTAAACAAAGCCGATAAACCTTCTACACATAAAACAAATAAGAACGGGGACAAAGGATCGCCTTGTCGAATTCCCCGCTTTGGATAAACTAGCCCCACAGGCTCCCCGTTCAGTTTGAATGAATAAGATACCGTCGAAACACACAACATTATCCAGTGTATCCATTCATCCGCAAAACCCAACTGCTTCATCATTTGTTCCAAAAAACTTCATTCAATGCGATCATAGGCCTTACTGATATCTAGTTTCAGAGCCATTACACCATTCCCGCCATTATTTTTCCTGTGCATAAAATGTGCAATTTCTGAAGTAACCATACAATTATCAGAAATTAATTTGCCCGGTATAAATGCGCTTTGCGAGTGATATATAGTTATACAAGTTCCTATGAAATAGGAAATAGGAATCCCAATTATACATGGATATCCATTACATGATTTCATACCCAAAATATATCTATATTCCTTAATCTCAAAGTTCACTCACGCCAACATTTTCGTCATATAAACAGTGTTTTTTAATAATGAATTCTTTTTGTACAGTGTTTTTTATTATTTAGTACCTCACAATATGCTAGCAATAATGTGATTCAATCAGTTATTTATTAATAATTGTTTTCTCTATTTTTAAACACGTTCAAAACATCTTAAGAGACGCATACCGCCAATGATAAAAAAGGTCATTCGTACGTGCACAATAATGTGATTTAATCAGTTGTATTATTTTCTCTATTTTTAAACACTTAAGAGGCGTGTAGTTCCAGTTATAAAAAAAATAAAAAAGGCTTTCACACGCATATAATAATCGTTTTATTTATTTATTTATTTTTATAACAAACAATGTTATCTACGCTAAGGGGGGATTGGACTTAGCCTCACAATGGGTTAGTAATAATGTAATTCAATCAGTTGTTTATTAAATGTTATTTTCTCTATTCTTAATGTAAATTCAATAGAATGTAGAGGAAAATTGAAAGACCGATTTTATTATGTGGATTCAGCTGCTTTGTTTGGTTTATAAGGGTTTCTTCTAGCATGGTCAAATATTATTTATTTACTTCAAATATTTAACTTTCTTTTTGTCATAAAAAAAAATTATTGAAGCAATTCATGCATATAAATACATTTAAAACGTGTAAGTCGCGCGTAGTACGCCGTGATTCAAAAAATGTCTTATGCACGCGCTTATGAATGAGATTGCGTAATGTTAAAGTCAATAAGGTACTTAATAGTCATTTCAAGACAAATATAACCATAACAACAATTATATTTAAACAAACAAAATCGAAATAGTTGCTAACAGTGTAAGCTCTATCATTGCATGTTTAGTACAACTCATTTGTTTAACAACATCATGCGTTGATGAGATCGTCTCTTAAAAGTTAGTCGCACCAAAAAGTCTCTCCGTCTTCTCTTGACGGGCTAATGGGCCGGAGAGCCTCATTAGCTATCCAATCAGATCCCGAGCAAAATAGAAAGAAAGAAAAAAAACTAGAGGAGCAAAATGAGTGTATTTTGCTCACCGTCCTTAATTGGTGGTAATTTCACCATCCTATTTATCATTATTAGATGAGTTTGATATTTATCACTATTAAATAAGTTTGAATTTTAAGATTTGTGCATATTCACTACATGAATCGAAAAGGCTATGTTGTTAGCTTTTTTTTTTGGTTGTAGCGTTGAGATTGATTTTTGTTGGTGAAATCTTGTTTAATCTTATGAATAGACTTGATTTTGCTTAAGTTGTGATTTGTTCATGGTAGATGTATTGTTGACAGATTGTTGTAAGGATATTTTTTTTTTTTAAAAAAAGACATTATCTACACTATGGGGGAGGGGTAGGCTTAGTCTCACAATAGCCTAGCAATAATGTTGTTTAAATTCACCCATGGCGAGAATTGAAAATTGAACCTAAGACCTCCACTTCAAGTGAAGAGGAGTATCACTAGACCGTATTCCTAAGTGGCAGATGGTTGTAAGGGTATTAATTGTTGAATTTGATTGTGTTGAATGCTTGCATTGTTGTGCTAGGATTGATGCTTTAACGAGGCACATCTTGCTGTTTTTAGGACATCGTGCTCTGCCCACCTGGAGCATGTGGATAAATTGGTCTCCTGTGGCCAATTGGTCAATGAGTTGTCGCTCCGTGGAGGGGCAAATCAAGAGGTCAAAGACCTTGAGGGACCAACCTATTTCATAGGTTGTGAATTGATTCGGTTCACAAAGCGGGACTTCTGCCTCGTCACCTTGAAGCGAATCCAAGCTAACGGCACTAGTGCACTTTTTAGGTACGAATTATGGTCACTGAATCACTGAGCATGCTAATTTGAGAGCTACCTTATGCATTATTTGAAATGCCTCTCTCAAGTGGGACAACTACATGCCAATAGCTAGTTTGTTATCGACATGCAAATATGAGATTAAAGGTCGATATTTCATGGATCTAAGGTATAAATTTAATAAATAGGTATACGGGCTATTAGTAGACTATCGCAAATTGAATAAAATATAAAAGGAAAAAGAAAATGTCCCTCGAGCAATATAAACAGGAAATGTGTTTCTAAAAGATATGAAATTGCCAAAATCGCAAGGTGATTAAACATAACATCATTATTTGTTACTGACTTTCTTCATCACTTTGCTGCATGTCTAAGTGATTCATATTCCTTTCCAGTGGTGGAAGCCCGTCGTCGGAATCACAAGAGCCCTCCGCACCGTCCCTGAGAGAGGACAGGTCTGCTCCTTCTCCTGTAACAGGAGAAAACAAACATACGCTGAGATTAGCATACTTTTCTCCATCAAGATGCTCTTTGAAGAGATATCATCTCCGTTTAATTGAAATGGAAAACACCTTGATGAAGACATTTAAGCAAATTGGCACCCTCAATTGTTGCCCAGATAAAAATAATTACACCGAGGAGTAAATGCATATAATCTTACTACTATCTCGGTTACAAAACGTGATAACAAATTTAAACGATCTTTATAAAACTAGACAAGACCACCTCCTCCTGTGCAAAGGAGAGGGTCCACTGTTGGTTGATTGATCAGGTCTCTGTATGTGCCAAACAAAGGTAGGGGGCGCCCTTCATCAACCACCACCCCAATACTGTATTAAGATGAATAGGCTGACAAGTAGCATTCAAACGATATGCTCCTGAAATCTTATGGGACATGACTCATGAGTCAAAACAACAGATCAAAAGAATTTACTTTCTGTTTTTAAAAGTAAAAAGTACCTTTTACTTCTCTAGGAGCCTTGGGAACCTGACTGTTTTGTGAAAGCCAATCATTTTGGACTGAAATTATTTCAGCACTGTTTTCACATTTGGAGTATGCCTTCAGAAGTTCCCTGCATCGATGCCAATGGTCGAAACAGTGTCAGAGACATAAAAGTCAAGAATAATTGTGCATTCTGATATAGATTCAGTGTAATCTCAATATATCCCTCAGTAAAAAGGGTGGTCATTACTTGAACGTTAAGCAGTTGGATATAGTGAAATTTCAGCCACATTCGACTAGTCAATCCAGAATTGTATGGAACTTTCCTTTTTAATTTGACTTGAGTCATAAAATACCTTGTCCCTAGAAATCATTAGCTAAATCCTCCGAAACTGTAAGGCCAGAGACTGAGGAGGAAAATACGAAGAGAATAACAACCTAGATCAATCTGAGAGTTCAAAAAATAAAAAGGAAATTTATTTAGCTTAGATTGTTTTTCATAATCAACCATGATCAAAGTATGCTAGATGCATGTCATTGAAGGCTAGACATCATTTCATGGATTGGTTGGACATTTTCTGGGTCAGCTATGGGTTTCAACTGACATAGCATTAATTTCTTACCTGGAGTATGATTTCTGATGAACATATTATGCAAAACTAAATACAACACCCAATAAAACATAACCGCATACCTATTGAGGGACAGGAAAGCATGACCCCATTTGAACTTTCCAAGCAACAAATTTGCAGTTTCTTCTTCGCCACTGTAAAATCATATAAAAGAAACATTAAGGAAAAGAGGCAACTGAATGTCTGGCAGCAACATATCAAACTGTTGACCCAAATAGAGAGAGAGGTCCACAACAAAGAATTTCATAAAAATGAAACGATCCTTTGGAGCCTACAAAACACTTGGGAGGAGGAAAACAGCTCCAAAGCTTAAGTCTTGATTATCAAGTAGGATGAGGTTTGGGCTGTACTGTCACCCAACAGTTATTATTATGGGAAAGGGCCCCTCAACTATCACGTAGTTATCAATTTACGCCTACATGAACCATATAAAAATGACCAATTTGAACCTCACCGGTAAACTTTTAATTCTCTATTCAAGAAGTTGATAAAAGTAAGGCCACACCTCCATGCCCCAGCCCCCAACCATAAAAAAGCGACTCCTATCAGCCTCTCAGACCCACGACTTCTTGTACACATCAAATCAATCTAAACCAGAGAGAAAAGTTCTCTATTCTCTCCAGTTTTAACATATCATGAAGCCCAAAAAAAAGGAAAAACATATGTGAAACGAGGATAAATGACGCAGTCACCACTAGGGATGGGCAATGGTTATGGCGGGCGGGTAACCGCGGTTATTTATCCATAACCGTTTATTCTCATACCCGCATAACCGTTTACCCGTTGGGTAATTGCCTAAACGGTTATACCCATACCCATAACCGTTTATAAACGGTTAACCATACCCATAACCGCGTACCCATTTAACCGTAACCGTTTAATACCCGTTTACCCATTTATCCTTTTTTAACCCGTTTATCCTTTCTTTTTTTACCATTTACTCCTTTTTCACCCGTCTACGTGTTTTTTTAACAACTTGAAAATTAAAAAAGAAAAATTTGTCATAATTTTCTTTTTCTAACAATTAAACACCGTTATAGGTACATTCATCATACATTTTCGCATTTTAATTTTTTAAGTCCTTATATCATTCCAATAATTGAAATAATAGTTTACAGACGATATTTTTAACTGTTAACAATAAAGGTAATATAAAATTGGCTAAGTATTCTTGGGCTACGAAAATTATTAAAAGACAGTATTCTTTGGTTATTTAACTCGGAATGTAAAGTATTAAATATATATATATATATATAATGGACCATGAAATCATGCACTATAGTCAATAGCATTGATCTAAGTTTTGTCCGATAGGAAATATAGTTTGTGTTAATTTTACATATATAAAATAAATGGGTAAACGGTTACCCGTTTATAACCGCGGTTAATACCCATAACCGCCCATTTAAATTTCGCGGGTAAACGGTTATACCCATAACCGTTTATTTATCTAAACGGTTACCCATAACCGTAACCGTTTAATTTAAACGGGCGGATAACCGCGATTACCAATAACCAATGGGTATTTGCCCATCCCTAGTCACCACAGACCACCACCGTAGCTGAAGGTGGATGGGCTGGTGCGCGAGTGTGTGCGTGCGGTGGTGCATGAAGGGGGACGAGAAGGGCTTCAGGGAATTCAGGATTAGTTTTCCTTTGTAGTTTTTAGCTTTAATGGTTGAAAATGTATTTTGTTTAAATTTAAATAAATGGTTAATAAGAGAACATGTGTTGTTAAAGGAAAATTGGATGGAAGTTTGTAAAATTGACACCAAATCCTATGTTGGCCATTTTTATTCGGGTTAATTGGTTGAAAAGTAGATCAGAGAGCAAATTGACAAGTAGGTGATAATTCAGTTACTCTATGAAAAATCTACAAGTCATAGACCTTTAATAATATTTTTTTGAGCAGATAGACCTTTAATAATTTTATTTTAGAATTTGTGAAAGTAGTAGACATAAGAGATTGCACTGGTGTAATTAAAGACCAAAAAGGTATCAGTGGTAGACAAAACTTCTCACTCTTCATGGCAATGAAAAGAGATTCTAGTACCATATGAACAGAGCTGCAGATAATGCCTCCACACAAGATAGTTGACAGGGTCGACCATAATTTACTGGATTTGCTGCTACAAACCCGTGTCTCTGCTTAGAATATTCTAGTGTTGCTAACCATATGCGATTGGTAAAACCAGAGCAGTAATAGGTTGCATTTCAATACCGTTACGACCCCATCCACTAAAATTAATATCTACAAGGAATGACCACATGGATATTATCTTATCCTGAGACCCACTTCCGCAATTCCGATGGCATTTTTAAAAAGGCACATAACGGTCTCTGATTTGAAGCTACCCCCAGTTATGTTTTAGAAATTATATAGCAAAAATCCACACAAATAAATGAAAAGATATAACCACTTTAGTTAGAAACTCAGAAATTCTTTTTTGAATTTGTTCAATCCTTCTTTCCCAGTTAGTAACAGTCAGTATTTTCAGTTTCATATTTTACTAGGGCAGTCTATTTGTATTTTCTTAATGTATTTATTTATTTATTTTTGATACTCCAAAGGAATATTTCATTTCATTTTCATCTATACAGACACAGAGAATAAGTACCAGTTTGGTACTGCTTAAATTTTTTTAAAAGCAGGGATGAAAAAAAGTTGAGCTTAATATTGTGTTTGGTAACTCGGCAACAAAGCACTTATTTTCAAAATTGCTGCGAGAAATAGCTGGAAAGTGGAAGCAGCTATTTGCTTTCAAAAACAGGCATTTTTATCTTAGAAACACGGGTGAACTGTAATGTTTAATGAAAGTTTTCAAATGCCGATCCTACCCTTGGGAGCATCATTGAACAAACTTTTGGGGTATGGAAGAAAAGATGGGCAATTTTAAGGGATATGCCTAATTAGCTGTTCAATAAGCAAGTGAAGATTGTCATTGCTACAATGGCTCTTCATAACTACATACGGAGGTATTCTGAATGTGATCGTCATTTTGATGACCCCAGGGACTTTTGTGAAGAGAGCAATAGTAGTGATGATGATGATGATGATGAATACCAAAATTATCAAGTTGAAGGATCACATGAGATAGAAGCATTAAGAAATAGAACAGCGGCAAGTTTGATGAATGCATCTAATTAGACTACTTTCAAGTACATTAACAATATTGTACTAATGAATCCTAGCTATTCAGTCTAAAATATTTCAATTGAAGTAGTTAGCCCTGGTTTGGTACTGAGGTGATTTTGAAAAAAGCTGGTATCAAAAAAAGCTGGGAGCTTTTTTGTGTTTGGTAAACATTCAGCTTCAGCTTTTTTTCACAGTTTTGGGTGAAAAAAAGCCAAAAACAAGAAGCTGCAAAACCCAGCTTTGAAAAACCGGCTTTTTTCACATATGTTTTACATAAAAGTTTACCAAACACTATAATACTGCTTTTTTTTTTCAAAAGCACTTTTACAAAAAAGTTTACCAAACACTCTGCTGCTTTATTTCACAGCTGCTTATTCTCACAGCACAACAGAAACAGTTTTTTTTCAAAGCACATCAATACCAAACCAGCCCTTAGTCATACGAATTAATATTTAAGATAAAGTTTATCAATATTTTTCTTTTAAAAATAAAGTATATTTAGTAATTCACCTTTATTTGTTAAGAAAATTAAATTAATGGCACATCTAGTATCATACCCTTTTTGGTCATTTCACACAGTCATAGCTGTTTTAAAGTTTACCAAACACTATCATACTGCTTTTTTGTCCAAAAGCACTTTTACAAAAAAGTTTACCAAACACTTTGCTACTTTATTTCACAGCTGCTTATTCTCACAGCGTAGCAGAAGCAGTTTTTTTTAAAGCACGGCAATACCAAACCAGCCCTTAGTGTGGGTGAGACTTTAGAGGCTTACATACACTTCAGAGGATACACTTAAATTTATCGCCATATGTAATCTCACAGACTCTTTCCAACTTCTGTTCATATTAGATTACGTAACTACATATAAAAACTAAGCACCCATCCAGTTGTGCATTTGAAACTCTATCTTTGGCATATCACATGTATTTCATATTTAATGTTTTGGTACTGCATATATGATTCCTTTAATGGACATGTTGGACACTCCTGGTTGTTTGTAGCCACAAATCATATTATAAATAACATGCTCCAAGCAAGCTAATTGATTGAAGAACCAAAGCTCTTACAAAGGCAAGGAGCAGTGCAACGAAGCTTCACAAATGGTACATCATCCAAGCGTGCCCAAGAGCAATCAATCCACAACAGCCAATCCTTTTCGCTGGATTAAACTATAATCTTCTCTTGAGACACAAAGCGTCCCAACTGGTTGCAGAAATGGGAAATAACATTAGTAAAAGAATCCATATATGAACCATGAAGCAGTAATGTCAATTCAAATGCATAACTGTTTAATGAAAGGAACAAAAGAATTTATATATGTTTTTATAATGAACCATGAAATAATGAATGTCATTTAAATATATAAACTGTTAAACAGAAGGAACAAAGGTGCTACTACAAATTTCCATTAGAACAATAACAAGAGACTCTCCTAAAACTCAGCTAAACCCAAAGTTTCTACATTTCAATCACCTTGCCCACCTCCTATCTGCCAAGATCCGGAGCAAAAATTCTTCAAAAACTGAAACACTCACTCTTTAGAGCTCAGATATTTGGGGTGTAGATGCAGATGAAGCAATTCTAATAATTTGAGGCGAATGCAGAAGGCTATAATGATTCAACAATGCCCATTACATCATCAGAAAGATCAAGTGATGCTCGCTTGATTTTTGGAATATAATGTATTTAATTTTTCCTGTATAATATTCCAGCGCAGCTAGATACTGATATAAAACTAACACAATGCAACATGACATTATTAAAAAAAATTAATTAATATCATAGGTATGGTAAGGTAAAACAAGATATAATTTCTTAAAGTACCTCAAAACAATGCCTCCAAAACCATTATTGACACGCAATTCCTGCAAGAATTAGTACGAATATTAACACTAAAGAAATTGCAAGAGTGAAACCATCTAATAAATCTTAAATTCCATGATCCAAGTTTTACACCTTAAGGAAATTGCATTTAGTACCAATGTATTAAAAGTGAGAGGCGTGGGCGAGGCGTCCGAGGGATAGCCCGGCCTAGGCGTAAGGAGAAGCCTCACGGGACCTAAATTTTTTAATATATACACTGAACGTACACATATTATATTAAAAAAAAATTATTAATCAATAATCACCCTGAGCACACACATATATTATAAATATATATACACACACATATTATATTATATTATATACATATATATATATATATATATATAATAGAGGATGAAAAGCACAATGAGCACACATATAACAATGCACGCAAACAGCACACATATCCATTATATAAAAAATTAAAAATCAGAAAAAAAAAAAAAAAAAAAAAAAAGGCAGAGAGACGATAGTGCAAGGAAGAGGTATGAGGCCGAAACCCTACCCAAAATTTGGGTTTGGGAGTTTGGAAAAAAAAAAAATAACCCCTGAGGCGTGCCTAGGCGGCTCCGGCGAAGCCTTCCGCCCCCTCCCTCAAAACAGAGGCGGCAACCCTCACGCCCAGCCTCAGAGGAAGCCTAGGCGCCCCCCCCCCCCTTGAGGCAAGCCTTTTAAAACATTGTTTAGTACTATGAGTCTATGACACAATTTTGTTTGTAGCAACAAGTTTCCAACATTTAAGTATTATGTACTTCCATTGTGTCATAACTGTAACCCAATACACTTCACAGCATTATAAATAGTTTAATACATCAAGAGTTAAAGGCAATCTTCACATATTTGGTCGTGAATATGCTCAAGGTGCTCATAATACCAACTAGGAATACTTAACCAGGGAAAAAGATTGATAACCTTAAATGCTATGCAGGAAATATTCAACATACATAAGATGGAGCTTCTACAAAAGACTTATCATTTACAGTCGGCATCCTTCCTTTTCACCTAAAACATGGAAACTAGACCTATTTTCCATTTAAATACTTCCCTTTTAGGATTGAAAAAAGTTGTATCCATAATATCTAACAAAAATTTCAATGCACCAGTTACACTTACATAAAGTAGGGATCCTACAGCCAAAATTCTGATTGAATAGATAGTTGGAAGGAAACCCTGGTAACATAAAAATCTAAAAGCCAATAAGTGATTCAAAAGGAAAAAAATAACTGGACACTTACCTTCAAAAAGCCAAATCTTGAAAGCTTGCGTCCTATGCATCTTTTTGCATCACATTGACCAAAATCCTGAATCAACAAAACAACACCAATTGATTTGAGGTTCGCAGAATGGACTGAAATTGAGGATGCCATTGCAAAAGTTCATTTCAGATGGACAGAGTAAGGCCACAGGATTCGGACATTATCTCAAACAAATTAATCGACATCAAATGGCAACTGCAGTAGATATATACACCTTCTAAACATGACCACAAAGCCGTTACAGTTGAAGTATAACCAAAAATAACAATCGAAGACAAATATTATGAGGTAAATCCGAGACAGAAAAGCACACCGATATGAAGAGAAAATGGAAGTTGAAAGAAAAAGCAAAGAAATGCATACCCACATTGCAAGCTGGATTTTGGGACCTGTTGATAGAAGCATATTTATGTGACTTAGTTAGCTTGTTTTCGTGCATTTTTGTTGATTGTTCTTAGTTAATTTAGTATTTTAAGCCATTTTCGTGTGTTTGTAGGTCCAAAGGGTTAAAGTAGCAAGAAAGTGCATTTTGGAGCCTTTTGGAGCAGTTTTGGGCATGAAATGGATAGCATATGCTTGGAGCAATGTAGATGGACGAAATTGAGGACTAAAGCATGCTAGGAATCTGCCAAAGAAAGGAAGAAAATTAATTCAAGTCAAGGAAGGAAAAGGAATCCAAGAAGAAGAAGGGTTGACCAAGTCAAAGTTTCCTAATCCTAATGAACAAAGTTTTCAGCCACAAAGAGGAGTCCTAGACATTTTGGGACACCTAAATCCCAACTCTTAGGGGATGCCGCACCTTTCACTTCACTCCCCCTTCCTTGCCGCACAAGGGTCTCTTCCCAATTTAATTTAAAACACAATAGCACACAAATCAGCAAGGAAGTAATCCACTTACCCTTTTCCCTTTCCTTGCCGCATAAGTGAGCCAAATTCCCCTTTATTTCTGACCTTGCCGCACATACCTTTCCCTTTCCTTTGGATTCTGCTTTTAATTCTTCTTTCCCTTAAAGTTTGGAGTAAATGTGTTACCTAAATAAGTCCAAACCGTGCTCCTTCTTAACCATATAAATAACACACTTTTGCCGCACCCTTTTATCATCCATTCACTCACTTACACACCATTCCACCACCCATCCTTCATCATAACTTACCTACATCCACCCACCACCACAATTCACCACAAATCACCACCAAACACCCTTGTGCCGCAGCAAAGAAGAAGGAAGGAGACCCTTGGACGTGCTTGCCATTCAAGACGTTGGATTGTTAGAGCGTTTCTAGGTGTACTCTATTCTTTGTTTATGTTTAAGTTTAATTATCTTTGTTTTGCTGTGAATATGGGTGGCTAAACCCCTATTTAGCTAGGGGGAAGTTCGAAGCCATGAACATACTTGAGATATGAATTGATTTCTTCCAGTTGTGATTTGATGAATCGTGAATGCAATTCATTTAACTGTTTTCTTCAAAACTGATTCTTGTATGTTGATTAAGGTGGCCAACTTAGTTTGCATGCTTGAATTTGATGCTAGAATATAAGGGAGTTTCACCTAATCGTTACAAACTTATATTCATAAGTAGTGGAGGTTGCTAGTCACAATCGCGTTAATTGAATTCCTGGCAAACGTATCATGCAGTCATAGTTACGAATGCCTTGTCAATACTTATGATTTTCATGGAACGTAATGATCTCTAACTGTGTCTCTTCTATGCATTCATGTAGGGAATATTTGGAGAATAATTTGGGTTGTCGCATGCATTCATCCAATTCAATGAGTCAAGGAAAATCTGAGGGTTAATTAGTGCATCACGGTTAATCTGGGGTGTTGAGATTCATGGTTTATTGAAAAGCAACTGGAAATCGGTTTATGTACAAGTGTGTCATGTGTGGAGAAGGACCCTCTAGCTAACCCATCAACCATCCAAGTTCCCAAAATTGTTTTCAAATCTGTTTTACTTTGCAATCAGTTTGTTTAATTTCAAATTCGTCCAACCCAAAACCCCCATTTCACTTCCTTGTTTCAAATTGTTTAAAATCTGTTTAGTTTGTGTTTTTAAGTGTTTTAAGTCAAGCCAAAATCAATTTTCGTCCAAAATTATCCCTCGTATCTAGAATCTGTCCAATAAGTGTTTTTAAGCAGTTTTGAGTGTTTTTAACTTGTTTTGAGTCTTTTGAACCTGTTTTGAGTCCCTTGAGTCTATTTAAACGTTTTTAAGTTTGTTTTTGTGTTTTGAGTCAGTTTAGAGGTTATTAGCAATCCCTCCTAATCCCCGGTCCAGAACGATCCCTACTTGCATATATACTACAATTGTCAAAAAGAGGTAATTTGTGTGCTTAACTTATATCACATCAAATTTTGGCGCCGTTGCCGGGGATTAGCAACTTTGCTAATCCCCCGTTGTTTCCCCTTTGTTTCTTTTCGTGTCTTTTGTTTTTAGTTTCTGTTTTGTTTTGTTTATTTACTTTTGATATTTGATTTAGTTTTCTTTCTTTGATTTCAGGTACTAGAGAAGCAAGACATGGCAATTGCTCCAATTCAAGCTCAAATAGCGAATCTTACTTCTCAATTGTCGCAGCACATCGAAAGGACCACAATGCAAAGTGTCCCTACATTTGGTACGTCCTATACGCGAGGATATGTAGCTGATCAACGAGATTGGAGCAATCATTCCAATTCTATGCGGTGGGAACCTCAACAAGTTCAACAAGAAGCATATTGGCAGCCATATGAGGAGTTCTATTCAGAGCCTATGCATCCCCCGCAACAATTTCAACCGAATTCAGGTTTGTTAATGGCTTGTGATCAAATTCTTGATGTACTAACCTCTATGGTGCAGGGATCACAAAATCAAGCCAAGGAGGCTCAACAAGAAGGATATTGGCAGCCATATGAGGAATTCTATGCAAAGCCTATGCAGTCACCACAGCCTTCCCCGCAAGAAGCCCAAACAAATTCAGGTTCGTCGATGGATTATGATCAAATTCTTGATGTACTAACCTCTATGGTGCAGGGATTATAAAATCAAGCCAAGGAGTTGGGCGAATTGAAGAATCAAATGGGAGAGATCGTAGAATTCATGAGACAAATTCAAGAACAAAGTGAACTCTCCAACTCAACTATTGAAATTCAGCGGGAGATTTTGAAATCACTGAAGCTACCACCTAGGAAAGTGGCATGGAGGTTGGAGATGAACCCAAAACGTCCAAAACATGCCAAAACATGGATGAACAACTGCTGTTTGAAGAAGAGGAGGAAGACAAGGCCACGACAAGCTTGGAAGAAGCTTTGCCACAGCCTTCCAAGGACCCTCCACCACCCAATTCAAGTAAGGTTTCAATTCTTTCTAACCTTATTCCACCAAATGTGCATATTCCTTGCAGATTCATGCAATCCAATGAAGAAGAGGGTGAGAAAGGCATCTTCGAAACCTTTTCAGAGATTCAAGAGAAAGAGGTGGCTGGGGATTGTCTTGAATTAATCAAAGAGGATGTGCTTGCAACAACAATTCCTAATGAAGTTGAATTTTATGACACGGGACAAGTCACAACACCAAAACCACCCAATCTGGCCGAACTCTCTAAATCTTTTGTAGTGGTATTTGTCCTTGAGTTCGTGTTGAATCACAAAGGTAAGCCACCTCCCCAAATTTCAATTTCGTTTTATACTAACATGTTGTTAATGATTCAGGCACCCACTCTTGAGTTTAAACCGTTACCGGATCATTTCAACTATCATCTTCCATTCAAAGAAAAAGGAGGTATCGTCCGGCTGGAAGACGTTAAAGCAAGCGCTTCTTGGGAGGCAACCCATGCATTCAAAGACCTAGGAATCGCTCAACATCCAGATTTGCGTTCCTAAACCCTTCTCTTTCTTGTTTTTATTCTTCCATATTTATCATGTTCGGTTGTTTGTTTGTTTGCTTTTGTGTGAGTCTATGTTTGAAACATTGAGGACAATGTTTGATTTAAGTGTGGGGGGGGGGGGGGGGGGGTAAACAAGCTGTTTTTGCATGATTTTCGTGGGTTGTATTCACCTATCACTTACAATGTTGTTTCTCACTGTTTTTATGTGTTTTTAGTGTGTTTTGAAGTGTTTTAATGTGGTTCAAAGTAAAAATCCGAAAATTTGATAAAAATTTGAAAAATTGTTTTGAAAAACCCAAAAAGAGTTGTTTTTGTGTGTTTGTTTGTATCTTAGGGTACCTTCCAACACAATGATGAGGATTTGGTTTTTAATTGCATGACTGTTAAGGAAAGTTGTAAACATGGATGGAAGTTTGATATACCTTTGGTTTATGCTTGGTTGTCGTTGTTGTTTATGAATTCATATTTGATTACAAAGGAAAATATCAGTTTTTGTAACATGCTTGAAGGAACGAACTCAAATTAACGCTACAACCCTGTGAGACTTGAGCCTAAAACGTTATTTGGAGAGTTATTAATCTGTGATTTCTTGTTTTCTAAAGTCGTTGCATGATCCCATTATTCTTTGCTTGGTTACTACTTAGAAGGCGTTTCATCATTTAGTTCCACATACTAGAACTCATATCCCTTTCATTCAAAGCATGATATTGATTTGCATACCACACGAACAAGATGAAGTTGTGTAGTGAACCAAGAGCCAAACAGCCATCCTCTGTGCATTGTGTTTAGGTCTTAACCCCGTTGAACCTCGTTTAGCCTATGTTCTTTGTTAACCCACATCATCCTTACCAAGCCTAGAATAGGACCATCCATACCGTTGTTCTTGAAGCATAGTGGAGCATAACTTAGAAGGAATTCCTTTTGATCAATATTATGCAGAAAATCAAGTGTGGGGGAAGGAATTTGTGTGTGTGAGTGCCAAAGTTCAGGGCTAGATCATAAAAAGAAAAAAAGAAAATTCGTATGAAAAAGAAAAGAAAAAAAGAAAAGTTGTGAAAAGAATAAAAAAGAGTTGAAAAATATGTGAAAAAGAGCCCTTAAGTGTTGATTGTTGAAGAAAGGGTCCAAAAAGTTGAATTAGGCCCTAAGTGTTGCATGAATCTTCCCTTGTGTTTAAAAGTTGATTTCTGCATTCTAAAGTGAATTCTAAGTGTCAATTTCATTACTTTGCTTACTATTGCTTAAAGAACGTTTGTTTATCCTTACCTTTCTTTGTTAACCAATACCCTAGCCCCGTTACAACCCTTAACTTCAATCTTGGGTGTTGTGTGTTTCAATTTGTGGAGTTTGGAATTGGTATGAGCATATAGTGTCCTTGGTTCTCGCATCTACGTAGTAGCATTTCGTTCATGAGATCATATTCATGTCAGATTAATAATTCCAGAAAATGCTTTCTTTCTTACAAACATATGTGAGTGTTTGTCTACATGTTTTCCCAAGATGCACATTATGCTCCTAGAGCAACATACTAAAGTTTCGTTACGATCCAACGGTCGGATCTCCGCCGATTGCCAAAACCAAGTAGCGGTTAACATTTTATTTTATGAACTTACAAACTTAATTCGGGAAGATCCGTACGTCGGATTTCCTATCCGTGAGTTCCTACCTTCTTCAAATATTACGTACTACCACGTACCAAAGTTTGGTGACGATCCAACGGTCGGATCGCCAATTCATACTTCCACCTATTCACGTATCGTAATGAACTTAGGTTCAAACGACCAGTCTACGCTAACCAATTATCAAAACTGAACCTAGGATGTTAAACACAGCCTAAGAATGACATTGGCGGCCCACTGGCCACGTGCCGCCGCACAGGCCGCCGCGGGTGGGGGTCGGTCTCCCCGACTCGCAGGAAAATTCAACTATTTTTAAAAATTCTCAAAAATTGTATAATTGAAGATCTCAAAGAGAGGAATAACTTTCATACCTTCGGCCAAGGCCAATTTGGCTCGGAAACACCTCAATTTTGCCAAAATCCGTAAGAACCCTAGAATTGGGTGTGCTTCAATTCGACCTCCAAACTTGTTCCAACGCCTCTACCACTGCTTGGGCTTTGTCCTAGGCCTCAAGAGGATGCTAGGGGTGGTAGTGATTGGAAGAGATTGCTTAAAAAATTGGACAATTGAGAACACCCATCCACCACACCACTGGTGCGATTTTCTTAGTTTCAAACCCCAATCTCTCCAAATTTGGGATGTAATAGGAAAAGGGAAGGTTATGGAGTTGATTTCAGGTAGTTGGGTGATGCAATTTGACGGAAAAATGGGTGAAAATTCATCGAAAATGGATGAAGAACACCGGCCGATCGCGCGGGTCACGGGTTCTCCCAACCCGTTTCTCTTCTTTTCCTCCGCTTCTCACCCTCTCTCCTTTCCTCCTTTCCCTGCTCTGATTAGCCGGTCTCTTCTCTCTCTTCTCCCCATTCGCCCAGCTCTCTCTCCTTTCTCTCCCGGAGCTCCAGCTCTCTTCCTCTGGTTGGGTAGCTTTGCCCAATCCGTTTCTCCTTCTTCTTCTTTTCTGTTTCCACCAGCCACACACGCACACACCCACGTAACCTCCCTTCTTCTTTTTAATTTCTTTCCTTTCCATCCGTGCCATCTATTTTCTCCTTCATTAATCTGGGCCGTCCACTTTCATAAAAGAAAATCCAGATTTTACTAAAATAATAATTCCTAAAATGCCCAACTTCAAACGTTAATAACTTCTTCGTTATAACTCCAAATCACGAACCGTCTGTGCCCATGCGTCCGTAGCGACGAGTACTATGAGGTTATGCCAAGAAAACAAATCTTAGATGGCACGACACAATGATTAACCTCGAATAACGCACGTGCCTCAAAAGGGCATTTTTGTAAAATCCTTTATTAAAAATGATAAAATTGTAAAATCAGGGACGGGCTGTCACATCATGTGTGGAGAAGGACCCTCTAGCTAGCCTATGATCCATTCATTCACATAATTTCGTGTCAACCTTTATTTAGTATCTTTAATTTATTTGTTTTTACTTAAATTCGTCAAAAACCAATCCCCCTTTACTTTGTCGTGTCAAATTAGTTAGAATCTATCTAAACTTGCTTCTTTTAGTATTTTGAGTTAAGTTAAAGTAGAAATTCGTCCAAAGTAACTCTTAGTGTTTGTTTTGAGTCAATTTGCTTGTTTTGTGCTGTTTTGAGTCATTCTAGTTTGTTTTGAGTCATTAGAGTCTAGTTAAGTGTTTTTAAGTCTAGTTTTGTGTTTTTGAGTCAAATTTGAGTAGATTAGCAGTCCCTCCTAATCCCCGGCCTAGAACGATCTCTACTTAAATATCTACTACAATTGTCAACAAGAGGGCTTAATTTGTGTGCTACTCTTTTATCACATCAAATTTTTGAATTCCCCCACACTTAGCTTTTCCTAGTCCTCGAGCAAAACAAAACAAACAAAACACAACCTAGACCTTCCAACATTTGCCTCAGGGATTTCCAATGCAACATGACATGTTAAAAATCACTACTCACATAGATTTTAGTGATCCTAACCCTCGAGCACATCCTTAATCGCAGTCACCACTCACTAGCTCGCATTTAATCAATTAAAACAATGTTTTGAATGTAGTAACATGCCTTAAAGAATTTCCTCAATTCCTCACCGGATACTCTCTATTTTCACACAGATTTTCTGACTACACTCCCTACACTAGGTATATGTGAGAGGATTGATGTAAACATGTAGACTAGCACTCACATATGTTTATAACAAGGAAGGCTCTTTCTGAAATTATTAATACATGTATATGATCTCATGAACGGAATGCCACTACTTAGACGCGAAAACCAGGGATACCATATGCTCATACCAATTCCAACCTCCACATATTGAAACACACAACACTCAAGATAGAAGTCTAAAGGTTGTAACGGGGTTAGGGGTATTGGCTAACAAAGAAAGGTTAAGGATAAACAAAAGTTCTTAAAGCGATAGTAAGCAAAGTAATGAAATTGACACTTAGAATTCACTTTTGAATGGAAAAATCAACTTTAAACACAAGGGAAGATTCACACATCACTTAGGGCCGGATTCAAACTTTTGGACCCTTTCTTCAACAACCAACACGTGTGAGTTCATTCTCACTTATTTTGAACTTCTTTTTCTTTCTTTTCACAACTTTTCTCTTCTTTTTTTTTTTCTTTCTTTTTCTACAAATTTTTTTTCTTTTTCTTTTCTACCCGTGCCCTTTCTTTCTTTGGCACACAAACACACACTTTGAAAAACCTTCCCCCTCACTTGTTTTTTTGCATACTGTCGATCAAAAGGAATTCCCTCTAAGTCATGCTCCACTATTCTTTAAGAACAAGGGTATGGATAGTCCTATTCTAGGCTAGGTAGGGATAATGTGGGCTAATAAAGAACATAGGCTAATTAAGACTCAAAGGGGTTAAACCTACAAAACATATGCAAGGGGTACGACTTTTTGGCTCTGGTTTAACTAAACAACTTCATCTTGTTATTTGCTATGTTAATCAATGTTATGCTTTGAATGAAACAGATATGAGTTCTAGTATCTGGAACTAAAATGATGAAACGCATTCTAAGTAGCAACCAAGCAAAGAAACAATGAGATCATGCAACAACTTTAGAAACCAAAAACATCACAGATTAATAACTCTCCAAATAAAGTTTAGGCTCAAGTCTCTCAGGGTTGTAACGTTAGTTTGAGTTCCTTCCTTCAAGCATGTTACAAAAACTGATTTTTTTTCTTTGTGATTACAGGTGAATTCGTAAACGATAATTACAACCAAGCATAAACCAAAGAGCATATCAAACTTTCATCCATGTTTGTAACTTTCTTTAACAGTCATGTAATTAAAAACCAAATCCTCATCATTGTGTTGGAAGGTACCCTAAGACACAAACAAACACACAAAAACGACTCTTTTTGGGTTTTTCAAAACATTTTTCGAATGTTTTTCAAATTTTTGTATTCAAATTTTTGTATTTTTCTTTCAAAACACATTAAAACATTGTCCCCAATGTTTCAAACATAGACTCACACACAAGCAAGCAAACAACAAAACTAACAAACATGATAATAATGGCAAAGTAAACGCAATAAAGAGTAGGGTTTAGGAACGCAAATCTGGTTGTGGAGCCGGAGATTCCTAGGTCTTTTTTATTTGAATGCATGTGTTGCCTCCCAAGAAGCGCTTGCTTTAACGTCTTCCAGCTGGACGATACTTCCATTCAAACTCCCCTAGGTCCCACGGCATGGAATTGATCTTTGAATGGAAGGTGATACTTGAAATGATCCGGTAATGGTTTAAATGCTAACGTGGGTGCCTGCATCATTAACAACATGTTAGTATAAAACGAAATTGAAATTCGGGGAGGTGGCTTACCTGTGTGCTCTGACAAGAACTCAAGGGAAAACACCACTTCAAAAGTTTTAGGACTAGAAAATTCGGCCAAATTTGGTGTTTTGAGGGTTGTGACTTGTCTCATGTCATAAAATCTAACTTCATTGGGAATCGTTGTCTCAAGTACATCCTCTTTGATGAATTCTAGACATTCCCTAGCCACTTCTTTCTCCTGAATCTTTGGAAAGGTTTCGAAGATGCCTTTCTCACCCTTTTCTTCCTTTGATTGCATGAACCTGCAAGGAATAGGGCCATTTGGTGGAACGGGGTCAGAAAGAATTGAATCTGGAACTACCTTACCTGAATTGGATGGTGTAGGAGCCTTAGAGGGCTGCGCAAGGGTGGTGGATCAAGGGTAGGCTGCGGCAAGGGTGGTTCTTCCCTTGCTGTGGCCTTGTCATCCTCCTCTTCCTCGAATAGCAGCTGTTCATCCATGTTTTGGCTTGGTTTGGACGTCTTGGGTTCATCTCCAACCTCCATGCCACTTTCTAAGGTGATAGCTTCAGCGATTTCAAAATCTCCCGTTGAAGTTACAATAGTTGAGTTGGAGACTTCACTTTGTTCTTGAATTTGCCCCATGAATTCTGCGATCTCTCCCATTTGATTCTTCAATTCACCCAACTCTTTGGCTTGATTTTGTAATCCCTGCCCTTGATTTTGTAGGCCCTGCGTCAAAGAAGGTAATGTTTCAAGAATTTGATCATAATCCATTAACGAACCTGAATTTGGTTGGAATTTTTGTGGGGGAGACTATGGCGGCTGCATAGGGCTAGAATAGAACTCCTCATATGGCTGCCAATATCCTTCTTGTTGAGCTTGTTGAGGTTCCCACCACATAGAATTTGAATGATTGCTCCAAGCTGAATTTTAGGTGTTGGAAAACAAGTCGTTCCTTGATTGATTATGGCCTTGATAACCCCAGGTATTGACACTCTCCCAACCTCTTTGTGGACGTTGATTAGCTTGATATCCTTGCCTATAGGACACATCAAATGTACGGGCTCTTTGGATTGTGGTCCTTTCGATATATTGCGTCAACTGAGAAGTAAGATTCGTCATTTGAGCTCGAAGATTAGCAATTGCCTTGTCTCTCTCCTCTAGTACCTAAAATCAAACAAAGTAAACTAAATCAAATATCAAAAGTAAAATAAAGAAAAATAGGGTGATTAGCAATTTTACTAATCTCCGGCAACGGCGCCAAAAATTTGATGTGATAAACGCTTAGCACACAAATTAAACCCTCTTGTTGACAATTGTAGTAGATATGTAAGTAGGGATTGTTCTAGGCCGGGGATTAGGAGGGACTGCTAATCTACTCAAATTTGACTCAAAAATACAAAACTAGACTTAAAAACACTTAACTAGACTCTAATAACTAAAAACAAACTAGAATGACTTAAAACAGCATAAAACAAGTAAATTGACTCAAAACAAACACTAAGAGTTACTTTGGACGAATTTCTAACTTTAACTTGACTCAAAACACTAAAAGAAACAAGTTTAGACAGATTCTAACTAAGTTGACACGACAAAGTAAAGGGGGATTGGTTTTGACGAATTTAAGTAAAAACAAATAAATTAAAGATACTAAATAAAGGTTGACACGAAATTGGGTGAATGAATGGATGATAGGCTAGCTAGAGGGTCATTCTCCACACATGACACATATGCATATGAATCGATTTCTAGTTATTCTTCCAATGAACCATGAATGACAATGCCCCAAATTAACCGTGAACAACACTAATAAACCCTCAGATTTTCCTAAGTTCATTGAATTGGACTCAGCGTCGCAGCCAAATTATTCTTATCAAGTTCCCTACATGAACAACATAATAGAGATACATATCAAAGATCATTAAGTTCTGTGAAAATCATAAGCATTGACAAGGCATTCGTAACTATGAACATCATGATACTCCTGCCAGGAATTTACTTAACACGATCGTGACTAGCGACCTCCACTACTTGCAAATATAAGTTCATAACTATTATGTGATATTCCCTTATATTTTAGCATCAAATTCATGCATGCAAACTAAGTAGGCCTCCTTAATCAACATACAAGAATAAGTTATCAATCAAGCAGTTAAGCAAATTGCATTCACGATTTATGAAACAATAACTGGAAGTAATCAACTCATATCACAAATATGTTATGGCTTTGAATTCTCCTCAAGCTAAAACGAGTTTAGCTCCTCATGTTCGCAATTAAACAAAGATAATTAAATTTAAACATTGAAAAGAAAAGACAGAATACAGCTAGAAACGCTCCAACAATCCAAAAGACTTGAATGGCAGAGCACAGCTCCAAGCTATCCTCTCCTTCCTTGCAAAGTTGCGGCACAAAGGTATTTGTCTCTGAAATTAGGCTATTGTGTGTGGTGGATGGGTGGTGGTATGCAAATTGTGGTGAGGGGTGGTGGATGAATTGTGGTGCGGCAAAGACATGTATTTATAGGCTGGGGAAGGGCACAACACAATTAATTTTGGGAAAAGATTTTTACTCCAAATCCCCAAGGAAAAAGGCTAACTAAATGTCAGAATCCAAGAGGGAAAATGAAAGAGATGCGGCAGGATTTGGAGGGAAGGGGAATGGAGTGCACTGCAAGGCAAGGGTTTTCTAGAAGGGATAAGTGCGGCATCCTTTTAGGAATGGGATTAGGCCTTCTAGAATAATTTATTTAAGTTTCCTAATATAATTAGGGATCCTCCTTGTAGCTGGAACTTAGGTAGAGTAGGATTAGGAAAGGATTAGGACAAGATAAGGTAATTTGGCTAATATTCCTTCTTTCTTGCTGGGCTCCTTATTTCATCTCTTTAGCACATTCCTAGCCTCTTTTGGTCTTCAAATTCATCCATCCACCTTGCTCCATGCATGTGCTATCCATTCCAAGCCCAAAATTGCTCCAAAATGCACCAAAATGCACTTTCTTGCCACTTTAGCCCTTTGAACGTACAAACACACGAAACTAGCTTAAAACATTATAATAACTGGAAACTAACTACATAAATCCAAGAAAACAAGCTAAGTAAGTCGCATAAATATGCTCCTATCACACATATGGTGTGCATTATCTCTACATCTTAATACGAGAAGCAGGAATGTTCACTAGTTATGATGCACGTATGTTGTGCCCCAGAATTTAGCGAGTATGACCACAACCTAGTTGGCCTCGGTGAAATAAAAAATTAAGAAAGAATGTCCTAGGAATGTTCACTAGTTATGTTCACATATTTGTTCACATCCTCGTACCTTCCTTCCAGAAAGAGCGTCCTTGATCCATGTGTCAAACTAAAGAGCCCAAGGGAAGGCACATGCATTACTCTTTATCTCCGTCTTCAACGTCCTTAAGTTGTGAGTGGCGGTGCCTGACCCCACTATAAGAACGTCCTCCTCCTTGAGGGGAGCTAACACCCTCCCTATGTTGTAGTGGTAGGTGGCGTCCCTCTCTGTCTGAACCAACAACTGGCAAACCAGGATGTCTCCCTCTGGGTACATCAACATGAGCAGGACCCATACGTCGTGGTCGAGCCCCTACTTACTATCCACATCCTCGGGGCGGCCGAAGCCAGACGACGTAAGCAGTTGCTTGACTTGGTTGGCGAGGTGGGGGGAGCCAGGGGCAGGGTACTTGAGCTGGTACATGGATTTAGGGAAGCCGTAGAAGTTGTAGATGGTGTCGTGGCAGCCAAAAATGGAGTTGACGGTGGGGACGACGGTTTCCCAGTGTTCAGAGATGATGAGAATGGAGGTGGGTTTGTGTGTTAGTGTGTAAATTGATGAACTGATTAAAGAAGATTATAAGTTTTTTATTAGTGCTATGCTTCAGCTCATAGGCTGAGCTTGTGTGTTCAAAATATAATGTGTTAGTTAAGTCTCATAAGGCTTGATATTGGACAAGTGTCTTAATCTTTGTGTAATATGAAATGGATAACTGAGATTGAATTTAGAAATGTGTGTGTCTCTCTCACCTCCAACGGTTATATTGTTGGTGTATGAGCTCACATGCTCAGTGTGTGTGCCCCGAAATATATGGAAGAATTTGCAGAGGGATATTCTCTAGTTTTCTGATCGGAATTTTCTTCTTCTTCTTACTCAAGTTTTCTGAGTTTCTCTTCCATAATAACTGTTAGAATTCTTGTTTAATTCGAATTCACTAACATGGCCTCAGAGCCAGGTTGGGTCTGAATTCTCTGGGCATCGTATCTGTGTAGGATTGAGCTCGGATTCACAGGAAAAGCTCATTGCAGTAATTCAAGCTTGTATCTGCGATCGAGTCTAACATGGCTGGATCTGGAGAAGGGGAACCTAGAGCGCTAGTTTTCAATGGTGAGAATTTTGATTTCTGGCAAATCTAAATAAAGATCATTTTCGGTTCACATGAACTGTGGGATCTGGTTGAAAAGGGCTATGATACTTCAACGAAGAAGGAGGAGGAGCTCACAGAGGCGGAGAAGAGGCTGATGCGAGAAAATGTAGTCAAAGATGCTAAAGCATTGGGAATCATCCAAGGTGCTGTTTCAGATCAAATTTTCCCGAGGATCGTAACCTAGGAAAGGGCAAAAGCTGTGTGGGACATTCTGAAACAAGAATTTGTTGGTGATAAGCAAGTAAGATCTGTAAAATTTCAAGGTCTTAGACGAGATTTTGAGTATACTTGTATAAATGACAATGAATCCCTCTATGTGTATATTGCTAAACTGTTTGATATGATTAACCAAATGAAAAACTATGGTGAAGATCTGAGTAATCAAAGAATTGTGCATAAACTGTTAATTAGTTTGCCAAAATCTTATGATGGTATTGCAGTAGTGATAGAAAATACAATGGATTTGGAAACCGTAGATGCTCAGGATGTGGTTGCCATTTTAAAGGGTTATGAACAAATACTTGATAGGCATGGTGAAAGTAGTATGGAGAAGGCATTTGCTAGTTTGAACATTGCATCGAAACGAAACAGGTTTAATGGTCAAACAAACAATAGCAAATACTAGAAGAATTTACAGTCAAATGGAAAACAGTGGGGCAACAAAGCTGATTAGAGTAATAAGGCTGGTGTTCCTGTGAAAAATGAAGCAAACAACACTGGAGATAAGTGTAAATTTTTTGATAAACTTCACTATGGAGAATGTTGGGTCAAGAACAAGGTCAAGTGTCACAAGTGCAATAAGATTGGACACATTGCAAGATACTGTAATACAAACAAGGTTGTGCAACAAGTGAATCTTGTTCATCAGGTGGAAGAAGTGATGTGATAAAACTTAGTACACAAATTAAACCCTCTTGTTGACAATTGTAGTATATGTATAAGTAGGGATCGTTTTAGGTCGGGGATTAGGAGAGATTGCTAATCTACTTAAAACTGACTCAAACACACAAAACTAAACTTAAAAACACTTAACTAGACTCAAAAGACTCAAAACAAATTAGAAAGACTCAAAACAGCACAAGACAATCAAATAGACTCAAAACAGACACTAAAAACTACTTTGGACGAAAATTGAATTGAACTTGACTCAAAATACTAAAAGACACAAAATTGGACAGATTCTAACTAAGTAACACGAAATATAAAAGGGGGATTGGTTTTTGACGAATTTAAAGTAAAAACAAGTAAATCAAAGACTTAAACAAAGTTTGGCACAAAATTGGGTGAATTCAATGGGTGATTGGCTAGCTAGAGGGTCCTTCTCCACACATGACACACTTGCACATGAATCAATTTCCAGTTGCTTTTTCGATAAACCATGAACCTGAATTCCCCAGATTAACCGTGAACTGCACTAATTAACCTTCAGATTTTCCTAAGTTCATTGAATTGGACTCTGCGCCGACAACCAAATTATTCTTCCCTAGTTCCGTATATGAACTGCATAATAGAGATACAAGCAAAGATCATTAAGCTTTGTGAAAATCATAAGCATTGACAAGGCATTCGTAACTATGAATTGCATGATACTTATGCCAGGAATTCACTTAACACGATTGTGACTAGCAACCTCCACTACTTATGAATATAAGTTCATAACGATTAGGTGAAATTCCCTTATATTCTAGCATCAAATTCATGCATGCAAACTAAGTATGCATCCTTAATCAACATACAAGAATAAGTTATCAATCAAACAGTTAAGTAAATTGCATTCACGATTTATGAAATCACAACTGGAAGTAATCAATTCATATTGCAAATATGTTCATGGCTTTGAATTTCCCCCTAGCTAAAACGAGTTCAGCTCCTCATGTTCGCAAAACAAAGATAATTGAATTTAAACATTGAAAACAAAAGATGGATTACACCTAAGAATGTTCTAGCAATCCAGGCTTGAATGTCAAGCACTTCCAAGGGTCTTCCTTCTTCTTCTTTGCTACGGCACAAGGTTGGAAGGGATGGATGAAGGGTGATTTATGTTGTTGAATGGTCAGGGATGTGTGAAAGTATGAATGGTGGTGGTAGGTTGTCCAAAAGGCTGCGGCAAGGCTTTATTTATAGGGATGGGAAGGGATCTCACCTTATTTAATTTGGAAAACAGATTTTATCTCTAAATCCACAAGGAAAAGCATAAATAAATGTTAGAATCCTAGGGAGAAAGGGAAAGGATATGCGGCAAGCCTAGAAAGAAAGGGAAGTGTCTTTTTTGCGCCTCAAGCAAGGGTTCCTTGCCAGATTTGGTGCGGCTCCCTTTGTGGCTGGGATTATGTCTTCTAGAACCCTATATTTAAGTGTCCAAATGTATTTAGGACTCTTCCTTGCAGCTGGAACTTAGGTGAATTAGGATCAGGAAAGGTTTAGGACAAAATAAGGAAACTTGGCTAATTTTCCTCTTTCTTGCTGGATTCCTTGTCTTGTTTTGTCTTGAATTTATTTCCTTCATCTCTTTGGCACATTCCTAGCCTCTTTAGATCTTCAATTTCGTCCATCCACTTTGCTCCATGCATGTGTTATCCATTCTAAGCCCAAAACTGCTCCAAAATGCACCAAAATGCACCTTCTTGCCACTTTAGCCCTTTGGACCTACAAACACACGAAAATAGCTTAAAATACTAAAATAGCTATTAACTAACTACATAAATGCCAAGAAACAAGCTAACTAAGTCGCATAATCATTCTGGTGAAGTGAAGAAGATGAGTGATCTGTGGTATATAGATAGTGGATGTAGTAATCATATGACATCTATGGAAGATTTACTTGTTGATATTGACAGAAATGTGAAAGCCAAAGTCCAAGTAGGCACTGGAGTTTTGGTTGAGGTTGCAGGGAAGGGAACACTGGTTATTGAGACAATGAAGGGTAGAAAATACATAAAAAAAGTGATGGTTGTGGCTGGTCTTGCAGAGAACTTGCTTAGTGTAGGTTAGATTACTGAGCATGATTACTTTCTTCTGTTTAGAGACTATACAGTGGATGTGTTTGATGACAAATCTCTAAGTAACTTGGTGGTTAGTGTGAAACAGAAAGGAAATAGGTGTTTTCCCTTGATTTTCAGCACAAACAAGGAGTTGGCACTGAGAACGAGTGTACAAGAATGTGCAAAGATGTGGCACAAGAGATTTGGTCACTTAAACTTCAGGAGTCTCAAACTATTACAGAGTCAAGAAATGGTATTGGGGCTACCTGAAATTCAAGATAGTGATGATGTGTGTTAAGGTTGTGTACTTAGGAAGTAACATAGGGAGTCATTTCCTAAGGAGATTACTTGGAGAGCACAAGAACCACTGGAATTGGTGCATTCTGATGTCCGTGGGCCTATGAAAGTTCCAACCATGAGTGGAAACAGATATTTCCTCGCATTCATTGATGACTACTCTAGAATGTGTTAGGTCTACTTCATGAGAAATAAGTCAGAGGTATTTGGGATATTCAAGAAGTTAAGAGCTATGGTTGAACTACAATATGCTTATCCACTGAAGAAACTGAGAAGTGATAGGGGTGAAGAGTTCACCTCCACTGAGTTTAATGCATTCTGTGAATCAATGGGCATGGAAAGACAACTCACTATGTCCTACACTCCATAGCAGAATGGAGTGGTAGAAAGGAAGAATAGGACAATAATAGAGATGGCTAAAAGTATGATGAATGAGAAGGGGCTACCCTATAAGCTATGGGGAGAGGCATTCAACACAACAATTTACTTGTTGAATAGATGCCCTAAAAGGTCACACCATTTGAAGCTTATAGTGGAAGAAGACCTGGGATTAAACATCTCAAGGTATTTGGTGCTGTGTGCTATTCACTAATACCTGGAGATTTGAGACATAAGTTGAAAGCATCAAGTGCAAAAGGAATTTTCATTGGATATGAATCCTGTGAGAAAGGGTACATAATTCTTAATCCTACAATGAAGGTGACAGTGTCTAGAGATGTAGTATTTGATGAGAATGGGAAGTGGAACTAGGAAGAAAACAAAGTGAAAGAAGCCTGTGTTCCTCTAATCTCACCTGAGCTTCGAGAAACTGATCAAGATGAATATGGAGGTTCTCTCAGGTCAACATCTCCCATTTCTGATGAAAGATCAAGCACTCGGAGTGCAAGTGTGCCAATTCATATAGAAGCTTTTGACTCAACTCCTTTGAAATGGAGAAGTCTGATTGAAGTGTATGAGCACTGCAACTTATGCATCATTGAACCTGAATGTTTTAATGATGCAACATTAGATAAAACTTGGAAAGTTGCAGTGCAGGGGGAGATCAACATGATTGAAAAGAACAAGACTTGGGAATTAGTGAACAGACCACTTGACCAGCCAGTAATTGGAGTAAAATGGGTATACAAGACCAAGTTGAACCTAGATGGATTTGTGTAGAAAAACAAAGCAAGGTTGGTGGCAAATGGGTATGCACAGAAGCCTGGTGTGGATTACAATGAGACATTTGCACTTGTTGCAAGGTTGGATACCATAAGAGCATTGATTGCTCTTGCTGCAAAGAATAATTGGCAGTTATTTCAACTAGATGTTAAGTATGCTTTCTTGATTGGAGTACTTCAAGAAGAAGTGTATGTGGATCAGCCAAAGGGTTTTATTGTCGAAGAGGAAGAAGACAAGGTGTACAAGTTGCACAAAGCCCTCTATGGACTGAAACAAGCACCAAGGGCTTGGTATAGTGAAATTGATGCTTATTTTGAAGAATATGGATTCAAGAAAAGTGATATTGAAGCAACCTTGTATACAAAAGGGAAGAAGGGTGTAGGAATGCTCATTGTGTCGATTTATGTGGATGATATCATTTATTCAAGAAGTAGTGTTGAGATGATAGAAGAATTCAAGGCTGATATGATGCGTAAATATGAAATGACAGATTTGGTTTTGCTGCACCACTTTTTGGGAATGGGTGTTATGCAAACTGAAACCAGCATATTCATTCATCAAAAGGAGTATGTTACCTCTCTACTCAAGAGGTTTGGACTGCAGGATTATACGCCTATTAGTATTCCACTTGTTCCAGGTGATAAGTTGAGAAAATATGATGATAGTGGAGCTACAGATGAAGCACAGTTCAGGAAAATAGCTGGTAGCATGTTGTATCTCACTGCAACTAGGCCATATATTATGTATGCTTCTTGTTTACTAGCAAGGTTCATGCATTGTCCAACTAATAAGCACTATGGAACAACTAAGAGGGTGCTCAGGTACATACAAGGTACTTTGGACTATGGTTTGGAGTACAAGAAAGGTCAAGGAGCAATGCTGTTTGGATTCTGTGACAGTGATTGGAGTGGATCCGAAGATGATATGAGAAACACTTAAGGGTATGAATTCACCTTTCGGAGTGGAGTATTCTCTTGGTCCTTAGTTAAGCAACATTGTGTTGCACTATCCACAACTAAGGCAGAGTATATTAGTGCAGCAGAAGCCACTGCACAAGTAACATGGTTAAGGTTTGTGTTGGAAGATTTCGGTGAAATGCAAACTATTGCAACTCCACTAAACTGTGATAGCACCTCTGCCATTACAATCACTAAAAATCCTATCTTTCATCAGAAGACTAAACACATCAACAGAAGATATCACTTTATCAAGGAAGCTTTGCAAAATGGGATCATTGACTTGGTATACTGTCTAACCATAGATCAGATAGCAGACATATTTACAAAGGCTCTTGCTAAAGATCAATTTTGTCATCTCAGAGAGCAATTGGGAGTGAAATCAGTTCAGAATTTAGGGGGAGTGTTAGTGTGTAAATTGATGAGCTAACTAAAGAAGATTATAAGTTTTTTATTAATGTTGTGCTTCAGCTCATAGGCTAAGCTTGTGTGTTCAAAATATAATGTGTTAGTTAAGTCTCATAAGGCTTGATATTGGACAAGTGTCTAAATCTCAGTGTAATATGAAATGGATGGCTGAGATTGAACTTAGAGATGTGTGTGTGTGTGTCTCTTTCTCTCACGTCCAACGGTTATATTGTTGGTGTATGAGCTCACATGCTCAGTGTGTGTGCCCCAAAATATATGGAAGAATTTGCAGAGGGATATTCTCTGGTTTTTTTATCAGAATTTTCTTCTTCTTGCTCAATTTTTCTGAGTTTCTCTTCCATAATCATCGTTAGAATTCTTGTTTAATTCGAATTCACTAACATTGTGAGGATAAACCGTTTTCGTCCAAGATTGGAGGAATTTTCTGTCAGGAAGCTACTCGTTAATGCTCAGAGTGGGCGATCCGTGCGATAGGTAGAATGTGTCCTTCATTGCCATAAGAATTGTTTTCCTTTTTCTTTGAGAATTGAATTACCACAAAAACGAAAACCCAACAGCAAGAAATTTTTTCGATTTGGTAATTTGGGATAACGAATAGGTATAAAAACCATTTTCCTTATTGAATATTATTATAGTGATAGGTCGTAATCTGGGTTTGTGTGCATTCATATCTACTTTGGTCATTTTCCAATATAGATGGCACATTTTATCGAGTGGATTTGATCTGATCTGATCTGGTCTGGTCTCGTCTGCTGTATTTTGATATGGTTTACTATCTCAGTCATTTTGGTCCAATAACTATTATAGTCATTTTTGTCGCATAACAATCAAAGTCATCAAGGAAATAATGGGGTTGTCTAATTCACGTTATCTCATTATTAATATTATTTACACTAAAAGGGTGAGAGAGCGTGCTAAGGCTTATAATGAACTAATAAAAATGTGGTTCAGATTCGCCTTTGAAGAGAATCAAACCTAAAACCTCTCATTTACAAGTGAAGAGGAATACCATTAAACCGTAGTGCTAAGTGACTTACGTATCTGTTGACCCTAAAAACTTCCAAGCCTATGTGGCGCACAGGCCAAGTAACTAATAAGCTAACTACGTCCTTCTGTTATGCGCGGGGCGTGCCAACTCGTTGGCTGAGTTCGGCCGAAGAGTAAAATATGTTGATGTGGCATTGGGCGCGTTGCTGACTTCTTGATCTTGTGATTGCGGCCAAGGAAGGAACACGTCTTGGCCTTTGGGTTCTAGAGCCTGAAGACAAGGTTGCCAGTTTCTTGGAAGTTCACAAATCGTCAGCACTGGGTTCGGTCTTGGTAATTATATTCGTTAGAGTATAAGTACGTCGAACCAGTACCAGGACTGTACAGAAACAAATACTCCAAAGAGATAAATGTCTTGATTGTAAATGTGGTTCGGCTGTTAGAATGCTGAACTCTAAAATGTACTTGCGAATATCCAATCATAAAAGTCATCTTTCAATGTGCCGAGCCTAGTAACTTGGGAAGCCTTATGTAGGGCAATTTGTGTGTTGATTTGAAGGGGTTTTGAATGATGCACTCCCCTCTCTATTTATAGCAGCGAACCCCTTTATGGCTGAACTAGAGATTCACTTGGATTATAACTCCTCAACCCAATCTAATCAGGTTTTGGCCAATCCTAACCCCTATAAAACTTTGAACCAAGCTCCTTAACGAACCAAATTCATCACCAAATTCTAAGAATCCTCAGCTTTAAGACTCCTTGTTGCACTAGGGCTCTACTACTTCACCCTTATCAAACCAATCCTCTCCGTAATAGGATTCGGCCGACCTTGACTTGACAACCCATGACAAGATTCTAGATGAATGTTACTGGACCAAGAACGACTCTAAGCTCGGCCCAAAATATTATTTTGGGTCCAAACATTGCCCCTCGCTTCTGAGGTCTTCGGACTATAATTCCTGGTCGTGTCTCGACCTTGAAGAAGTGATTTATTGCCAAAGAAAAAAACCCTTAGCATATTCCCTCTAGAAAGCTAGAGAACATTGCACGCCTTGAATACTCCGACCACCCAAACGCATTTATTAAGCACGTTCTCTTACCTCTGTCAGTTTTTTGAAAACACTGCAAAACTTAACACATGCCAGTTCCTCATTGCGACTGTCTATCTTTAATAATGCCTACCCCACGTTCGAGGCGTGTAGACACCGAAACGTCTCTTCATCATAAACCTCGCTGTTACACACAATCGTGCAACCTTAATTTGCGTGCTTTTCAGCCTCTTCACCTGGATTTCAAAAGATCTATTATGATTATGAAATTCTTCGGTCGGATTTGCCCTTCATCTCTCAAACCTAAACCGTTGATCTTCTCCCCCAATTACCTATTGATAAAAGCATATTTATGCGACTTTGTTAGCTTATTTCTTGGCATTTAGTCAGTTAGTTTTTATTTATTATAGTAATTTAAGCTATTTTCGTATTTTTCTAGGTCCAACTGGTAAAGGTGACAATAAATGGCAAAATGGAGCAAGAAGTTTTGGAATTGGATTGGATAGCATGCGTGGAGAGCATATAGGATGGACGTTTTTGGTGTTTAAATGATGCTAACAATGTGCTACAATCTGGACGAATTAAAATTGAGGCTTGGAAGACAAGGACTTACACAAGAAAGGGAAACCTTATCCAATCTTATCTTATCCAGCCTTATCTGAACTAACCTTATCCAATCCTATCCTATCCTTATCTTACCTTACCTTATCTCCAGCTGCAAGGGGGAATCCTTATCACATTCCAATACTTCCTATCTGATTCTAGGAGTCCTAAAATAATTCTAAGAAGCTAATCTTTCTCCTCCTAGGATTAGCCGTGCCCTCTGCCCTATATATAGAACCTTGCCGCAGCTTTTAGAGAGGAGAAAGTGAGAGTGCCGCAACTTTGGAGAAGAAGGGAGACTGTGCCGAATCTGCCATTGAAGTGTTGGAGCTTTCTGGGTTCTTTCTATCCTTAGTTTTAGTTGTAATGTTTATTCTAGATTGTTCTTCATTTATTACAAACATGTGTAACTAAATTACTTTTTAGCTAGAGGTGAATTCGAATCCATGATCATATGTTTTATATAAATTGATTACATCTAGTTATTGTTTCATAAAACATGAATGTGATTTACTATCTGTTTTATAGAGGACTTATTCTTGTATGTTTAATTAAGGGTGCACACTTAGTTTGCATGCAGGGATTTGATGTTAGAATATAAAGAAATTTCACCTAATCGTTATGAACTTATATTTACAAGTAGTAAAAGTCACTAGTCATGATTGTGTTAAGTAAATTCTTGGCAGGAGTATCATGCTTTTCATAGTTACGAATGCCTTGTTAATGCTTATGATTTTTCACAGAACTTAATGATCTTTGTGATGTATCTCTATCATGCTTTTCATAGTTAGGGAACTTGAGAAGAATAATTTTGGTTGAGTCGCTAAGTCCAATTCAATGAACTTAGGAAAATCTGAGAGTTAATTTGTGCAGTTCACAATTAATTTGGGGCATTGTCATTCATGGTTTATAGGAAGAATAACTGGAAATCGATTTGTATGCATATGTTTCATGTGTGCAGAAGAATCCTGTAGCAAGCCTTTCACCTATATTTCGTACCAAACTTAATTTATTGCTGCAATTTACTTGTTTTAGTTAAAATTTGTCCAAAACCCCCCTCAGTTCTTATTTTGTGTTAGTCTAGCCTAGTTTTCAGTTTTTAAGTCTAATTTGTGTTGATTAGCATCCCTCCTAATCCCTAGCCTAGAACGATCCCTACTTGCTCATACTACAATCGTCTAAATTATAGGGTTTAATTCGTGTGTTAGTTTCTACCACATCAAATTTTGGCGCCGTTGCCGAGGATTAGCAAAATTGATAATCTTCCCTTTGTTTCTGTTCGTACTTTTTCTTGTGGTTCTGATTTTTTTTTGTGTGTTGTTTTCTTTGTTTTAGGTACTAGTTTATGACTCGAAGTTCTCAACCTGTTCATGGGCATATATTGGAGTTTGACGACGATTTTGAACGAACTTTGAGAAGGAAGAGGAAGCAGCCAGAATTCAATCCACTTAGTTCCAGCTCTGAATCTGAATTTGAGGAAGAGGAAGAGGAACAAGACATGGCTGTAGACAATCGAACAATCAAGGAACTTTCAGCCTCAGGATTGGACAATGTCGTCTTTATTTGCATTCAATACCCTAGGGCAGGTCAAGGCAAAACCGATGAGTTTGAATTAAAGTCTAGTTTACTGCATCACATTCCGAAATACCATAGGTTGTCCATGGAAGATCTGAACAAGCATCTTGAGGAATTTGAAGTGGTGTGCTCGAGCATGACACCAATCAATGTAGATGGGAGTATTCTGAAGATGAAAGCCTTTCCATTCTCTCTTTTGGAAAAGGCTAAAGATTGGCTCTTTGAATTAGCACCTGGAACCGTCACTTATTGGGAAAGCATGAAGAAAGCATTCTTAGAGAAACTCTTCCCAACTTCAGGAGTCATTCTTTTGGGGAGGAGAATTAGTGGAATTCAACAAGGCCAAGGAGAATACTTTCCAGGGTAATGCGAGCGTTTCAAGACTTTAGTTGCATCTTGTCCACAACATCAAACGAAGGAAGAGCTTTTAATTCAATACTTCTATGAAGGACTACTTCCAATTAAGAGACAAATGCTTAATGCTTCAGCTGGAGGTGCGCTGGTTGACAAAACACCAGTTGCTGCAAAGATCTTAATAGCAAATCGAGCCTTTAATGCACAACAATATGAAGGATTTGGACAAAGAGAACCCACATGGAAGAATCAAGTTAATGAGGTAAGTGCTATTTCAGAACTTCAATCTCAAATGGCTAATCTCTCTATTCTTCTATCACAGGTTGCTGAAGGCTCCACGGTACAAAGTGCAGCTACTTGTGGCGTGTGCTCTATGCAAGGACACCCCACTGATCAATGTCCTCAATTAATAGAGAATGAGGGATGGGAAAGTGCCAATGCCATAGGTTATCAAGGTTAAAATCAACCAAGGAATGACTCATTTTCCAACACCTACAATCCGGGCTAGAGAGATCATCCAAATATGAAGTGGAGGGAACCTCAACAAACTCAACAACAAGGCAGATATAGACAGCCACATCCTGGGCTCTATCAAAGGCCATTTGCACCACCACAGCCTCACCCACAATCTTCCTAACCAAATTCAAGTTCGTCAATGGATAATGATAAAATTCTTCAAGTACTAACTTCTTTAACCCAGGGCTTACAAAATCAAGCCAAGGAGATGGGCGAATTGAAGAATCAAATAGGGTAGATGGCAGAATTCATGGGACAATTTAGAGAACATGGCAAACTTCCTAGTTCAACCGTTGTAAATCCAAAATGAGGTTTTGAAACTGCTAAAGCTATCACTTTGAGAAGTGGCAAGGAGATTGGCACCAACCCAAAAACTTCCAAACAAAGCAAAAAAAAGGACGAAAAGCTGCTACCCGAAGAAGAAGAGGAGGACAAGGCCACGGCAAGGGAAGAACAAACCTTGCCACAGCCTCTTAAGTCTCCTACGCCACCCAATTTAGGTAAAGTTGGTTTGAATTCAATTCCTTCTAACCCTATTCCACCAAATGTGCCTTTCCCTCGCAGGTTATCTAGGAAAGCTTAAAAATGATGGTGTCATTATTCAATTGGCTGATCGATCTAATGCATATCCGAAATGAGTTTTGGAAGATGTTTTGGTGCAGGTAGACTATTTGATTTTTCCAGCAGATTTTTATGTGCTTGAGATGGAAGATTCAGCCCACTCTACACCATTGCCAATTTTACTTGGAAGACCTTTCATGAAAGCACACCAAACCAAGATTGATGTGTCCAAGGGAGCGTTAACTATGGAGTTTGATGGCGATATGATTAATTTTAATTTTTTGAATCTGTTAAGTATCCTAATGATGTTCATTCTTGTTTTGCCATTAATGTGGTTGAAAACATAGGGCAGGAACGTTCAACACCTATCAAGAAGGATGTATTTAGAACCATCATTGATAGGGGAATTGGAATGGATCACAGGGGACAAGCCACTGCCCTTAAAGCACCCAAGGCTGAGAGCACCACCTCTGAAATCGTTGACAGTGTTGCTACTTTTAAGTCTTCATCGCAGTATATCGGTGCGCCACCTATCCCAATTCCAAATCCCATTTCAACTAATAGGTTGTTACCTTCTTTGGTTTAGGTGCCCAATCGAATCCAAGCTGGTGGGAGAGTTTACATTAACTTTAGGAAGCTCAACGCCACAGTCAGAAAGGATTACTATCCCCTTCCATTCATAAATCCAATGCATGGAAGTTTTGAGGAGCATGTCATGGAGGATGTACCCCTCCATCCCGTTGGCCCTAGTGAAGCTTAAATGGAGGTATCCTCCGGCTAGAAGACGTTAAAGAAAGCACTTCTTGGGAGGCAACCCATGTATTCAAATAAATAGACGATGGAATCTCCAGCTCCTGAAACCAAATTTGCTTTCTTTTACACTTCTCTTTATTGTTTTTACTTTGTCATGATTGTATTGTTTGCTAGTTATCTTTTGTTGCTTTCTTGTTTGAGTTTATTTTTGAAACATTGAGGACAATGTTTGGTTTAAGTGTGAGGGGGGGTAAACATATTGCCTTTCATGACTCATCTTTGAATTTCACCATCTATCACTACTAATATTGTTACTCACTGTTTTTAAGTGTTTTATTGTGTGTCATATAACAAAAATTTTGAAAAAAATACCAAAAAGAGTCGTTTTTGTTGTTTGTTTGTGTCTTAGGGTACCTTCCAATACAATGATGAGGATTTGGTTTTTAATTGCATGACTGTTAAAGAAAGTTAAAAACATGGGTGGAAGTTTGATATGCTCTTTGGTTAATGCTTAGTTGTAGTTGTCATCTACGAATTCACATGTAATCACAAAGGAAAAAAAATTAGTTTTTGTAACATGCTTGAAGGAAGGAACTCAAACTAACGCTACAACCCTGAGAGACTTGAGCCTATTCTTTGTTTGGAGAGTTATTAATCTGTGATATTCTTGTTTTCTAAAGTCGTTGCATGATCTCATTATTTCTTTGCTTGGTTGCTATTTAGAATGCTTTTTCATCATTATAGTTCCAAATACTAGAACTCATGTTCATTTCATTCAAAGCATAAAATTGATTGCATAACAAATAACAAGATGAAGTTGTTTAGTTACCACCAGAGCCAAAAAGCCTTATCCCTTGCATATGTATTGTAGGTTTAACCCCTTTGAGCCATATTTAGCCTATTTTCTTTGTTAGCCTGCATTATCCCTACCTAACCTAGTACAGGAATATCCATACCCTTGTTCTTAAAGAATAGTGAAGCATGACTTGTTCGGAATTCCTTTTGGTCTACGATTTACAGAAAAACAAGTGTGGGGGAAGAATTTGTTCTTTTGAATCTGGTGAAGTAGTGCGTATGTTTTATGTTTCAAAGGAAAAAAAAAAAGAAGAAGAAAAAACGAGATAAAAAAAGAAAAAAAAAAGTTGTGCAGAAAAGAAAACGAAGAAAGAACAAAAATTGAAAAGAAGTGAAAATGAGCTCATAAGTGTTGTTCGTTGAAGAAGGGTCCAAAAGTGTGAATCTGGCCCTAAATGTTGAACGAATCTCCCCTTTGTGTTTAAAGCTGGGCGTTGCAATCAAAAGTTGAATTCGAAGTGTTGATTTCATTACTTTGCTCACTATCACTTTAAGAACCTTTGTTTATCTTTAACCTTTCTTTGTTAGCCAATACCTTAGCCCCATTACAACCCTTAGACTTTTATCTTGCTTGTTATGTGATTCAATGTGTGGAGTTTGAAATTGGTACGAGCATATGGAATCCCTAGTTCTCGCTTCTAAGTAGTGGCATTCTGTTCATGAGATCATATACATGTTTGTATTAATAATTCCAGAAAGTTCCTTCGTTGATATAACATTTGTGAGTGCTAGTCTACATGTTTACATCAATCTTCTCACATATACTTAGTATAGGGAGTGTGTTCAGTGAGGAATTGAGTGAATTCTCTAAGGCATTTTACTACATTCAAAATGTTGTTTTAATTGATTAAATGCGAGCTAGTGAGTGGTTACTGCGATTAAGTATAAGCTCAAGGGTAAGGATGACTAAAATCTACGTGAGTAGTGATTTTTAACATGCCATGTTTCATTGGAAATCCCTGAGGCAATTGTTGGAAGGTTTAGGTTGTGTTTTGTTTTCTTTGTTTTGCTCAGGGACTAGCAAAAGCTAAGTGTGGGGGAATTTGATAGGAGCATATTTATGCGACTTTGTTAGCTTATTTCTTGGCATTTAGTTAGTTAGTTTCTATTTATTATAGTAACTTAAGCAATTTTTGTATTTTTGTAGGTCCAATTGGTAAAGGGGACAATAAATGGCAAAATGGAGCAATTTGGAGTAGTTTTGGACTTGGATTGGATAGCATGCTTGGAGAGCATATGGGATGGACGTTTTTGGTGTTTAAATGATGCTAGAAATGTGCTACAATCTGGAGGAATTAAAATTGAGGCTCGGAAGACAAGGAATTAGACAAGAAAGGGAAACCTTATCCAACCTTATCTGAACTAACCTAATCTAATCCTATCCTATCCTTATCTTACCTTACCTTATCTCCAGCTGCAAGGGGGAGTCCTTATCACATTCCAACACTTCCTATCTGATTCTCGGAGTCCTAAAATAATTCTAAGAAGATAATCTTTCTCCTCCTAGGATTAGCCGTGCCCTCTGCCCTATATATAGAACCTTGTCGCAGCTTTCAGAGGGGAGAAAGAGAGAGTGCCGCAGCTTTGGAGAAGAAGGGAGACTATGCCGAATCTGCCATTGAAGTGTTGGAGCTTTCTGGGTTCTTTCTATCCTTAGTTTTAGTTTTAATGTTTATTTTAGATTGTTCTTTAGTTATTACAAACATGTGTAACTAAATTAGTTTTTATATAAATTGATTACATCCAGTTATAGTTGCATAAAACATGAATGTGATTTACTTATCTGTTTTATAGAGAACTTATTCTTGTATGTTTAATTAAGGGTGCACACTTAGTTTGCATGCAGGGATTTGATGCTAGAATATAAGGGAATTTCACCTAATCGTTATGAACTTATATTTACAAGTAGTAAAAGTCACTAGTCATGATTGTGTTAAGTAAATTCTTGGCAGGAGTATCATGCTTTTCATAGTTACGAATGTCTTGTTGATGCTTATGATTTTCACAGAACTTAATGATCTTTGAGATGTATCTCTATCATGCTTTTCATAGTTAGGCAACTTGAGAAGAATAATTTGGTTGCGTCGCTGAGTCCAATTCAATGAACTTAGAAAAATCTGAGAGTTAATTTGTGCAGTTCACAATTAATTTGGGGCATTGTCATTCATGGTTTATAGGAAGAATAACTGGAAATCGATTTGTATGCATATGTTTCATGTGTGGAGAAGAATCCTCCAACTAGCCTTTCACCTATATTTCGTACCAAACTTAATTTGTTGCTACAATTTACTTTTTTTAGTTAAAATTCGTCCAAAAACCCCCTCAGTTCTTATTTTGTGTTACTCTAGCCTAGTTTTCAGTTTTTAAGTCTAATTTTACTTGATTAGCATCCCTCCTAATCCCCAGCCTAGAACGATCCCTACTTGCTCATACTACAATCGTCTAAATTATAGGGTTTAATTTGTGTGTTAGTTTCTACCACATCACCTATAAATACTCTGCCTAGTTTCTACCACATCACCTATAAATACTTTGCCCATATTCGTTTGACTTTTCACGCTTTCAAATTTCATCAATTCTTGCCATTTTGCTCTCAACCCAGAAAAAGAAACCAAACTTCGAAACTTAGAAAATCCTGTCAACCTTCATCAATAGCCTCTAATCCTTTCATTACCAAGCTCACCGAGGAATGCAACAAATGCCAAGACTTCATCGATCAGAATGCTATCAAAACCCTCTGATTTGAGGGTGATTTAAGCGCCTTCCATCGGATTCTAAGACCACTCTTTAAGGGCGACGTCCCTAAAACCATCATCGAAATGCTGAAGGCCCACTGCCTCAAAAAACCCATGGGGCTTGGCCCTCAACCCTCGCGACCTAAGCTGCTTAGGTCACCTAAATAGAGCCACACTTCGGCGATGAGTGGAAGACTCTCAGCATCTTCGACACCATCAAACTTTCGACCCTTGCGATCAACATGGACCAAGAGCTACTGATTGTCGCCCTGAGCTTCTGGTGTTCGGCCACCAATATTATCGTTCTTCCTCTTGGCCCTATTGGTCCAACCATACTGGATATCACAGCCATACTAGGCACTTCTCTTTCTGATCTCCAAATTGTTGGAAATGTGCCCTAAAACCAATCATATGATGATACTTTACGGACATTTCACATGTTAAACTAATCTAGTTTAATATAAAGGGCAAAGATTATTGTTTCAAGCTGTCTCAAATAAATGTTATGTGCTTAAACGATAAGTCCAAGGAATATACTATTAGGAGAATGTAATCTAAAGAAGTTAGATTCATGAGACCATTCTCTTTTTTATACATATCCTAAATGTTCCTGATCATAGGATTGCCAATTGGGCATTGACAGTCCGTTAAGATCAGTACGTGCTATGTCTTCTCTTAGGGAGAGTGACAGGTCTCGAGTCATTGGTGTGAATGACACCAAGACAAGCATGTAGGTGCTCGATAGAGAATGAGTCCACTGAACGCGATCAACGAGGAGTTCTCATATTCATGTCATACGAGAACTCATGGTTGGGATAATGCAAAGTAGTCATTTGACCTGAGGCATCACAGTTGTCTTGTGGTTAGGTCATTGATCTTTGACTATGTCAAAGTCACTCCGTCAGAGAGTGTCCACGGCATAGTTGGGGTTAAGCCACTTAGCCATGGAGGCAAGTGAATGCGCAACAAGGGATCTCTAACCTTCAAACTGTTTGAGGGAGAATACTCTATGATATGATTAAGAATCTCTGGCCAGAGTATGAATGAGATTGAGGAAGTCGTTCCAAATCACATTCAAGGCAATCATATAAGTAAATGAATCACATTGGATAGTAGACATGAATAAACTATCAAACCAAACAATGTGGTCAAGAGTATTGTATTAGTGAAAGACCGTATTGCATTGTAATCCTAAACTGAATAGGTTCTCCACCTCTTCTGATTAGCTTGGGTAGCCATGATACACTGCTAGGTGTCACTCATGGTTTGTGGAAGCCCTAAAGATGTATAATCATTTAAGGGAGAATTGAAAGTATGTTTCAATTCATAATCGATCGTTAAGAGTAACAATCGCCCACTGCCTCGCTAAGAGGACCTAATGGATCGCACACCGTGTAAGGTAATGATTGAAGGATATAATGAAGATGAGTAAGGACAATTAAATAGTTTAATTGTATGTGGCAAGGATTAATTAAAAGTTAATTAATCTAGAACGAAAGGTTCGTTTTAGGCCTTAAGTTAGTTTTGGGTTTCGGGACACAAAAGGGTTTTGGTCCACAAGGCACATAATGTTTAAGTTGTGTGACAACTAAAACAAAATGTGCAATTAACCCACTAACAATAGAGAGGCCGGCCATGATTAGAGAGGGAGTGGGTTTTGGACTTATTACAAGTTTGCCACTCCAATGAAGGGAGGTATAAATATGACTTTATAGCTTTTTCTTCATTAGGGGTTTTCTTTGAGGAAAGATGAGAGTTTTTGGCTCTCTCTTTCTCTCTAGGGAGGCCGGCCACCATGGGGGAGTTTACTAGCATCTAACTCCTCCATGGCCACTCATCTTCTTCCTCAACCATCCTTGGTGTCGAAACTTAGAGGTCTCCAACTTTGGTGACTTTTGGAGAAACCTATTCTTCCATCCACATCCAAGAAGGCTTGGATCCAAGAAGCAAAGTTCTTCCACCTTCATCCATGGAGCCAAGGAGAAAGGTGACAAAGGAAGAAGGCCCTCACATGGGTGATTAACCTTTGCTAAGCAAAGAGGTACTTCAAAGGTATAAAGAAATCTCAACTCTTTCTCTTAGATCTTGAGTTGAGTCTTGGTTCACCATTTCTACTAGGCTTTGAATTTCATGGGTAATGTTTTGTTTTGAGTGCATACAAGCATGATTCCGCCTTTAATTGTTAATTGCATGCCATAGATGTTGCTCAAATGAACATGTTTTTCACAAATTTTCCTTCTCAAATTGATACCATTCTTTCTCCATATCAATTCAACCTAGATCTGAAAACAGTCTTCGACGGGCGTGCTATCGAAGTTTTAACAAAGAAAGATCCAGAGGAGTCAAAAGAAGATGTGCACAAATTGCACATAAATTTCTTGAACTACAGCACCTTAACCAGCCATTTTGCTGGCTCAGAGGAAGAGGATCTCAAGAAAGGAAAGCATGAGGCCTTCTTCTTTTGTACCAAGTCGAACAAGTGTTTAGCGAAAATATGCCGCCAACCTCACTCGGTGTTTGGTCGGGGCCTCTGTTAGGAAAATCGATCCCCACCAGAACGGCCCACTCTAGGTCTTTCAACTCTGGCTGCAGGTTTATTTTTCCATGCTGAGGCCAGAGATCCTAAACTTTAATTCTTCTGATCTAATAGGTCTTCAACTAGACTCGAGCCTCATTCCTACTCACTTGGGCGAAGAAATCTTCACGTATTTCTTTGGCCTTGAAGACGACGATTTCTGGTCTGCCGCCGCAAGAAATATCCGTCTTCCATGAACCTCCCCTCAACAACATGGGAAAAAGCAGAGGAAGCTGGCGTTCAACAATCCTGGGGGTCAGTTACCCTAGCTCGTGACATTCCCTTTGGTTGCGATGCTCGTCGAGCTAGCTGAGAAGTCTACCATCCTCACTTCGTGGCCCGTTAATTGGGCTATCTTCAGGGCTGTCCTATCTCACTCCTCACCTCTCACTCACTTTTGAATCGAGAACGCCTCTCCGGCTCCTTGAAGAGGGAATGCGAAGAAGCCGGGCAAGAATATCAAGAGTGATGTACCAAATTTCACCTTTGACTGAATACTCTAGAAACCCATTGCACAAGCACCTTCGTCAATTGGTGGGATGCCTATATCAAGGATTTCTTCGGGTGCTTCAGCCGAGGACACTTCAAAGAAGCATTTTGGCGATCGACCAAAGAGGACTCTTGCTCCAAAATCCAATGAAACGGCTCAAGGTATATATCTTTTATTTCTCTTTTCATTTATTCAAACTTTATTCTAACTCAAGCTTAGCTTTTCCAGCTGGTCGCGTAATAAAATGGGCTGATATGGTTGCGATGGTCGCAGTTAAGAAGAAACTCGCTCCTCGTCCAAAGAAGGCTGCAACTATCGTGGCTCTCTTAGCCGAAGAGAAAACCACTCCAACTCAAGTACTAGCCACTGCTGCGCTGCTTGCACCAAGCAAACAACCTTGCCCGAAGGCCGAGACAACTGGTAACATTGCCCAGCCCCAAAAGCGTATCAAGAAAAAGGCAAAGAAGGGAAAGCAAGAGATTCGTGTTATCTCAAGTCAAAACATAGGAGAAACCACTCCTAGTATCCCTTTCCCTTTTCTTGTTATCTAGGTCTCGGCAAAGGTACCACAAAACCCTTTGACCCCGACCATGGGCCAGGCGATCATGGTTCGACGAACCTCCCAAGCTCAACCAGTCATCGCCTCAGTGGTCAAGGAACTTGCAACTTCGGAGCCTGTCGTTGCCCCTGCTGATGTCGGCCCAGTAGCTGCTACTCTCGAGAAGGCGGCAACCATGATCGAAAGAAACCTTTCCCCTAATCCAAAGAAGAATCCAGTGATTGTTTTGGAGGAAGAGGTATAACAATTTTCTTTAACAATGTTCTCCTTTCATTTTGACTAGATATCCTGACTAACGAACAATCTTCTTTTACGATCAGGAGAACGAGAGTGAAGTACCCTCGCTGGTGAGGCACCATGGACTGGTTGAACCACCTACTACGAGTCCCTTGCCTCTAGACAAAGGCAAAGGTGTCGCATCCCCTCTGGGTGATCTCCAACTGACGGTCAAGGTCGATAGCCAGGTCGACCCTCAAGCAGCCGAAGTTGGTCCTGGACATAAAGCGGCATCTTTTGTTGAACCAGAGGCAACGATAGAGACGCTGGTTCATCCCTAGAACCAGAACCTCGGCATCCCTTCTCAGGAGGTCTCTTCGACCTTTGTAAGACATCAAAATTTTCTTTTATTAATTTCCTACCTTAGAACTCTAAACCAACAAAAAAATTAAATAAATGCCCAATCGCTTATTTCACCAAAAATTCTATGCGCCGAAGGGCATTATTTATATTTCCTGGCCACCCCAGTGGCCATCAAATGTAGATAACCTTCATCGGCCACATGAGTTGAAAAGCTGCCTTAAACACTAGGCTCGGCCATTGAGCTATCTGTGTTCGACCAATGAACCCGCAGACATGGTTGAAGTGTCTTCTTGTCAGGTCTAAAACAACTTTTGTCTCTGCCATCCATTTGAATTCTCTTTTCTCTAACAACCCTTTTCTATGCAGCCTTCATGGGAAGTTGAGCTTGATACCTTTCTCTCCAGCACTTTGGGGACGGCTGCAGGAACTTCTGTCTCTCTCAACCTCACAGATCCTCCAACGTAAAGGCCTTGACTCTGTGGGAAAGTGCTTGAACGACCTTGCAACCGATGACTTGCTGAGCAACAAAAATGTTATTCATCTATCAACTGTCTTGGAAAGAACTCGACAATATTTCACTATTTTCGAGAAGGCTCTCTGGACAGAGGACGACCTCAAGGCTACAATGGTAACTCGCGAAGCTATCCAATTAGGGCTCGAGGCAATAAAGGCAAAGAAGGAGAAATTAGCAAACCTTGACCTTCAAATCGTCAAACTTCATCATCAGAGGTCAGCCGTTACTTCTGAGGTTGAAAAGGATTTTGAGTCGAACAAACCTCAACTGGCAGAGTACATGGCTGGTGCGAAATGGATACAGTAACTAAAGGCTGACAAAAGAACTCAAAAGGTCGAGGTTACACTGGGCAAAGTGAAGTGGCTAGAACTGAAAGCCGTTCTTGAAGCTTTTCTTCCTCCGACTCCCTAGAATTTTCTAGTACCAATTGACAGGATAATATTTCTTTAAGAATTTCCCATTGATCGGCAATTTATGAATTAAACCAGTTCGATCCTTGAGGTGGTATGCCCCCTTGCTGAGAACTTTGTGGACGATGAATGGGCCTATTTAATTCGGTGACCATTTCCCGAATCTAGGATACTTAATCCCTACTGGTAAAAAGATTTTCCACACTAACTCACCTTCACCGAAAGTCTTTTGCCTAACTCGTCAAATATAAGCTCGTTCGGCAATCTTTTTCTATGCTACTAGTAAGTTATAGGCATCAAGTTGAGCTTCCTCCAAATCCTTCAACTCTTGTCTCATGGCCTAACTATACTCGGCACTGGACAAATTGCTTTGTTCAATAACTCGTAACGAGTTTATGCTTAGCTCGATTGGTAGCATCATGTTGTGTCCATAAGTTAACGCATATGGGGTCGTCCCTGTTGCTGATCGGAGTGAAGTTCTATATGCCCATAATGCCTCGCTTAACTTCAAATGCCACATACCAGGCTTTTCTTTTTATCATTTTCTCAAAGATACCGATTAGAACTTTATTACTTGCTTCGGCCTGTTCGCTTGCCTGTGGGTAATACGGCGTGGACTGTTTAAGCTGAATTTTCAAACTTGCTATGTATTCTTTAAACCTGTCGGCTGTAAAAATCGTGTCGTTGTCCATTATAATTGTTTCTGGTACGCCGAATCTTGTCATGATATTTTCATCAACAAAATTGCAAACCTCTTTAGATGTTAACTCGGCGTATGATTTTGCTTCGACCCATTTGGTGAAGTAGTCTGTCGCTACAAGTATCCATGCATGCTTTGCCATTCCAGAAGATGGCGTAATCTTGCCGATTACATCCATGGCCCATCCTCTGAACAACCATGGCTTGGTAATCGAGTGAAGTAATTCGGTTGGGACCCTGTGTATGGGCCCATGGATTTGACATTGTACACAACCTCGCGCTTATGCAATGTAATCTTTTAACATACTTGGCCAAAAATAACTGTGTCGACGGAGCAACCAACGTGTTTCGCGTCCAGCTTGATGAGCCCCCCAAATTCCTTCGTGTACCTCTATAATAGCGTGGGCGGCCTCTTTTGGGCCGAGGCACAATAACAACAAACCATCTTCACCTTTTCGATATAGTTCTTTCAGATACATGATGTAATTTGTGGCATGTATCCTTATCTTGTGGTCGTGTCTGCCACTAGGATTATCAAGATACTGCATAATTAATCTTCTCCAGTTGTCTGGTAATGTCTCGACTGCGCAAATATCTATAGGATCCTCTCGTTCGAACAACGAAGGTAGAGACATAACTCGTGTACGGATTACGTGATCATGTTGGAGAACTCGTGTTGATTAACCAAGGCCGGGTCTAGACGTCGCACCACCAGTATGACCCGGCCCAGTTCACCCTTAAGGGGTTGTGCTTCGAAGGCTATTTAAGCCAACTCGTATGCGTTAGTATTTTGAACTCGTGAGATGTGCTTGAACATAATGCCTGCAAATGATTCGGCTAAATAGTTGGCAACCATATGATAAGGCGCTAAAGTTCAACTCATGCAACAAAAATTCTTATTGAGTTGGTTAATCACAAGTTCTGAATTACCACGGACAAGCATGCGGGTTGCCTTCAAGTCATGAAGAACATTAAGGCCGATGACGAGGGCTTCATATTCAGCCTGATTGTTTGTACAGTCAGAATCCAACTTGAGAGAAAAATACCATCGGTAGTGATCAGGGGACTGGATGACAATTCCAATGCCGGCCAAGGTCAAGGTACTAGAGCCGTCAAAATATATCGTCCAATAATTATCACGTGTTTCCACCATGCCAATTTCGACATCGTTGCCCCCAAAACCGTATGAAGAAGGATGTTGAGCTAAGAAATCGGCCAACGCCTGTCTTTTGACAGCTTTTTGGGGCATATATTGCAAACTAAATTCAGACAGGGCCATTGTCCATTTCCCAATTCGGCCTTTTACTATCAGCCAAGTGAGCATATAGCGAATAACATCTGTCTCGGTGATGACCTAAGGAATAGAAGGGAGCTTGTAATGCCTGTGTTTAGGCGCATGAAAGAATAAAGACAAACAGAGTTTCTCGACAGCTGAATAATTTCTCAGGTGAGTTAAGATTTCGGTTAAGATAAAAAATGGCCTGCTCCCGCCCAATGTCATTGCCTTGAGTAAGAAGATAACCAATGGATTCCTCGGCAGCCGAGATATACAACTTAAGAGGTTTACCACGCCGAGGTGGCACAAGGACAGGTAGGGTGGTGAGAGATACCTTGATTTACGTGAAAGCGTCCTGATGTTCTTTGTGCCATTCGAATTTGCCAGAATCCTTAAGTTTCAAGAGTTTGGAAAAAGCCTTCATTTTCCCGCCGAGTTAGAAATGAAATGGCGGAGGAAATTGATTTTACCGAGTAAGGATTGTAATTGCTTCTTGGTTGTTGGCGGTGGAGCATCAATGATCGCTCGAACTTTATTCTTATCTACATCGACGCCACGATGATGTACAAGGAAACCCAAGACGTTGCCTGCCAATACACCAAAGGCGCATTTGGCAGGGTTCATTATATGGTTATGTTGGTGCATATGAAGGAAAGCTCGCCGAAGATCATCTAAATGTGTTCGACGGTGCTTCGATTTGACCACAACAACATCGATATATGCGTCAACAATTGTGCCAATCAAGTCCTAAAAAATGGTATTCATAGCGCGTTGATATATGGCACCGGCGTTCTTAAGTCCGAAAGGCATGACGACCCATTTGTAGGTCCCGAGTGCCCTGGGGCAACAAAAAGCAATTTTGTGCGCATCGGCCTCAACAATGAAAATCTGTTTGTACCCAGCATGGCCGTCCATGAAAGATAACATCTCGTGGTTTGCTGCAACGTCGATTAGCAAGTCTGAAATTGGCATTGGATATTCGTCTTTGGGGGTTGCCAAGTTCAAATTACGAAAATCAATGCAAATACGTAGAGCACCAATTTTCTTTAAAATTGGGACAATATTCGCCAACCATTCGACATATCGAGCTGTCCGAATAAAACCAGCTTTTAAAAGTCTTTTATGTTGAGCTAAACTTCGGTCGAGAATCATTGAGGGGGGTTGGTAGAAAGGTTTACAACCAATCTTGATTCGTAATTCGTGCTCGACGAGTGTTCGATCCAGGCCAGGCATCTCATGGTAACTCCAAGCAAAACAATCTTTAAATTATTCGAGTAGTTTACAAAGCTCGGCTTTCATAGTTGGGGTAGCAAAGAACTAATAAATAAAGGCCGAGGGTCATCGACTGTTCCAACATTTACTTCGTCCAATGGATCCTTGACTTGGGGTTGACTGTTTTCAACCTCAGATGGGGCAGCTTGGACTTTATCAAGTGACAGGACTAGATTGTTGTCTTCTTTGGCGAGGAACTCTACTATGTTCAAACCAGAATTCGGTTTCTTGGAAATAGTATACCAATGGGCAAGCAGGCATTCCATAATGGATGAAACTGCGGCCCGTCGTCTATTCTGTTTGGTATCAGGCATTAGGATTGTCAATTAGGCTAATCAACTCGAGTGTCGTCGAATCCTACTGAACAGTCTCGGCGCCAACCTTGATGGCTTTTTGAACTGAGATTCGAGTCATTCGTTGAAACCTTGCATCTCCCCAGGCCGAAGAAGGAGTTTGATAATTATGGTTTGAAAATTGCGATCGATTACCTTCTTTCCTTGAAGTAGCTCGGTCATGATTACTGAAGGTTGTCAGTCATCTTCGTTACCCACCGTTTCGTTCGACTGCCATTTGGTAGCTAGGGTAGCATGGGCTGCTTATCGGTGAGCCATACAGTCTATCTGGCGATGGCATTTCTGCTATTTGGACAACGCGGTATATGCACTGATAGGGGAGTTGTAGTTATACCAACGCTGGTCGCGTGACTCAAGTGTCTTGAAGGTTTACCGATTCACAGGTGAGCTTGAGCTGCCAGAGTTGCGCGCATAATAATCTTCATTGTAAAATGGAGCGTCGAAATCAAGTCACCGTTCGGCCGAAGACGGCTTGTTATTCTGTGTTTGAAGGCCGAGCCTATTGAAAACTTTATGGCGTTGGCCTGCACTGAGTACTTTTTGCGATGTTGCCGCAACTGCAGGTGCCAGTTACGGTGCTTCATCCTGAAGTGGCTATTCCTTCAGCTCAGTTATGATGACGTTTGATTTGCATTGACTAAATAAAGCCATCGGCTCGTCAGTTTCTCTGTGCTAGAGCCCAACATTGACTCGGCATAAGCTGGGTTTGAAAAGTATTTGGGTGGCTCATCCGAAGATAGATCAACTTTCAATCGCGACCGAGAATTTTATTTAGGGATATACTGCGTCGAGATAAATTTAGCTTTTCCTTTTCTCTTGTCTTTGGGTAGATAAGCATTTACCATGCTTACTGTCGCCGAAGGGTAAAAATCAGCGTCAACGACCATTGGAGGTTTTTCGGGAAACTTGAGTTTGCCATTATCGATCCAGCTTTGGATGGCATCGCAAAATATGACACCATTATTTGTCGTATGCTTGTTTGAGTTGTGGTATTTGAAATATGTCTTTCCTTTCAAATCTTCGGCCTTGGGAATATTATGCCCTTGTTGAAGCTTGACGATTTTTGCAAGTAACAACTGGTTGAAGATGGCATCGGCCTTAGTGATGTCGAAAGTGTAGACCTTTGACTTTTTGACGGCGGCTTCCACATAGGCCGAGCGGGTTTTGACATATTTGGAATTAGCATGAGCCAATGCTTTGCATACGTATGGTTTGTCAATTACTATCTCGGCCGCATCTATGCTGGTATATTGTGACTCTTCGCCTTCGGCCGATGCATAACTTACTGTTGGGTTTTTGTAGATCGTCCCTCGAGTTGGGGATTTCAAGATTTTCTCTTCTCGAAGCAAATAATCATATTGCTCGACATGTTGAGCCAGTTCGTACATATCTCGAAAGTTTGCCCCTAAGAATTTCTTTTTGTACTCCACATCCAGGCCATTTAAGGCAAGCTTAACAAACTCGATTTCAGGGAGGGGTACTCGGCACCAGTTTCTTGCTGACTTAAACCTCATAAGATATTCCATTGGTGATTCGTCGAATGATTGAGCCATCCTGGCCAAAGAAAAGACTAACATTTTCATCCCTGCCCGATAAAATTGCTCATGAAATTTCTCGACTAATTCCTCCCAGCTGTGGATGGAGTTGGTGCTGAGCTGGTTAACGAGAAATTGAATAGTCGTAGTTTATGAAAATCACTGTTAACGTCTCCACATTGAGTGGTGAATCGTGCCACATGTTCTAATGAGGACAAGGATGATTCTCCAGCGAAAAGGCTAAAGTCTGGAATCTTGAATCCCTTAGGATACTCGAACCTCTCTACAAAGGCTGGATATGGGTGAATGAATTTTGGAAACTTCAGCCCTTTTTTTTAATGCCAAATCAATCATTCTCTGGACTTCGACCATGTCAACAGGCACCACTTCTGGTCCTTGGTCAGTTCTGGCTGATCCTTGATTCACCATTTTTCTCAAAGTCAATCATTTTGAGTCGAGCAGATCCTGTCTCGGCCTGTATCGCTGGCAGGGGATTATTCTTTAGAAGATGAGGCTTCCTGGGTCGATCATCGGGTCCAATGTCGTGGACTTTATTAACCAAAACTTTGAGCAATCTATTGTGCACAACGCTATTATCACGCATCTCTTCAAGTATGCTTTTTACCTCTCGCCTGAACATTTTCTCAAATTGCTGGGATTGTTCTTCAAATCATCACCGGAGAAATCAGAGGCTTCATCATCGTCATCGTCACAATCCTCCACTAGTTCTTCAATAAAAACGCCTTTTGTCATTTTGGTGGGGATTTTTGCATCACGAGCCTGTGGCAAGCCATCATGTCCTGGGCTTTAGACTGTAGGTGGAAGATTAGTTGTTGACTTACCTATGACTATTTTCTTTTTTACTGATCGTGTTTCAATGGTCATGAACTTCGTAGTTTTAGCATTGTGTCCCACTAGGCGTGCCAAAATGTTTACCCTAAAAACTACCAAGCCTACGTGGTGCGCAGGCTGAGTAACTAATAAGCTAACTACGTCCTTTGGTTATGTGCGGGGCGTGCCAACTCGTCAGCCGAGTTCGACCAGGGAGTAAAATATGTTGATGTGGCATTAGGCGCGCTGCTGACTTCTGGATCTTACGACTACAGCTGAGGAAGGAACACATCTCGGCCTTCGGGTTCTAGAGCTTGAAGACAAGGCTGCTAGTTTCTTCGAAGTTCACAAATCGTCAGCGCTGTGTTCGGTCTCGATAATTATATTCGTGAGAGTATAAGTACGTCGAACTGGTACCAAACTGTACAGACATAAATACTGGAAAGAGATAAATGTCTGGATTGTAAATGTGGTTTGGCCGTCAGGATGCCGAACTCTAAAATGTACTTGCGAATATCCAATCATAATACTTGCCTTTCAATGTGCCGAACCTAATAACCTGGTAACACCTCACATCGTTGAGAAGGCTAATGAGATGACCTTTACCAACAAGGACTCGGAAATCCTTGTTGACCGAGACTTGGATAAATAACCAGTCGGCCTCGTAGTAATGTTGTCTATCCAAACTGAAGGTGATCCTTAGTCGGTTGGTTCTACGGCTCCAGTGCTGTCTATCCAAACTGAAGATGTTGTCGATTGCCTTCACAATGTTGTCTATCCAAACAAAGATGTGTTGGCGAGAAGAAAGGGGAAGAGGAAAAAAAATCTCAGGGTTGTTGAGAAGCTTTGCACAGGGCAATTTGTGTGTTGATTTGAAGGGGCTTTGAATGATGCACTCCCCTCTTTATTTATAGCATCGAACCCCCTTATGGCTGAACTAGAGATTCACTTGGATTAGAACTCCTCAACCCATTATGATCAAGTTTCGGCCAATCCTAACCCGTATAGGACTTTGAACCAAGCTCCTTAACGAACCAGATTCATCCCCTAATTCTAAGCATCCTCAGCTTTAAGACTCCTTGTTGCACTAGGGTTCGACTACCTCACCCTTATCTAAACCAATCCTCTTCGTAATAGGATTCGGCCGACCTTGACTGGACGGCCCATGACAAGATTCTAGATTAATGTTACTGGACCAAGAACGACTCTAAGCACGGCCCAAAATATTATTTTGGGCCCAAATAGTATCTCATTGGCTCATTAAACAAATATTACCAGTCAAGCCAAGCATTCCAGTTTACCTGAAAATAAAACAGAATGGATGTAAAACAAGATTGAGCCAGTTGTCAATTCCATTATTAAATTTCCTTTACGTGATTGAACAGCCCAAAATTCCGTTATTTGAATTACATTAAGTGATCTTTCAAACTGGTCAAGACTCTAAGTTTATGGCTGCAGGCAATAGCTCTATTTTCCATTTTTTTTATGAAAAGAAAAAGCGTCAATTCCAATAACGAGGGTTAAGCTTAAATACAAATACAAATACATAGTTGAAACATTTATTACTGTGTGGACCATGAGCAGCCCCCTACTCCACCCATCTTGACTATCTTGAGGTTATTCATAAGCTTGGGCTACTTTAATTTTACGCTTACTACAAGGGCTTCCTACCCTTATGACCTTCAGTTAGTGGCGGAGCCAAAAATCCATACCAGGAGGGGCCTTTAAGCTAATGAAAGAAATTAGAAAAAAAAATTAGTAATATCATGAAAAATTTTAATCAAACACGAGTGATGGAGCTTTAAAATTTGTATGAAAAAAAATTAGTATTAAGAGAAGTCATAGTAAATAGAACCTGTGTTGACATGTTAAGCGATATTGATAATAACGTTATAATTAGCTCAAACTATTATTACGAGTTTTTTCTTTTAATATTATTGATCTTCCTCTCGAATGTATATACCTTGTTTTATATAAACTTACAAAAAAAAAAAAAAAAAAAAAAACTGGTTTAAAAGAAATCAGAATGTTGGCAGAAGAGTACTTATATATGGTAAACTTTATTTTAGGTGGGGGTTTAAAAAAAACAAAAGGTAGTTTTCCATCCACATGTGTTGAACCCAGGATAGGTCCAAAATCTGATCGACCAATACCACATTCTCATTCTTGCAAAAATCAGTAGACAATTAATATAAGCTTTGGGTGTAGTCAAACTATGATTTTAAAGGATTTTAAAGTATTTTAAAAGTGATAGATTTGATAGGATTTAAGAGGATTAAAAACTCCTACAAAATTCATATGGATTTGAATGGATAGTTTGTAGATTTTGGTGGATTGTGGTGGAAGGATTTGAAATCCTAGGGGATGAGGTTGGATTCTTTTTCACCTAGGTTACATAGAAATCCTACAAAATCCCACAAAATCCACAACTTATAGAAATCCTCCAAAATTTGAATATACTTAGATTTGGATGGATTTTAAAATCTTTTAATTGACTACACCTAGATTTGAATGGATTCTAAAATCCTTTAAAATCTTTTAATTGACTACACTAGAATTTTAAAGTCTTTTAAAATCCTCTCAAATCCAAGTTTGACGGGCCCTAGACTACCTTAGTATCTATGTGGGTCTGCCACGACCTTTAGTAGCGCAACGGGTGCAGCAAACATGCGTAGAAAAGTTTAGAAGTGAAATGATTCTCATACCTATATGGTAACTAGACACAAGTACACAGTTCTCATGATCCAACATTAACATTGAATAAGGAATCACACCTAGGGATGGGCAATGGTTATGGCGGGCGGGTAACCGCGGTTATTTATCCATAACCGTTTATTCTCATACCCGCATAACCGTTTACCCGTTGGGTAATTGCCTAAACGGTTATACCCATACCCATAACCGTTTATAAACGGTTAACCATACCCATAACCGCGTACCCATTTAACCGTAACCGTTTAATACCCGTTTACCCATTTATCCTTTTTTAACCCGTTTATCCTTTCTTTTTTTACCATTTACTCCTTTTTCACCCGTCTACGTGTTTTTTTAACAACTTGAAAATTAAAAAAGAAAAATTTGTCATAATTTTCTTTTTCTAACAATTAAACACCTGTTATAGGTACATTCATCATACATTTTCGCATTTTAATTTTTTAAGTCCTTATATCATTCCAATAATTGAAATAATAGTTTACAGACGATATTTTTAACTGTTAACAATAAAGGTAATATAAAATTGGCTAAGTATTCTTGGGCTACGAAAATTATTAAAAGACAGTATTCTTTGGTTATTTAACTCGGAATGTAAAGTATTAAATATATATATATATATAATGGACCATGAAATCATGCACTATAGTCAATAGCATTGATCTAAGTTTTGTCCGATAGGAAATATAGTTTGTGTTAATTTTACATATATAAAATAAATGGGTAAACGGTTACCCGTTTATAACCGCGGTTAATACCCATAACCGCCCATTTAAATTTCGCGGGTAAACGGTTATACCCATAACCGTTTATTTATCTAAACGGTTACCCATAACCGTAACCGTTTAATTTAAACGGGCGGGTAACCGCGATTACCAATAACCAATGGGTATTTGCCCATCCCTAATCACACCACCACCAGTCCTCTTTCCTGTTCATGTAATACAGCACAGCAATCATCCCACGAAAATCTAACTTACGAGATGAATATGTTTATTGCTAGGTCGATTGTAAATTCTAAAAACAAAATCGTATTTTCATTTAATACAACACAAAGGCGATCATTCCGGGAAGGAGTGCTATCCACTCACCTCATTTTACTTCTCACACACCCCTTGATAATTTTTGTCCGTTAATCTTCTTCTATTCATCCGATCCGACGGCTGAAAATTAAAAAAGTATGTGAGAAGTAAAATAAGATGTGTGGATATCACACCCCTTCCAGGAAACACTAGCTTACAAGATGAATATGTTTATTGCAAGATCGATTGTGTAAATTCAAAAAAATTAAAAAATTAAAAAATTAAAAAATTAAAAAATTCGCATTTCAAATACCAGATGTCTATGTCTCAGAATAAAGTTTCGTTCATACAAAAACAGAAATTGAAATAGCTAAGTATCTCCGAATCAAGCCCAGGAAAAGTCCTCAGAGATCACCCCAAGCTTTCTCTTCCACCCAAAACAGTTGTCTCTCACAAAGAAATGCTGCACAACTGTGGGGATTAGGGTTTGTCATCATTTTGGAATCGAAGTAATATTGTCCTAGATTACTAATGAAAAAAGAGTCAAAGTGTAAAGCATTCATCCCCAAAAACCTTTCCTCTTGAAAAATAAACATCGAGGCTTCTGCTATCATAAAAATGATGAGGTCCTAGAAGAAGCTGCCAGCCTGAAATAGTTTCTGAACAAAAAATGGAAAGACTTTTATGGTTGATAAATGATAAATATGAAGCTGCCAGCCTGAAATAGTTTTCTTACCGTTAACTGTTGTAAGTTGTAATCAGTGCAAAGAATGCCAAATAATAGTACGATGATCTATACATCAGCAGGCCTCTAACCTCTAGGTGAACAGTCAAATACAGTTTCAGGTTGTACGAACCATCTAAGAAGATGAATAGACACCTGAGCAAATAATATGCCATGCAAATAAAATTGTATGCACTTTAATTTGGATTAGTATAATCGATCAGAAAATTAACTACATAACTCAAAGAAACATCCAAAATACATTTCATGTTACAATGTAGTACACTTGCATGCCAATCTACTAAAACTATCTCAGATGTAAGCATACAATTCTTTACCGTATCTCCATCCTTTACGTACCAATGGAGCCTATCAGCGACCTGCAGATTCAGAGTTATGCTGTTAAGAGTTCTCTAAGGATTCATGGAGTTTATAATCTAAAAGACAACATCCACAAAGTCAATACATTCATTCCACGCAAAACTAGCAAAGAGCCAATAGGTATATTCAGCCCACTACATAACTAACTTCATCTTGTTATCCTTTGTGCTCGCCGGCTTCTATTTTGAGGAAATAAAATGTAAACGAGGTGTGAACAAAAGTCTCTTCCAAGTTCCAACAACTAAAATAATTAAACCTAAAACCCTTCCAAGTATTATGAAAAGCGTAGTATAGACGGTGTTACCAAAAGAGGTCACTGGGATCATGAAAAAAGTGATCCCCCTGAATAATACGACCTTCCTCCACGTCTCCCTCAATTGTGTCTTTGCTGTAACCAAAACACTAGTGTCCACCATCCTGCACATAATTCAAAATTATTTAACATTTAACAATAAAGATAATAAAATTACCCTATAAATTACCTTAGACTAAAAACAAAGGAACAACATTGTAGTATAAACAAGTAGAATGGAAGCAATCAGGGGCAGTTCCAGAGGAAACTCTTGCTACATACTCAGCCGTAGCCTGTCAAAGCATAATATCAGTGCCAATTGCCAAACATTAGTTTACAGAAACAAACAAGATTTTATCAAAAACAAAGCTACAACCCTTGCTTTCTCAAGCAGAGGCTCAACTTCCATCCTAAATGATTCGCCAAAGCCAACCCGAACTCTGAGTTACTTTGATTTGTCATGTTATTATCATATTTGTACGCAGGTATTAGGCTGTGTAATATTAGCAGGTAGATTAAGTCTGCTAAACAGGCTGTGTAATATTAGCAGGTAGATTAATTCTGGTAAACAAGGACTAGAAACCCAATATATTTAGATAATCGCAGTAAAAGAAGCAGAAAAAGAAGGCAAACAAAGTGAAATTGGATAGTGGGGAAACTGACAAACTGACAAATTAGCATTCAGTAATACACAATCATTCATTCATGGCAACTTTATTGACATGATTGATCGGCCGCAGCGGCACACCCTATTACAATCTTCAACTGGAAGCTGCAAGTAGTTCTAAGTTCAAGGTGATGTAAACTGATAGGAGGCATACGAAAGAGCACCAAGCCCCCAGCTGTCGTGGATTTGCTTAGCCTTCGCATCCGGACCAGCAGCCCCCACCGCTACATGCAGAGGGTAAAAGTGATCCGGCCAAGGGTGCGCCATTTTCGCATGGGGTGCCTTCTCCACGTACTTGTTCACATCCTCGTACCTTCCTTCCAGAAGAGCGTCCTTGATCCACGTGTCAAACTCGAGAGCCCAAGGGACAACACCATTGCCATTTGTCTCCTTCAACGCCCTTAAGTTGTGAGTGGCGCTGCCTGATCCCACTATAAGGACGCCCTCCTCCTTAAGTGGAGCCAGCGCCCTCCCCATGTTGTAGTGGTAAGTGGCGTCCCTCTCTGTCTGAATCGACAACTGGCAAACCGGGATGTCTCCCTCCGGGTACATCAACATGAGCGGGACCCATGCGCCGTGGTCGAGCCCCCGCTTGCTGTCTACGTCCACAGGGCCGAAGCCGGAGGACGTAAGCAGCTGCGTGACGCGGTTGGCGAGGTGGGGGGAGCCGGGGGCAGGGTACTTGAGCTGGTACATGGATTTGGGGAAGCCGTAGAAGTCGTAGATGGTGTCGTGGCGGCGGGAAATGGAGTTGACGGTGGGGACAGCGGTCTCCCAGTGTCCTGAGATGATGAGAATGGAGGTGGGTTTGTGAGGATAGACCGTTTCCTTCCAAGACTGGAGGAATTTTCTGGCCGGAATCGACTCGTCGATGCTGAGCGTGGGGGATCCGTGCGACAGGTAGAACGTGTCCTTCACTGCCATAAGAATCTTTTTCCTTTTTCTTTGAGAATTCAATTACCCAACAAAAACGAAAACCCAACAGTAACAAAATTTCTTCGATTTGGAAATTAGGGATTTGGGAATTTGGGAATTTGTGAATTTGATTTGGGATGAGGATTAGGTATAGAGTCCCTTTTCCCCAGAACCCCACCTAACTTTTCGGGTCTGTGTAAAATTAGTATAAGAAAAAGCAAAAGGGAAAATTTGAAAAAATAACAAAAATTTGGACTTTAAATAGAATTATATTTATCCTTTGAGATTTATGATAATTATAACCAAAATTGATATGAAAGTAATAATATATCCTTACATACTAATTGTATCAAAATAAAAACTCAGAAAATGGATATTTAAATCCATTTCCACTTTAAGTTCAAAGACAAAACATACCAAAATCATATAATGCAGATGAGAAATGCCAAATAAAAAATAGAACTTTAATGAAAAACTCCAAATACTGTTCACTTTACCCTTTATTTTGTATTTATCATTAAAACTCAAAGTTTTCAAACTATTTTCATTAGTTTTCCTAACAAAAAAATGGTACTAAATTTGAAATCGACAAAACCCAGCTTATAGATAATCATCTTCTTTTTTATGCTAGTTAGATGCCCCAAACTTGTAAAAAAAAATTGCGAAATGTAAACGAATCAATGTGTGGTGGGGGTGGTGCCGCAGTAAATCTATACAGACATGCTCTCCAAGAGGTACCAGACATGAGTGTTCATAGTTGGAGCAATCTTCCTCAGTTGTCCACGAAGCATTCGTGGAAACAAATGATATTCGATAGGTGTTGCCGGAGAAATGACTCGATGTGAACTGGATGTGCTTGAGTGATGTTAATGAAAATGCTGCTAGCACAAACATAACCCTCTCACTAGGTAAACACGAAACGAGGACAGGAAACCATGTCCAGAAAACTAGGATACCCATTATGTTCAATCCTTTGTTCGGGACATTCTGCCTCGAAAACAAGAGCAAGATGTCTGGATAAACAAATTAACGTTCCTCACTGAAGGGAAATAATGAGATTTATGTGGGATTTCTAGTGACTATGCATGCATATACAATTCTAAATTTATATACATAAGCAACGGAAGCATATTATCACATATTATCAAAGCTATAGTCATGCAAATCCCCTTCAAGAAGCATAGGTTCATATATGATGCATCAAACAAAATATTGAAGAACAAAGTGAAGGTTAAGTTTTATACCTCTTGATCTAGACTTTAGACCAAGGATGGACCACCTCCAAGCTCTTTGTTATTGGAACTCCTTGAGTCTAGCCTTCCTCCTTGCTTGCTCCACCTTGATAGATTTGGAACTCCTTTGATTCTCCTCTAGTCTCCAAGGTAGAAGACCTCTAAAGATCCACACCCACTAGTGTAGAGAGATGGATGTTGGAATAACCAAAAAAGGAGAAAAGACGATTACCTATTTCTCCCTTTTGGTGGCCGGCTATTTGTTTGAAGAGTAAGAGAGACTTGTATTTTCTCTTGTTGAAAAGAACACACAAAAACCCTAATGAAACTTTTTCATTAAACTTCCTTTATAAATGTCAAAGAAGTGAGCCAACAAATTGACTCCTTCTCTCTCATCTTTCTTTAGCAATGGCCGGCCCCTTAGTGTGGGTGTGGACTTCGGGCTTTTATCATCTCAAGTCATTCTATGCTTGAATAAAAGGACCCAATGGGTTTGGGCCCAATGGGCCCGAATGAACCCGAACTTTTTCTTTAAGTTCTAAACGATCATTCATTGCTTCTATGATTTCTTTAGACTTTCTAATTAATCATAACACTTAATTAATCCAATTACTTAATTCCATCATCCTTTAGTTGTCTCACCACAAGAGTGTATCGGTGTAATATCATTTTAGGTTCTAATTAGCAAGGCAGTGAGGTGATTGGTACCAATCTAACTTATTAGTATTAATCCAATCACTTAGTGAATTAAAACTTACTTTTAATTCTCCTTCTTCTTTGATGACTACTTATTTAATCATCTAGAAGAACCCACAAGCCATGAGTGACATATATCATGGCTACCCAAGCTAATGTAGAATTTGTTCGAATTACAATGTAATTCGATCCTTCTCTAATACAATACTCACAATCACATTACTAGGGTATGGATACTTAATGTCAAATCCCTAATGTGATTATATCAAGTTATATGATTCTACTGAGTTGTATAGGAACTCTTTCCATCATTATGCTTGATACTTCGGCCGAAGATTCCCGAATCATATCTAAGAGCGTTCATCCTCTCATAACGAGGATTAGAGATCCCTTGTTGATCATTCACATGCCTCTGAGAATAAATAACTGACCCCAACAATGCATAGAACACATCCAAGATGAGATGTGGTCACGTAACATAAGCAACATAAGGTTTTAAAACGCAACATAAGCAACTCCATAGAGTGATTGAGGAAGTATCGAATTTGGTTATAATTTCAAAACGCAACATAAGCATCGCAAACGTGGTCAATAAGGTTTTAAAAAAACCTCAACATGATTTATGCATGTATCACTTGAAAAGGGAATATTAAGGCCAAGTTTCGCCTAAAAGAGAAGGACAACTTTTTCTACAACTACCACAAGGCAAGAAAATCCTTTTCCCGTGCCGAGTTCGACTCACACTTCATAAGGTGAGAGACTTGGTAGCAAAGTACCTAAATGATGTGGGTGTGGAAGTGGTTGATATACGTAACAAGACTTGCACTTGCCAGAAATTCGATCTTGAGCAATTGCCTGCAAACGTGCCATTGCAGCTTGCTTATTTGCAAACTGGAACTTCTATGAGTTGGCTTCGACCTACTAAAATCGTACAGTGTGGGAAGTAGCCTATTCTGATTCCATATCCTCGGTATTCCCTACTCTGCAATGGAACGCAAAACGTGTAGCCGAACGCATGTTAGTCCTACCTCCAATAGGGAAGGTACTGGTCGGGAGACCCAAGAAGCGACGTATCCCGTCCCAAGGAGAAGATATAGTCCATTGAAAATGCAAGTGTTGCCGGAAGCCTGGTCATAATCAACGGACTTGCAAGGAACTTGTTGATATCCCCCACACCACATGATTGTTTCCCTTGGATGGGGTGTCCCTGTGATGTGCATGTCATGGTATTTTTGGATTAAAGTGTGCATTTTTTCAAAAAAAATGGTAGAAGCAGCTCCTTGTGCATGGGTTGTGCATATATTGTGCATCCATTCAATCGTGCATTTGTTTTGCAAATAAGAAGGATATTTAGTTGTCATCCTTATAACCCACACTGAATGGGATGGGGTCTAAGTGAAAAACTGATATTTATACAAGTCTACCATGGTGTGGGTGAAAACCCATTGGGTCAAATTAATTGGCCAAATAAAACCCTAATTAAAACTTTTTTTTTTTTTGTAACATATTATTATTAAATATTTTTGAGTTGACATGAAAAGAAAGGACATCTTACACATTTACATGGAATGCAGACCTCAAGTAGGTTAGGACAAGACATAGAGGTGAGGTCATGTACGACACATGTACAACTCATCTACCTTGTCTTATCAATCAAGTTAGCAAGCCAACCAATACATTTGCAAACAAACCATGGAAGCCAACTTTTGCTAACCAATTTCCACTTTTTAGCTTGGGACTTAAACAACTATGAGGATGGTGCCTTTTCCAATACAAGAAACCTTAAAATAATGGGGTAAGTATCATCCTATTTGTCGCTAATTGTTGAGGAGAATCCCAAATAGTACATTACATTGCTCTTTATCACATAGTTTTTTGTTAAAAAATTGGGGAAAGTATCTGACCAAGGTATTTTTTGGCGCCATGTATCCATCCTTTGTCTAGGGAACTACAACAATTTGCTGGTGCTAGTTTTTTGCCTTTTTCATAGACAATCATGTCTTTGTTCACCTATTAAACTATAACATTTCACATTACTAACTCCACACATGTGTGTGTGCGCACACACACACACACACATAAACACATTGCAAACTTCATCACATGATCAGCCTCCACGCCTGCAATAGTTCAATAATGTCTAATTATACGACACCGATCGGGGAATTAGACCACGAGAACGAAGTCACTAGCAACTTCGATTTCAATGCAGCAAACCTTGCGGCTAGGGAACAGGTCGTATTTTTCAAGGCTCAAATCGTCAACATTGAAAAGAAAAAAGAGGCATTTAGGGCAAGCATTGAGCTGTTGAAGTCTATCGAGGACGACAATATACTTCGAGCTCGGAGGAACCGCTTCGAGGTCAGACTCCTGAAACACAAACTGAAACAGTGTTCGTATGAGGACAGTGTTAGCCAGTTCAAGGTCTCCGAGGAGCTTCAGACAAAGAAGAAGAAGAAGCAGGCTTACGATGAAGAAGTTGAGTTGTTCTAGGCGTATGCCAATCTTCACAGCAATGCTAAGGCCAACAAGGATTGGCTTGATGTCGATGTGAAAGACAAGCGCAATCCCCTTCATAGGCATTTGTTCTAGGTTTGGCATTGGCCACCCTTTTTTGTAGACTGAAGGTCCCTTTTTTGTTTAGTCGTCTGTGAAGTCTAGTTTTATTATTTGGCTTCCCTTGTCAAATGTTGTAAATTGTACCACACATGCTCTAGTTAGATTTAGGTTAAAATGCTACTTTTGGGATCATGCTGCTGGAAATCTCTTCAAGAGCTTAACTTCTTACATCGAAAGTTTGTTTATTCATATGCATTTCATGTCATTATTTCCAATACATTTTGTCTAGTGATTCTGTTTCGTCAAAACTTTTTGCTGCTATCACGCGAGCTGGGCACACATTTTAAGACAACCCACATGGGCCATCTGACAGCTTTTTCTCGAAAATGGCTTTTCAATCCTAGACCTTTTCAAATTGTTTTTGCATATGACATGTGGCTTTTCATCCCCACTCTTTGTCTGAAACATCAGCCCACTATAAAAGCTTCATCTAGGGTTTCATTTCAGATTGGCTAAGAGATTTAGATTTTTCTGATTAGGGTTGTTTTTCAGCTGGGAGCTCCCTCTTTATTCTTACTTGAAAACCCTAGCCACAAAATCACATTCATGCACTACACACCCACATCATTGCATATTAAGGCAGCATTGTTTTTGTGATTTTGATCTTTGTTTTAGGTCAAGCTTCTTCAGTTTCAAAATCTTTGAGCTGACCTCTTTTGGATTCGCGTCAGTTTCATCTTTCAAGTGTTTGACTGGTGAAACTATCCAGATTTGCATCAACTTCCTCATAACATCATTTGCATAAGTTCATTGGATTTCGGTACCACAAGGTGAAGAGCTCAAGATGAGCTGCCACTTCGTGAAGATCGTAAGAGTCCACCTCGTGTAAGGTAATGTTGCATAAAGGTAAAGCTGTTCCATAAGTAGGAATCTAGGAATTGAGCTTTGTGTGGTACTTTGTAAAAACCTTGATTATATTAGTGGATTGGACTCAGTGGAGAGTCCCCCGTTTTTTAGCCCAGAGGTGGGTTTTTCCAGCAAAAAACATCCTTTGCAATTTATCATTTTTCTAGTTTAATTATCTTCCCTTTGCTTGTGTTATATGTTCATTATTATATGCAAAGAGATAAGTCCATCCAACTAGGATTGTCATAGTTAAAATGTGCACTAAAGTGGATCTTTGTTAACTTGGAACGTTTTAGCAAACTGAGCTTAAACTTGACTACTTCCATTGTGAATAAACTAACATATCTGATCTTAGTTGATGAGTGTTGCTGAGTAGTCAGACAAGCACGTACATAGATTTTAAATTGCAGGTTATTCAACCCGGTACCAATTTCAATTGGTATCAGAGTCATGTTCTAGATACATATAAAGTGGTCTTTAGGAGCTGCTAGTACTGTATGGATTCTCACCATGGATTGTGATTGTGTTGTGAGATCTTGCAACTCTCCTCCGTTCTTTGATGGAATGAACTATGCCGCATGGAGCAAGAAGTTTCAAATCTTTCTGGAAGCATAAGATCTAATTGTTGTGGATTATCTTACGTTTGAATGGAAGGTTCCTTCGAGGACTGTTGATGAAAAATCTATGGTAAAGGCCAAAAGTGAGTAGACTCAAGGGGAGATTAATTCTGCTATGGCTAATAGGAAAGCATAGAATGCCAATTGTTTCTGCCATCTCACCAACTTAATGTGCACATATTCGTTATTGCATACTGCAAAACAAGCATAGGACAAGCTCTAAATTCTTCATGAAGGGATCTTAAACTCCAAATGACTCTTTCAAAGTTTGAAGATTTAAGAATGTTGGAGTCTGAGACTTTCTTTGTCTTTTATGAGAAAGTTGAAACGTTAACTAATGAGGCATTGGGGTTAGGAAAACCTATCGATGAGACAACAATTATCCAAAAAATCTTGAGGACCATGCCCAAGAGATTTCAAGCAAAGAAGGCTACTATACAAGAATTTCAAGACTTGAATGAGATTAAGCTTAGAAAGTTGGTTGGCAAACTCATCACCTATGAGATGGAGCTGAACTTTGATGAAGGTGAGTCCAAGAAGAGAAAAGAGGTTTCTCTTCAAAGTGTTGACAAATCTCAAATAATGGATGAATCATGTGATTAATCCCCTAATGAAGATCTTGCCTTATTTGTTAAACAATTTCGAAGGATTCTCAAAAACAAAGGAAAAGATGTCAAAAGGGTTGGGGAGTCATCAAGCAATTCTCTCGGTCAACATTATGATAAACTCTTTTCTGGACAAAATCAAGGGAGGTTTGTTGATAGGATGGACAAGTCTTCTTCAAGTGTACCTAGACTGTGTTTCGAATGTGGGGAAAAAAGACATTGTGCTGCTGAGTGTGCAAACAACGTAATGTCCAGTCAGAAATGTGACAAAGCCATGATGGCCACATGGAGTGACAGTGAAGATGGAGATTATGTCTGCTTTGGCAACTCATCAAAATATGAAGCCTCTACTAGTGACAATGATGATGTTTTGAATGTTTCTGAAGATGTAGTGCACCATGATGTGTCTAACTCTTTGTTTGATGAAATTTATGTTTTAAAATTAAAAGGTGTTTGAGCTGCATGAAGAAATTAAGTTTCTCCGTTTAGTCAGAACAAAGTTGAATGAGAAAGTTATATTTCTTGAAGCTCAACTTCATGGATTGAATGAATCCATTGGTCAAGATGAAAGAGATGATCTTATTGCATCTCTTGAAGCTCATGTTCATGAATTGATCAACAATGAAATGCTTCATGAGGTAAACTTGAAACTTACTTTTAATTCAATCCAATCACTTAGTGAATTAAAACTTACTTTTAATTCTTACTTTTAATTCAATCCAATCACTTAGTGAATTAAAACTTACTTTTAATTCTCCTTCTTCTTTGATGACTACTTATTTAATCATCCAGAATAACCCACAAGCCATGAGTGACATCTAATCATATATCATGGCTACCCAAGCTAATGTAGAATTTGTTCGGAGAACCTATTCAGTTGGAATTACAATGTAATTCGATCATTCTCTAATACAATACTCACAATCACATTACTAGGGTATGGATACTTAATGTCAAACCCCTAACGTGATTATATAGAATTATATGATTCTATTGAGTTGTATAGGAATGCTTTCCATCATTACTCTCGGTACTTCGACCGAAGATTCCCGAATCATATCTAAGTGTATTCATCCTCTCATAATGAGGATTAGAGATCCCTTGTTGATCATTCACATGCCTCTGCGAATAAATAACTGACCCCAACAATGCATAGTACACATCCAAGATGAGATGTGGTCACATCTCATTATCAAATGATTAGCAACGTATCCCGAAGACAACTATGATGTCTCAGGTCAAAGGATTACTTACATTATTCCAACTAGTAGAGTTACTTGCTTGACATGTGAGTAGACCTCCATGCAAGTACTCTAGTTTGATTGTGTTCAGTGAACTCATTCCCTTAATGAGCACCTACATACTTGTCTTAGTGTCACTATACGAATGGCATGAGACTTTCCATCCTTCCATTTGAAGGGGACATAGTATGTATTGGTCTATGTATTGTCAGTGTCCCTCTGACAATCCTATGACCAAGAACTTTTTGGATATTATGGTTATGTGAAGGTCTCTGCAGTCTAACATCATTAGATTACTTCTTCCATCGATCCATTGTCCATGAATTCACTATTTTGGACGTATATCGATTATTGAGATAGTCCTAATGAGTAATTTTGCCTTTTGTTGTATTAGAGTTATTTATACATACAGACATTGTCCTAAAAGGTTTCTTCCAAAGATTGACTTTCAGGGCATATCTCCAAGATGTCTCACATGAAAACAGTCTCTATTGCCAATAGCATTGAAAAACAAAGGTATGTCTCTCTGTCATGCAACTGCAAATTGTGACCTTGTTTTGTCTCCTCGTGATATTCAGTCTTGGTTGTTGTATATGTTGCATAACCTTGGTGTAAAACTATTGGTTGTTTGCTTTCATTGTAATAGTATGTGTGAAATTGATTTTTGGAATGGCCCCATCTTGCATTTAACCATAAATCATTTTGGAACTCAATTTCATTTCATTGGTGTGTTTATGTAAAGAAAGGCATGTGCTTCAATCTTAGTTTCTTTTGTGAAGCAGCTAACTAACTATCTCACAAGCACTTTGGACTATCAATGGCATAAAAATCTTCGATGGTCTGTTGCTCTTTGTGCCATCAACTGAATAGGTCGAACATTTATGCTTCCAATTTTCTTTACTGCATGTATATTTTAATTAGTTTTATGTGACTACACAATCTTCTCAACAGTCAATTATTTTCTTGTTTTGCATCTCTTAACGGTCATACATGGGTGATATTTTGTGGATTAACCTTGAATAATATTTCCACTGTGATGTCAAAGGTTTTCCCTAGTTTGGTTGATAGTCTCTGAAAAATCATTCTTTCATTTAGCAAAAACTTATGTTGATTGTGGGGTTAGGCTTACTTTGGTCTTCTTGATTGGGTTGTAGTGACTTTACTTACACTCAATGTATCAATTCCAGTGCAAAACACCATCTGTTGTTGTCTTGCTTTCTTGCTCAATGCTTCACAAAAGAAAAATCATTAATTTGAGCATCATTACCATCACCTATGAGCAATCTTCTCAAAAGCTTATAAAAAAAAGGAATCTAAATCATTCTTCCTTACAAACATGTTCTCACATGTAATGTCATGTTCAATCAAATCATTCCCACTTGTCATAAAAAGTTCAAAAGTGTTTTGGGGAGCTTCAAATACATCTTGCACAAGCCATATCAAATGACTTGGGTTTCTTACTTTCATATGCCATCTCAAAGTTCCATTGGGCTTTGGCTTCCCATTGTGCATAGTTTTGCATGTTGTTTCTGGAACTTAATGGATTATAAAAGGTTTGGTTAGCCTTAAAATTAACTTTGAGCCTAGTGGAATGATGTTATTATTTAAAGATGGCTATCTCCAATCTCATTCCCATACCATGACACATCATGGTTGCCTTTTGAACATGTGTTAATCCTTGCATTACTGTCCATGTATTTGAAGACTTTTATAGATAGCACTGCATATCATATTTTCTTTGAAGTCTTTATTTAAGTTTAGTTCATTTGCTTGGAAGCATAGACATTGGACCTGTTGTTCATCTTGGCTCTCTTTGAGAATTGTTTGGATAGTTGTAGCTTAATGGTACCAAGGTTATGCTCGTCCATTATGTTTTAACCTTTCTAATCTCAATTGTTGATTTCATCTGTACGGTTCAAATTGTTTCACAGAGTCCTAGGTATTTACCCTCTTTAACCTCACTAGGTTTTTACATTTACATTCACTTGTGTCCTTAATTTTTGTCCGTACACCCCCTCATCTCTTAAACTCCGATCAACTGTAGCCAAAAATCCTTGCCCATCATGTCCTCGAGTCAGGCATCACTCTGTCCTATATTTTGGTACTGAAGAATTGTACCTTGTGCTTAAAACTGTTTGTTGTCTCTATTGTTTGCTGTCTTTGTTGTTGGTTCTTACATACTTCATTTGTGGTTGGATATTTATTTGATGAGCCTAATTGACATATCCATTTATTTTGTTTATCGAAAATGACATATCATTCATTTTACATCCTTTGTCTTTGCCATGACAAAATGGGGGAGAAAATTAAAATTTGAAAATTTGTGTTGTGTTGCAATCATGTACAATGCTAAACAATTTACTTCCTGGCAATTACTTTAACCATGCTAACTTTTCGCTCGTTCTTTGTAAAGAGTACATCTTTACAAGGTTTGTTCATTCATATGCATTTCACATCATTATTTCAAGTACATTCTGTCTAGTTATTTTGTCTCGTCAAAACTTCTTGATGTTATCATGTGAGCTGGGCACACATTTTAAGATAACTCACATGGGCCATCTCACAGCTTTTTTCTGAAAATGGTTTTTCAACCTTAGATCTTTTCAAATTGCTTTTGAATAGGACACGTGGCTTTTCATCCCCTCTTTTTGTCTGAAACATCAATCCACTATAAAAGCTTCATCTAGGGTTTCATTTCAGATTGGTTAAGAGATTTAGATTTTTCTGATAAAGGTTGTTTTTCAGCTGAGAGCTGCCCATTTGTTCTTACTTGAAAACCCTAGCCACAAAATCACATTTATGCATTAAACACCCACATCATTACATATTAGGGCAGCATTGTTTTTGTGATTTTGATCTTTGTTTTAGGTCAAGCTTCTTCAGTTTCAAATCTTTGAGCTGACTTCTTTTTGGATTCGCGTCAGTTTCATCTTTCAAGTGTTTGATTGGTGAAACTATCCAGATTTGCATCAACTTCATCATAACATCATTTGCATAAGTTGATTGCATTTTGGTGCCACAAGGTGTAGAGCTCAGGAGGAGCAGCCACTTCGTGAAGACCGTAGGAGTCCATCTCGTGTAAGGCAGTGTTGCACAAAGGTAAAGCTACTCCATAGATAGGGTTCTAGGAATTAAGCTTTGCATGGTACTTTGTAAGAACCTTGATTATACTAGTGGATTGGACTCAGTGGATAGTTCCCAATTTTTTAACCCAGAGGTGGGTTTTTCCGACCAAAATCATCTCGTACAATTTATCATTTTTCTAGTTTACTTATCTTCCCTATGCTTGTGTTATATGTTCATTATTATTTGCAAAGAGATAAGTCCATGCAACTAAGATTGTCAGAGTTAAAATGTGCACTAAAATGGATCTTAGTTAACCTGGAACATTTTAGTAAACTGAGCTTAAACTTGACTACTTCCGCTATGAGTAAACTAACATATTTGATCTTAGTTGATGAGTGTTGCTGACTAGTCAGACAAGCATGTATATAGATTTTAAATTGGAGGTTATTCCACCTAGTACCAATTTCATCTTCCAAAGTTGAAACTTACAAAGACCTTCTCAACTTGCTGCACCATTGTCCTTCTTCTTATATTGGGACATTGGCGCATCAAGATAATAATTTTAGTCACTTTGATGTAATATGCATTGCCACTCGTTGTAATGAAATGGGATTAATGACTACTTCCACTCTGTTTTTCGCCATTTAGCGTACCATGCTTTCTGTTATCCTTAAAAGAAGTTAAGATTTTTTTTACAAAAACTAAAGAACTTAAGAAATTATACGAAATTCTACCTGAACAATATGTACGTATCATGTGTAGTGAGTATGCATACTATGTGCATATTATGCGCCTACTATGTGCATACTAAGTGCATGGAAATTCAAACCACCGCCAAAATTTGGTGCCCAATTTTTAATTTTGGAAAATGTACGAAACACACCTTATTTTTTTAATTTAGTTGTCCTTTGATTTTGGTGATTTTGAGTGTATATAAGGAAACACAAAACACCCCATTCACTCTCCCTTAAACGAAGAAATCCATACCACGGTCAAGCAATGAAACCTTCATCTTCCCATTCCTACCCTTGCTCCCCTCGCACCTCCCCTCTAGAAATTTTCTTCTTCCCGCTCCTCCCCTAGAAATCTTCTTCTTCCCGTTCCCACTCATGCTCACCTCCCTCCTCCCCCTAGATGGAAAACATAGGCTTGTTCGAGTCGTATGAGTTTGAAACAATTGTAGGGAGGATTACTAAGCACGAGGAAGATCACACGAAGAACATCGCATCCTTGAAGCCGAAATTGAAAAGGGCTCGTCGACCTATGGAGATGTTAGCCGCAAAAGAGATCAAGAAGTTCATGTCATCCAAAGCGTAAAATCACCCCTTGGGTGAGCAATACTGTTGGAAATGTGCCCTAAAACCAATCATATGATGATACTTTACGGACATTTCACATGTTAAACTAATCTAGTTTAATATAAAGGGCAAAGATTATTGTTTCAAGCTGTCTCATATAAATGTTATATGCTTAAACGATAAGTCCAAGGAATATGCTATTAGGAGAATGTAATCTAAAGAAGTTAGATTCATGAGACCATTCTCTTTTGTATACATATCCTAAACGTTCCTGATCATAGGATTGCCAATTGGGCATTGACAGTCCGTTAAGATCAGTACGTGCTATGTCTTCTCTTAGGGAGAGTGACAGGTCTCAAGTTATTGGTGTGAATGACACCAAGACAAGCATGTAGGTGCTCGATAGAGAATGAGTCCACTGAACGCGATCAACGAGGAGTTCTCATATTCATGTCGTATGAGAACTCATGGTTGGGATAATGCAAAGTAGTATTTGACCTGAGGCATCACAGTTGTCTTGTGGTTAGGTCCTTGATCTTTGACTGTGTCAAAGTCACTCCGTCAGAGGGTGTCCACGGCATAGTTGGGGTTAAGCCACTTAGCCATGGAGGCAAGTGAATGCGCAACAAGGGATCTCTAACCTTCAAACTGTTTGAGGGAGAATACTCTATGATATGATTAAGAATCTCTGGCCAGAGTATGAATGAGATTGAGGAAGTCGTTCCAAATCACATTCAAGGTAATCATATAAGTAAATGAATCACGTTGGATAGTAGACATGAATAAACTATCAAACCAAACAATGTGGTCAAGAGTATTGTATTAGAGAAAGACCGTATTGCATTGTAATCCTAAACTGAATAGGTTCTCCACCTCTTCTGATTAGCTTGGGTAGCCATGATACACTGCTAGGTGTCACTCATGGTTTGTGGAAGCCCTAAAGATGTATAATCATTTAAGGGAGAATTGAAAGTATGTTTCAATTCATAATCGATCGTTAAGAGTAACAATCGCCCACTGCCTCGCTAAGAGGAACCTAATGGATCGCACACCGTGTAAGGTAATGATTGAAGGATATAATGAAGATGAGTAAGGACAATTAAATAGTTTAATTGTATGTGGCAAGGATTAATTAAAAGTTAATTAATCTAGAACGAAAGGTTCGTTTTAGGCCTTAAGTTAGTTTTGGGTTTCGGGACACAAAATGGTTTTGGTCCACAAGGCACATAAGGTTTAAGTTGTGTGACAACTAAAACAAAATGGGCAATTAACCCACTAATGATAGGGAGGCCGGCCATACTAGAGAGGGAGTGGGTTTTGGACTTATTACAAGTTTGCCACTCCAAAGAAGGGAGGTATAAATATGACTTTATAGCTTTTTCTTCATTAGGGTTTTCTTTGAGGAAAGATGAGAGTTTTTGGCTCTCTCTTTCTCTCTAGGAAGGCCGGCCACCATGGGGGAGTTTACTAGCATCTAACTCCTCCATGGCCACTCATCTCTTCTTCAAGTCCCTCCTTGGTGTGGAAAAATTAGAGGTTCTCTACTTTGAGAACTTGGAGAATCCTTTCAACCAACCACATCCAAGAAGCAAAGTTCTTCCACCTTCATCCATGGAACCAAGGAGCAAGATGACAAAGGAAGAAGGCCCTCACATGGGTGATTAACCTTTGCTAAGCAAAGAGGTACTTCAAAGGTATAAAGTTACTCAACTCTTTATCTTAGATCTTGAGTTGAGTCTTGGTTCACCATTTCTACTAGGCTTTGAATTTCATGGGTAATGTTTTGTTTTGAGTGCATACAAGCATGATTCCGCCTTTAATTGTTAATTGCATGCCATAGATGTTGCTCAAATGAACATGTTTTTTCACAAATTTTCCTTCAAGTGGTATCAGAGCCTAGGTCTAGTAGTTGGTGAATCCTTTTGGGTTTTGTAGTTCATAGTCTTTGATTTAAATGTTGTAATTGTTACAAGCTTTATTCTTGCTTCTTTGAATGTAAATTTTGCTAGAAAATTTGCCATCTCAAATGTTGTAGATGTAGTTCATATGAGCATGAATTTTGGAGCTAAAATTTGGTGCCATGTTTTTTGGGAAATTCGGCCAAATCCAAAGGGTGGATTTTTGGGTTCATGTTTGTCTTGTTAAAAATGTTTTAAAGTGACATTAGGAACCCCTAAGTACCCTAGTATGGTAATATGTTATTTCCATTAAGTTTGAGAGTTTTTGGGATGTCTTTGGATGAAAAATGTTCATAGAACTCTTATGGGTTTTCATGGATGTTCTTCATTGTTCTTGTTATGTTCTTGGCAAGAACAAAAAGGTTGGGTATTTTGATTAAAAGTTTTTGGTTGTTGACATAAAAGTTTTGTTTATGAAATGATGGTATGATTTTAATCATGACTAGGTATGTACTTTTCTTACACACCCATACCTTTTCACTATTCACACCATACCAATCACTTACACCTTTCCATCACCTTTCAATCTAAAATCAACTCACACACACATCACTCTCTCACTTGACTTGGCCGGCCACCCTATTAAAGTAGGGTACTTTTGGGGCTTTTATGCAATTACATAAAGTTTTGATACTTTTGTGTATTTGTACTTTGACCCGAAAGTTTACATTTTTACGTAAAGGCCCAAAATCACTAAAGGACAAGTTGTTTTGCTCCTTTAATGAAGTTTATGTATTTGTTGAAATTTTTGGGTTCTAGTTGTAATTACATGAAGTAGTGGACTTTTGTGTTTTTACAAAGTGACCTCAAAAGTTTGTGTTTTTGCAATATAGCCCAATGGTTGAGGTTATTGCTCTTGGCCCAAATTAGGTTGAGAACAAAATGGTTTTGTCTCTTTAAATGAGAATTGGATTTTCATTTCATTTAGCTCCTATTAAATCAATTCTATGGATACAAAAACCAAATGACAATGTTGCATTCAAGTTTAATTAGTTAAAGCGTTAATTAATTAAAGAAAGGGTGATTATGAACCTAAGCCTACGATAATTGAGCTATGTGAAAGGCCGTCTCAAATTTGTTTGAACCATGGGAATGTGTAGATTAGATTTTGGTTGTAATTTGATATGATCAAATGTTGTAAAAGAGCATAAGCTCTTCTTTACTTTAAAGTAATTTGTTTTGATCAAATGTTGTAAAAGAGCATAAGCTCTTCTTTACTTTAAAGTACTCCTTTTATTGTTTTATTTGATATGCATGAAATTGGGGTAGAGGGTCCAACGCCCAATAAGAAAACACGCCTTAATGTGATTAAACGCGTAACTAAAATCAATCACCATCCCTAGACCGAGATCCAACACTAGGCTCGTGTTGGATCAAATCAAAGGTTCATAGTCATCCTAAGGCCCTAAGGCAACTATATAGTCCATTAATGAATGCAAAGCTTATGTTAGTAGTACCATATATTCTTGCTTTAAAAACCGTTTTACAAACATAGTGGGAGTATCATATACTACTAAATCAATCACATGGACCAATAGTTGTAATAGGACCGAATTGTTTTAATGTGATTAAAATGCATGCTTATATGTGATGAGACCTAAAACCCTCAACAAACCATTATTAAGTTGACAAGCGTGAGAGTGCTTTGAACACTCTTTCGTGGCCTTCCACTGTGGTAGGCTCCAATCGTTTGTGACTCGTACACCGACTTCACCCTATCATGGGGGAGTACAAAGTGCGTGCTTACACTCAAGAGGAGTTCTATATGCATACATGATGTTGTGAAGGTAGGCAACGAGAATGATCAACATCATATCATTGTGAGGTTGTTCTTGAACCCCTACCCGAACTTGCATGGTGGGAATGACTTAACTAAGTGCAATGGAGCCAACATCATATCATTGTGAGGCTTCATTCTCTAGAGGCCAAATACGATGGGTACTTGCAAGAGATGCAAATGAGTAAGCGTACTCTCTCATTATTATTGATGCTAGCCAACATCATATCATTGTGAGGTGGGCTTGGTAATAGTGAGCCTCCCATACCCTACTAAGAGTTTTCTCCAAAACTCTCGAATTCCGATGAGGGATATGGAATTTGCCGAAAATAGTGGGTGGTGCTATTTGATTTAAAGACCCGGATCAAATAGCTTAAAATCAATCAATTTATATTCGTTATGTATTTATTTACCGATATATTTGCAAACGCTATCCAATACTTGACAAAGAAAAGCCGAAGGCTTTAGTTTCCGGACTTGGTACCGCAATCCCATAGAATGTCTTGAATGGATTGTATTTGTACCTAAGTAGTCTCATCCTCGCAATCTTCCTATTGATAATGTATCATTGGAAAAATATGTTAGAAAAGTCTATCATAAAGCGGACAACACTTTTAGTGTCATAATTCTTCAATTACAAATTGTTGTATGAAGAAATAAGAGTTGCTTTGAACAACCCTTAGTTAACGCAAACACTAGTGCTTGTTTCTTTGTTACATGAACAAAGAACTTGAGAAGTAAGCACAAAGGCATGGACACTTTATGTACCATGCTTCTTCACTTACAAATTGTTGTATGAAGAAATGAGAGTTGCCTTGAACAACTCTTAATAGTTTGTATTTATGTTTAGAACATAATGGTTGGTTGACAAAAATAGTCCATCAAGATGGACTTATGATGATTTTGAATCATTGAGTGTTGAAGTGTTAAACCACTTCTAGAGACGGAAACTAGGCAAGGACTTCACTTTCGTGTCCCTATCCAAATGTTCCCTAAGTTTATTGTAAACTATATAGTGAACAATAACCACACGCTCTCCAAATCGTTTGATGTGTATAACACGATTGAAATAAGTTTCAAGAGAGATAGTAGGAGTTTAGGGACCATGACTATTGTAGTCAATTGAGAAGTCAAATGAAGAAAGCTAAAAACTCCAAGGGAACAAACTTTCTTTATGAAAGGATGGACATTGGAAGGGGTATTTGCAAGAAATGTCTTGCAAAAGTCAAGAACACACCTTTCGAAGGTGTTGTAAATTGTTCTTGAATAAGTTCAAAACAGTTGGTTCTTCTACTTGAATGCTTGATTCTGTATTAGTAACTATGTTTTACAATCGTTGTAAAAGTGTGGCTAACAAGAAGTAGAAGATTAATGAGAAAAGAGAAAGTACTTCACATTCGGAACGTGAATCAAATATTGATCTCTGCGAAAGCAGATAGTACTTACTTCCTCATATGAACTACCAAAGAAATTGGAAAAACAAAGATTGTCTTTACATTCCAATTTGAAAAGGAACATAATTCCGTCACTATAATGTTAAGTGATGGTTGAATGTTTTGTTTGACAAAACAATTGTTCTTTAATAAATGATTGGATTATTGTAATCTGATTGATTGTCTCCATAGTAGAGATAATGTGGTAGTGTTAACTGTTTAGAACATAACGATGCTTAAAACCCAAAAGGTTGCAAGGTAGTGACTAATCCCACTGAGTTGTGACACCTCTAAAACATAAACTACGAGTTGATCATATATGGATGCTTTGGATCGTTAGATCCGAATCCGATGCCTTCTTGTTAAAGTTGTATAGAGGCGAAATGTTCGAATCTTTATTCTTTTGGAAAGAAGAAAGAATCACAAAGTTATTGAGGTTAATTCACTTACATGTTAGTGGCACATGTCCACGACATAATACTACTCATGTTGTTTGACATTCACCGAAGATCGCTCTCGGTTGGACAATTGTTTATTTTGAATAAATACAAGTTCGAATACTTTGCAAAAGGTTTCAAAGAATTCAAGAATGTAAGTTGATGAGTAAGACGTCTAAAGTATTTACTCCTTAGATTTGATCCAAGGAAAACTAACACTTTAGATGAGTTTCCTTGAAAGATATCAAGGAATGTAGCATCATAAGATAATGTATTTCTCCATTGGGAGAAGAACGAACTCGAATAAGATTTAGTTCGTTGGATGTTATCAATTACCCATATATAGGATATATACTTCTAAGTCAATATGATTGTCAATTAGAAGATCTTCCAAAACGTTTCATAACTCCATATGATGTAGTTGGAAAGAAAGACAAGTCTTAATCGTGTTAAGACTTGAGGTTATGTGCTAATAAGCAATATTTGTTATAGAACAATCTTGTGGGATATCCTTAAATTAACTTTTGGATATCATTTCTATGAACCAACTAACAAATGTTGTTTGTTGGGTAGTTCATTATAATCCTACACTAGGATTTGCCTAACATAGAGCAAATGAACGAGAGATAGAATTCAAAGAATAGGTTCTTTGAGAGACAAGATGACAATCAACAAATATAACAACCTAGTTCCCAAACCACTAGCTCCAAGGTAGTCGAGAAGGATTTATAAACCGTCTTAGTTGAATGGTTTGAACTTTATGACTATGTCATGGAGTTACACCTCTTAATTCGAAAGAAATAAGAATGAAAATCCTTATGACTACATTGAGTGTATATGTGACATATACTCAAGGAAATGGTATAATAACATTTGAACCGAAATAATGAAACCTTCATGGCTAATTGGTAGCTTAAAGTGACTACAATCAACAAGATTGGTTGACTTGGAAGAAATCATCCTTGATGTAGTCTTGGTTTCTATTAATTCGAAGATTGCTAGGTACAACTAAATAGTGATTCAATGTTTAGACGTAATATGGGTTTCCGAAACCATTATCAAGATAGTCTTGATAATATATGTCTAAAACAAGGAATCATAATACTTGTAAGTTGTAGAGATCCATCCATCATGAATCTTAGCAAGCTAGTGGGAGCTATAAGCATCTTATGAGAGAAAGATCAAATTGTTTGATTTCTCATATAGATGTAAATGAATCTTTTGTTTACTAGGTTTACAAAAGATTAGTGGGAGGTAATCATATTCCTAAATTAGAACATATATTTGATATATTAATTTTGGAAATGAAAGGAATTCTTCTTCGTTAAAGTTATGACTTTAAACGTTCTATAATGATAGAATGTATATGGGAGACATAGTCTACATACATAGGATGGAAATCTATAATGATCGATTTCAAGATATAATTGGATTATATCGAGACCTAATGGTAGACAAAAGATGCTAGGAAGTTTTTTATATGATGATAAACTTCAATCAGAAGGACAACTCTAGTAAGACTAGGAAGTTGCTCTCCTCAAAGGGAACGTTCCCGTTGACTCCCAAAGAAACATAATGCGTAACTAGAATCCTTTATGCATACGCATAAAGGCGATTTACGTATTTCATATTGTATGATAAACACTGATATGAGCTGTACCTAGAATGGTACAAGATGATATCAGTACAAGCCCAGGATCAGAACCATGGCAACTGTCAAGTTGGTCCTTAAGTATTTAAGAAATACTAAAGGATATATTCCTCAAGAATGAGGAAGAATTAAAGTGACGCAATGGAAGCGTAAATGTATTAGATTATGAATCTAATATAGTATCCATCATTGGATGTTTCTTCATTGTGAATGAAGAGATAATAGGATATCTCTTTATTATGACTAAGGAGATATTTGGGTGGAAACATTACAAGTAATGACTTTAGTGTGTTCTACCATGAATGCAAAATATATATCGCCATATAGAAGTTTACAACAATGTTGTTTGGATGGGAAAGTTCATTTATGAACTCTCTATTCGGTTCCAACCAGAAAGTGTCTCTAGTGTACAGACACTACGACGCTAATGGGGCGATAGCTCAAGCCAGGGAATCAAGGTCTCATCAAGATCCGAACTCAAGTGAGAGACTAAACCACATGATTGAGAATCATGTATAATGGTGACGTCGTTATTCTCAAGGTTGCTTCTATGGATAACATATAGATATCCATTGTCTAGGCCTACTACTCAGCCATTTTTGAAATGAATTCAGAAGAGGTATCATCACTGATAACCAAGCTGATTGGCTCTAGTGCAAGTGGGAGATTGTTGGAAATGTGCCCTAAAACCAATCATATGATGATACTTTACGGACATTTCACATGTTAAACTAATCTAGTTTAATATAAAGGGCAAAGATTATTGTTTCAAGCTGTCTCATATAAATGTTATATGCTTAAACGATAAGTCCAAGGAATATGCTATTAGGAGAATGTAATCTAAAGAAGTTAGATTCATGAGACCATTCTCTTTTGTATACATATCCTAAACGTTCCTGATCATAGGATTGCCAATTGGGCATTGACAGTCCGTTAAGATCAGTACGTGCTATGTCTTCTCTTAGGGAGAGTGACAGGTCTCAAGTTATTGGTGTGAATGACACCAAGACAAGCATGTAGGTGCTCGATAGAGAATGAGTCCACTGAACGCGATCAACGAGGAGTTCTCATATTCATGTCGTATGAGAACTCATGGTTGGGATAATGCAAAGTAGTCATTTGACCTGAGGCATCACAGTTGTCTTGTGGTTAGGTCCTTGATCTTTGACTGTGTCAAAGTCACTCCATCAGAGGGTGTCCACGGCATAGTTGGGGTTAAGCCACTTAGCCATGGAGGCAAGTGAATGCGCAACAAGGGATCTCTAACCTTCAAACTGTTTGAGGGAGAATACTCTATGATATGATTAAGAATCTCTGGCCAGAGTATGAATGAGATTGAGGAAGTCGTTCCAAATCACATTCAAGGTAATCATATAAGTAAATGAATCACGTTGGATAGTAGACATGAATAAACTATCAAACCAAACAATGTGGTCAAGAGTATTGTATTAGAGAAAGACCGTATTGCATTGTAATCCTAAACTGAATAGGTTCTCCACCTCTTCTGATTAGCTTGGGTAGCCATGATACACTGCTAGGTGTCACTCATGGTTTGTGGAAGCCCTAAAGATGTATAATCATTTAAGGGAGAATTGAAAGTATGTTTCAATTCATAATCGATCGTTAAGAGTAACAATCGCCCACTGCCTCGCTAAGAGGAACCTAATGGATCGCACACCGTGTAAGGTAATGATTGAAGGATATAATGAAGATGAGTAAGGACAATTAAATAGTTTAATTGTATGTGGCAAGGATTAATTAAAAGTTAATTAATCTAGAACGAAAGGTTCGTTTTAGGCCTTAAGTTAGTTTTGGGTTTCGGGACACAAAATGGTTTTGGTCCACAAGGCACATAAGGTTTAAGTTGTGTGACAACTAAAACAAAATGGGCAATTAACCCACTAATGATAGGGAGGCCGGCCATACTAGAGAGGGAGTGGGTTTTGGACTTATTACAAGTTTGCCACTCCAAAGAAGGGAGGTATAAATATGACTTTATAGCTTTTTCTTCATTAGGGTTTTCTTTGAGGAAAGATGAGAGTTTTTGGCTCTCTCTTTCTCTCTAGGAAGGCCGGCCACCATGGGGGAGTTTACTAGCATCTAACTCCTCCATGGCCACTCATCTCTTCTTCAAGTCCCTCCTTGGTGTGGAAAAATTAGAGGTTCTCTACTTTGAGAACTTGGAGAATCCTTTCAACCAACCACATCCAAGAAGCAAAGTTCTTCCACCTTCATCCATGGAGCCAAGGAGCAAGATGACAAAGGAAGAAGGCCCTCACATGGGTGATTAACCTTTGCTAAGCAAAGAGGTACTTCAAAGGTATAAAGTTACTCAACTCTTTATCTTAGATCTTGAGTTGAGTCTTGGTTCACCATTTCTACTAGGCTTTGAATTTCATGGGTAATGTTTTGTTTTGAGTGCATACAAGCATGATTCCGCCTTTAATTGTTAATTGCATGCCATAGATGTTGCTCAAATGAACATGTTTTTTCACAAATTTTCCTTCAAATACAAACAACGATTTCGGTCAGGACTTAGTGAGGGGTTTGAGATATTTCGCTGCTATGCAATGAAAGTGGATGTCAACGGGAAGTGGGTGACCGTTGACTACTACAAGGCACGTTCTGTTGTCGCCATTTGCCAGGGATAATTTAATTTGAAATCTTTTGTAGGTCCTTCATATTTTGTTATATGTTGACATTCCACGTGTAATTTGTCATAAATAAGAAGGACCTTAATGTTTAATTAGCTCAATGTTATCTACGTATATTAATGGAATTCCGCAATCATTTTCGATGTTGGTTTTTTCCATACAATACAATAACTGGTACTGGACATTATATGTTCAAGTGATGCACATCGCATGAATGTTCATCATGCACATCGCATGTATATGTCATGCACATCACATGTATATGTCATGCACATGAAATGAACAAGACATTTTACATACATTGCTGCATCATGAAGCCTTAAGAATAGAAATGCCAACACAAGGCTCTTGAATGCTAAGTAATAAAATAGGGATTACATGCTCAATACAGAAATCATGTCCATTGCAAAGTGTACTAAAATTAGACTAACATGCTAAGTAATAAAATTAAGAATACATAATGAATACTGAAACAATGTAATGCCAAATTCATCTAAAATTACAATTACATACTAAGTACTCAAATTACGATTGGAATGGTAACCCAATTGTTTGGTTATAACAATAAAACTACTGAAATAAATGGTGTCCACATAATGATTCGCACAAATGCACGACCTCTGATGAACTCGATGGCAAGCTTCAGTATGAAAAAGGCACATTCTAAGGTTGTATGCGGTCAATGTCCAAGCCCAATGATAGGTAGTTAACAAATTTGAGTAAAAAAACTCTGTAGTCTGACCTACCAGAAAACAACAACTCCAGGTTACAACACAATACATATTGAAGACATTTACAATTAAGTTTGAGATAAGTACAAAGGAACGTACCCGTTCTTCTGTTTGTCGTAATTCACCCTTGCCTCAATCTCAAATGGTTTATCCATCGCTTTCGAGGTTGGTTCAAATCACTTCGTGCAGCCTAGAATCCTGTCGCCTTTAGAAGTTGGGGTATAATGAAACACATATGCGCAAGTGGTTTCTTCATTTTTGTCCACCCCAAACTTGACGAATGTGAATCTTAAATCGTGATTGTGTGGCGCAGAAAATGGACGTCAGCCAACATCCAATGGTCGCCATTCACGTGACATAGGATAAATACTTGGTCAACATCATTCCTTGCACGTGTGTGTGGCGTCGCACTTGCATCGGCTGACACGACCTTCATCAAGTTCTTCGAAGGTGTAAAAACCAAAGCTTCTTTTACCTTTGCCTTGGACTTGCCCTTACCATTTCCTCCAACAAGGGTCTCAAATTGTGCATATTCATGTTTCATTTTTTCGTGCACTGATACGTTGCAACACAATTTAAGATTTTCCCACAAAACAAAAATTGAGGGCATGTTTGCCTATTTGTAAATGGGGTGCAAAACCATATTACAAACATAAGTAGACGAAATAGAGGGTAACAATAATAACATAATACTTACCCAAAAATAGAAGTCAACAGTTGTCCACCGCACCCCGAATTCTCTAGGACGCTCCATCCATCGCTCCCTTAGAAAAGGTAAAGGCCGACATTGATGTGCTAAATCCAAAGTCAAATGCATTGTAAAAGCCAAAATTAAACTGTTATACTAGCTTATAATGTGGTAAAAAGAAACTAGTTACAAATGAAAAACAATTACTTCCATTGTTGTTCAAAGTACCCTTGGACTGGAGGAGTGTGGTAAAAAAATCCCAACCACAGTAGCCAATCCAAATAAGTCCAATATATCGCTGGTACACAAAAAAAAAGACATGTTGTTAGGGATATATGGACATCGAGTTCATATTCAATTGTTTGAATGGCGACTAAAAGTAAGCTTACCTCGGCGAACCCACCCAACGCGTTAAGACGTCGGCGAAAACCTCCACATCCGGCTGTGGGATGATCTACACAGGCTCTGGGAGAACAATAAAATCCTCGACAAAATTACCATCACTAACTTTCCTTTTTTTGTAGGATTCAGAGGGGTGAAGCTGTGCATTAGCTGCATTCCTTTACGCTTCCCCTCATTCCTTTACTAATAAGGGGCTCCGAACCAGATAGACCAGCAGCCTCATTCATGTCGACGTCTTCATTAGTGGGTACTATGCTTGCTGACCTTTGTGTCCTCACCTTCCTCTTGAAGATAGAAAACTTATCATTCTCCCAACTCAGCCTCAACTCTAAACTACAATATACGCAGCAGTGATTGGGCGACATCGTTTGTGTTCTCGGCCTCAATTATCTTCTCCAGGACAACATCAAAAGTAGGCAAATTCGCAACGGAGGCTATGTCTTTTCCCCAATTTGACTTCCCTTCCCCGCTAGAGGTTTTAGGTTGAGGGGAATGTGCGGTGAGATCTTCATTACACAGTGGACGTTTTGGGGAACTGTCGATCTTCTTATCTTCGACAACATTATTTGCATCTCGCCCTGACCCTTCCAACTTTACAAGGGTCCGGGGCTGGTCAAACGATTTTCCAGGTGCGTCGTCTCGAAGATGCTCAAACTCAGCAGCCAACTCCATGCAGGCACGTCGCTCCTCCTCCAATGCCTTTACAACTGTCCTCAATCGAACTTCCATTGTCATTGAAAACTTTTCAAACTGTCGCTTGGAAACAAACTCAAACTCCTACATATAAAAATAGTGATTTCATACCATAAGTCCACGGAAACCGATATCCGGGCAAAAATAGTACATACGTGTAAATTCAAACTACAATTGACGGGGATTTATGTACTCACCTCTAACTTGGACAATGATGGCAACGCTTCCACGCGTGTGGTATCCCTTCTTTGCTTTCCCTTTCGGTATAGATGAAGACACGACCTCTAAGTCCTGATCAGCATTCGCAACACCTTTACTTTCATCCTCCGGTGTTGCATCCCTACCATCTTCAACATCATCAAACATGACGTTCCAGTAAGGTGCCATCTTTTCTTCATCGGTCGGAGTAATCAGGTGGACAACAACCTGTATCAGACAAAATCGGTGTTGCATACATAAGTACAACCAAGTCATAATACAAAATTCACTAAGTTTATTAAAACTCAAACAAACACATACCCTTTTTTGAGCAAAAAGACTGCTCTTCAGCTTGTGATGGGATGGATTTAGGTAGGTGTCCTAACAGCAAATCCGGGACAATAGCTGAGGGTTCTTCGTGCGCACCTTGGCATAGTTTTTCGACCTCAAGTATGATAATGTTTCAAACAACCAGATCTACAAAATTTAAAGTGATAATGTCAATAAGTTGCAGCGAAAACAAATCCAGAAGTGCGTTCAACTTATAACAACAAAATAAAAGGGAAATTACTTGGAAAGCATAAGGAAGCCCCCTCAAGTTCTTGGAGTCCCAGATTGTACCCCCCTGTTTCTCTACAGCTTTTTCTTTTACAACCTTGTGGTAGGTCAAAGCAGCTGCGGATATGTTTGGCATCAACACCTGGAATGATGCAGTTTCCCAACGATATTTATCCTATTTTTCTTCATCTTCTACCAACTAAAGTATGTGGCAGTCAATGGTTGACTCCTTCTCCTTGCCCAAAAAAACAAAGTGGGCGAAGTACAGTGGACCGAGCTTGTATCTATCTTTGGATGTTGGCACATCATTTGTTTTACAAATTTGGTTTAAAATTTGGTCTCTCATGCATTGTTCAAAAGTATTTGTTTAATCACCGATGAGATAACGTGACTTTTGGTTTTGGATTTACTGTCAACGCCTTTTCTCCTTTGTTCGCTCAAAACCCATTCTTCCATGTTTTCTTTTCCGAATAGTCTCTTCTATTCTAGAAAAATGACATAAGTGTGGAGCCAAAAATAATCACAAGGCGACACGTGGATTTTTGGACAAAAGAGGACAAAAATACCCTTGAGGCATAACGGAATTCCTATACGCGAGCAGCAGGCAATCATCTTTCAACCAAGTCAAAAGTGCCCAAAATAGGTAACAATTCAAAGCCTATTTCATCCATCCTCATCAAATCCTTTCTACAAGGTAACTCCCAAAACATTCCTTTTAAATTATGTTAATTGGTTAATTAATAGATTTATTACCTAATTAATCTATTAATAGCCAATTAAACCACCAATTACTCCCAAAATACAAACATAAGGCCGGACACCTTCTCTCCCAAGGGGGCCGGCCATGCCATATAATTTTTACCTCATTTTCCCCTTTTATTAGCTAATCAATTAGACAATTATTCTATTAATTGACTAATTAATTAGATAATTATTCCATAAACTCCCAATTCAAAACAAATCAAGAACCTAGCCCACAAAAAAAGCCAAGTGGCCGGTCCTCTCTCACCCAAGGAGGCCGGCCACACCCCTATAAAAGCCCTCTCATTCTCTCCAAAACTCAATTCCAACTCTCTTGCAAAATTCTCTAAATTCTCCAAACACTTCTCTCAAAATTCTAACTTTGGCATTGGAGGTTCTTCGGCCAAAGCTCCCCCATTCATCATGGGCGCGTGAGGCTCTTGGCCTTTACCTAAGGTGTTAATTATTTTGTAGGTGCAATTTTGTCCAAGAAGGAGAAGGCGGAAATTTGCATCCACAAATTGGTGCTTTCATTGAGAGTTGAGTCCCACACTCGTAGAAGACTCTCGCATAAAAATGTTTTTTCTCTATTTTCTAGTCCACTTGTATTTTTTCATATGTTCTTATTATTAGAAATTTTTATTTGCAAAGATTCTTTGATAAAACGGAAAAGAGAAGTACAATGCTAGAAATTTAGAAAATTCAACAAGTGAAAATTCCAATATAAAAGAGATGGGACCGCGGCAATCCACGAGGCTAAATGTGACAATAAGTGGAGCGGCACCACCACTACGAGGATCCACCATGGTAACCACCGCGGCAACCACCCGCGGCGAGGTCCATGGCACCAAAGCTACGGCCCAAGCCATGTCATTCCAAGTCCAAGGCAAACCGGCCCGTGCCGCCCAAATCCAACGCGAGCCCAACACGCTACCGAGCCGAGCCCAAGGCTCGCACTCACGTGCGCCACACGTTGAGCAGCCTGCTCCAGTCGAGTAGCCCACTCCTGTGGCCCAGCGTGCTCCTGATGAGCAGCCCACTCTTGTGGCCCAGCCGGCTTCCGCCGAGCAGCACACTCATGCGACCCATCCTGCTTCCGTGGCCTTCCAAGCAGCCCAAATCGGTCCAAGATTAGTTCAACCGTTTCGACTTCAAATTTCTGGGCCTACAATCGAACCAAGGGCATTTTCACCGCATTTCCCCGTGGATTTGACATTTCCCAACTCAAATCTCGCGCCCGGAGTCTACCATCCTTCCACTGCTCAAGGAGGCACATTCCTTCCAAGCTCTTCCTATCCAAATGGCGAACAACATTATCTCGACAAGTCATAGAGTTGACGAGCGCCCTAACACAGCAGACGACCGTGGTGAACCAGCTCTTGCAGCGCACCATGATGCAACGTGCCCCAAACGAGGTGTCCCGACGCAGGACAAAGGCAGATGAAGAACCTCTCCAGCAACCACTTGACCAATCACGAACCCAGCATTCTAACGGAGTACAGTCCTGACTGGGCCCCCGAGATAGCGTATACTCCCGTCTTAGTGCGTGGAGGAGCATGCACTCTCAGTTAGGCCCACGGACAAATATACACTCACGGTTGGGGCCACACTCCGATAATAAACATAAGCAACCTTCAAGACGAAGTGTTCATTCGCGGCAAGGCCCGCAAGGAGCATCATCAACCTCACATCGGAGTAGGAAGTACAGTGGATGAAGAGAAACAGTCACTCAATCCGGCTCAAGTTCAACCACCAGCCTGCGAGTTACCTGCTGCATGTGGTGATTGGGGCTGCTGGTCCGACGGCAAAGGCTAAGAAAATCCACAATAACTGGGATCTCGGTGTTGTTTCATATGCCTCATACTAGTTTACATCACCTTGAACTTGAAGTACCAGTTGCCAATTCAAGATTGAAATAGTGTTGGTTCCGCCGCCGCTACAGCCGATTAACTATATATGTCAATAAAATTGCAGTTATATTTTTTGTAATTTTCAATATAATTGCTGCTATATTAAGTGTTCAAGGAATTTAAAAACTAATGAGAGATTGTTTTCTTTGTTTTATGGAGAGTAATTGTAGACCCTAAAAACTACCAAGCCTACGTGGCGCGTAGGCCAAGTAATTAATAAGCTAACTACGTCATTTGGTTGTATGCGGGGAGTGCCACCTTGTCGGTCGAGTTTGGCCAGCGTGTAAAATATGTTGATGTGGCATTGGGCGCACTACTGACTTCTTGATCTCGCAATTACGACCGAGGAAGGAACACATCTCGGCCCTCGGGTTTTAGAGCCTGAAGACAAGGCTGCTTGTTCTACGAAGTTCAATATCAAACTTGGCTTTCAGTGTGCCGAATGTAGTAACCTGGTAACACCTCACTTCGCCGAGAAGGCTAATGAGATGACTTCTTCCAACAAGGACTCGGAAATCCTTGTCGACCGAGACTTGGATAATAACCAGTCGGTCTCGATGCAGTGTTGTTTATCCAAACTGAAGATGTTGACAGTTGCCTTCAAAGTGCTGTTTATTCAAACTGAAGATATGTTGGCAAGAAGAAATGGAAGGGAAAAATCTCAAGGTTGTTGAGAAGTTTTGCGCAGGGCAATTTGTGTTTATTTGAAGAGCTTGACTGATGCACTCCCCTCTCTATTTATAGGAGCGAACCCCCCTTATGGACTAGCTAGAAATTTACTTGGATTAGAATTCCTCAACCCAATCTGATCAGGTTTCCGTCAATCCTAACCCCTATAGGACTTTGAACCAAGCTCCTTAACAAACCAGATTCATCCCCTAATTCTAATCATCCTTAGCTTTAAGACTCTTTGTTGCACTAGGGTTTGACTACCTCAGCCTTATCTAAACCAATCCTCTTTGTAATAGGATTCGGCTAACCTTGATTAGACAGCCCATGACAAGATTTTAGATGAATGTTAGTGGACCGAGAACGACTCTAAACTCGGCCCAAAATATTATTTTTGGCCCAAATATTGCCCCATCGCTTCTGAGGTCTTTGGCCTATAATTCTTGGCCGGGCTTCGACCTTGAAGAAGTGATCTATTGCAAGAGAATAAACACTTAGCATATTTCTTCTAGTAAACCATAGAATATTGCAAGCCTCGAATACTCTGACTAACCAGACGCATTTATTAAACACGGTCTCTCACCCCTATCAGTTTTCTTAAAACGCTGCAAAACATAACACATTCGACGTGTGCAAATACTGAAATGCCTCTTTGTCATAACCTTCACCGTTACACACAATCGTGCATCCTTAATTTGCGTGCTTTTCGGCCTTTTCACCAGGATTTTCAAAGATCCGTTATGATTGTGAAATTTTCCAATCGGATTTACCCCTCATCTTTTAAAACTAAACCATTGATCTTCTCCCCCAATTGCCTATAAATACTCTGCCCAGCTTCATTTGAACTTTCACGCTTTCAACTTTCAAAAATTCTTGCCATTTGCTCTCAGCCCAGAAAAAGAGATCAAACTTTGAAACCCAGAAAAACATTCAAACCTACTTCAATGGCCTCTTATACCTTCATTACCAAGCTCACCGATGAATGCAACAAATTTGAAGACTTCATCAATCGAAATGCTATCAAAACCCTTTGATTTGAGGGTGATTCAAGCGCCTTTCACCAGATTCTGGGAGGACCACTCTTTAAGGATAACCTCCCAGAAATCATAGTCGAAATGTTGAAGGCCCACTGCCTAAAACCATTATTCCAATGGTATGATTGGTCGAAGTGGGAATCGACCAAACCTCAAGGAGCCTGGCCCTCGACCCTTGTGACCTGGGCAGCTTGGGTTACCCGAATGGAGCCTCACTTTGGTGATGAGTGGAAGACTTTCAGTATCTTTGACGCTATCAAACTTTCAACCCTTGAGATCAACATGGACCGAGAGTTCTTGATAGCCAGCTTGAGCTTCTGGTGTTCGACCACCAATACTATGGTTCTTCCTCTTGGCCCCATTGGTCCAACCGTGCTGGATATCACAGCCATACTCGACACTTCTCCCTCTGGCCTCCCAATTGGTACCACTCTTTCTTGGTATCAATTCGACCTGGATCTTAAAACAATCTTTTGAAGAGCGTGCTATCAAATTTTTGACAAAGAAAAATCAAGAGGTGTCAAAAGAAGATGTGCACAAATTGCACAAAAATTTCTTCAACTACAGCACCTTATTTCGCCACTTTGCTGGCTCAGAGGAGAAAGATCTGAAGAAATGAGAGTAGGAGGCCTTCTTGTTTTATTGGTACAATAAATTCATCTTTTGTACCAAGTCAAACAAGTGTTTGGCCGAAAATATGCTAGTGGCCGAAGCTCTAGCCAATAGCCATGTCCTGGCCCTCAACCTAGCCATCCTCGCCAACCTCACTCGGTGTTTGGCCAAGGCCTCTGTTGGGAAAATCTATCCACACCAAAATGGCCTACTCTGGGTCTTTCAACTCTGACTGTAGGTCTACTTTTCCATGCTGAGGCCAGAAATCCCAAGCTTCAACTCTTCTGAAGTGATGGGTTTTCAACTGGCCTTACCCCCCCCATTCTTACTCACTCGGTCGAAGAACCTTCAAGTATCTCTTCGGCCTTAAAGATCTGTCAGACGACGAATTTCTGGTCTACCATCGTCAGAAATATTCATCTTCAATCACACTCCCCACATCGGCATCGGAGGAAGCCGACCTTCGACAATCTTGGGGGTCGTTTACCTTAGCTCGCGACCTTCCCTTTGGTTACAATGCCCGACGAGCTAGCTGTGAAGTCTACCATCCCCAATTCATGGCTCGTCAGTTGGCCTTTCTTCAGGGCTATCATGTGCCATTCGTCACCTCTCATTCACTCTTGGGCTGAGAACGCCTCTCCGGCTCCTCAGAGAGGGAATGCAAGGAAGCCGAGCAGGAATTTCAAGAGTGATGTACCAAATTCTGCCTTTGGCCGAATACTTTAGAAGCCTATAGTACCAGCACCTTCGTCGATTGGTGGGATGCTTATATCAAGGATTTCTTCGATGCTTCGATCGAGGAAACTTCAAAGAAACTTTTTGGCAATTGACCAAAAAAGACTCTTGCTCCAAAATCCAAAGAAACGGCTCAAGGTATATATCTTTTATTTCTCTATTCATCTATTCAAACTTCATTCTAACTCAGGCTTAGCTTTTCCAGGTGGTCGTGCAATAAAACGACCAGATGTGGTTGCGGTGGTTGCGATGGTTGCAACCAAGAAGAAACTCGCCCCTCCAAAGAAGGCTGCAATTATCGCGACTCCCTTAGCTGAAAGGACGACCACTCCAACTCCAGTAGTGGCCACTACTGTGCTGGTCGCACCTAGCAAATGGCCTCGCCCGGAGGTCGAGATAACTGTTAACGTTGCCCAGCCCCAAAAGTGTATCAAGAAAAAGGCAAAGAAGGGAAAGGGGTAGATTTATGTTATTTTAAGTCAGAACACAGGAGTAACCATTCCTAGTATCCCTCTCCCTTTTCCTGTTATCCAGGTCTCGACAAAGGTACCGTAAAACCCTTCGACCCCAACCATGGGCCAGGTGACCATGGTTCGACTCACCATGCAAGCCGTTGTTGAAGTTGAACCAGTCGTCGCCCCAATGGTCGAGGAACTTGCAACTCCGAAGCCGGTCGTTGCCCCTACTGATGTAAGCCCAGCAGCTGCTACTCTGAAGAAGGAAACAACCACAGCCGGAAGAAACCTTTCCCTTAATCCAAAGAAGAATCCAATGATCATCCTTTAATAATGTTCTCCTTTCATTTTGACTGGATCTCTCAACTAACAAACGATCCTCTTTTATAATCAAGAGAACTAGAGCGAAGTACCCTTGCTGGTGAGGTGCCCTTGATGGGTTGAGCCACCAACTACAAGTCTCTTGCCTCTGAGCAAAGGCAAAGGTGACGCATCCTCTCTAGGTGATTTCCAATCGGCGGTCGAGGCGGCCAGCCAAGTCGACCCCTATGCAGCCGAAGTAGGTCCAGGACATAAAGCGGTGCCTCTTGTTAAGCCAGAAGCGACAACAAAGACGACGGTTCATCCCCAAGACAAGAACCTCGGCATCCCTCCTTAGGAGGTCTATTCAAACTTTGTAAGACTCATCATCATTTTCTTTTATTAATTTCCTACCTTAGAACTCTAAACCAAGAAAAGCATTAAATGCCAATTACTCAATCACTCATTTCACCAAAAATTATATGCGTCAAATAGTGCTATTATATTTACTGGCCACCCCAGTGGCCATCAAACATAGATAACCTTCATCGGCCTCATGAATTGAAAAGATGCCTTAAACACTAGGCTCAGCCATTAAGCTCTATGGGTTCGACCAACGAACTAGCTGACATGGTTAAAGTTTCTTCTCGGCAGGTTTAAAACAACTTCTTTCTCTGCCATCATTTTGAATTCTCTTTTCTCTAACAACTCTTTTATGTGCAGCCTTTATGGGAAGTCGAGGTTGATGCATTTCTCTCCAATTCGATCCTTAAGCTGGTATGCCCCATTGTCGAGAACTTTGTAGACGATGAATGGTCCTTCCTAATTCAGTGACCATTTCCCAAATCTGGGATCTTTCATCCCTACTGGTAACACGGTTTTCGACACTAACCCACCTTCACCAAACGTCTTTTGTCTAACTCGTTAATTATAAGCTCGTTTGGTAATCTTTTTCTGTGCCACTAGTAAGTTATAAGCATTGAGCCGACCTTCCTCCAAATCCTCCAACTCTTGCCTCATGGCCTGATTATACTCGAAACTAAACAAACTGCTTTGTTCGATAACTCGTAATGAGTTTATGGTTAGCTCGACCAGTAGCATCGTATCCTATCCATAAGTTCATGCATATGGGGTCGTCCCTGTTGCTAATTGGAGTGAAGTTAGATATGCCCATAATGCCTCGTTTAATTTGAATTGCCACATACCAAGCTTTTCTTTTATCATTTTCTCAAGGATACCGATTAAAACTTTACTACTTGCTTCGGCTTGTCCGTTTGCCTGTGGGTAATACGGCATGGATTGCTCTAACCGAATTTTCAAACATGTTGTGTATTCTTTAAACCTGTCGACAGTAAAAATCATGTCGTTGTCCGTTATAATTGTTTTTGGTACGCTGAATCTTGTCAGAATGTTTTCTTCTACAAAATTACAAACTTCTTTAGATGTAAACTTGGCTTATGATTTTGCTTCGACCCACTTGGTGAAGCAGTCAGTTGCTACAAGTATCCATGTATGCTTTGCTGATACGGAAGACGACGTAATTTTGCCGATTACATCCATGGCCTATCTTCTGAATGGCCATGGCTTGGTGACCGAGTGAAGTAATTCGGCCGAAAACCTCTGTATGGGCCATGGATTTGACATTGTACACAACCTCGTGCGTATTCAATGCAATCTTTTAACATACTCGGCCAAACATAACCATGTCGCCGGAGCAACCAACATGTTTAGATGAGTTAAGATGCAGCAAAGAACAAAGCCAAACAGAGTTTCTCAACGACTGAATAATTTATCTTAGCTGAGTTAAGATTCCAGCTAAAATAAAAAATTGCCAGCTCCCGCCCAATGTCGTTGTCTTGCATAAGAAGACAGCCAATGGATTCCTCGGTAGCTGAGATATGCAACTTAAGAGCTTTACCACACCGAGGTGGCACAAGGACAGATGTGTAGTGAGGGAGACCTTGATTTGCATGAAAGCGTCCTAATGTTCTTTGCGCCATTCAAATTTGTCAGAATCCTTAAGTTTCAAGAGCGTGGAAAAAGCCTTCATTTTCCCCGCAGAGTTAGAAATGCAATGACAGAGGAAATTGATTTTGCTGAGTAAGGATTGTAATTGCTTCTTGGTTATCGGGGGTGGAGCATGAATGATCGCTCGAGCTTCTCATCTACCTCGATGCCACAATGATGTACAAGGAAACCCAAAGTTGCCTACCGATACACCAGAGGCGAATTTAGCAGGGTTCATTTTAAGATATGTTGGCGCATATGAAGGAAAGTTTTCCCAAGATCATCTGAATATGTTCGGCGGTGCTTCGATTTGACCACAACATCATAGATATATACCTCAATGACTGTGCCAATCTGGTCATGAAAAATGGTATTCATAGCGCGTTGATATGTGGCACCGACGTTCTTAAGCTTGAAATTGGCATTGTACATTCGTCTTTAGGGGTTGCCAAGTTCAAATTACGAAAATCAATTCAAATATGTAGAGCACCACTTTTCTTTAAAATTTTGACAATATTCGCCAACCATTCGAAGTATCGGGCTGTTCGAATAAAATCAGCTTTTAAAAGTTGAATGAGTTCATCTTTTATGTTGAGTTGAACTTCGGTCGAGAATCATCGGGGAGGTTGGAGGAAAGGTTTACAACTAACCTTGATGGGTAACTCGTGCTCGACGAGTATTAGATCCAGGCTAGGCATCTCATGGTAACTCCAAGTGAAACAGTCTTTAAATTCTTCGACCAGTTTACTGATGTGATAAAAGTTAAGCACACAAATTAAACCCTCTTTTTGACAATTGTAGTAAAGACACAAGTAGGGATCGTTCTGGACCGGGGATTAGGAGGGATTGCTAATCTACTCTAAACTGACTAAAAAACACAAAAACAAACTTAAAAACACTTAACAAGACTCAAGGGACTCAAAACAGGTTCAAAAGACTCAAAACAGCTTAAAACAACCAAATAAACTCAAACTGGACACTAAAGGGTGATTTGGACGAAAATTGATTTTAACTTGACTCAAAACACTTAAAAACACAAGTTTGGACAGATTCTAACCTAATTGACACAATGAAGTAAAGGGGGATTGGGTTTTGACGAATTTGAAATAAAACAAGCAGGAACACACTCCACAGATTGGTGCCCTTGCATGGAACACACTCCACATATTGTATTTTCTTGCACTTTGGGTTTTTCAACAAACTGTGACAACATAATAGTGAGCTTAGCCATTTGAGATTGCAATTTAGATATTGAACTTACCTCATTTACTTGTTGTCGTGGGGCCTCTCTTTGCCCAACTCCTTCATATTGTTGTGCGTTTAAGGCTCGGTTTGCAATTAAGGTCTTGGCAGCCACCGGATTTTTGTCAACCAACGCACCACCCCTGAGGCATCTAGCATTTGACGTTCAATGGGAATAAGTCCTTCGTAGAAGTATTGAATGAGAAGCTCTTCTTTCATTTGATGTTAGGGACAGGATGCAACAAGGGCTTTGATGTTGGAAGTATGCCCACAAAGCCACTCATTTGATGTAATAGCTTTTGGAATACTTATTGTGTTAAACTATTATATTGTTTAATGAAGGGCAAAGCTTATTGTTAATCATTATTTATTGGATTATATGTTTAAGCAATAAGGGAATCCAAGGAATGTATTTAGTCTAAGAGAGAAGTGATCTAAGTAAGTTAGATTAACGAGACCTTTCTCTTATGTTCATTCCTAAAACGTTCCTAGCCATAGGATTGCCAATTGGGCATTGACAATCCGCTAAGGTTAGTATGTGTTATGTTAACTCAAGCGTGAGTATGACTAGTCTCAAGTCATTTAGTGTTGGACACTGAGACAAACACATAGGTGCTCGAAAGGTAATCGAGTACACTGAACAACGATCAAAAGAGAGTTCGAACATACATGTCATGTAAGAACTCGTAAGTTGCAATATGCAAAATAGTCCTTTGACCTGAGGCATCATGGATGTCTAATGGTTAGGTCCTTGATCTTTGATCATGTCAAAGGCATTCCATCGAGAGTGTCCACGGCATTGTTGGGGTCAAGCTATCTAGTCATGTAGGCATATGAATGCACAACAAGGGATCTCTAACCTTCCAAGGTGGAAGGAGAATACTCTGAGATATGATTCAGGAGTCTTTGGCCAAAGCATACGAATATGACTTAGGAAATATGTTTCAAGTCATATTCAAATGAATCATATAGAGAAGTATCACATTGGATAGTAGACATGAAATAAACTATCACTTAAACAATGTGATCAAGAGTATTGTATTAGAGAAGGACCGTATTGCATTGTAATTGTAACTGGATAGGTTCTCCAACCACTTCTACTTAGCTTGGGTAGCCATGACATACTGCTAGGTGTCACTCATGGTTTGTGGAAGCCCTGAGGATTAGCTAACACTAATCTTCATCAAAGGGAGAATTGAAATGTAGTTTCAATTCGCAATCGATCGTTAAGAGTAACAATCGCCCACTGCCTCGCTAATTGGAACCTAATGGATCGTACACCGAGTAAGGATGAAAGTGAAGAAACATAAATGAGATGGATAAGCAATTAAATAGTTTAATTGAGAATGGTCAAGATTAATTAATTAGTTAATTAATCTTACGAAAGGTTCGTATTGGGCTTTTAAGTTGGTTTTGGGTTTCGGGGCCCAAAAGGGTTTTTGGTCCAAAAGGCCCATTGAGTTTAGGTTGTGTGACAACTAAAACTAAATGGAAATTAACCCAAAAACAAAGCCAAAACCGGCCTAGGGTGAGTGGTGCCCAACTTGGGTTAATTACAAGTGTGCCACTCACATGTGAGGTGGTATAAAGGCAACTTTATAGCCATAACCTCATTAGGGTTTTCTTGAGGCAAAGAAGAGAAACATTTTCTCTCCTTTTCTCATAGAGAGGCCGGCCCTTAGAGAGAGTTTTCACTAGCATCAAAATCTCTCTAAGTCATCCATCTTCTCTTCACACTACATCCTTGGTGTGGAGACTTAGAGGTACCAAATCTTTTGTACTTTTGGAGATCCTTTCCTTACATCTTCAAGGAGCAAAAGGAGCAATCAAAAGGAAGAAAATCACAAGGAAGATTCAAGGAGCTAGGAGGTGACTTGAAGGCCCTCCACTTGGGTGAATCCCTTGTGTAAACAAGGATGAGCTTCAAGGGTAATGAATCTCAAAAACCCTCCTTCTCTTTAATATTGTTGAAGAGTCTCTTGGTTCACCATTCACTAGGCTTTGAAAGTCATGGGTTTTAGAATTGTTTTTGAATGCATGCCTACTTTAAAGTGTTATTAGTTTGCATATGTGTTCAAATGTTCTCACATATTCTTAGCTAGGACAAAATTTTTCCTTCATTTGAAACGTTCGTAGTATGCCGGAAAGGATTCTCCTTGATTTTGTTGGATGCCACTAATCCGCTTCCTCAAAAGAATGACTCTTGATGTTGGAAACAACTTCTCTAAGAATGCTCGTTTCATGCTCTCCCATGACGTGATGGTCCCATGTGCCAATTCGTACAACCAATCTTTAGCCTTTTCCAAGAGAGAGAATGGAAAAGCTTTCATCTTTAATATGCTTCCATCGACAATGACTGGGGTCATGCTTGAACAAACAACTTCGAACTCCTTCAAGTGCTTGTTTGGATCCTCCATGGACAACCCATGGTACTTTGGAATATGGTGCAACAAACTGGACTTCAACTCGAACTCCTCAGTCTTCCCTTGAGCTGTCGTGGGGTATGGGATGCATAGGGGCACGGCATTGTCCACTCCCGAGGCGGAAAGTTCCTTGATTGTTCGATTATCCGCGGCCATGTCTTATGCTCCTCCAAAACCTGAGCCGTGGGCTCTTCTTCCTCTTCTACTTCTTGTTCTTCAAGCTCGGGTTTAGGGCTAGGTGGATTAAATTCTTGTTGATTCCTTCTCCTTCTCAAAGTTCGTTCAAAATCATCGTCAAAGTCAAAGATGTGCTCACGAACCGATTGAGAACTTCGAGTCATAAACTAGTACCTGAAAACAAGAAACAAAACAAAGTCATAAACTAAACTAAAAACACACAAAAAATAAACAAAAAGAAACAATGGGGGATTAGCAAAGTTGCTAATCCCCCGGCAACGGCGCCAAAAATTTGATGTGATAAAAGTTAAGCACAATAATTAAACCCTCTTTTTGACAATTGTAGTAAAGACGCAAGTAGGGATCGTTTTGGACCGGGGATTAGGAGGGATTGCTAATCAACTCTAAACTGACTCAAAAACAAACTTAAAAACACTTAACAAGACTCAAGGGACTCAAAACAGGTTCAAAAGACTTAAAACAGCTTAAAACAACCAAATAAACTCAAACTGGACACTAAAGTGTGATTTGGACGAAAATTGTTTTTAACTTGACTCAAAACACTTAAAAACACAAGTTTGGACAGATTCTAACCTAATTGACACAATGAAGTAAATGGGGATTGGGTGTTGACGAATTTGAAATAAAACAAGCAGGTTGCAAACTTAAACAGATTTTCGCACGAAATTGGGTGTTTTGGATGGATGATGGGCTAGATAGAGGGTCCTTCTCCACACATGACACACTTGCACACAAATCGATTTCCAGTTGTTTTTCCAATAAACCATGAATATCAACGCCCAGATTAACCATGAACAGCACTAATTAACCCTCAGATTTTCCTTATGTCATTGAATTGGATGGATAACGCATCGGCAACCAAATTATTCTTCAAAGGTTCCCTACATGAACAACATAATAGAGATACAATCAAAGATCATTACGTTCTATGAAAATCATAAGCATTGACAAAGCACTCGTAACTATGAATAGCATGATACTTATGCCAGGAATTTACTTAACGCGATTGTGACTAGCAACCTCCACTACTTTTGAATATAAGTTCATAACGATTAGGTGAAACTCCCTTATATTCTAGCATCAAATTCATGCATGCAAACTAACTATGCATCCTTAATTGACATACACAAATAAGTTATCAATCAAACAGTTAAGTAAATTGAATTCACGATTTATGAAATCACAACTGGAAGTAATCAATTCATAATGCAAATATAGTCATGGCTTTGAAATTTCCCCTAGCTAAAACGAGTTTAGCTCCTTATGTTCGCAAAACAAAGACAATTGAACTTAAACATTGAAAACAAAAGATAGATTACACCTAAAAACGTTCCAGCAATCCAACTCGAATGGCAAGCATGTCCAAGGCTCCTCCTTCTTCTTCTTTGTTGCGGCACAAGGTTGAAAGGGATGTGTGAGATGTGTATTGAGGTTAGAGATGTGAATTGGGGTGAATGGATCTCTCTAAGGGTGCGGCAATGGCTCAAATATATAGGGGAAGGAAGGGGCACAATTCAGAATTAAATTGGGCAAGGTTTTTATTCCAAATCCTAAGAGAAAAGGTAATTAAAAGTCAGAATCCTAAGAGAAAGGGGAAAGGATATGCGGCAAAGGCTTAAAGGGAGAAGCAATGCCTTGCAAGGCAAGGAAAAGGGATCTCCTAAAATGAATGGGTGCGGCTTGGTCCTAGAAGGAATGGGAATGTCCTTCCTTGTGCGGCAAGGAGGGAAAGTTGGAGGAAAGAGTACGGCAACCTGGTAGAAGAAGGAAATCCACTTCTTTGCACGGCAAGGAAGAGTCACTTAGCAGATTTGGTGCAGCTCCCTCATAGATGGGGATTAAGACTTCTAGAAACTTGTAATTAAGTGTCCTAATATATTTAGGACTCCCCTTTGTAGCTGAAACCTTGATAAAATAGGATTAGGAAAGTCAAAGGTCAAAATAAGTAAACTTTGACTTAGTCAATCCTTCTTCTTCTTGGATTCCTTTTCCTTCCTTGACTTGAATTTATTTTCTTCCTCTTTTTGGCAGATTCTTAGCTTGCTTTGGTCTTCAATTTTGTCCATCTACTTTGCTCCATGCATGTGCTGTCCATTCCATGCCCAAAACTGCCCCAAAAGGCACCAAAATGCACTTTCTTGCCTCTTTAACCCTTTGGACCTACAAACACACGAAAATAGCTTAAAATACTTAATTAACTAGGAACTAACAACATAAATGCACAAAAACAAGCTAACTAAGTCGCATAAATATGCTCCTATCATTTACAAAGCTCAGCTTTCATAGGTTGGGGCAACAAAGAACTAATAAATAAAGGTCGAGGGTCCTTGACCGTTCCAACATTTATTTTGTCTAACAGATCTTTGACTTGGGGCCAACTGTCTTCGAACTCCATTGGGGCAACTTGGACTTTATCAAGTAACAGGACTGGACAGTTGTCTCATTCGACGAGGAAATCTACTAAGTTCACGCCAGAATTCGGTTGCTTAGAAATAGTATACCAATGGGCCAGCAAGCGTTCCATGATAGATGAAACTGTGGCCCGACATCTATCCTATTTGGTATCAGGCATCAAGATCGTTAATTAGGTTAGCCAACCTGAGTCTAGCCGAATTCTGCTGAACAGTCTAGGGGCCAACCTCGATGGCTTTCTGAACTGAGATCCGAGTCGGCCGTCCTTCGTCGTTGAAACATTGCAGGGTCACGTAGCTGAGATGATCATTGTAATAGCGAGCTTGAATCAAATTAGCTTCAAAAGGCTGATTGTCGGCTGGAAGAACTACAGCCGATTTGCCATCCCAGAAGATGAGGACTTGATATAATGACGAAGGGATACAGCCAGTTTGGTGGATCCAGTCATGGCCAAGCAATTCATTATACTTGGTCTTTGAATCGACTATTGAAAAACGTGGTCATGTGATTTTGACCTTCGATATTCACCTCTAAAGGAAGCACTCCCTTAGCCTGAGATTTGTCGCTGATAAAGCTATACATGGTTACCCCTGATGGAATGAGTTTGTCTTTGGAGCGATGTAATGCTTTCATGATATAAGCGGGCATGATGTTGACCGTTGCTCCATAATCGACAAAATTTTTGGAAATCAGGTATCCTTTAATATGGGTCGTGACATACAACATCTTCAAGTGATGAAGAATAACGATGAAGGACGGCGAAATAGTTTGGCGAAAGCTGCTTTAAGTTTATCCTCTTTGCTTATTTGCTCAGTTTCTTCGGTGACCACAAAATCGACTTGCGTGGGACCCTCGGCAATCACGTCATCGTCCAGGAAATTTGATTGGGATGTGGTCGATCGAAATTTTATGGGTAAGACATGGACCATGCTAATTTCTAGGTTGTCAATGATAGAAAGGCCCATCAGGTCGCGATCTTCATCTCTGGATTTTTGGGCGAGATGTCATGCTCATGGGCATTATTCGCGTGGCCGCCTTCGGCTGTAACGAAAACACATTCATGCGGCATGTTTTTCGGAGCTATTTCATTTTGAATTTTCACCACTAGCTCTCTCGATGTTGGGACTTGGTCTTGCGCTTGTAAAGCCTTGTGAGTCCGCTTCTGATATGACATGCGGGCATAAGGCCAAATCGGGAAATGGCTGAGAAAACTTCAATGGTACCGCAGATATTGGAGGTCCTCCAGAGAGAAAGGAAAATCGACAGTATCAATATCAGTATGTAGTTCTACCTCAAAGCTGAGAACTCAGGCCTCGCGTATATGTTGGAATCTAGCCACTTTTGGATGATCTTTTCAGCATTAAGGCTAACGCCAGATCAAGAGATTCTTGGCATGCTTTTGGCAGGCCGTACAAGTCATTAACAGAATGCTTCTTGTGAAACTCCCGCATGTATTCCAAAGCCTCACCGAGAACCAGCGGGTGGCGATTTTGTGTAACTTTAATTAATTGCCCTTGTGGGGGTAGCAGAGGAAGTTTGCTTTTGGCTTCATTCTGGAAGTGCTAGAGGCAAGCTTTCATCTCCCCAGGTTGAAGAAGGAGTTTGATTCGTTTCTCGGATTCTTAAATTGTGGTTTCAAAATCGCGATTGATTATCTTCTTTCCTTGAATCAGCTCAATCATGATTGCCAGAGGTTGTCGGTCATCTTCATTACCCACCATTTCTGTAAGTTGCCATTTAGTAGCTAGGGTAGCCTAGGCTGCTTGTCGACAAGCCATACAATCTATTCTTTGGCGACGACGTTTCTACAATTTGGACAACGCGGTATATGCACTAGTAGGCGAGTTGTAGCTATACCAACAATGGTCGCATGACTGAGGTGGCTTGAAGGTTCGTCGGTCCATAGGTGAACTTAACCTGCCAGAGTAGCGCGCATAATAATTTCATTGTAAAATGGCGCGTCGAAATCAAGTCATCGTCTCGCCGAAGATGGCTTCTTATTCTGTGTTTGAAGGCCGAGCCTATCAAAAACTTTCTGGCGTTGGCCTGCACCGAACACTTTTTGAGATGTTACCGCAGCTGCAGGCGCCAGTTGTTGTGCTTCAGCCTGAAGTGGCTGTTCCTTCAGCTCAGTTATGATGACGTTTGATTGCCACCGACTACTTAAAGCCACCAGCCTGTCAGTTTCCTCTGTAATGGACTCCGACATTAACTCTGCATAAGCTGGGTTTGAAAAGTATTTAGGTGACTCGTTCGAAGATAGATCAATTTTCAATCATGGCCGAGAATTCTGCTTAGGGACGTACTGCGTCGGGATGAACTCGGCCTCTCCTTTTCTCTTGTCCTTGGGTAGATGAGCATCTACCATGCTTAACGTTGCCAAATGGTAAGGATCGGCGTCAACATTCATTTAAGGTTTCTTGGGAAACTTGAGTTTGCCATTATCGATCCAGCTTTGGATGGCATCGCGAAAATATGACACAATTATTTATCGTATACTTGTTTGAGTTGTGGTATTTGCAATATGTCTTTCCTTTCAAATCTTTGACCTTGGGAATATTATGCCCTGGCCGAAGCTTAACGATTTTTGCAAGTAATAATTGGTTTAAGATGGCATCGACCCTGGTGATGTCGAAAGTGTAGACCTTTAACGTTTTGACGGCGGCTTCCACAGAGGCCGAGCGGGTTTTGACATCTTTGGTATTAGCGCGAGTCAACGCTTTGCATACATATGGTTTGTCAATTACTATCTCGGCAGCATCTATACTTGCATATTAGGACTCTTCGCCTTCGGCCGATGCATAACTTACCGTTGGTTTTTGTAGATCGTCCATCGGGTTGGGGATTTCGAGATTTTCTCTTCTCAGAGAAAATAATCATATTGCTCAACATGTTAAGCTAGCTCGTACATATCTCGGAAGTTTGCCCCCAAGAATTTCTTTTTGTACTCGACATCCAGGCCATTCAGGGCAAGCCTAACAAACTCGACTTCAAGGAGGGGTACTCGGCACCAGTTTCTGGTCGATTTAAACCTCGTAAGATATCCATTGGTGACTCATCGGATGATTGAGCCATCCTGGCCAAAGAAGAAACGAACATTTCCATCCCTGATCGATAGAATTGCTCATGAAATTTCTCGACTAATTCCTCCCAGCTTTGGATGAAGTTGGGTAGGAGGTTGATGTACCATGCGAATGCTGAGCCAGTTAAGGAGAAATTGAACAGTCGTAGTTTATGAAAATCATTGTTAACATCTCCACATTGAGCAGTGAATCGAGCCACGTGTTCTGGAATCTTGAATCCCTTAGGATATTCGAGCCTTTCTACAAAGGTTGTTATGGGTGAATGAATTTTGGGAACTTCGGCCCCTTTTTTAAGGCCAAATCAATCATTCTCTGGACTTCAACCATGTCAATAGGCGCTGTTTCTACCCCTCGATCGATTCTAACCGATCTGCTGCTTGGTTCGCCATTTTTTTCTAAGTCAATCATTTTGGGACAAGAAAATCCTGTCTCGGCCTATATCGTTGGCAAGGGATTATTCTTTAGAAAATGAGGCTACCTGGGTCGATCGGCAGGTCTAATTTCGTGGACTTTATTAACCAGAACTTCGAGTAATCTGTTGTCCACAACGTTATTATCACGCATCTCTTCAAGTATGTTTTTTACCTCTCGGCTGAACATTTGCTCAAACTGCCGGGATTGTTCTTCAAATCGCCGCTGGAGAAAATATTTAGATGGTGAACCAGAGGCCTCATCATCGTCATCATCACAATCCTCCACTAGTCCTTCAACAAAAACGCCTTTTGTCATTTTGGTGGGGATTTCTGCATCACGAGTCTAACCGCCTAGATTAATTTCCTTTTTTCAGCCTGTTGTACTTGTGGCTTCAGGTGTTATGGCAGCAGGAGGATTCTGTGACAAGCCATCTTGTCCTGGGCTTTGGACTGTAGGTGGAAGATTAGTCGTTGACTTACCCATGACTGTTTTCTTTTTTACTGACCATGTTTCAATGGTCATGAACTTCGTAGCTTTAGCACTGTGTCTTACTAGGCGTGCCAAAATGTTGACCCTGAAAACTACCAAGCCTACGTGGAGTGCAGGCCAAGTAATTAATAAGCTAACTACGTCCTTCGGTTGTGTGCGGGGTGAGCCAACTCGTCAGCCGAATTCGGCCGGGGAGTAAAATATGTTGATGTGGCGTTGGGCGCACTGTTGACTTCTTGATCTCGCGACTGCGGCCGAGGAAGGAAACTGTCTCGGCCTTCGGGTTCTAGAGCCTGAAGACAAGGCTGCTAGTTCTGCGAAGTTCAATATCAAATTCGGCTTTCAGTGTGCTGAATGTAGTAATCTGTAACACCTCACTTCGCCGAGCAAGCTAATAAGATGACCTCTTCCAACAAGGACTCGGAAATCCTTGTCGACCGAGACTTAAAGGAAAGGAAAAAATCTCAAGGTTGTTGAGAAGTTTTATGCAGGGCAATTTGTGTGTTGATTTGAAGAGCCTGAATGATGCACTCCCCTCTCTATTTATAACAGTGAACCCCCTTATTGGCCGAGCTAGAAATTTACTTGGATTAGAACTCCTCAACCCAATATGATCAGGTTTTGGCCAATCCTAACCCCTATAGGACTTTGAACAAGCTCCTTAACGAACCAGAATCATCCCCTAATTCTAAGCGTCCTTAGCTTTAAGACTCCTTGTTGCACTAGGTTTCAACTACCTCACCCTTATCTAAACCAATCCTCTTCGTAATAGGATTCAGTCAACCTTGACTGGACAGCCCATGACAAGATTTTAGATGAATGTTACTGGACCGAGAACGACTCTAAACTCGGCCCAAAATATTATTTTGGACCCAAACAATAATATATGGCTTAATTTGCTACAAAACATGGGCATTGTATCTAGCTTGGCGTTTGATTAACTTCAATTCTGAAACTTAATGCAATAGTTAGTTTAATCGATCAATCTAAAACCGCAATATGCTAAGCTTGAATGTGTAGTTGTTTCCTCTTATAACATATAGAATCAGGGACGGAGCGAAGATTCTATAGTGGGCGGACCTGCTCTATTAATATTTTCGCTCGCATGGACAACTAACTATATGTACATTTATTTATCTTATCTCCCTCATCTTAAGGAACACAACCAAATCTTCAACTATCGTGTTGATTATGTTGATTTTTGTTGCATGCTACCTTTTTCTTCCCCTTCAATTTCGTTTCATTTCAATTAAAATATAAAATTTGTACAGAAATAGAGTCTACTTTTTATCCAAGCTCTCAACATCAGTCATTCTAGTTGTTGATACCGTAAATGAATACGTTAGCATCTTCAATGAAAATATCAAATTTTATTTGAAAGCTAACGTAGCTTCTTAAAGATGGCGTCAAAGTTTCTTTCATTCCAGGGATATGTTAAATTATTTATTATAAAATAGGACCTTACAATTTTAAGGAAAAAATAATAATTTAAAATAGTTTAAAAGTTATGGGACCCTAAACATTGAATAAAAAAAATTGACTTCAACTTTGTTTGCTGATTGACGCTTAAAATTGGTGAGTTTCGTGGCCAAAAAAATAAATAAATAAATTGGTGAGTTTAACAAAGGTTAAATAGGTCGAGCGTTTGCACTGCATAGACTTGGGCTTTGCAAACAAATGATAACAGACATGGAATTTAAGCAGGTCGCCACTCAAAACACGGCTATGTCCATTGAGTTTTTTATATGAATGGAGAACAAGGTTACAAATAGCACTCGCCTAATGTTGTCACATCCCAGCTCGGGCCCCACCACAATCCGGGCTCGACTCCGCTGTAACACGATATTATCCGCTTTGGGCCCCAACCACGCCCTCACAGTTTTGTTTCTCGGAACTCACACGAGAACTTCCCAGTGGGTCACCCATCATGGGATTGCTCTCATGCGAACATGCTTAACTTCGGAGTTCCTACAGAACCCGAAGCTAGTGAGCTCCCAAAAGGCCTCGTGCTAGGTAGAGATGGGAATATACATATAAGGCTTACATGATCCACACCCCTGGGCGATGTGGGATCTTATAATCCACCCCCCTTAGGGGTCCGATGTCCTCGTCGGCACACTTTCGGCCAGGGATTGGCTCTGATACCAAATTGTCACATCCCTGCCCGAGACCCCACCACAACCCGGGCTCGATTTCGCCGTAACACGATATTGTCCGCTTTGGGTCCCGACCACGCCCTCACGGTTTTGTTTCTGGGAACTCAAACGAGAACTTCCCAGTAGGTCACCCATCATGGGATTGCTCTCGCGCGAACTCGCTTAATTTCGGAGTTCCTAAGGAACCGGAAGCCAGTGAGCTCCTAAAAGGCCTCGTGCTAGGTAGAGATGGGAATATACATATAAGGCTTAAATGATCCACACCCCTGGGCGATGTGGGATCTTACAAATGTGGTCTAATTTCTCTCTTAATTCATCCGACTCCTTCTAAGGAGTGCTCATTCTCCTTAAATAGGCCTTCGTCTAAACCTTGCACTACTACAAAAGTGGCTTATTATGTCGGAAACTGGTGGTGGTTTTATACAATGTATTGTACGAAAAGACATTTTCGACAGCCTGTTTAGATGATGTCGGATAACAAAGCAGTAGTGTCGCTTATAACCGATAGGACTTGCGTATTATTTTTTAAATATTTTCAAACTTGCGTCGAATAGCTTAATGTCGGTATTACTGTCGCTTATAACCAACAGGATTTGCTTTTTGTTTTTAAATATTTTCAAACTTGGCAGTACTATCGCTTATAACTAACAGGACTTGTTTCTTGTTTGTTTTTTAAAAAAGATATTTTCAAACTTGCGTCGGATAGCGTAGTGTAAGTTTTATCCAACGAAATTGGCATGAAATATTTTGACGAGAATTTTCCCGCTAGTTTTTCACGTGGAGTTGGGCAGAGTGATGTTAGTGGGCGCAGGGTGGTGTCTATTTTAACTGACGAAATTAATATATGATGTCGGTTTTGTCCGACGCTAGTTTTCTACCCTAAATAAAAGCCTTATTTTCCCCCATTTCCTTCATGCGCCGCTTCTCCCTCCTTGTTTCTTTCTCTTTCACGTACCTTCAAAACAGCACCACTCTCCCTTCATCTCCCTTCACCTTACCTTTGAAGCATTCCCGTGGCTCTCTTTCCACTACTCCTCAAAACTTTCAATCTCTTTTTTCTCTATTTATTTTCCAGAAGGAAAAAACAAAACATCTTTGCAGAAAATGTTTAAATTTTTCTCTGGAATTCTTGCCTATCCCTAAAATTTTCTTTGGGTTTGGTCCTCAGGTCGCAAATTAATTTATTACGAAGCTAGACTTTGTTAGTTGGTTTTCAGTATATATTCTATGATTTACTGAAAAATTGAACTATGTTAAATTGGTTTGTGTTTTTAGATTCTGTTAATTATTTATTTTATTTAATCAAAAACTGGAATTGTCACATCCCGACCCAGGGTCTGATGTGAAAATTACTTAACACGCAAATTAAACCCTATTTATGACAATTGTAGTATATGATGCAAGTAGGGATCGTTCTAGGCCGGGGATTAACTAGGGATGCTAATCAACACAAATTAGACTTAAAAACACAAAAAAAACTTGAAAACGTTTAAATAGACTCAAGGGACTCAAAACAGGTTTAAAAGACTCAAAACAACTTAAAACAACCAAAAAGACTCAATTTTAGACCCAAGAAGTGATTTTGACGAAAATAAGATAAAACTTGACTCAAAAGACTAAAAGAAAACAGATTTGGACTCAACTAACAGGATTAAATGAAAGGGGGATTGGTTTGGACGAAATTAAATTAAAACAACCAGATTAAAGACTCTAAACAAAGGTAAAACGAATTTGGGTGATTTAAATGGATGATGGACTAGCTAGGGAACCCTTCTCCACACATGATACATATGCAACACAAATCAACTTCCAGTTATTATCTTTCTAAATTATGAATGACAATGCCCCAGATTAACCGTGAATTGCACTAATTAATCTTCAGATTTTCCTAAGTTCATTGAATTAGATAGAATACGTATCCAACCAAATTATCCTTATTGATGACAGCATACTCAAAGGTCATTAAGTTCGTTGAAAACCATAAGCATTGACGAGGAAAACATGACAGCATATACGTTTCCCAGAATTTAACTTAACACGATTGTGACTAGCAACCTTTACTACTCATGAATACAAGTTCATTGTATGCAATTCCCTTATATTCTAGCATCAAATTCATGCATGCAAACTAAGTTGGCCACCTTAATCCACATACAAGAATAAGTTTTGAACCAAATAGTTAAGCAAATTACATTCATAACTTATGAAATAATAACTGGATAATCAATTCATGTCACATATATAATCATGGCTTTCAAATCGCCCCTAGCTAAAACGAGTTTAGCCTCTCATGTTCACAATTACACACAAGCAAATTGAATTAAACATTGAAGTATAAGGATAGAAAACACCTAGAAGTATGGATGCAGCCACGGCACTAAGTCCTTCCTCCTTGCAATTGCGGCACAAGAGGCTTATGAGTGTATGAATCTGTGAGAGGGGTGTATGTCGAATGGGGGGTTGTTTTGTGATGTGAGGGTGGTGAATGAATGAGCTGCAGCGCCTATGTATTTATAGGGCTGAAAAGGCACGGTTTCAAGGTGTTTTGGAGAAGGATTTGGCATCCCAAACCACCAAGGAAAGGGTGAAATTCGAGCAGATTTAAGGTAGGAAAAGGAGTGAAAATAAGTGTGGAATTTGGACTCCAAATCCCTCAGAAATTAGGCCAACTTCAATCACAATCCAAAGGGGAAAAGGATATGTTCTCCCAGCAGGTTTTAGGGCTTCTAGAAGTGAGACACAAGGCTGGGATTTAGGGATAAGGTTTGGGACCATCTAGAAGAGGTTAGGCGCCACCTTTGTAGGAGAAGGGTGTGGCAGATTTGTAGGAGAGTTTTAAGGGTTTGTTGCATGTTTTTAGGCTTCTAGAACCCCTAAATTTAGGTGATAAAATCTGATAAGAACCCCCCCTTTTGTGGCTGAAAATATGGAAAGATAAGGTGAGGATGAGATAAGGTAGTTTTGGATAAGATAAGATAAGGTTTTGGATAATGTTTTGAGATAATGCTCCATATTTCTTGCTCTTCTCTTATCTTCTAGAACTTGAACTTGTTTCTTCCTTCTTCCTAGCTGATTCCTTGTCTTTAAATCCTCAAATTCGTCCATCCTTCTTGCTTGACTCATAAGCTATCCATCCTTGGCCAAAAATTGCTCCAAAACACTCCAAATTGGCTCTTTTTGCACACTTTGTCATTAAGCCCTGAAATTGCACGAAAATGGCTTAACACACTATAATTAACATAATTAAGCTAAGTAAATGCAAGAAAACAAGCTAACTAAGTCGCATAAATATGCTCCTATCAGGGTCCACCACATCCCGGGCCCGCTCCACCACCGTAGCACGATATTGTACGCTTTGGGCCCCGACTACGCCCTAACGGTTTTGTTTCTGGGAACTCACACGAGAACTTCCCAGTGGGTCACCCATCATGGGAGTGCTCTCACGCGCTACTTGCTTAACTTCGGAGTTCCCATGGAACCCGAAGCCAGTGAGCTCCCAAAAGGCCTTGCGCTAGGTAGGGATGGGAATATACATATAAGGATCACTCCCCTGGGCGATGTGGGATCTCACAATCCACCCCCCTTAGGGGCTCGACGTCCTCGTCGGCACACCACGGCCAGGGATTGGCTTTGATACCAAATTGTCACACCCCGACCTGGGGTCCACCACATCCCGGGCCCGCTCCACCACCGTAGCACGATATTGTCCGCTTTGGGCCCCGACTACGCCCTCACGGTTTTGTTTCTGGGAACTCACACGAGAACTTCCCAGTGGGTCACCCTTCATGCGAGTGCTCTCGCCCGCTACTCGCTTAACTTCAGAGTTCCTACGGAACCCGAAGCCAGTGAGCTCCCAAAAAGCCTCGTGCTAGGTAGGGATGGGAATATACATATAAGGATCACTTCCCTGGGCGATGTGGGATCTCACAATCCACCCCCCCTTAGGGACCCGACGTTCTCGTCGGCACACCACGGCCAGGGTTAGGCTCTGATACCAAATTGTCACATCCCGACCCACCACATCTCGGGCCCGCTCCACCACCGTAGCACGATATTGTCCGCTTTGGGCCCCGACTACGCCCTCACGGTTTTGTTTCTGGAAACTCACACGAGAACTTCCCAGTGGGTCACCCATCATGGGAGTGCTCTCGCGCGCTACTCGCTTAACTTCGGAGTTCCCATGGAACCCGAAGCCAGTGAGCTCCCAAAAGTCCTTGTGCTAGGTAGGGATGGGAATATACATATAAGGATCACTCCCCTGGGCGATGTGGGATCTCACAGGAATAGGTGTTTTAAATTTTTTATTATTATTAATGGTTAGTGGTGTTGGTTATGAGCAACACAAATCTACTTTTTTATTATAGGAGTTTTAATATCACTTTTATCTAACACTACTGTCCTTTATTTATTTGTAAACGCTTACCTTTTTCTTGGCGGATTAAGAGAACTAACTGATAGCAAAAGCCTTTTCGTGACGCTAGCAATGTTGTCAGTTCTTTTATCCTCCATTACATGAGTTTATGTCCGGTTTTTCCTTAATATCTGACCGGAATGAGTTTTTCTTGTCGCTTTCTAAAATGACACTACTGGGTACTTTTGTAGTAGTGTTTCGTAGGTCCACTTGTGTCCTTTCTTGGGATGATGCGACCAAGCGCCTTGCTCGGCCCCCAAAATTGGTGGGGACTCGCAACCGAGCACTTCTCTTATCAACCATTATGTCCCTTCGTAGGTCTATATTCCCTTGTATGGTTTCCACGTGGCATGGAGTTAACGCCTGACTAGGCTACCCTTTATGTTCCTAGAGCCTCGTGCCCAAAAGTTGTTAGTGGCCAACTTGCCCTTTGGTGCTCAAAAGGTGCTTGATAGGGAAGTGCTCGGCTCGACTGTTAATTAGACACCGGGAGGCCATGGGCTTCTCAAAGCGCTCGACTTCATCTTTCCATGCTCATTGGACTTTTGCTTTCTTTAGGGCAGTGTTCATTTGCCTGTATTCCTTTGGGCTTATCGGGATCAGAATGAACCCTGCATTAACAAGTCCCCTAACTCCTTGTCTAAGGGTCCTTCTTAGGTAGGGAGTTGCATGAGGCGGCTGGATTCGGGGTGGCTGTTAAGGGTGGATCCTTGCAGTTCGGGGCGGGTCCAAAAATTATAAATACAAAACCGGGCGGGGCGGGCCAGTTCTTGTTAAATAACAGGGCGGGCCGGTTCTAAAAATTAGAGAAAATGGGCCCCCGGCCCAGACCGTTCTCTACCCTCTAATCTTTATCTTCTTTTTTTGTCAAATATACCCTCTGATATGTATCACCCTCTCCTTCTTATTCTCAGACCCACCTAGTTGGGCCAATTGATAGGAGCATATTTATGCGACTTAGTTAGCTTGTTTTAGCTAAACTATGTTAATTATAGTGTTTAAAGTTATTTTCGTGCACTTTCAGGTTCCAAGTGTCAAAGTGGCAAAAAGAAGCAATTTGGAGCATTCGAGAGCATTTTTGGGCCAAGATTGGATAGTGCAAGCATGGAGGCAAGTTGATGGACGAATTTGGAGATTAATTGGCTTGGAATCTGCTAAGAATCTGGGGAATTAAATTTCAAGTTCTAGAAGATAAAAGAAGAGCAAGAAATAAGGAACATTATCTCCAACATTATCACCTTATCTTATCTTATCCTTGCCTTATCTTATCTTTCCATATTTTCAGCCAAAAAAAGGGGGACCATATCTGATTCTATCACCTAAATTTGGGGGTTCTAGAAGCTCTAAAATCATGCTAACATAGTCCCAACCTGATTCCCTAGGCTTGCCGCACCCTTCTATCTAGAACTTGTTTCTAGAAGTCTTATCTTGTTCCTTGAAGTTTCAGCCGCACCTTCCCTCCCCCCCCCCCCTTTTCTTCTTTCTTGCCACACAAGTAATAGGGTTTCCCACTCCTAAACGGACCTAAACTCCCTTCTCTAGCCGTGCCCTACTCCCCTCTATATATATACATCTTTGCCGCACATATTGGAGATCTCTCACAAGCCCTAATCACCACACACACCTCTAAACTTCCTGCCACAGCCTCCCTCCATTCTTTGCCATTCCATACACTTCCACAACCCTTTGCCGCACCCACCACCCATCCACACCATCAGCCACTTGTGCCGCAGCCTATGAAGGAGGAAGGAAAGGAGAAACAACCTTGGATCGTGTTTGCACCCAATCTGGATTGCTGGGCGTTCTTAGGTGTATTCTACTTTATGTTTTCGATGTTTAAATTAATTTTCCTTTGTCTTGCTGTAATCATGAGAGGCTAAATTCGTTTTTAGCTAGAGGCTACTTTGAAACCATGATTTTATGTGTGTTATGAGTTGATAAATTTCAGTTACAGATTCTTGAATTATGAATGCAATTGGCTTAACTGTTTGAATTAGAACTTATTTGTGTTTGTTGATTGAGGGTCGACACTTAATTTGCATGCATAAATCTGATGCTAGGATATAAGTGAGTTTCACATCATCGTTACAAACTTATGTTCACAAGTAGTAAAGGTTGCTGGTACAATCGTGTTAAGTTCAATTCTTGGTGTGAGTAACATGATGTCATAGTTATGAATGCCTCGTCAATGCTTATGATTCTCATTAAACGTAATGATCTCTGATTGTGTCTCTATTATGATGTCATGTAGGGAAATTGATGAGAATAATTTGGTTGTAGATGAGTTGTCCGTCCAATTCAATGAAATTAGTAGAATCTGAGGGTTAATTAGTGATTGACACGGTTAATCTGGGGTGTTGTCATTCGTAATTCAATGAAAACGTAACTGGAAGTTGATTCATATGCATATAAATCATGTGTGGATAAGAAACCTCTAGCTAGTCCACCATTCATCCTAAAAACCCAAATTCGTGCAAATCTGCCTAGTTTAGAGTTTCTGTCTGTTTTAGCTTAGTTTCACTCTAAAACCAATCCCCCTTCACTTGTTTGAGTCAAATTAGTTAGAATCGGTCCATTTGTGTGTTTTTTGTGTGTTTTGAGTCAAGTTCAATTTAATTTTCGTCCAAACTAAGTCCTAGGTTCTGTTTTGAGTTTTTAAGCTGTTTTTAAGCTGTTTTGAGTCATACTAGTCTAATTAGAGTCTTTTGAGTTTTGTTTTGTTTATTTGAGTCTAGTTAAGTGTTTTTAAGTTTGTTTTCATAAATTTGAGTCAGTTTACATTAGGTTAGCAAGCCCTCGTAATCCCCGGCCAAGAACGATCCCTACTTGCATTAAATACTACAATTGATAAAAAGAGGGTTTAATTTGTGTGCTTAACTTTTATCACATCAAATTTTTGGCGCCATTGCCGGGGATTAGCAATTTTGCTAATCCCCCGTTGTTTCTTTTTGTTTATTTTCGTTTGTTTTAGTTTGGTTGTTGATTCTAGTTTGTTTTTCTTTGTTTTCACGTACTAGTGTATGACTCGAAGTTCTCAAACTGTTCGTGAGAATATCTTGGACTTTGACGACGATTTTGAACGAACCTTGAGAAGGAAAAGGAAGAACCCAGAACCTGTGCAATCTAGTTCAAGTTCTGAAGCCGAGGTTGAGGAACAAGAAGAGGCCAAATCTGAGGAGATAGAGGAGGCCGAGGTTGAAGAGGTTATGGCTGCAGATAATCGAACCATTAAGGAGCTTTCGGCCTCAGGATTGGATAATGCAGTACCTCTATGCATCCAATATCCTAGGGCAGCTCCAGATAAGACCGCTGAGATTGAATTGAAGTGTAGCTTGTTGCATCACATTCCCAAATACCATGGGCTGTCCATGGAGGATCCAAACAAGCATTTGAAGGAATTTGAAGTGGTTTGCTCGAGTATGACACCCGTTAATGTCGATGGGAACATTTTGAAGATGAAAGCCTTTCCATTCTCATTGTTGGAGAAGGCTAAAGATTGGTTGTACGAATTGGCACCCGGGACTGTCACATCTTGGGAAAGTATGAAACGAGCATTCTTGGAGAAGTTTTTCCCAACTTCAAGAGTCATTCTCTTGAGGAAACGGATTAGTGGTATTCAGCAAAATCAAGGAGAGTCTTTCCCTGCGTATTATGAGCGTTTTAAGGGCCTAGTTGCATCATGCCCTCAACACCAAATGAAGGAGGAGCTGCTCATTCAATACTTCTATGAAGGACTTCTTCCCATTGAACGCCAAATGCTAGATGCATCAGCGGGTGGTGCGTTGGTTGACAAGACTCCGGTGGCTGCCAAGACTCTCATTGCCAACCGAGCCTTAAACGCACAACAATATGAAGGAGTTGGACAGAGAGAAGTCCCACGGCAGCAACATGTGAATGAGGTAAGTGCAATTTCTGAAATTCAATCACAATTGGCTAATCTCACTCTCCTTGTGTCTCAGGTTGTCGTAGGACCAAAATCACAACCACCCCCAATCTGTGGCGTGTGCACCATACAAGGGCATCCCTCTGAAAGTTGCCCTCAATTGATAGAGAATGGAGGATGGGAGAGTGCCAACGCTATTGGGTTCCAAAGCCATAATCAGCCCAAATATGATCCTTATGCAAATACCTACAATCCGGGTTGGAGAGATCACCCAAACATGAGGTGGAGGGAACCCCAACAACCTCAACAACAAGGAGGATTCCACCAGCCACCCCCTGGGATGTTTCCAAAGCCATACGCACCAATGCAATCCCAACCACAATCTGCCCAAAATAACTCAAATTCATCTCTTGGTAATGAAAAGGTTATTCAATTACTCACCTCTTTGTCGTAGGGAGTGCAAAATCAAGCTAAGGAGGTGGATGAATAGAAGAAACAAATGGGACAACTGGCTGAGTTCATGGGGCAGTTTCGAGAGCATGGCAAACTTCCTAGTTCAACCACTGTAAATCCGAAGGGAGGATTCGAATCTGCCAAGGCCATTACCCTAAGAAGTGGCAAAGAAGTTGGGACCGATCCAAAGACGTCCAAATCTGCCCAAAAGGAGGATGAAAAGTTGTCACAAGAAGAGGCAGAAAAGGAGAAAGCCATGGCAAAGGATGATACACCTTTGCCGCAGCCTTCTAATGCTCCTAAACCCTCCAAAACGTCCAACACAGGTAAGTTGGATCCAAATTTGATTAATTCTAACCCTATTCCACCCAATGCACCCTTTCCTCGCAGATTCATGCAATCAAAGAAGGAGGAAACCGAAAAGGACATTCTGGACACATTTAGGAAGGTGCAAGTCAATATTCCACTCTTGGATGCAATCAAACAAGTTCCCAAATATGCCAAATTCTTGAAGGAGCTGTGCACAACCAAGAGGAGATTTTCGAACAAGAAGGTGGTAAGGGTAAGTGAAAATGTTTCAGCGGTTTTGCAACGAAAACTGCCTCCCAAATGCAAAGACCCGGGTAGCTTTACTATCCCCTGTGTTATTGGCAATACTAGGTTCGAACATGCCATGTTAGACTTAGGTGCATCCATTAACGTCATGCCATATTCAATTTATGCATCAATGAACCTAGGTGAGCTGAAAAATGATGGGGTTATTATTGAAGGAAAATTTTTGTCAACATGTGAGAACATTTGAACACATATGCAAACTAATAACACTTTAAAGTAGGCATGCATTCAAAAACAATTCTAAAACCCATGACTTTCAAAGCCTAGTGAATGGTGAACCATAAGACTCTTTAACAACATTAAAGAGAAGGAAGGTTTTGAGATTCATTACCCTTGAAGCTCATCCTTGTTTACACAAGGGATTCACCCAAGTGGAGGGCCTTCAAGTCACCTCCTAGCTCCTTGAATCTTCCTTGTGATTTTCTTCCTTTTGAATGCTCCTCTTGCTCCTTGAAGATGTAAGGAAAGGATCTCCAAGAACACTAAAGATTTAGTGTCTCTAAGTCTCCACACCAAGGATGTAGTGTGAAGAGAAGATGGATGACTTAGAGAGATTTTGATGCTAGTGAAACTCTCCCTAAGTGGCCGGCCTCTAGATGAGAAAAGGAGAGAAAATGTTTCTCTTATTTCCCTCAAGAAAACCCTAATGAGGTTATGGCTATAAAGTTGCCTTTATACAACCTCACATGTGAGTGGCACACTTGCAATTAACCCAAGTTGGGTACCACTCACCCTAGGCCGGTTTTGACTTTGTTTTTGGGTTAATTTCCATTTAGTTTTAGTTGTCACACAACCTAAACTCAATGGGCCTTGTGGACCAAAAACCCTTTTGGGCCCCGAAACCCAAAACCAACTTAAAAGCCCAATACGAACCTTTCGTAAGATTAATTAACTAATTAATTAATCTTGACCATTCTCAATTAAACTATTTAATTGCTTATCCATCTCATTTATATTTCTTCACTTTCATCCTTACTCGGTGTACGATCCATTAGGTTCCAATTAGCGAGGCAGTGGGCGATTGTTACTCTTAACGATCGATTGCGAATTGAAACTACATTTCAATTCTCCCTTTGATGAAGATTAGTGTTAGCTAATCCTCAGGGCTTCCACAAACCATGAGTGACACCTAGCAGTATGTCATGGCTACCCAAGCTAAGTAGAAGTGGTTGGAGAACCTATCCAGTTACAATTACAATGCAATACGGTCCTTCTCTAATACAATACTCTTGATCACAGTGTTTAAGTGATAGTTTATTTCATGTCTACTATCCAATGTGATACTTCTCTATATGATTCATTTGAATATGACTTGAAACATATTTCCTAAGTCATATTCGTATGCTTTGGCCAAAGACTCCTGAATCATATCTCAGAGTATTCTCCTTCCACCATGGAAGGTTAGAGATCCCTTGTTGTGCATTCATATGCCTACATGACTAGATAGCTTGACCCCAACAATGCCGTGGACACTCTCGATGGAATGCCTTTGACATGATCAAAGATCAAGGACCTAACCATTAGACATCTGTGATGCCTCAGGTCAAAGGACTACTTTGCATATTGCAACTTACGAGTTCTTACATGACATGTATGTTCGAACTCTCTTTTGATCGTTGTTCAGTGTACTCGATTACCTTTCGAGCACCTATGTGTTTGTCTCAGTGTCCAACACTAAATGACTTAAGACTAGTCATACTCACGCTTGAGTTAACATAACACATACTAACCTTAGCAGATTGTCAATGCCCAATTGGCAATCCTATGGCTAGGAACGTTTTAGGAATGAACATAAGAGAAAGGTCTCGTTAATCTAACTTACTTAGATCACTTCTCTCTTAGACTAAATACATTCCTTGGATTCCCTTATTGCTTAAACATATAATCCAATAAATAATGATTAACAATAAGCTTTGCCCTTCATTAAACAATACAATAGTTTAACACAATAAATATTCCAAAAGCTATTACATCAAATGAGTGGCTTTGTGGGCATACTTCCAACAATTATTCAATTGGCCGATCGTTCTAACGCTTATCCAAAGGGAGTTTTGGAGGATGTTTTGCTGCAGGTTAATCATCTAATCTTTCCGGCTGATTTCTATGTGCTTGAGATGGAAGATTCGGCCCATTCCACCCCATTGCCGATTCTACTTGGAAGGTCGTTCATGAAAACAGCCCGCACAAAGATTGATGTGTTCACAGGGACCTTGACGATCGAGTTTGATGGGGATATTATTGATTTTAAAATTTCTGAAGCTATGAAATATCCTATTGATGATCATTTTGGTTTTTCAATTGATATTATTGATTCAATGGCACAGGAACATTTTGAACAATTGCATGACGATGCGCTTAAACGGTTATTACAAACATAATTGGATGCAAGAACCAAGGGGCAGAACCAAGCACAACCCACGGCACCATTGAAGAACACCATGCTGTGCCCCCTAGTGATGATGTAGCTGAGATGGTGGCTGCCCTAGAATCGTTGCCAAAACAATATGGTAAGCCCCCAATCCCAATTTCAGATTCGATTTCGACTAATAAGTTGCTTCCTTCAGTGATACAACCACCTTCCCTTGAACTTAAACCATTACCAACTCACTTGAAGTACGTTTTCTTGGGAGATCATGAGACATTGCCGGTCATCATTTCATCCTCACTCACGGCACAAGAGGAGGACAAATTGGTGCGTGTTTTGAGAGAGTACAAAACGGCCATTGGATGGACCTTGGCCGACATCAAGGGAATCAGCCCCACCACTTGCATGCATCACATACTTTTGGAGGAGGGGGCTAAACCATCTCGAGAGGCTCAACGCTGACTCAACCCTCCGATGATGGAAGTTGTGAAGAAGGAAATTATCAAGCTACTTGATTGTGGAGTGATCTACCCAATTTCAGATAGCCGTTGGGTTTCGCCGGTCCAAGTAGTTCCAAAGAAATCCGGAGTAACTGTGGTGAAGAATGAAGAGAACGAGCTTGTGCCCACCCGTATCCAAACCGGTTGGCGAGTTTGCATTGATTATAGGAAGCTCAACGCCACCACAAGGAAGGATCACTTCCCTTTGCCATTCATTGATCAAATGCTTGAACGGTTAACTGGTCATGCTTTTTATTGTTTTCTTGATGGCTATTTAGGTTACAATCAGATTGTGATAGCTCCGGATGACCAAGAAAAGACCACTTTCACGTGCCCCTTTGGTACCTTTGCCTATCGTCGCATGCCATTCGGTTTGTGCAGTGCACCAGCCACGTTCCAAAGGTGTATGGTAAGTATATTTTCAGATTTTGTGGAAAAGATCATTAAGGTATTTATGGATGATTTTAGTGTTTTTGGTGACTTGTTTGATGATTGCTTGGATAATCTCACATTGATCTTAAAACGATGCATTGAAACTAACCTTGTGTTAAATTGGGAAAAGTGTCATTTTATGGTAAAACAAGGTATAGTTTTGGGGCATATCATATCTGAAAAAGGAATTGAGGTTGATAAGTCAAAAATAGATCTTGTACGCTACTTACCCTCTCCCACTTCGGTGAGAGAAATTTGTTCTTTTCTTGGACATGCAGGATTCTATAGGCGATTTATCAAGGACTTCTCCAAAATCTCTCAACCCCTCTGCTGTTTACTTCAAAAGGAGGTGGCTTTCGAGTTCAACGAGGAGTGTGAGAAGGCCTTCAAAACCCTCAAGGAGATGTTGAAGGAAAAATATTGTCCTAGCTAAGAACAAGTAAGAACATTTGAATACATATGCAAACTAATAACACTTTAAAGTAGGCATGCATTCAAAAACAATTCATAAAACCCATGACTTTCAAAGCCTAGCATATGGTGAACCAATAGACTCTTTAACAAACTTAAAGAGAAGAAAGGATTTAGAGATTCTTTACCCTTGAAGCTCATCCTTGATTACACAAGGGATTCACCCAAGTGGAGGGCCTTCAAGTCACCTCCTAACTCCTTGGATCTACCTTGTGATTTGTATGCTCCTTTGCTCCTTGAGGATGTGAGGAAAGGATCTCCAAAAGTACCAAAGATTTAGTACCTCTAAGTCTCCACACCAAAGATGTAGTGTAAAGATGAAATGGATGACTTAGAAGGATTTTTGATGCTAGTAAAACCCCCTAAGTTGGCCGGCCTCTATGGAGAAAATTGGAGACAATGTTTCTCTTCTTTTTCTCTTAGAAAAGCCTTAATGAAAATAAAGCTATAAAGTTGCTTTTATACTTCATTCTTAGGTGAGTGGCAAACTTGCAATAAAGCATAACCTACTACCCCTCACCCTTATGGCCGGCCCCCTTTTGGTATTGGGCTAATTTCCCATTTTGTTTTAGTTGTCATACAACTTAAACATAATGGACCTTGTGGACCAAAACACTTTTGGGCCTTGAAACCCAAAACCAACTTAAAAGCCCAATACGAACATTTCGTATTATTAATTAACTAATTAATTAATCTTGACCATAATTCAATTAAACCTTTTAATTGCATATCCATCTCATTTTATTTCTTCACTTTCATCCTTACTCGGTGTACGATCCATTAGGTTCCAATTAGCGAGGCAATGGGCGATTGTTACTCTTAACGATCGATTGTGAATTGAAACAACATTTCAATTCTCCCTTTTGATTAGTGTTTGCTAATCTTCAGGGCTTCCACAAACCATGAGTGACACCTAGCAGCATTTCATGGTTACCCAAGCTAAGTAGAAGTGGTTGGAGAACCTATCCAGTTACAACTACAATGCAATACGGTCCTTCTCTAATACAATACTCTTTATCACATTGTTTGAGTGATAGTTTGTTTCATGTCTACTATCCAATGTGATACTTTTCTATATGATTCAATTTGAATATGATTTGGAACAAACTTCCTAAGTCATATTCATATGCTTTGGCCAAAGACTCTCGAATCATATCTTAGAGTATTCTCCTTCCACCATGGAAGGTTAGAGATCCCTTGTTGTGCATTCACATGTCTACATGATTAGATAGCTTGACCCCAACAATGCCGTGGACACTCACAATGGAATGCCTTTGACATGATCAAAGATCAAGGACCTAACCATTAGACATCAATGATGCCTCAGGTCAAAGGACTACTTTGCATATTGTAACTAACGAGTTCTTACATGACATGTATGTTCGAACTCTCGTTTGATCGTTGTTCAGTGTACTCGATTACCTTTCGAGCACCTATGTGTTTGTCTTAGTGTCTAACACCAAATGACTTGAGACTAGTCATACTCACGCTTGAGTAGACATAACACATACTAACCTTAACGGACTGTCAATGCCCAATTGGCAATCCTATGGCTAGGAACGTTTTAGGAATGAACATAAGAGAAAGGTCTCGTTAATTTAACTTACTTAAATTACTTATCTCTTAGATCAAATACATTCCTTGGATTCCCTTATTGCTTAAACACATGATACAATAAATAGTGATTAACAATAAGCTTTGCCCTTTATTAAACATATAAAAGTTTAATACAATAAGTATTCCAAAAGCTATTACATCAAATGAGTGGCTTTGTGGGCATACTTCCAACAATCTCCCACTTGCACTCAAAGCCATCTTCCCATGTATCTAATACCCATCTTTTCCATATGACGGTTAAGCTGGTCTTGAGACATTGGCTTTGTCAGTGGATCTGCTACGTTATCGGCTGAGGCAACTTTGAGGATGTTGACTTTCCCCTCGGCAGCATATCTTCTAATGATATTAAAGCGTCTGTCAAAATGCTTGTTCTTTTGATGTGCCCTTGGTTCCTTGGCTTGAGCTATCGCCCCACTATTATCACAGTACAAAGTTACTGGTGATGTAATGGTTGGAACCACTCCAAGTTCAGTAATGAACTTCTGCATCCAGAACGCTTCTTTGCCGGCTTCAGCTGCAGCGACATATTCGGCCTCTGTCGTGGAATCAGCAATTACACTTTGTTTCTTGCTTTTCCAGCTAACAGCCCCACCATTCAGAGTGAATACATATCCGGAGTTGGAACTTCTATCATCGACGTCAGATTGGAAATCTGCGTCTGTATAGCCTTCCACTCGCAACTCTGCTGCTCCTCCATAAACGAGGAACATGTCCTTAGTTCTTCTTAAGTACTTAAGGACCGTCTTGACAGCTGCCCAGTGTTCTGATCCTGGGTTAGATTGATATCGACTAGTAATGCTCACAGCATATGCGATATCAGGCCTTGTGCATATCATGGCATACATAAGACTTCCTATGCCGGAAGCATAAGGAATCCTATTCATTTGCCGTATCTCATCAGGAGTTTTCGGTCCCATGGATTTAGAAAGGTGAATTCCATGTCTTACAGGAAGAAGACCTTTCTTAGATTGTTCCATCTGGAACCTACTTAGCACCTTATCGATGTACATAGATTGGGATAATCCAATTAATTTTCTGGATCTATCACGATAGAGCTTTATCCCAAGTACATAAGATGCATCTCCTAAATCTTTCATGTGGAAGGTTTTAGACAACCACACTTTTACAGTAGAAAGCACTGCAGTGTCATTCCCGAATAGTAATATGTCATCAACATATAACACTAGGAATACAACTGCATCCCCAACGACCTTTTGATAAACACAATTGTCGTCTTCATTTTGAGTAAAACCAAACGATTTGATTTCGGTATCAAAACGAATGTTCCAGCTCCTTGAGGCTTGCTTAAGTCCATAAATGGACCTCTGTAGCTTGCATACCTTAGTCTTTTCAGACTTGGACACGAAACCTTCGGGTTGAGCCATATAAAGCTCTTCCTCTAGGTAGCCATTCAGAAAGGCCGTCTTCACGTCCATTTGCCATATCTCATAATCATGGTACGCAGCTATAGCAAGTAAAATCCGAATGGACTTAATCATGGCTACAGGAGAGAAAGTTTCTTCATAGTCAATCCCTTCTCTTTGCCTATAACCCTTGGCTACTAGTCTAGCCTTATAAGTCTCCACGTTCCCATCAACGCCTATCTTCCTCTTAAATACCCATTTATTTCCAACAGGTACTATACCTTCTGGAGGGTCTACAAGAGTCCAGACCTGATTTTGATACATGGAATCCATCTCGGATTTCATGGCTTCTTGCCATCTCTTTGAATCAATGTCGGACATTGCTTCAACGTAGTCTCTAGGGTCCTCCTTTGTGTCATTGTCACCTAGAAGGTGCAATTCCGCAAAGTCATTGTCTAAGCCATACCTTCTAGGTGGCTTACTAACCCGTTCAGATCTACGTGGAGCTAGGGGTTCCGGAACAAGGTTGTCAACATGTCGTGTGCTTGTTTGTGGTTCATCATTAATCTCATTAATTTCCATCTGTTTACTTATAGTTCCTTTGAGAACAAATTCGTCCTCTAGAAACTTAGCAGTTCTGGCGACAAAGACTTTCTGGTCGTCAGGATGGTAGAACTCATATCCCATAGTTTCTCTAGGATATCCCACAAAATAGCACCTTACTGATCTCGCTTCAAGCTTAGTAGCTTCAAGCTTCTTGACATATGCTTCACAACCCCAAATCTTAATGTGATTAAGACTTGGCTTTCTTCCGTGCCATATCTCATAGGGCGTTTGTGAAACTGATTTGGAAGGTACTCTATTAAGCAAGTAAGCTGCTGTATATAGAGCGTATCCCCAGAATGTTACTGGCAGATCAGCGGAACTCATCATAGAACGAACCATGTTCATCAAGGTTCGATTTCTCCTTTCAGAAACTCCATTAAGTTGTGGAGTTCCCGGTGGAGTCCACTGTGATATTATTCCACACTCTTTGAGATAATCTAGGAACTCGTTACTCAGATATTCACCCCCTCGATCCGATCTTAAGGTCTTTATCTGTTTCCCAGTTTGCTTCTCTACTTCATTCTTGAATTCTTTGAACCTTTCAAAGGATTCTGACTTGTACTTCATAAGATACACATAGCCAAACCGAGAGTGATCGTCGGTGAATGTGATATAGTAGGAGAAGCCTCCTCTCGACGTGGTAGGACATAGGTCCACACACGTCAGTGTGGATTAACCCTAGAATTTCAGTGGCACGCTCTCCCTTCCCAGTGAATGGAGATTTGGTCATCTTCCCTTTCAAGCAACATTCACAAGTACCCATCTGGTCATTACCTAATGGGCGGAAATATCCGTCTTTCGACATCTTGCGAATCTTATCAAGGTTCACATGTCCAAGTTTGAGATGCCACATCCTTTCTTGGTTAACATCTTCTCTAGCCCTTTTGGGTTTTGAGGTATTCCCGCTTTCAATACAGTGCATACCACCATTCGTCTCTAGGTGAAAAAGTCCCTCTATCATATTACCTTGAGAGATAATACGACCGTTCAAGTATAAAGTGCAACTCATTTTGTCAAACAATACTGAGTGCCCATCTCGTAAAAGCTTAGAGATAGAAATCAAATTCTTTATACATGAAGGAAAATATAAACAATTTTTAAGTTCCAGGACTTCCCCAAAGGGTAGTTCAAGCATGTAGGTGCCTATTGCTTTTGCAGAGATTTTAGTGCCGTTCCCAACTCGCACAACCATCTCCCCATTGCGCAGTGATTTGCTCCCTACTAGTCCCTGCATCGTATTACAGATATGTTGGCTAGCGCCTGAATCAAATATCCAGGAATTGGAACTCACTGTAAAAGCACTCTCTATGACAGAAATGTCTCTTCAAAAGTTCGTGTCATAAGGCTCGCAATGCGCACCCTGTATTTCTTCTTCCAACGTTCATCCTTTCCACAATGAAAGCATGTTCCTTTGGATTTCTTTGCCTTCTTCTTATGCAACCTTTTCCTTGTTATTGCATACTCACTCCCACTGTCCCTTTTGAAACATTTTTCAAATTTACAGCACATGTCAATCATCTTGGTGAAAGTATGATCAAATCTATTCACTTTATAGTTTACAATAAACTTAGTGAAATCATCCGAGAGAGATGCAAGGAAAAAATCTTGGGCCATTTTCCCATCGATGGAAGTTCTTAAACTTTTAAGATCTTGAAAGATCCTTTCCATCTTTTGTCCATGTTTTTGGACCGATGCCCCCTTTGCCATTTTGGCATTTAATAGACTACAAACATTTGAGAATCGTACGTTACTAGTCTCAATGTCATGCATCTTATGCAAACTTTCAACCATGGCACAAGAAGTGTCCATGTGCTTATGTAGCTTCTTAAGCTCCTCACTAAGTGAAGTGAGGATTAAGCATTTGGCTTGTAAGTCATCCTCATAGTGTCTAGCATAATCTTGACACTCCTCCTTTGAAGCTAGTTTCGTAGGAGGTACATGAGGAGGGGATTGCTTAAGCACATACAATATGTTTATCACCTTTGAGACATTCTCAATGTGGCGATACCAAGCAAGGAAACGTTGGCCCACAAGGCCCCTTTTGTCAAGTATAATGGTGGGTAGTATTTTAGGCATGTCGTTAACTACATAACATAACAGAAATCGTATTAGATTGTTGTTAACTACTTGATTGGGTCTTAAATCAAATAGTACCACCCACTATTTTTGGCAAATTCCACATCCCTCAATGGAATCCGAGAGTTATATTGAACTCTTAGCGGGGTATGGGAGACTCTCCATTACCAAGCCCACCTCACGATGATACGATGTTGGTTAGCAAAAATAATGATGAGAGAGTACACTTACTCATTCACAACAACCTCTTGTGATTACCCATCCTTTCGGCCTCTAGAGAATGATGCCTCACGATGATACGATGTCGGCACCATTGCACTTAGTTAAGTTATTCCCACCATGCTTAGTTCGTGTAGGGGTTCAAGAATAGCCTCACGATGATACGATGTCGGCTATCCTCGTTGCCTACATTCACCTCATCATATGTTTATGGACTCCTCCTGAAGGTAAGCATGCACTTTGAACTCCCCCATGATAGGGTGAAGCCGGTGTACACGTCACAAACGATTGGAGTCCACCACGGTGGAAGGCCTACGAAGAGGTGTTCAAAACATCTCTCGTTTATCAACTTAATATTCGTTTGTTGAGGGAGTAGTTTTGGGCTACATCAAAATCATTTTAATCAAATTAAAAGAACATGGGCCTATCATAACTATTGGTCCAAGTTAATATGATTTAGTAGCATATGATACTCCCACTGTTTCGTTGAAACAAGCGAGACTATATGGAACTACTAACGAACGCATTGCATCCTCATATGGACTATATAGTCATTTTAGGTTTTAGGATGATTATGAACCGTTTGATTTGATCCAACACGAGCCTTGTGTTGGACCTTGGATTTAAGGTAGAAGCTTGTTGATTTTAGTTACGCGTTTAATCTAATTAAACCGTTATTTCCTATTGGGCGTTGGACCCAACTATTCCAATTTGCATACATATAAACAAAAGGAATACTTGAAATAAATAGAAGGGCTTATGCCCTTTTACAAAAACAAATGATGGACTTATGTCCATTTACAACAATTGAACTAATCAAATTACATTCAAATCTACTCTACTAAACCCAAACATTCACAATGTAAATCGGCCAATCACATAGCTCAATTATCGAGGCCTTTGGTTCATAATCACCCTTTTCTTAATTAAACACATTTAACTAAGAAAGCAACTTTAAACAATTGGTTCTTGGATTCATAGAATTGATTTAAATGGAACTAAATATAATGAAAATCCAATTCTCATTATAGAGACAAAACCATTTTGTTCTCTTTTATTTGGGCCAAAAACAATGACCACAACTTTTGGGCCATTTAGCAAAAACAAAAACTTTTGGGGCCACTTTGTAAAAACACAAGAGTCCACAACTTCATGTAATTACAACTAGAACCCAAAATTTTCAATAATTACATAATCTACATTAAAGGAACAAAACAATTTGTCCTTTTATGATTTTGGACCTTTACGCGAAAAACGTAAACTTTTGGGCCAAAATGTAAATACACAAAAGTATCAAAACTTTATGTAATTACACAAAAGGCCCAAGGAAACCCCCTTGAAGGGGTTGGCCGGATTTGTTGAAAAAGAAAAAAAATTTCTAAAAAGTTTTTGTGAGTTGATTTTGGTTGGTGAGATTAAAGGTGAAATTGATGGGTGTAAGAAAATGTTTTGTAAAACATTATAGACATGTAAGAAAATGTAAGAAAATGTTTTGTAAACATTAATGACATTTATCATCCTCACCAATAAGTCTTCACCCTTTTCTATAAACCAAAACTTTATGAAAAACATAAAACTTTTGAATCAAAACACAAAACCTTTTTGTTCTTGGCCAAAAACTCAAGAACATGAAGAACACTCATGAAAAACTCATAAGAGCTCCATGAATGCTTTCAATCAACAAAACCCAAATTTTTACTTCTTAAAAGAAGGTTAACAACATAGGGTACTTAAGGGTTCCAAAAGGCACTTTAAAACCATTTTAATAAGACAAACATGAACCCAAAATTCACCCTTTAGATTTGGCCGAAAATCCCAAAATTTATGGCACCAAATTTTAGTTCCAATATTCATGCTTAAATGAACTACATCTACAACATTTGAGATGCATAATTTTCAAACAAAATTTATATTCAAAGCAAGAACAAAGCTTGTAACATTTACAACATTTAAATCACAAAATATGAAAAATCACAAAACCCAAAAGGATCCACCATACACTAGACCTAGGCTCTGATACCACTTGAAGGAAAAATATTGTCCTAGCTAAGAACAAGTAAGAACATTTGAATACATATGCAAACTAATAACACTTTAAAGTAGGCATGCATTCAAAAACAATTCATAAAACCCATGACTTTCAAAGCCTAGCATATGGTGAACCAATAGACTCTTTAACAAACTTAAAGAGAAGAAAGGATTTAGAGATTCTTTACCCTTGAAGCTCATCCTTGATTACACAAGGGATTCACCCAAGTGGAGGGCCTTCAAGTCACCTCCTAACTCCTTGGATCTACCTTGTGATTTGTATGCTCCTTTGCTCCTTGAGGATGTGAGGAAAGGATCTCCAAAAGTACCAAAGATTTAGTACCTCTAAGTCTCCACACCAAAGATGTAGTGTAAAGATGAAATGGATGACTTAGAAGGATTTTTGATGCTAGTAAAACCCCCTAAGTTGGCCGGCCTCTATGGAGAAAATTGGAGACAATGTTTCTCTTCTTTTTCTCTTAGAAAAGCCTTAATGAAAATAAAGCTATAAAGTTGCTTTTATACTTCATTCTTAGGTGAGTGGCAAACTTGCAATAAAGCATAACCTACTACCCCTCACCCTTATGGCCGGCCCCCTTTTGGTATTGGGCTAATTTCCCATTTTGTTTTAGTTGTCATACAACTTAAACATAATGGACCTTGTGGACCAAAACACTTTTGGGCCTTGAAACCCAAAACCAACTTAAAAGCCCAATACGAACATTTCGTATTATTAATTAACTAATTAATTAATCTTGACCATAATTCAATTAAACCTTTTAATTGCATATCCATCTCATTTTATTTCTTCACTTTCATCCTTACTCGGTGTACGATCCATTAGGTTCCAATTAGCGAGGCAATGGGCGATTGTTACTCTTAACGATCGATTGTGAATTGAAACAACATTTCAATTCTCCCTTTTGATTAGTGTTTGCTAATCTTCAGGGCTTCCACAAACCATGAGTGACACCTAGCAGCATTTCATGGTTACCCAAGCTAAGTAGAAGTGGTTGGAGAACCTATCCAGTTACAACTACAATGCAATACGGTCCTTCTCTAATACAATACTCTTTATCACATTGTTTGAGTGATAGTTTGTTTCATGTCTACTATCCAATGTGATACTTTTCTATATGATTCAATTTGAATATGATTTGGAACAAACTTCCTAAGTCATATTCATATGCTTTGGCCAAAGACTCTCGAATCATATCTTAGAGTATTCTCCTTCCACCATGGAAGGTTAGAGATCCCTTGTTGTGCATTCACATGTCTACATGATTAGATAGCTTGACCCCAACAATGCTGTGGACACTCACAATGGAATGCCTTTGACATGATCAAAGATCAAGGACCTAACCATTAGACATCAATGATGCCTCAGGTCAAAGGACTACTTTGCATATTGTAACTAACGAGTTCTTACATGACATGTATGTTCGAACTCTCGTTTGATCGTTGTTCAGTGTACTCGATTACCTTTCGAGCACCTATGTGTTTGTCTTAGTGTCTAACACCAAATGACTTGAGACTAGTCATACTCACGCTTGAGTAGACATAACACATACTAACCTTAACGGACTGTCAATGCCCAATTGGCAATCCTATGGCTAGGAACGTTTTAGGAATGAACATAAGAGAAAGGTCTCGTTAATTTAACTTACTTAAATTACTTATCTCTTAGATCAAATACATTCCTTGGATTCCCTTATTGCTTAAACACATGATACAATAAATAGTGATTAACAATAAGCTTTGCCCTTTATTAAACATATAAAAGTTTAATACAATAAGTATTCCAAAAGCTATTACATCAAATGAGTGGCTTTGTGGGCATACTTCCAACAGATGTTAACTTCGGCCCCTATCATTGTGCCACCATATTGGAGCCTTCCTTTTGAGCTAATGTGTGATGCATCCGACTATGCAATTGGAGCTATTTTAGGCCAAAGGAAGAACAAGCAGCCCCACGTCATCTATTATGCATCCCGGACCTTAAACGATGCTCAATTGAACTATTCTACCACTGAAAAAGAACTTCTTGCTGTTGTGTTTGCTTTAGATAAATTTCGTTCTTATTTACTTGGTACTAAAGTAATTGTATATTCTGACCATGCAGCATTGAAGTACCTTCTCACCAAGAAAGAGGCCAAACCGCGGCTGATTCGTTGGATGCTCTTACTCCAAGAGTTCGACATTGAGATTAGGGACAAGAAAAGGAGTGAAAACGTGGTGGCTGACCACCTAAGCCGATTGGTGCACAATGAGGAACCTCTCCCCATTCCAGAAACGTTCCCAGATGAGCAATTGCTGTCCATAGACGTAAGTGAGCCTTGGTATGCTGATTTGGTGAATTATTTGGTCACAAAACATATTCCCAGCACCCTAGACAAATATAAGCGTGATAAACTCAAAAAGGATGCAAGATTTTATGTTTGGGACGATCCATACTTGTGGAAATACTGTCCGGATCAGATTATTCGAAGATGTGTGCATAATTCTGAGTTTAATTCAATTCTTGCTTTCTGTCATACTTATGCATGTGGGGGTCATTTTGGCACCCAAAGAACAGCACTCAAGGTGTTAGAATGTGGTTTTTATTAGCCTACATTGTTTAAAGATGCTCGAACTTTCTGCATAATGTGTGATAGATGTCAAAGAACAGGTAGCATAGGTGCAAGGGACCTTTAATGTCGAATTTTTTGATGTTTGGGGTATTGATTTCATGGGTCCTTTCCCTTCTTTGTATGGTTTCATGTATATTTTGCTTGCGGTTGATTATGTTTCGAAATGGGTGGAAGCAAAAGCCACCTGTACTAATGATTCTCGAGTGGTTGCAGATTTCATCAAATCTAACATATTCTCCAGATTTGGGATGCCTAGAGTGTTTATAAGTGATGGAGGCTCCCATTTTTGCAATCGGACAATTGAGGTGCTGTTTAAAAAGTATAACGTCAAGCATAAGGTTGCAACACCTTATCACCCTCAAACAAGTGGCCAAGCCGAGGTTTCGAATAGGGAAATCAAGCAGATTTTGGAGAAGACTGTTGGGCCAACCCGGAAGGATTGGAGCTTGCGTTTAGATGATGCACTGTGGGCATATCGTACGGCCTACAAAACACCTCTTGGGATGTCTCCATTTCGGCTAATCTATGGCAAACCATGTCACCTACCTGTGGAACTAGAGCACAAGGCGCATTGGGCTGTGAAAACATTCAATTTAGACATAGATGCTGCTGGAATGCATAGAAAGCTCCAATTGAATGAACTTGAGGAGATAAGGAACGAAGCATATGAGAATGCCCGAATTTACAAGGAGAAAACAAAGGCGTTTCATGACAAGATGATTCGGAGCAAAACATTCTCAATTGGGCAGAAAGTGTTGATTTTCAACTCCCGTTTACGTTTGTTCCCTGGTAAGTTACGTTCTAAGTGGATTGGACCTTTTGTTGTTACTAATGTTTTTCCATATGGTGCAGTCCAAGTCCAAAGCTTAAGGAACGGACAAGAATTCAAGGTGAACGGGCATCATTTGAAGCCATATTACGAGAACATTGTGGGGCAGGTTGTGGAAGAAGTTCCCTTCCATGCCGTAGGCACCAAGGAAGCTTAACCCGAGGAATCGTCCGGCTGCAAGACATTAAAGCAAGCGCTTCTTGGGAGGCAACCCATGCATTCGAATAAAGAAGACCTAGGAACAACCGGCTCAAACCGAGATTTGCGTTCCTAACTCTACTCCTTATTGCATTTACTTTGCCCTATTAGTGTCATGTTAGTTAGTTGTGTTATTTGCTGTTTGTCTCTGTGAGTTTATGTTTGAAACATTGAGGACAATGTTTGGTTTAAGTGTGGGGGGGTAAACAAGTTGTTTTTGCATGATTTTCGTGGGATTTTATCACCTATCACTTCAAATGTTGTTTTTGACTGTTTTAAGTGTTTTTAGTGTGTTTTGAAGCATTTTAGTGTGTTTTGAAAAGAAAATCCGAAAATTTGATAAAAATTTGAAAAATTGTTTTGAAAAACCCAAAAAAAGTTGTTTTTGTGTGTTTGTTTGTGTCTTAGGGTACCTTCCAACACAATGATGAGGATTTGGTTTTTAATTGCATAACTGTTAAAGGGAGTTACAAACATGGATGGAACTCTGAATTGCTCTCTGGTTTATGCTTGATTGTGGTTATAATTCATGAATTCATGTTTAATCAACAAGGAAAAAAATCAGTTCTTGTAACATGCTTGAAGGAAGAAACTCACACTAATGCTACAACCCTGAGAGACTTGAGCCTAAAACGTTCTTTGGAGAGTTAATAATCGGTGCATTTGTTGTTTTCTAAGTCGTTGCATGATCTCATTATTCTTTGCTTGGTTGCTACTTAGAAGGCGTTTCATCATTAGTTCCAAATACTAGAACTCATATCCGTTTCATTCAAAGCATGACATTGAATTGCATAACACATAAACTAGATGAAGTTGTGTAGTGAACCAGTGCCAAAAAGCCTTACCCCTGTGCATTATGTTTTGTAGGATTAACCCCGTTGAGCCTTGTTTAGCCATTTTCTTTGTTTACCCACATGTTCCCTACCTAGCCTAGATTAGGACCATCCTTACCCTTGTTCTTAGGCGTAGTGAAGCATGACCTAGAGTGAATTCCCGATGTTCGTTATTAGGTAGCAAATAAGCGTGGGGGAAGGGTTTCAAAGTATGTGAGTGTGCCTAGCAAAACAAAGGGCACGGGCTACTAAAAAAAAAAAAAAAAAAAAGAAGAAAAATTCGTGAGAAAAAGAAAAGTATGTAAAAAAGTGTGAAAAATGTTCAAAATAAGTGAGAATAAGCTCACAAGTGTTGGTTGTTGAGGAAAGGGTCCAAAAAGTTGAATTCGGCCCTAAGTATGTATGATTCTTCCCCTTGTGTGTCAAAGTTTGTGGCTGCTTCAAAAGGGAGTTCCAAGTGTCATATTCACTACTTTGCTTGCTATTGCTTTAAGAACGTTTGTTTTCCTTACCTTTCTTTGTTAGCCAATACCCCTAGCCCCGTTACAACCCTTAACTTCTATTTTGAGTGTTGTGTGTTTCAATATGTGGAGTTCGGGATTGGTATGAGCATATGGTGTCCCTGGTTCTCGCGTCTAAGTAGTAGCATTCCATTCATGAGATCATATCTATACATGCTTAATAACTCCAAAAATTGCTTTCTTTGTTATAAACATATGTGAGTGTCCGTTTTCATGTTTACATCAATCTTCTCACATATACCTAGTATAGGGTGTGTAGTTAGAAAATCTGAGTGAAAATAAGAGTGTACCTAGTAAGGAATTGAGTGAATTCTCTAAGGCATGTTGATACGTTCAAAACATTGTTTTAATTGGTTAGATGCGAGCTAATGAATGGCGACTGTGATTAAGTATGTGCTCGAGGGTGGGGATGACTAAAATCTATGGTTGTGATGATCTTGAATATGTCATGTGCGTTGGAAATCCCTGAGGCAAACGTTGGAAGGTCTAGATTGTGTTTTGTTTGTTTTGTTTGTTTCGTTTTCCTCGAGGACTAGCAAAAGCTAAGTGTGGGGGAATTTGATAGGAGCATATTTATGCGACTTAGTTAGCTTGTTTTCTTGCATTTAATTAACTAAACTATGTTAATTATAGTGTTTAAAGTTATTTTCGTGCAATTTCAGGTTCCAAGTGTCAAAGTGGCAAAAAGAAGCAATTTGGAGCATTCTAGAGCATTTTTGGGCCAAGATTGGATAGTGCAAGCATGGAGGCAAGTTGATGGACGAATTTGGAGATTAATTGGCTTGGAATCTGCTAGGAATCTGGAGAATTAAATTTCAAGTTCTAGAAGATAAGAGAAGAGCAAGAAATAAGGAACATTATCTCCAACATTATCACCTTATCTTATCTTATCCTTGCCTTATCTTATCTTTCCATATTTTCAGCCAAAAAAAGGGGATCCATATCTGATTCTATCACCTAAATTTGGGGCTTCTAGATGCCTAAAATCATGCTAACATAGTCCTAACCTGATTCCCTAGGCTTGCCGCACCCTTCTATCTAGAACTTGTTTCTAGAATTCTTATCTTGTTCCTTGAAGTTCCAGCCGCACCTTCCCCCCCCCTTTTCTTCTTTCTTGCCGCACAAGTAACAGGGTTTCCCACTCCTAAACTGACCTAAACTCCCTTCTCTGGCCGTGCCCTACTCCCCCTATATATATACATCCTTGCCGCACATATTGGAGATCTATCACAAGCCCTAATCACCACACACACCTCTAAACTTCCTGCCACAGCCTCCCTCCATTCTTTGCCATTCCATACACTTCCACAACCCTTTGCCGCACCCACCACCCATCCACACCACCTTCATACATCCATAAACACCATCAGCCACTTGTGCCGCAGCCTATGAAGGAGGAAGGAGAGGAGAAACAGCCTTGGATCGTGTTTGCACCCAATCTGGATTGCTGGGCATTCTTAGGTGTATTCTACTTTATGTTTTCGATGTTTAAATTAATTTTCCTTTGTCTTGCTGTAATCATGAGAGGCTAAATTCGTTTTTAGCTAGAGGCTACTTTGAAACCATGATTTTATGTGTGTTATGAGTTGATAAATTTTAGTTACAGATTCTTGAATTATGAATGCAATTGGCTTAACTGTTTGAATTAGAACGTATTTGTGTTTGTTGATTGAGGGTCGACACTTAATTTGCATGCATAAATCTGATGCTAGGATATAAGTGAGTTTCACATAATCGTTACAAACTTATGTTCAGAAGTAGTAAAGGTTGCTGGTACAATCGTGTTAAGTTCAATTCTTGGTGTGAGTAACATGATGTCATAGTTATGAATGCCTCGTCAATGCTTATGATTCTCAGTAAACGTAATGATCTCTGATTGTGTCTCTATTATGATGTCATGTAGGGAAATTGATGAGAATAATTTGGTTGTAGATGAGTTGTCCGTCCAATTCAATGAAATTAGGAGAATCTGAGGGTTAATTAGCGATTGACACGGTTAATCTGGGGTGTTGTCATTCGTAATTCAATGAAAACGTAACTGGAAGTTCATTCATATGCATATAAATCATGTGCGGATAAGGAAACCTCTAGCTAGTCCACCATTCATCCCAAAAACCCAAATTCGTGCAAATCTGCCTAGTTTAGAGTTTCTGTCTGTTTTAGCTTAGTTTCACTCTAAAACCAATCCCCCTTCACTTGTTTGAGTCAAATTAGTTAGAATCTATCCATTTGTGTGTTTTTTGTGTGTTTTGAGTCAAGTTCAATTTAATTTTCGTCCAAACTAAGTCCTAGGTTCTGTTTTGAGTTTTTAAGCTGTTTTTAAGCTGTTTTGAGTGTCTAGAATCTGTTTTGAGTCATACTAGTCTAATTAGAGTCTTTTGAGTTTTGTTTTGTTTATTTGAGTCTAGTTAAGTGTTTTTAAGTTTGTGTTCATAAATTTGAGTCAGTTTACATTAGGTTAGCAAGCCCTCCTAATCCCCGGCCAAGAACGATCCCTACTTGCATTAAATACTACAATTGATAAAAAGAGGGTTTAATTTGTGTGCTTAACTTTTATCACATCACCAATTCACTCAACTCTCCCCTCACCTCACCCTCTCTCTATCCCGACTTCGACTCCCACTCTAACTCTGACTCTCCTCCCTCGATCTCTCATCCTTGAATCTCATTTCCTTTCTCGTCTCAGACCTCAATCTCGAGCCTAGGCTCCCAAATCATGGCATGCGCAGAAGCCGTCCAGCAGAACAACTTCAACCTTAGCCGTCGATCGACCACTCCTTTTCCGACATGCTACTGATACACTTCTATGAGACTGGCGGTCAACTCGGTCTTCGAGTTACACAAGTTGTTGGCCCGACTCGACCCTGTTTGACTCGCTGGATGGGTTGGTGAACAGCCATGATAAGGTGATGTCGGAGGTTTATTTGGGGAAGCAATTCTGCAACGTGGTGGCGTGCAAAGGGTTGGATCGGGTGGAGAGACACGATCACCATCGTGGCATCCTCTCCTAACTCTCCATCGTGGCATCCCTAGGTAATTTATGAATTAGGGTTTCTGATTTAGGAAATTAGGGTTTCTGATTTAGGAATTTAGGGTTTTTTTTTTTATTTATGTGGGTTTCTGATTTAGGAATTTTGTGGGTTTCTAATTTTTTTTGTTTTTTTTTTATTCATCAACTGATGTAATTTGTAATGGCAAGGGTGGAAGTCTTGGATCCGTGAGGAAGACGACGTCTCTAGTTCAATTTGTCGATTTGAACAATTTGGTTATTTGTGAGATTGATTTGATGTAATTTTGTGTGTAAGAGTAATGGTTTCTGTTAGAAACTATGGATCTGGGATTTCATGGTTTGCTTATTTCGGGACATGCATGGAAGAATCGTTAACATGTGCGGAGTATATACATTGATTTGGTTGTGTTTAAACACATACAGTGCAGAAATATTTATAGGATTTGTTTTTCTATGTTCTAAGTAATGCAAATGAGTGTCTAAAATGGTTGGTTTTGCTTCTGCTTCTGCTCCTGCTCCTGCTCAGCAGATTGGCGTCGTTCCAAAAAATTAATAAAAAAAAAAGTAATTGGACCTGTGGACTCGTGCCGAACCAAACGAGCTGAATTAGGTCCGGTTCCCAAACTCAAAATCTTTCTATCCGGCCCGTTATATTTTAAAACAAGTAGGGCCAGGTTCCTCCAAATTTAGGCTCAACCTGGCCCGTGCCCAGCCCTAGTGGTTGTTAGTCATTGCATCATATACCCATAATGATGGCCCTTTGGCGGTTGGTTCCTTCTTTTGTGAGTTTTTGGCTAAGAATTCCATTGGTCACCAAACTTTGAGTGGGGATCTAGTGCTGTTAGAAGTGGATGCTTGCTCAATATGTCTCCACTGCGAGTTGGTGGCTGAATCGAGGCGTCTTCGCATTAAATGCGCCGCAAACATATGTGGCCTTGTAGGTTGCGAAGTCCTTTCACGTCTCTTCCATTTCAAAAGCAAAGCTATCAAGTCGCCACGTGTCATGATCCAATCGTTTTGGCACCACTTTTATGAATGGCTAGCATCGTCTGGTCATGTCTATATAGACTTTCTTCGGAGTAATTCAAATTTTTATAGTCGCTTCAGCCAGAACTGTGCCATTTTTCGTACTGCGTCTTCCTCTGTTACCTCAAATTGTCTCCAAAAGCTTTCGAATTTTGCAGCCGATTCCTCTCAACTTAGTTTCCCATGTATGTGCTTTCTCCTGCTTTTAATTGGTTTATTTTTGCAAAGATTTCTGTTTTCATTTAGGAATTCTACAATGTTAGTTTTCGAACGATCCGTCGGCATGGACGGAGCCAATGAAGGCCCACTGGGGGCAGATGCTCCCACTCAAGTAATTTGTTAGTTAAGCTGCATACTGCAATTATAGATATACACATGTTATTCTTGAAGAAAAGATGTGTCTAATATCAAGCATACCTTCATACTATTTCTACTATGTATCAAATATAATATGGGCAAAAGTGGTCTTGTTCTGTCATTCAAACTGAAAAACCCCTCCTTCGCCTCTCATGTGTTAATATTTTTCTCATGAATTTGCCACTTTCCACTACTACTGAAATTTTTGTAACATTGCAATTGTGAACATCATCATTTGAAATCATCCCCCTTATCATTTGGTTATAAACCATACTGTAATAAGGTCTTCTTAGTGTTTTTCAGGTTGCCCCCACTAGAGGAAATTTCTAGCTCCGTCCCTGTCCGTGGGGGACCAACTCTAGTGAACGCAGGTAGAGACGTAAGATGGGCACAATCAATTACTTGGTAGGCATAATGGGCCAAAACCTCCCTTGTTTTTGCCGAGTGCTCTAGGACTCGCACTAATTAGGGCATAATTTTATTTACTTGGCATTTCTGAAACTGGGCATATTTGTAGATTCCAAGCGTACACCATGTCGAGTGCCTCATATTCAGAAAATGATGGCCGAGAGGCTCCTGACTACAAGCGCTCAGTTGCTAGTGACAATATCGACTGATGATCTTGCTGCTGTTGCCAAAGCGTTCGGGGACGGCATGTCGATTGGCCTGGGTAATTTCATCCACTGACCAGCGAATCAACTGCTGATAATCAACTTGGAGGATTCGTCGTCCTCCTCTGGGTACCAAGAGGGGGACCTCAAGCGGGATGCAGACCGAGCGCCTGCCGCAGAGATGAGAGATGAAGATCCACTCGATACTTCCGACTACTTAGGGGCTTCTTCACCTCAGGTAGACATACTGGACTTGGATGTGACCAATTTGGTTGGAAGAAACTGGTATCAGAATGAAATGGAATTGTGTAGTGTTAATCCTCCAAAACATCCAGATGACCAATTTTGCGTACTCTAATACTATGGTCAAAAGTAAAACGCTAAATTTGATTCCCTAAAAGGCACCCTCTTGATATTCTCCTAAACCACTGGAGGCTTCAACTTTGAGCTCTCTCATGCCCTCTCATCTCGTTCTTCATTCACCTCACCATTAATGTGAGGGCGGTGACAAGCATCAGTCCAGAGAATTCTCTTCCCTTGTGTGCGAGCAATTATCTCGTCTTTGCGGATTCTCACTCTTTCACAGGATTTCGATTATTATTCAAAATGGTGCTTGGCTTGGGCATGATTGGAGATTTACCTACTCTATGTCCATGCAAAAACATTGTGCAAATTGAAGGAAAGTTCTGAAATATTTAACCAATCAAGGTATATAACAAATTTCTATCATCAATACAAGGTGCTTGAACGTACTTGTCCTTTGAACAGTAGAATAGTCATTGGAAAATCTCCGTGCAGGGCAAGATAGTTGGTACAAAATAGCAACGCCTCGAGGTCCAGTTGCTTAATTGCTTCTTCAAGTCTTCCACACCCTAATGGTGCCATCAACAGACGAACTTATCATGCAGTTGTCCGTAGGGTGATAACTGACACTTGTGACCTATAAAAGAAAATTACCAACTTTTGTTTAACATTGTATTCCAAACCATTCATTACATGGAAAACAAAACTTGAACATTTTCACAAACTAAGATGTCTAGTGTTATTGTCCTCAGGGGGTGACTGATGATCGCTTCATTCAACAATCAACATGCATATTTCAACAACGGTACAGTTCTTCACCTAGAACAGATCCTGGGCCACATAACAATACACACGGAGGAACAGGAAACATATATGGTCGAGGTCAAAGTCAAATGTACATGTAAAATGTTTTATTCTTTAAACTAGTTTGCTTGAGAAAGAAGCACAGCAATGATAAAATGTTGCAACCAATACACTACTTTTATTCCCCTCACAATAATGATGAATGTTGCAACACAATTCCTCGATGAAGTTTGTTTTGAGATCATACAATAGTTTTGTGACAGGTAAACTTTGACTATTTCACAATTTGGTCTTTTCAGTTTGTGTTTCATACTCACCATCGAAGTTTAACTCGTTTTGCATTTTCTTTACCATTTCACTTTAAAACTAATACATTATTAAAGTACCCAGCAAGCAGAAAGCCCTTAAGACTCAGTCTCAAGTTATTGTGGAGTTTGCTCCGGGGAGAGAGCAAAAATTGTGGGTGAGGTTTCCAACTTCCCACAGACAGCAGTCATATGCCTGTGGAAGCTCCCCAAGTTCTACAAGGACAGTCTGATTAATTCTATCTGAGGGGAGCATTTCGTAAGAGGGAGGACTAACCTCCATGATGTTTTGTATACTCTATGACAATAAATCGGAACAAAAAGGACGACATATTAGTATGTACCAGTTCACAATATACAGAAAGAAAAAACTTGACCGAAAGCTACCACAATTGAAGAGCAAAAGAATATAGAGAAAATTTAAAAAAGAACATGTTACGATTTTGGCTCATAAAAGTTAGTGTCCTATTTTGTTTAGGATTGTATTAGGGAAATTAAAGGTGCACCGATTCTTCTCCTGGACTAGGAAAGAATCATAGTTTACTTGTACAATTAGATTAGGAATCCTAGAAGTCTAATTGGAATATCTAATTGGAATAGGTAAGAAAGTGTACTTTCTATTTCCATAAATAGAAAACTTAATCAGAAAATAGGCATGTAAACCATACCCTATACTTATAAATAGGGTGCGGCAAGGCTAGAAATTAGGGAGAAAAAGCCAGAGATAGCCGAGAGGGACAAAGAGGGATTAGTTCTAGGATTTTGCAAAAGTACTGTAACTCTATTATTAATCAAAGAAGCCATGGTTTCTCTACCCAAGGAAATCACAACTGGACGTAGGCAAAAGTTCTGCCAGACCAGTATATCTTGTGTGTTTCTAGTTATTCTCTAATTTTCTAAATGTAGTCTATTGCAGGATACATCAAAGAGAGGAGAGTCAAAATTATAACAGAACAATTAACAAGGAATCACAAAGAAATACACCTTAAAAAGAAGAAAAATATCAGAACTGAAACAATATGATGAAAGACAGCTTATTATTCTTAAATTTGTTGACAATCTTATTCAATTAGGCTGGATTAGTCACACGTACAACTTTATACACAAGAAACAGGAAGAGGAGCTATGAGCATTCAACATCAACATTATTTTAAAAGTAAAAACACAATGATTGGAAAAGAAAAATAAGCTTTACCACTGATGAATGCGCTCTGAAACTTGTTGCCACAGATGCATCTACCAGATCCCAGAAGAAAATGTAGCCATCCTCCGACCCACCAGTTACGTGGGCATCGGTATTGGTAAGGCAACAGTCCAATTTGTAAGACTGGTACAGAAATAACCAATTAAAATGATAAGAAGTCATGAACAAGAGAGTAAAACTTACGTAGTACCCTGTGTCAAATATTGCAAGGTCACCACTGGATACGGAGAAAAAAGTGATCAAAAGAGCCGAGAACACACATGAAGGGGATGGTATAGTAATAAAAATCACACGAGGAGTCGCACTACACAGCTGCATACTAACCTTACAAGTGTGTCCTTTGTATTCTTGAAGCAATTCACCAGAAGTTCTATCATAAGAAACAGTTAGTGAATGGAGCGTGCGTGCAAATTACGCAAGATACACTTCTACAATAAGTAGACTCAAATGTATACCTGTCAATAAGGCGTAAAGTTGAATCTAAGCAGCCAGCCAGTATGCAGTTACCATCATTTGACATTGAGATGCAGTTTACAGGTTGCCCCAAGTCATCGGATAGTTCTCTATGTAATACAATATCTTCACAATAAGCTCACGAAATTTCTAATTAAAAACTTCGGTGTGTCTACGTATTAGCATTTTCACAAAGTAACAAAGCGGTACAGCTGAACTAAAAACATGGTGTTTTTCGTCTCTGAATTTTCAGGGCAATGTAACAACATTACCTCCCAATACGCATGTCAAATGTTCGAACAGTTCCATCAACACTTGCACCAATAATCTCAGTCTTTGTCAAACAAACAGACATTACACTATCTGTAAATGTGTCAATTATCTGAATTGGTTCAATGCTGTGAGACCTGCAGTCCCAAGCACGCAACGACTGATCGAAACCAGCGGAGACAACAACCGACGAATACTCATTGAACTTGACAGCATTCACCTCCCCTTCGTGTCCCCGAAACTTTCGAATCACTCGACCCGTGGCCACATCCCAGTAAAATATTTGTCTATCACCTCCGCAGGAACACAATTTGGAATTGTCCCTAAACAACAATTTCCATGTTTTCATCGGAATTTGGAAATTTGGGTTCAATCAAAAAGCTCGAAAGACAGAAGGACAACATTAAAGTTCGAGACTTACAAGGTCACATGAACGTCGCGGACTTCACGGCCGTGGGACTTGTAGGTCTTGATGTGGATGCCGCGGTGAGGGTTCCATAGTCGGATGGTTCGGTCTTTGCCGGCGCTCAGGCAGTAGTTTCCGTCGCTGTTGAACCTGGCGGCTAATACAGCGCCCTCGTGCCCTCTTAGCACGTTTGCCTCTTTCGTTGGCAATTCCGATTTGCTCATCTCCCACTTCGACTTCCTCCTTCTCTGCTACCTCTTCGCTGCTGCTTTTTCTGGGTTTGAGTCTGGACTATTTGAGTTGGGCCTAAAGTCAGCTTTGTTTTTGGGCTCACATTTTCTTTTTTGAGACGATTTAATCTAAACGATTTCTATTTGCGTCCCAAACTGAGTTCGTCCTCAGATTTCACTGTTAGGAGCTCAAGAAACAAGAAATTTGGACAACTTAAATTGAATTCTCTAGCTCTCATGAATCCATTCCGCTGGCCATCATCTCACACAAAAACAAGTGTCATTATCTCTCTCTTTGACCAGTCCAAATTTTAAGGTCATCCGGTTTTGGACAATGAGATCTGGAGAGGATCTCAACTCCCCAAACTAATCTTTGTGCCTATTGCAAACATGTGTCGGGTTAAGTTGGCTAAAGCAATGTACTTTTATTGTATCCAAGTTTAAATCTAGCATGTAGAAGATTACTAGATTAAGATTTTGGTGGTTTCTTAAACAATAATTTGTTCTAGAAATGCTAGCTACATTTCCCTAGTTGCCTTTCCCGTTCAATTGTTTTTTTTTTTCTTTTTTTTGCCAAATTATTTTAGATTGTTTTGTCACGTAAATTTCATTATAACTTAAAAATCAATATTTAATATACTGAAAAAATTACTTATTTGATTTCCACATATGTCCCTCGTTAATCTACCAACTTTTAGTTTAAACTACATGCTTTTATATGTTGTGGCCTATTTTCTCTAAGGAGAGAGGGTGCGCCAAAGACAGAGAAGAGAGAGCTGAGGAATTTTTAGGATGTGTATTTTTCATTTCCTGTGCTTTTATTTATAGTAAAATGGAAAGGATTACTTGCCTTACAAACAATACAATCATAAAGGAATAACATCTTCTAGTATCTAAATACAATTTCCTAATGAATTACACAACCACACATGTGCTAGAATTCATGTCACAACACTTCCCCTTAAGTGTGTAAATATTCAAATAGATGTCACATGGAATCTTCAAGGATGATGTTGAAGTAGTTGATAAAGTCGTCTCGTCTAGTTGGCAGAATGAGTGAATGCGAGTCTCAAAACAAACGGAAGGAATACATAAAAGGTAACACTCACAAACCTTGCTATGGTAAAATCGTAGGTATGATAAAAACCCATAGACTAAGGAGAAAAATGAGAAGTTGCATTAAGTCAAAAGTAGAACACACAACAATATGACCAGCCCATAGATAGGTGTCTCGTTAAAACCTTGTTAGGTAGCAAAAAAATGCTTCTTATCGTAGGGAAAAAAGTATAATAAGATCAAGTGAGCATACATTTGGATACTCCCCCTTGAGTTTGACAGAACTTCTAAATGAGAACTATAAGCACTGCAAATTAGACAATCAACACATATTGATTCCTTGAACAAATTTTTGGGAGGTAGACTTCGACAGTGAATTTGTGAAGAGGTCAGCTAGATTGTCTTGGAATTGGATTTGCTTGACTTCAATCTTCTAATGCTATTGCTGCTGTAGATCGTTGTAGGTTGTGAACGACAAAAGAAAATCCACATATGCTTCGTATATGCTCAACAATAGCTCTTAGCCAGAAGCCTTCATGCGTAGCTTTATGCAGGGCGAGAATTTCAACATGGTTCGAAGAAGTCGCTACTAAGGTCTACTTGGTTAAACTCAACATATTGTGGTGTCTCCAATGGTAAGGACATAACCCGTTTGAAAATGTGCCTTGTGAAGGTCAGATAAATAGCCTACGTCAGCATAACCAACTAGGCAAGCATTATTATGAAGACCAAGAGGGTATGATCTATTCTGATATACATAGAGATAGAATATACCCAACTTTGAAGTACCCTTAAGGTACCAAAGGATGTCTTTAACATTAGTCCAATGTTGCATGTAAGTGCGTTGCTATATCTTGTCAAAAGATTAACAATGGAGAAGACGTTTTGTCAGTGCACTGAGCTAAGTACAATAAAGCACCAATTGCACTAAGGTATGGAACTTCAGGATTTGAAACCTCTTCCTCATCATCTTTAGAACAGAAATGATCTAATTGTACATCTAGCATACGATATAAGTACTTAAAGGCTTCACTTTATCCTCATTAAAACACCGAACACCTTCTTGATGTAGTTCGATGATGAACTAGAATACCATTCGAACAATGCTCAATCTCCAGGCCAACCAATATCGCATTTTCCCATGATCTTTAATTTCAAATTCCGACTTCAGGTGCGCGGCAATTTTCTCAAGCTCTTTAAGAGTCCCAATGAGATTCATGTTACAGACATAAACTGCACCTTTTGCAAATCTGAAATGTGACTTTTTAACAAACACACATGCGCATGTCTTATTATTCACATATCCTTGACTATTCAAATTCTCACTGAGATAGTTATGCCACATCCACCCTGATTGTTTGAATCGGTAGAGTAAACACCTCAATCTAATCAAGATGGTGTTTTGTGGTCTAGAACTATATGATCCAATCAATGTAAGTTCTTAGGGAACTTTCATATAGATTTATGTAGCAAGATCCCCATAGAGATATGCGGTTACCACGTCCATAAGATTCATATTCAGTTTTTTAGAAAATACCAAACTGATAAGTTAGCATAACATTATGGCGTCCATTACAAGGAAATACGTCTCCTCGTAATCAATCCCAGGGTGCTAAGAGAAACCTTGTGCCATGAGGCATGCCTAGTATCACACTATCTCATTCTTCTTATTATGCTTCCTTACAAAATCGCACTTATAGCCAACGGGCTTCACATGTGGAGGTGTAGAAAATACATGCCCAAACACCTTGCGTTTCACAAGCAAATCAGTTCGACTTGGATTGCTTGTTTCTAGTTTGACCAATCAATTCTACGTTGACATTCATCAATAGGACGCAGTTCAATGTCATTGCTAAAAGATCCACATGAAACAAAAGTTGATAAAAAGGGAGAGGGGCGAAAAGAAAGGTGGTAATATCAATAGTTATTGTGTATGCCAATGCATCATCGACTATCAACTCAGTTCAGTTCCAAACCTCATCCAAGCTAACATAATGAACCAGAACCTCACAATCCTCGGGAAGTGTATTTGTCTCTTGAAGGACACTTTCGTAATCTAGAATAACCTTAAGCGTTGGTTGAGTAGGCTATGGTTGGATTCAAATTAGTTTCACTAGTAGTTGTCGTGGCCTTTCTCTTTCGGGTTTGTGAACCTTTTGGACCAACAGGTCTGCCATGCTTCAGGGTAGGAGCAAATGATTAGCTAGTTGTTAATGTACCGGGACGTATGGTCAACCGTCATTCAGGAATTGCTCGTTCTTCATGGGCGATATTTCGACGTATGCGTAGTAAATCTATCTTTGCATGTGCGTTTGTAGTTGGTATACGTGATCTCTTCACTTTTTCTAGATGGTTAAAAGCATCGGGTATGCTTTGAGCACTGCTATGTAGATCTAAAGTATGTTGCACTTCAGTTTCAGACAATGCAGTGCTAGAATCTAGATGAGACATAGTGGGGTTAATCCATGACAATTCACGATGATCTTCAGGAACATTAAGGTTCATATATTTCACTAACGACGAAAAGACTGTCTCATCGAAGTGACAATCCACAAAATGTGCAGTAAATTAAAGGATCTATGGAGCAAATAATTGATGGTGAATCATAACCGACATATTTCCATCATTCTCAGCGGACCTATTTTGGTACGTAGTGGCGGCACTATTGCACATAAACTATGCCGCATAAGTACGAGTTGTCAGATTTGTACCCAGTAACCAACTTTAACGGTGAAAAAGGTTAGGTGGCGATGGGTCTCAGGTGAACCAACATAACTACGTACAGAATTACATAGCCTTAAGCAGATTTCAAAAGCTTGGTGCTCATGGCCAAGGTCCAAGCAATCAAGTGAAGGCGCTTTATGAACACTTCTGCTAGGTCGTTTTGCATGTGAATATGAGGTACAAGATGTTCAACATTAATCCCACCTGACATGCAATAATCGTCAATGCGACGTCCACTCTCCAGTATTATCCAGTCGAATCTATGTAATTGGTTAATCAGGGTGGTGAACCCTGAGCTTAATCATTTATGTCTAGAGTTTCGCAAATGCAGCAGATGAACAACGTGTCAATGCATCAACAACACCACAGGTCCACAAATGTCACCTTGATTTAGTTGAGGAAAGGTTGGAGGGTAATGTCGAACTTTGTATGAAGATGGGCGACTAATAAATTTACCCAAAGAACAAGCTTTGCAAGAAGCATAACCAAGAATAATGTGCCTACTTCGGGAGTGCGGATACCCGTGGAAAGATTGGAAGAAGAATTACAAGGTGCGCATTGCGAGCCTTATGATAAGAACTTTTGAAGGGACTATTTCTATCTTAGAGAATGTTTTTATAGTGAGCTCAATTTCATGGATATTTAATTCAAGTGATACTCAACATATCTGCTATTCGTTGTAGGGACTAACATGAAGTAAGACATTGTGCAATAGGGATATTCATGACAAACAACAATTTATTTGCTTAATAGAGTGCCTTTCAAGTCAGCCTCATAGACTGAAGGAAAATTTGTGAAAAACATGTTCATTTGAGCAACATCTATGGCATGCAATTAACAATTAAAGGCGGAATTGATGTGAAAATTACTTAACACGCAAATTAAACCCTATTTATGACAATTGTAGTATATGATGCAAGTAGGGATCGTTCTAGGCCGGGGATTAACTAGGGATGCTAATCAACACAATTTAGACTTAAAAACACAAAAACAAACTTAAAAACGTTTAAATAGACTCAATGGACTCAAAACAGGTTTAAAAGACTCAAAACAACTTAAAACAACCAAAAAGACTCAATTTAAGACCCAAGAAGTGATTTTGACGAAAATAAGGTAAAACTTGACTCAAAAGACTAAAGAAAACAGGTTTTGACTCAAATAACAAGATTAGATGAAAAGGGGATTGTTTTGGACGAAATTAAACTTTAAAACAGAAACTTTGTTTAAAACACTTAAGAAAAACGATTTTGATGAATTGAATGGATGATGAGTTTAGTTAGAGGATCCTTCTCCACACATGATATATGCATATGAACCAATTTCCAATTATTATTCCTTTAGACTATGAATGACAACACCCCAAGTTAACCATGTAAGCATAAATTAACCATCAGATTTTCCTTTTCTCATTGAATTGAATGAAACATGCATTACAACCAAATTATCCTTATCAAGTCCCTAACTATGATTGCATGATAGAAAACATATCAAAGGTCATTACGTTCTTTGAAAATCATAAGTGTTGACAAGGCAATTATAACTATGAATGCATGAAACTCTTGCCTAGGACTTACTTAACATGATTGTGACTAGCAACCTTTACTACTTGTGAATATAAGTTCATAACGATTAGGTGAAACTCCCTTATACTCTAGCTTCAAGTTAATGCATGCAAATTAAGTGTCGACTCCCAATTAACACACAAAAACAAGTTTTAATAACTTAGTTAAGCAAATCACATTCAAGTCTTAAGAAACAATAATTGGATGTAATCAATTCATATATAGCATATAATCATGGCTTCAAATTCACCCCCAACTAATAAGAAATTTAGCCTCTCATGTTTGCAATTACACAAAAATAACTTGAATTAAACATTGAGATAAAAGAAAGACAACACCTAGAACAATGGGCAGCCAAGGTGCACGGTAAGGTCCTTCTTCCTCCTAGCAATTGCGGCACAAGATGGCTTTTTGAGTGAATGAGGGTGGATGAGTGCTGAATGTAGAGAGAAATCTGAGATGGGTGGTGAGAGGTGGTGTTTTTAATGAGGGGTGCGGCACACATATATATAGGTGCTGAATGAAAGCCACGGCTTGGTAGAAATAGGAGTTAGAATGAGTAGAAGTTTTGGAATTAGAATAGGTATAGAACTTGGACTCCAAAACTACAAAGGAAAAGGGACTTCCAAGCACAATCCAAAGAGGAAAAGAACATGTTTTCCAGCAGGTTTTAGGCATCTAGAAGGTGGGATATGCGGCTGGGATTTAGGAGAAGAGATAAGGCTTCTAGATAAGGTTAGGCGCCACCTTTGTAGGAGAAAGGTGTGGCAGATTTGTAGGAGAGGTTTAAGGGATTTGTTGCATGTTTTTAGGCTTCTAGAACCCCTAAATTTAGGTGATATTTTCTGTTTAGAATCCCCCTCTTTTTGGCTAAAAATAAGGTGGATAAGATAAGGTAAGGATAAGGCAAGATAAGATAAGGTTATGGATAATGCTTCTAGATAATGTTCCTTATTTCTTGCTCTTTTCTTATCTTCTAGAACTTGAACTTGTTTCTTCCTTCTTCCTAGCTGATTCCTTGTCTTTAAATCTCCAAATTCGTCCATCCTTCTTGCTTGACTCATAAGCTATCCATCCTTGACCCAAAATAGCTCCAAATCACTCCAAATTGGCTCTTTTTGCACACTTTGTTATTAAGCCCTGAAATTGCACGAAAATGACTTAAAACACAATAATTAACATAATTAAGCTAAGTAAATGCAAGAAAACAAGCTAACTAAGTCGCATAAATATGCTCCTATCAAATTCCCCCATACTTAGCTTTTGCTCGTCCTCGAGCAAAACGAAATAAACAAAACATAAACTAAACCCTCCAACGTTCGCCTCAGGGATTTCCAATGGTACACAACATATTTAAAGATCATCACTCCCATAGATTTTAGTTATCCTTACTCTCGAGCACATACTTAATCATAGTCGCCACTTACTAGCTCACAATTAATCAATTAAAACAACGATTTGAATGTAGTAACATGCCTTAGAGAATTTGCTCAATTCCTTACGGTTTACACTCTTATTTTCACACGGATTTCCCGACTACACACCCTACACTAGTTATATGTGAGAAGATTGATGTAAACATGAAAACGAACACTCACATATGTTTATAACAAAGAAAGCAATTTCTGGATTTATTAATGCATGTATAGATATGATCTCATGAATGGAATGTTACTACTTAGATGCGAGAACCAGGGATACCATATGCTCATACCAATCCCAAACTCCACAAATTGAAACACACAACACTCAAGATAGAAGTTAAGGGTTGTAACGGGGCTAGGGGTATTGGCTAACAAAGAAAGGTAAGGAAAACAAACGTTCTTAAAGCAATAGCAAGCAAAGCAATGTAATAGGCACTTAGAATTCACTTTTGAATGCAAAAATCAACTTTAAACACAAGGGGAAGGTGCACACAACTTTTTAGGGCCGAATTCAAACTTTTGGACCCTTTCTTCAACAACCAACACTTAGAGCTCATTTTCTCTTCTTTTCAACTCTTTTTCTTACTTTTCTTCACACTTTTCTTTTCTTTTTCTGTTTTTCACGAATTTTTTCTTTTTTTTTTTCTTTTGTCACACAAAACCCTTCCCCCACACTCACTTTCTGCAATATGGTGATCAAAAGGAATTTCCTTCTAAGTTATGCTCCACTATGCTTCAAGAACAAGGGTATGGATGGTCCTAATCCAGGCTTGGTAGGGTAAAACGTGGCTAACAAAGAACACGGGCTAAAACAAGGCTCAACGGGGTTAAACCTACAAAACATAATGTGAAGGGTAAGGCTTTTTTGGCTCTAGTTTTACTAACAACTTCATCTTGTTTATGTGTTATGTTAATCAATTTTATGTTTTGAATGAAACGGGCATGAGTTCTAGTATTTGGAACTATAGTGATGAAACGCCTTCTAAGTAGCAACCAAGCAAAGAATAATGAGATCATGCAACGACTTTAGAAAACAACAAATGCACAGATTTTTTAACTCTCCAAAGAACGTTTTAGGCTCAAGTCTCTCAGGGTTGTAGCGTTAGTTTGAGTTCCTTCCTTCAAGCATGTTACAAAAACTGATTTTTTCTTTGTGATTAACCATGAATTCGTAAGTTACAACTACAACGAAGCATAAACCAAAGGCATATCAAACTTCCATCCATGTTTGTAACTTTCTTTAACAGTTATGTAATTAAAAACCAAATCCTCATCATTGTGTTGGAAGGTACCCTAAGACACAAACACACAAAAACGACTCTTTTTGGTATTTTTAACACATTTTTCGATTTTTTTCAAAAATTTTCGGATTTTTCTTAAAGAACACATAAAAACACTTCAAAACACTCTAAAAACACTTAAAAACAGTGAAAACAACATTAGAAGTGATAGGTGATAAAAACCCACGAATTTTGCATAAAAACACTTTGTTTACCCCCCCACACTTAAATCAAACGTTGTCCTCAATGTTTCAAACATATACGCACACACAAGCAAACAAACAAACAATTAACAAACATGACACGAAATGTAAATGAAAAACAATAAAGAGTAGAGTTTTAGGAACATAAACACCTGGTTTTGATGCCGGATCTTCCAAGGTCTCTTTATTGAATGCATGGGTTGCCTCCCAAGAAGCGCTTGCTTTAACGTCTTCCAGCCGGACGAGACTTCCTTTTAGTCTTGGATAGGGCCCACGGCATGGAGTGGTGTGTCTTCCACGATATGCTCCTCAAAGTGCTCATAGTAGGGCTTCACACGTTGTCCATTCACCTTGAATTCTTGCCCCGTCTTGAAACTTTTAATTTGGACTGCACCATGAGGAAAAACATTGGTAACAACAAAAGGGCCAATCCACTTAGAACGTAACTTACCTGGGAATAAACGAAGGCGGGAATTGAAGAGTAGAACTTTCTGCCCAGGTGAGAATATCTTGGTACGAATCAACTTGTCATGAAATGCCTTCGTCTTCTCTTTGTAAATCTGAGCATTCTCATACGCCTCGTTTCTAATTTCTTCAAGTTCGTTCAATTGAAGCTTTCTCTGAAGTCCAGCCGTGACTAGGTCCAAATTGAATGTTTTGACGGCCCAATGTGCTTTATGCTCTAATTCAACCGGAAGATGACATGGTTTTCCATATATGAGCCGAAATGGGGACATCCCAATTGGTGTTTTGTAGGCCGTACGATATGCCCACAATGCATCATTCAAACGTAAGCTCCAATCTTTCCGGTTAGGCCCAACGGTCTTCTCTAAAATCTGTTTGATCTCCCGATTTGAAACCTCGGCTTGGCCATTTGTTTGGGGATGATAAGGTGTTGCCACCTTATGAGTGACGTTGTATTTCTTGAGCAACGCCTCAATGGTTCGATTGCAAAAGTGTGAACCCCCATCACTTATAAGAACTCTTGGCATTCCAAATCTAGCAAATATGTTAGTTCTTATAAAATCTGCAACCACTTTAGAATCATTAGTACGGGTGGCTTTTGCTTCCACCCATTTCGAAGCATAATCAACCGCAAGTATAATATAAATAAAACCATGAGATGAGGGAAAAGGGCCCATGAAATCAATGCCCCAAACATCAAAAATTTCAACACTAAATACAGGGACCTGCGGCATTTGATCTTTTGAACCAATGTTTCCGGTTCTTTGACAACGATCACATGACAAGCAAAACGTTCTAGCATCTTTAAAGATGGTAGGCCAATAAAAACCACTTTCAAGTACTTTTCGTGCAGTCCTTTGAGTGCCAAAGTGACCTCCGCATGCATAAGTGTGACAAAATGTTAATATTGAATGAAATTCAGAATTATGCACACACCTACGAATGATTTGATCCGCACCATATTTCCACAAATAAGGGTCATCCCACACATAAGAACGTGCCTCTTTCTTTAGTTTATCCCGTTGATGCTTACTTAAGGTGTCGGGAACTTGTTTAGAGACCAAATAATTAACTAAATCGGCATACCATGGTGCACTTACCTTGATGGACAGCAGCTGCTCATCGGGGAATGTCTCTGGAATAGGCACGGCATCATCTTCTTCATGGACCATTCGGCTCAAGTGGTCAGCCACCACGTTCTCGCATCCTTTCTTGTCCCGAATTTCAATATCGAACTCTTGGAGAAGAAGCATCCAACGAATAAGCCGTGGTTTAGCCTCCTTCTTGGTAAGTAAGTACTTCAACGCTGCATGATCAGAGTAAATTATAATTTTAGTACCAAGTAAATACGAGCGAAATTTATCTAAAGCAAAAACAACAGCAAGAAGTTCTTTTTCCGTTGTGGAATAGTTCAATTGAGCATCATTCAACGTCCGGGAAGCATAGTATATGACGTGTGGCTGCTTGTCCTTTCTTTGTCCCAAAACAGCTCCTAATGCATAATCGGATGCATCGCACATAAGCTCAAAGGGAAGGCTCCAATCTGGTGGGACAATGATAGGGGCCGAAGTGAGCTTCTCTTTGAGGTTCGTGAAAGCCTTCTCACACTCTTTATCGAATTTGAAAGGCACATCCTTTTGAAGGAGGCGGCACAAGGGGTTGGAAATCTTTGAAAAATCCTTGATGAATCGCCTATAAAATCCTGCATGTCCAAGAAAAGAACGAACCTCTCTAACCGAAGTCGGAGAGGGTAAGTAGCGTACAAGATCTATTTTTGATTTATCAACTTCAATTCCTCTTTCTGAAACGATATGACCTAAAACTATACCTTGTTTCACCATAAAGTGACATTTCTCCCAATTTAAAACAAGGTTAGTTTCAACACATCGTTTCAAGATTAATGTGAGATTATCCAAACAATTATCAAATGAATCTCCAAAGACACTAAAATCATCCATAAATACCTCTATGATCTTCTCAACGAAATCTGAAAATATACTTACCATACATCGTTGAAAAGTTGCAGGTGCATTGCATAGACCGAATGGCATGCGACGATAGGCAAAGGTACCAAATGGGCACGTGAAGGTTGTCTTTTCTTGGTCGTCGGGAGCTATGACAATTTGATTATATCCCTAATAGCCATCAAGAAAACAATAAAAAGAATGACCGGCTAACCTTTCAAGCATTTGGTCAATGAACGGCAAAGGGAAGTGGTCCTTCCTTGTGGTGGCGTTGAGCTTCCTATAATCAATGCATACTCTCCAACCTGTTTGGATACGGGTTGGCACAAGCTCATTTTCGGCATTCTTCACCACTGTAACTCCCGACTTCTTTGGAACAACTTGCACCGGCGAAACCCACCGGCTATCCGAGATAGGGTAGATCACTCCACAATCGAGAAGCTTTATAACCTCCTTCTTGACAACTTCCATCATCGGAGGGTTGAGTCGGCGTTGAGCCTCTCGAGTTGGTTTAGCCCCCTCCTCTAGAAGTATGCGATGCATGCAAGTTGTAGGGCTAATACCTTTAATGTCGGCTAAGGTCCACCCTATGGCTGTTTTGTGCTCTTTCAACACCCGAATCAGTTTTTCTTCCTCTAATGCCGTGAGTGTTGCAGAGATTATGACCGGCAACGTTTCTATGTCTCCTAAATAGGCGTACTTCAAATGACTCGGCAATGGTTTAAGTTCAAGAATTGGGGCCTGAATCATTGAAGGCAACAATTTATCAGTAGAAACGGGAATGGAATTCGGGATTGAAGACTTACCATGATATTGTGGCAATGCTCCTAGGGCAGCCACCATCTCGCCAACTTCTTCATTAGGCACGGCCAGATTTGGTTTTAAGCCCAATCCTTCGGCAATTGTTGTTTCAAGGGGGTCTTTGTCTAACGAATCGAGAAAGTCCTGCGCCAAAGAATCAAGTACATCAATAGAAAAACATGAATGCTCATCCTTAGGATATTTAATGGCATCAGAAATATTAAAATCAATAACTTCCCCATCAAATTCCATTGTTAATGTCCCTTTGAATACATCTATCTTCGTGCGGGCTGTTTTCATGAAAGGTCTCCCAAGGAGGATCGGCAATGGGGTAGAATAGACTCCATCTTCCATGTCAAGCACGTAAAAGTCCGCTGGAAAGATCAAATTGTTCACCTGCACTAAGACATCTTCCACAACTCCTTTCGGATATGCGTTAGAACGGTCGGCCAATTGAATAATTACACCATCGTTTTTAAGCTCGCCTAAGTTCATCGATGCATAAATTGAATAGGGCATAACATTAATTGAAGCACCTAAATCTAGCATGGCATGTTCAAACTTAGTTTTGCCAATAATGCAAGGAATTGTGAAACTACCCGGATCTTTGCACTTAGGTGGTAGTTTCCTTTGTAGCACCGCAGAGACATTCTCACTTACCTGAACCACTTCCTTGTTCGAAATCCTCTTCCTTGTTGTGCAAAGTTCTTTCAAAAACTTGGCATACTTAGGCACTTGCTTAATTGCATCAAGGAGCGGAATATTGACTTGAACTTTCCGAAAGGTTTCAAGAATGTCTTTCTCATTCTCTTCTTTCTTTGATTGCTTAAACCTGCTAGGAAAGGGCACATTTAGTGGAATAGAACTTGAAAAATTCGGATTAGGGCTTACCTGGGTGGTTTGGGACGGTTTTGGGTCTCTAGGGGGCTGCGGCAAGCTATTCTCTTCCCTTGCCGTGGCTTGTACTCCCTGTTCTTCTTCTTGTAGCAGCTTTTCATCCTCGTTAAGGCCTTGTTTGAACGGTTTTGAGTGATTCCCGAGCTCCTTGCCACTCCGCAATGTAATGGCCTTAGCGGTTTCAAAACCTCCCTTTGGATTCACAACGGTTGAACTAGGAAGTTTACCTTGTTCTCTAAACTGCCCTAGGAACTCAGAAATCTGCCCCATTTGCTTCTTCATGTCACTCATCTCTTTGTCTTGATTCTCTATTCTCTGCGAAACAGAAGTTAGTAATTGAACCACTTGATCATTATTAACTAACGAACCTGAGTTTGGTTGAACAATTTGTGATTGAGGTTGAGATTGAGTGAATGGCTTTTGATAAAACCCAGGGGGTGTTTGTCGAAAACCTCCTTGTTGTTGAGGTTGTTGAGGCTCCCTCCACTTGAAATTTGGGTGGTCTCTCCATCCCGGATTGTATGTATTTGAGTATGGATCGTGCCTTTGCTGATTTTGGCCTTGAAAACCTATGGCATTGGCACTTTCCCATCCTCCATTCTCAATCAACTGTGGACATTGATCATTGGGATGCCCTTGCATAGAGCACACGCCACACACACTTGGGTTGCTTCCTTGTATTTTGCATCCTTCCATAAATTGCGACAACATAGTAGTAATGTTACACAATTTAGACTTAAAAACACAAAAACAAACTTAAAAACGTTTAAATAGACTCAATGGACTCAAAACAGGTTTAAAAGACTCAAAACAACTTAAAACAACCAAAAAGACTCAATTTAAGACCCAAGAAGTGATTTTGACGAAAATAAGGTAAAACTTGACTCAAAAGACTAAAGAAAACAGGTTTTGACTCAAATAACAAGATTAGATGAAAAGGGGATTGTTTTGGACGAAATTAAACTTTAAAACAGAAACTTTGTTTAAAACACTTAAGAAAAACGATTTTGATGAATTGAATGGATGATGAGTTTAGTTAGAGGATCCTTCTCCACACATGATATATGCATATGAACCAATTTCCAATTATTATTCCTTTAGACTATGAATGACAACACCCCAAGTTAACCATGTAAGCATAAATTAACCATCAGATTTTCCTTTTCTCATTGAATTGAATGAAACATGCATTACAACCAAATTATCCTTATCAAGTCCCTAACTATGATTGCATGATAGAAAACATATCAAAGGTCATTACGTTCTTTGAAAATCATAAGTGTTGACAAGGCAATTATAACTATGAATGCATGAAACTCTTGCCTAGGACTTACTTAACATGATTGTGACTAGCAACCTTTACTACTTGTGAATATAAGTTCATAACGATTAGGTGAAACTCCCTTATACTCTAGCTTCAAGTTAATGCATGCAAATTAAGTGTCGACTCCCAATTAACACACAAAAACAAGTTTTAATAACTTAGTTAAGCAAATCACATTCAAGTCTTAAGAAACAATAATTGGATGTAATCAATTCATATATAGCATATAATCATGGCTTCAAATTCACCCCCAACTAATAAGAAATTTAGCCTCTCATGTTTGCAATTACACAAAAATAACTTGAATTAAACATTGAGATAAAAGAAAGACAACACCTAGAACAATGGGCAGCCAAGGTGCACGGTAAGGTCCTTCTTCCTCCTAGCAATTGCGGCACAAGATGGCTTTTTGAGTGAATGAGGGTGGATGAGTGCTGAATGTAGAGAGAAATCTGAGATGGGTGGTGAGAGGTGGTGTTTTTAATGAGGGGTGCGGCACACATATATATAGGTGCTGAATGAAAGCCACGGCTTGGTAGAAATAGGAGTTAGAATGAGTAGAAGTTTTGGAATTAGAATAGGTATAGAACTTGGACTCCAAAACTACAAAGGAAAAGGGACTTCCAAGCACAATCCAAAGAGGAAAAGAACATGTTTTCCAGCAGGTTTTAGGCATCTAGAAGGTGGGATATGCGGCTGGGATTTAGGAGAAGAGATAAGGCTTCTAGATAAGGTTAGGCGCCACCTTTGTAGGAGAAAGGTGTGGCAGATTTGTAGGAGAGGTTTAAGGGATTTGTTGCATGTTTTTAGGCTTCTAGAACCCCTAAATTTAGGTGATATTTTCTGTTTAGAATCCCCCTCTTTTTGGCTAAAAATAAGGTGGATAAGATAAGGTAAGGATAAGGCAAGATAAGATAAGGTTATGGATAATGCTTCTAGATAATGTTCCTTATTTCTTGCTCTTTTCTTATCTTCTAGAACTTGAACTTGTTTCTTCCTTCTTCCTAGCTGATTCCTTGTCTTTAAATCTCCAAATTCGTCCATCCTTCTTGCTTGACTCATAAGCTATCCATCCTTGACCCAAAATAGCTCCAAATCACTCCAAATTGGCTCTTTTTGCACACTTTGTTATTAAGCCCTGAAATTGCACGAAAATGACTTAAAACACAATAATTAACATAATTAAGCTAAGTAAATGCAAGAAAACAAGCTAACTAAGTCGCATAAATATGCTCCTATCAGGAATCATGCTTGTATGCACTCAAAACAAAACATTACCCATGAAATTCAAAGCCTAGTAGAAATGGTGAACCAAGACTCAACTCTAGATCTAAGAGAAAGAGTTGAGATTTCTTTATACCTTTGAAGTACCTCTTTGCTTAGCAAAGGTTAATCACCCATGTGAGGGCCTTCTTCCTTTGTCACCTTGATCCTTGGCTCCATGGATGAAGGTGGAAGAACTTTGCTTCTTGGATCCATGCCTTCTTGGATGTGGATGGAAGAATAGGTTTCTCCAAAAGTCACCAAAGTTGGAGACCTCTAAGTTTCGACACCAAGGATGGTTGAGGAAGAAGATGAGTGGCCATGGAGGAGTTAGATGCTAGTAAACTCCCCCATGGTGGCCGGCCTTCCTAGAGAGAAAGAGAGAGCCAAAAACTCTCATCTTTCCTCAAAGAAAACCCTAATGAAGAAAAAGCTATAAAGTCATATTTATACCTCCCTTCATTGGAGTGGCAAACTTGTAATAAGTCCAAAACCCACTCCCTCTCTAATCATGGCCGGCCTCTCTATTGTTAGTGGGTTAATTGCACATTTTGTTTTAGTTGTCATACAACTTAAACATTATGTGCCTTGTGGACCAAAACCCTTTTTGTGTCCCGAAACCCAAAACTAACTTAAGGCCTAAAACGAACCTTTCGTTCTAGATTAATTAACTATTAATTAATCCTTGCCACATACAATTAAACTATTCAATTGTCCTTACTCATCTTCATTATATCCTTCAATCATTACCTTACACGGTGTGCGATCCATTAGGTTCCTCTTAGCGAGGCAGTGGGCGATTGTTACTCTTAACGATCGATTATGAATTGAAACGTACTTTCAATTCTCCCTTAAATGATTATACATCTTTAGGGCTTCCACAAACCATGAGTGACACCTAGCAGTGTATCATGGCTACCCAAGCTAATCAGAAGAGGTGGAGAACCTATTCAGTTTAGGATTACAATGCAATACGGTCTTTCTCTAATACAATACTCTTGACCACATTGTTTGGTTTGATAGTTTATTCATGTCTACTATCCAATGTGATTCATTTACTTATATGATTACCTTGAATGTGATTTGGAACGACTTCCTAAATCTCATTCATACTCTGGCCAGAGATTCTCAATCATATCATAGAGTATTCTCCCTCAAACGATTTGAAGGTTAGAGATCCCTTGTTGCGCATTCACTTGCCTCCATGGCTAAGTGGCTTAACCCCAACTATGCCGTGGACGCCCTCTGACGGAGCGACTTTGACATAGTCAAAGATCAAGGACCTAACCACAAGACAACTGTGATGCCTCAGGTCAAATGACTACTTTGCATTATCCCAACCATGAGTTCTCATATGACATGAATATGAGAACTCCTCGTTGATCGCGTTCAGTGGACTCATTCTCTATCGAGCACCTACATGCTTGTCTTGGTGTCATTCACACCAATGACTCGAGACCTGTCACTCTCCCTAAGAGAAGACATAGCACGTACTGATCTTAACGGACTGTCAATGCCCAATTGGCAATCCTATGATCAGGAACATTTAGGATATGTATACAAAAGAGAATGGTCTCATGAATCTAACTTCTTTAGATTACATTCTCCTAATAGCATATTCCTTGGACTTATCGTTTAAGCACATAACATTTATATGAGACAACTTGAAACAATAATCTTTGCCCTTTATATTAAACTAGATTAGTTTAACATGTGAAATGTTCGTAAAGTATCATCATATGATTGGTTGTAGGGCACATTTCCAACAATCTCCCACTTGCACTAGAGCCAATCAGCTTGGTTATCAGTGATGATACCTCTTCTGAATTCATTTCAAAAATGGCTGAGTAATAGGCCTAGACAATGGATATCTATATGTTATCCATAGAAGCAACCTTGAGAATAACGACGTCACCATTATACATGATTCTCAATCATGTGGTTCAGTCTCTCACTTGAGTTCGGATCTTGATGAGACCTTGATTCCCTGGCTTGAGCTATCGCCCCATTAGTGTCGTAGTGTCTGTACACTAGAGACACTTTCTGGTTGGAACCGAATAGAGAGTTCATAAATGAACGTTCCCATCTAAACAACATTGTTGTAAACTTCTATATGGCGATATATTTTGCATTCATGATGGAACACACTAAAGTCATTACTTGTAATGTTTCCACCCAAATATCTCTTTAGTCGTAATAAAGAGATATCCTATTATCTCTTCATTCACAATGAAGAGACATCCAATGATGGATATTATATTAGATTCATAATCTAATACATTTACGCTTCCATTGCGTCACTTTAATTCTTCCTCATTCTTGAGGAATCTATCCTTTAGTATTTCTTAAATACTTAAGGACCAACTTGACAGTTGCCATGGTTCTAATCCTGGGCTTGTACTGATATCATCTTGTACCGTTCTAGGTACAGCTCATATCAGTGTTTTCCATACAATATGAAATACGTAAATCGCCTTTATGCGTATGCATAAAGGATTCTAGTTACGCATTATGTTTCTTTGGGAGTCAAAGGGTACGTTCCCTTTGAGGAGAGCAACTTCCTAGTCTTACTAGAGTTGTCCTTCTGATTGAAGTTTATCATCATATGAGAAACTTCCTAGCATCTTCTGTCTATCATTAGGTCTTGATATAATCCAATTATATCTTGAAATCGATCATTATAGATTTCCTTCCTATGTATATAGACAATGTCTCCCATATACATTCTATCATTATAGAACGTTTAAAGTCATAACTTTAACGAAGAAGAATTCCTTTCATTTTCAAAATTAATATATCAAATATATGTTCAAATTTAGGAATATGATACACTCCCACTAATCTTTTGTAAACCTAGTAAACAAAAGATTTATTTACATCTTTATGAGAAATCAAACGATTTGATCTTTCTCTCATAAGATGCTTATAGCTCCCACTAGCTTGCTAAGATTCATGATGGATGGATCTCTACAACTTACAGGTCTTGTGATTCCTAGTTTTAGACATATATTATCAAGACTATCTTGATAATGGTTTCGGAAACCTATATTACGTCTAAACATTGGATCACCGTTTAGTTGTACCTAGCAATCTTCGAATTAATAGAAACCAAGACTACGTCAAAGATGGTTTCTTCCAAGTCAACCAATCTCGTTGATTGTAGTCACCTTAAGCTACCAATTAGATATGAAGGTTTCATTATTTCGGGTCAAATGGTATTATACCATTTCCTTGAGTATATGTCACATATACACTCAACGTAGTCATAAGGATTTTCATTCTTATTTCTTTCGAATAAAGAGGTGTAACTCCATGACATAGTCATAAAGTTCAAACCATTCAACTAAGACGGTTTATAAATCCTTCTCGACTACCTTGGAGCTAGTGGTGTGGGAACTAGGTTGTTATATTTGTTGATTATCATCTTGTTTTTCAAAGAACCCATTCTTTGAATTCTATCTTTCGTTCATTTGCTTTATCTTAGGCAAATCCTAGTGTAGGATTCCAATGAACTACCCAACAAACAACATTTGTTAGTTGGTTCATAGAAGTGATATCCAAAAGTTAATTTAAGGATATCCCACAAGATTGTTCTATAACAAATATTGCTTATTAGCACATAATCTCAAGTCTTAACACGATTAAGACTTGTCTTTCTTTCCAACTACATCATATGGAGTTATGAAGCGTTTTGGAAGATTTTCTAATTGACAATCATATTGACTTAGAAATATATATCCTATATATGGGTAATTGATAACATCCAATGAACTAAATCTTATTCGAGTTCGTTCTTCTCCCATTGGAGAAATACATTATCTTATGATGCTACATTCCTTGATATCTTTCAAGGAAACTCATCTAAAGTGTTTTCCTTGGATCAAATCTAAGGAGTAAAAACTTTAGACGTCTTACTCATCAACTTACATTCTTGAATTCTTTGAAACCTTTTGCAAAGTATTCGAACTTGTGTTTATTCAAAATAAACAATAGTCCAACCGAGAGCTATCTTCGGTGAATGTCATACAACATGAGTAGTATTATGTTGTGGACATGTGCCACTAACATGTAAGTGAATTAACCTCAATGACTTTGTGATTCTTTCTTCTTTCCAAAAAGAATAAAGATTTGAACATTTCACCTCTATACAATTTTAACAAGAAGGCATCGGATCGGGATCTAACGATCCATAGCATCCATTTATGACCAACTCGTAATTTATGTTTTAGAGGTGTCACAACTTAGTGGGATTAGTCACTTCCTTGCAACCTTTTGGGTTTTAAGCATCGTTATATTCTAAACAGTTAACACTACCACATTATCTCTATTATAGAGACAATCAATCAGATTACAATAATCCAATCTTTCATAAAGAACAATTGTTTTGTCAAACAAAACATTCATCCATCTCCTAACATTTTAGTGACGGAATTATGTTCCTTATTCAAATTGGAATGCAAAGACAATCTTTGTTTTTCCAATTTCTTTGGTAGTTCATATGAGGAAGTAAGTACTATCTGCTTTCACAGAGATCTATATTCACTTTCCGAATGTGAAGCACTTTCTCTTCTCTCATCAATCTTCTACTTCTTATTAGCCACACTTTTACAACGATTGTAAAACATAGTTACTAATACAGAATCAAACATTCAAGTAGAAGAACCAACTGTTTTGAACTTATTCAAGAACAATTTACAACACCTTCGAAAGATGTGTTCTTGACACTTGCAAGACATATCTTGCAAATACCCCTTCCAATGTCCATCCTTTCATAAAGAAATTTTGTTCCCTTGGAGTTTTTAGCTTTCTTCATTTGACTTCTCAATTGACTACAATAGTCATGGTCCCTAAACTCCCACTATCTCTCTTGAAACTTATTTCAATCGTGTTATACACAGCAAACGATTTGGAGAGCGTGCGGTTATTGTTCACTATATAGTTTACAATAAACTTAGTGAACCATTTGGATAGGGACACAAAAGTGAAGTCCTTGCCTAGTTTCCGTCTCTAGAAGTGGTTTAACACTTCAACACTCAATGATTCAAAATCATCATAAGTCCATGTTGATGGACTATTTTTGTCAACCAACCATTATGTTCTAAACATAAATACAAACTATTAAGAGTTGTTCAAGGCAACTCTCATTTCTTCATACAACAATTTGTAAGTGAAGAAGCATGGCACATAAAGTGTCCATGCCTTTGTGCTTACTTCTCAAGTTCTTTGTTCATGTAACAAAGAAACAAGCACTAGTGTTTGCGTTAACTAAGGGTTGTTCAAAGCAACTCTTATTTCTTCATATAACAATTTGTAATTGAAGAATTATGACACTAATAGTGTTGTCCTCTTTATGATAGACTTTTCTAACATATTCTTCCAATGATACATTATCAATAGGAAGATTGCGAGGATGAGACTACTTAGGTACAAATACAATCCATTCAAGACATTCTATGGGATTGCGGTACCAAGTCCGAAAACTAAAGCCTTCAGCTTTTCTTTGTCAAGTATTGGATAGCGTTTGCAAATATATCGGTAAATAAATACATAACGAATATAAATTGATTGATTTTAAGCCATTTGATCTGGGTCTTTAAATCAAATAGCACCACCCACTATTTTGGCAAATTCCATATCCCTCATCGGAATTCGAGAGTTTTAGAGGAAACTCTTAGTAGGGTATGGGAGGCTCACTATTACCAAGCCCACCTCAGAATTATATCATGTTGGCTAGCATTAATTGAAGGAAAATTTGTGAAAAACATGTTCATTTGAGCAACATCTATGGCATGCAATTAACAATTAAAGGCGGAATCATGCTTGTATGCACTCAAAACAAAACATTACCCATGAAATTCAAAGCCTAGTAGAAATGGTGAATCAAGACTCAACTCAAGAACAAAGTAAGTTGAGAAATCTTATACCTTTGTTGATTCCTCTTTGCATAAGCAAAGGCTAATCACCTAAGGAGAGGGCCTTCATTCCTTGCTTCTTAGCTCCATGGATTTCTTGGAGGATGGTGGTTGAAAGGATTCTCCAAGAGTCACCAAAGTTGGTGACCTCTAAGTTTCGACACCAAGGATGGTTGAGGAAGCAGATGAGTGACCATGGAGGAGTTAGATGCTAGTAAATCCCTCCATGGTGGCCGGCCTCCCTAGAGAGAAAGAGAGAGCCAAAAACTCTCATCTTTCCTCAAAGAAAACCCTAATGAAGAAAAAGCTATAAAGTCATATTTATACCTCCCTTCTTTGGAGTGGCAAACTTGTAATAAGTCCAAAACCCACTCCCTCTCTAGTATGGCCGGCCTCCCTATCATTAGTGGGTTAATTGCCCATTTTGTTTTAGTTGTCACACAACTTAAACCTTATGTGCCTTGTGGACCAAAACCATTTTGTGTCCCGAAACCCAAAACTAACTTAAGGCCTAAAACGAACCTTTCGTTCTAGATTAATTAACTTTTAATTAATCCTTGCCACATACAATTAAACTATTTAATTGTCCTTACTCATCTTCATTATATCCTTCAATCATTACCTTACACGGTGTGCGATCCATTAGGTTCCTCTTAGCGAGGCAGTGGGCGATTGTTACTCTTAACAATCGATTATGAATTGAAACATACTTTCAATTCTCCCTTAAATGATTATACATCTTTAGGGCTTCCACAAACCATGAGTGACACCTAGCAGTATGTCATGGCTACCCAAGCTAATCAGAAGAGGTGGAGAACCTATTCAGTTTAGGATTACAATGCAATACGGTCATTCTCTAATACAATACTCTTGACCACATTGTTTGGTTTGATAGTTTATTCATGTCTACTATCCAACGTGATTCATTTACTTATATGATTACCTTGAATGTGATTTGGAACGACTTCCTCAATCTCATTCATACTCTGGCCAGAGATTCTTAATCATATCATAGAGTATTCTCCCTCAAACAGTTTGAAGGTTAGAGATCCCTTGTTGCGCATTCACTTGCCTCCATGGCTAAGTGGCTTAACCCCAACTATGCCGTGGACATCCTCTGACGGAGTGACTTTGACATAGTCAAAGATCAAGGACCTAACCACAAGACAACTGTGATGCCTCAGGTCAAATGACTACTTTGCATTATCCCAACCATGAGTTCTCATATGACATGATTATGAGAACTCCTCGTTGATCGCGTTCAGTGGACTCAATCTCTATTGAGCACCTACATGCTTGTCTTGGTGTCATTCACACCAATGACTCGAGACCTTTCACTCTCCCTAAGAGAAGACATAGCACGTACTGATCTTAACGGACTGTCAATGCCCAATTGGCAATCCTATGATCAGGAACGTTTAGGATATGTATACAAAAGAGAATGGTCTCATGAATCTAACTTCTTTAGATTACATTCTCCTAATAGCATATTCCTTGGACTTATCGTTTAAGCATATAACATTTATATGAGACAGCTTGAAACAATAATCTTTGCCCTTTATATTAAACTAGATTAGTTTAACATGTGAAATGTCCGTAAAGTATCATCATATGATTGGTTTTAGGGCACATTTCCAACAATCTCCCACTTGCACTAGAGCCAATCAGCTTGGTTATCAGTGATGATACCTCTTCTGAATTCATTTCAAAAATGGCTGAATAGTAGGCCTAGACAATGGATATCTATATGTTATCCATAGAAGCAACCTTGAGAATAACGACGTCACCATTATACATGATTCTCAATCATGTGGTTTAGTCTCTCACTTGAGTTCGGATCTTGATGAGACCTTGATTCCCTGGCTTGAGCTATCGCCCCATTAGTGTCGTAGTGTTTGTACATTAGAGACACTTTCTGGTTGGAACCGAATAGAGAGTTCATAAATGAACTTTCCCATCCAAACAACATTGTTGTAAACTTCTATATGGCGATATATATTTTGCATTCATGGTAGAACACACTAAAGTCATTACTTGTAATGTTTCCACCCAAATATCTCTTTAGTCATAATAAAGAGATATCCTATTATCTCTTCATTCACAATGAAGAGACATCCAATGATGGATACTATATTAGATTCATAATCTAATACATTTACGCTTCCATTGCGTCACTTTAATTCTTCCTCATTCTTGAGGAATATATCCTTTAGTATTTCTTAAATACTTAAGGACCAACTTGACAGTTGCCATGGTTCTGATCCTGGGCTTGTACTGATATCATCTTGTACCGTTCTAGGTACAGCTCATATCAGTGTTTTTCATACAATATGAAATACGTAAATCGCCTTTATGCGTATGCATAAAGGATTCTAGTTACGCATTATGTTTCTTTGGGAGTCAAAGGGTACGTTCCCTTTGAGGAGAGCAACTTCCTAGTCTTACTAGAGTTGTCCTTCTGATTGAAGTTTATCATCATATAAAAAAACTTCTTAGCATCTTTTGTCTACCATTAGGTCTCGATATAATCCAATTATATCTTGAAATCGATCATTATAGATTTCCATCCTATGTATGTAGACTATGTCTCCCATATACATTCTATCATTATAGAACGTTTAAAGTCATAACTTTAACGAAGAAGAATTCCTTTCATTTCCAAAATTAATATATCAAATATATGTTCTAATTTAGGAATATGATTAACTCCCACTAATCTTTTGTAAACCTAGTAAACAAAAGATTCATTTACATCTTTATGAGAAATCAAACGATTTGATCTTTTTCTCATAAGATGCTTATAGCTCCCACTAGCTTGCTAAGATTCATGATGGATGGATCTCTACAACTTACAAGTATTGTGATTCCTCGTTTTAGACACATATTATCAAGACTATCTTGATAATGGTTTCGGAAACCCATATTACGTCTAAACATTGAATCACTATTTAGTTGTACCTAGCAATCTTCGAATTAATAGAAACCAAGACTACATCAAGAATGATTTCTTCCAAGTCAACCAATCTTGTTGATTGTAGTCACCTTAAGCTACCGATTAGCCATGAAGGTTTCATTATTTCGGGTCAAATGGTATTATACCATTTCCTTGAGTATATATCATATATATACTCAATGTAGTCATAAGGATTTTCATTCTTATTTCTTTCGAATTAAGAGGTGTAACTCTATGACATAGTCATAAAGTTCAAACCATTCAACTAAGACGGTTTATAAATCCTTCTCGACTACCTTGGAGCTATTGGTGTGGGAACTAGGTTGTTATATTTGTTGATTATCATCTTGTCTCTCAAAGAACCTATTGTTTGAATTCTATCTCTTGTTCATTTGCTTTATGTTAGGCAAATCCTAGTGTAGGATTATAATGAACTACCCAACAAACAACATTTGTTAGTTGGTTCATAGAAGTGATATCCAAAAGTTTATTTAAGGATATCCCACAAGATTGTTCTATAACAAATATTGCTTATTAGCACATAACCTCAAGTCTTAACACGATTAAGACTTGTCTTTCTTTCCAACTACATTGTATGGAGTTATGAAACGTTTTTGGAAGATTTTCTAATTGACAATCATATTGACTTAGAAATATATATCCTATATATGGGTAATTGATAACATCCAACGAACTAAATCTTATTCGAGTTCGTTCTTCTCCCAATGGAGAAATTCATTATCTTATGATGCTTCTTTCCTTGATATCTATCAATGAAACTTTTCTAAAGTGTTATCTTTCCTTGGATCAAATCTAAGGAGATAAATACTTTAGACGTCTTACTCATCAACTAACATTCTTGAATTCTTTGAAACCTTTTGCAAAGTATTCAAACTTGTATTTATTCAAAATAAACAATAGTCCAACCAAGAGCGATCTTCGGTGAATGTCATCCAACATGAGTAGTATTATGTTGTGGACATGTGCCACTAACATGTAAGTGAATTAACCTCAATAACTTTGTGATTCTTTCTTCTTTCCAAAAGAATAAAGATTCGAACATTTCGCCTCTATACAATTTTAACAAGAAGGCATCGGATCCGGATCTAACAATCCAAAGCATCCATATATGACCAACTCGTAATTTATGTTTTAGAGGTGTCACAACTCAGTGGGATTAGTCACTACCTTGCAACCTTTTGGGTTTTAAGCATCGTTATGTTCTAAACAGTTAACACTACCACATTATCTCTACTATAGAGACAATCAATCAGATTACAATAATCCAATCATTCATAAAGAACAATTGTTTTGTCAAACAAAACATTCATCCATCTCCTAACATTATAGTGATGGAATTAAGTTCCTTATTAAAATTGGAATGCAAAGACAATCTTTGTTTTTCCAATTTCTTTGGTAGTTCATATGAGGAAGTAAGTACTATATGCTTTTGCACTGCTTTCGCAGAGGTCAATATCTGATTCACGTTCCGAATGTGAAGTACTTTCTTTTCTCTCATTAATCTTCTACTTCTTGTTAGCAACACTTTTACAACGATTGTAAAACATAGTTACTAATACAGAATCATACATTCAAGTAGAAGAACCAACTGTTTTGAACTTATTCAAGAACATTTTACAACACCTTTGAAAGGTGTGTTCTTGACATTTGCAAGACATATCTTGCAAATACCCCTTCCAATGTCCATCCTTTCTTAAAGAAAGTTTGTTCCCTTGGAGTTTTTAGCTTTCTTCATTTGACTTCTCAATTGACTACAATAGTCATGGTCCCTAAACTCCCACTATCTCTCTTGAAACTTATTTCAATCGTGTTATACACTTCAAACGATTTGGAGAGCATGTGGATATTGTTCACTATATAGTTTACAATAAACTCAGTGAACCATTTGGATAGGGACACAAAAGTGAAGTCCTTGCCTAGTTTCCGTCTCTAGAAGTGGTTTAACACTTCAACACTCAATGATTCAAAATCATCATAAGTCCATCTTGATGGACTATTTTTGTCAACCAACCATTATGTTCTAAACATAATTACAAACTATTAAGAGTTGTTCAAGGCAACTCTCATTTCTTCATACAACAATTTGTAAGTGAAGAATCATGGCACATAAAGTGTCCATGCCCTTGTGCTTACTTCTCAAGTTCTTTGTTCATGTAACAAAGAAACAAGCACTAGTGTTTGCGTTAACTAAGGGTTGTTCAAAGCAACTCTTATATCTTCATACAACAATTTGTAATTGAAGAATTACGACACTAAAAGTGTTGTCCTCTTTATGATAGACTTATCTAACATGTTCTTCCAATGGTACATTATCAATAGGAAGATTGTGAGGATGAGACTACTTAGGTACATATACAAGCCATTAAAGACAATCTATGGGATTGTAGTACCAAGTCCGGAAACTAAAGCCTTCGGCTTTTCTTTGTCAAGTTTTGGATAGCGTTTGCAAATATATCGGTAAATAAATACATAACGAATATAAATTGATTGATTTTAAGCCATTTGATCCGGGTCTTTTAAATCAAATAGCACCACCCACTATTTTGGCAAATTCCATATCCCTCATCGGAATTCGAGAGTTTTGGAGGAAACTCTTAGTAGGGTATGGGAGGCTCACTATTACCAAGCCCACCTCACAATGATATGATGTTGGCTAGCATCAATAATAATGAGAGAGTACGCTTACTCATTTGCATCTCTTGCAAGTACCCATCTTATTTGGCCTCTAGAGAATGAAACCTCACAATGATATGATGTTGGCTCCATTGCACTTAGTTAAGTCATTCCCACCATGCAAGTTCGGGTAGGGGTTCAAGAACAACCTCACAATGATATGATGTTGATCATTCTCGTTGCCTACCTTCACAACATCATGTATGCATATAGAACTCCTCTTGAGTGTAAGCACGCACTTTGTACTCCCCCATGATAGGGTGAAGTCGGTGTACGAGTCACAAACGATTGGAGCCTACCACGGTGGAAGGCCACGAAAGAGTGTTCAAAGCACTCTCACGCTTGTCAACTTAATAATGGTTTGTTGAGGGTTTTAGGTCTCATCACATATAAGCATGCATTTTAATCACATTAAAACAATTCGGTCTTATTACAACTATTGGTCCATGTGATTGATTTAGTTGTATATAATACTCCCACTATGCTTGTAAAACGGTTTTTAAAGCAAGAGTATATGTTACTACTAACGTAAGTTTTGCATTCATTGATGGACTATATAGTTGCCTTAGGGCCTTAGGATGACTATGAACCTTTGATTGGATCCAACACGAGCCTAGTGTTGGATCTCGGTCTAGGGATGGTGATTGATTTTAGTTACGCGTTTAATCACATTAAGGCGTGTTTTCTTATTGGGCGTTGGACCCTCTACTCCAATTTCATGCATATCAAATAAAACAAGAAATGAGTACTTCAAAGTAAAGAAGAGCTTAAGCTCTTTTACAACATTTGATCAAAACAAATTACTTTAAAGTAAAGAAGAGCTTATGCTCTTTTACAACATTTGATCATATCAAATTACAACCAAAATCTAATCTACACATTCCCATGGTTCAAACAAATTTGAGACGGCCTTTCACATAGCTCAATTATCATAGGCTTAGGTTCATAATCACCCTTTCTTTAATTAATTAACGCTTTAACTAATTAAACTTGAATGCAACATTATCATTTGGTTTTTGTATCCATAGAATTGATTTAATAGGAGCTAAATGAAATGAAAATCCAATTCTCATTTAAAGAGACAAAACCATTTTGTTCTCAACCTAATTTGGGCCAAGAGCAATAACCTCAACCATTGGGCTATATTGCAAAAACACAAACTTTTGAGGTCACTTTGTAAAAACACAAAAGTCCACTACTTCATGTAATTACAACTAGAACCCAAAAGTTTCAACAAATACAAAAACTTCATTAAAGGAGCAAAACAATTTGTCCTTTAGTGATTTTGGGCCTTTACGTAAAAACGTAAACTTTCGGGTCAAAGTACAAATACACAAAAGTATCAAAACTTTATGTAATTGCATAAAAGCTCCAAAAGTACCCTACTTTAATAGGGTGGCCGGCCAAGTCAAGTGAGAGAGTGATGTGTGTGTGAGTTGATTTTAGATTGAAAGGTGATGGAAAAGTGTAAGTGATTGGTATGGTGTGAATAGTGAAAAGGTATGGGTGTGTAAGAAAAGTACATACCTAGTCATGATTAAAATCATACCATCATTTCATAAACAAAACTTTATGTCAACAACCAAAAACTTTTAATCAAAATACCCAACCTTTTTGTTCTTGCCAAGAACATAACAAGAACAATGAAGAACATCCATGAAAACCCATAAGAGTTCCATGAACATTTTTCATCCAAAGACATCCCAAAAAACTCTCAAACTTAATGGAAATAACATATTACCATACTAGGGTACTTAGGGGTTCCTAATGTCACTTTAAAACATTTTTAACAAGACAAACATGAACCCAAAAATCCACCCTTTGGATTTGGCCGAATTTCCCAAAAAAACATGGCACCAAATTTTAGCTCCAAAATTCATGCTCATATGAACTACATCTACAACATTTGAGATGGCAAATTTTCTAGCAAAATTTACATTCAAAGAAGCAAGAATAAAGCTTGTAACAATTACAACAATTAAATCAAAGACTATGAACTACAAAACCCAAAAGGATTCACCAACTACTAGACCTAGGCTCTTGATACCACTTGAAGGAAAATTTGTGAAAAACATGTTCATTTGAGCAACATCTATGGCATGCAATTAACAATTAAAGGCGGAATCATGCTTGTATGCACTCAAAACAAAACATTACCCATGAAATTCAAAGCCTAGTAGAAATGGTGAATCAAGACTCAACTCAAGAACAAAGTGAGTTGAGAAATCTTATACCTTTGTTGATTCCTCTTTGCATAAGCAAAGGCTAATCACCCAAGGAGAGGGCCTTCATTCCTTGCTTCTTAGCTCCATGGATTTCTTGGAGGATGGTGGTTGAAAGGATTCTCCAAGAGTCACCAAAGTTGGTGACCTCTAAGTTTCGACACCAAGGATGGTTGAGGAAGCAGATGAGTGACCATGGAGGAGTTAGATGCTAGTAAATCCCTCCATGGTGGCCGGCCTCCCTAGAGAGAAAGAGAGAGCCAAAAAACTCTCATCTTTCCTCAAAGAAAACCCTAATGAAGAAAAAGCTATAAAGTCATATTTATACCTCCCTTCTTTGGAGTGGCAAACTTGTAATAAGTCCAAAACCCACTCCCTCTCTAGTATGGCCGGCCTCCCTATCATTAGTGGGTTAATTGCCCATTTTGTTTTAGTTGTCACACAACTTAAACCTTATGTGCCTTGTGGACCAAAACCATTTTGTGTCCCGAAACCCAAAACTAACTTAAGGCCTAAAACGAACCTTTCGTTCTAGATTAATTAACTTTTAATTAATCCTTGCCACATACAATTAAACTATTTAATTGTCCTTACTCATCTTCATTATATCCTTCAATCATTACCTTACACGGTGTGCGATCCATTAGGTTCCTCTTAGCGAGGCAGTGGGCGATTGTTACTCTTAACAATCGATTATGAATTGAAACATACTTTCAATTCTCCCTTAAATGATTATACATCTTTAGGGCTTCCACAAACCATGAGTGACACCTAGCAGTATGTCATGGCTACCCAAGCTAATCAGAAGAGGTGGAGAACCTATTCAGTTTAGGATTACAATGCAATACGGTCATTCTCTAATACAATACTCTTGACCACATTGTTTGGTTTGATAGTTTATTCATGTCTACTATCCAACATGATTCATTTACTTATATGATTACCTTGAATGTGATTTGGAACGACTTCCTCAATCTCATTCATACTCTGGCCAGAGATTCTTAATCATATCATAGAGTATTCTCCCTCAAACAGTTTGAAGGTTAGAGATCCCTTGTTGCGCATTCACTTGCCTCCATGGCTAAGTGGCTTAACCCCAACTATGCCGTGGACATCCTCTGACGGAGTGACTTTGACATAGTCAAAGATCAAGGACCTAACCACAAGACAACTGTGATGCCTCAGGTCAAATGACTACTTTGCATTATCCCAACCATGAGTTCTCATATGACATGATTATGAGAACTCCTCGTTGATCGCGTTCAGTGGACTCAATCTCTATTGAGCACCTACATGCTTGTCTTGGTGTCATTCACACCAATGACTCGAGACCATTCACTCTCCCTAAGAGAAGACATAGCACGTACTGATCTTAACGGACTGTCAATGCCCAATTGGCAATCCTATGATCAGGAACGTTTAGGATATGTATACAAAAGAGAATGGTCTCATGAATCTAACTTCTTTAGATTACATTCTCCTAATAGCATATTCCTTGGACTTATCGTTTAAGCATATAACATTTATATGAGACAGCTTGAAACAATAATCTTTGCCCTTTATATTAAACTAGATTAGTTTAACATGTGAAATGTCCGTAAAGTATCATCATATGATTGGTTTTAGGGCACATTTCCAACATTAATAATAATGAGAGAGTACACTTACTCATTTACATCTTATGTAAGTACCCATCTAGTTTGGCCTCTAGAGAATGATGCCTCAGAATTATATCATGTTGGCGTCATTGCACTTAGTTAAGTCATTCCCACCGTGCCTAGTTCGTGTAGGGGTTCAAGCAAAGCCTCAGAATTATATCATGTTGGCTAAACTCGTTGTCTACCTCACTTCATCATATATGTATATAGAACTCCTCCTGAGTGTAAGCACATACTTTGTACTCCCCCATTATAGGGTGAAGTCGATGTATGAGTCACAAACGATTGGAGCCTACCACGGTGGAAGGCCACGAAAGAGTGTTCAAAGCACTTTCACGCTTGTCAACTTAATAATGGTTTGTTGAGGGTTTAGGTCTCATCACATATAAGCATGCATTTTAATCACATTAAAACAATTTGGTCCTATTACAACTATTGGTCCATGTGATTGATTTAGTAGTATATGATACTCCCACTATGTTTGTAAAACGGTTTTTAAAGCAAGAATATATGGTACTACTAACATAAGCTTTGCATTCATTAATGGACTATATAGTTGCCTTAGGGCCTTAGGATGACTATGAACCTTTGATTTGATCCAACACGAGCCTAGTGTTGGATCTCGGTCTAGGGATGGTGATTGATTTTAGTTACGCGTTTAATCACATTAAGGCGTGTTTTCTTATTGGGCGTTGGACCCTCTACTCCAATTTCATGCATATCAAATAAAACAATAAAATGAGTACTTTAAAGTAAAGAAGAGCTTATGCTCTTTTACAACATTTGATCAAAACAAATTACTTTAAAGCAAAGAAGAGCTTATGCTCTTTTACAACATTTGATCATATCAAATTACAACCAAAATCTAATCTACACATTCCCATGGTTCAAACAAATTTGAGACGGCCTTTCACATAGCTCAATTATCGTAGGCTTAGGTTCATAATCACCCTTTCATCAATTAATTAACGCTTTAACTAATTAAACTTGAATGCAACATTTTCATTTGGTTTTTGTATCCATAGAATTGATTTAATAGGATCTAAATGAAATGAAAATCCAATTCTCATTTAAAGAAACAAAACCATTTTGTTCTCAACTAATTTGGGCCAAAAAGCAATAACCTCAACCATTGGGCTATATTGCAAAACACAAACTTTTGGGGTCACTTTGTAAAAACACAAAAGTCCACTACTTCATGTAATTACAACTAGAACCCAAAAATTTCAACAAATACAAAAACTTCATTAAAGGATCAAAACAATTCGTCCTTTAGTGTTTTTGGGCCTTTACGTAAAAACGTAAACTTTCGGGTCAAAGTACAAATACACAAAAGTATCAAAACTTTATGTAATTGCATAAAAGCCCCAAAAGTACCCTACTTTAATAGGGTGGCCGGTTATGGTGAGTGGGGATGGTGTGTGTAAGTTGATTTGTAGGTTTGAAAGGTGATTGAAAGTTGTAAGTGATTGGTATGATGTGAATAGTAGAAAAGGTATGGGTGTGTAAGAAAAGTACATACCTAGTGATGATTAAAATCATACCATCATTTCATAAACAAAACTTTATGTCAACAACCAAAAACTTTTAATCAAAATACCCAACCTTTTTGTTCTTGCCAAGAACATATCAAGAACAATGAAGAACATCCATGAAAACCCATAAGAGTTCCATGAACATTTTTCATCCAAAGACATCCCAAAAAATCTCAAACTTAAGGGAAATAACATATTACCATACTAGGGTACTTAGGGGTTCCTAATGTCACTTTAAAACATTTTTAACAAGACAAACATGAACCCAAAAATCCACCCTTTGGATTTGGCCGAATTTCCCAAAAAACATGGCACCAAATTTTAGCTCCAAAATTCATGCTCATATGAACTACATCTACAACATTTGAGATGGCAAATTTTCTAGCAAAATTTACATTCAAAGAAGCAAGAATAAAGCTTGTAACAATTACAACATTTAAATCAAATACTATGAACTACAAAACCCAAAAGGATTCACCAACTACTAGACCTAGGCTCTTGATACCACTTGAAGGAAAATTTGTGAAAAACATGTTCATTTGAGCAACATCTATGGAATGCAATTAACAATTAAAGGCGGAATCATGCTTGTATGCACTCAAAACAAAACATTACCCATGAAATTCAAAGCCTAGTAGAAATGGTGAACCAAGACTCAACTCTAGATCTAAGAGAAAGAGTTGAGATTTCTTTATACCTTTGAAGTACCTCTTTGCTTAGCAAAGGTTAATCACCCATGTGAGGGCCTTCTTCCTTTGTCACCTTGATCCTTGGCTCCATGGATGAAGGTGGAAGAACTTTGCTTCTTGGATCCATGCCTTCTTGGATGTGGATGGAAGAATAGGTTTCTCCAAAAGTCACCAAAGTTGGAGACCTCTAAGTTTCGACACCAAGGATGGTTGAGGAAGAAGATGAGTGGCCATGGAGGAGTTAGATGCTAGTAAACTCCCCCATGGTGGCCGGCCTTCCTAGAGAGAAAGAGAGAGCCAAAAACTCTCATCTTTCCTCAAAGAAAACCCTAATGAAGAAAAAGCTATAAAGTCATATTTATACCTCCCTTCATTGGAGTGGCAAACTTGTAATAAGTCCAAAACCCACTCCCTCTCTAATCATGGCCGGCCTCTCTATTGTTAGTGGGTTAATTGCACATTTTGTTTTAGTTGTCATACAACTTAAACATTATGTGCCTTGTGGACCAAAACCCTTTTTGTGTCCCGAAACCCAAAACTAACTTAAGGCCTAAAACGAACCTTTCGTTCTAGATTAATTAACTATTAATTAATCCTTGCCACATACAATTAAACTATTCAATTGTCCTTACTCATCTTCATTATATCCTTCAATCATTACCTTACACGGTGTGCGATCCATTAGGTTCCTCTTAGCGAGGCAGTGGGCGATTGTTACTCTTAATGATCGATTATGAATTGAAACATACTTTCAATTCTCCCTTAAATGATTATACATCTTTAGGGCTTCCACAAACCATGAGTGACACCTAGCAGTGTATCATGGCTACCCAAGCTAATCAGAAGAGGTGGAGAACCTATTCAGTTTAGGATTACAATGCAATACGGTCTTTCTCTAATACAATACTCTTGACCACATTGTTTGGTTTGATAGTTTATTCATGTCTACTATCCAATGTGATTCATTTACTTATATGATTACCTTCAATGTGATTTGGAACGACTTCCTAAATCTCATTCATACTCTGGCCAGAGATTCTCAATCATATCATAGAGTATTCTCCCTCAAACGATTTGAAGGTTAGAGATCCCTTGTTGCGCATTCACTTGCCTCCATGGCTAAGTGGCTTAACCCCAACTATGCCGTGGACGCCCTCTGACGGAGCGACTTTGACATAGTCAAAGATCAAGGACCTAACCACAAGACAACTGTGATGCCTCAGGTCAAATGACTACTTTGCATTATCCCAACCATGAGTTCTCATATGACATGAATATGAGAACTCCTCGTTGATCGCGTTCAGTGGACTCATTCTCTATCGAGCACCTACATGCTTGTCTTGGTGTCATTCACACTAATGACTCGAGACCTGTCACTCTCCCTAAGAGAAGACATAGCACGTACTGATCTTAACGGACTGTCAATGCCCAATTGGCAATCCTATGATCAGGAACATTTAGGATATGTATACAAAAGAGAATGGTCTCATGAATCTAACTTCTTTAGATTACATTCTCCTAATAGCATATTCCTTGGACTTATCGTTTAAGCACATAACATTTATATGAGACAACTTGAAACAATAATCTTTGCCCTTTATATTAAACTAGATTAGTTTAACATGTGAAATGTTCGTAAAGTATCATCATATGATTGGTTGTAGGGCACATTTCCAACATATCTGCTATTAGGATATTTAATTCAAGTGATACTCAACATATCTGCTATTCGTTGTAGGGACTAACATGAAGTAAGACATTGTGCAATAGGGATATTCATGACAAACAACAATTTATTTGCTTAATAGAGTGCCTTTCAAGTCAGCCTCAGAGACCCCATATAAGATATGGCATAGCAAAAGAACAAATCTTAATCATATTAAGATTTGGGGTTATCCAGCTTACGTGAAAAAGCTTGAAGCTGACAAGCTTAAAGCAAGATTGGTTAAGTGCAACTTTGTGGGTATTCCAAATAGACTTTGGGATACGAGTTATATCACCTTGATAACCAAAAAGTCTTTGTCACCAGGACTGCTATGTTCTTTGAGGACGAATTTGTTCTCAATGGAATTGGCAAAAGAATGATAAAATTAAAGGAAATTCTTGATGAACCACAAACAAGCAATCAACATATGGACAACCATGTTCCTCAACCTCCAACTCCACGTAAATCTGAAAGGTTAGTAGGCCACATCAGAGGTATGGCATGGACAATGACTTTGAGGAATTGCACCTTCTAGGTGACAATGACACAAAAGAGGACCCTAAAGACTACACTGAAGCAATGTCCGACATTGATTCAAAGAAATGGCAAGAGGCCATGAAATTCGAGATGGATTCCATGTATCAAAATCAAGTTTGGACTCTTGTAGACCCTCAAGATGGTATAATACCTGTTGGAAACAAATGGGTCTTCTAGAGGAAGATAGGCACCGATGAGAACGTGGAGACTTATAAGGCTAGATTAGTAGCCAAGAGTTACAAACAACGAGAAGGGATTGACAACGAAGAAACCTTCTCTCTTGTAGCCATGATTAAGTCTAGTCGAGTTTTGCTTATTATAGATGCGTACCATGGTTATGAGATATGGCAGATGGACGCGAAGACAGCCTTTCTGAGATGTATTCCATTGCATGTGTCTTTATTCATAGTAAACAGGAAACGATCACTTGCCTTGCAAGCAATACAATCATCATGCGATAATATCTTCTAGTATCGTAAATTCAATCTACTAATAATTTACACAATCACATATGTGCTAGAATTTATGTAACAACATTATATTAATTATTTTTAATTTTTAATTTTAAAGCAACAAATCCCTACCTGACACATCCCGGCCCGGGGCGGATCACTTCCCGGGCCCGCTCCACTACCGTAGCACGATATTGTCCGCTTTGGGCCCCGACTACGCCCTCACGGTTTTGTTTCTGGGAACTCACACGAGAACTTCCCAGTGGGTCACCCATCATGGGAGTGCTCTCGCGCGCTACTCGCTTAACTTCGAAGTTCCCATGGAACCCGAAGCCAGTGAGCTCCCAAAAGGCCTCGCGCGAGGTAGGGATGGGAATATACATATAAAGATCACTCCCCTGGGCGATGTGGGATCTCACAATCCACCCCCCTTAGGGGCCCGACATCCTCGTCGGCACATCACTGCCAGGGTTAGGCTTTGATACCAAATTGACACATCCCGGCCCGGGGCGGATCACTTCCCGGGCCCGCTCCACTACCGTAGCACGATATTGTCCGCTTTGGGCCCCGACTACGCCCTCACGGTTTTGTTTCTGGGAACTCACACGAGAACTTCCCAGTGGGTCACCCATCACGGGAGTGCTCTCGCGCGCTACTCTCTTAACTTCGAAGTTCCGACGGAACCCGAAGCCAGTGAGCTCCCAAAAGGCCTCGCGCTAGGTAGGGATGGGAATATACATATAAGGATCACTCCCCTGGGCGATGTGGGATCTCACAATCCTCACATCGCCTAGGGGAGTGATCCTTATATGTATATTCCCATCCCTACCAAGCACGAGGCCTTTTGGGAGCTCACTGGCTTCGGGTTCCGTCGGAACTCCGAAGTTAAGCGAGTAGCGCGCGAGAGCACTCCCGTGATGGGTGACCCACTGGGAAGTTCTCGTGTGAGTTCCCAGAAACAAAACCGTGAGGGCGTAGTCGGGGCCCAAAGCGACAATATCGTGCTACGGTAGTGGAGCGGGCCCGGGAAGTGGTCGACCCCGGGCCGGGATGTGACAATTTGGTATCAGAGCCTAACCCTGGCCGTGGTGTGCCGACGAGGACGTCGGGCCCCTAAGGGGGGTGCATTGTGAGATCCCACATCGCCTAGGGGAGTGATCCTTATATGTATATTCCCATCCCTACCTAGCACGAGGCCTTTTGGGAGCTCACTGGCTTCGGGTTCCGTCGGAACTCCGAAGTTAAGCGAGTAGCGCGCGAGAGCACTCCCATGATGGGTGACCCACTGGGAAGTTCTCGTGTGAGTTCCCAGAAACAAAACCGTGAGGGCGTAGTCGGGGCCCAAAGCGACAATATCGTGCTACGGTAGTGGAGCGGGCCCGGGAAGGATCACTCCCCTAGGCGATGTGAGGATTGTGAGATCCCACATCGCCCAGGGGAGTGATCCTTATATGTATATTCCTATCCCTACCTAGCGCGAGGCCTTTTGGGAGCTCACTGGCTTCGGGTTCCATGGGAACTTCGAAGTTAAGCGAGTAGCGCGCGAGAGCACTCCAGTGATGGGTGACCCACTGGGAAGTTCTCGTGTGAGTTCCCAGAAACAAAACCGTGAGGGCGTAGTCGGGGCCCAAAGCGGACAATATCGTGCTACGGTAGTGGAGCGGGCCCGGGAAGTGGTCGACCCCGGGCCGGGATGTGACAATTTGGTATCAGAGCCTAACCCTGGCCGTGGTGTGCCGACGAGGACGTCGGGCCCCTAAGGGGGGTGGATTGTGAAATCCCACATCGCCTAGGGGAGTGATCCTTATATGTATATTCCCATCCCTACCTAGCACGAGGCCTTTTGGGAGCTCACTGGCTTCGGGTTCCGTCGGAACTCCGAAGTTAAGCGAGTAGCGCGCGAGAGCACTCCCATGATGGGTGACCCACTGGGAAGTTCTCGTGTGAGTTCCCAGAAACAAAACCGTGAGGGCGTAGTCGGGGCCCAAAGCGGACAATATCGTGCTACGGTAGTGGAGCGGGCCCGGGAAGTGGTCGACCCCGGGCCGGGATGTGACACTACCACAACACCACCTCCATCCCACCCCTCAACACCTTTCCCACGAGAGGACTTACATAGAATAGGTTTATTGTAACGTGGCGTCCCCTTTCCAATAATGAATTGTCATGTGTGAATTTTTCTTTACATATCAATATATCATTGAATCGGGAGTCCATGTGACCATGAATGTCACATCCCGGCCCGGGCCCCCACCACATCTCGGGCTCAACACCACCTTAGCACGATATTGTCCGCTTTGGGCCTCGACCACGCCTTCACGATTTTGTTTCTGGGAACTCACGCGAGCAGAACTTCCCAATGGGTTACCCATCATGGGAATGCTCTGGCCCATTCTCGCTTAACTTCGGAGTTCCTACAGAACCCGAAGCCAGTGAGCTCCCAAAAGGCCTTATGCTAGGTAGAGATGAGAATATACATATTGAAGGAAAATTGTTGTAAAACATGTTCATTAGAGCAACATCTATGGCATGCAATTAACAATTAAAGGCGGAATCATGCTTGTATGCACTCAAAACAAAACATTACCCATGAAATTCAAAGCCTAGTAGAAATGGTGAACCATGACTCAACTCAAGATCTAAGAAAAAGAGTTGAGAAACTTTATACCTTTGAAGTACCTCTTTGCATAAGCAAAGGCTAATCACCCAAGGAGAGGGCCTTCATTCCTTGCTTCTTAGCTCCATGGATTTCTTGGAGGATGGTGGTTGAAAGGATTCTCCAAGAGTCACCAAAGTTGGAGACCTCTAAGTTTCGACACCAAGGATGGTTGAGGAAGAAGATGAGTGACCATGGAGGAGTTAGATGCTAGTAAACTCCCCCATGGTGGCCGGCCTTCCTAGAGAGAAAGAGAGAGCCAAAAACTCTCATCTTTCCTCAAAGAAAACCCTAATGAAGAAAAAGCTATAAAGTCATATTTATACCTCCCTTCTTTGGAGTGGCAAACTTGTAATAAGTCCAAAACCCACTCCCTCTCTAGTATGGCCGGCCTCCCTATCATTAGTGGGTTAATTGCCCATTTTGTTTTAGTTGTCACACAACTTAAACCTTATGTGCCTTGTGGACCAAAACCATTTTGTGTCCCGAAACCCAAAACTAACTTAAGGCCTAAAACGAACCTTTCGTTCTAGATTAATTAACTTTTAATTAATCCTTGCCACATACAATTAAACTATTTAATTGTCCTTACTCATCTTCATTATATCCTTCAATCATTACCTTACACGGTGTGCGATCCATTAGGTTCCTCTTAGCGAGGCAGTGGGCGATTGTTACTCTTAACGATCGATTATGAATTGAAACATACTTTCAATTCTCCCTTAAATGATTATACATCTTTAGGGCTTCCACAAACCATGAGTGACACCTAGCAGTGTATCATGGCTACCCAAGCTAATCAGAAGAGGTGGAGAACCTATTCAGTTTTAGGATTACAATGCACGGTCTTTCTCTAATACAATACTCTTGACCACATTGTTTGGTTTGATAGTTTATTCATGTCTACTATCCAACGTGATTCATTTACTTATATGATTACCTTGAATGTGATTTGGAACGACTTCCTCAATCTCATTCATACTCTGGCCAGATATTCTTAATCATATCATAGAGTATTCTCCCTCAAACAGTTTGAAGGTTAGAGATCCCTTGTTGCGCATTCACTTGCCTCCATGGCTAAGTGGCTTAACCCCAACTATGCCGTGGACACCCTCTGACGGAGTGACTTTGACATAGTCAAAGATCAAGGACCTAACCACAAGACAACTGTGATGCCTCAGGTCAAATGACTACTTTGCATTATCCCAACCATGAGTTCTCATATGACATGAATATGAGAACTCCTCGTTGATCGCGTTCAGTGGACTCATTCTCTATCGAGCACCTACATGCTTGTCTTGGTGTCATTCACACCAATGACTCGAGACCTGTCACTCTCCCTAAGAGAAGACATAGCACGTACTGATCTTAACGGACTGTCAATGCCCAATTGGCAATCCTATGATCAGGAACATTTAGGATATGTATACAAAAGAGAATGGTCTCATGAATCTAACTTCTTTAGATTACATTCTCCTAATAGCATATTCCTTGGACTTATTGTTTAAGCACATAACATTTATATGAGACAGCTTGAAACAATAATCTTTGCCCTTTATATTAAACTAGATTAGTTTAACATGTGAAATGTCCGTAAAGTATCATCATATGATTGGTTTTAGGGCACATTTCCAACACATATAAGGCTTACAAGATCCACACCCCTGGGCGATGTGGGATCTTACAATCCACCCCCCTTAGGGGCCCGATGTCCTCGTCAGTACACTTTCAGCCAAGGATTGGCTCTCATACCAAATTGTCACATCCCGTGTTGGAAGTATGCCCACAAAGCCACTCATTTGATGTAATAGCTTTTGGAATACTTATTGTGTTAAACTATTGTATTGTTTAATGAAGGGCAAAGCTTATTGTTAATCATTATTTATTGGATTATATGTTTAAGCAATAAGGGAATCCAAGGAATGTATTTAGTCTAAGAGAGAAGTGATCTAAGTAAGTTAGATTAACGAGACCTTTCTCTTATGTTCATTCCTAAAACGTTCCTAGCCATAGGATTGCCAATTGGGCATTGACAATCCGCTAAGGTTAGTATGTGTTATGTTAACTCAAGCGCGAGTATGACTAGTCTCAAGTCATTTAGTGTTGGACACTGAGACAAACACATAGGTGCTCGAAAGGTAATCGAGTACACTGAACAACGATCAAAAGAGAGTTCGAACATACATGTCATGTAAGAACTCGTAAGTTGCAATATGCAAAGTAGTCCTTTGACCTGAGGCATCATAGATGTCTAATGGTTAGGTCCTTGATCTTTGATCATGTCAAAGGCATTCCATCAAGAGTGTCCACGGCATTGTTGGGGTCAAGCTATCTAGTCATGTAGGCATATGAATGCACAACAAGGGATCTCTAACCTTCCATGGTGGAAGGAGAATACTCTGAGATATGATTCAGGAGTCTTTGGCCAAAGCATACGAATATGACTTAGGAAATATGTTTCAAGTCATATTCAAATGAATCATATAGAGAAGTATCACATTGGATAGTAGACATGAAATAAACTATCACTTAAACAATGTGATCAAGAGTATTGTATTAGAGAAGGACCGTATTGCATTGTAATTGTAACTGGATAGGTTCTCCAACCACTTCTACTTAGCTTGGGTAGCCATGACATACTGCTAGGTGGCACTCATGGTTTGTGGAAGCCCTGAGGATTAGCTAACACTAATCTTCATCAAAGGGAGAATTGAAATGTAGTTTCAATTCGCAATCGATCGTTAAGAGTAACAATCGCCCACTGCCTCGCTAATTGGAACCTAATGGATCGTACACCGAGTAAGGATGAAAGTGAAGAAATATAAATGAGATGGATAAGCAATTAAATAGTTTAATTGAGAATGGTCAAGATTAATTAATTAGTTAATTAATCTTACGAAAGGTTCGTATTGGGCTTTTAAGTTGGTTTTGGGTTTCGGGGCCCAAAATGGTTTTTGGTCCACAAGGCCCATTGAGTTTAGGTTGTGTGACAACTAAAACTAAATGGAAATTAACCCAAACACAAAGTCAAAACCGGCCTAGGGTGAGTGGTACCCAACTTGGGTTAATTGCAAGTGTGCCACTCACATGTGAGGTGGTATAAAGGCAACTTTATAGCCATAACCTCATTAGGGTTTTCTTGAGGAAAATATGAGAAACATTTTCTCTCCTTTTCTCATCAAGAGGCCGGCCACTTAGGGAGAGTTTCACTAGCATCAAAATCTCTCTAAGTCATCCATCTTCTCTTCACACTACATCCTTGGTGTGGAGACTTAGAGACACTAAATCTTTAGTGTTCTTGGAGATCCTTTCCTTACATCTTCAAGGAGCAAGAGGAGCATTCAAAAGGAAGAAAATCACAAGGAAGATTCAAGGAGCTAGGAAGTGACTTGAAGGCCCTCCACTTGGGTGAATCCCTTGTGTAAACAAGGATGAGCTTCAAGGGTAATGAATCTCAAAACCTTCCTTCTCTTTAATGTTGTTAAAGAGTCTTATGGTTCACCATTCACTAGGCTTTGAAAGTCATGGGTTTTAGAATTGTTTTTGAATGCATGCCTACTTTAAAGTGTTATTAGTTTGCATATGTGTTCAAATGTTCTCACATGTTCTTAGCTAGGACAAAATTTTTCCTTCAAGTGGTATCAAGAGCCTAGGTCTAGAGTATGGTGAATCCTTTTGGGTTTTGTGTTTTTCATGGTTTGTGATTTAAATGTTGTAAATGTTACAAGCTTTGTTCTTGCTTTTTGAATATAAATTTTGCTTGAAAATTTAGCATCTCAAATGTTGTAGATGTAGTTCTTTTAAGCATGAATATTGGACCTAAAATTTGGTGCCATGTATGTGGGGAAATTCGGCCAAATCCAAAGGGTGGATTTTTGGGTTCATGTTTGTCTTGTTAAAAGTGTTTTAAAGTGACTTTTGGAACCCTAAGTACCCTAGGATGTTAACCCTCTTTTGAGTAGTGAAAATTTGAGTTTTATTAAGTGAAAACATTCATGGAGCTCTTATGAGTTTTCATGTGTGTTCTTCAATGTTCTTGATGTTCTTACCAAGAACAAAAAGGTTTGGTGTTTTGATTCAAAGTGTTTGATGTTTTTTATAAAGTTTTGGTTTGTTTGTGATTGTTGATGGATGATTGGTGATGGATGTCATATGTCTTTATTGTTTGTCATACCTATTCTTACAACCCATACCAATCAACTTTTCAACCCATACCTTTTGACTTTTTCAAAACATTTTAAAATTTTGAATTTTCACCAAAACCATTCCCCCCCCTTTTTTCACACTCCATAACCGGCCACCCTATAAAGTAGGGTACTTTTGGGACTTTTATGCAATTACATAAAGTTTTGATACTTTTGTGCATTTGCACTTTGACCCAAAAGTTTACGTTTTTACGTAAAGGCCCAAAATCACTAAAGGACAAATTGTTTTGCTCCTTTAATGAAGTTTTTGTTATTGTTGAAATTTTTGGGTTCTAGTTGTAATTACATAAAGTTGTGGACTCTTGTGTTTTTACAAAGTGACCCCAAAAGTTTATGTTTTAGCATTGTGGCCCAATAAGTTGTGGTCATTGCTTTTTCGGCCCAAATTATAATGAGAACAAAATGGTTTTGTCTCTTTAATGAGAATTGGATTTTCATTTCACATTAGTTCCATTTAAATCAATTCTATGAATCCGAAAACTAATTGTTTAAGTTGCTTTCTTAGTTAATGTGATTGATTAAGAAAAGGGTGATTATGAACCAAAGGCCTCGATAATTGAGCTATGTGATTGGCCGCTTTGCATTATGAATGTTTGGGTTAAGTAGTTTAGATTTGAATGTAATTTGATTAGTTCAAATGTGTTGTAAAAGGGCATAAGTCCTTCAAATGTGTTGTAAGAGGGCATAAGCCCTCCTCTTTATTTCATGTATTCCTTTTGTTTATTTGTATGCAAATTGGAATAGTTGGGTCCAACGCCCAATAGGAAATAACGGTTTAATTAGATTAAACGCGTAACTAAAATCAACAACAACCTACCTTAGACCCAAGGTCCAACACAAGGCTCGTGTTGGATCAAATCAAACGGTTCATAATCATCCTAAAACCTAATAAGATTAAAATGAAATTGATGTAGCCCAACACTACTCCCTCAACAAAATGAATATTAAGTTGATAAGCGAGAGATGCTTTGAACATCTCTTCGTAGGCCTTCCACTATGATGGGCTCCAATCGTTTGTGACTCATACATCGGCTTCACCCTATCATGGGGAAGTTCAAAGTATGTGCTTACCTTCAGGAGGAGTCCATATGAACATACATGATGTGGTAAGGTAGGCAACGAGGATGACCAACATCATATCATTGTGAGGCTATCCTTGAAACCCTACACGAACTAGCATGGTGGGAATGACTTAACTAAGTACAATGGTGCCAACATCATATCATTGTGAGGCATCATTCTCTAGAGGCCAAACAAGATGGGTAATTACAAGAGTTGTAAATGACTAAAGCGTTATTCTCTCATCACTATTTTTGCTAACCGACATCGTATCATCGTGAGGTGGGCTTGGTAATGGTGAGTCTCCCATACCCCGCTAAGAGTTCAACATAACTCTCGGATTCCATTGAGGGATGTGGAATTTGCCAAAAATAGTGGGTGGTACTATTTGATTTAAGACCCAATCAAGTAGTTTTAAAATCAACAATCTAATACGATTTCTGTTATGTTATGTAGTTAACGACATGCCTAAAATTATACCTACCATTGTACTTGACAAAAAGGGCCTTAGGGGTCAACGTTTCCTTGCTTGGTATCATCACATCGAGAATGTCTCAAAGATGAATAACATATCGTATGTACTCAAGCAATCCCCTCCTCATGTACCTCCTACGAAACTAGCTTCAAAGGAGGAGTGTCAAAATTATGCAAGACACTATGAGGATGACTTGCAAGCCAAATGCTTAATCCTCACTTCACTTAGTGAGGAGCTTAAGAAGCTACATAAGCACATGGACACTTCATGTGCCATGGTTGATAGTTTGCATAAGATGCATGACATTGAGACTAGTAATGTACGATTCTCAAATGTTTGTAGTCTATTGAATGCCAAAATGGTAAAGGGGACATCGGTCCGGAAACATGGACAAAAGATGGAAAGGATCTTTAAAGATCTTGAGAGTTTAGGAACTCCCATCGATGGGAAAATGGCCCAAGATTTTTTCCTTGCATCTCTCTCAGATGATTTCACTAAGTTTATAGTAAACTATAAAGTGAATAGATTCGATCATACTTTTATCGAGATGATTGACATGTGCTGTGAGTTTGAACAAAGTTTCAAAAAGGACAGTGGGAGTGAGAATGCAATCACAAGGAAAAGGTTGCGAAAGAAGAAGGCAAGAAAATCCAAAGGAACATGCTTTCATTGTGGAAAGGATGAACGTTGGAAGAAGAAATACGGGGTGCGCATTGCGAGCCTTATGACACGAACTTTTGAAGGGACTATTTCTGTCATAGAGAGTGCTTTTACAGTGAGCTCCAATTCCTGGATATTTGATTCAGGCGCTAGTCAACATATCTGCAATTCGTTGCAGGGACTAACAGGGAGCAGAACACTGCGCAATGGGGAGATGATTGTGCGAGTTGGGAACGGCACTAAGATCTCTGCAAAAGCAGTTGGCACCTACATGCTTAAACTACCCTCTGGGGAAGTCTTGGAACTTAAAAATTGTTTATATTTTCCTTCATGTATAAAGAATTTGATTTCTATCTCTATGCTTTTACGAGATGGGCACTCAGTATTGTTTGACAAAATGAGCTGCACTTTATACTTGAACGGTCGTATTATCTCTCATGGTAATATGATAGAGGGACTTTTTCATCTAGAGACAAGTAGTGGAATGCACTGTATTGAAAGCGGGAATACCTCAAAACCCAAAAGGGCTAGAGAAGAAGTTAACCAAGAAAAGATGTGGCATCTTAAACTTGGACATGTGAACCTTGATAAGATTCGCAAGATGTCGAAAGATGGATATTTCCGCCCATTGGGTAATGACCAAATGGGTACTTGTGAATGTTGCTTGAAAGGGAAGATGACCAAATCTCCATTCACTGGGAAGGGAGAGCGTGCCACTGAAATTCTAGGGTTAATCCACACTGATGTATGTGGACCTATGTCCACTACATCGAGAGGAGGCTTCTCCTACTATATCACATTCACCGACGATCACTCTCGGTTTGGCTATGTGTATCTTATGAAGTACAAGTCAGAATCCTTTGAAAAGTTCAAAGAATTCAAGAATGAAGTTGAGAAGCAAACTGGGAAGCAGATAAAGATCCTAAGATCAGATCGAGGGGGAGAGTATCTAAGTAACGAGTTCCTAGATTATCTCAAAGAGTGTGGAATAATATCACAGTGGACTCCATCGGGAACTCCACAACTTAATGGAGTTTCTGAAAGGAGAAATCGAACCTTGATGAACATGGTTCGTTCTATGATGAGTTCCGCAGATCTACCAGTAACATTCTGGGGATACGCTCTATATACAGCAGCTTACTTGCTTAATAGAGTACCTTCCAAGTCAGTTTCACATACGCCCTATGAGATATGGCATGGAAGAAAGCCACGTCTTAATCATATTAAGATTTGGGGTTGTGAAGCATATGTCAAGAAGCTTGAAGCTACTAAGCTTGAAGCAAGATCAGTTAGGTGCTATTTTGTGGGATATCCTAAAGAAACTATGGGATATGAGTTCTACCATCCTGACGACCAGAAAGTCTTTGTCGCCAGAACTGCTAAGTTTCTAGAGGATGAATTTGTTCTCAAAGAAACCACAAGTAAAACGATGGAAATTAATGAGATTAATGATGAACCACAAACAAGCACTCAACAAGTTGACAACCCTGTTCCTGAAACCCTAGCTCCACGTAGATCCGAACGGGTCAGCAAGCCACCTAAGAGGTATGGCTTGGATAACGACTTTGGAGAGTTGCACCTTCTAGGTGACAATGACACAAAGGAAGACCCTAGAGACTACACTGAAGCAATGTCCGACATTGATTCAAAGAGATGGCAAGAGGCCATGAAATCCGAGATGGATTCCATGTATCACAATCAGGTCTGGACTCTTGTAGACCCTCCAGAAGGTATAGTACCTGTTGGAAACAAATGGGTCTTTAAGAGAAAGATAGGCGCTGATGGGAACGTGGAGACTTATAAGGCTAGACTAGTAGCCAAGGGTTACAGGCAACGAGAAGGGATTGACTATGAAGAAACCTTCTCTCCTGTAGCCATGATTAAGTCCATTCGGATTTTGCTTGCTATAGCTGCGTACCATGACTATGAGATATGGCAAATGGACGTGAAGACGGCCTTTCTGAATGGCTACCTAGAGGAAGAGCTCTATATGACTCAACCCAAAGGTTTCGTGTCCAAGTCTGAAAAGACTAAGGTATGCAAGCTTTAGAGGTCCATTTATGGACTTAAGCAAGCCTCCAGGAGCTGGAACATTCGTTTTGACACTGAAATCAAATCGTTTGGTTTCACTCAAAACGAAGACGACAATTGTGTTTATCAAAAGGTCGTTGGGGATGCAGTTGTATTCCTAGTGTTATATGTAGATGACATATTACTATTCGGGAATGACACTGCAGTACTTTCTTCTGTAAAAGTGTGGTTGTCCAAAACCTTCCACATGAAAGATTTGGGAGATGCATCTTATGTGCTTGGGATAAAGCTCTATCGTGATAGATCTAGAAAATTAATTGGATTATCCCAATCTATGTACATAGATAAGGTGCTAAGTAGGTTCCAAATGGAACAATCAAAGAAAGGTCTTCTTCCTGTGAGACATGGAATTCACCTTTCTAAATCCATGGGACCGAAAAATCCTGAAGAAATACGGCAAATGAGTAGGATTCCTTATGCTTCCGCCATAGGAAGTCTCATGTATGCCATGATATGCACAAGGCCTGATATCGCATATGCTGTGAGCATCACTAGTCGATATCAATCTAACCCAGGATCAGAACACTGGGCAGCTGTCAAGACGGTCCTTAAGTACTTAAGAAGAACTAAGGACATGTTCCTCGTTTATGGAGGAGCGACAGAGTTGCGAGTGGAAGCCTATACAGACGCAGATTTCCAATCTGACGTCGATGATAGAAGTTCCAACTCCGGATATGTATTCACTCTGAATGGTGGGGCTGTCAGCTGGAAAAGCAAGAAACAAGATGTAATTGCTGATTCCACGACGGAGGCTGAATATGTCGCTGCAGCTGAAGCCGGCAAAGAAGCGTTCTGGATGAAGAAGTTCATTACTGAACTTGGAGTGGTTCCAACCATTACATCACCAGTAACTTTGTACTGTGATAATAGTGGGGCGATAGCTCAAGCCAAGGAACCCAGGGCTCATCAAAAGAACAAGCATTTTGACAGACGCTTTAATATCATTAGAAGATATGCCGCCGAGGGGAAAGTCAACATCCTCAAGGTTGCCTCAGCCGATAACGTAGCAGATCCACTGACGAAGCCAATGTCTCAAATCCTACTTGACCGCCACATGGAAAAGATGGGTATTAGATACACGGGAAGATGGCTTTGAGTGCAAGTGGGAGATTGTTGGAAGTATGCCCACAAAGCCACTCATTTGATGTAATAGCTTTTGGAATACTTATTGTGTTAAACTATTGTATTGTTTAATGAAGGGCAAAGCTTATTGTTAATCATTATTTATTGGATTATATGTTTAAGCAATAAGGGAATCCAAGGAATGTATTTAGTCTAAGAGAGAAGTGATCTAAGTAAGTTAGATTAACGAGACCTTTCTCTTATGTTCATTCCTAAAACGTTCCTAGCCATAGGATTGCCAATTGGGCATTGACAATCCGCTAAGGTTAGTATGTGTTATGTTAACTCAAGCGCGAGTATGACTAGTCTCAAGTCATTTAGTGTTGGACACTGAGACAAACACATAGGTGCTCGAAAGGTAATCGAGTACACTGAACAACGATCAAAAGAGAGTTCGAACATACATGTCATGTAAGAACTCGTAAGTTGCAATATGCAAAGTAGTCCTTTGACCTGAGGCATCATAGATGTCTAATGGTTAGGTCCTTGATCTTTGATCATGTCAAAGGCATTCCATCAAGAGTGTCCACGGCATTGTTGGGGTCAAGCTATCTAGTCATGTAGGCATATGAATGCACAACAAGGGATCTCTAACCTTCCATGGTGGAAGGAGAATACTCTGAGATATGATTCAGGAGTCTTTGGCCAAAGCATACGAATATGACTTAGGAAATATGTTTCAAGTCATATTCAAATGAATCATATAGAGAAGTATCACATTGGATAGTAGACATGAAATAAACTATCACTTAAACAATGTGATCAAGAGTATTGTATTAGAGAAGGACCGTATTGCATTGTAATTGTAACTGGATAGGTTCTCCAACCACTTCTACTTAGCTTGGGTAGCCATGACATACTGCTAGGTGTCACTCATGGTTTGTGGAAGCCCTGAGGATTAGCTAACACTAATCTTCATCAAAGGGAGAATTGAAATGTAGTTTCAATTCGCAATCGATCGTTAAGAGTAACAATCGCCCACTGCCTCGCTAATTGGAACCTAATGGATCGTACACCGAGTAAGGATGAAAGTGAAGAAATATAAATGAGATGGATAAGCAATTAAATAGTTTAATTGAGAATGGTCAAGATTAATTAATTAGTTAATTAATCTTACGAAAGGTTCGTATTGGGCTTTTAAGTTGGTTTTGGGTTTCGGGGCCCAAAAGGGTTTTTGGTCCACAAGGCCCATTGAGTTTAGGTTGTGTGACAACTAAAACTAAATGGAAATTAACCCAAAAACAAAGTCAAAACCGGCCTAGGGTGAGTGGTACCCAACTTGGGTTAATTGCAAGTGTGCCACTCACATGTGAGGTGGTATAAAGGCAACTTTATAGCCATAACCTCATTAGGGTTTTCTTGAGGAAAATAAGAGAAACATTTTCTCTCCTTTTCTCATCAAGAGGCCGGCCACTTAGGGAGAGTTTCACTAGCATCAAAATCTCTCTAAGTCATCCATCTTCTCTTCACACTACATCCTTGGTGTGGAGACTTAGAGACACTAAATCTTTAGTGTTCTTGGAGATCCTTTCCTTACATCTTCAAGGAGCAAGAGGAGCATTCAAAAGGAAGAAAATCACAAGGAAGATTCAAGGAGCTAGGAGGTGACTTGAAGGCCCTCCACTTGGGTGAATCCCTTGTGTAAACAAGGATGAGCTTCAAGGGTAATGAATCTCAAAACCTTCCTTCTCTTTAATGTTGTTAAAGAGTCTTATGGTTCACCATTCACTAGGCTTTGAAAGTCATGGGTTTTAGAATTGTTTTTGAATGCATGCCTACTTTAAAGTGTTATTAGTTTGCATATGTGTTCAAATGTTCTCACATGTTCTTAGCTAGGACAAAATTTTTCCTTCATCCCGACCCGGAACGTCCACTAGGACTCCGAATCGAGGGGTGCTGGCCGACACCTGGAAGGTGATGAAGCTATAAAGTGTAGTGATGTGTAAAAATGAGGATCAATTTAAACCTAAAACTGTCTAATGACAGAAGTGCGCGATGACCGGGATTGAGCCCATTTCACACGCGATGTCAGAGCATAAGTAAAGTGCAATAGTGTGGGTAAGAATCATACCCTCAGAGACAGCCACCTATACTGGGATATGCCACGAATCCTCGTCGATACGAAACTTTAGTATGTTGTTCTAGAAGCATAATGTGTATCTTGGGAAGTTACAAATCAGAGATCTGAGTTACGGATCTTCTGGATCAAGTATGTAGGGCCGTGGACCCTACTGTCGATCTTTGATCGACGGTTGACTTTTGATCAATGGGTCTCAAATGATTCTAGAATATCCTTGAGGATATGTTTATTGTGATTTACGTATTCTATTGTTAAGAGTTCTAAGATGTAGTTTGATAATTGTTCTAGGCACCGATCTTTCGGGACGCCTTGGTACTGGTATTAGGGAGTCGTAGCGCGGGCTCCAGGTAAGTGGGCATTTTGGTTTTCTACATATGTATATATGCATTACGTTTTCCCAGAAAAGTCATTTAAATGGTTTTATATTTTGGAAATGCCATGCCAAATGTTTTATAATTTAGAATGTGTATTTAGTAGCTGTATATGTTGTGGTTGACGTTGCAGACGCTCAAGTAAGTACCAGGTAAGTTTATATGTTGTGATTAGTGAGTTGTGTGATTATGATGATACTTGGATGCATTTAGAGCTCATTAACCTGCACCCCGGTGTTAGTGCTCCCGCTGTGGCCAGGGCACAATCCTTCACGTGATGTTCACCTCCCGCACCAGACGCTCACCTTGGATCCAAGTTAGGTGCACAGTCTTGTCGTACAAACCACTATAGGTGGTTTCGACATGTAGGTGACCCGCGAGTTATCACACAGCCTTCACGTGATCGTAGCACTTGAGCATACTTATTACACCTAGCCCTGTCGTACAGACCAGTCTAGTGGTTCCGACTCGTGTGCAGGGATACTTGATGAGCCGTAGTTCAGCCGTACATGCCACATTAGGTGGATACGGCTGATATGTTACTTTTCACTGATTTATTTTGTCAGGATTCCTTGGTTTTATTGAGAGATTTGGCATGGTATACATATGGATTTTGCATTCTTGAGCATGATTTTTGGATATATTTATGTATACTATTTTATGGAAAATTGGGAATGCTCTGGCCCATTCTCGCTTAACTTCGGAGTTCCTACAGAACCCGAAGCAGTGAGCTCCCAAAAGTCCTTGTGCTAGGTAGAGATGGGAATATACATATAAGGCTTACAAGATCCACACCCCTAGGCGATGTGGGATCTAACAATCCACCCCCTTAGGGTCCCGACGTCCTCGTCAGCACACTTCCGGCTAAGGATTGGCTCTGATACAAAATTGTCACATCCTGGCCCGGGCCCCCACCACATCCCGGGCTCGACTCCACCATAGAACGATATTGTCCGCTTTGGGCCCCGACCACGCCCTCACGGTTTTGTTTCTGGGAACTCACGTGAGCAGAACTTCCCAGTGGGTCACCCATCATGGGAATGCTCTAGCCCATTCTTGCTTAACTTCGGAGTTCCTACGGAACCCGAAGCCAGTGAGCCCCCAAAAGGCCTCGTGCTAGGTCTATGGGAATATACATATAAGGCTTACAGGATCCACACCCCTAGACGATGTGGGATCTTACAGTGAATCCATTCAATATAATTTGCTCTCTTCCCACATACCATATTTGCTCCACTCCCATATCCAACGCCCCAAGAACCTGTGTTATCCAACACACCCAATATTCCCTTCCAGTATGGATAATTTCCTTATACCACCCCACCCTTTGATTTGCCCCTCACAACCAATTTGGAGATTGCGGTGGCATGGAGATGACGAATTCTCGCAGTCGATTGATCAAAGATTAGTTTGATGACAAATCTAATTTTTTTTAATCATGTCTTGTGGGTTTAGAGCATTGATTTGGGTGGGTTGAATGTGAATTTTGGTTTGAGAAGAAAATATGAGTTTTGATTTTAATTTGTATAGGTGTTTACGAAAAATGTGAATCTTACTACCCCACCTTCGGTGGTGGAGCCATTTAAGGACCAAACAGGAACTGGTCCGTCCTGAAATGTTTTTTAAAATTGGTTCACATATATGTAACTAGATGGAGAACACCAATTGGTAACTAACCTTCCAATGATTCCACAATTTTTATGTGTTTTCTTCTATTGTCCATTCATCTATTATTTTTAGACCCATAGAACCATAATTAAAATAAAAATAAATTGTACCAATGAACCAAAACAAATCAAAACATTTTCTCTCGCTTTTAACACAACACATACACATATACTGAGAAAAGGACAATAGTTTTCTCTGCATGTCCATGCGTTTTCTATATGCCTTTGACCTTTCATATGATAGTAAGAAACAGAAACCAAAATTTTATTTATTTATTTATTTATTTTTAACAAAAAATATTATCTAAACTGAAGGGATGGGGAAGTGTACTAAGCTTCATAATGGGCGAGCCATAGTAATGTGGTTCAAATTCACCTTTTGGCGAGAATCGATATTGACCTCTCACTTACAAGTGAAGAGAAATAACATTAGACTGTAGTACTATGTGGAAATTTGAATGAATATGTTCTTTTTTTTTTTTTTTTTTTTTTTTTTTTTTGTATCAAGAAAATCGTAACAAGTTACAAAGATTACAAGAATAATATAGGGGATTGAGTGATCAGATGAGCACTCAATTAGCTCCTTAAATTACGCCACACATGCTGACCTAGGGAGCCTAACTAATCACCTTAAATTAAGGAGATGACAACAAGGAAAAGACCTTTTACAATTGCTAAACACAAGAAATAAAGAAACAGCTATTAACTAGGTAAAACACATCTCCTAGAGTTGACTTAAACCCTAAGAAACATCTATACCGAGAAACCCTAATATCCAAAGGGTCTTCCATACTCCCTCTCAAGTTGGATCCAGGGGGTTGATGGATCCAAGCTTGCCCAACAAACATTGAAACTGATGAGAAGCCAAGGATTTTGTGAATAAATCTGCCAACTGATCAGACCTCCTGACATAATGAGTGTTAATCACCTGTGATTGAACTTGTTCATGCACATAGTGGCAATCCACTTTGATGTGTTTGGTCATCTTGTGAACCACAAGGTTTGAGCTGTGTGCATGGCTGCTTGATTGCACAGTAAAGTGACATGGAATGAGATGTAAACACCCCTATGTCAGAAAGACCTCGCAGCCAAATCAACTCACAAGTTGTGGAAGCCATTGATCGATACTCAGCTTCAACACTTGATCTTTCCACCACTGCTTGTTTTTTGCTTTTCTATGTGACTAAGTAGCCTCTCACAAATGTGCAATACCTCGTTGTTGATTTTCGATCAATAGAATTCCCAGCCCAATTAGCATCACAGTACCCTATTATTTGAGTGTTCCCATTGTTTTTCATGATAATGCCACGACCCACAGAACCTTTCAAGTAGTGTAGGATCCTTTTTACAAGATTAAAATGCTCTAAGGTAAGGGAATGCATGAATTGACATGTAATACTCACTGAATAAGATATGTCAGTCTTGTTATTGTTATATAAATCAACTTACCAACAAGTCTTTGATAATAAGCAATGTTTCGAAGTGGCTAACCTTCCAAGCTGAGTTTGAGTTTGCTATCAAGAGGTGTGGTGGCTAGTTTGACATCACTCATGTTAGCTTTCTTCAGGAGACCAAGAACATACTTTCACTGGTTTAAAATTAGGCATCTATGAGATGATGCCATTTCTATACCTAGAAAGTATTTCAAAACTCAAAGATCATTGATGGAAAATTGTTGTTGAAGAGCATGTTTGAGCTTGGTTATTTCCTCAGCACTATCACTCGTAATAATGAAGTCATCAACATAAATTAAGACCACCAATTTTTCAGCAGTTCCTGTACATACGAACATTGAAGTGTCTGCATTACTTCTTTGAAAACCAACACCTGTGAGAACTGAGCTTAGCTTGGAAAACCAAGCTCAAGGGGATTGCTTGAGTCCATAAATGGATTTGTACAATTTGCAAACCACTTCAAGGTCCCTGCTTTATGGATGACCTCGAGGCAAATTCATATAGACTATGCAAGAAGGCATTTTTTTACATCCATTTGATACATAGACCATCCCATAATGACAGCCACAGGAATAAGAACATGCACTGAGTTCATCTTTGCAACTGGAGCAACGGTTTCCTTGTAGTCCAAGTGTCTGAGTGAGGCCACAAGCTACTAATCTTGCTTTGTACCTCTCTATGGATCCATCAGAGTTGAATTTGATCTTATAAATCCATCTACATCGCACTGCCTTTTTTTCCTTTTGGTAATTTTACAATGCTCCAAGCGTTGTGTTGGTTTAGAGAATGTAATTCATCTTGCATTGCTTGCTTCCATACCTCATATTCACTTGCTTCATGGAGGCTTTAAGGTTCTGTAGACTCAGAAATACTGCTGAGAAATGCATTGTAAGCATCTGTAAACCTGTGATATGAAACATAGTTGGAAGATGGATGCCTTGGTTTGTAAGTCACAAAATCTTGCAGCCTTGGAGGTAGATGCCTTTCACGTGCAGGGTTGTGTCGAGGGACAGCTGAAGATAGCTCCTATATAACTTTTGGGATCAAAGTTTGTGAAGTTGCACTCTCTTCGCAAGTGACACCATTGGTTGAACAATCTACATCTTGTCTTTCACTAGAAGGAAGATCATCACTAGCTGGAACTTGAAAACTATTAGGTTGAACTTCATTGGACATTATCTCAATTCTTGGCAAAGGAAACAAATCCAAGGAATTCTCCCCTTGACTTGCAACTTCAAGATTCTTACTGTAATAAAGGTTAGTTTATGACATCCTTTGATACAATTAGTTTTTCTAAGTTGAGGATTGTAGCATTTGTATCCTTTTTGGGTTGAGGAATTGCCAAGAAAAATACATTTTGCTACCCTTGCATCCAGCTTATCTCGATAAAGAGATTGTACATGGACAAAGCATATGCTACCAAAAACTTTGAGATGAGTGAGGTCCATTTTCCTTCCATTTATCATCTCCATTGGAAACATAAAATTTAACACCATGCTAGGTAACCTGTTTATTAAATATGCAGTTGCCATAACGCCTTGCGACCAAAATCTTTTAGGCACATTCATTTGTAACATGAGTGCCCTTGTTTTTTCAAGTAAGTCATGATTTTTCTCTTAGCAATGCCATTTTGCTGAGGTGTTCCCACAAAACTAGTTTGATGCATAATGCCATTATTGCTCAAGTATTGTGTCATGATTTGAGACATGTATTTGGTGCCATTATCAGACCTTAGTGTTTGAATTTGTGAAGAAACATTATTCTTAACAAGATTATGAAAATCCTTAAACACATCCATCACTTCATTTTTGGATTTCAAAAGATAAAACCATGTGGCTCTTGAATAGTCATCAACAAAGGTTATAAAGTACTTTTAACCATCAAAAGACTCACTAATAGGTCCCCCCCATATATTTGAATGTACAAGCTCAAAAATCTTGCTAGCCCTACACAAAGACACACCTAATGGCCGCCTAGTAGCGTTGGACATATGACAAGTTTCACACTGGATTGATTCTTTGCTTAAAGTTGGGAACAAAGTTGACAAAACACATTGAGATAGGTGTGCAAGACGTTGATGCCACAAATGGTTGTTTTGAATTGAAACAGCTTGACTTGAAATCCACTGGGATAACTTCTTGAGCTGTAATAGAGACCATCTACATAAAAACATTCACCAATCGCCTTATTGGTGATACAATCCTGAAAATGACACTTTGTTGGTGAAAAGATGGCTAAACAGTTCAAAGTATTTGTGATTTGCCCTGTAGAAAGAAGTTGGAAAGGAAAAAAGGTACATATAAAGCCATGGACTCTACTTTGTCTGAGATCAAATGAATTTTTCCCTTTCCTAATACTTTATCCCCCTCACCATTTGCAACATAAACTTGTGATGGTTTGTGTAATTTTTCAAAATCATTTAATCTAGACACTTTATTAGTCATGTGGTTTGAGGCACCAGAATCAACCACCCAAAAATCATGCAACAAATGGACATTTAAAGCAATTTTAAAGGCATTCAAGATACCTTGGTAGTCTTGTTGTGGTATGTGACACACCCCGACCTAAGTCAAGGCGTGTTGGGCGTCACGTGAGGGTGACGTAGCCATGTGAGTAGTGCAGAAGTGATAAGAAGATAAGAATGTGAGTAAACAAAAACCAACCTAGAAACTTACTAAGTAAAACATAGAAGTGCAAGTGTTGAGAATCAAGTGTAACAACACATAATCAGAGCATAAGTAGCCTAACTGCAGTCCAGCAGGACAAATACTAATTATACAGTACCAAAGAAGTAAGCCTACAACAACTAAAGTTTGTCAAAACCGCCGAATCCTCGTGAACCACCAGAAGCACTCCTACCTAGTACCTGGAGGGGCGCAAAACAAAAGCGTGAGTGGGCAAAAACAAAGGTTTTCAAAAACATTTACTTCTCAAAAGTTCTAACCCCTCATTGTAAAACCTGTATAGTTTTCCCATAAAATAGAACATATATATAAATATATACATGTATCTCAAAATCAACATCAAATCATTATCAAAGTAAGATGCCATATAATATACCAACAGAATAATCGATTCCAACAAATGAATAAGCCGTATGAAAGAGAATGCATCAATGATAAATGAATATGTGTCAGCCGGATCCACCTAATGTGGCCTGTAAGGCTGAACTTATAACTCATCTAATATGCCTGCACATAAGTCAGAACCACCTAATGTGGTCTGTACGACAGGGCTAGGTGTAATACATATACGCTCAAGTGCTACGATCACGTGAAGGCTGTGCGATAACTCGCGGGTCACCTACATGTCGAAACAACCTATAGTTGTCTGTACGACAAGACTGTGCACCTAACTTGGATCCAAGGTGAGCGTGTGGTGCGGGAGGTGAACATCACGTGAAGGACAGTGCCCTGGCCACGGGCGGGAGCACTAACACCGGGGTGCAGGTTAATGAGTTCTAAATGCGTCTATAATGCAATCAACAATATGTAACTTACCAACCAAAGCATACCCACTTACTTGAGGCTTACCTTAGCGTCCACAACACCATCAATAACATAATAGAATATGAAATGCACTTCTTAAAATAATAGATAAGCATCATGGCAACATAACGCATAAAAATCTTTAAATACGTTTTCTGGGAAAAACGCTATACATATATACATATATATAAAAACAAATGCCCACTCACTGGTATGTGGAAGGGTCGTAACTCCCGAGCCTTGCCTGACTACGCTCGTCCTCCGCGTAGGTCTCACCTATATGCGAAACAACTAAATAAACATTAATTAAACGCACATAACCAAGAACTAGGTAATAACTTCTCATACATTGCTCAATTGGGGTGTTTGAATATACCAATGTGATCTACTCAACCTCAGGAACATCCCCATATTTTTAGAATTTTTTTTGGAGTTCTCAAGCGCAGCCACGGGCCAGCCAAGGCACGGCTACATGCGCCGCCCACACGCGGGCACGTGCCTGGCACACTGACGGTAACAGTTAACGCCGTTAGGAATATTCCGTTAAAATACAGAATATTCCGTTGAAACTAACTAACGCCTTTAGAATTGTCACATCCCAGCCCGGGCCCCCACCACATCCCGAGCCCGCTCCACCACCGTAGAACGATATTGTCCGCTTTGGGCCCCGACTACGCCCTCACGATTTTGTTTCTGGGAACTCCCACGAGAACTTCCCAGTGGGTCACCCATCATGGGATTGCTCTCGCGCGCTACTCGCTTAACTTTGGAGTTCCCATGGAATCCGAAGCAGTGAGCTCCCAAAAGGCCTCGTGCTAGGTAGGGATAGGAATCTACATATAAGGATCACTCCCCTGGGCGATGTGGGATCTCACAATCCACCCCCCTTAGGGGCCCGACGTCCTCGTCGGCACACCACGGCCAGGGTTAGGCTCTGATACCAAATTGTCACATCCCGGCCTGGGCCCCCACCACATCCCGAGCCCGCTCCACCACCGTAGCACGATATTGTCCGCTTTGGGCCCCGACTACGCCCTCACGGTTTTGTTTCTGGGAACTCACATGAGAACTTCCCAGTGGGTCACCCATCATGGGATTGTTCTCGCGCGCTACTCGCTTAACTTCGGAGTTCCCATGGAATCCGAAGCCAGTGAGCTCCCAATAGGCCTCGTGCTAGGTAGGATCTCACAAGAATATTTCGTCAAAGTTGACGAAATATTCCCCTTCTTCTCCGGCGAGTCTCCAGACGTTGGTGAGTGTTCACCGGTTTCTGGAAAAATTTCTAAACCTAATATCTTCATTTCTTCACCAAAAACCACGAAATTTGTACCAAATGAAAGCTCTCAACGAGTTGAACAAAACCATACCTGACTTCGGTACTAAAATTCACGGAATATCGCCGTAGAAACCACCAAACTCCGGCCACCTCTGCAACTCGTCGAACCCGAGCTTCCCGACATCCAAAACACTCAAAAATTACTCTCCTAAGATCTCAAGGTATGGGTTGTATGTATGGGTTGTCATCCTCACTTTAGCTAAGTCATAGGCTAAAGTGATGGTCTTAACCCTACTTTCATGAATTCCCATAACTTGTCATTCATCTTACCTCCTTTTGTCAACCTTTCTTTGTTGCTTGTAAAAAAACTTCTTTCCTTGTAATTCGGTTTTGGCCTTTCTTCTTGTTAGGGAAGATTTTGGGGATTGTGTTGGAGTAGTTAGCCTACAATTTCTTGTAGCTTTCTTTTTGGCTTTCTATAAGAGTAGCCTTCATTTTCTTGTAATCTACACAATGAAATATACAACAAATATTTAAGACCAAAACTCAACATGGTATCAGAGCGATAACCATAGGGTCCTGACTCTGTTCTTTTTCCTGCTTTGTTTTGCTCATCATCGATAGATATGGCAGAAGAAAATGCATCTAGTGCTGATAGTGCCTCATCCTTATCCCCCAATTTAACTCAAGGGGGTTAGAACAACCCAAATCAACGACTCTACTGATGTGATAAAAGCTTAGCACACAAATTAAACCCTATTTTCGACGATTGTAGTATATATGTAAGTAGGAGGGACTGCTAATCTACTCAAATTAGACTCAAATAAACAAAACTAGACTTCAAAACACTTAATTAGACTCTAAAGACTCAAAACAAACTAGAATGACTCAAAACAGCACAAAACAAGCAAATTGACTCAAAACCAACACTAAGGGTGACTTTGGACGAAAATTGCACTCACTTTGACTCAAAATGCTAAAAAGAAACAGATTTGGACATGTTCTAACTAAGTAAACACGAATTATAAAAGGGGGGGGGATTGTTTTTGACGATTTTAAAACTTAAATAAAACAAATTAAAGACACTAAGTAAAGGGTACGAATTTGGGGTGATAGATGGCTAGAGGGTCCTTCTCCACACACGACACATATGCATACAAATGGATTTCCAGTTATTATTCCTATAAACCATGAATGACAATGCCCCAAGTTAACCGTGAACAGCACTAATTAACCATCATATTTTCCTAAGTTCATTGAATTGGACATCGCATCGCAACCAAATTATTCTTATCAAGTTCCCTATTAGAACAGCATGATAGAGATACATATCAAAGATCATTATGTTCTGTGAAAATCATAAGCATTGACAAGGCATTCGTAACTATGAATAGCATGATACTCCTGCCAGGAATTTTACTTAACGCGATCGTGACTAGCGACCTCCACTACTTATGAATATAAGTTCGTAACTATTAGGTGAAACTCCCTTATATTTTTGCATCAAATTCATGCATGCTAACTAAGCGGGCCCTCTTAATCAACATACAAGAATAAGTTATCAATCAAGCAGTTAAGCAAATTGCATTCACGATTTATGAAACAATAACTGAAGGTAATCAATTCATATGAAATATATGTTCATGGCTTTGAAATCACCTCTAGCTAAAACAAAATTAGTTCCACATGTTTATAAAACTTAACGACCAATCTAAAAGAATCAATGAACTAAAACTAAGGATAAAATACACCTAGAAACGCTCCAAGCTTCTCCTTCCTTATGCTGCGGTAGATTGAGTTTAATTTCTCTTAATTTGTGTATCTCAGCTCTCTCCTTCAATTGGTGTGGCAGGTATGTATTTATAGGGCTAAGGGCATGGCTACAAGGTAGTTTTGGAGAAGGATTTGGCACTCCAAAGGTTGTGTTGGAAAGGGATTGCACAGCACAAACTAAGAGGGACAAGGATCCGATTTCTAGGCTTCTAGAAAGGGGGTGTTGCGGCACCCTTTTAGCAAAAGGATTAGGCTTCTAGAAATCAGATATTTAGGTGTCCTAATATGAAAATAACTCCCCTTGTAGCTGGAATTAAGGTAGAATAGGATTAGGATAAGGTTAGGATAAGATAGGGTTTGGATAAGATAAGATAAGGTTTTGGATAATGCTTGGATAATGTTCCTTGTTTCTTGCTGACTCTTTATCTTCTTTGTCTTGAATTAATTTCTCCATATCTTTAGCACATTCCTAGCCTCTTTTGAACTCCAAATTCGTCCACCCACCTTGCTCCATGCGTATGCTATCCATTCCAAGCCCAAAACTGCTCTAAAATGCTCCAAATTGCCTCTTTTTGCCCACTTTGTCATTTGAACCTGAAAACACACGAAAATGGCTTAAAACACTCTAATAAGTATAAACTAACTATGTAAATGCAAGAAAACAAGCTAACTAAGTCGCTTAAATATGCTCCTATCATCTGCTCGATGCTACTGAACGAGTTCAACTTCCTTCCTTGGTCAAGAGCTGTGTCACTTGCTCTAGGAGGAAGATCGAAGCTAGGGTTTATCAATGGAAGCTCTGAGCCCCCAGAATCCACTTCACCAACCTATGATGCATGGCATGCCACTAATCAGCTGGTCATGTCCTAGATACTTAACTCCATGAAGCCAAAACTGTTTGAGCTTTTCAGCTACTCAGAGTTTTCCCTTCTCCTATGGGAGTCTGTCAAAGACATGTATAGCAGCCAAAACAACTCAGTTCGCATCTTTCAACTAAAGAAGAGTGTTGCTAGTTTAAAGCAAGGTGATCACTCCTTTGTTCAACACCTTGGAAGTATGAAATCCATGTGGAATGAACTCGATATGTATCATCCACACACAACTGATTCCGTTGTGCTACTGAAGAGGGTCAATGAAGACAAGGTGTTTCAAATTTTGGCAAGCTTGGGAGCTGAGTATGAAGACCTGCATAGTCATTTGTTAATGACTGCAGAGCTGCCCTCCTTTACCAGTGTGTGTCATTCAGTCTAGAGAGAGGAAACTTGACGAAGAGTGATGAACGTTGAACCCAAATCCAACTCTGAGGTTATGGTTTTCACGACAAATCACAAAGCAACTGGTGATAGGGTGCTTAGGAAGAAAGCAGACTGGGGTTCTTCTCGTGTAGAATCCTTTGATGGGTATAGATATTATGTTACATTTGTTGATGACTATTCTAGAGTGACCTGGTTGTATCTTTTAAAACTTAAGAGTGATTTGTTTGATGCTTTTAAGGACTTTCATAACCTAATCACCAATCAATTTTCATCTAAGTTATATATGTTAAGATCAGATAATGGCACCGAGTACACTTCAAATAACATGAGTATTACTTGAGCAATCATGGCATTTTGCATCAAACTAGCTATGTTGGTACGCCACAACAAAATGGTGTGGCAAAGAGAAAGATTCGAGACTTATTGGAAAAGACTCGATCACTTATGATCCAAATGAATGTTCCTAAAAAATTTTGGTCTCAAGCCCTACTCACTACCACTTACATCATTAACAGACTGCCAACTCGGGTGTTAAATACTGTATCTCCTATTGAAGTCATGAAGGGTAGGTCTATAGACTTGTCTCACCTCATGACCTTTGGTTGTACTTGTTATGTGCACATTCAAGCTCTCCATCGTGATAAACTCGACCCTCGAGCTGTCAAATGTGTGTTTATGGGATACTCCAGTTCTCAAAAGGGTTAAAAAGTGTACAACCCTAACACTAGGAAGCTGGCAGTCTCTAGAGATGTGCGATTTGATGAATATTTACCTTATTTCCACAAAGGTTTGGAGACTAATCCCAATAGAGGAGATCTTATGGACCTATTTCCACTGCCTACTCCAGCAGAAGTTAATGAAGCAACTCCTGTTCACATCAGCACTGAGAATCCTCAACCTCTGAGAGTGTAAGAGATACAATGCCGAGCTCCTCTGAACCATCAGAAGATCAACCAAATCAACAAGTTATAAGTGTACCAAGAAGAAATCCTACACGAGATAGACATCCACCAGTAAGGTTACAAGAGTATGTTACTTACACTGCAAGGCATCTTATCTCGGCAACCATTTCTTATAAAGGCTTGTCTTGCCTATTCCACCCATCCCTATTATCCCAATAAAGCGAACATCATTCTCATCATAAGGTAATAGCAAACTTAGTTGCTCGAGTCCATAATCAGTTCCGACTAACTTCCATGAGGAATCTGATAGCGTGAACGTCGCTTGCACTTTCCTCCACACGCATTTGACGATGTCATTAATCAGCTCTCTTTCAGATCTACAAGGAAGAAAAGTAAAATACCCGATCAATCGAAGATAAACAAAGCATTCCCATTTGACCCCATTAAGAGATATAGGAAATTAATTGTCCATGCATGCATACTTAAAATTCTTCAAATGCCACCCAGCAATTTTGGATACTTTTTTCAAATCAGCTCTCTACTGGGTCACCTTCTTTTTGTCTTTGGTAGTGATGAACTTTTCTTCATGCTCTGCGAAGACTTAGCAAAACATCAGTTGATTTTCAACGTCAGATGGATCTATCCCATAAAAGACAGGCAGAACTGAGTTCCTGCCGTCCATGCATTGCAGAATGGTTGTGAGTTCGTCCAAGCACCATTTGGAAGAAGCATAGTTTGGCAAGAGAACAATGATTGCACTATGCGATTCTTTGATCGCACTTGGGAGCTCAAGGGGAATACTTGTTGCTTCTTCAAGCTCTCGATCGTCAAAGAAAGTCATAATTCCTTGGCACTCCCACAATTCATGGTATAAATGGGATACAAAACCCTTGTGGGTGTCTACACCTCTGAAACTCAAAAACACATCATACTTCCATAGAGGAGCTGATTCATTCGAAAGAAAAGATGCAGAGGCTCTTTGGGTGCTCAAACTCAATGCCATTGGAAAACACAGTTGCTGAAAATCGAGTACTGCAATGAGTAAAAAAATGAACAGGTAAAAAGATTGAAGATCAATGTTTTAAAATTTAGAAAAGAATTTTTGAAACGTTAAATCTTCTTTTGGTAATTACAAGATATAAATTTTATTTGTATCTACAGGGCTCATTATGGTCAGATATTTGGCTTAGTGCCAATACACATTTGACAATTTGATTTGATCTTACAGCCTTCGATAACTCAGTTTAAGCTGCTGAATCATATTGATTTACCGGAAAATGGGTTCTGCAAACAAAAACAGTAGTCAATGGACAAGTAAAACGAAAATGAGCAAGGAAAAGAAAATAGAAACTTTAAATCTTGTTTTGGTAATTGAAAATGAATATTAAGCAAAACAGATTATGGACTCAGAGAATATACCAGAAAAATAAAATACAGGATAAATACTGTGACAACCTGTCCCGGACTTGTACATTTATTTTTCCTCGAAATTGTGAAATTACGATTTTACCCTTGAGTGTTGGGTTGAATTATTGTTTTGAGGCTAAGTTTCAAGGCCCAAATTGTTGGTTTTGGACCAATGGGATTATTTCCTAACTTGTGGGAATCAATTAGGGTTTAGTTGGCTTGTAGTAAACTTAGTTCTAAACTAATTAGAATTAGGTTTTGTGGTTGTTTTGGTGTGTTAGTGGCTGTGTGAGGACCACACACACACACATCAATCTGAAAACATACACTCTCTCTCTCACTCCCGTGCTCTCTCTCTCTCTCGGCAAGAGTACGGACGAACCTCACATAACCCTTACAGTCACAGATCGACTTCAAGAAGGTAATTTTCGAACTCCTTGCAAGCTTCTGAGTCCATTTATACCAGTTTTAAGTATTGGAACCCTTGTGTTCCTGAGAAACCAAGACCCCGATTTAGGTCACTATTCATGTGGTTGTAATTATCGATGTTTCAGGGGATTTTAAGCTTGGAGGAAGCCGTAGGACTCTCTTACGAAGCTCGGAGAAGAAAAACCAAGTGTTTTGAACGTAAGGAACCCCAGAAAATCGAACCTCCGAGTTGGTCACTGTTCACCAACTTTTAAACCCGTGATTTTCTTCGATTTTCAGGATCATAGGAAGCTTAAGGACCTTCCCACGATGCTCGGAGTGCATTGTTGAGAAGAATTGAACGTCGGGAAGTCGAGTTCTACAAGTTACAACTTTTGGCCGGATTATCGAGGGTTCTCGGGCGAGATCCCATGGATTTCAAGGCTTGAAAGTGGTAAGGTTTTGTTCCTTGCCTCCTAAGCTTTCATTTGGTAGTAATTTCATGAAAAATGGTTGAAAAACGAGTGAGTTATGAAGATTTTTCAAATTCCCAGTTTTCCAGCGACGTAGAAGAATCCGACGGACGATCGGAGAAGACGAAAGAATATTCCGTTAAAGTGACGGAATATTCTGACGCCGTCAGGTATCTTTAACGGTATATGCTACTTTTTAACGGAATATTCCCTAACGCCGTTAGGGTTTCCGTCCCCTGTGCCAGGCACGTGCCGCGCGTGGGTGGTGCGTCTGGCCGTGCCTTGGCCGGCGCGTGAGGGTGCGTGGGGTCTCCAAATTTTTTTCTAAAAATGTGGGGATGATCTTGAGGTTGTGCAGATCATTTTGGTATATTCAAACACCCCAATTGACCAACGTATGAGAAGTTATTTCCTAATTTCGTTTATTTCCTAAGTTTGCATATTGTTAATGAGGAATTGTGATATGTTGGTTATGATGTGATGCATCGAGAGCTCATTAACCTGCACCCTGGTGTTAGTGCTCCCGCCCAGAGTTAGGGGCATAGTCTTTCACGTGATGTTCACCTCCCGCACCACACGCTCATCTTCGATCCAAGTTAGGTGCACAGTCCTGTCGTATAGACCACTTTCAGTGGGTTCAACTCGTAGGTGACCCGCGATCATTCGCAGTCTTCACGTGATTGTAGCACTAGAGCGTATTGTTTTACACCCAGTCCTGTGGTATAGACCACTATAGGTGGGTTCGACTCGTGTGCAGGCATGATTTATGAGCTAGAGTTCAGCTGATGAGCTGTTGCAGTTATTATTGCATTTGAATTACTTACCTGATGATTTGAGTTATATAGCATGGCATATTCATGACTATTTACATAATTTGAAGTTGATGATTTCAGTGGAGTTTTAGTATATGTATATACTCTTTTTTCTGGGAAAGTACAGGTTTTACGGCGACGGGATATAACTGTTGTTTATGAAATGATTTTCGAAAAGCTTTGTTTTTGCCCACTCACACTTTTGTTTTGCGCCCCTCCAGGTTTTAGGTATCTGTTGTTGGTGTGGCTCACGAGGATACATCGGAGATTCTGACAGACATCACCCATGTAGGACCACCTTCGGGTGTTAATTATTTAAGTATTTCTTATGCTAGACTGCACCTAGACTATTTGTGCTCGGAATGTGTATTCACACTTATTTCCGTTCTAGCACTCCTCGAAGTTTGGTTTTTATTCATTCGTAATTCTATCTTTATTATTGCTTCCGCACTGTGCACATGGCTACGTCACCCTCACGTGACGACCAGTATGCCTCGATCTCGGTCGGGGTGTGTCAGTTTGGTATCAGAGCTTAGGTTTCGCAGTCCTGCATATTTTGTGAGTAATCTAATCATTGTGATGTCTTCTGTCAGAATTATGCCACCTTGTAGAGATCCTCGTCCTTCTGTTGAGCCTAGTTTCCCCGATGTTGCTCAGTTAGGGGAAGCTATAGCTAATGCCATTCAGGCTTCACTTCGCCCTCCCCAGAGGACTCCGTTGGAGACGGTGTATAATCTGAAGTTGCCTACTTTTATGGGTAATGAGGGCCATGAAGGGTCCGAGCGTTGGCTCGAGTATGTGGAGAAGACTTTTCAGGTTATGCAGAGTCAAGGCAGCCTCCCTGCTGAAAGGTGGGTTGAGACCACTACTTGGTTTTTGGGTAGAGAGTCTGCATCCTGGTGGAATCAGGAGACTTATGGATGGTCACCGAAGGAAAAAGTGAATTGGGAGAATTTCAGACAGTCATTCTATAAGAGATTCATTCTTCCAACGTATCTTGACCAGAAGAAACATGAGTTCACTAATCTGAAACAGGGGAAGCTGAACGGTAATGAGTACTACAGGAAGTTCGTTGATTTATCTAGATACGATCCGGAGATTGCTGCTAATCCAATTGAGATGCTTCGCCGCTTTAAGTTGGGCACTAAGAAGAAGTAGCGCTCTATGGCAACTATCTTACCCTGTGCTACCTATCAGGAGTTCTATGATGTTTTGTTGAGGATTGAGGATTCTGATAAAATGCCTAGTGAAAGCGAAGAAGAAGAAGAAAGAGGTAGTAATCTGAAGAAGCATGATAAGGGCAAAGGACAGTCATCTCAGGGGCCTCGACAGACTCATAGTTTTAAGAAAAGTGGGACTAGTCAGAGGGGAGGTGGTAGGTTCACTGGAGGATCTCGCTTTCAGAGGCCAAGAGAGGCAGGTGGTTCAGGTGGTTCAGGTGCTCCTTTGTGCCGTAGGTGCAATAATCGACATTTTGGAGAGTGTCGTCGAGGTAGCAGCGGGTGTTATACATGTGGTCAGATGGGGCATCTGGCTCAGTATTGTCCTCAGAACCCACAGAGACTTCAGCAGCCACAACAGCCTTCCTTACCACCACCAGTTCAGACCCAGCAGTTTTCAGGACCTAGTCGTTATATTCCGACAGGTCGTGGTGGTGCGTACCATTACTAGGGGATCCCGTTCCTTATGCTTCAGGGCAGTATCAGTACCCCCAGGATCCCTATCAGCAGAGTGGTTATGGCCAGTACCCAGGAGGATACATGTCTTATCAGCAGCGTGGCATGGGTCAGTATTCAGCTGGCGGATCATAGTGGCAGTCTGGGGAACAGCCCCAACAAGTTGATGTTGCTGCCAGAAGTGCTGGATCGTCGAGGCAGCACAGTCAGTCGGGTCATGGGCGTAGTACGCAGGGCTGAGGTGTTCACGCTGGTAGAGGTCGAGGAGGACGACAGCAGGCCAGGGGCGTATCAACAACATTACTTTGCAAGACGCCCAGAACCATCCTGATTTAATAATGGGTACGTCTAATGTTCTTGGTCATTTTGCTAGAGCCTTAATCGACTGTGGAGCTACCCATTATGTTATTTCTCGTACATTTGCTCAGTTGACTCAACCTCAATCTATACCTCTGGGGTATGAGTTAGAATTTTCTATGCCTAAAGGAGAAAAGTGTTACGTTAGCTGTGTTTACCCGGGTTATCCTGTGCTAATTGAAGATGTAGTTATGCCAGCTAATCTTCTCCCATTAGGACTTGTGGATTTTGAGGTGATTTTGGGAGCAGACTGGTTACACTATAACTAAGCCGACATTCATTGTCGTGAGAAGACGGTGACCTTCCGTCGTCCAGGTTTACGCTGGTTGGTGAACGTAGTGGAGTGAGACATGGGGTTATTTCTGCTTTAAGGGCAAAGAAGTTGTTGAATAAAGGGTGCCAAGGATACTTAGCTCACGTTGTGCTAAATGATACTACTCCAAGTAGTGTGGAGGAAGTTCGAGTGGTTAGGCATTTTCCGGATGTCTTTCCTGATGATTTGCCTGGATTACAGCCTGATAGAGATGTGGAGTTTTCCATCGATTTACTTCCAGGTACGAACCCTATATCTCTAACTCCATATCGAATGGCTCCTGCTGAGTTAAGAGAATTGAAAACCCAGTTGCAGGAATTAGTGGATAAAGGTTTCATTCAGCCGAGTGTTTCACCCTAGGGAGTCCCAGTGTTGTTTGTTCGGAAGATAGATGGGACCTTGAGGCTGTGTATTGATTATCGGCAATTAAATCGTGTAACGATTAAAAATCGTTATTCATTACCACGCATAGATGATCTATTTAACCAACTTCGAGGTGCCTGTCTGTTCTCAAAGATTGACTTGAGGTCTGGGTTTTATCAGCTGAAGATTAGGAGCGATGATGTCCCTAATACGGCTTTTAGGACTCGTTATGGTCATTATGAGTTCCTTCTGATGCCGTTCGGATTAACAAATGCACCAGCAACTTTCATGAGCTTGATGAATAAAGTATTCCAGGATTATCTCGACAGGTTTGTCCTTGTCTTCATCGATGATATACTGGTATACTCTAGAACTAAAGAAGAGCATGTACGACATCTTTCCTTGGTGTTGAAGAAGTTGAGAAAACATCGCCTTTATGCCAAGTTCAGTAAATGCCAATTTTGGTTAAATCAAGTGGCATTCTTGGGTCATGTTGTATCAACTCAAGGAATTCGGGTGGACCCTCAGAAGATTGCAGCTGTGGAGAGTTAGGAGCAACCATGAACCATCACCGAGGTACGGAGTTTCCTGGGCTTAGCAGGTTACTATCGACGGTTTGTTAAGGATTTCTCAGTGATTGCTTTACCACTTACAAGGTTGACTAGGAAGGAAGTTAAGTTTGAGTGGGATGAGAATTGTGAACAGAGTTTCCAGCAGCTTAAGTACTGTCTCACTCATGCACCTGTTCTGACACTTCCGGACGATAGTGGTAATTTTGAGATTTATAGCGATGCTTCTTTGAATGGCTTGGGATGTGTTTTGATGCAACATGTTGGGGTAATTGCTTATGCTTCTAAACAGTTGAAGCCTAATGAAAAGAATTATCCTACACATGATTTGGAACTAGCAGCCATCATTTTCGCTTTGAAGATTTGGAGACATTATCTCTATGGTGAGAAGTGTAAGATTTTTACAGATCACAAAAGTCTTCAATATCTTTTCACTCAGAAAGATCTTAACCTTCGGCAGGGGAGATGGATAGAATTACTCAGTGATTATGATTGCACAATTAAGTATCACCCTGGTCGTGCAAACGTAGTGGCTGATGCAGTGAGTAGGAAGTCCTAAGGTCGAGTTGATGCATTGTATGCATATCGAGTTCCTCTTCTTAGAGATTTGAGGTCCACTGGAGTGAGTTTGGGACTAGAAGAAAAAGAAGAAGCTTTAGTGGAAGCACGAGAATAAGCCTTACTTGCTAATTTCCAAGTTAGGCCCATTTTGATTGATCGTATACTCGAAGCTCAAGGAAACAGTGAGGAAGTTCAGGAATTAATTTTTTGCAATTTCTCAAGGGAAGAAAAAGGATCTCAGAGTCCGTGAGACCGATGGCATGCTTATGCAAGATAAACGGATGTACGGGCCAAATATTGAGGAATTAAAGAAAGAAATTCTTGACGAGGCACACATTTCAGCATATGCCATGCATCCAGGAGGCACTAAAATGTATCATACCATCAGACCATTTTACTATTGGCCAGGTATGAAAAGAGAAATTGCTGAGTATGTTAGTATGTGTGCGGTTTGTCAGCAGGTCAAAGCTGAAAGGAAGAAGCCATTTGGTTTGATGCAACCACTTCCCGTTCCACAGTGAAAATGGGAAAATATCACTATGGATTTTGCGTATAAGCTTCCTCGTACCCGGAATGGTTATGATGGCGTTTGGGTGATTGTAGATCGACTTACCAAGTCAGCGCACTTCATTCCAGTGAGGGAAAAGTATTCTCTGAACAAATTAGCTGAGCTGTTCTTGTTGAAGATTGTGAAGTATCATGGGGTTCCGGTTAGTATTATTTCAGATCGGGATCCTAGGTTTACTTCTAAGTTCTGGGTGGCTTTCCAGGAAGCTATTGGTGCAAATCTACTTTACAGCACAGCGTACCATCCTCAGACAGATGGTCAGTCGGAGAGGATGATTCTGACTTTGGAAGACATGCTAAGATCTTCAGTACTTCAGTTCTGTGATGATTGGCATGCAAAGTTGGATTTAATGGAGTTTGCCTATAATAACAGCTACCATTCTAGCATCGGGATGGCACTGTTTGAGACACTTTATGGTAGAGCTTGTCGTACACCGCTGTGTTGGTCAGAAGTGGGTGAAAGACCATTGGTGGGCCTTGAGATAGTAGAGGAGACTACTCAGAATATTCAGGTGATTAAAGATAATTTGAAAGCGGCCCAGGATCGATAGAAGAGCCTTGCTGATAGACATGCCACTGACAAAGTGTATAAGGTCGGTGACTGGGTATTCTTGAAGTTATCGCCTTGGAAAGGAGTTGTGAGGTTCGGGAAGAAGGGTAAAATATGCCCTAGGTACATCGGACCTTACCAGATCATCGAGCGAGTTGGTGAGGTTGCTTATAGGTTGCTTATAGGCTTGAGCTGCCCTCTGAGGTTGCTTATGTTTCGGATCCTTCGCATGTTATACCTCCTCAACCCTTAGAGATTAGTCCGGATTTGACTTATGAAGATAAGCCAGTGACGCTTTTGGATTGGAAAGACAAAGTGCTGAGAAATAAGACTATTCGGATGGTAAAGGTCTTGTGGAAGAACCATTCAGTGGAAGAAGCAACGTGGGAAACTGAGGATATAATGAGAAATTTGTATCCACGTTTGTTTTATGGTTATTAGCAGTGATTTTGTTGTTGTTGTTGTTTAAAAATTTCGAGGACGAAATTTTCTTAAGGAGGGTAGATTGTGACAACCCGTCCCGGATTTGTACATTTATTTTTCCTCGAAATTGTCAAATTACAATTTTACCCTTGAGTGTTGGGTTGAATTATTGTTTTGAGGCTAAGTTTCAAGGCCCAAATTGTTGGTTTTGGACCAATGGGATTATTTCCTAACTTGTGGGAATCAATTAGGGTTTAGTTGGCTTGTAGTAAACTTAGTTCTAAACTAATTAGAATTAGGTTTTGTGGTTGTTTTGGTGTGTTAGTGGCTGAGTGAGGACCACACACACACACATCAATCTGAAAACACACTTTCTCTTTCTCTCACTCCCGTGCTCTCTCTCTCTCTCTTGGCAAGAGTACGGACCAGCCTCAAATAACCCTTACAGTCACGGATCGACGTCAAGAAGGTAATTTTTGAACTCCTTGCAAGCTTCTAAGTCCATTTATACCAAGTATTGGAACCCTTGTGTTCCTGAGAAACCAAGACCCCAATTTAGGTCACTGTTCATGTGGTCGTAATTATGGATGTTTCAAGGGATTTTAAGCTTGTAGGAAGCTTTAGGACTTTCTTACTAAGCTCGAAGAAGAAAAACCAAGTGTTTTGAACGTAAGGAACCCCAGAAAATCGAACCTCCGAGTTGGTCACTGTTCACCAACTTTTAAACCCGTGATTTTCTTCGATTTCGGGATCATAGGAAGCTTAAGGACCTTCCCACGATGCTCGGAGTGCATCGTTGAGAAGAATTGAACGTCGGGAAGTCGAGTTCTATAAGTTACAACGTTTGGCCGGATTATCGAGGGTTCTCCTGCGAGTACCCGTGGATTTCAAGGCTTGAAAGTGGTAAGGTTTTGTTCCTTGCCTCATAAGCTTTCATTTGGTAGCAATTTCATGAAAAATGGTTGAAAAATGAGTGAGTTATGAAGATTTTTCAAATTCCCAGTTTTTCGGAGACGCAGAGGAATCCGACGGATGATCGGAGAAGACGAGAGAATATTCCGTTAAAGTGACGGAATATTCTGACGCCGTCAGGTATCTTTAATGGTATATGCTACTTTTTAACGAAATATTCCCTAACGCCATTAGGGTCTGTGCCAGGCACGTGCCGCGCGTGGGTGGGGCGTCTGGCCGTGCCTTGGCCAGCGCGTGAGGGTGCGTTGGGTCTCCAAATTTTTTTCTAAAAATGTGGGGATGATCTTGAGGTTGTGTAGATCATTTTGGTATATTCAAACACCCCAATTGAGCAATGTATGAGAAGTTATTTCCTAATTTTGTTTATGTGCTTTAAAATAACGTATTTATAGTTGTTTCTCACATAGGCGAGACCTATCCGGAGAACAAGAGCAGCCAGGCTAGGCACGGGGGCTACGATCCATCTACTTATCAGTGAGTGGGCTTTTGGTTTTCTGTATATACCTATATACAAAGTATATTTCCCAGAAACTGCATTTTTAAATGCTTTTATTAATGAAATGCCATGCCAATGCATACATACTTTTGTTTATGCATAATGAAATGTTTATATATGATTGTCGACGCTGTGGGCGCTTAGATAAGTTCCAGGTAAGTTTGCATATTGTTAATGAGGAATTGTGATATGTTGGTTATGATGTGATGCATCGAGAGCTCATTAACCTGCACCCTGGTGTTAGTGCTCCCGCCAGAGTTAGGGGCGTAGTCTTTCACGTGATGTTCACCTCCCGCACCACACGCTCATCTTGGATCCAAGTTAGGTGCATAGTCCTGTCATATAGACCACTTTCAGTGGGTTAGACTCGTAGGTGACCCGCGATCATTCGCACAGTCTTCACGTGATTGTAGCACTACAGCGTATTGTTTTACACCAGTCCTGTCGTATAGACCACTATAGGTAGGTTCGACTCGTGTGCAGGCATGATTTATGAGCTAGAGTTCAGCTGACGAGCTGTTGCAGTTATTATTGCATTTGAATTACTTACCTAATGATTTGAGTTATATAGCATGGCATATTCATGACTATTTACATAATTTGAAGTTGATGATTTCAGTGGAATTTTAATATATGTATATACTATTTTTTCTGGGAAAGTACAGGTTTTACGGCTACGGGATATAACTGTTGTTTATGAAATGATTTTCGAAAAGTTTTGTTTTTGCCCACTCACGCTTTTGTTTTGCACCCCTCCAGGTTTTAGGTATCTGTTGTTGGTGGCTCACGAGGATACATCGGAGATTCTGACAAACATCACCCATGTAGGACCACCTTTGGGTGTTAATTATTTAAGTATTTCTTATGCTAGACTGCACCTAGACTATTTGTGCTCTGAATGTGTATTCACACTTATTTCCGTTCTAGCACTCCTCGAAGTTTGGTTTTTATTCATTCGTAATTCTATCTTTATTATTGCTTCCGCACTGTGCACATGGCTACTTCACCCTTACGTGAGGCCAGCATGCCTCGATCTCGGTCGGGGTGTGTCAAATACAAACTTACAAAGGCAGAGAGAAGTGACAAATGGTAAGGAAAGTAGCATAACAATCAAACTGAAAATTATCACAGAAAAGTTGTAGCAAGAAAGGAAATTGAGAAAGGAGGAAAGAAAATAAATGGGAGAGAGAAGGACAGTCGAGTACTACTAGGTAGTGGTGGTGGTGGGGATCACACTGTTACCACACTGTTTAGTATCAGTGATAGTGTCAAATGAGAATTATTTCTTTGACAAAGAAAAGTTAGTATGACTGTTTTATGTAAGTAGGAGTAAAAGAACCAAAATTTTAGTGTGATCTATGGTGAATTATTTAACGTTAAAACATTTGAAGAATCTCATACTCCCAAGTACCGTAAAAATTCCAAACAATTGATGGGTAACGGTCCAAAAAAAACAAAGAAGCTATAGATTAGAAATTGTTAAACAATTAGTAATACTAACTCACTCTCTTTTGCATACAAGAGGTATTAAGAGAAGAACTGGTTTTGATTAATTTCACTTTCAAGCTTTGGTGTCACACGAACCAATGATTAAACGGTCTTTGTTTGATTGCTTTGGTCGATGCTTACTACTAAAAAAATGAGCTCAACCGTTTAATCAAATTAAACTACAAGTGCATTGCATCATATTAGTTTCATTTGACTGATTTGAATGTTCATCACATAAGTATAAACATAAACTTCGATTAAAATGAAAAATAAATACTAATTTAGTGAGAACATCACCAATCAAACATTGGAATCCAATATTGAGCCAAAGATAAGTTGGAAGGACTTAGCAAGCAGCTCCATCAGCCAACATTTCTAACCAACACCATGACACAAGCCATCAAGTAACAAAACCAAAACTATGTCAACGGAAAACGTTATATGTGGAAAATAACAATGAATTACATGAAACGGGAACGCCAAAAACAAAGTTAAAATACCATGCGAGGTGGGGATAAATTCATATCTCCTTGTTTTTTAGTGCTGCTTGACACACCCCGACCGAGATCGAGGCATGCTGGCCGTCACGTGAGGGTGACGTAGCCATGTGCACAGTGCGGAAGCATTAAAATAGAAAGAATTACGAATGAATAATGAAGGATAATTTGTGAAAAACATGTTCATTTGAGCAACATGTATGGCATGCAATTAACAATTAAAGGCGGAATCATGCTTGTATGCACTCAAAACAAAACATTACCCATGAAATTCAAAGCCTAGTAGAAAAGGTGAACCAAGACTCAACTCAAGATCTAAGATAAAGAGTTGAGAAACTTTATACCTTTGAAGTACCTCTTTGCTTAGCCAAGGTTAATCACCCATGTGAGGGCCTTCTTCCTTTGTCACCTTGCTCCTTGGCTCCATGGATGAAGGTGGAAGAACTTTGCTTCTTGGATCCATGCCTTCTTGGATGTGGATGGAAGAATAGGTTTCTCCAAAAGTCACCAAAGTTGGAGACCTCTAAGTTTCGACACCAAGGATGGTTGAGGAAGAAGATGAGTGGCCATGGAGGAGTTAGATGCTAGTAAACTCCCCCATGGTGGCCGGCCTCCCTAGAGAGAAAGAGAGAGCCAAAACTCTCATCTTTTCTCAAAGAAAACCCTAATGAAGAAAAAGCTATAAAGTCATATTTATACCTCCCTTCATTGGAGTGGCAAACTTGTAATAAGTCCAAAACCCACTCCCTCTCTAATCATGGCCGGCCTCTCTATTGTTAGTGGGTTAATTGCACATTTTGTTTTAGTTGTCACACAACTTAAACATTATGTGCCTTGTGGACCAAAACCCTTTTGTGTCCCGAAACCCAAAACTAACTTAAGGCCTAAAACGAACCTTTCGTTCTAGATTAATTAACTTTTAATTCATCCTTGCCACATACAATTAAACTATTTAATTGTCCTTACTCATCTTCATTATATCCTTCAATCATTACCTTACACGGTGTGCGATCCATTAGGTTCCTCTTAGCGAGGCAGTGGGCGATTGTTACTCTTAACGATCGATTATGAATTGAAACATACTTTCAATTCTCCCTTAAATGATTATACATCTTTAGGGCTTCCACAAACCATGAGTGACACCTAGCAGTGTATCATGGCTACCCAAGCTAATCAGAAGAGGTGGAGAACCTATTCAGTTTAGGATTACAATGCAATACGGTCTTTCTCTAATACAATACTCTTGACCACATTGTTTGGTTTGATAGTTTATTCATGTCTACTATCCAATGTGATTCATATACTTATATGATTACCTTGAATGTGATTTGGAACGACTTCCTAAATCTCATTCATACTCTGGCCAGAGATTCTTAATCATATCATAGAGTATTCTCCCTCAAACGGTTTGAAGGTTAGAGATCCCTTGTTGCGCATTCACTTGCCTCCATGGCTAAGAGGCTTAACCCCAACTATGTCGTGGACACCCTCTGATGGAGTGACTTTGACATAGTCAAAGATCAAGGACCTAACCACAAGATAACTGTGATGCCTCAGGTCAAAGGACTACTTTGCATTATCCCAACCATGAGTTCTCATATGACATGAATATGAGAACTCCTCGTTGATCGCGTTCAGTGGACTCATTCTCTATCGAGCACCTACATGCTTGTCTTGGTGTCATTCACACCAATGACTCGAGACCTGTCACTCTCCCTAAGAGAAGACATAGCACATACTGATCTTAACGGACTGTCAATGCCCAATTGGCAATCCTATGATCAGGAACATTTAGGATATGTATACAAAAGAGAATGGTCTCATGAATCTAACTTCTTTAGATTACATTCTCCTAATAGCATATTCCTTGGACTTATCGTTTAAGCACATAACATTTATATGAGACAGCTTGAAACAATAATCTTTGCCCTTTATATTAAACTAGATTAGTTTAACATGTGAAATGTCCGTAAAGTATCATCATATGATTGGTTGTAGGGCACATTTCCAACAATCTCCCACTTGCACTAGAGCCAATCAGCTTGGTTATCAGTGATGATACCTCTTCTGAATTCATTTCAAAAATGGCTGAGTAGTAAGCCTAGACAATGGATATCTATATGTTATCCATAGAAGCAACCTTGAGAATAACGACGTCACCATTATACATGATTCTCAATCATGTGGTTCAGTCTCTCACTTGAGTTCGGATCTTGATGAGACCTTGATTCCCTGGCTTGAGCTATCGCCCCATTGGTGTCGTAGTGTCTGTACACTAGAGACAGTTTCTGGTTGGAACCGAATAGAGAGTTCATAAATGAACTTTCCCATCCAAACAACATTGTTGTAAACTTCTATATGGCGATATATTTTGCATTCATGATGGAACACACTAAAGTCATTACTTGTAATGTTTCCACCCAAATATCCCTTTAGTCATAATAAAGAGATATCCTATTATGTCTTCATTCATAATGAAGAAACATCCAATGATGGATACGATATTAGATTCATAATCTAATACATTTATGCTTCCATTGCGTCACTTTAATTCTTCCTCATTCTTGAGGAATCTATCCTTTAGTATTTCTTAAATGCTTAAGGACTCACTTGACAGTTGCCATGGTTCTGATCCTGTGCTTGCACTGATATCAACTTGTACTGTTCTAGGTACAGCTCATATCTGTGTTTCTCATACAATATGAAATACGTAAATCGCCTTTATGCGTATGCATAAAGGATTCCAGTTACGCATTATGTTTCTTTGGGAGTCAAAGGGTACGTCCCCTTTGAGAAGAGCGACTTCCTAGTCTCACTAGAGTTGTCCTTCTTATTGAAGTTTATCATCATATGAGAAACTTCCTACCATCTTTTGTCTATCATTAGGTCTCGATATAATCCAATTATATCTTGAAATCGATCATTATAGATTTCCATCCTATGTATATAGACTATGTCTCCCATATACATTCTATTATTATAGAACGTTTAAAGTCATAACTTTAACGAACAAGAATTCCTTTCATTTCCAAAATTAATATATCAAATATATTTTCAAATTTAGGAATATGATTAACTCCCACTAATCTTTTGTAAACCTAGTAAACAAAAGATTCATTTACATCTTTATGAGAAATCAAACGATTTGATCTTTCTCTCATAAGATGTTTATAGCTCCCACTAGCTTGCTAAGATTCATGATGGATGGATCTCTACAACTTACAAGTATTGTGATTCCAAGTTTTAGACATATATTATCAAGACTATCTTGATAATGGTTTCGGAAACCTATATTACGTCTAAACATTGAATCACTATTTTGTTGTACCTAGCAATCTTCGAATAAATAGAAACCAAGACTACATCAAAGATGGTTTCTTCCTAGTCAACCAATCTCCTTGATTGTAGTCACCTTAAGCTACCAATTAGCTATGAAGGTTTCATTATTTCGGGTCAAATGGTATTATACCATTTCCTTGAGTATATGTCATATATACACTCAATGTAGTCATAAGGATTTTCATTCTTATTTCTTTCGAATTAAGAGGTGTAACTCCATGACATAGTCATAAAGTTCAAACCATTCAACTAAGACGGTTTATAAATCCTTCTCGACTACCTTGTAGCTAGTGGTGTAGGAACTAGGTTGTCATATTTGTTGATTATCATCTTGTTTTTCAAAGAACCCATTCTTTGAATTCTATCTTTCGTTCATTTGCTTTATCTTAGGCAAATCCTAGTGTAGGATTCCAATGAACTACCCAACAAACAACATTTGTTAGTTGGTTCATAGAAGTGATATCCAAAAGTTAATTTAAGGATATCCCACAAGATTATTCTATAACAAATATTGCTAATTAGCACATAACCTCAAGTCTTAACACGATTAAGACTTGTCTTTCTTTCCAACTACATCATATGGAGTTATGAAGCGTTTTGGAAGATTTTCTAATTGACAATCATATTGACTTAGAAATATATATCCTATATATGGGTAATTGATAACATCCAATGAACTAAATCTTATTCGAGTTCGTTCTTCTCCCAATGGAGAAATACATTATCTTATGATGCTACATTCCTTGATATCTTTCAAGGAAACTCATCTAAAGTGTTAGTTTTCCTTGGATCAAATCTAAGGAGTAAAAACTTTAGACGTCTTACTCATCAACTTACATTCTTGAATTCTTTGAAACCTTTTGCAAAGTATTCGAACTTGTGTTTATTCAAAATAAACAATAGTCCAACCGAGAGTTATCTTCGGTGAATGTCATACAACATGAGTAGTATTATGTTGTGGACATGTGCCACTAACATGTAAGTGAATTAACCTCAATGACTTTGTGATTCTTTCTTCTTTCCAAAAAGAATAAAGATTTGAACATTTCACCTCTATACAATTTTAACAAGAAGGCATCGGATCCGGATCTAACGATCCATAGCATCCATTTATGACCAACTCGTAATTTATGTTTTAGAGGTGTCACAACTTAGTGGGATTAGTCACTTCCTTGCAACCTTTTGGGTTTTAAGCATCGTTATATTCTAAACAGTTAACACTACCACATTATCTCTATTATAGAGACAATCAATCAGATTACAATAATCCAATCTTTCATAAAGAACAATTGTTTTGTCAAACAAAACATTCATCCATCTCCTAACATTTTAGTGACGGAATTATGTTCCTTATTCAAATTGGAATGTAAAAACAATCTTTGTTTTTCCAATTTCTTTGGTAGTTCATATGAGGAAGTAAGTACTATCTGCTTTCGCAGAGATCATTATTTGATTCACGTTCCGAATGTGAAGTAGTTTCTCTTCTCTCATTAATCTTCTACTTCTTGTTAGCAACACTTTTACAACGATTGTAAAACATAGTTACTAATACGGAATCAAACATTCAAGTAGAAGAACCAACTATTTTGAACTTATTCAAGAACATTTTACAACACCTTCGAAAAGTGTGTTCTTGACACTTGCAAGACATTTCTTGCAAATACCCCTTCCAATGTCCATCCTTTCATAAAGAAAGTTTGTTCCCTTGGAGTTTTTAGCTTTCTTCATTTGACTTCTCCATTGACTACAATAGTCATGGTCCCTAAACTCCCACTATCTCTCTTGAAACTTATTTCAATCGTGTTATACACATCAAACGATTTGGAGAGCGTGCGGTTATTGTTCACTATATAGTTTATAATAAACTTAGTGAACCATTTGGATAGGGACACAAAAGTGAAGTCCTTGCCTAGTTTCCGTCTCTAGAAGTGGTTTAACACTTCAACACTCAATGATTCAAAATCATCATAAGTCCATGTTGATGGACTATTTTTGTCAACCAACCTTTATGTTCTAAACATAAATACAAACTATTAAGAGTTGTTCAAGGCAACTCTCATTTCTTCATACAACAATTTGTAAGTGAAGAAGCATGGTACATAAAGTGTCCATGCCTTTGTGCTTACTTCTCAAGTTCTTTGTTCATGTAACAAAGAAACAAGCACTAGTGTTTGCGTTAACTAAGGGTTGTTCAAAGCAACTCTTATTTCTTCATACAACAATTTGTAATTGAAGAATTATGACACTAAAAGTGTTGTCCTCTTTATGATAGACTTTTCTAACATATTTTTCCAATGATACATTATCAATAGGAAGACTGCGAGGATGAGACTACTTAGGTACAAATACAATCCATTCAAGACATTCTATGGGATTGCGGTACCAAGTCCGGAAACTAAAGCCTTCGGCTTTTCTTTGTCAAGTATTGGATAGCGTTTGCAAATATATCGGTAAATAAATACATAACGAATATAAATTGATTGATTTTAAGCTATTTGATCCGGGTCTTTAAATCAAATAGCACCACCCACTATTTTCGGCAAATTCCATATCCCTCATCGGAATTCGAGAGTTTTGGAGAAAACTCTTAGTAGGGTATGGGAGGCTCACTATTACCAAGCCCACCTCACAATGATATGATGTTGGCTAGCATCAATAATAATGAGAGAGTACGCTTACTCATTTGCATCTCTTGCAAGTACCCATCTTATTTGGCCTCTAGAGAATAAAGCCTCACAATGATATGATGTTGGCTCCATTGCACTTAGTTAAGTCATTCCCACCATGCAAGTTCGGGTAGGGGTTCAAGAACAACCTCACAATGATATGATGTTGATCATTCTCGTTGCCTACCTTCACAACATCATGTATGCATATAGAACTCCTCTTGAGTGTAAGCACGCACTTTGTACTCCCCCATGATAGGGTGAAGTCGGTGTACGAGTCACAAACGATTGGAGCCTACCACGGTGGAAGGCCACGAAAGAGTGTTCAAAGCACTCTCACGCTTGTCAACTTAATAATGGTTTGGTTGAGGGTTTTAGGTCTCATCACATATAAGCATGCATTTTAATCACATTAAAACTATTTGGTCCTATTACAACTATTGGTCCATGTGATTGATTTAGTTGTATATAATACTCCCACTATGCTTGTAAAACGGTTTTTAAAGCAAGAGTATATGTTACTACTAACATAAGTTTTGCATTCATTGATGGACTATATAGTTGCCTTAGGGCCTTAGGATGACTATGAACCTTTGATTGGATCCAACACGAGCCTAGTGTTGGATCTCGGTCTAGGGATGGTGATTGATTTTAGTTACGCGTTTAATCACATTAAGGCGTGTTTTCTTATTGGGCGTTGGACCCTCTACTCCAATTTCATGCATATCAAATAAAACAATAAAAGGAGTACTTTAAAGTAAAGAAGAGCTTATGCTCTTTTACAACATTTGATCAAAACAAATTACTTTAAAGCAAAGAAGAGCTTATGCTCTTTTACAACATTTGATCATATCAAATTACAACCAAAATCTAATCTACACATTCCCATGGTTCAAACAAATTTGAGACGGCCTTTCACATAGCTCAATTATCGTAGGCTTAGGTTCATAATCACCCTTTCTTTAATTATCTAACGCTTTAACTAATTAAACTTGAATGCAAAATTGTCATTTGGTTTTTGTATCCATAGAATTGATTTAATAGGAGCTAAATGAAATGAAAATCCAATTCTCATTTAAAGAGACAAAACCATTTTGTTCTCAACCTAATTTGGGCCAAAAAACAATAACCTCAACCATTGGGCTATATTGCAAAACACAAACTTTTGAGGTCACTTTGTAAAAACACAAAAGTCCACTACTTCATGTAATTACAACTAGAACCCAAAAATTTCAACAAATACAAAAACTTCATTAAAGGAGCAAAACAATTTGTCCTTTAGTGTTTTTGGGCCTTTACGTAAAAACGTAAACTTTCGGGTCAAAGTGCAAATACACAAAAGTATCAAAACTTTATGTAATTGCATAAAAGCCCCAAAAGTACTCCCATTGAGGGAGTGGCCGGCCAAGGTAGTGGGGATGGTGTGTGTGAGTAGGTTTGTGTGTTTGAAAAGGTGATGGAAATGTGTAAGTGATTGGTATGGTGTGAATAGTTGAAAAGGTATGGGTGTTGATTTGAAAAATTCACATCATCCATCACTTACAAAAACAAGTAAACAACCAAACACCTTTTTGAATCAAAACTACAAACTTTTTGTTCTTGACAAGAAAATAACAAGAACAATGAAGAACATCCATGAAAACCCATAAAAGCTCCATGAACATTTTTCACCCAAAGACACCCCAAAAACTCAAATTTTCACTACTCAAAAGAGGGTTAACATCCTAGGGTACTTAGGGGTTCCTAATGTCACTTTAAAACATTTTTAACAAGACAAACATGAACCCAAAAATCCACCCTTTGGATTTGGCCGAATTTCCCAAAAAAAACATGGCACCAAATTTTAGCTCCAAAATTCATGCTCATATGAACTACATCTACAGCATTTGAGATGGCAAATTTTCTACCAAAATTTACATTCAAAGAAGCAAGAATAAAGCTTGTAACAATTACAATATTTAAATCAAAGACTATGAACTACAAAACCCAAAAGGATTCACCAACTACTAGACCTAGGCTCTGATACCACTTGAAGGATAATTTGTGAAAAACATGTTCATTTGAGCAACATGTATGGCATGCAATTAACAATTAAAGGCGGAATCATGCTTGTATGCACTCAAAACAAAACATTACCCATGAAATTCAAAGCCTAGTAGAAAAGGTGAACCAAGACTCAACTCAAGATCTAAGATAAAGAGTTGAGAAACTTTATACCTTTGAAGTACCTCTTTGCTTAGCAAAGGTTAATCACCCATGTGAGGGCCTTCTTCCTTTGTCACCTTGCTCCTTGGCTCCATGGATGAAGGTGGAAGAACTTTGCTTCTTGGATCCATGCCTTCTTGGATGTGGATGGAAGAATAGGTTTCTCCAAAAGTCACCAAAGTTGGAGACCTCTAAGTTTCGACACCAAGGATGGTTGAGGAAGAAGATGAGTGGCCATGGAGGAGTTAGATGCTAGTAAACTCCCCCATGGTGGCCGGCCTCCCTAGAGAGAAAGAGAGAGCCAAAACTCTCATCTTTTCTCAAAGAAAACCCTAATGAAGAAAAAGCTATAAAGTCATATTTATACCTCCCTTCATTGGAGTGGCAAACTTGTAATAAGTCCAAAACCCACTCCCTCTCTAATCATGGCCGGCCTCTCTATTGTTAGTGGGTTAATTGCACATTTTGTTTTAGTTGTCACACAACTTAAACATTATGTGCCTTGTGGACCAAAACCCTTTTGTGTCCCGAAACCCAAAACTAACTTAAGGCCTAAAACGAACCTTTCGTTCTAGATTAATTAACTTTTAATTAATCCTTGCCACATACAATTAAACTATTTAATTGTCCTTACTCATCTTCATTATATCCTTCAATCATTACCTTACACGGTGTGCGATCCATTAGGTTCCTCTTAGCGAGGCAGTGGGCGATTGTTACTCTTAACGATCGATTATGAATTGAAACATACTTTCAATTCTCCCTTAAATGATTATACATCTTTAGGGCTTCCACAAACCATGAGTGACACCTAGCAGTGTATCATGGCTACCCAAGCTAATCAGAAGAGGTGGAGAACCTATTCACTATTCAGTTTAGGATTACAATGCAATACGGTCTTTCTCTAATACAATACTCTTGACCACATTGTTTGGTTTGATAGTTTATTCATGTCTACTATCCAATGTGATTCATATACTTATATGATTACCTTGAATGTGATTTGGAACGACTTCCTAAATCTCATTCATACTCTGGCCAGAGATTCTTAATCATATCATAGAGTATTCTCCCTCAAACGGTTTGAAGGTTAGAGATCCCTTGTTGCGCATTCACTTGCCTCCATGGCTAAGAGGCTTAACCCCTACTATGTCGTGGACACCCTCTGATGGAGTGACTTTGACATAGTCAAAGATCAAGGACCTAACCACAAGACAACTGTGATGCCTCAGGTCAAAGGACTACTTTGCATTATCCCAACCATGAGTTCTCATATGACATGAATATGAGAACTCCTCGTTGATCGCGTTCAGTGGACTCATTCTCTATCGAGCACCTACATGCTTGTCTTGGTGTCATTCACACCAATGACTCGAGACCTGTCACTCTCCCTAAGAGAAGACATAGCACATACTGATCTTAACGGACTGTCAATGCCCAATTGGCAATCCTATGATCAGGAACATTTAGGATATGTATACAAAAGAGAATGGTCTCATGAATCTAACTTCTTTAGATTACATTCTCCTAATAGCATATTCCTTGGACTTATCGTTTAAGCACATAACATTTATATGAGACAGCTTGAAACAATAATCTTTGCCCTTTATATTAAACTAGATTAGTTTAACATGTGAAATGTCCGTAAAGTATCATCATATGATTGGTTGTAGGGCACATTTCCAACAAATAAAAACCAACTTCAAGAGTGTTAGAACAGAAGTAAGTGTGATTACACATTCAGAGCATAAAGTCTAGGTGCAGTCAATGCATAAGAAGTACTTAATTTCAACAACCCCCGAAGGTGGTCCTACATGAGTGATGGTCTGTCAGAACGTCCGATGAATCTTCGTGAGCCACCAACAAAGCTACCTAATACCTGGAGGGGCGCAAAACAAAAGCGTGAGTGGGCAAAAACAAATCTTTTCAAAAACCATTTCAAAAAGAATCTTTATAACCCCTCGCCGTAAAACCTGTATACTTTCCCAGAAAATAGCATATAAACATATACCAAACTCAACTGAAATTCTCAACATAGATATGCCAAATCATGAATATGCCATAATATGCCATGCCATAATAATCAACTCATCAAGTAAGTATATCAAATGCTATAACCACTGCAACAGCTCGTCAGCTGATCTCTAGCTCATAAATCATGCCTGCACACGAGTCGAACCCACTTATAGTGGTCTATACGACAGGACTGGGTGTATACAATACGCTCTAGTGCTACAATCACGTGAAGACTGTGCGAATAATCGCGGGTCACCTACGAGTCGAACCCACTGAAAGTGGTCTATACGACAGGACTGTGCACCTAACTTGGATCCAAGATGAGCGTGTGGTGCGGGAGGTGAACATCACGTGAAAGACTGGCCCCTAACTCTGGGCGGGAGCACTAACACCAGGGTGCAGGTTAATGAGCTCTCAATGCATCTCATCATACTCTTCTTAACTCAACTTGTATTTAACCACAAATAATGTTACCTGATACTTACCTGAGCGTCCACAGCACCAACAATAATGCGCATACAAATTCATGACGCATAACCATTCCATGATGCATAACCATTTCATGATGCATAACCATTTCATTATGCATAACCATTTCATGATGCATAACCATTTCATTACGCATAATCATTTCATGATGCATAACCATTCCATTATGCATAATCAGACGTATATAGGTATTGGCATGGCATTTCATTTATAAAAGCTTTTAAAATGCACTTTCTGAGAAAAACATGTAGTATATAGGTATATACGGAAAACAAAAGCCCACTCACCTGGAGTCCGCGCTACGGCTCCCTAACGTAAACATCGAGGCGTCCCAAAACGTTCGGCGCCTAAAACAATTATCAAACTACAACTTAGAACTCTTAACCATAGAATTAGTAATTCACGTAAAACAAGTCAAGGATATTCTAGAATCATTTAAGACCCTTAATCAGAAGTCAACCGTCAATCAACGATCGACGGTAGGGTCCACAGCCTTGCATACTTGATCTGGAAGATTCGTAACTCGAATCTCCAATCCGTAACTTCCCAAGATTCATATTATGCTCCTAGAGCAACATACTAAAATTTCGTTACGATCCAACGGTCGGATCTCCGCCAATTGCCAAAACCAAGTGGCGGTTCACATTTTATTTTATGAACTTACAAACTCAATTCGGGAATATCCGTACGGCGGATTTCCGATCCGTAAGTTCCTACCTTCTTCAAATATTACGTACTACCACGTACCAAAGTTTGGTGACGATCCAACGGTCGGATCGTCGGTTCATATTTCCACCTATTTGGCTTGGAAACACCTCAATTTCGCCAAAATCCGTACGAACCCTAAAAATGGGTGAGCTTCAATTCGACCTCCAAACTTATTCCAACGCCTCTACCACTACTTGGGCTTTGTTCCTAGGTTCTAGGGGATGCTATGGGTGTTAGTAATTGAAAGAAAACGTTTCAAGATTTGAAGAATTTGCACACTAACCCACCGCACACACCGCACTGGTTCATCTAATTTCATGGCCAAATTCCTTGATTTTTGGGTTGTAATAAGAAGAGGGAAGATCATAGAGGGTTTTCCAAGTGATGGTTTGAAGTAACTCACCAGAAAAAGGGTGTAAAATCGTTATAAATGGATGAAGAACAGCGGCCGGGTCGCGCGGGTCACGGGTTGAAGATCCGTTTCTAATCTTCTTCCTCCGCTTCTCGCCCTCTCTCCTTTCCTCCTTTCCCTGTTCCGATTGGCCGGTCTCTTCTCTCTCTTCTCCCCATTCGTCCAGCTCTCTCTCCTTTCTCTCCTGGAGCTCCTGCTCTCTTCCTCTGGTTGGGCAGTTTTTGCCCAACCCGTTTCCTCCCTTCTTCTTCCTCTAATTGGCTGACTCCACTCTCTTTCTTCACCTAAGTGGGAAGCGCCCACTACTATACATACTACCTTTCTTTTCCATCCTGGCCGTTCAATTCGAATTTCCTTTAATCTGGGCCATCTAAATGGCACCCCAGATTTTATAATAAAAATTCCAAAATGCCCAAATTTCAAACGTTAATAACTTCTTCGATATAGCTCCAAATGACGAACCGTCTACGCCCACGCGTCCGTAGCAACGAGTACTACGAGAATATGTCAAGAAAACAAATCTTAGGTGGCACAACTCAGCAATTAATCTCGAACAACGCACGTGCCTTAAAGGGAATTTTTGTAAAATCCTTTATTAAAAATTTAAAAACTCTTAAAATCAGGGACGGGCTGTCACAATCTACCCCCCTTAAGAAATTTCGTCCTCAAAATTCAAACAACAAAATACATCACTGATACTCATAAAACAAGCGAGGATACATATCTCTCATCTGATCCTCAGTCTCCTAAGTAGCCTCTTCCACTGAATGGTTCCTCCACGGAACCTTTACCATACGAATGGTCTTGTTCCTCAGTACTTTGTCCTTCCAATGCAAAATCGTCACTGGTTCTTCCTCGTATGTCAAATCCGTACTAAACTCAAGCTGTTGAGGAAGTATCGCATGGGAAGGATCCGAAACATAATGACGAAGCATAGAGACATGAAACACATTGTGCACTCTAGCCAACTCTGGAGGCAACTCAAGTCTATAAGCAACTTCGTCAACTCGCTCTATAATCTGGTAAGGTCCGATGTACCTAGAGCTTAGCTTACCCTTCTTTCCAAACCTTACTACTTTCCAAGGCGATAACTTCAAAAATACCCAATCACCGACCTTATACACTCTATCAGTGGCATGTCTTGTTTACGTACTACACAAGGCTCCACCTCACATACCTCTTGGCCCTGAGGCTACTGAGGATGAGCGTGCTAAGTATGATACACAAGCCAAGTGTTATTTGTTGGCTTCCATGAATGAGGAGTTGTAGAGACAGCACGAGGGTATGGACAGTGCATCCTCCATCATACTCCATCTTACAGAGTTATATGGTGAAAGGACGTGTAACCGTCACTTCAGCACTGTCAGTGAACTTCTGAAGACCAAAATGGTCAAGGGAGCCCCAGTGCATCAACACGTACTCATTGAACAACTGGAGAACCTAGGTACTCCACTTTTAAGGAAAATTTGTGAAAAACATGTTCATTTGAGCAACATCTATTGCATGCAATTAACAATTAAAGGCGGAATCATGCTTGTATGCACTCAAAACAAAACATTACCCATGAAATTCAAAGCCTAGTAGAAATGGTGAACCAAGACTCAACTCAAGATCTAAGATAAAGAGTTGAGTAACTTTATACCTTTGAAGTACCTCTTTGCTTAGCAAAGGTTAATCACCCATGTGAGGGCCTTCTTCCTTTGTCACCTTGCTCCTTGGCTCCATGGATGAAGGTGGAAGAACTTTGCTTCTTGGATGTGGTTGGTTGAAAGGATTCTCCAAGTTCTCAAAGTAGAGAACCTCTAATTTTTCCACACCAAGGAGGGACTTGAAGAAGAGATGAATGATCTAGGAAGATTTAGATGCTAGTAAAAACTTCCTAGAGTGGCCGGCCTCTTAGAGAGAAAAGGAGAGCTTGTGTTCTCATCTTTTCTCCAAAGAAAACCCTAATGAAGAAAAGGCTATAAAGTCATATTTATACCTACCTTCATTGGAGTGGCAAACTTGTAATAAATCCAAAACCCACTCCATTATCAATATGGCCGGCCTCCTATGGTCTTTGGGCTGTTTGGGCCCTCTTGAATCTTTATTCATTAAGTTGTCATACAACTCAAGTTAATGGTCTTGACATTCGAAGCCCATTGGGCCTTGAGGCCCATAACTAACCCGAGGTCTAAAACGAACTTATTCGTTTGATCAATTAACATGTTAATTAATCCTAGCCATAAATAATTAAACCATTTAATTATCCTTACTCATCTCCGTTATTTCTTCAATCTCTACCTTACACGGTGTACGATCCATTAGGTTCTTCTTAGCGAGGCAGTGGGCGATTGTTACTCTTAACGATCGATTATGAATTGAAACATACTTTCAATTCTCCCTTAAAATGATTATGCATCTTTAGGGCTTCCACAAACCATGAGTGACACCTAGCAGTATGTCATGGCTACCCAAGCTAATCAGAAGAGGTGGAGAACCTATTCAGTTTAGGATTACAATGCAATACGGTCTCTCTCTAATACAATACTCTTGACCACATTGTTTGGTTTGATAGTTTATTCATGTCTACTATCCAATGTGATTCATTTACTTATATGATTACCTTGAATGTGATTTGGAACGACTTCCTCAATCTCATTCATACTCTGGCCAGAGATTCTTAATCATATCATAGAGTATTCTCCCTCAAACAGTTTGAAGGTTAGAGATCCCTTGTTGCGCATTCACTTGCCTCCATGGCTAAGTGGCTTAACCCCAACTATGTCGTGGACACCCTCTGACGGAGTGACTTTGACACAGTCAAAGATCAAGGACCTAACCACAAGACAACTGTGATGCCTCAGGTCAAATGACTACTTTGCATTATCCCAACCATGAGTTCTCATATGACATGAATATGAGAACTCCTCGTTGATCGCGTTCAGTGGACTCATTCTCTATCGAGCACCTACATGCTTGTCTTGGTGTCATTCACACCAATGACTCGAGACCTATCACTCTCCCTAAGAGAAGACATAGCACGTACTGATCTTAACGGACTGTCAATGCCCAATTGGCAATCCTATGATCAGGAACATTTAGGATATGTATACAAAAGAGAATGGTCTCATGAATCTAACTTCTTTAGATTACATTCTCCTAATAGCATATTCCTTGGACTTATCGTTTAAGCACATAACATTTATATGAGACAGCTTGAAACAATAATCTTTGCCCTTTATATTAAACTAGATTAGTTTAACATGTGAAATGTCCGTAAAGTATCATCATATGATTGGTTTTAGGGCACATTTCCAACAATCTCCCACTTGCACTAGAGCCAATCAGCTTGGTTATCAGTGATGATACCGCTTCTGAATTCATTTCAAAAAATGGCTGAGTAGTAGCCTAGACAATGGATATCTATATGTTATCCATAGAAGCAACCTTGAGAATAACGACGTCACCATTATACATGATTCTCAATCATGTGGTTTAGTCTCTCACTTGAGTTCGGATCTTGATGAGACCTTGATTCCCTGGCTTGAGCTATCGCCCCATTAGTGTCGTAGTGTCTGTACACTAGAGACACTTTCTGGTTGGAACCGAATAGAGAGTTCATAAATGAACTTTCCCATCCAAACAACATTGTTGTAAACTTCTATATGGCGATATATATTTTGCATTCATGGTAGAACACACTAAAGTCATTACTTGTAATGTTTCCTCCCAAATATCTCTTTAGTCATAATAAAGAGATATCCTATTATCTCTTCATTCACAATGAAGAGACATCCAATGATGGATACTATATTAGATTCATAATCTAATACATTTACGCTTCCATTGCGTCACTTTAATTCTTCCTCATTCTTGAGGAATATATCCTTTAGTATTTCTTAAATACTTAAGGACCAACTTGACAGTTGCCATGGTTCTGATCCTGGGCTTGTACTGATATCATCTTGTACCGTTCTAGGTACAGCTCATATCAGTGTTTTTCATACAATATGAAATACGTAAATCGCCTTTATGTGTATGCATAAAGGATTCTAGTTACGCATTATGTTTCTTTGGGAGTCAAAGGGTACGTTCCCTTTGAGGAGAGCAACTTCCTAGTCTTACTAGAGTTGTCCTTCTGATTGAAGTTTTATCATCATATAAAAACATCCTAGCATCTTTTGTCTACCATTAGGTCTCGATATAATTCAATTATATCCTGAAATCGATCATTATAGATTTCCATCCTATGTATATATACTATGTCTCCCATATACATTCTATCATTATAGAACGTTTTAAAGTCATAACTTTAACGAAGAAGAATTCCTTTCATTTCCAAAATTAATATATCAAATATATGTTCAAATTTAGGAATATGATTAACTCCCACTAATCTTTTGTAAACCTAGTAAACAAAAGATTCATTTACATCTTTATGAGAAATCAAACGATTTGATCTTTCTCTCATAAGATGCTTATAGCTCCCACTAGCTTGCTAAAATTCATGATGGATGGATCTCTACAACTTTCAAGTATTGTGATTCCTAGTTTTAGACATATATTATCAAGACTATCTTGATAATGGTTTCGGAAACCCATATTACGTCTAAACATTGAATCACTATTTAGTTGTACCTAGCAATCTTCGAATTAATAGAAACCAAGACTACATCAAGAATGATTTCTTCCAAGTCAACCAATCTTGTTGATTGTAGTCACCTTAAGCTACCAATTAGCCATGAAGGTTTCATTATTTCGGGTCATATGGTATTATACCATTTCCTTGAGTATATATATACACTCAATGTAGTCATAAGGATTTTCTTTCTTATTTCTTTCGAATTAAGAGGTGTAACTCCATGACATAGTCATAAAGTTCAAACCATTCAACTAAGACGGTTTATAAATCCTTCTTGACTACCTTGTAGCTAGTGGTGTAGGAACTAGGTTGTCATATTTGTTGATTATCATCTTGTTTTTCAAAGAACCCATTCTTTGAATTCTATCTTTCGTTCATTTGCTTTATCTTAGGCAAATCCTAGTGTAGGATTCCAATGAACTGCCCAACAAACAACATTTGTTAGTTGGTTCAAAGAAGTGATATCCAAAAGTTAATTTAAGGATATCCCACAAGATTGTTCTATAACAAATATTGCTAATTAGCACATAACCTCAAGTCTTAACACGATTAAGACTTGTCTTTCTTTCCAACTACATCACATGGAGTTATGAAGCGTTTTGGAAGATTTTCTAATTTACAATCATATTGACTTAGAAATATATATCCTATATATGGGTAATTGATAACATCCAACGAACTAAATCTTATTCGAGTTCGTTCTTCTCCCAATGGAGAAATACATTATCTTATGATGCTACATTCCTTGATATCTTTCAAGGAAACTCATCTAAAGTGTTAGTTTTCCTTGGATCAAATCTAAGGAGTAAATACTTTAGACGTCTTACTCATCAACTTACATTCTTGAATTCTTTGAAACCTTTTGCAAAGTATTCGAACTTGTATTTATTCAAAATAAACAATAGTCCAACCGAGAGCGATCTTCAGTGAATGTCATCCAACATGAGTAGTATTATGTTGTGGACATGTGCCACTAACATGTAAGTGAATTAACCTCAATGACTTTTTGATTCTTTCTTCTTTCCAAAAGAATAAAGATTCGAACATTTTGCCTCTATACAATTTTAACAAGAAGGCATCGGATCCGGATCTAACAATCCAAAGCATCCATATATGACCAACTCGTAATTTATGTTTTAGAGGTGTCACAACTCAGTGGGATTAGTCACTACCTTGCAACCTTTTGGGTTTTAAGCATCATTATATTCTAAACAGTTAACACTACCACATTATCTCTACTATAGAGACAACAATCAGATTACAATAATCCAATCATTCATAAAGAACAATTGTTTTGTCAAACAAAACATTCATCTGTCACCTAACATTATAGTGACGGAATTAAGTTCCTTTTCAAATTGGAATGCAAAGACAATCTTTGTTTTTCCAATTTCTTTGGTAGTTCATATGAGGAAGTAAGTACTATCTGCTTTCGCAGAGATCAATATTTGATTCACGTTCCGAATGTGAAGTACTTTCTCTTCTCTCATTAATCTTCTACTTCTTGTTAGCAACACATTTACAACGATTGTAAAACATAGTTACTAATACGGAATCAAACATTCAAGTAGAAGAACCAACTATTTTGAATTTATTGAAGAACATTTTACAACATCTTCGAAAAGTGTGTTTTTGACACTTGCAAGACATTTCTTGCAAATACCCCTTCCAATGTCCATCCTTTCATAAACAAAGTTTGTTCCCTTGGAGTTTTTAGCTTTCTTCATTTCACTTCTCAATTGACTACAATAGTCACGGTCCCTAAACTCCCACTATCTCTCTTGAAACTTATTTCAATCGTGTTATACACATCAAACGATTTCGAGAGCGTGTGGTTATTGTTCAGTATATAGTTTACAATAAACTTAGTGAACCATTTGGATAGGGACACAAAAGTGAAGTCCTTGCCTAGTTTCCGTCTATAGAAGTGGTTTAACACTTCAACACTCAATGATTCAAAATCATCATAAGTCCATGTTGATGGACTATTTTTGTCAACCAACCATTATGTTCTAAACATAAATACAAACTATTAAGAGTTGTTCAAGGCAACTCTCATTTCTTCATACAACAATTTGTAAGTGAAGAAGCATGGTACATAAAGTGTCCATGCCTTTGTGCTTACTTCTCAAGTTCTTTGTTCATGTAACAAAGAAACAAGCACTAGTGTTTGCGTTAACTAAGGGTTGTTCAAAGCAACTCTTATTTCTTCATACAACAATTTGTAATTGAAGAATTATGACACTAAAAGTGTTATCCTCTTTATGATAGACTTTTCTAACATATTTTTCCAATGATACATTATCAATAGGAAGATTGCGAGGATGAGACTACTTAGGTACAAATACAATCCATTCAAGACATTCTATGGGATTGCGGTACCAAGTCCGGAAACTAAAGCCTTCGGCTTTTCTTTGTCAAGTATTGGATAGCGTTTGCAAATATATCGGTAAATAAATACATAACGAATATAAATTGATTGATTTTAAGCTATTTGATCCGGGTCTTTAAATCAAATAGCACCACCCACTATTTTCGGCAAATTCCATATCCCTCATCGGAATTCGAGAGTTTTGGAGGAAACTCTTAGTAGGGTATGGGAGGCTCACTATTACCAAGCCCACCTCACAATGATATGATGTTGGCTAGCATCAATAATAATGAGAGAGTACGCTTACTCATTTGCATCTCTTGCAAGTACCCATCTTATTTGGCCTCTAGAGAATGAAACCTCACAATGATATGATGTTGGCTCCATTGCACTTAGTTAAGTCATTCCCACCATGCAAGTTCAGGTAGGGGTTCAAGAACAACCTCACAATGATATGATGTTGATCATTCTCGTTGCCTACCTTCACAACATCATGTATGCATATAGAACTCCTCTTGAGTGTAAGCACGCACTTTGTACTCCCCCATGATAGGGTGAAGTCGGTGTATGAGTCACAAACGATTGGAGCCTACCACGGTGGAAGGCCACGAAAGAGTGTTCAAAGCACTCTCACGCTTGTCAACTTAATAATGGTTTGTTGAGGGTTTTAGGTCTCATCACATATAAGCATGCATTTTAATCACATTAAAACAATTCGGTCCTATTACAACTATTGGTCCATGTGATTGATTTAGTTGTATATAATACTCCCACTATGCTTGTAAAACGGTTTTTAAAGCAAGAGTATATGTTACTACTAACGTAAGTTTTGCATTCATTGATGGACTATATAGTTGCCTTAGGGCCTTAGGATGACTATGAACCTTTGATTGGATCCAACACGAGCCTAGTGTTGGATCTCGGTCTAGGGATGGTGATTGATTTTAGTTACGCGTTTAATCACATTAAGGCGTGTTTTCTTATTGGGCGTTGGACCCTCTACTCCAATTTCATGCATATCAAATAAAACAAGAAATGAGTACTTCAAAGTAAAGAAGAGCTTATGCTCTTTTACAACATTTGATCAAAACAAATTACTTTAAAGTAAAGAAGAGCTTATGCTCTTTTACAACATTTGATCATATCAAATTACAACCAAAATCTAATCTACACATTCCCATGGTTCAAACAAATTTGAGACGGCCTTTCACATAGCTCAATTATCGTAGGCTTAGGTTCATAATCACCCTTTCTTTAATTAATTAACGCTTTAACTAATTAAACTTGAATGCAACATTATCATTTGGTTTTTGTATCCATAGAATTGATTTAATAGGAGCTAAATGAAATGAAAATCCAATTCTCATTTAAAGAGACAAAACCATTTTGTTCTCAACCTAATTTGGGCCAAGAGCAATAACCTCAACCATTGGGCTATATTGCAAAAACACAAACTTTTGAGGTCACTTTGTAAAAACACAAAAGTCCACTACTTCATGTAATTACAACTAGAACCCAAAAATTTCAACAAATACATAAACTTCATTAAAGGAGCAAAACAATTTGTCCTTTAGTGATTTTGGGCCTTTACGTAAAAACGTAAACTTTCGGGTCAAAGTACAAATACACAAAAGTATCAAAACTTTATGTAATTGCATAAAAGCCCCAAAAGTACCCTACTTTAATAGGGTGGCCGGCCAAGTCAAGTGAGAGAGTGATGTGTGTGTGAGTTGATTTTAGATTGAAAGGTGATGGAAAGGTGTAAGTGATTGGTATGGTGTGAATAGTGAAAAGGTATGGGTGTGTAAGAAAAGTACATACCTAGTCATGATTAAAATCATACCATCATTTCATAAACAAAACTTTTATGTCAACAACCAAAAACTTTTAATCAAAATACCCAACCTTTTTGTTCTTGCCAAGAACATAACAAGAACAATGAAGAACATCCATGAAAACCCATAAGAGTTCCATGAACATTTTTCATCCAAAGACATCCCAAAAACTCTCAAACTTAATGGAAATAACATATTACCATACTAGGGTACTTAGGGGTTCCTAATGTCACTTTAAAACATTTTTAACAAGACAAACATGAACCCAAAAATCCACCCTTTGGATTTGGCCGAATTTCCCAAAAAAACATGGCACCAAATTTTAGCTCCAAAATTCATGCTCATATGAACTACATCTACAACATTTGAGATGGCAAATTTTCTAGCAAAATTTACATTCAAAGAAGCAAGAATAAAGCTTGTAACAATTACAACATTTAAATCAAAGACTATGAACTACAAAACCCAAAAGGAATCACCAACTACTAGACCTAGGCTCTTGATACCACTTGAAGGAAAATTTGTGAAAAACATGTTCATTTGAGCAACATCTATTGCATGCAATTAACAATTAAAGGCGGAATCATGCTTGTATGCACTCAAAACAAAACATTACCCATGAAATTCAAAGCCTAGTAGAAATGGTGAACCAAGACTCAACTCAAGATCTAAGATAAAGAGTTGAGTAACTTTATACCTTTGAAGTACCTCTTTGCTTAGCAAAGGTTAATCACCCATGTGAGGGCCTTCTTCCTTTGTCACCTTGCTCCTTGGCTCCATGGATGAAGGTGGAAGAACTTTGCTTCTTGGATGTGGTTGGTTGAAAGGATTCTCCAAGTTCTCAAAGTAGAGAACCTCTAATTTTTCCACACCAAGGAGGGACTTGAAGAAGAGATGAATGATCTAGGAAGATTTAGATGCTAGTAAAAACTTCCTAGAGTGGCCGGCCTCTTAGAGAGAAAAGGAGAGCTTGTGTTCTCATCTTTTCTCCAAAGAAAACCCTAATGAAGAAAAGGCTATAAAGTCATATTTATACCTACCTTCATTGGAGTGGCAAACTTGTAATAAATCCAAAACCCACTCCATTATCAATATGGCCGGCCTCCTATGGTCTTTGGGCTGTTTGGGCCCTCTTGAATCTTTATTCATTAAGTTGTCATACAACTCAAGTTAATGGTCTTGACATTCGAAGCCCATTGGGCCTTGAGGCCCATAACTAACCCGAGGTCTAAAACGAACTTATTCGTTTGATCAATTAACATGTTAATTAATCCTAGCCATAAATAATTAAACCATTTAATTATCCTTACTCATCTCCGTTATTTCTTCAATCTCTACCTTACACGGTGTACGATCCATTAGGTTCTTCTTAGCGAGGCAGTGGGCGATTGTTACTCTTAACGATCGATTATGAATTGAAACATACTTTCAATTCTCCCTTAAAATGATTATGCATCTTTAGGGCTTCCACAAACCATGAGTGACACCTAGCAGTATGTCATGGCTACCCAAGCTAATCAGAAGAGGTGGAGAACCTATTCAGTTTAGGATTACAATGCAATACGGTCTCTCTCTAATACAATACTCTTGACCACATTGTTTGGTTTGATAGTTTATTCATGTCTACTATCCAATGTGATTCATTTACTTATATGATTAACTTGAATGTGATTTGGAACGACTTCCTCAATCTCATTCATACTCTGGCCAGAGATTCTTAATCATATCATAGAGTATTCTCCCTCAAACAGTTTGAAGGTTAGAGATCCCTTGTTGCGCATTCACTTGCCTCCATGGCTAAGTGGCTTAACCCCAACTATGCCGTGGACACCCTCTGACGGAGTGACTTTGACACAGTCAAAGACCAAGGACCTAACCACAAGACAACTGTGATGCCTCAGGTCAAATGACTACTTTGCATTATCCCAACCATGAGTTCTCATATGACATGAATATGAGAACTCCTCGTTGATCGCGTTCAGTGGACTCATTCTCTATCGAGCACCTACATGCTTGTCTTGGTGTCATTCACACCAATGACTCGAGACCTATCACTCTCCCTACGAGAAGACATAGCACGTACTGATCTTAACGGACTGTCAATGCCCAATTGGCAATCCTATGATCAGGAACATTTAGGATATGTATACAAAAGAGAATGGTCTCATGAATCTAACTTCTTTAGATTACATTCTCCTAATAGCATATTCCTTGGACTTATCGTTTAAGCACATAACATTTATATGAGACAGCTTGAAACAATAATCTTTGCCCTTTATATTAAACTAGATTAGTTTAACATGTGAAATGTCCGTAAAGTATCATCATATGATTGGTTTTAGGGCACATTTCCAACACACTTTACAGGGAATTGGCCTAGGACTTCATCTTGGCTTCTCTTTCGGATTCGTTCTCGCAGTTCGTTATGAACTACAACATGAACAAGATGGATAACACTCTCTCTGAGTTACTAAACATGTTAGTAACCGCTGAGAAAACTATGAAGAAAGAGAACGTTGTGGGGACCGCAGCAGTAGCCTACAACAAGCCATCCACTTCTAAGGCCAAGCCGAAAGGCAAAGGCAAAGGAAAGGAGAAGAAGTCATCCACTCCTAAGGCCCAAAGAGGAGTGAAGAAAAGGAAGGCAAAGGAGCCCAAGGGGACCTACCACCACTGTGGAAAGGACGGGCATTGGAAGAGGATTTGCAGGCTATACCTTGCATCTCTGAAGGACAAGCCACAAGGTATGGTTTTTGTTCTTATCTTCAATTCTAATTGTTAGATCTTCTAATCTTTATATTTGATATAAAATGCTAATCACTTATGCAATTGTATGTAGGTGAAGGAGCTAAGTAGAAGATGGACGAGCAAAGAAAGGATGGAGTGAAGAGTTCGGCCATTATTTTTTGCAAACAACTTAGGAAGTTTGTTAGGCACTTAAAGATAGTCTTTCAAATTTCTTATTTTGCTAAGAACTTATTATGTGGCTTCATATGATGGAAGACCCACTTTTGGTGCCTATAAGAAGGTGTATAATTAGTCTCTAATGTAAGAGTTAATTCTTTTGTAATAAACATTATGAATGTGAGATCCCACATCGCCCAGGGGAGTGATCCTTATATGTATATTCCCATCCCTACCTAGCGCGAGGCCTTTTGGGAGCTCACTGGCTTCGGGTTCCATGGGAACTCCGAAGTTAAGCGAGTAGCGCGCGAGAGCAATCCCATGATGGGTGACCCACTGGGAAGTTCTCGTGTGAGTTCCTAGAAATAAAACCGTGAGGGCGTAGTCGGGGCCCAAAGCGGACAATATCGTGCTACGGTGGTGGAGCAGGCCCGGGATGTGGTGGACCTGGGTCGGGATGTGACAATTTGGTGGTATCCGCCTAACCCTGGCCGTGGTGTGCCGACGAGGACGTCGTGCCCCTAAGGGAGTGGATTGTGAGATCCCACATCACCCAGGGGAGTGATCCTTATATGTATATTCCCATCCCTACCTAGCGCGAGGCCTTTTGGGAGCTCACTAGCTTCGGGTTCCATGGGAACTCCGAAGTTAAGCGAGTAGCGCGCGAGAGCAATCCCATGATGGGTGACCCACTGGGAAGTTCTCGTGTGAGTTCCCAGAAACAAAACCGTGAGGGCGTAGTCGGGGCCCAAAGCGGACAATATCGTGCTACGGTGGTGGAGCGGGCCCGGGATGTGGTGGACCCCGGGTCGGGATGTGACATGTATCAACAAGGGATCTCTAATCCTCGTTAAGAGAGGAAGAATACTCTAAGATATGATTTGGGAATCTTCGGCCGAAGTATATAGCGTAATGATGGAAGGCATTCCTATACGACTCAATTGAATCATATAACTTGTTATAATCACATTAGGGGTTTGAAATTAAGTATACATACCCTAGTAATGTGATTGAGAGTATTGTATTGGAGAAGGATCGAATTACATTGTAATTCCAACTTAATAGGTTCTCCAAACAAATTCTACATTAGCTTGGGTAGCCATGATATATGGTTAGATGTCACTCATGGCTTGTGGGTTCTTCTAGATGATTAAATAAGTAGTCATCAAAGAAGGAGGATTAAAAGTAAGTTTTAAATCACTAAGTGATTGGAGAAATACTAATCAATTGGATTGGTACCAATCACCCCACTGCCTCACTAATTAGAACCTAAAACGATTGTACACCGATGCACTCTTGTGGTGAGACAACTAAAGGATGATGGAATTAATTAATTGGATTAATTAAGTGTTATGATTAATTAGAAAGTCTAAAGGAATCATAGAAGCGATGAAAGATCGTTTCGGGCTTAAAGAAAAGTTCGGGTTCATTCGGGCCCATCGGGCCCAAACCCATTGGATTTTTTATTCAAGCATAGGATGACTTGAAATGATAAAAACCCAAAGCCCAAATCAACACTAAGGGGGCCGGCCATTGTTGAAGGTAGAAGAGAGAGAAGGAGTCAATTTGTTGACTCACTTCTTTGACATTTATAAAGGAAGTTTAATGAAAAAGTTTCATTAGGGTTTTTGGTGTGGACTTTTCAACAAGAGAAAATACAAGTCTCTCTCTCTCCACACAAATATAGCCGGCCACCAAAAGGGAGAAATAACTAATCATCTCTTCTCCTTTTTTGTTATTCCAACATTCATCTCACTACACTAGTGGGTGTGGATCTTTAGAGGTCTTCTACTTTGGAGACTAGAGGAGAATCAAAGGAGATCCAAATCCATCAAGGTGGAGGAAACAAGGAGGGAGGCTAGACTCAAGGAGTTCCAAGAACAAAGGGCTTGGAGGTGGTCCATCCTTGGTCTAAAGTCTAGATCAAGAGGTATAAAACTCAACCTTCACTTTGTTCTTGGATATTTTGTTAGATGTATCAAATATAAACCTATGCTTCTTGAAGGGGATTTGCATGACTATAGCTTTGATAATATGTGATAATACGCTTCCGTTGCTAATGTATATAAATTTAGAATTGTATATGCATGCTAGTCACTAGAAATCCCAAATAAATCTCATTATTTCCCTTCACCATGTTGATCGCATTCAGTGGACTCATTCTCTGTGGAGCACCTTCATGCTTATCTTGGTGTCAGTCACACCAATGACTCGAGACCAGTCACTCTCCCTAAGAGAAGACATAGCACGTACTGATCTTAACAGACTATCAATGCCCAGTTGGCAATCTTATGATCAGGAACGTTTAGGATATGCATATGAAAGAGACTGGTCTCATGAATCTAACTTTTTAAGATCACATTCTCTCAATTACATATTCCTTGGACTTATCGTTTAAGCATATAACATTTATATGAGATGGCTTCAAACAATTATCTTTCCCCTTTATATTAAACTAGATTAGTTTAACATGTGAAATGTCTGTAATGTATCATCATATGATTGGGTTTAGGGCACATTTCCAACAATCTCCTACTTGTAGTAGAGCCAATCAGCTTGGTCATCAGTGATGATACCTCTTCTGAATTCATTTCAAAAATAGCTGAGTAGTAGGCCTAGACAATGGATATCTATATGTTATCCATAGAAGCAACCTTGAGAATAACGACGTCACCATTATACATGATTCTCAATCATGTGGTTCAGTCTCTCATTTGAGTTCGGATCTTGATGAGGCCTTGATTCCTTGGCTTGAGCTATTACCCCTTTAGTGTCGTAGTGTTGATACACAAAAGACACTTTCTAGTTGGAATCGAATGGAAAGTTCATAAATAAACTTTCTCATCCAAACAACATTGTTTATAAGCTTCTGTATGACTATGTATATTTTGCATGATGGAACACACTAAAGTCAATACTTATAATGTTTCCACCCAAATATCTCTTTAGTCATAATAAACAGATATCCAATTATCTCTTCATTTATAATGAAGAGACATCCAATGAGGGATATGATATTAGATTCATAATCTAATACATTTACTCTTCAATTGTGTTACTCTAATTCTTCCTCATTCTTGAGGAATCTACCCTTTAGTATTTCTTAAATACTTAAGGACTCACTTGACAGTTGCCATGGTTCTGATCTGATGTGATAAAAGCTTAAGCACACAAATTAAACCATCTTTTGATCAATTGTAGTATGTATGTAAGTAGGGATCGTTCTAGGCCGGGGATTAGGAGGGATTGCTAATCTATTAAAAAATGACTCAAAAACACTTAAAAACAAACTTAAAAATACTTAATTAGACTCTAAAGACTCAAAACAAACTAAAAATACTCAAAACAACCAAATAGACTCAAACTAGACACTAAAGGGTGATTTGGACGAAATCTGATTCTAACTTGACTCAAAACACTTAAAAACACAAGTTTAAACCAATTCTAAACTAACTAGACACTTAACAATGAAGGGGGATTGTTTTTGAAAGAATTAAACTAAAAACAAGCTGACTTTAAACTTAAACAAAGATTGCACGAATTTAGGGTGAATGGCTAGCTAGAGGGTCCTTCTCCACACATGACACATACGCATACGAATCAATTTCCAGTTATTCTTTCTATAAACCATGAATGACAATGCCCCCAATTAACCGTGAAATGCACTAATTAACCTTCAGATTTTCCTAAGTTCATTGAATTGGACGGACAACGCATCACAACCAAATTATTCTTCTCAAGTTCCCTACAAGAACCGCATAATAGAGATACATATCAAAGATCATTAAGTTCTATGAAAATCATAAGCATTGACAAAGCATTCGTAACTATGAACTGCATGATACTCCTGCCAGGAATTTACTTAACGCGATCGTGACTAGCGACCTCCACTACTTGTAAATATAAGTTCATAACTATTAGGTGAAACTCCCTTATATTTTAGCATCAAATTCATGCATGCAAAGTAAGTAGGCCTCCTTAATCAACATACAAGAATAAGTTATCAATCAAGCAGCTAAGCAAATTGCATTCACGATTTATGAAACAATAACTGGATGTAATCAATTCATATGCAATATATGTTCATGGCTTTGAAATCTCCCCTAGCTAAAACGAGTTTAGCTCCTCATGTTCATCATAATTGAAAACCAAATTAAAAAAAACATTAAACTAAAATAAGGATAGAAACAACCCAAGAACGCTCCAGCAATGGCAGATTGCACTCATTTCTCTCCTTTGTTGCGGCACTTGTGTTTTCTCTCTAAAAATATGTCTCTGAAGCTCTCCATCAATTGGTGCGGCTTGTGTGAGTATTTATAGGGCTAGGGGCATGCCCAGGTTGTCAAGGAAAAAGACTTGGGCGTTTGGCAGATTTCTAGGGGGAAAAGGAGAAGGTGCAGCACATATCTAGAGATAGGCCTTCTAGAAATCAGGTTTTTAGGTGTCCTAATGCATCTAGGGATCCTCCTTTCAGCTGGATTTAAGATAGATTAGGATAAGGTTAGGATAAGATAAAGTAGTTTGGATAAGATAAGATAAGGTTTTGGATAATGTTAAGGATAATGCTCCTTCTTTCTTGCTGACTTCTTATCTTCTTATCTTGACTCTATCTTCTCCATCTCTTTTTCACATTCCTAGCCTCTCTTGGTCTTCAATTTCGTCCATCCACCTTGCTTCCTTCATAAGCTATCCATTCCAAGCCCAAAACTGCTCTAAAATGTTCCAAATTGCCTCTTTTTGCTATCTTTGCCATCTAGACCTGAAAACACACGAAAATGACTTAAAACACTCTAATAAGTAATAACTAACTACGAAAATGCAAGAAAACAAGCTAACTAAGTCGCATAAATATGCTCCTATCATGATCCTGGGCTTGCAGTGATATCGTCTTGTACCGATCTTAGTACAACTCATATCAACGTTTTTCATACAATATGAAATACGTAATTCACCTTTCTATGTAAGCATAAAGGATTCTATTTATGCATTATGCTTCTTTGTGAGTCAAAAAGGTACATTCCCTTTTAGAAGAGCAATTCCCAGTTTGACTGGAATTGTCCTTTCATTTGAAGTTTATCATTCGAGAAACTTCCTACATCTATCGTCTATCAATAGGGATTGAGATAATCCAATTATATCTTGAAATCTATCATTATAGATTTCCATCCTATGTATATTGACTATGTCTCCCATATACATTGTCACATCCCGGCCCGGGGTCCACCACATCCCGGGCCCGCTCCACCACCGTAGCACGATATTGTCCGCTTTGGGCCCCGACTACGCCCTCACGGTTTTGTTTCTTGGAACTCACACGAGAACTTCCCAGTGGGTCACCCATCATGGGAGTGCTCTCGCGCGCTACTCGCTTAACTTTGGAGTTCCCATGGAACCCGAAGCCAGTGAGCTCCCAAAAGGCCTCGTGCTAGGTAGGGATGGGAATATACATATAAGGATCACTCCCCTGGGCGATGTGGGATCTCACAATCCACCCCCCTTAGGGGCCCGACGTCCTCGTCGGCACACCACGGCCAGGGTTAGGCTCTGATACCAAATTGTCACATCCCAACCCGGGGTCCACCACATCCCGGGCCCGCTCCACCACCGTAGCACGATATTGTCCGCTTTGGGCCCCGACTACGCCCTCACGGTTTTGTTTCTTGGAACTCACACGAGAACTTCCCAGTGGGTCACCCATCATGGGAGTGCTCTCGCGCGCTACTCGCTTAACTTTGGAGTTCCCATGGAACCCGAAGCCAGTGAGCTCCCAAAAGGCCTCGTGCTAGGTAGGGATGGGAATATACATATAAGGATCACTCCCCTGGGCGATGTGGGATCTCACAATCCACCCCCCTTAGGGGCCCGACGTCCTCGTCGGCACACCACGGCCAGGGTTAGGCTCTGATACCAAATTGTCACATCCCAACCCGGGGTCCACCACATCCCGGGCCCGCTCCACCACCGTAGCACGATATTGTCCGCTTTGGGCCCCGACTACGCCCTCACGGTTTTGTTTCTTGGAACTCACACGAGAACTTCCCAGTGGGTCACCCATCATGGGAGTGCTCTCGCGCGCTACTCGCTTAACTTTGGAGTTCCCATGGAACCCGAAGCCAGTGAGCTCCCAAAAGGCCTCGTGCTAGGTAGGGATGGGAATATACATATAAGGATCACTCCCCTGGGCGATGTGGGATCTCACAATCCACCCCCCTTAGGGGCCCGACGTCCTCGTCGGCACACCACGGCCAGGGTTAGGCTCTGATACCAAATTGTCACATCCCAACCCGGGGTCCACCACATCCCGGGCCCGCTCCACCACCGTAGCACGATATTGTCCGCTTTGGGCCTCGACTACGCCCTCACGGTTTTGTTTCTGGGAACTCACACGAGAACTTCCCAGTGGGTCACCCATCATGGGAGTGCTCTCGCGCGCTACTCGCTTAACTTCGGAGTTCCCATGGAACCCGAAGCCAGTGAGCTCCCAAAAGGCCTCGTGCTAGGTAGGGATGGGAATATACATATAAGGATCACTCCCCTGGGCGATGTGGGATCTCACATACATTCTATCGTTATAGAATGTTTAAAGTCATAACTTTAACGAAGAAGAATTCCTTTCATTTCTAAAGTTAATATATCATATATATGTTCAAATTTAGGAATATGATTAACTCCCACTAATCTTTTGTAAACCTAGTAAACAAAAGATTCATTTACACCTTATGCGGAATCAACCGATTTGATATTTCTCTCATAAGACGCTTATAGCTTCCACTAGCTTGCTAAGATTCATGATGGATGGATCTCTACAACTTACAAGTCTTGTGATTCCTAGTCTTAGACATATTATCAAGACTATCTTGATAATGGTTTCGGAAATCCATATTATGTCCAAACATTGAATCACGTTTTAGTTGCAATTAGCAATCTTCGAATTAATAGAAACCAAGACTAATCAAAGATGGTTTCTTCCAAGTCATGCAATCTCTTTGATTGTAGTCATCTTAAGCTACCAATTAGCTTTTCACTATTTCGGGTCAAATGGTACTATACCATTTCCTTGAGTATATGTCGTATATACACTCAATGTAGTCATAAGGATTTTCATTCTTATTTCTTTCGAATTAGGAGGTGTAACTCTATGACATAGTCATAAAGTTCAAACCATTCAACTGAGACAGTTTATAGATCCTTCTGAGCTAGTGGTGTATGAACTAGTTTGTTATATTTGTTGATTATCATCTTGTCTCTCAAAGAACTCATTCTTTGAATTCTATCTCTCGTTCATTTGCTTTATCTTAGGCAAATCCTATTGTAGGATTACAATGAACTACCCAACAAACAACGTTTATTGGTTGGTTTGTAGAAGTGATATCCAAAAGTTAATTTAAGGATATCCCACAAGATTGTTCTCAAACAAATATTGCTTATTAGCACACAACCCCAAACCTTAACACGATTAAGACTAGGCTTTCTTTCCAACTACATCCTATGGAGTCATGAAAATTTTGGAAGATCTTCTAATTGACAATCATATCGTCTTAGAAGTATATATCCTATATATGGGTAATTGATAACATCTAACAAAAATTTTGGAAGGCATTGGATCCGGATCTAATGATCCAAAGCATCCATGTATGACCAACTTATAATTTATGTTTTAGAGGTGTCACAACTCAGTGGGATTTGTCACTACCTTGCAACCTTTTGGGTTTTAAGCATTGTTTTAATCTAAACAGTTAACACTACCCCATCATCTCTACTATAGAGACAATCTTTGTTTTTCCAATTTCTTTGGTAGTTCATATGAGGAAGTAAGTACTATCGACTTTTGCAGAGATCTATATTTTATTCACGTTCCAAATGTGAAGTACTTTTTCTTCTCTCATTAATCTTCTACTTCTTACTAGCCACACTTTTACAACGATTGTAAAACATAGTTACTAATACAGAATCAAGCATTCAAGTAGAAGAACCAACTATTTTGAACTATTCAAGAACAATTTACAACACCTTAGAAAGGTGTGGTCTTGACACTTGCAAGACATTTCTTGCAAATACCCCTTCCAATGATCATCCTTTCATAAAGAAAGTTTATTCCCTTGGAGTTTTTTCTCCTTCTTCATTTGACTTCTCCATTGACTACAATAATCATGGTCCCTAAACTACCACTATCTCTCTTGAAACTTATTTCAATTGTGTTATACACAACAAACGATTTGGAGAGACTGCGGTTCTTGTTCAGTATATAGTTTACAATAATCTTAGCGAACCATTTGGATAGGGTCTCAAAGGTGAAGTCCTTGCCTAGTTTTCGTCTCCTGAAGTGGTTTAACACTTCCTCACTCAATGATTCAAAATCATTATAAGTCCATATTGATGGACTATTTTTGTCAATCATCCATTATGTTCTAAACATGATTACAAAGTTTCAAGAATTGTTCAAGGCAACTCTCATTTCTTCATACAACAATTTGTAAGTGAAGAATCATGGCACATAAAGTGTCCATGCCTTTGTGCTTACTTCTCAAGTTCTTTGTTCATGTAATAAAGAAACAAGCACTAGTGTTTACGTTAACTAAGGGTTGTTCAAAGCAACTCTTATTTCTTTCATACAACGATTTGTAAGTGAAGAACTATGACACTAAAAGTGTCCATGTCACTTTTCTAATCTTCATAAGTTCCTTTGTTCATATAACAAAGGAATAAGCATTGGTTGTTTGTGTTCTCCTCTTTATAATAAACTTATCTAACATGTTCTTCCATTGATACATTGTCAATAAGAAGATTGTGAGGATGAGACTACTTAGGTACATATACAATCCATTCAAGACAATCTATGGGATTGTGGTACAAAGTCCGAAAACTATAGCCTTCCGCTTTTCTTTGTCAAGTTTTAGATAGCGTTTTCAAATATATCAGTAAATAAATACATAGCGAATATAAATTGATTGATTTTAAGCCATTTGATCTGGGTCTTTAAATCAAATAGCACCACCCACTATTTTGGCAAATTTCATATCCCTCATCGGAATTCGAGAGTTTTGGAGGAAACTCTTAGTAGGGTATGAGAGGCTCACTATTACCAAGCCCACCTCACAATGATATGATGTCAGCTAACATTAATAATAATGAGAGAGTACGCTTACTCATTTGTAACTCATGCAAGTAACCATCTTATTTGGCCTCCAGAGAATGATGCCTCACAATGATATGATGTTGGCTTCATTGCACTTTGTTAAGTCATGCCCACCATGAAAGTTCGGGTAGGGTTTCAAAAACGACCTCACAATGATATGATGTTGATTATTCTTGTTGTCAACCTTCAAACATCATGCATGCGTATGGGACTCCTCTTGAGTGTAAGCACGCACTTGTACTCCCCCATGATAGGGTGAAGTCGGTGTACGAGTCACAAACAATCGGAGTCAACCACGGTGGAAGGCCACGAAAAAGTGTTCAAAGCACTGTCACGCTTGTCAACTTAATAATTGTTTGGTTGAGGGTTTTTAGGTCTCATTGAAGAAAATTTGCGAAAAACATGTTCATTTGAGTAACATCTATGGCACGCAATTAACAATTAAAGGTGGAATCATGCTTGTATGCACTCAAAACACCGATGAAATTCAGAGCCTAATAGTTGTGGTGAACCATGACTCAACTTAAGAACAAAGTGAGTTGAGAAATCTTATACCTTCGTTGATTCCACTTTGAATAAGCCAAGGCTAATCACCCAAAGAGAGGGCCTTCATTCCTTGCTTCCTAGCTCCATGGATTTCTTGGAGGAGGATGGTTGAAAAGATTCTCCAAGTTCACAAATTAGAGAACCTCTAATTTTTCACACCGAAGAGAGCATTGATGAAGAGATGAGTGAACTAGAGGAAGTAAGATTGCTAGCTAACTTCCTCTAGGGTGGCCGCCTCTTAGAGAGAAAATGAGAGCTTGTGTTCTCTCCAATTTCCTGAAAGAAAACCCTTAATGATGAAATGTTTATAAAATCCTTTATATAGTCCCTTCAATTAAGTGACTAAAAGAACCACGAAAAGTTTCCTTGGCCGGCCTCTTTAAGGCTATGGGCTGTTTGGGCCCTTTTGGGTCTTTAGTCAATAAGTTGTCATACAATTTATGTTAAATGGCTTGACATTCAATTCCTATTGGGCCTTACGCCCCAAAACTAACCTGAGGTCTATAACGCACATATTCGTTTGATAATAATTAACCCTAGCCATAAATAATTAAACCATTTAATTATCCTTACTCATCTCCGTTGTTTCTTCAATCTCTACCTTACTTGGTGTACGAACCATTAGGTTCCTTTTAGCGAGGCGGTGGATGATTAGAACTCTTCAAATCGATTGTGAATTGAAACTTACTTTCAATTCTCCCTTTAGTGATTATACACCTTTAGGGCTTCCACAAACCATGAGTGACACCTAGCGGTATGTTCTGGCTACCCAAGCTAATCAGAAGAGGTGGAGCACCTATTCAATTTAGTATTACAATGCAATACGGTCTTTCTCTAATACAATACTCTTGACCACATTGTTTGGTTTGATAGTTTATTCATGTCTCAATGTGATTCTCTTACTTATATGATTACTTTGAACGTGATTTAGAACAACTTCCTAAATCTCATTCATACTCAGGCCAGAGATTCTTAATCATATCATAGAGAATTCTCCCTCAAACGGTAAGGCTCCAGATCCCTTGTTGCCCATTCACTTGTGTCCATGGCTAAGTGGCTTAACCCTAACTATGTCGATGACACCCTCTGACGGAGTGACTTTGACATAGTCAAAGATCAAGGACTTAACCACAAGACAACTATGATGCCTCAGGTCAAAGGACTACTTTGCATTATCCCAACCATCAGTTCTCATGTGACATGAGAATGACAACTCCTCGTTGATCGCGTTTAGTGGACTCATTCTCTATTGAGCACCTACATGCTTGTCTTGGTGTCAATCACACCAATGACTCGAGACCAGTCACTCTTCCTAAGAGAAGACATAGCACATACCGATCTTAATGGACTATCAATACAAAATTGGCAATCCTATGCTCAGGAACGTTTAGGATATGTATATGAAAGAAAATGGTCTCATGAATCTAACTTCTTTAGATCACATTCTCCCAATGACATATTCCTTGGACTTATCATTTAAGCATATAACATTTACATGAGATGGCTTCAAACAATAATTTTTGCCCTTTATATTAAACTAGATTAGTTTAACATGTGAAATATCCGTAATGTATCATCATATGATTGGTTTTAGGGCACATTTCCAATAATCTCCCACTTTCACTATAGCTAATCTGCTTGGTCATCAGTGATGATGCCGCTTCTGAATTCATTTCAAAAATGGCTAAGTAGTAGGCCTAGACAATGGATATCTATATGTTATCCATAGAAGCAACCTTGAGAATATCGACGTCACCATTATACATGATTCTCAATCATGTGGTTCAGTCTCTCATTTGAGTTCGGATCTTGATGAGACCTTGATTACTTGGCTTGAGCTATTGCCCCAGTAGTGTTGTAGTGTGGGTACATTAGAGAACTTTCTGGTTGGAACCGAATGAAGAGTTCATAAATGAGCTTTCCCATCCAAACAACATTGTTGTAAGCTTCTATATGGCGATATATTTTTCATGCATGATGGAACACACTAAAGTCATTACTTTTAACGTTTCCAATTAAATATCTCTTTAGTCATAATAAAGAGATATCCTATTATCTCTTCATTCAAAATGAAGTGACATCCAATGATGGATACAATATTTGATTCATAATCTAATATATTTACGCATCCATTGCGTTACTCTAATTTTTCTTCATTCTTGGGGAATCTATCCCTTAGTATTTCTTAAATACTTAAGGACTCACTTGACAGTTGCCATGGTTCTGATCCTGGGCCTGCACTAATATCATCTTGTACCGATCTTGCTACAATTCATATCAACATTTTTCATACAATACGAAACACGTAAATCACCTTTGAATTCAATAGGGATTGAGATAATCCAATTATATCTTGAAATCTAGCATTATAGATTTCCATCCCATTTATATAGACTATGTCTCCCATATACATTCTATCGTTATAGAATGTTTAAAGTCATAACTTTAACGAAGAAGAATTCCTTTCAATTCCAAAATTAATATATCATATATATGTTCAAATTTAGGAATATGATTAGCTCCCACTAATCTTTTGTAAACCTAGTAAACAAAAGATTCATTTACATCTTTATGAGAAATCAAATAATTTGATCTTTCTCTCATAAGATGCTTATAGCTCCCACTAGCTTGCTAAGATTCATGATGGATGGATCTCTACAACTTACACGTCTTGTGATTCCTAGTCTTAGACATATATTATCAAGACTATCTAGATAATGGTTTTTGAAACCCATATTATGTTCAAACATTGAATCACTGTTTAGTTGTAACTCTATGACATAGTCATAAAGTTCAAACCATTCAACTGAGACAATTTATAAATCTTTCTTGACTACCTTGGAGCTAGTGGTGTAGGAACTAGGTTGTTATATTTGCTGATTATCTTGTTGTCTCTCAAAGAACCCATTCTTTGTATTCTATCTCTTGTTCATTTGCTCTATCTTAGGCAAATCCTAGTGTAGGATTACAATGAACTACCCAACAAACAACATTTGTTAGTTGGTTTAAAGAAGTGATATCCAAAGGTTAATTTAAAGATATCCCACAAGATTGTTCTCAAACAAATATTGCTTATTAGCACACAACCCCAAATCTTAACACGATTAAGACTTGTCCTTCTTTCCAACTACATCCTATGGAGTCATGAAAATTTTGGAAGATCTTCTAATTGACAATCATATTGTCTTAGAAGTATATATCCTATATATGGGTAATTGATAACATCCAACGAACTACATCTTTATTCGAGTTCGTTATTCTCCCAATGGAGAAATCCATTATCTTATTATGCTACTTTCCTTGATATCTTTCAAGGAAATTGTTCTAAAGTGTTCCTTTTCCTTGGATCAAATCTAAGGAGGTAAAAACTTTAGATATCTTACTCATCAACTTATATTCTTGAATTCTTTGAAACCTTCTACAAAGTATTCGGACTTTTGTCTATTCAAATTAAATGATAGTCCAACTAAGAGCAATCTTCGTTGAATGTCAAACAACATGAGTAGTCTTATGTTGTGGACAAGTGCCATTAACATCTAAGTGAATTAACCTCAACAACTTTGTGATTCTTTATTATTTCCAAAAGAATAAAGATTCGAACATTTCACCTATACAATTTTAACAAGAAGGCATTGGATACGGATCAAATGATCCAAAGCATCCATCTATGACCAACTTGTAATTTATGTTTTAGAGGTGTCACAACTCAGTGGGATTAGTCACTACCTTGCAATCTTTTGGGTTTTAAGCATCGTTATATTCTAAATAGTTAACACTACCACATCATCTCTAATATAGAGACAATCAATTAGATTACAATAATCCAATCATTCATTCATTAATAAAGAACAATGGTTTGTCAAACAAAACATTCATCAATCTCTTATAGTGACGGAATTAAGTTCCTTATTCAAATTGGAATGTAAAGACAATCTTTGTTTTTCCAATTTCTCTGGTAGTCCATATGAGGAAGTAAGTACCATTTGCTTTCGTAGAGATCTATATTTTATTTACGTTCCAATTGTGAAGTACTTTCTACTCTCATTAATCTTCTACTTCTTATTAGCCACACTTTTACAACAATTGTAAAACATAGTTACTAATACGGAATCATGCATTCAAGTAGAAGAACCAATTGTTTTGAACTTATTCAAGAACAACCTTCGAAAGGTGTGTTATTGACACTTGCAAGACATTTCTTGCAAATACCCCTTCCAATGTCCATCCTTTCATAAAAATGGTTTGTTCCCTTGGAGTTATTTTGTTTTCATCGTTTGACTTCTCCCTTGACTACAATAGTCATGGTCCCTAAACTCCCACTATCTCTCTTGAAACTTATTTCAATTGTGTTATACACATCAAACGATTTGGAGAGCATGTGGTTATTGTTCACTATATAGTTTACAATAAACTTAGTGAACCATTTGGATAGGGACTCAAAGGTGAAGTCCTTGCCTAGTTTCCGTCTCCTGAAGTGGTTTAACACTTCAACACTCAATGATTCAAAATCATCATAAGTCCATGTTGATGGACTATTTTTGTCAATCAACCATTATGTTCTAAACATGATTACAAACTTTCAAGAGTTGTTCAAGGCAACTCTCATTTCTTCATACAACAATTTGTAAGTGAAGAATCATGGCACATAAAGTGTCCATGCCCTTGTGCTTACTTCTCAAGTTCCTTGTTCATTTAACAAAGAAACAAGCACTAGTGTTTGCATTAACTAAGGGTTGTTCGAAGCAACTCTTATTTCTTCATACAAAGATTTGAAAGTGAAGAACTATGACACTAAAAGTGTCCATGTCTTTGTGCTAATCTTCATAAGTTCCTTTGTTCATACAACAAGGGAATAAGCATTGGTTGTTTGTGTTGTCCTCTAAATGATAGACGTATCTAACATGTTCTTCCAATGATACATTATCAATAGGAAGATTGTGAGGATGAGACTACTTAGGTACATATACAATCCATTCAAGACAATCTATGGGATTGTGGTATCATGTCCAGAAACTAACGCCTTCTGCTTTTTCTTTGTCAAGTTTTGGATTGCGTTTGCAAATATATCAGTAAATAAATACATAACAAATATAAATTAATTGATTTTAAGCTAATTGTTTTGGGTCTTTACATCAAATAGCACCACCCACTATTTTTGGCAAATTCGATATCCCTCATCGGAATTCGAGAGTTTTGGAGGAAATTCTTAGTAGGGTATGGGAGACTCACTATTACCAAGCCCACATCATAATAATATGATGTTGGCTAGCGTCAATAATAATGAGATAGTACACTTACTCATTTGCATCTCTTGCCAGTACCTATCTAATTTGGCCTCCAGAGAATGAAGCCTCATAATGATATGCTATTGGCTCCATTGCACTTAGTTAAGTCATTCCCACCATGCAAGTTCCGGTAGGGGTTCAAGAACGACCTCACAATGATATGATGTTGATCATTCTCGTTGCCTACCTTCACAACATCATGTATACGTATATGACTCCTCCTGAGTGTAAGCACGTACTTTGTACTCCCCCATGATAGGGTGAAGTCGATGCATGAGTCACAAACGATTGGAGCCTACCATGGTGGAAGGCCACGAAAGAGTGTTCAAAGCACTCTCACGCTTGTCAACTTAATAATGGTTTGGTTGAGAGTTAAGGTTCATCACATATAAGCATGCATTTTATTCTTATTAAAACAATTTGGTCCTATTACAACTATTGGTCCATGTGATTGATTCAGTAGTATATGATACTCCCACTATGCTTGTAAAACGGTTTTTAAAGCAGGAGTATATGGTACTACTAACATAAGCTTTGCATTCATTGATGGACTATATAGTTGCCTTATGGCCTTGGGATGACTATGAACCTTTGATTCGATCCAACATGAGCCTAGTGTTGGATCTCGGTGTAGGGATGGTGATTGATTTTTGTTAAGCATTTAATCACATTAAGGCATGTTTTCTTATTAGGCGTTGGACCCTACTACTCCAATTTCATGCATATCAAATAAAACAAGAAAGCAGTACTTTAAAATAAAGAAGAGCTTATTCTCTTTTACAACACTTGATCATATCAAATTACAACCAAAGTCTAATCTACACACTCCCATGGTTCACACAAATTTGAGAGACAGCCTTTCACATAGCTCAATTATCGTATGCTTAGGTTCATAATCACCCAATCTTTAATTAATTAATGCTTTAACTAATTAAACTTGAATGCAACATTGTCATTTGGTTTTTTGTATCCATAGAATTGATTTAGATGGTGCTAAATGAAATGAAAATCCAATTCTCATTTAAAGATACAAAACTACTTTGTTCTCAACTAATTTGGGCCAAAAGGAAATAACCTCAACCTTTGGGCTATATTGCAAAACACAAACTTTTGAGGTCACTTTGTAAAAACACAAAGTCTACTACTTCATGTAATTACAACTAGAACCCAAAATTTTTAATAAATGCAAAAACTTCATTAAAGGAGCAAAACAATTTGTACTTTAGTGATTTTGGGCCTTTACGTAAAAACGTAAACTTTCGCGTCAAAGTGCAAATACACAAAAGTATCAAAACTTTATTGTAATTGCATAAAAGTCCCACAAGTACCCCCATTATAGGGGTGGCCGGTTTTCGTGAGTAGGAGAGAGGGTTGGTTTTTGTTGAAAATTCAAAATCTTAAAGAGTGTTGAATAAGTGAAAGGGATAGGTGAATAGTTGATTGGCATGGTTGAAAAGTTTAATTGGTATAGGTTGAAAGATATAGGTAAGGTGTAGCATTTATCAAATAATAAAACACAAATCACCCATCACCAATCAATAACAAACCAAAACTTTATGAAAAACAACAAATACATTGAATCAAAACACCAAACCTTTTTGTTCCTGGTAAGAACATCAAGAACATAGTAAGAACATTGAAGAACATCCATGAAAACCCATGAGAGCTCCATGAATGTTTTCACTCAATAAAACTCAAATTTTCACTACTCAAAAGGCGTTTAACATCCTAGGGTACTTAGGGGGTTCCAAAAGTCACTTTAAAACACTTTTAACAAGACAAACATGAACCCAAAACTCCACCCTTTGGATTTGGCCGAATTTCCCCATAAACATGGCACCAAATTTTAGCTCCAAAATTCATGCTCATATGAACTACATATGTCACATCCCGACCCAGGCTCCACCACAACCCAGACTCGACTCCATCGTAGCACAATATTGTCTGCTTTGGGCTTACCATTCCCTCACGATTTTGTTTCTGGGAACTCACACAAGAACTTCCCAGTGGGTTACCCATCCTTGGAATGCTCTCATCCAAACTCCTTAACTTAGAGTTCCGATGGAATCCGAAGATAGTGAGGCCTCGTGCTAGGAAGAGATGGGCATGTACATATAAGGCACATCACCCCCTCTCCGTTGGTTGATGTGGAATGTTACAATCCAGCTCCCTTAAGGGCCCGACATCCTCGTCGGCACACTTCCGACCAGAAATCTGGCTCTGATACCCAATTGTCATATCCCGACCCAGGCTCCACCACAACCAGGGCTCGACTCCATCATAGCACAATATTGTCCGCTTTGGGCTTACTATTCCCTCACGATTTTGTTTCTAGGAACTCACACGAGAACTTCCCAGTGGGTCACCCATCCTAGGATTGCTTTCGTCCAAACTCACATAACTTCAAAGTTCTGATGGAATCTGAAGACAGTGAGTTCCCAAAAAGCCTCGTGCTAGGAAGAGATAGGCACATACATATAAGGAACATCACCCCCTCTCCATTGGTTGATGTGGGATGTTACACATCTACAACATTTGAGATGGCAAATTTTCAAGCAAAATTTACATTCAAAGAAGCAAGAATAAAGCTTGTAACAATTACAACATTCAAATCATAAACTATGAAAATACAAAACTCAAAAGGATTCACCAACTACTAGACCTAGGCTCTGATACCACTTGAAGAAAATTTATGAAAAACATGTTCATGTGAGCAACATCTATGGCATGCAATTAAAAATTAAAGGTGGAATCATGCTTGTATGCACTTAAAACAAAACTTCACCCATGAAATTCAAAGCCTAGTAGTTGTGGTGAACCATTACTCAACTCAAGAACAAAGTGAGGTGAGAAATCTTATACCTTTTGTTGATTCCTCTTTGCATAAGCAAAGGCTAATTTGTAAGATCCCACATCGCTCAGGTAAGTGAATCCTCTATGCCTTAAATGTATATTCCCATCCCTACCTAGCGCGAGGCCTTTTGGAAGCTCACTGGCTTCGGGTTCCATAGGAACTCCGAAGTTAAGCGAGTAGCGCACGAGAGCACTCCCATGATGGGTGACCCACTGGGAAGTTCTCATGTGAGTTCCCAGAAACAAAATCGTGAGGGCGTAGTCGGGGCCCAAAGCTGACAATATCGTGCTACGGTGGCGGAGCGGGCCTGGGATGCGGTGGACCCCGGGTCGGGATGTGACAATTTGGTATCTGAGCCAATCCCTGGCCGGAAGTGTGCCGACGAGGACGTCGGGCCCCTAAGGGGGGTGGATTGTAAGATCCCACATCGCTCAGGGGAGTGAATCCTCTATGCCTTAAATGTATATTCCCATCCCTACCTAGTGCGAGGCTTTTTGGGAGCTCACTGGCCTCGGGTTCCATGGGAACTCCGAAGTTAAACGAGTAGCGCACGAGAGCACTCCCATGATGGGTGACCCACTGGGAAGTTCTCGTGTGAGTTCCCAGAAACAAAACCGTAAGGGCGTAGTCGGGGCCTAAAGCGGACAATATCGTGCTACGGTGGTGGAGCTGGCCCGGGATGTGGTAGACCCCGGGTCGGGATGTGACATAATCACCCAAGGAGAGGGCCTTCATTCCTTGCTAGCTCCATGAATTTCTTGGAGGAGGAAGGTTGAAAAAATTCTCCAAGTTCCCAAAATAGAGAACCTCTAATTTTTCACCCCAAGGAGAGCATTGATGAAGAGATGAGTGACCTAGAGGCAGTAAGATTGCTAGCTAATTTCCTCTAGGGTGGCCGGCCTCTAAGAGAAAAAATGAGAGCTTGTGTTCTCTCTAATTTCCTGAAAGAAAACCCTTAATGATGAAATGGTTATAAAGTCCTTTATATAGTCCCTTCAATTAAGTGACTAAAAGAACCACAAACCCTTTCCTATTTGGCCAGCCTCTTTAAGGCTATGGGTTGTTTGGGCCCTTTTGGGTCTTTAGTCAATAAGTTGTCATACAATTTATGTTAATGGGCTTGACATTCAATTCCTATTGGGCCTTGTGGCCCAAAATTAACCCGAGGTCTATAACGAACATATTCGTTTGATTCATTAACATATTAATTAATATCCTAGCCATAAATAATTAAACCATTTAATTATCCTTACTCATCTTCGTTTTATCTTCAATCTCTACCTTACTCAGTGTACGATCCATTAGGTTCCTTTTAGTGAGGCAATGGGCGATTAGTGAAGGAAATTTTTTGTCCTAGCTAAGAACATGTGAGAACATTTGAACGCATATGCAAAACTAATAACACTTTAAAGTAGGCATGCATTCAAAAACAATTCTAAAACCCATGACTTTCAAAGCCTAGTGAATGGTGAACCACAAGACTCTTTAACAACATTAAAGAGAAGGAAGGATTTTGAGATTCATTACCCTTGAAGCTCATCCTTGTTTACACAAGGGATTCACCCAAGTGGAGGGCCTTCAAATCACCTCCTAGCTCCTTGAATCTTCCTTGTGATTTTCTTCCTTTTGAATCTCCTTTGCTCCTTGAGGATGTGAGGAAAGGATCTCCAAGAACACCAAAGGTTTGGTGTCTCTAAGTCTCGACACCAAGGATGAGGTGTGGAGATGAAATGGATGACTTCGAGGAACAATGACACACCCTAACCGAGATCGAGGCATGCTGGCCGTCACGTGAGGGTGACGTAGCCATGTGCACAGTGCGGAAGCAATAATATAGAAAGACAGTCAATGCATAAGAAGTACTTAATTAAACAACACCCGAAGGTGGTCCTACTTAGGTGATGATCTGTCAGAACATCCGATGTATCCTCGTGAGCCACCAACAACAGCTACCTAAAACCTGGAGTGGCGCAAAACAAAAGCGTGAATGGGCAAAAACAAAGCTTTTCGAAAATCATTTCATAAACAACATTTATATCCCCTCACCGTAAAACCTGTATACTTTCCCAGAAAATAGTATATACATATACTAAATCTCAACTGAACCATCATCATCAAATATATGCAAAGAAATCATGAATATGCCATGCCATGCCACTAGCTCATCAGGTAAGCAATTCAAGTGCAATAATAACTGCAATAGCTCGTCAGCTGAACTCTAGCTCATAAATCATGCCTGCACATGAGTCGAACCCACTTATAGTGGTCTATATGACAAGACTGGGTGTAAACAATACGCTCTAGTGCTACAATCACGTGAAGACTGTGCGAATAATTGCGGGTCACCTACGAGTCGAACCCACTGAAAGTGGTCTATATGACAGGACTATGCACCTAACTTGGATCCAAGATGAGTGTGTGGTGCGGGAGGTGAACATCACGTGAAAGACTATGTCCCTAACTCTGGGCGGGAGCACTAACACCGGGGTGCAGGTTAATGAGCTCTTAATGCATCTCATCATACTTTTCAACCTCCACTTCTTAATAACCACACATAATCTTACCTGAAACTTACCTGAGCGCCCACAGCACCAACAATCATGCGCATACAATTCATAATGCATATTCAATAGTATGAAATATATTGGCATGGCAATTCTTTGCTAAAAGCATTTAAAATGCATATTCTGGGAAAAATACATAGTATATAGGTATATACGGAAAACAAAAGCCCACTCACATGTACGTAGATGGATCGTAGCCTCCGTGTCTAGCCTGGCTGCGTTCATCCTCCGGATAGGTCTCGCCTATGTGAGAAACAACTATAAATACGTTATTTTAAAGCACATATATGAAACTAAGAAATAACTTCTCATACAATGCTCCAATGAGGTGTGTGAATATACCAAAATGATCTACACAACCTCAGAAACATCCCCATATTTTTAGAATAATTTTTGGATGTCTCACGCGCCCTCACGCTCCGGCCAAGGCACGGCCAGACGCGCCCCCACGCGCAGGCACGTGCCTGGCACACGAACGGGACCCTAACCTGCCGTTAGGAATATTTTGTTAAAAGCTAACGGAAACCGTCATAGATAACTAACGCCGTTAGAATATTCTGTCAGTTTTGACGGAATATTCCTTGTCTTCTTCCTTCTACTCCAGCAACTGTCGCCGTCGCCGGAAAACTGGGAAAAACTTCTAACCTACTAATCTCACTCGATTCTCAACCATTTTCTTCGAAACTTGTACTAAAATGAAGCTTAGGGTATAGAGAATCACGTTATACCTGTTTTAAACCTTGAATCCCACGAAAACACGTCGGAGAGAGTTCGAAACTCTGGCCACCTCTGCAACTCTTCGTATCTGGGCTTCCCGACGTCCAAATCTTCTCAACAATGCACTCCGAGCATCGTGGGAAGGTCCTTGAGCTTGCTATGGTCCTAGAAATTGAAGAATATCACGGGTTTAAAAGTTGGTGAATAGTAACCAACTCGGGATTCCGATTTACGGGGTTTTCCGACGTTCAAACTCAAACAAAACCAACCCAAAACACTTAGGAAGAAACGTAGGTACCTTTTTGAGCTTTAGAACGCCGTGAAACCTCGACAATCACCTCAGGTTCACTGTACACTCGACGGTGCCTTTGGATCCTGGGTTTTCGACGGTGCTACGACTATACAAGGGTATGGTCATGTTCGTAGGCTTACCAGGATCTCGAATCTAGTCTCAGCACATTCGATCTGTCAAGGTTTGAAGGTCAACACAACTCGTCCGTACGAGCTGCAGAGAGAGAGTGTGTCCGAGAGGGAAGAGAGAGAGAGAAGGGTTTTGTTCCAGTTTGTGTGTGTGTGGTCCTCACACAGCCAGCCAATCAACACAAACAAAACAAAACTTATGTCTAATTGGCCTAGAATCAAGTTTACTACAAACCCTAACTCCATCTCTAATCTAATAGGTTCCCACAACCTTGGAACCCCCTTTAATTGGTCCAAAACCAAGAATTTGGGCCTTGAAACTTAGCTCCAAACAATAATTCAACCCAACGCTCGAGGGTAGTTCCGTCCATTCACATGTTCGAGGATAATATAAGTACAAATTTGGGGCGGGCTGTTACAAATAAAGATTGCTAGCTATCCCTCCCCTAAGTGGCCGGCCTCTATAGAGAAAAAGAGAGATAAAGTTTCTCTTCTTTGCCTCAAGAAAACCCTAAAGAGAGAATGGCTATAAAGTTGCCTTTATACCACCTCACATGTGAGTGGCAAACTTGCAATTAACCCAAGTTTGCTACCACTCACCCTTGGCCGGTTTTGACTTTGTTTTTGGGTTAATTTTCATTTAGTTTTAGTTGTCACACAACCTAAACTCAATGGGCCTTGTGGACCAAAAACCCTTTTGGGCCCCGAAACCCAAAACTAACTTAAAAGCCCAATACGAACCTTTCGTAAGATTAATTAACTAATTAATTAATCTTGACCATTCTCAATTAAACCATTGAATTGCTTATCCATCTCATTTATATTTCTTCACTTTCATCCTTACTCGGTGTGCGATCGATTAGGTTCCAATTAGCGAGGCAGTGGGCGATTGTTACTCGTAACGATCGATTGTGAATTGAAACTACATTTCAATTCTTCCTTTGATGAAGATTAGTGTTTGCTAATCCTCAGGGCTTCCACAAACCATGAGTGACACTAGCAGCATGGCATGGCTACCCAAGCTAAGTAGAAGTGATTGGAGAACCTATCCGGTTACAATTACAATGCAATACGGTCCTTCTCTAATACAATACTCTTAATCACATTGTTTGAGTGATAGTTTGTTTCATATCTACTATCCAATGTGATACTTCTCTATATGATTCAATTGAATATGATTTGGAACAAACTTCCTAAGTAATATTCGTTTGCTTTGGCCAAAGACTCCTGGATCATATCTCAGAGTATTCTCCCCCCACCATGGAAGGTTAGAGATCCTTTGTTGTGCATTCATATGGCTACATGACTAGATAGCTTGACCCCAACAATATCGTGGACACTCTCGATGGAATGCCTTTGACATGATCAAAGATTAAGGACCTAACCATTAGACATCTATGATGCCTCAGGTCAAAGGACTACTTTGCATATTGCAACTTACGAGTTCTTACATGACATATATGTTTGAACTCTCTTTTGATCGTGGTTCAGTGTACTCGATTACCTTTTGAGCACCTATGTGTTTGTCTCAGTGTCCAACACTAAATGACTTGAGACTAGTCATACTCATGCTAGAGTTAACATAACACATACTAGCCTTAACGGATTGTCAATGCCCAATTGGCAATCCTATGGCTGATGTGATAAAAGTTAAGCACTCAAATTAAACCCTCTTGTTGTCAATTGTAGTAAGTATGCAAGTAGGGATCGTTCTGGACCGGGGATTAGGAGGGATTGCTAATCGACACAAAAACAAAGTTAAAAACGTTTGGAAAGGTTTACAAGACTCAAAATAAGTTAAAAACACTTTAAACGGCTTAAAAACACTTTATGGACAGGTTTAAAATACTAAGAAAGATTTTGGACGAAAATTAAGTTTAGGTTGACTCAAAACTCTTGAAAACACAAAGAAAACAGGTTTTAGACACTTAAAAACAAGTAAGTAAATGGGGGGTTTTGAGTTGGACGAATTTGAAAATAAAACAAAGACTTTGTAAAGTAAACAAGTTTGAAAACGATTTTGAAAACTTTGATGGTTGATGGGCTAGCTAGAGGGTCCTTCTCCACACATGACACACTTGTATACGAATCGATTTCCAATTGCTTTTCAATGAACCATGAACCTCAACACCCCAGATTAACCGTGATGCACTAATTAACCCTCAGATTTTCCTTATGTCATTGAGTTGGATGATGCATACGACAACCCAAATTATTCTCCAACGGTTCCCTACATGATGCATAGAAGAGATACAATTAGAGATCATTAAGTTCCATGAAAATCATAAGTGTTGACAAGGCATTCGTAACTATGATGCATGATACGTTTGCCAGGAACTCAATTAACGCGATTGTGACAAGCAACCTTCACTACTTGTGAATGTAAGTTCATAACGATTAGGTGAAACTCCCTTACATTCTAGCATCAAATTCCTGCATGAAAACTAAGTATGCATCCTTAATCAACATACAAGAACAAGTTATGAATAAAACAGTTAATTGAATTGCATTCACAATTCATCACGTCGCAATTGGAAGAAATCAATTCATCTCTCAAGCATGTTCATGGCTTTGAATTCCCCCCTAGCTAAGTAGGGGGCTTAGCCACTCATAGTCACAACAAGATTAAAGAATAATGACGTAAACATTGAAATTAAGAACGAAGTACACCTAGAATGCTCCAATCTGCAAGCTTGAAACGTCCAAGGCTCCTTCCTCTCCACCTTGCTGCGGCACAAAGAGTCTAAGATGGGTATGGATGTGTTTGGATGAAGGGATGTGAGTTTTTGGGAGTGAAAGGCTGCGGCAAAGAGAGATTTTGGGCTGAAAGTGTGTGAATGAGTGAATGGTTGTGTGAATGATTGATTGTGGTGCGGCATAAGGTCATATATATAGTGGAGGGATTAAGGCACGGTTTGGGCATTCTAGGAAACAAAAACTAAACCAAAACCTGAAGGGAAATAGGATTTAAAATCAGAACCTAAAGGGAAAGGGTAAGAAACCTGCGGCAAAGGGAAAACAAAGGGTAAAAGACAATATCCTATGCGGCAAGGGAAGAAAATAAAAGGGAAAGGTCTTTTGGGACAAGGAAAAGTGTTTCCTTGCAAGTTTGGGTCTAAAATATGAAGGGAAACCTGAATCTTGAAGGGCAAGAAAGAGGAAATATGAAGGGAAGTTGCGGCAGCAATTTAAAAGGCAAGGGGATGGGTTTCTTGGACGGCAAGACTCAAAAGAAAAGGGAATGTGGCTGTTGGTTGTGCGGCAACCTTGTTGAGCAAGGATTTAGGAGTCCCAAAGTATCTAGGATTCCCTCTTTGTAGTTGAAGTCTTGATCAAATAGGATTTGACAAAGTCAAAGGTCAAAGTAAGGAAACTTTGACTTAGTCAACCCTTCTTCTTCTTGGATTCCTTTTCCTTCTTTGACTTGAATTAATTCTTCCTCTTCTCATAGCTGATTCCTAGCATGTCTTGGTCTTCAATTTCGTCCATCTACTTTGTTCCAAGCATATGCTATCCAAAACTTGCCCAAAAATGCTCCAAAATGCACTTTCTTGCTATATTACCCCCTTGGACCTACAAACACACGAAAATAGCTTAAAATACTAAATTAAATACAAATAACTAACATAAATGCACGAGAACAAGCTAACTAATTCGCATAAGTATGCTCATATCAAATTCCCCCACACTTAGCTTTTGCTAGTCCTCGAGCAAAACGAAACAAAACAAAACAAAATAAAGTAAACAAAACAAAACACAATCTAAACCTTCCAACGTTTTCCTCAGGGATTTCCAATGCACATGACATATCAAAGATCATCATTCACATAGATTTTAGTCATCCTTACGCTCGAGCACATACTTAATCACAGTTGTCACTTATTAGCTCGCATTTAATCAATTAAAACAATTATTTGAATGTAGTAACATGCCTTAGAAAATTCACCCAATTCCTTACAAGATACACTCTCTTTCATACAGATTTTCTGACTCCACACCCTACACTAGTTATATGTGAGAAGATTGATGTAAAAATGAAAACGAAGACTCACATATGTTTATGACAAAGAAAGCATTTTCTGGAGTTATTAAACATGTTTAGATATGATCTCATGAATGGAATGCTACTACTTAGACGCGAGAACCAGGGACACCATATGCTCATACCAATTCCAAACTCCACAAATTGAACACACAACACACAAGATTGAAGTCAAGGGTTGTAACGGGGCTAGGGTATTGGCTAACAAAGAAAGGTAAGGATAAACAAACGTTCTTTAGGCAATAGCAAGCATAGTAATGAATTTGACACTTGGAATTCTTGTTAGAATGCAGAAATCAACTTTTAAACTCAAGGGAAGATTTATGCAACACTTAGGGCCTAATTCAACTTTTTGGACCCTTTCTTCAACAAACAACACTTTAGAACTCTTTTTCACATATTTGTCAACTCTTTTTCATACTTTTCACAACTTTTCTTTTTCTTTTTTTTTCTTTTTCCACGAATTTTTCTTCTTTTTGTACTCAAACACACAAAAATCTCTTCCCCCACACTTGTTTTCTGCAAACAATTACTCAAAACGAATTCCCTTTAAGTCATGCTTACTATGCTTCAAGAACAAGGGTATGGATAGTCCTAATCTAGGCTAGGTGAGGATGATGTGGGTTAACAAAGAAATAGGCTAAACAAGGCTCAACGGGGTTAAAACCTAAACACAATGCACGGGGGATGGCTTTTTGGCTCTTGGTTTACTACACAACTTCATCTTGTTTTTGTGTCATGCACTCAATACCATGCTTAGAATGAAACGGATATGAGTTCTAGTATTTGGAACAAAATGATGAAACGCCTTCTAAGTAGTAACCAAGCAAAGAATGATGAGATCATGCAACGACTTTAGAAAACAATGAATGCACAGATTTTTAACTCTCCAAAGAACGTTTAGGCTCAAGTCTCACAGGGTTGTAGCGTTAATTTGGGTTCCTTCCTTCAAGCATGTTACAAAAACTGATTTTTTCCTTTTTTTTTAATCAAATGCGAATTCATAAACAACAACGACAACCAAGCATAAACCAAAGGCATATCAAACTTCCATCTATGTTCACAACTTTCCTTAACAGTCATGCAATTAAAAACCGAATCCTCATCATTGGGTTGGAAGGTACCCTAAGACACAAACAAACACACAAAAACAACTCTTTTTGGCTTTTTCTATATTATTTTTCAAATTTTTTATGAAATTTTCGGATTTTTAAGTCAAAACACACTAAAAAGCTTCAAAACACACTTAAAACACATAAAAACAGTGAAAACAACATTGCAAGTGATAGGTGAATAAAACCCACGAAAATCATGTAAAAACAGCTTGTTTACACCCCCACACTTAAACCAAACATTGTCCTCAATGTTTCATACGAAAACTCACACAAAAACAAGCAAACAAACAGCAAATAAAGATGCATTGTAAAGTAAAATTAACAAAGAATAGAGTTTAGGAACATAAACACCTGGTTATAATACGGGGATCGTCCAAAAGCTCTTTAAATGCATGGGTTGCCTCCCAAGAAGCGCTTGCTTTAACGTCTTGCAGCCGGACGAAGAACTCCATCTTTCAAGCATCCTTAGAGCCCACGGCATGGAGAGTTGTCTCCTCCACCACATGCTCCTCGAACAAGTCATAGTAGGGCTTCAAACGATGCCCATTCACCTTGAATTCTTGGCCGGTTTTCAAGCTTTGGATTTGGAATGCACCATAAGGAAAAACATTAGTAATAACAAAAGGTCCAATCCACTTAGAACGTAGCTTACCGGGGAATAAACGAAGTCTAGAATCAAAAAGTAACACTCGCTGCCCTTTTGAGAATGTTTTGGTACGAAGCATCTTGTCATGGTAAGCCTTCGTCTTGTCCTTGTAAATTTGAGCATTCTCGTATGCTTCGTGCCTAATCTCCTCGAGTTCATTCAATTGGAGCTTTCTATGAACTCCAGCCGCATCTATGTCCATGTTGAAAGTCTTCACAGCCCAATGCGCCTTGTGTTCTAGCTCGACGGGCAAATGACATGGTTTCCCATAAATGAGCCGAAAAGGTGACATGCCAAGGGGAGTCTTGTAGGCCGTTCGATATGCCCATAATGCATCGTCCAAGCGTAAGCTCCAATCTCTCCTTGAAGGCCCCACGGTTTTCTCTAGGATTTGCTTGATCTCCCTATTTGAAACCTCGGCTTGCCCATTTGTTTGAGGATGATAAGGTGTTGAAACCTTATGCGTAACGTTATACTTCTTTAGCAAAGCCTCAATGGTCCGGTTGCAAAAGTGGGAACCTCCGTCACTGATTAGAACTCGGGGCATCCCAAACCTAGCAAAAATGTTAGTTTTCACAAAATCTGCAACCACCTTAGAATCGTTAGTACGGGTGGCCTTTGCTTCCACCCATTTTGAAACATAATCAACAGCTAGCAAGATATAAGTGAAACCAAAAGAGGGAGGGAAGGGACCCATGAAATCAATACCCCAAACGTCGAAAATTTCCACAAAGAAGAGAGGTTGCTGCGGCATTTGGTCCTTGGCACCTATATTTCCCGTTCTTTGACATCGATCACAGGTTAGACAAAAAGTTCTAGCATCTTTAAACAAAGTGGGCCAATAAAAACCACATTCAAGAACCTTTAAAGCCGTTCTTTGGGTGCCAAAATGGCCCCCACAAGCATAAGTGTGACAGAATTTTAAAATCGAATGAACTTCACCATCGTGCACACACCTACGCAAAATCTGGTCAGAGCAATATTTCCACAAATAGGGATCATCCCACACATAAAAACGTGCATCCTTTTTTAATTTATCACTTTGGTGCTTGCTTAGAGTGCTTGGAACTTGTTTAGACACTAAGAAATTAACCAAATCGGCATACCATGGCTCACTTACCTCAATGGACAGCAGCTGCTCATCAGGGAAATGCTCAGGGATAGGCACGGCATTGGGATTTTGGAGCATTCAGCTTAGGTGGTCAGCCACCACATTCTCACTTTCTTTCTTGTCTCGGATCTCGATGTCAAACTCTTGTAGAAGAAGCATCCAACGAATAAGTCTAGGTTTTGCTTCCTTCTTCGTTAGCAAGTACTTCAAAGCTGCATGATCAGAGTAAACAATCACTTTAGTGCCAATTAAATAGGAACGAAACTTATCTAAGGCAAAGACAATAGCAAGAAGTTCTTTTTCCGTTGTGGAGTAGTTCAATTGGGCATCGTTCAAGGTCCGAGAAGCATAGTATATAACATGCGGCTGCTTGTCCTTTCTTTGTCCCAAAACAGCTCCAAGCGCATAATCGGATGCATCGCACATAAGCTCGAACGGAAGGCTCCAATCTGGTGGCAAGATGATGGGGGCCGAAGTTAGCTTCTCCTTGAGGGTTTTGAAAGCCGTCTCACACTCTTGATTGAACTCAAAGGTCACTTCTTTTTGCAACAATCGGCACAAAGGTTGGGCAATTTTAGAGAAATCTTTGATAAATCGCCTATAAAATCCTGCATGGCCAAGAAAAGAACGAACCTCCCTCACCGAAGTGGGAGAGGGTAAGTGACGTACAAGATCTATTTTGGACTTATCAACTTCAATACCTTGTTCGGAAATGATGTGCCCCAAAACTATACCTTGTCTCACCATAAAATGACACTTTTCCCAATTGAGAACAAGGTTAGTTTCAACGCATCGTTGCAAGATCAAGGTCAAATTATCCAAACAATTATCAAAAGAATCTCCAAACACACTAAAATCATCCATAAAAACTTCAATAATCTTTTCAACAAAATCGGAGAAGATACTTACCATACACCTTTGGAAAGTGGCGGGTGCATTGCATAAACCGAATGGCATGCGACGATAAGCAAAAGTTCCAAAGGGACACGTGAAGGTGGTCTTTTCTGAAGGAAAATTTGTGAAAAACATGTTCATTTGAGCAACATCTATGGCATGCAATTAACAATTAAAGGCGGAATCATGCTTATATGCACTCAAAACAAAACATTACCCATGAAATTCAAAGCCTAGTAGAAATGGTGAACCAAGACTCAACTCAAGAACAAAGTGAGTTGAGAAGTCTTATACCTTTGTTGATTCCTCTTTGCTTAGTAAAGGTTAATCACCCATGTGAGGGCCTTCTTCCTTTGTCACCTTGCTCCTTGGCTCCATGGATGAAGGTGGAAGAACTTTGCTTCTTGGATCCATGCCTTCTTGGATATGGATGGAAGAATGGGTTTCTCCAAAAGTCACCAAAGTTGGAGACCTCTAAGTTTCGACACCAAGGATGGTTGAGGAAGAAGATGAGTGGCCATGGAGGAGTTAGATGCTAGTAAACTCCCCCATGGTGGCCGGCCTTCCTAGAGAGAAAGAGAGAGCCAAAAACTCTCATCTTTCCTCAAAGAAAACCCTAATGAAGAAAAAGCTATAAAGTCATATTTATACCTACCTTCATTGGAGTGGCAAACTTGTAATAAGTCTAAAACTCACTCCTTTATCAATATGGCCGGCCTCCTATGGTCTTTGGGCTGTTTGGGCCCTCTTGAATCTTTATTCATTAAGTTGTCATACAACTCAAGTTAATGGTCTTGACATTTGAAGCCCATTGCGCCTTGAGGCCCATAACTAACCCGAGGTCTAAAACAAACTTATTCGTTTGATTAATTAACTATTAATTAATCCTTGCCATATACAATTAAACTATTTAATTGTCCTTACTCATCTTCATTATATCCTTCAATCATTACCTTACACGGTGTGCGATCCATTAGGTTCCTCTTAGCGAGGCAGTGGGCGATTGTTACTCTTAACGATCGATTATGAATTGAAACGTACTTTCAATTCTCCCTTAAATGATTATACATCTTTAGGGCTTCCACAAACCATGAGTGACACCTAGCAGTGTATCATGGTTACCCAAGCTAATCAGAAGAGGTGGAGAACCTATTCAGTTTAGGATTACAATGCAATACGGTCTTTCTCTAATACAATACTCTTGACCACATTGTTTAGTTTGATAGTTTATTCATGTCTACTATCCAACGTGATTCATTTACTTATATGATTACCTTGAATGTGATTTGGAACGACTTCCTCAATCTCATTCATACTCTGGCCAGAGATTCTTAATCATATCATAGAGTATTCTCCCTCAAACAGTTTGAAGGTTAGAGATCCCTTGTTGCGCATTCACTTGCCTCCATGGCTAAGTGGCTTAACCCCAACTATGCCGTGGACACCCTCTGACGGAGTGACTTTGACACAGTCAAAGATCAAGGACCTAACCACAAGACAACTGTGATGCCTCAGGTCAAATGACTACTTTGCATTATCCCAACCATGAGTTCTCATACGACATGAATATGAGAACTCCTCGTTGATCGTGTTCAGTGGACTCATTCTCTATCGAGCACCTACATGCTTGTCTTGGTGTCATTCACACCAATAACTTGAGACCTGTCACTCTCCCTAAGAGAAGACATAGCACGTACTGATCTTAACGGACTGTCAATGCCCAATTGGCAATCCTATGATCAGGAACGTTTAGGATATGTATACAAAAGAGAATGGTCTCATGAATCTAACTTCTTTAGATTACATTCTCCTAATAGCATATTCCTTGGACTTATCGTTTAAGCATATAACATTTATATGAGACAGCTTGAAACAATAATCTTTGCCCTTTATATTAAACTAGATTAGTTTAACATGTGAAATGTCCGTAAAGTATCATCATATGATTGGTTTTAGGGCACATTTCCAACATTTTCTTGGTCATCCGGGGCTATCACAATTTGGTTATATCCAGAATATCCATCAAGAAAACAATAAAAAGCATGACCGGCTAACCTTTCAAGCATTTGGTCGATGAATGGCAAAGGGAAGTGATCTTTCCGTGTTGTGGCGTTGAGCTTCCTATAGTCAATGCACACTCGCCATCCAGTTTGAATTCGTGTAGGCACAAGCTCGTTTTCTTCATTCTTGACAACAGTAACTCCAGACTTCTTGGGAACGACTTGAGTTGGTGAAACCCAACGGCTATCGGAGATAGGGTAGATCACTCCACAATCTAAAAGCTTGATTATTTCCTTCTTCACAACTTCCATCATTGGAGGGTTGAGACGGCGTTGAGCCTCTCTAGATGGTTTAGCCCCCTCCTCAAGAAGTATGCGGTGCATGCAAGTGGTGGGGCTAATTCCCCTAATATCGGCCAAGGTCCACCCTATGGCTGTTTTGTACTCTCGTAACACCCTCACAAGCTTCTCTTCCTCTTGTGCCGTGAGACTTGAAGAAACTCGTCTTGGCCCAAAAACACATACTTTAAATGGTCCGGCAACGGCTTAAGTTCAAGAGAAGGTGCCTGAATAACAGAAGGTAACATTTTAGTAGAAACTGAACTTGAAATTGAGAGCGGAACCTTACCATATTGATGTGGTAGTGACTCAAGGGCAGCCACAACTTCTACAATTTCCTCATTGAAGGGCACGGCATTGGAGTTCATATTCTGGCCGTGGGTTTGCAAGGCTCCACTTTCTTGGTTTTTGAATTCTATGCCCATCGTAATGGTCGTTTCAAGGGCATCTTCGTTCAATTCCTCAAGATATGCCTGCGCCAAAGAATCAATAACATCAATAGAGAAGCAAGAATGATCATCACTGGGATATCTCATAGTTTCAGAAATATTAAAATCAATAACTTCCCCATCGAATTCCATGGTCAAAGTCCCCTTGAAAACGTCGATCTTTGTTCGGGCTGTCTTCATGAATGGTCTACCAAGGAGAATCGGCAGAGATGTGGAACGGGCTGAATCTTCCATGTCTAAAACATAAAAATCAGCCTGGAAGATCAAATGGTTCACCTGCACTAAAACATCTTCCAATACTCCTTTCGGATAAGCGTTAGAACGATCCGCCAATTGTATAATCACACCATCCTTTTTCAATTCTCCCAAGTTCATAGATGCATAAATAGAGTATGGCATGACATTTATAGATGCACCTAAGTCTAGCATTGCATGTTCGAACCGAGTAGTGCCAATCACACAAGGAATCGTAAAACTGCCCGGATCTTTGCATTTAGTGGGCAGTTTACGTTGTAAGACGGCTGAAACGTTTTCACTTACCTTAACTACCTCTTTGTTCGACATTCTTCTTTTGTTTGTGCACAGCTCCTTGAGAAACTTGGCATACTTCGGGATTTGTTTAATGGCATCAAGGAGAGGAATGTTTACTTGCACTTTCCGGAATGTTTCAAGAATGTCCTTCTCGTTCTCATCCTTCTTTGATTGCATGAACCTACGAGGAAAAGGAACATCGGGCAAGTTAGTATTAACTGAACTTGAAGCTATTTTACCTTGTTTGGCCGAGTTAGGGTGGTTGGTGGGTGCTTGCGGCAAAGGGTTTTTCACCCTTGCCGTGGGCATGCTAGTACTCCCCTCTTCTTCTTGTAGCTTGTCATCTTCTTTTTGGGCAGATTTGGGAATGTCGGACCCGATTCCAACTTCTTTTCCACTACGCAAGGTGATGGCTTTGGCAGATTCGAAGCCTCCCTTCGGATTCACATTCGTTGCGCTTGGTAGCTTGCCTTGTTCTCTACTAAATTGCCCCATGAATTCAGCCATTTGTCCCACTTGTCTCTTCAATTCAGTCACCTCTTGGGCTTGATTTTGCACTTCTTTGGCGTAATTTTGCATGTCTTTGGCTTGTTTTTCTTGTCCCTGCGTCAAATTCGTTAGTAATTGAATAATTTGAGCATTATCAAAAGACGAACCTGAGGTATTTTGGGTAGGTTGTGGTTGTGGGGGTGCATAGGGCCGTGGGAACCCAGGTGGGTTTGGCCGAAATCCTCCTTGTTGTGAAGGTTGTTGGGCATCTCTCCATTTCATATTAGGGTGGTCTCTCCATCCGGGGTTGTATGTGTTTGAGTATGGATCGTATTTGGTTTGGTTTTGGCCTTGGAATCCAATAGCATTGGCAGATTCCCATCCTCCATTCTCAATCAACTGTGGGCATGTCTCGGATTGGTGACCTTGGATGGAGCACACGCCACAAACTTGATTTTCTTGTGGTTTTGGTCCAATTACAACCTGAGACACAAGAGCGGTAAGATTAGCTATTTGTGATTGTATTTCAGAAATTGTACTTACCTCATTCACACTGTGTGGCCGTGAACTTCCCCTCTGTCCAACACCTTCATATTGTTGTGCGTTGAGTGCTCGGTTTGCAATGAGAGTCTTGGCAGCCACCGGCGTTTTGTCAACCAACGCACCACCTGCTGAGGCATCTAGCATTTGGCGTTCAAGGGGGAGGAGTCCTTCGTAGAAGTATTGAATGAGCAGTTCCTCCTTCATTTGGTGCTGTGGACATGAAGCAACAAGAGTTTTAAAACGTTCATAATAAGCTGGAAACGATTCACCTTCATTTTGTTCGATGCCACTAATCCGTTTCCTCAAGAGAATGACTCTTGAAGTAGGGAAAAACTTCTCCAAGAATGCTCGTTTCATACTTTCCCAAGATGTAACCGTCCCAGGCGCTAGTTCATACAACCAATCTTTAGCCTTTTCTAAGAGAGAAAAGGGAAAAGCCTTCATCTTCAAAATGCTGCCATCAACGTTCACCGGGGTCATGCTCGAGCAAACAACTTCAAACTCCTTGAGATGTTTGTTTGGATCCTCCATGGACAGCCCATGGTACTTTGGGATGTGATGCAACAAGCTTGATTTCAACTCAAACTCTTCGGTCTTCCCTTGAGCTGCCGTGGGGTATTGGATGCATAGGGGCATGGCATTGTCCACACCCGAGGCGGAAAGCTCTTTGATGGTTCGATTATCCGCTGCCATGTCTAGGACCTCTTCCAAAATCTGTGTCGTGGGCTCTAATTCCTTCTCTCCTTCTTGCTCTTCAAGCTCAGGTTCAGGGCTAGGTGGATTAGATGCTTCCTGATTTCTTTGCCTTCTCAAAGTTCTCTCAAAATCGTCGTCAAAGTCTAAGATGTTCTCACTAACTGTTTGAGAACTTCGAGTCATAAACTAGTACCTAAACACAAGAAACAAAACAAAATCAGTAACTAAAACTAAAACAAACGAAAAAGAAACAAAAGAAACAACGGGGGATTAGCAAAGTTGCTAATCCCCGGCAACGGCGCCAAAATTTGATGTGATAAAAGTTAAGCACTCAAATTAAACCCTCTTGTTGTCAATTGTAGTAAGTATGCAAGTAGGGATCGTTCTGGACCGGGGATTAGGAGGGATTGCTAATCGACACAAAAACAAAGTTAAAAACGTTTGGAAAGGTTTACAAGACTCAAAATAAGTTAAAAACACTTTAAACGGCTTAAAAACACTTTATGGACAGGTTTAAAATACTAAGAAAGATTTTGGACGAAAATTAAGTTTAGGTTGACTCAAAACTCTTGAAAACACAAAGAAAACAGGTTTTAGACACTTAAAAACAAGTAAGTAAATGGGGGGTTTTGAGTTGGACGAATTTGAAAATAAAACAAAGACTTTGTAAAGTAAACAAGTTTGAAAACGATTTTGAAAACTTTGATGGTTGATGGGCTAGCTAGAGGGTCCTTCTCCACACATGACACACTTGTATACGAATCGATTTCCAATTGCTTTTCAATGAACCATGAACCTCCACACCCCAGATTAACCTTGATGCACTAATTAACCCTCAGATTTTCCTTATGTCATTGAATTGGATGATGCATACGACAACCCAAATTATTCTCCAACGGTTCCCTACATGATGCATAGAAGAGATACAATTAGAGATCATTAAGTTCCATGAAAATCGTAAGTGTTGACAAGGCATTCGTAACTATGATGCATGATACGTTTGCCAGGAACTCAATTAACGCGATTGTGACAAGCAACCTTCACTACTTGTGAATGTAAGTTCATAACGATTAGGTGAAACTCCCTTACATTCTAGCATCAAATTCCTGCATGAAAACTAAGTATGCATCCTTAATCAACATACAAGAACAAGTTATGAATAAAACAGTTAATTGAATTGCATTCACAATTCATCACGTCGCAATTGGAAGAAATCAATTCATATCTCAAGCATGTTCATGGCTTTGAATTCCCCCCTAGCTAAGTAGGGGGCTTAGCCACTCATAGTCACAACAAGATTAAAGGATAATGAAGTAAACATTGAAATTAAGAACGAAGTACACCTAGAATGCTCCAATCTGCAAGCTTGAAACGTCCAAGGCTCCTTCCTCTCCACCTTGCTGCGGCACAAAGAGTCTAAGATGGGTATGGATGTGTTTGGATGAAGGGATGTGAATTTTTGGGAGTGAAAGGCTGCGGCAAAGAGAGATTTTGGGCTGAAAGTGTGTGAATGAGTGAATGGTTGTGTGAATGATTGATTGTGGTGCGGCATAAGGTCATATATATAGTGGAGGGATTAAGGCACGGTTTGGGCATTCTAGGAAACAAAAACTAAACCAAAACCTGAAGGGAAATAGGATTTAAAATCAGAACCTAAAGGGAAAGGGTAAGAAACCTGCGGCAAAGGGAAAACAAAGGGTAAAAGACAATATCCTATGCGGCAAGGGAAGAAAATAAAAGGGAAAGGTCTTTTGGGACAAGGAAAAGTGTTTCCTTGCAAGTTTGGGTCTAAAATATGAAGGGAAACCTGAATCTTGAAGGGCAAGAAAGAGGAAATATGAAGGGAAGTTGCGGCAGCAATTTAAAAGGCAAGGGGATGGGTTTCTTGGACGGCAAGACTCAAAAGAAAAGGGAATGTGGCTGTTGGTTGTGCGGCAACCTTGTTGAGCAAGGATTTAGGAGTCCCAAAGTATCTAGGATTCCCTCTTTGTAGTTGAAGTCTTGATCAAATAGGATTTGACAAAGTCAAAGGTCAAAGTAAGGAAACTTTGACTTAGTCAACCCTTCTTCTTCTTGGATTCCTTTTCCTTCTTTGACTTGAATTAATTCTTCCTCTTCTCATAGCTGATTCCTAGCATGTCTTGGTCTTCAATTTCGTCCATCTACTTTGTTCCAAGCATATGCTATCCAAAACTTGCCCAAAAATGCTCCAAAAGGCTCCAAAATGCATTTTCTTGCTATATTACCCCTTTGGACCTACAAACACACGAAAATAGCTTAAAATACTAAATTAAATACGAATAACTAACATAAATGCATGAGAACAAGCTAACTAATTCGCATAAATATGCTCATATCAATGGCTAGGAACGTTTTAGGAACGAACATAAGAGAAATGTCTTGTTAATCTAACTTAGTTACATCACTTCTCTCTTAGGTTAAATACATTCCTTGGATTCCCTTATTGCTTAACCACATAATACAATAAATAGTGATTAACAATACGCTTTGCCCTTCATTAAACATATAATAGTTTAACGCAATAAGTATTCCAAAAAGCTATTACATGAAATGAGTGGCTTTGTGGGCATACTTCCAACAATCTCCCACTTACGATCAAAGCCACCTTCCCATGTATCTAATACCCATCTTTTTCATATGGCGGTCAAGTTGGATTTGAGACATTGGCTTCGTCAGTGGATCAGCTACGTTATCGGCTGAGGCAACTTTAAGGATGTTGACTTTCCCCTTGGCAGCATATCTTCTAATGATATTAAAGCGTCTGTCAAAATGCCGGTTCTTTTGATGTACCCTGGGTTCCTTGGCATGAGCTATCACCCCACTATTATCACAGTACAAAGTTACTGGTGATGTAATGGTTGGAACCACTCTAAGTTCAGTAATGAACTTTTTCATCCATAACGCTTCTTTGCCAGCTTCAACTGCAGCGACATATTCAGCTTCCGTCGTGGAATCAGCAATTACATCTTGTTTCTTGCTTTTCCAGCTAACAGCCTCACCATTCAGAGTGAACACATATCCGGAGTTGGAACTTCTATCATCGACGTCAGATTGGAAATCTGCGTCTGTATAGGCTTCCACTCGCAACTCTGTTGCTCCTCCATAAACGAGGAACATGTCCTTAGTTCTTCTTAAGTACGTAATGATTGTCTTGACAGCTGCCCAATGTTCTAATCCTAGGTTAGATTGATATCAACTAGTAATGCTCACAGCATATGCGATATCGGGCCTTGTGCATATCATGGCATACATGAGACTTCCTATGGCGGAAGCATAAGGAATAGCACTTATTTGCCGTATTTCTTCAGGAATCTTAGGTCTCATGGACTTAGAAAGGTGAATTCCATGTCTCACAGGAAGAAAACCTTTCTTAGATTGTTCCATCTGGACCATCTGGAACCTATTTAGCACCTTATCTATGTACATAGATTGGGATAATCCAATCAATTTTCTAGATCTATCACGATAGAGCTTTATCCCAAGCACATAAGATGCATCTCCCAAACACTAGGAGTACTACTGCATCCCCAACAACCTTTTGATAAACACAATTGTCGTCTTTGTTTTGGGTAAAACCAAATGATTAGATTTCAGTATCAAAACGAATGTTCCAGCTCCTGGAGGCTTGTTAAAGTCCATAAATGGACCTCTAAAGCTTGCACACCTTAGTCTTTTCAGACTTGGACACGAAACCTTCAAATTGAGTCATATAGAGCTCTTCCTCTAGGTAGCCGTTCAGAAAGGCCGTCTTTACATCCATTTGCCATATCTCATAATCATGGTACGCAGCTATAGCAAGGAGAATCCAAATGGACTTAATTATAGCTACATGAGAGAAGGTTTCTTCATAGTTAATCCCTTCTCGTTGCCTGTAACCCTTGGCTACTAGTCTAGCCTTATAAGTCTCCACGTTCCCATCAGCGCCTATCTTCCTCTTGAATACCCATTTGTCTCCAACATGTATTATACCTTCTAGAGGGTTTACAAGAGTCCAGACCTGATTTTGATACATGGAATCCATCTCGGATTTCATGGCCTCTTGCCATCTCTTTGAATCAATGTCAGACATTGCTTCAGTGTAGTCTCTTGGGTCTTCCTTTGTGTCATTGTCACCTAGAAGGTGCAACTCCCCAAAGTTGTTATCCAAGCCATACCTCTTTGGTGGCTTGCTGACCCGTTCAGATCTACGTGGAGCTAAGGGTTCAGGAACAGGGTTGTCAACTTGTCGAGTGCTTGTTTGTGGTTCATCATTAATCTCATTAATTTCCATCGTTTTACCTGTAGTTCCTTTGAGAACAAATTCTTCCTCTAGAAACTTAGCAGTTATGGCGATAAAGACTTTCTGGTCGTCAGGATGGTAGAATTCATATCCCATAGTTTCTCTAGGATATCCCACAAAATAGCAACTAACTGGTCTTGCTTCAAGCTTAGTAGCTTCAAGCTTCTTGACATATGCTTCACAACCCCAAATCCTAATATGATTAAGACTTGGCTTTCTCCTATGCCATATCTCATAGGGCGTCTGTGAAACTGACTTGGAAGGTACTCTATTAAGCAAGTAAGCTACTGTATATAGAGCGTATCCCCAGAATGTTTCTGGTAGATCGGCGAAACTCATCATAGAACGAACCATGTTCATCAAGGTTAAATTTCTCCTTTCAGAAACTCCATTAAGTTGTGGAGTTCCCAATGGAGCTCACTGTGATATTATTCCACAATCTTTGAGATAATCGAGGAACTCGTTACTTAGATACTCTCCCCCTCGATCTAATCTTAGGATCTTTATCTGCTTCCCAGTTTGCTTCTCAACTTCATTCTTGAATTCTTTGAGCTTTTCAAACGATTCTGACTTGTACTTCATAAGATACACATAGCCAAACTGAGAGTGATCGTCGATGAATGTGATATAGTAGGAGAAGCCTCATCTTGATGTAGTAGACATAGGTCCACATACGTCAGTGTGGATGAACCCTAGAAATTCAGTGGCACCCTCTCCCTTCCCAGTGAATGGAGATTTGGTCATCTTCCCTTTCAAGCAACATTCACAAGTACCTATTTGGTCATTACCTAATGCACAGAAATATCTGTCTTTCGACATCTTGCAAATCTTATCAAGTTTCACATGTCCAAGTTTAAGATGCCACATATTTTCTTGGTTAACTTCTTCTCTAGCCCTTTTGGATTTTGAGGTATTCCTGCTTTCAATGCAGTGCATTCCACTACTTGTCTCTAGGTGAAAAACCCCCTCTATCATATTACCATGAGAGATAATATGACCGTTCAAGTATAAAGTGCAACTCATTTTGTCAAACAATACTGAGTGCCCATCTCGTAAAAGCATGGAGATAGAAATCAAATTCTTTATATATTAAGGAAACTATAAACAATTTTTAAGTTCCAAGACTTCCCCAGAGGGTAGTTTAAGCATGTAGGTGCCAACTGCTTTTGCAGAGATCTTAGTGCTGTTCCCAACTCGCACAATCATCTCCTCATTGCGCAGTGTCCTGCTCCCTGTTAGTCCCTGCAACGAATTGCAGATATGTTGACTAGTGCCTGAATCAAATACCAGGAATTGGAGCTCACTGTAAAAGTACTTTCTAAAAAAAAAATAGTCCTTCAAAAGTTGGTGTCATAAGGCTCGCAATGCACACCCCGTATTTCTTCTTCCAACGTTCATCCTTTCCACAATGAAAGCATGTTCCTTTGGATTTTCTTGCCTTCTTCTTATGCAACGTTTTCCTTGTGATTGCATTCTCATTCCCACTGTCCTTTTTGAAACTTTGTTCAAACTCACAGCACATATCAATCATCTCGGTAAAAGTATGATCGAATCTATTCACTTTATAGTTTACTATAAACTTAGTGAAATCATCCGAGAGAGATGCAAGGAAAAAATCTTGGGCCATTTTCCCATTGATGGAAGTTCCTAAGCTCTCAAGATCTTGAAAGATCATTTCCATCTTTTGTCCATGTTTCCGGACCGATGTCCCCCTATACCATTTTGGCATTCAATAGACTACAAATATTTGAGAATCGTACATTACTAGTCTCAATGTCATGCATCTTATGCAAACTATCAACCATGGCACAATAAGTGTCCATGTGCTTATGTAGCTTCTTAAGCTCCTCACTAAGTGAAGTGAGGATTAAGCATTTGGCTTGTAAGTCATCCTCATAGTGTCTTGCATAATTTTGACACTCCTCCTTTGAAGCTAGTTTCGTAGGAGGTACATGAGGAGGGGATTGCTTGAGCACATACGATATGTCATTAATCTTTGAGACATTCTCAATGTGATGATACCAAGCAAGGAAACGTTGGCCCCTAAGGCCCTTTTTGTAAAGTACAATGGTAGGTGTAATTTAGGCATGTCGTTAACTACATAACATAACAGAAATCATATTAGATTGTTGATTTTAAAACTACTTGATTGGGTCTTAAATCAAATAGTACCACCCACTATTTTTGGCAAATTCCACATCCCTCAATGGATCCTAGAGTTATGTTGAACTCTTAGCAGGGTATGGGAGACTCACCATTATCAAGCCCAGCTCACAATGATATGATGTTGGTTAGCAACAATAATGATGAGAGAATAACGCTTTAGTCATTTACAACTCTTGTAATTACCCATCTAGTTTGGCCTCTAGAGAATGATGCCTTACAATGATATGATGTCGGCACCATTGCACTTAGTTAAGTTATTCCCACCATGCTAGTTCGTGTAGGGGTTCAAGAATAGCCTCACAATGATATGATGTTGGCCATCCTCGTTGCCTACCTCACTACATCATGTATGTACATATGGACTCCTCCTGAATGTAAGCACATACTTTGAACTTCCCCATGATAGGGTGAAGCCGGTGCATGAGTCACAAACGATTGGAGCCTACCACGGTGGAGCCTACCAAATTTTAGCTCCAAAATTCATGCTCATATGAACTACATCTACAACATTTGAGATGGCAAATTTTCAAGAAAAATTTACATTCAAAGAAGCAAGAATAAAGCTTGTAACAATTACAACATTCAAATCAAAGACTATGAACTACAAAACCCAAAAGGATTAACCAACTACTAGACCTAGGCTCTGATACCACTTGAAGGAAATATTTCTGAAAAACTAGTTCATTTGAGAAAATCTATGCATGCAATTAACAATTAAAAGGCGGAATTATGCTTGTATGCACTCAAAAATAAGACTTTACCCATGAAATTCAAGGCCTAGTAATTGTGGTGAACCAAGACTCAACTCAAAAACAAAGTGAGTTGAGAAACTTTTATACCTTTGAAACATCTGTTTGCTTAGCAAAGGATATTCACCCATGTGAGGGCCTTCTTTCCTTAGTCTCCTTACTCCTTGACTCCATGGATGTGGATGGAGGAACTTTGCTTCTTGGCTTCATGACTTCTTGGATATGGATGAAGGAATGGATTCTCCAAGTTCCCAAAATAGGGAACGTCTAAGTCTCCACACCAAGGAGAAAATTGAGGAAGAGATGAGTGACCTAGGGAAAGAAAGATTGCTAGCTATGTTCCTCTAGGGTGGCTGGCCTCTTAGAGACAAAAGAGAGCTTTGTGTTCTCATCTTTTCTCCAAAAGAAAACCCTTATGATGAAAATGTTATAAAGTTCTTTATATAGTCCCTTCAATTAAGTGGCAAAAGAACCAAAACCCTTCATCCTCTAATGTGGCCGGCCTTAAGGGTTCATTGGGCTTTCAAGCCCTTTGTGTTTTCAAGTTGTCATACAACTTGAGTTAATAGGCTTGACATTAAAATCCCATTGGGCTTTGCGGCCCAAAACCAACCTGAGGTCTATAACGAACATATTTGTTTGATTAATTAACATATTAATTAATCCTAGTCATAAATAATTAAACCATTTAATTATCCTTACTCATCTCCGTTGTTTCTTCAATCTCTACCTTACTCAGTGTACGATCCATTAGGTTCCTTTTAGCGAGGCAGTGGACGATTAGAACTCTTCAAATCGATTGTGAATTGAAACATCCTTTCAATTCTCCCTTTAGTGATTACTCACCTTTAGGGCTTCCATAAACCATGAGTGACACCTTGCAGTATGTCATGGCTACCCAAGCTAATCAGAAGAGGTGGAGAACCTATTCAGCTTAGGATTACAATACAATGCTATCTTTCTCTAATACAATACTTTTGACCACATTTTTTGGTTTGATAGTCTATTCATGTCTACTATCCAATGTGATTCTTTTACTTATATGATTACCTTGAATGTGATTTGGAACGACTTCCTAAATCTCATTCATACTCTGGCCAAAGATTCTTAATCATATCATAGAGTATTCTCCTTCAAATGGTTTCAAGGTTACAGATCCCTTGTTGTGCATTCACTTTCCTCCATGGCTAAGTGGCTTAACCTCAACTATGTCGTGGACACCCTTTGACATAGTGACTTTGACATAGTCAAAGATCAAGGACCTACCCACAAGACAACTATGATGCCTCAGGTCTAAGTACTACTTTGCATTATCCCAACAATGAGTTCTCATGTGACATGCGTATGAGAACTCCTTGTTGATCGCATTCAGTGGACTCATTCTCTATTGAGCACCTACATGCTGTCTTGGTGTCAGTCACACCAATGACCCGAGACCAGTCACTTTCCCTAAGAGAAGACATAGCTCGTACTAATCTTAACGAACTGTCAATGCCCAATTGGCAATCCTATGATCAGGAACATTTAGGATATGTATACAAAAGAGAATGGTCTCATGAATCTAACTTGTTTAGATCACATTCTTCAATTAGATATTCCTTGGACTTATCATTTAATCATATAACATTTATATGAGACGGCTTCAAACAATAATCTTTGCCCTTTATATTAAACTAGATTGGTTTAACATGTGAAATGTCAGTAATGTATCATCATATGATTGGCTTTAGGGCACATTTCCAATAAAAACCCTAACACAATGGCTGGACACTCCCCTATAAATACCTCCATCTCTACCAAATTTCAGTAAGCTTTTGCTACCCCTAAAAGCCCTAAAAAAACTAACTTAGGCATCAAAGATCAATTGGCCTAACACCCCCTCCCCCCTCGTGAGAGCAAATACATACAAGGAAGTTGTTACAACTTGTTCCTTAAAATATTATATTTTATTCCCAGTACATGTGAAAGGAACATTTTGCCCCTGAGTGGGTGTCTTGAGTAATTTTTAAGCTTGGACTTTAAGTCTAATTTCTTATACTTTCTTACTTTTTTGTAAATGTACTCATGGACGTGAATGTGAAATTGGAAACAAAATTCAAATCGAAGTCTCTAGGGCATAATTGTAGTTTTTATAATTACTGAGGGCAACTACGTAATTTCACTTAACTTTGGTTAAGTGGGCTTACACTCTCTCTCAGTTCCTCTCTTACCTCACTTTCAGATCACTCTCTCTCCCTCTCTCTCTAAACTCTCTTTTCCTCTTAAACTCACTCTCACTCTAGCATCGAGAGAAGAGAGCTCTCACTCTCCCACTTACCTTCACAAATCGAGACCCAAAACCACATATTTGGGATCCCTAGGACTTAAGGAACTCATTGGTACCATTGCATATGGGATCGAAGCCTGGGTAGTGCTCTGCCATTGAACCTGAGAGCTTCAAGCTTCGAAACTCGAAACCCATGTAAGGTTTTGCTTGATTCTTGCTTATTTGTACTTTCTCCTTGCTTGGGAAGTGATTTGTGATAAATTTTACTTCGAAATCGAGGGCTTTAACCCCTGCATTCTCTCTGAAACCTTGCCAGTTTCCTATCATCTTCTCCGAGCAAATTCTGGTGAGTTTGGGGTTTTTGGAGCTTGAGCTCAACTTGAACCAGTTCCACGTAATTAACTACGATTTGCATATGGATTTTAGTTGGAAATTACTAAGATTTAACATGCATGCACCATGCATGTCACATCCCGACCCGGGGTCCACCACATCCCGGGCCCGCTCCACCACCGTAGCACGATATTGTCCGCTTTGGGCCCCGACTACGCCCTCACGGTTTTGTTTCTGGGAACTCACACGAGAACTTCCCAGTGGGTCACCCATCATGGGAGTGCTCTCGCGCGCTACTCGCTTAACTTCGGAGTTCCCATGGAATCCGAAGCCAGTGAGCTCCCAAAAGGCCTCGCGCTAGGTAGGGATGGGAATATACATATAAGGATCACTCCCCTGGGCGATGTGGGATCTCACAATGCATCTCATTTTCATAACTAAGCTAACCTCATCGAATCCGAGGTGGATTTGACCTCCTCATCCTAAATCGATTTTAGGTGAGTTCCCGAGACCTTATTTGATATCTTCTAGGATTTTGATGGTGAAATCATGAGTTTTGGACTCATTTGAGCTCTATAACCTCTCGGAAAACTCTTTGCAGCTTCCGGCGTGACTCCAGCGACGGTTGTCATTAACTTTAACGACAACGCTGAAATTCCGTTAACTTTGACGGAATCCACTAACGAAGCAGTTATATTCCTTTAACTCTTTACACTCTTCCCAACATCTACTTGCTGAACCATGGCGGTGAGTATGGTTGCGTGTTTGCTAGCGACGGTGACCCACTACGGCGCATCTTTCCCGATGCGTGACACCACCGCGGCTACACGTGGTGGCGCGTGGCCAGAGCACAGAGGCGTGTGGCGGTGCATGCAATGGCGCGTGGAGGACCTGAGGCCTACCCATAGGTTTTTTGGTGTTCTGAATTACGTGGCGCCCTCCGTTTGTTCAAATTCTCTACCTAAATGGTAGTTTTGGACAATTTTCCATAAAATATCGATTAAAGCTTAACTTAGCTTTATACTTAATTCACAGGCTTACTTAAGGATAAAAAGATTTAGGGTGGCCAAACGGGTCTAAAATCGGCGAGGCGGGGCGGTTACAACCGATTTGGGACGGGTACGGGGTGGATCCGAATTTAATAAAGAAGAAATGGGGCGGGACGGGACAGGGCGGGACGAGTCCAAAACTTTAGTATAAAATAAGTGTTAAGCTTCCCAGTCCTCTCCCCACTTTCTCGGTTTTTCCACCCAGACATTCTTTTTCCCAAATCCCAAACTCCCCATCTTAGTCTTCTTCTTCTTCCCAATCTCACACAGTCCTTTCGTCGAATTCAATTAGGATTTTCTTAAGGAATTTTATTTGATTGTTTAAGAGAAAATGATTTTTTGTTTCCTTTTTGAATTTAGATGGTTGGTATTTGGGCAATGTCTTTGTGGGAGCAAATGGGACAGCCTGATATTGTCTCTTCTAGATCAAAACCAAAATCATATACAACCACCGTCTTCGAGAAGCTCACGCAAGAGACGTCGCGAGGGACCTAAGGGATAGCAGAGATTGAAGATAGATGAAGATGGCGCGACAATGGGCTCGAGATCGACGAAGATGGCTTGTCAAGGAAGATCTGGGTTGTTGAGGAGGATTTGTGTTGTTGCAGTGCATTGTAGTGTAGTTCATGAAAATTATGTATTTTTGAAAAAATAAAATTAAAAAAAGGGTTGGACCCATGGATCCACCCTGAACCAACTCGTTTTAAACGGGTCGAGTTACTTCTTGTTCCAAAACTCAAAATCCACTTACCTGCCCTGGCCCGCCCAGTTACAATTTAAATAGGGTAACGTCTGGTTCCTCTAAATTTGGGCCCAACCCATTCCATGCCTACCCCTAAAAATATTATAACAACGAGCATGTTGACAATAAGCGCTCTTCTTACCTGTGAGTGGACCTTTTCGAAAAACTAAATGTTTTACGTTATTTATTTATATGTTGATGCATATTACTATCGTTAGTCTTCGACGAGGCTTACAACTAATTTAACTTAAATGATATCTTGAGATCATTGATGATTTATTTTCACCACATGGTTATTGTACATATCGTATAGCTAGCTATGGTCGTAGGTTTATTGCATGTACATTTCCTATCCTAGTAGAGGCTAGAATTTTCTGGTAGACGGTAGATATCGATCAGGTAGATGCCATTCCAGCTGCTTGCAATATATATATATATATATTATTTGTGATTGATTTACTTTCTTTGATATGACGAGCGAGATTGAATTGATCTTCACTCTTATTATTATAGTATTATTATGTATGTAGTTTTTACTATACATGTGATTTCAAAACGAAGATTATTATATTGGAATGATTTTAATGAGATAAAACTGATCCACTTAAATTTTGTTTTGTCGACCCCTCAGGACGTAGCGAGAATAACAAGAACACTAGTGGTGATGAGTGGGCTTGGCAGTTAGGTTTTCATTCTCTGGACTTAGGGTGATGGTTCACTTACTACAGTTTTATCTTTATTGTAATAATTGCATGGTTATATTTTTTATTATGCACAACACTGCACTTTTATGTGTTTACTGTTGTGTGAAACTTCTAGCTGCTCTAATGTGATGTGATAATAACAAGATTTAATCCCAAGATTTTGTGTCCCCAAGTGTGACGACCCGTCCCTAATTTTATGTTGTTACAAATTTTAAAAGCGTAATATTACGAAAATGCCCTGAGAAGCGACGGTATTGACTTTTGTTGATCAATGTATAGTGAGGTGTATGAATTATTCCTTTAGCATATTTCTGAAGTACTCGACATTACAGACTTGCAGGCGCAAGCAGAAGAGGAATTGGGGTTACGATTAAAGTTTTACGGAACTGTAAACCCGAGAAGTACTTTTGTTTTAGTCACTATTTATATATATATTTTAATATATTTATAATTTTTATATTGTTATCTTTTAGTTTTTTTTAGTAGAAGAAAAAGAAAAATAAAAAAAGGGGGGGGGGGGGGAAGCTACCTGATGGCAGCGAAGAAGAGGAGAAGAAGAGAGCATGTAGAACCTGGGGAGAGAGGAACGAATGAGGAGAGGAGATGAGAGAGAGGTGAGTGACCAATGAGGGAAGAAAGAAAGGAGGTAAAGGAGAGAGAAGAAGAAAGAGAGGAACAAGAAGGTTCCCCTGACCCGCATCCAACCTGGCAGTGCAAGCCGGCGTTCCTCGCCGTTTTTCGTCCAATTTTTCAACGAATTGGACCTATAAACCACTCCCAATCATCACCTTGGCCCTCTCTCTTCTAGTTCCACCAATAATTTGAGGGAATTTGAAAAGATTTTGGAAGAATTGAACCCGTGGGTGCCACGACTTTCATGGATCGGGATCCATCAATCGAAGCTATTTTATGCAATTTGCATCACTAGGACACTCCCCTAGAACAAAAGAACAAAGCCAAAGCCTTGGTTGGAACGTCGGAGTTGTTTTGGAGTCGGATCGAACACACCCAAATTCTAGGGTTTTGCACGGTTTTGGTGAAATTGGGGTGTTTCCAAGCCAAATTGGCCTTGGTCACAGGTATGAAAGTTACTCTACTCATTGAGACCTTCAATTCTGCAAAACTTGGTAATTTTTGGAGAGAGTTGGATTTTCCGGCGAGTCGGGGCGGCCGACGGCCACACATGGCGGCGCGTGGCCAGTGGGCCGTCAATATTATTTTTAGGCTATGTTCGACATCGTAAGTTCAGTTTTGATAATTGATTGACGTAGGTTGAGCGTTTAAACCTAATTTCATTACGATAAGTGGTTCGGCGAAAATATGAATCGACGATCCGACCGTTGGATCGTCACCAAACTTTGATACGTTGTAATACGTAATATTTAAAGATCATAGGAACTTACGGATTGGGAATCCAACGTAAGGATCTTCCCGAATTGGATTTCAAAGTTCATAAATAAAATATTAACCGCCACTTGGTTTTTGGCAATTGGCGGAGATCCGACCGTTGGATCATAACAAAATTTCAGTATGTTATTTTAGAAGCATAATTTGGATCTCTGGAAGTTACAGATTGGAAATCTGAGATGCAGATCTTCCAGATCGAGTTATGTAGGGTTGTGACCCTACCGTCGAACTTTGATCGACAGATGACTTTTGGTCAATGAATCTTAAACCATTCTAAAATGTTCTGGAGGATATGTTAATTGTGAGTTATGTATTCTAATGATAAGAGTACTGAGATGTAATTCGATGATTGTTCTAGGCACCGATCGTTAGGGACGCCTCGATGCTCGTGTTAGGGAATCGTAGCGCGGCTTCCAGGTGAGTGGGCATTTTTGTTTTCTATATATGTATATGCCTTGTGTTTTTCGTAGGAAAGTCATATAATTGGTTATATGCTTTGAAATATTATGTTAAGTGTTAATACGTTAGATTATGTATTTATTAGTTGCATATACTTTGATACGAATGAGTTTTAGATTACCTACCTATAATTGTCGTGAATGCTTGAAGTGCTAAGGTGAGCGCGGGACGCACAGGTGAGTTTAGGTGAGTTTATGGTGTTATTTGTAATGATTAGGTTATGGTAGGATTATGTTGTGTTTTACGCAACTCTGACATTGTCGTACAGGTTGCCGATGAGGCGTACATGTTGCGTTAGGCAACTCCGACTCATGTGATATCATAGATTGATTTATGTGTCGTACAGACCACTATAGGTGGTTCCGACACAGTTTTGCCTTACAGACCACTAGAGGTGGTTCCGGCAGTCTATTCGTACAAACCACTATAGGTGGTTCCGACTCATGTGCATGCATATGTGATGAGCTATAGGTTCAGCCGTACAGGCCACTATAAGTGGATCCAGGTGACACATTATTATTCATCGTTTTAGTTCAGCTATTGGGCTCGAAATATTATATGGTATCTTGCAGGATATACATGTTGGGATTTCTAGATTTATAGAAATGATCTAGAGACATATATATTTGTGATTATTATAATTTCTGGGAAATTATACAGGTTTTTCGGCACGGGGTTATACGTTTGATAGTGTAGAAAGCTTTTGAAAAGCTTTGTTTTCACCCACTCACATTTTCTTGTTTTGCGCCCCTCCAGGTTTAAACTGCTAAAGGTTCGTATCGACGAGGATTCGTGGCATATTCCAATTTAGGTGGCTACCTCTGAGGGTATGATTCTTACCTAAGCTACTGTACTTTACTTATGCTCTGACATCGCGTGTGAAAATGGGCTCAAACCCGCTCACCGTTCAATTATGCTCTTAGACACTTAGGTTCAAAATTTATTCACATTTTACACATTAGCACACTTTATGGCTTCGTCACCTTCCAGGTGTCGGCCAACACGGCTCGATTCGGAGTCCTAATGGACGTTTCGGGTTGGGGTGTGTCACCAAGTGGGAGGTTAACAAGTGAACTTTATAGTAGTTTTGGATTTTATAAATAATGAACACTTTGTTCAAATTTTTGCACATCATAAATATCTTGCTATGGCTTACATCATTGAGTTGGCTTGTGATGTCATCTCCCGGTGGGATCACATGGTCAATTTAGTAATGATCAGCACATCATGGCCTCCTAACTTATGTTATTGGGGTTGAGGTGTGTTAAAAGTGCAGGAAAATACTATTGAGACCCTGCAAATTGCTCACTAGTAGGGGTGGGTTCATAAAACCGAAAACTAAAAAAAAAGGGGACCGAACACAGAACCGAAATAAAAAAATCAAAAACCGAAAGAAGACCAAATCGAAAAGGGATAAACCAAACCGAACCGAACTTTATTGGTTTGGTTTCGGTTTTGGAGGTTAGAAAACTAAGCCGAACCTAACCAAACCCAATCCCTTTACATTTTATGAATGTTTGCCCACGATGTTTCTTTTGTGAAACTTTGTTGCTAGGTTTAGAGCATACTTGGTTCATTTAGGGAGGGTATTCCATTAGTTATAGAAGAAAGTTTTGGACGGCTATGAAACTTGGAAGAGCTTCATTATTTGTTTGCTTTTGGAATGGATACTGTGATCATTTTTCCTTGCAATTGAGATTGTTGATAGAATAGGATTGGTTTATATGATCTTCTATATGTACAACTACCTTCCCACTTTTCTTATTATTAGTCTACCAATGCAAGCCTTTTTTCTAAATTTCATAATAAAAAAAGATCAAGTTGTATAAAATAAAAAAAATAAAAAAACCGAAACCAAACCGAACAAAACCAAACGAAAAAAAAAACCGAACCGAAAAAAAAAACAAAAGAAAATCGAACCAAACCAGTTTTTATTTTGGCAAAAAACCGAACCGAATGAAACCAAGCTCACCCCTACTCACTAGACCAACAATTTTACTGCAACCATATTTTTGTTTGGCAAGTATATTGAAGTTAAATATATTGTATTAAAGGTAAATATATTGTTGGGCAAGAGGAAGCTAAAATTATCTAAGCGATTTGGGTTGCCCTTGACTTAGTGGCAGTTTGGGAATCCTGATCAATTTGGGGGTTGGGTTGGGTGTGCATGTCACGACTAGAAAATGGGAATGTAACAATGCCACGCCTTATCAACCACGCAATATGATGACGTCAAATGCGACATTATAGCACATGTTCACGATAGAACGTAAGACATTAGTTGAACGAAAATAAATTTATATCAAAACATAAACGGAAGCGAAAATAATTTGGTAGGCCGAAATAAATCAAAATACGAGCTTATTTATTATGCCAGTTAAAAACACAAAAAATTAGAGATGCTAAAGTCACTAAATACATTCTCTATCGCCACTGCCACATCATCTAGCACACCATCTCCTCGGGATTACTTGCATAGAAAAATATGCAGTGGTATGGATGAGTTACACACGTACGACAACGCCCCCCTCGGGGTCACCCCGTTTTATTTTAAAAATAAGTATATCAAAGAATTTTACTCCAAATCACAAATCACAAATCACAAATCACAAATCACGGGCAATGCTCGATGGATGAGTTAAAACTAGTGGCATACGATTACCCCAGCATCACGCTATACCAACGTTGCGAGATGACCAGGAAATTGTAACAAGGAGCCAGGCCATAAAGCGGCAGGGTACGCAAGGATATTGCACGCATACCAATAATGGCCGATATCAATTTAAATTCACCAGTAAAAATAAGTAACAACACGGTTTGAACTTTAAAGCATAAACCAATTCCGTATATAATATTATGTAAAAACATACGGGAGACCAATGAGGCAAGTGAAAGGACAAATATCTTACACAGAAAACACTATCACAATACAAACGCTGAACGTTATTGCTTCTGAAAACATTTGTTAGGAACATTGCCTTGAACATCCTCCAATTACTATTGCCCTGATAAAAAAATCAGAGAGAGGAAACTTTTTCTTCCAGGGATTCTTTAACTGCCTTCAATAGTAATGGCATTAGTTTCTGATTTGTGACAATTATGCCCGTATTAAGATCAAGATACTTCCCCTTTGAGAAATCCAACGGGTTCCCCGCAGCATCTGCGACCACACCCCCAGCTTCTGAAAATTTTCATTCAAAAACCAGCTTTAGAATTGCAGAAAATGTTTTCCAAATATAAACCCTAAGACTGCATCCCAAAAACAAGAAAAATATCAACTTGTTCTTGAATTAGTAGCTTTTTCTATTACAAGGATAAAAATAGAGTTTTCCTCAACGATTCCTAAGAGAGGAATAATTCAGAAGATCGATCATGCAATTTTGAAGTGACTGGATAAATATACAATGAATGAAGTAATTTCATGAAACATCTTTTCTTTCCTGACCTAAATACAGAATGAAACTAACTGAATCCAACATAAGGTAAGTTATGTATGGTTTAATCTTCGGGTCCGGCTACACTGTTGTGTCCCACTCAATGGTACGGGTTTTATGCAAAGATCAGACGGTCGCAGACCCATTAGATCCTTATATGCTAGATCTAACCGTTTATTTTTACAACAAAACCAGTGGTAATGTACCATGGAAGAATTGTTAATCTTCTATCCATAGAGACTTCCAGTACCAATCTACCCAGGGTAGCAGCGGTCTTACTCATGACAGAAAGGGAAAAAAAACCTTTTCTCTAATCTCCTGTTTCTTATCTTTTTATTGATACGCCACATTTTAAACAACAGAAAACTCCCCTAAAGCCCTTTATATAGGCCAGGCTTCACATTCGTTTCCTCATTAACTATATAAATGATGCATAGTGCAGGTGATTTCTCAAGAGAGATTACACGAGGAGTAGGCAAAGTTCGCCAAACCTCGCTAAAATCTTTGTGTTTGTGTATTGCGTGTTTACTTTATTGTTCATATGTTTCACATGGCATCATCTTATATGTTTGCATAACACCGGAGACTATCGATAAACAAGATCATCTAAAGGGCATTAAAATCAACAGGAATCCCCTTTTGAAAACAGAGAAATGCCCCTTCTGTTCAGCTCATAACTGATGTGGGGATATATATTGGGTTTAGGCCTTAGGATTAAGGTTTCTATCTAAATTCCTAACAATATATATCCACAACTATGAGCTTCAAATGACAAGTCTAAACATACCAGCCTCTGGGAATGTGTGATCCAAATATCATTTGCATGATTGCATTGCATCCAAAGGTCCACACCTTAACTTTATAAACTCAAACTCATCCCTAACACTGAGGGCTCGGAGGTCGCAGCCTACAGGCTATTCTATAAAGCATGGTCCAAGAGCTATGTTGATATACAATAAGAGAAGAAATAACAGTTTACCAGTCACGACAATGCACCCAGCAGCATGATCCCATATTTTTTCACGATATCCTTTATGGGGGAAACGAAGATATATTGCTCCATCTCCTCTGGAAAGTGCTCCATACTTTGCCTGGCTGTCAATTCTAACTGGCAGGGCTTTGACACCAAGTTTCTATTCACAAAATAATGTTTGACTACCAATATTCAATAGAAAACACACACAACAGAAATCGTTTGGGGAAAAGAGAAACACAGTACCTGAGCAATGCTGCTAGACAACTCATGCAAGGAGTGTGCTGCTTCAAAAGATTCGAAAAACGAAGCTTCTTCAGGATTTTCAGTAGCGCTGACATGCACCTGAAGGACAGCAATAACATTAGTTCTGTGAAACCTGTTCAAATAAAGAATGCAATGAGTAATCTATACGTGCTAACCTTTATCAGGGAAGAACTATCCAATGGCTGCATATATGTTCCGGTACCAACTGTAGCAAAGAAAAGACAACCAACTTTATCATATGAAGAATGCTGATTATTGCCACTAATGGATGCGAGAGGAAGATTTGGACAGGCCAGGACACCCAACACAACTTTTCCTTCATCCAGCAATCCCAATGCTATGGCATATTGATCTCCTCTAACAAACCTACAGCAGAATCAGCTATTTATCATGGCAGGTTCATAAGCATATTAAATCAATACAGAAAACAGGTTAGCAAGTGAATCAAAGAAAACGTTTGACAAAAAAAAAAAAAAAATGAATCAAAGAAGAAAACTATAAACTAATACTAAAACAAGCTGCACCCTACCAAATAAAATTTCAGCAAATTATAATAACTGCCAACCCACAGTGGATTTAATGATCCAAACCATCCACTTCTTAATCCTTTATTCACGGATCATCTTACATAATATCAACTACATCTGAAATCATTTTAGTCACCTAAACTTGATCAAATAAATCAGATGAAACTGAAGTGTTGGATAATGGACAACAGAAGATGCTATTTGTTTGATGAGAAATACAAAGGAATGTCGGAATAAGGTCTAGCGGAGACGCCCATGTATCACATAGGAGGGGAAGAGTAGCAAACAAACAAGCTATAACCACAACAATTAAATGGTCAAATGATTTAACATTTTACTATTTTTTTTTTTTTTTTTGCATTTATTGTTCTTAAAAGGGTTCTAAATTTAGACAGTTCGGACCATTGGACCTGTGTGTGTGTGAGCGTATGTGGGGCTTCCTTAACAACCAACTTGATCACAATGCTTATTATCTCTCACATTTCAAATTTTACATTGTATCAAATTTTCTGCATGGTGACTTGCTTCTTAGTGATGGAAACCAAATAACATCTGAAATAGACAGTTTGCTTCACATCCTAAATTTTCAAATTCAAAACTGAACACAATGAAATGAAAATAGCCGTATTAAAAAGAAAAGGTGCTTGAGAAACATCAAAAAAGAAAAAGTAAAAAGGAGATGAGAAATGATCAGTTAACGGAAAAGATACCATGTTCTATAAAGGAATAGCCAAGGAAAGACTTCTATCGCACTCCAAATGGAAAGATTACAGCTTAGTTTAAAAGAATGCATGGTCGTACACTAGGAGCCTGACACTTCGTCATGTTGATGAAAACGATTAATAGCTTTGAGAAAATTCCGTACATATAATATGCAAAAACAAAAGTAAAAAAACTATGCATGCTTATATATTGAAGTACCATATATAGACTCATCAATTCATGTTACATGTATCCCTCATACATGCAAGACATGACAGAAGGATAATCACATAATTTGAAATGAAATGGGTACAGGACAAAATGGTCACATCATCTCCAAATCATCAAAAATTACAACTTTAAATGGAATGGACCTTTAGAAAGCATTCTTCTTAACTAATGATTTAAGAGACGTCCATCTTACCGATGACAAGAGCTCTCAAAATACGTTCAGAAGCTTACCCTTTGGTTCCATCTATGGGATCTAGAACCCAGTGCTGGCCACTAGAACCACCTTCAGATTTCCCATTGTCAATAGCTCTAAGCACATCTTCAGTGGTTAAATTAGAAACACTGGAAAAGTCACTATTGGCAAGAGTATCATTCACAAGTTTTTTTATGCGCTCTAGTGTTTCCTGTCCACTTTCTTTCCGAAGATCTCCCGAGTCCTAAAGACATTTAAAAGTTAGAAGTAGGATTAACAATTCAAGGGAGAAAAAAACCCAGAATCTGAATGTCACTTTATCAGCAAAATAGTACATGCTCACCTCCTCGGCCACAAGCGAGAACGATTCACAAGGAAGTTCCCTTTCCAGTACCAAACTCACAATAGCCTGTGAACCTGGGAATCACAGGTTCATAAAATAAAAAGAAAGAGGCAGTCAATCACAGTTGCTTTCATATTGACAAAAAAAAATAAAAAATAAAAAATAAAAAATAAATAAAATAAAAAATTACAGTTGCTTTCATATTCAGCCTAATTTCTGAGTTAGTGTATGTGATTTTTCTCTCAAGACTGATTCACGGGTTCAGCATCCAGACTAAAAAGCATTATCAGATATCATGAATATAAAATTATAAATAGAAACAAATGATTGTTGACAGTGAAACAATAAGAAATATGACAATTGCAACGAGAGTTTCAATTATATGTCACGCAACTGTTTCTACTTTTCTAGGAATAAAATTATAAAACATTCCAAGCATCTGCTTTTGGTATTAGGTGGAGACAAAAACACTGGGGCTTATGGGCAATCCAATTAAGGGACCTAGTCATTTTGATAGAAACGTAACGTGCTCCACTTTCAGAACATTCAAGGGTAGCATAGATTGAATGTAAAACCAAATAAAAATGGGGGAGAAACAATAAAAGCTTACTGTGAAAAATGGAAAAATGAAATGGAGTGTCTATACTACGAATTATGATATAATCATGGACAATTTAAAGTAATAATAACCATTCATGTGTGCAAGAGAAAATTTATGGACAGGCTCAGACAACCTGACAATTAAAATCTGGGTGTGACAAAAAATTGTCTTTCCTAGGGCATCTTATTAACCTTCCATCAGCACACTAACCATGGTGAGGCAGATCAGGAAAACTTAAAAGTACATAGAATTTCTTGCAGTGCATTAAAGGATAAGGAATTAAATGGACATCTGTGCAGATGTTGCATTTACTTCTCTACCGTTCTATACAGACATGTATGTCTAGTATAGCAAATAATTTTGACTTCCTTTCATACCAGCTAATGGAATGAAAACTACTTTTGGGAAACATTTAATGAGACGGTAGAAAGTTTGAGGTGATGTAAGTTTGACAAGTATTAAATTATTCTCGTCATCTATTCATATATCTAGACATTTGAAACTCTTGGCCACAAAGCACAACCAGACTTCAATGGTCACTATACAAAGAGCAAGGTGAATACTCATGATGCAAGTATTGAACCCGCAATCCATAATCCGTACAACAACAAAGCTTTATTCCACTCAGTGGGGTCGGCTGTATGAATCCTAGAGTAGAATCCTAGAACGCTACTGAGCTCGATTTTGCATCAAGTCTTCCATTAGCTCCAAGCACTTCATATCTTTTCCTAAAGTCTATTTCCAAGTCTTCCTAGGTCTTCTTCTACCCTTTTTTCCCTGATACTCAAATCGCATTTTCTAACCGAAGCATTTGTAGGTCTTCGTTTCACATGTCCAAACCACCTTAGCCGATTTTCTCTCATTTTATCTTCAACTATGGCCACTCCTACTTTACATCGTATCCTGATTCTTAATCCTGTCCTTTCTCATGTGCCCACACATCTAATGATGCATTCTCATCTCCGCTACACTCATTTTTTGTGCATGTTGGTGCTTGACCACCCAACATTTCATTCCATAAAGCATTGTTGGCCTTATTGTCGTCCTGTAAAATTTCTCTAGAGCTTTAGTGGCATATGACGGTCGAACAACACACTTGATGCACTCTTCCACTTCATCCATCGAACTTGTATTGTATGGTTGAGATCTCCTTCAAAATCTCCATTCTTTTGTAAGATACACTCTTTGGTACTTCATGATATACAATCCTCACCCCTATCTCATTTGGACCCCCATTCCTACTAAACTTGCACACCATATATTCTGTCTTTGACCTACTTAGGCGAAGACCTTTGGATTCCAACACTTCTCGCCAAAGGTTAAGTTTCACATTTACTCCCTCATGCGTTTCATCTATCAATACTATATCATCTATGAAAAAGCATGCACCAAGGGATATCATCTAGAATCCTCCAACGAATTTCTCTTGGGACACTATCATAGGGTTTTTCCAAATCTATAAAACCATGTGCAAATCCTTTTGCACATCTCTATATCGTTCCATCGATTTTCATATGAGATAAATTGCCTCCATAGTCGAGCGCCCTGGTATGAACCCGAATTGATTGTTTGAGAACCATGTGTCTTGCCTCAATCAATGCTCAATTACTCTCTCCCAAAGCTTCATTGTATGACTCATTAACTTAATACCCTATAGTTCATGCAATTTTATATGTCGCTCTTATTCTTGTACATAGGCACCAAAGTGCTTTTTGGCCACTCATTTGGCATCTTCTTCGTTTCCAAAATTCTTCAAGAGATAAAAAATAATATAGGTATTGGTATGTACAAATATTATTCAAGGTGGACCATATATTGAAGTTCGTATCAGGTTCATTGGCATCAAATAATGATTTAAATCTTTTGCTACTTTCTATTGTTAAAACCAGTAAGCAAGATGTTTGAGTTCAGTACAATGGATAATTAAAATTCTACAGTGACTTAAAAGCATTCTTGAGGCCAACATATTAAAGCAAATTTTCTAAATGCATACTGTGTCCAACCTTTTATATTTATTATTTACTTATAGTTAATTGTAAGAAATCTGCTGTTTCAAATATTTTCCACAATAAAATCTGTCTAAGTAACAAGAACGTAACTTTTCAGTTCTTTTGGTAAGAGAGACTCATTGGAGTCTCGAGACTCAACATCATCTTAAATGTCTTGGTTAACCAACATTGTGGATAATTGTGCAGAATTTATGGTCTTCAATCATGAACAAAAATTCCATTATGTAAAGATTTGTTGGCCAGCGAAACTTTACTTCCAGCCAAGTAGTATTGCAACGTTTTACTTCCAAACTTTCTCAATGCATATTAACAAGATGACACATATTTCATTTCATTATTCACAAGTAATTACTTTCTTCTTAAAATATTATAACAATGTGATGAACAATTTATCTTTGTTTCCAATTAATGGTTCGGGACCAGATATATATTTCACATTAAAATGTTGGTCAAAGAAATACAGCCTGACAGATTTATACGCCAGGCAAGAAAACCTAGTATCAAATAATTCAGGAAAACCTTGCCACTTCTTAGGAGGGAATATCGACTGGTTAACCTAGGATATTATCTAGATGCAAGAAAATATGGGCAGAACTTTTCCTTTCCTTTTTTCGAGAAACATCTAATGAAAACCGATTCCCTGACATATTAGTTCAAGTGGTGGAGGGCGGGGGAGCAGGAGTAGTCGATGGATTTGAATCTTGCCAGCAGTGACAATTTAGTAATACAAAATAATTAAACTTCTTTTCTTCAAAAAGAGAATTAGTAGAAAGTTGTGCAATACAAAAAGCAGTGTGGAGCTACAAGATAGCTTCAAAGCAAACTGCAGATTAACTGTAAAAGACGATCATCAACAAAAGAGTTTGTAAACATACCGTAATCCGCCACTGTAACTGGACTTTTATCTGATTTTGAATGAACATCTGACTGCAATAGGGCCTTTTGCACCTTCTGAAGCAGTGAAATCCAATAACTGAAGTCAACTTGGGATGACAGATTATATTGCTACAAGCGTAGTAGAAATGAAAATAACAATGACAATTTCAGTTCTCAGTGCTAACTCACAAATCGTAAGCCAAAGGGAAACAATTTTCATACGACAACAGACATTATAAGGCTATAAGACGGGATTATACATTTCTCAATGTGCCCTTCATATGACTTTAGAAAAGGAATATTTCTCGCCAGGAGCTCCTTATAAAATCATATAGTATATCACACTTGAATTATAGTGGGGTTCACATCAAAGATCCTCTCTTTTATTCCTCAGAGTTGTAGAGACATGAGTCACATACGCACTTGTATACACATTCACACATTGGCCATGGGTCTACCTAATGAACAATCTGGGTTGAAATACAAGCTTTCTGTTTCTTGGAGATGGTAAACAAATACAACCGCGGATTCATTGTCCAATAAATGCTTAAATGGCAAAAGAATTGGCAAATTCACGAAATGGGTTTTGCTAAGACAAATGTTTTGCATTCTGAGTTGGTCGCAAATTAAATTATCATGCTCCGAATTCGAAGTGGACTCAATCGACAATTTATGCTCTGCGTTTCCATTCTTAAAGTCAACTCTCAAACAAAAAGTGATGAAATCAGAGAGAGAGAGTATTGCCTGGCAGAGGAGAGCAGCGAGCGAGGCAGCTTTTTTGGCAGCAGCGAGCTCCTTTTCGTAGGACATTGAAGAAGAAGAAGATGATAAAGCTGTTGCTATTCTTCCACTTCCAGAGAAGGCCCTTTTGGTAGATGAGAAACAGAGTGAGAATGCGTGTGACCTGATGAATTCGGGCTCTGAATGTCGTAATTTGGGCACTGCTCTAAACCAATTTATAGCCATTTCTCTCTCACTCGTTCTTCTTACTCGGTAATTGTATCAGAGCAACGCCACCGTATTCAATAGCACGGTGCTGAATTTCCTAGCCAATTGCCCTAGCTCCTTGATCCAGCCCACGCCAATAGCACGGTGCTGAATTTCCTAGCCAATTGCCCTAGCTCCTTGATCCAGCCCACGCGGGCGATTGGGCTTCCCTTGGGGGCGGGGGGTGCGAAGTGAGAGGCCAGGTTCGAATTGAAGGCCCGAGCGCCTAAGGTCGGATGATGTAAAGCTGACGTTAGGGTGACATCAGGCGCGTTATTAAAAAATTTGCGTTAGGCACGTGTTGCACACGTGCACATGGGAGCGCGTCACCGATAGCTTTTCAGTCAATGGGGCCTGCGGTCCAAAGGTCTGAAATGTTACCGTTTATCGGGGCAAGTGGCACATTCTCGTCCGTTGGATTCCAACGGATAAATTTTTTGGACCGTTGGATTTTCAACGGTAAAAAAAAATTCAATCCTCCCCCCAACAGCTAGATGACGTGGCTGTAGACATCGAAATTTCGGTGAAACAAATGTTCACCAATGCATTAAAGTTTTGATATGTCAAGGCACACATGGCATACGCCACGTGTCGTACAAATTATACACATGGCGTGTGACTCAAACAAAATAGGAAGAAATACCCTTGGAGGATCAAAACAAGTTTTTCTTCTCATTTTGGGAAATGACAAAGCAAGCACTTTTTAAGTTTAAAATTGCATTAAGTGGCAAAAGAATTGGCAAATTCACGAAATGGGTTTTGCTAAGACAAATGTTTTGCATTCTGAGTTGGTCGCAAATTAAATTATCATGCTCCGAATTCGAAGTGGACTTAATCGACAATTTATGCTCTGCGTTTCCATTCTTAAAGTCAACTCTCAAACAAAAAGTGATGAAATCAGAGAGAGAGAGTATTGCCTGGCAGAGGAGAGCAGCGAGCGAGGCAGCTTTTTTGGCAGCAGCGAGCTCCTTTTCGTAGGACATTGAAGAAGAAGAAGATGATAAAGCTGTTGCTATTCTTCCACTTCCAGAGAAGGCCCTTTTGGTAGATGAGAAACAGAGTGAGAATGCGTGTGACCTGATGAATTCGGGCTCTGAATGTCGTAATTTGGGCACTGCTCTAAACCAATTTATAGCCATCTCTCTCACTCGTTCTTCTTACTCGGGTAATTGCATCAGAGCAACGCCACCGTATTCAATAGCACGGTGCTGAATTTCCTAGCCAATTGCCCTAGCTCCTTGATCTAGCCCACGCGGGCGATTGGGCTTCCCGGGGGGGGGGGGGGGGGGGGGCCAAGTGAGAGGCCAGGCTCGAATTGAAGGGCAGCCTGAGGCCGGATGATGTAAGGCTGACGTCAGGGTGATATCGGGCGATTGGGAGGCCAGGCTCGAATTGAAGGCCCGAGCGCCTAAGGTCGGATGATGTAAAGCTGACGTTAGGGTGACATCAGGCGCGTTATTAAAAAATTTGCTTTAGGCACGTGTTGCACACGTGCACGTGGGAGCGCGTCACCGGTAGCTTTTCAGTCAATGGGGCATGCGGTCCAAAGGTCTGAAATGTTACCGTTTATCGGGGCACGTTGCACATTCTCGTCCGTTGGATTCCAACGGATAAATTTTTTGGACCGTTGGATTTTCAACGGTAAAAAAAAATTCAATCCTCCCCCCAACGGCTAGATGACGTGGCATAATATCATCCGTTGGAATCAACGGTCCACGTTATTCGCCTTTAAAAATAAGAAAAAAAGGAAAAAGAATTAGATATATTACCATTGTGCCACGTAGCACAATCTGGAGGGTTAGATTTCAATTTTTTTTTAATCCAAAGGCAGAAATTAATTTGTCTATTTGTGTTTCCAAAAAAAAAAAAAAGGCAGAAATTAATTAAGTTAATAAAAAATTAATAAAAAAATCCAAAAAAAAATTGATTTTACGTTTCTATAAATACCTTCTCATTATCTTCTACCTTACACCACAATTTCATATGTTCTCAAATACTTTCAACCACATTCCAATCTTTCTCTCAAAGTTTCAATCCAATTGGTTTCCAACAAAGTGACTAATGATGCACTTACGAATTGAATGCTTATTGAAGATGTTACGTTGTGTTTTAGCTGGGTTGAAGTTACTCATGATCCGATTACAGGTAATGAGATGCAGTTGCAAGAAATATGTAGTCTTATTCATACCCTTTCTCTTGAGAAAATTGGTGGGAAAAGAACCAAAGAATCGATATCCAGTCGTTGGAGAATACTTAGCCAATCATTTAGTTTTTGGAAAGACGCCTTGGCACAAGCTAGTGGTAATATTCGAAGTGGGGAAAATTTCGTGGATCAGGTAACAATATATTATTTATTTGTTTGTACTATACCCAAATTTACATTAGCTACTTTGGTTATAATTATTTCTTCTCCCGCATTGTGTAGACACTTTAAGCACAAGCTTGGTATAATGCCAAAACCAAAAACAAAAACAAATCATTCACCCAGTGGGAATGTTGGAATATTGTCAAAGATTGTTCTAAATTCAGAGTTGTGCTTGTCGGTCCAGAAGTTGTCATGAACAGCACCCCTCTACACTTTACGCCTGATCATCACTCTACGCCCGATCATGACTCGCATGTTCATGAAAGCGACACAGAACAAGTGCCGGAAGCAACCCTGAACAATGGTCGGGGTCGACTCGTTATCCAATTAGGCCTCAACGTAAGAAGGCTTCAAAGAGAAAAGGGAGTGCTTCCAAGAATGATTATGCAAAATATATGGAAGAACTTGCTCGCCAAGGTGAATTGACTTTGGCGCGGGAAATGGCTAAATTTGAGGCTGATAAGGCTAGAGAGGAGGCAAAAGCTGCAGCTACTGAGAGATTATTTCAAGCTAATGAGAGAGAAAGAGAGCTACTTAGGCAAGAAAGGGAAGAGCTTAAAGAAGGAAGAAGGGCTCAATAAGATCGTGACATTATGAAGGAGCCTGTAGAGGCGATGTCTCCGAATTCTAAATATTTTTGGAATTCGGAGAAAGTGGACGTGGTGCAAAGGAGGCGTGCAGGAGAAACGAGAGCAAGAGGAGATGGTCCTAGCACCACAAGAGGAGATGATCCTAGCACCAAAAATTGGTTAGGTGATGATTTTCCATTCATGAGGGACTAGGGAATTTGTTTTTAATCGGAGCCCATAATTTTCCAATCACCTTGGGTTGCAATTTCTTATTTATTGAATAGAGTACTTTATGGTGTTTCCAATTTATTGAATTTAGTACTTTATTTAAACTAAAAGTATATTTATTTAATTTGGTAATTTATTTAAACTAAGAGAATCTTTATTCAAAGGACATAAACACGCCAAATAAAATTACATAAACATACGACATAAAATTACAAACACACCAAATAAAAAAATAAAAAACTCAGTAAATGAACTTAAAAAGCACACCAAATAAAATTAAATAAACACACCAAATAAAAACAAACACACTAAATGAACTTAAGTTTCCTGAGCTTGTTTCAATTCCCAATCGTTGAATGAGCCTTTCATTGTAACGTCCATCCTTTTGTAATGGCTCTTGTTGCACAGGTTCTTCGGTGGCGTCATGAGCACAATATATTTGTGTTCTGGAATTGTTCATCGTGTCTGGCTCATATTCATCAACGGCATCATAATCATACTCATCTTCCACAATCATGTTGTGAAGAATGATGCACGTCATCATGATGGATCGAAGCGATTCTAAATCAAACATTCTAGCAGCACCCCTGACAATCGTACAACGAGCTTGGAGGATACCAAAACAACGCTCCACATCCTTCCTACACCCCTCTTGACAGCTTGCAAAGTGTTTTTCCTTTGCACTTCGCGGACGTGGCACTGTTTTGACAAACGATGACCACCTTGGGTAAATGTCATTTGCTAGGTAGTATGGCACGTGGTACTTATGTCTGTTGACCCAGTACGTGACTCTTGGTGCTTTTCCTTGCAAGACATCGTTGAACACTGGGAATTGGGCAAAGACATTGAGGTCATTTTGAGCTCCCGGAACAACGAAAAAAGCATGCCAAATTCATGTATCAAATGATGTCACCGCCTCCAAAATGATACTTTTTGCTCCTTTTATGTCCCCATAAGCTCTTTGTCATGCACTTGGAGAATTCCAAGTCCATCTCAGTAGATCTCCGGAGGTACTCTGTGGTGTAGATAGATTCGATTGCAGAGCAAAACCTCATCAGGGACTCAAGAATGGTTGATTATCTCATCCTCGTTATCTCATCCACTTGGTCTGCAAATGCTCCATATGCAAGCATTTGCAAGGCAACAATAATTTTTTGCTCAGGAAGGAGACCCATAACACCAAAAACATCATTCTTTTGCACAAAGTAAGAATCAGAGTTGCAAACAGCAATATGATTTTGTTGAACAAATGTCGTTCCATTCTAAAACGACGTCTAAAGTACATATGGGAATGCACTGTTATGGACAAAATAATCGTCCAAGAGATCTGTACCTCGTCGTTGCCTGCTTTTATCAATGTTTGTGGAACGGTTGGGCCTAGAGATCTGAGCCACAACTTGGATGACTCGATGGAAATGTGAGGCTTTTTAGCTTCTTGCTTCGTTCTACGCTCCTCATCCTCTTCTTCTTCCATCTCATTTTCGCCCACCTAGAGATTGAACATTTCTTCCCCTTGCTTAAACAATTCTTTCTCTTACTCATCGATTTCCCACAACATCCTTGAAGAAGACATTGTAAGAAAGAAGCAGAAACTATGAATAATGATGGAGATTTTGATTTTGGTGTGTAATTTCTTAGGATGAATGGTGGGTTATATGGAGGAAAAAGAAAGGATTAGGTTGTAGATAATGCCACGTGGCATGCCGTCAATCGTTAAAAATCTAATTGAAATCTATCCTCAAAGATTGTAAACAGATTGTGACACGTGGCGCGACGTGATTGTTAAAAATCTTAACGAAAATCTATCCTCAACGATTCTGAAAAGGTAACGACACGTGGCACGACAACATTGGATAAAAATCTTATAGAAATCTATCACCAAAAATTGTCTTTTCGGATAATGACACGTAGCACAACGAGAATGATTAAAAATCTTATCCGAAATTACAAATAAAATTATTTTGTATTATTTTATAAAATAAAAATACTAATATTTTATTGTCTATTGCCTTGGCTATTCAGTTAGGGGTGGAGATGCAAAAGGCAATTACTGTTCATTAAAGGCAATTACTGTTCACTGGAGGGGATCGAATAGGAAGTTGCCCTAGGGGGCCTTTGATATGTTGGAGTTGTTCTCACACCAATTATTTTGCCGCAGGTGCAGGGGACTCTATTATTATGAATTTTCCTTTTGAGGAAATTTTCGTTAAAATATTAGAAAATGGATAACAACTACATTCTGAATATATCCCACTCATTATCAAAACTTACCAATTTATTAATTTTTTCATCATTCAAATAAAAAGGGAAATTGATAGAAATGAGCCATTTCTTTAAGAGAAATTGATAGAAATAAGCTATTTTCTTATTCTTGGGATCAAAATAGGACAAATTGGCCATGCGCACTCTATGATCACTATGCACAAAAGAAAAATGACGAAAACACCCACATATAAATTGTAAAAACTCACAACTCATTGTATCATAATTGTGAGCTCTAATTTTTTGGGTCGAGAAAGGAATGTAGAGAGAGAGTTGTGAGCTTTGGGTTTTTGGGTTGAGCTCAGATTTTGAAGAGAGGGAAGTCGAGAGAAAGATTGGTAGAGAGGTTTTGAAGAGAGGGAAGTCGAGAGAGAGCTCCAAAGAGAGGTCGGGGGTTTTGGATTAAGGGAGCTCTAATTTCGTACACAGTGATATTGAGAAAGAGCTCAGAAGATTGAGGTCGAGGTTTCTGGGTTAAGCTGAAGTCGAGGTCTTCCACCCTTAAAGATAACACTTTTGTACCATATTTTCTAGTTTTGGCTGAAAAGTTTCACTTTTTCTGGCGATTGAAGCTTTGGTAGGCATATTTGGCACCCTAGGCATCTACTCGGTTTTGGAGGCCCTAAGGTAGCGTGTTTAATTCCAAGTTCCTATATCAATGATTTAGAAGTTTAATTAGGGTTTCTGTTTCATGTTGGGGTTATGGGTTGTGGATAAACTTGATTTTTTATGTGCTAAATACTACGTATGTTCCAACTTTTGTTTCAAGTGTTCAATTGCAGAAATTTGGAAAACTTTTCCACTTATGTACATATGGTGTGCATGGTTGTAACTTAATATAATAAGCAGGAATGTTCACTAGTTCTAATTGCACGTATGTTATATGTAATTTCATGTTTGTGCAACATAACATGGGGAAGTACCTGTAATGAAAAGGAGTACGTAAGCAGTGAAGAAAAAGAAGTCGTTGTGTCTAATCCCATAAAATTCAGGGAGTTTGTGGAGATTGTTTCTAATATCGCATCTAGTGGTATTAATATGGTAACTCTTACTCTCCTACTAGAGACATGCATTATTTTTTGGAGTATAGCAAGGCAGTTATTGCTACGAAGGTGACACCTATATATGTATCGATACTCCTCCCACTAAGCTCCCATTATGCTCTGATGCAGCGTTTGAAGTAATGACTACTTTTGCATCGAAAGTAAGGGTTTTGGATACTACGGAGGTGCCGTTTCAAGACAGGGATAAAATATATTGGGTTACCATGATGGACTTTGATTCCTGGCAGTACAAATTTGATTCAAAGCGTGAACATCTATACAAGTGAACATGTCATGCCGATGCTTCACAATTATGAGGTAGAATGAAATGGAGGTGTACGTATCCAAAACCTGAAGTGGAAGACAAGTACGTGTGCAGAAGACACCAATGAATCTGCCGGCAATTATGATGGTTATGTGAAAAGGCTTAACTATGTTATCAACGGAAACGTGGATTTGCAGCCGTATTTCAGAAGGGGCGTAAGAAAGACTTTCGAGAAGGCTTCAATTGAGAGCGACTAAAGGGAATTTTTAGTATATGGTCGATGCATCTTCGAAAAGGAGTATGGTTATCAACTGTAAGGATGCCCGTTGCCCTTGGCGGATTTTTGTGTACCGGAATGGTAGTGACGAGTTTAGGATTGCAAAAGTTGAAGTTTGCCACCAGTGTGATTTGGTTTTGTTCAAAGACCATTATCTACAAGTCAACGTACAGTTTATCGGTCACACGATGAGGGACAAATTCAATGATCCTGATACTGTGTACACGTGCAACATACTGCTTTGGCTTTGGAAAAGACTGCTTGTCCCGACGTCCTCCTTTAGCAGCTTGTCGTGGAGAAGGATGAAGGGTGTCCTTATCAGCCTTTCTTCTGTCAGTCCTCCTAGGTAATCTAGCTCTGGTGTCATTCTTCTAGTCGTTTCATCCAGTCAGTTAGATCGCCCGTGATATCAAATCATTCAACCAAAGTAGCGTAGTCATGCTTCCTCTTGTTCAGCTTTTGGGGAAAGGGGTGAATAAACGTACAGGCTCTGCTTGAATTCCATAGTGGCCAACCTATCATCAGGTTTTTCCACTTCTGCCAGCTCTGCTCGGAAGTGCTTTAGATAGGTCTTGAGACTTTTGTCTTTAGATTGAAGGGTCATCCTAAACATGGCTTCATGATGATTATAAACTTCACGGTACACCGAATAGGTGTTCATGAAGATGTCAAACTCTCGAAATAGCCAATGAACCTACTGGCAGTGCTGAGTACCATCTCATAGCTGGCCTCTCCAAGATCAACGAAAACATTTTGCACATCCATGCATCGTTGTTGCTGTATAAAGTGGTGGTCTTTCGGTAGTGCATGGCATGCTAGTCTAGGTCGAAATCGCCACGGAAAAACTTGAAACGAGGTTAGGAAAACTTTCGTGGTGGGGGAGTGATTTTGATTGCCATTGAAACCAAACTTTTGACCCAGAATGTTGACTTGCTGGGGATGTGAAGATGGTCGTTCTTGACCAAACACTTGGGGTTCTCTCTATCCAAGGGGCGTCCCCGCTCTGGGGCGTCACCGTTCTTGGTCTTCAGGAAATTTGGGTTCATTAAATTGTAGGTGATGAGGCTTCACTCTTGGTTTTCCCTTTGCATTCCAGACGGGAGAATTTTATGGTTCTTGGAGTTTGTCTCCAGAGGCTACATTGGTGACTTAGTCGTCGGGTAAGGGACTATTGCTCAGACCAACGACATTTGTGGAGGTTTGGACAATAGGTGACATTATAGGTTCTCATTCGGGGGTTATGATGCTTATGTTTCCATAACCAAAAACAAAAATTTGGGTTTGAGGAGTTGTTCCGCTCTAATTTTCCAAATTCTTCATACGCCTCTTGATGTCCACAAAGTTGGAGTGGCTTTCTGCTTGAGTAGACATTTGGCTTTTTTGCAGTTTCTCGACAAACTCGTGTGATCTTCATTAGGATTTCCCAAATCTGGTCCATGGAAAGAGGTGGCTTGTTGACCGAGTCCTCGTTGTTCCATGGTATAACAGTCACTCCTTCCGGGCTGTTACTTACCCTTGAGGTGGCAATCACCTGGGTAGCAGATTTTCCAGCCTAGGAATAACAGACGTATTAGAAGGTTAGTTATCCCTTCTGATGGGGTTAGCGTGGGCATTAACCGAGCTTTCTTTAGCAGACATGTCAGTTGGTAGAGTGATCTGGTCGAAAAGAATATGAGTTCCCTCTCAATGAAAGGATCAACTGTTATAACCAAATTTATGCACTACTGTGTGTGGAGGAAGCATAGGACCGTGGAGGGTGTATCGTCCAAAGGCTCTCCGACAGTCAAGTTAGTGAACTGTTTCAGACTCAAGCAGTGGGCAAGAAAATTCAAGTATTTAGATTGTATTACCATATATGGAACCTAGACAGGTGTACTTATATAGCGAGCAGAGACCTTTTAAGGATAGAATTATTGTTCTAAACTGGGAGAATCCTAAATGATATCTAGGAGTAGATATTGCACTCTCTTAGGAGTCATGATTACTTGCAGTGCATGCTAATTCTTAGATTGTAGGAACTCCAAGACTTAAAGAATCTGATTGTGTCCATATCTGATCATATCGCATGTCTTGCTGAATAAGCATGGTCATCCATCACTAGGACTTCTTTTATGGCCCTGGAACAAGGCGATGGTTGTTGGAAGTATGCCCACAAAGCCACTCATTTGATGTAATAGCTTTTGGAATACTTATTGTGTTAAACTATTATATTGTTTAATGAAGGGCAAAGCTTATTGTTAATCATTATTTATTGGATTATATGTTTAAGCAATAAGGGAATCCAAGGAATGTATTTAGTCTAAGAGAGAAGTGATCTAAGTAAGTTAGATTAACGAGACCTTTCTCTTATGTTCATTCCTAAAACGTTCCTAGCCATAGGATTGCCAATTGGGCATTGACAATCCGCTAAGGTTAGTATGTGTTATGTTAACTCAAGCGTGAGTATGACTAGTCTCAAGTCATTTAGTGTTGGACACTGAGACAAACACATAGGTGCTCGAAAGGTAATCGAGTACACTGAACAACGATCAAAAGAGAGTTCGAACATACATGTCATGTAAGAACTCGTAAGTTGCAATATGCAAAATAGTCCTTTGACCTGAGGCATCATAGATGTCTAATGGTTAGGTCCTTGATCTTTGATCATGTCAAAGGCATTCCATCGAGAGTGTCCACGGCATTGTTGGGGTCAAGCTATCTAGTCATGTAGGCATATGAATGCACAACAAGGGATCTCTAACCTTCCAAGGTGGAAGGAGAATACTCTGAGATATGATTCAGGAGTCTTTGGCCAAAGCATACGAATATGACTTAGGAAATATGTTTCAAGTCATATTCAAATGAATCATATAGAGAAGTATCACATTGGATAGTAGACATGAAATAAACTATCACTTAAACAATGTGATCAAGAGTATTGTATTAGAGAAGGACCGTATTGCATTGTAATTGTAACTGGATAGGTTCTCCAACCACTTCTACTTAGCTTGGGTAGCCATGACATACTGCTAGGTGTCACTCATGGTTTGTGGAAGCCCTGAGGATTAGCTAACACTAATCTTCATCAAAGGGAGAATTGAAATGTAGTTTCAATTCGTAATCGATCGTTAAGAGTAACAATCGCCCACTGCCTCGCTAATTGGAACCTAATGGATCGTACACCGAGTAAGGATGAAAGTGAAGAAACATAAATGAGATGGATAAGCAATTAAATAGTTTAATTGAGAATGGTCAAGATTAATTAATTAGTTAATTAATCTTACGAAAGGTTCGTATTGGGCTTTTAAGTTGGTTTTGGGTTTCGGGGCCCAAAAGGGTTTTTGGTCCAAAAGGCCCATTGAGTTTAGGTTGTGTGACAACTAAAACTAAATGGAAATTAACCCAAAAACAAAGCCAAAACCGGCCTAGGGTGAGTGGTGCCCAACTTGGGTTAATTACAAGTGTGCCACTCACATGTGAGGTGGTATAAAGGCAACTTTATAGCCATAACCTCATTAGGGTTTTCTTGAGGCAAAGAAGAGAAACATTTTCTCTCCTTTTCTCATAGAGAGGCCGGCCCTTAGAGAGAGTTTTCACTAGCATCAAAATCTCTCTAAGTCATCCATCTTCTCTTCACACTACATCCTTGGTGTGGAGACTTAGAGGTACCAAATCTTTGGTACTTTTGGAGATCCTTTCCTTACATCTTCAAGGAGCAAAAGGAGCAATCAAAAGGAAGAAAATCACAAGGAAGATTCAAGGAGCTAGGAGGTGACTTGAAGGCCCTCCACTTGGGTGAATCCCTTGTGTAAACAAGGATGAGCTTCAAGGGTAATGAATCTCAAAAACCCTCCTTCTCTTTAATATTGTTGAAGAGTCTCTTGGTTCACCATTCACTAGGCTTTGAAAGTCATGGGTTTTAGAATTGTTTTTGAATGCATGCCTACTTTAAAGTGTTATTAGTTTGCATATGTGTTCAAATGTTCTCACATGTTCTTAGCTAGGACAAAATTTTTCCTTCAAGTGGTATCAAGAGCCTAGGTCTAGAGTATGGTGAATCCTTTTGGGTTTTGTGTTTTTCATGGTTTGTGATTTAAATGTTGTAAATGTTACAAGCTTTGTTCTTGCTTTTTGAATATAAATTTGGCTTGAAAATTTAGCATCTCAAATGTTGTAGATGTAGTTCATTTAAGCATGAATATTGGAACTAAAATTTGGTGCCATGTATGTGGGGAAATTCGGCCAAATCCAAAGGGTGGATTTTTGGGTTCATGTTTGTCTTGTTAAAAGTGTTTAAAGTGACTTTTGGAACCCCTAAGTACCCTAGGATGTTAACCCTCTTTTGAGTAGTTAAAATTTGAGTTTTAATGAGTGAAAACATTCATGGAGCTCTTATGAGTTTTCATGTGTGTTCTTCAATGTTCTTGATGTTCTTACCAAGAACAAAAAGGTTTGGTGTTTTGATTCAAAGTGTTTGATGTTTTTCATAAAGTTTTGGTTTATTATTGATTGGTGATGGATGATAGGTGATGGATGATTTGTGTATTTATTGTTTGTCAAACTTTTTCTTACAACCTATACCAATCAACCTTTTCACCCATACCAATCAACTTTTCAACCCATACCTTTTGACTTTTTCAAAACATTTTAAATTTTGAATTTTCACCAAAACCATTCCCCCCTTTTTACACTACCAAAACCGGCCAACCTCTTAGTGGGGGTAATTTTGGGACTTTTTATGCAATTACATAAAGTTTTGATACTTTTGTGTATTTGCACTTTGACCCAAAAGTTTACGTTTTTACATAAAGACCCAAAATCACTAAAGGACAAATTGTTTTGCTCCTTTAATGAAGTTTTTGTTATTGTTGAAATTTTTGGGTTCTAGTTGTAATTACATGAAGTTGTGGACTCTTGTGTTTTTACAAAGTGACCCCAAAAGTTTATGTTTTAGCATTGTGGCCCAATAAGTTGTGGTCATTGCTTTTTCGGCCCAAATTATAATGAGAACAAAATGGTTTTGTCTCTTTAATGAGAATTGGATTTTCATTTCATATTAGTTCCATTTAAATCAATTCTATGAATCCGAAAACCAATTGTTTAAGTTGCTTTCTTAGTTAATGTGATTGATTAAGAAAATGGTGATTATGAACCAAAGGCCTCGATAATTGAGCTATGTGATTGGCCGCTTTGCATTATGAATGTTTGGGTTAAGTAGTTTAGATTTGAATGTAATTTGATTAGTTCAAATGTGTTGTAAAAGGGCATAAGTCCTTCAAATGTGTTGTAAGAGGGCATAAGCCCTCCTCTTTATTTCATGTATTCCTTTTGTTTATTTGTATGCAAATTGGAATAGTTGGGTCCAACGCCCAATAGGAAATAACGGTTTAATTAGATTAAACGCGTAACTAAAATCAACAACAACCTACCTTAGACCCAAGGTCCAACACAAGGCTCGTGTTGGATCAAATCAAACGGTTCATAATCATCCTAAAACCTAATAAGATTAAAATGAAATTGATGTAGCCCAACACTACTCCCTCAACAAAATGAATATTAAGTTGATAAGCGAGAGATGCTTTGAACATCTCTTCGTAGGCCTTCCACTATGATGGGCTCCAATCGTTTGTGACTCATACATCGGCTTCACCCTATCATGGGGGAGTTCAAAGTATGTGCTTACCTTCAGGAGGAGTCCATATGAACATACATGATGTGGTAAGGTAGGCAACGAGGATGACCAACATCATATCATTGTGAGGCTATCCTTGAACCCCTACACGAACTAGCATGGTGGGAATAACTTAACTAAGTGCAATGGTGCCAACATCATATCATTGTGAGGCATCATTCTCTAGAGGCCAAACAAGATGGGTAATTACAAGAGTTGTAAATGACTAAAGCGTTATTCTCTCATCACTATTTTTGCTAACCGACATCGTATCATCGTGAGGTGGGCTTGGTAATGGTGAGTCTCCCATACCCCGCTAAGAGTTCAACATAACTCTCGGATTCCATTGAGGGATGTGGAATTTGCCAAAAATAGTGGGTGGTACTATTTGATTTAAGACCCAATCAAGTAGTTTTAAAATCAACAATCTAATACGATTTTTGTTATGTTATGTAGTTAACGACATGCCCAAAATTATACCTACCATTGTACTTGACAAAAAGGGCCTTAGGGGCCAACGTTTCCTCGCTTGGTATCATCACATTGAGAATGTCTCAAAGATGAATAACATATCGTATGTACTCAAGCAATCCCCTCCTCATGTACCTCCTACGAAACTAGCTTCAAAGGAGAAGTGTCAAAATTATGCAAGACATTATGAGGATGACTTACAAGCCAAATGCTTAATCCTCACTTCACTTAGTGAGGAGCTTAAGAAGCTACATAAGCACATGGACACTTCATGTGCCATGGTTGATAGTTTGCATAAGATGCATGACATTGAGACTAGTAATGTACGATTCTCAAATGTTTGTAGTCTATTGAATGCCAAAATGGTAAAGGGGACATCGGTCCAAAAACATGGACAAAAGATGGAAAGGATCTTTCAAGATCTTAAGAGTTTAGGAACTTCCATCGATGGGAAAATGGCCCAAGACTTTTTCCTTGCATCTCTCTCGGATGATTTCACTAAGTTTATAGTAAACTATAAAGTGAATAGATTCGATCATACTTTTACCGAGATGATTGACATGTGCTGTGAGTTTGAACAAAGTTTCAAAAAGGACAGTGGGAGTGAGAATGCAATTACAAGGAAAAGGTTGCGTAAGAAGAAGGCAAGAAAATCCAAAGGAACATGCTTTCATTGTGGAAAGGATGAACGTTGGAAGAAGAAATACAGGGTGCGCATTGCGAGCCTTATGACACGAACTTTTGAAGGGACTATATCTATCATAGAGAGTGCTTTTACAGTGAGCTCCAATTCCTGGATATTTGATTCAGGCGCTAGTCAACATATCTGCAATTCGTTGCAAGGACTAACAGGGAGCAGGACACTGCGCAATGGGGAGATGATTGTGCGAGTTGGGAACGGCACTAAGATCTCTGCAAAAGCAGTTGGCACCTACATGCTTAAACTACCCTCTAGGGAAGTCTTGGAACTTAAAAATTGTTTATATTTTCCTTCATGTATAAAGAATTTGATTTCTATCTCTATGCTTTTACGAGATGGACACTCAGTATTGTTTGACAAAATGAGTTGCACTTTATACTTGAACGGTCGTATTATCTCTCATGGTAATATGATAGAGGGACTTTTTCATCTAGAGACAAGTAGTGGAATGCACTATATTGAAAGCGGGAATACCTCAAAACCCAAAAGGGCAAGAGAAGAAGTTAACCAAGAAAAGATGTGGCATCTTAAACTTGGACATGTGAACCTTGATAAGATTCGCAAGATGTCGAAAGATGGATATTTCCGCCCATTAGGTAATGACCAAATGGGTACTTGTGAATGTTGCTTGAAAGGGAAGATGACCAAATCTCCATTCACTGGGAAGGGAGAGCGTGCCACTGAAATTCTAGGGTTAATCCACACTGACGTATGTGGACCTATGTCCACTACATCGAGAGGAGGCTTCTCCTACTATATCACATTCACCGACGATCACTCTCGGTTTGGCTATATGTATCTTATGAAGTACAAGTCAGAATCCTTTGAAAAGTTCAAAGAATTCAAGAATGAAGTTGAGAAGCAAACTGGGAAGCAGATAAAGATCCTAAGATCAGATCGAGGGGGAGAGTATCTAAGTAACGAGTTCCTAGATTATCTCAAAGAGTGTGGAATAATATCACAGTGGACTCCACCGGGAACTCCACAACTTAATGGAGTTTCTGAAAGGAGAAATCGAACCTTGATGAACATGGTTCGTTCTATGATGAAATCCGCAGATCTACCAGTAACATTCTGGGGATACGCTCTATATACAGCAGCTTACTTGCTTAATAGAGTACCTTCCAAGTCAGTTTCACATACGCCCTATGAGATATGGCATGGAAGAAAGCCAAGTCTTAATCATATTAAGATTTGGGGTTGTGAAGCATATGTCAAGAAGCTTGAAGCTACTAATCTTGAAGCAAGATCAGTTAGGTGCTATTTTGTGGGATATCCTAGAGAAACTATGGGATATGAGTTCTACCATCCTGACGACCAGAAAGTCTTTGTCGCCAGAACTGCTAAGTTTCTAGAGGATGAATTTGTTCTCAAAGGAACCACAAGCAAAACGATGGAAATTAATGAGATTAATGATGAACCACAAACAAGCACTCAACAAGTTGACAACCCTGTTCCTGAAACCCTAGCTCCACGTAGATCCGAACGGGTCAGCAAGCCACCTAAGAGGTATGGCTTGGATAACGACTTTGGAGAATTGCACCTTCTAGGTGACAATGACACAAAGGAAGACCCTAGAGACTACACTGAAGCAATGTCCGACATTGATTCAAAGAGATGGCAAGAGGCCATGAAATCCGAGATGGATTCCATGTATCACAATCAGGTCTGGACTCTTGTAGACCCTCCAGAAGGTATAGTACCTGTTGGAAACAAATGGGTCTTTAAGAGAAAGATAGGCGCTGATGGGAACGTGGAGACTTATAAGGCTAGACTAGTAGCCAAGGGTTACAGGCAACGAGAAGGGATTGACTATGAAGAAACCTTCTCTCTTGTAGCCATGATTAAGTCCATTCGGATTTTGCTTGCTATAGCTGCGTACCATGACTATGAGATATGGCAAATGGACGTGAAGACGGCCTTTCTGAATGGCTACCTAGAGGAAGAGCTCTATATGACTCAACCCGAAGGTTTCGTGTCCAAGTCTGAAAAGACTAAGGTATGCAAGCTTCAGAGGTCCATTTATGGACTTAAGCAAGCCTCCAGGAGCTGGAACATTCGTTTTGACACTGAAATCAAATCGTTTGGTTTCACTCAAAACGAAGACGACAATTGTGTTTATCAAAAGGTCGTTGGGGATGCAGTTGTATTCCTAGTGTTATATGTAGATGACATATTACTATTCGGGAATGACACTGCAGTACTTTCTTCTGTAAAAGTGTGGTTGTCCAAAACCTTCCACATGAAAGATTTGGGAGATGCATCTTATGTGCTTGGGATAAAGCTCTATCGTGATAGATCCAGAAAATTAATTGGATTATCCCAATCTATGTACATAGATAAGGTGCTAAGTAGGTTCCAAATGGAACAATCAAAGAAAGGTCTTCTTCCTGTGAGACATGGAATTCACCTTTCTAAATCCATGGGACCGAAAAATCCTGAAGAAATACGGCAAATGAGTAGGATTCCTTATGCTTCCGCCATAGGAAGTCTCATGTATGCCATGATATGCACAAGGCCTGATATCGCATATGCTGTGAGCATCACTAGTCGATATCAATCTAACCCAGGATCAGAACACTGGGCAGCTGTCAAGACGGTCCTTAAGTACTTAAGAAGAACTAAGGACATGTTCCTCGTTTATGGAGGAGCAACAGAGTTGCGAGTGGAAGCCTATACAGACGCAGATTTCCAATCTGACGTCGATGATAGAAGTTCCAACTCCGGATATGTGTTCACTCTGAATGGTGGGGCTGTCAGCTGGAAAAGCAAGAAACAAGATGTAATTGCTGATTCCACGACGGAGGCTGAATATGTCGCTGCAGCTGAAGCCGGCAAAGAAGCGTTCTGGATGAAGAAGTTCATTACTGAACTTGGAGTGGTTCCAACCATTACATCACCAGTAACCTTGTACTGTGATAATAGTGGGGCGATAGCTCAAGCCAAGGAACCCAGGGCTCATCAAAAGAACAAGCATTTTGACAGACGCTTTAATATCATTAGAAGATATGCTACCGAGGGGAAAGTCAACATCCTCAAGGTTGCCTCAGCCGATAACGTAGCAGATCCACTGACGAAGCCAATGTCTCAAATCCAACTTGACCGCCACATGGAAAAGATGGGTATTAGATACATGGGAAGGTGGCTTTGAGTGCAAGTGGGAGATTGTTGGAAGTATGCCCACAAAGCCACTCATTTGATGTAATAGCTTTTGGAATACTTATTGTGTTAAACTATTATATTGTTTAATGAAGGGCAAAGCTTATTGTTAATCATTATTTATTGGATTATATGTTTAAGCAATAAGGGAATCCAAGGAATGTATTTAGTCTAAGAGAGAAGTGATCTAAGTAAGTTAGATTAACGAGACCTTTCTCTTATGTTCATTCCTAAAACGTTCCTAGCCATAGGATTGCCAATTGGGCATTGACAATCCGCTAAGGTTAGTATGTGTTATGTTAACTCAAGCGTGAGTATGACTAGTCTCAAGTCATTTAGTGTTGGACACTGAGACAAACACATAGGTGCTCGAAAGGTAATCGAGTACACTGAACAACGATCAAAAGAGAGTTCGAACATACATGTCATGTAAGAACTCGTAAGTTGCAATATGCAAAATAGTCCTTTGACCTGAGGCATCATAGATGTCTAATGGTTAGGTCCTTGATCTTTGATCATGTCAAAGGCATTCCATCGAGAGTGTCCACGGCATTGTTGGGGTCAAGCTATCTAGTCATGTAGGCATATGAATGCACAACAAGGGATCTCTAACCTTCCAAGGTGGAAGGAGAATACTCTGAGATATGATTCAGGAGTCTTTGGCCAAAGCATACGAATATGACTTAGGAAATATGTTTCAAGTCATATTCAAATGAATCATATAGAGAAGTATCACATTGGATAGTAGACATGAAATAAACTATCACTTAAACAATGTGATCAAGAGTATTGTATTAGAGAAGGACCGTATTGCATTGTAATTGTAACTGGATAGGTTCTCCAACCACTTCTACTTAGCTTGGGTAGCCATGACATACTGCTAGGTGTCACTCATGGTTTGTGGAAGCCCTGAGGATTAGCTAACACTAATCTTCATCAAAGGGAGAATTGAAATGTAGTTTCAATTCGTAATCGATCGTTAAGAGTAACAATCGCCCACTGCCTCGCTAATTGGAACCTAATGGATCGTACACCGAGTAAGGATGAAAGTGAAGAAACATAAATGAGATGGATAAGCAATTAAATAGTTTAATTGAGAATGGTCAAGATTAATTAATTAGTTAATTAATCTTACGAAAGGTTCGTATTGGGCTTTTAAGTTGGTTTTGGGTTTCGGGGCCCAAAAGGGTTTTTGGTCCAAAAGGCCCATTGAGTTTAGGTTGTGTGACAACTAAAACTAAATGGAAATTAACCCAAAAACAAAGCCAAAACCGGCCTAGGGTGAGTGGTGCCCAACTTGGGTTAATTACAAGTGTGCCACTCACATGTGAGGTGGTATAAAGGCAACTTTATAGCCATAACCTCATTAGGGTTTTCTTGAGGCAAAGAAGAGAAACATTTTCTCTCCTTTTCTCATAGAGAGGCCGGCCCTTAGAGAGAGTTTTCACTAGCATCAAAATCTCTCTAAGTCATCCATCTTCTCTTCACACTACATCCTTGGTGTGGAGACTTAGAGGTACCAAATCTTTGGTACTTTTGGAGATCCTTTCCTTACATCTTCAAGGAGCAAAAGGAGCAATCAAAAGGAAGAAAATCACAAGGAAGATTCAAGGAGCTAGGAGGTGACTTGAAGGCCCTCCACTAGGGTGAATCCCTTGTGTAAACAAGGATGAGCTTCAAGGGTAATGAATCTCAAAAACCCTCCTTCTCTTTAATATTGTTGAAGAGTCTCTTGGTTCACCATTCACTAGGCTTTGAAAGTCATGGGTTTTAGAATTGTTTTTGAATGCATGCCTACTTTAAAGTGTTATTAGTTTGCATATGTGTTCAAATGTTCTCACATGTTCTTAGCTAGGACAAAATTTTTCCTTCAATGGTGGCATCGTTGCTTCGTCTGACCTGCCTAAAGCTAGTGAGTCCACTCTATATTTGGATCAACTTTACACCCGCCCTAGAAAATCATGGTCCTACATCCGGAGGCTTTGTTTGAGCACAACAATCACGTAGGTCGGAGAGGGGGTTTGCAAAATAAGTATGAAAAAAATTGGACGATAGGAAAAAGAGGCAGTGAGCTAAAGACCAACCATTCGATTTGTGGTGGACGACTAAGTGATCATAAGGGTTTGCACACAAAAACTTCGAAGAGGATCGCGGTCTATCCAGAATGCCTACTACGGCAAGTGTGAGAGTGGTGGCTAGAGATTAGGGATATGCAAAATGGTGGCTACTGCGTATTTATTAATATAAGTTTTGAACTTTTTTTTTTTAATTTTTGTTTTGAACAAATGATATTATCTATGGTAAAGGGATAAGGTGAGCTTAGCCTCACAATGGGCTAGCAATAATGTGATTCAAATTCACCTTTAGCGATAATTTAACCTAAGACGTCTCACTTAAAAGTGAAGAGGAATACCACTCTTAATTTTCTTTTTTAACAAGGAAAAAAAAGGACAGAAAATGACATTGAGTCCAGCTGTTGTTGTAAAAGTTGTGGGAGTGAATGCCCACATGTTTTTAGCCAAAGGTGAGGAAGACTTCAGAATAGTAGCCTTGTCGTTGTATGAGGTTTTTCAAAAGGCACTCATTTCACTTTTGTAAATCTTCACAGATGTGGATCTATATAAAGAGCATTCCATGTGTAATGATGTGGTAGAAACTAACACACAAATTAAACCCTATTTAGACAGTTGTAGTATGAGCAAGTAGGGATCGTTCTAGGTCAGGGATTAGAAGGGATACTAATCAACACTAATTGACTTAAAAACTGAAAACTAGACTAAATTAACACAAATAAGAACTAAGGGGGTTTTTTGGACGAATTTTGAACTAAAACAACTAAATTGCAGAAACAAAGTGAATTTGGATGAAAATTGGGTGAAAGGCTAGCTAGAGGATTCTTCTCCACACATGAAACATATGCATACAAATTGATTTCCAGTTATTATTCCTATAAACCATGAATGACAATGCCCCAAATTAATCGTGAACTGCACAAATTAACTCTCAGATTTTCCTAAGTTCATTGAATTGGACTCAGCGATGCAAGCAAATTATTCTTCTCAAGTTCCCTAACTATGAAAAGCATGATAGAGATACATCTTGAAGATCATTAAGTTCTGTGAAAATCATAAGCATTGACAAGGCATTCGTAACTATGAAAAACATGATACTCCTGCCATGAATTTACTTAACACAATCATGACTAGTGACTTTTACTACTTGTAAATATAAGTTCATAACGATTAGGTGAAATTTCCTTATATTCTAGCATTAAATCCCTGCATGCAAACTAAGTGTGCACCCTTAATCAACACACAAGAATAAGTTCTTAATAAAACAGATAAATAAATCACATTCATGTTTGATGAAACAATAAATTGATGTAATCAATTCATACGAAACATATGATCATGGCTTCGAATTCACCTCTAGCTAAAAAGAAGTTTAGTTCCACTTGTTCATCATATTTGAAAAGCAATCTAAAATAACATCGAAACTAAAATAAGGATAAAAAGAACTCAGAAATCTCCAATGGTTGAATGGCAGGTTGCGGCACTTCCTTCTTCTCCCTTCTTGCAGGTGCAGCAGAAATCACTCTATTTTCTCCTCAGAAACCTGTGGCACTTTTATATTTTTTGTCTCCAAACTCTCTGAATGAAAGCTGCGGCAACATGGTGTATTTATAGGCAGGGCACGACACAAATCCTGAGAGGAAAAGGATAGGGTCTTTGCATTATTCTTGGACTCCTAAAATCTGATAAGAAGTGGTTTAATATGATAAGGAATCCCCCTTGCAGCTGGAGATAAGGTAAGGTAGGATTAGGATAGGATAGGATAGGATAAGATAAGATTAGTTTGGATAAGGTTGGATAAGATAAGATTGGATAAGGTTTCCATTTAACTTCTGATTTCTTGTCTTCCAAGCCTCAACTTTATTTGCTCCAGATTGTAGCACATTCCTAGCCTCATTTGAACACCAAAAACGTCCATCCAACTTGCTCTCCACGTATGCTATCCATTCCAAGTCCAAAACTGCTCCAAATTGCTCCATTTTGCCCTTTTTTGTCACCTTTGCCAATTGAACCTACAAACACACGAAAATAGCTTAAATCACTATAATAAATAGAAACTAACCCACTAAATGCAAAGAAACAAGCTAACAAAGTCGCATAAATATGCTCCTATCAAATTCCCCCACACTTAGCTTTTGCTAGTCCCCGAGCAAAACAAAACAAACAAAACACAACCTAAACCTTCCAACAACTGCCTCAGGGATTTCCAATGAAACATAACATGTTAAAAATAACTACTCACATAGATTTTAGCTTTTCTTACCCTCGAGCTTATACTTAACCATTGTAACCACTCACTAGCTCGCATTTAATCAATTAAAACAACATTTTGAATGTAGTAACATGCCTTAGAGAATTCACTCAATTCCCCACCGGATATACTCTCTATTTTCACACAGATTTTTTTTACTACACTCCCTATACTAGGCTAGGTAGGGATAATGCAAGCTAACAAAGAAAATAGGCTAAATAAGGCTCAAAGGGGTTAAGCCTACAATACATATGCAAGGGATAAGGCTTTTTGCCTCTGGTTTTAACTAAACAACATCATCTTGTTATTTGTTATGCAATCAATTTTATGCTTTGAATGAAACGTGCATGAGTTCTAGTATTTTGAACTATAATGATGAAAACGCATTCTAAGTAGCAACCAAGCAAAGAAATAATGAGATCATGCAACGACTTTAGAAAACAAGAATATCACAAATTAATAACTCTCCAAACAAAGAATAGGCTCAAGTCTCTCAGGGTTGTAGCGTTAGTTTGAGTTCCTTCCTTCAAGCATGTTACAAAAACTAATTTTTTTTCCTTTGTGATTACATGTGAATTCGTAAATGACAACTACAACTAAGCATTAACCAAAGAGCATATCAAACTTCCACCCATGTTTGTAACTTTCTTTAACAGTCATGCAATTAAAAATCAAATCCTCATCATTGTGTTAGAAGTTACCCTAAGACACAAACAAACAAACAAAAACGACTCTTTTTGGTATTTTTCAAACTTTTTCCGAATTTTTTTTCAAATTTTTCGAAATTTTTGTTATATGAGACAATAAAACACTTCAAAACACAATAAAACACTTAAAAACAGTGAGTAACAACATTAGAAGTGATGAAATTCAAAGATAAGTCATGAAAAGCAAGCTGTTTACCCCCTACACTTAAACCAAACATTGTCCTCAATGTTTCAAAAATAGACTCCAACAAGAAAGCAACAAAAGACAACTAGCAAACACGACAATCATGGCAAAGTAAAAACAATAAAGAGAAGGGTAAAAGAACGCAAATCTGGTTGTAGGAGCCGATGATTCCATCGTCTCTTTATTCGAGTACATGAGTTGCCTCCCAAGAAGCGCTTGCTTTAACGTCTTCCAGCGGACGATACCTCCATTTAAGCTTCACTAGTGCCCACGGCATGGAGGGGTACATCCTCCACGACATGCTCCTCAAAACTTCCATGCATTGGATCTATTAACGGAAGGGGATAGTGATCCTTCCTGATTGTGGCGTTGAGCTTCCAAAAGTCAATGTAAACTCTCCCACCAGCTTGAATTCGATTGGGCACTTGAACCAAAGAAGGTAACAACCTAGTAGTTGAAATGGGAATTGGAATTGGAATAGGTAGCTCACCAATGTACTGCAATGAAGACTCTAAAGTAGCAGCACTGTCAACAATTTCATAGGTGCTCTCGGCCAGATTGGGTATTTTGAGGGCAGTGGTGTGTCCCTTGTGATCCACTTCAATTCCCTATTCGATGGTGGTTCGAAATACATCCTTCTTGATAGGTGTTGAACGTTCCTGCCCTATATTTTTAATCACATCAATGGCAAAACAAGAACGAACATCATTAGGATTCTTAACAGATTCAGAAACATTAAATTTAATCACATCGCCATCAAACTCCTGATGTGATAAAAGCTTAGCGCACAAATTAAACCCTCTTGTGACAATTGTAGTATATATGTAAGTAGGGATCGTTCTAGGCCGAGGATTAGGAGGGACTGCTAACCTACTCAAATTTGACTCAAAAACACTAAGCTAGACTCTAAAGACTCAAAACAAACTAGAATGACTCAAAACAGCCCCAAACAAGCAAACTGACTCAAAACAGACACTAAGGGTGATTTTGGACGAAATTAGACTCACTTTGACCCAAAATACTAAAAAGGACAAGTTTAAACCAATTCTAGATTAACTTGACACTAAACAAGGAAGAGGGATTGTTTTTGACGAATTTAAAACTCTAAACAAAACAAATTAAAGACACTAAGTAGAGGGTACAAATTTGGGTGTATTGATGGGTGAAAGGCTAGCTAGAGGGTCCTTCTCCACACATGACACATATGCATATGAATCGATTTCCAGTTATTCTTCCTATAAACCATGAATGACAATGCCCCTAGTTAACCGTGAACAACACTAACAACACTAATTAACCATCAGATTTTCCTAAATTCATTGAATTGGACTCAGCGATTCAACCAAATTATTCTAATCAAGTTCCCTACATGAACATCATGATAGAGATACATATCAAAGATCATTAAGTTCTGTGAAAATCATAAGCATTGACAAGGCATTCGTAACTATGAACAGCATGATACTCTTGCCAGGAATTTACTTAACGCGATCGGACTAGGGACCTCCACTACTTGTAAATATAAGTTCATAACTATTAGGTGAAACTCCCTTATATTTTAGCGTTAAATTCATGCATGTAAACTAAGTGTGCACCCTTAACCCACATACAAGAATAAGTTATCAATCAAGTAGTTAAGCAAATTGCATTCACGATTTATGAAACAATAACTGGATGTAATCAATTCATATGCAATATATGTTCATGGCTTTGAATTCGCCCCTAGCTAAAACGACTTTAGCTCCTCATGTTCGCAATTAAACAAAGACAACTTAATTTAAACATTGAAATAAAATTAAAGATAGAGTACACCTAGAAAACGCTCCAACAATCTAAGACCTTGAATGGCAGACATGGCTCCAAGTGGCTCCTTCTCCTTCCTTCCTTGCTGCAGCACAATGAGGGGTTTTCAGAATTTAGGCTCTTGTGTGTGTGGTGAATGGTGGTGAATGAAATATGCGGCACAAGTGTGTATTTATAGGCAGGAAGGGGCACGGCACAAGTAGCTTTGGAGAAGGATTGGCACTCCAAATCCGCAAGGAAAAAGGTTAACCATATGGCAGAAACCATGAGGGATAAGGAGAAGAGGGTGCGGCAGGTATTTAGGCTTCTAGAAGGGGATAGGTGCGGCACTCTTTTAGGAGAAGGTAAGGCCTTCTAGAAATCTAGTTCTAAAGTGTCCTAATACAACTAGGGGTCCTCCTTGCAGCTGAAATTTAGGTAGAATAGGATTAGGATAAGGTTAGGATAAGATAAGGTAGTTTGGATAAGATAAGATAAGGTTTTGGATAATGTTTGAGATAGTGCTCCTTGTTTCTTGCTGATTTCTTATCTTCTTTGTCTTGACTTTATTTTCTCCAACTGTTTAGCATATTCCTAGCCTCTTGAACTTCAAATTCGTCCATCCATCTTGCTCCACTGATGTGCTATCCATTCCAAGCCCAAAACAGCTCTAAAATGCTCCAAATTGCCTCTTTTTGCCAACTTTGTCATTTGAACCTAAAAACACACGAAAATAGCTTAAAACACTATAATAAGTAGAAACTAACTACGTAAATGCAAGAAAACAAGCTAACTAAGTCGCATAAATATGCTCCTATCAACTCCATAGTTAACGCTCCTTGGCCACATCAATCTTGGTTTTGGCTGTTTTCATGAAAGGTCATCCAAGTAAGATTGACAATGGTGGAGAGTGGGCTGAATCCTTTCGGATATGCATTAGATCGATCAGCCAATTGAATAATGACACCATAATTTTTAAGCTCTCCTAGATTCATAGATGCATAAACAAAATATGGCATAACATTAATAGAAGCACCTAAATCTAGCATAGCATGTTCAAACCTTGTATTACCAATAACACAAGGGATAGTGAAACTACCTGGATCTTTGCATTTAGGTGGCACCTTTCGTTGCAAAACTGCAAAGACATTTTCACTTACATGTACCACTTCTCTCTCCGGAATCCGTTTCTTTGTTGTACAAAGCTTCTTAAAAACTTTAGCGTACTTTGGAACTTGCTTTATAGCATCAAGAAGCGGGATATTGACTTGCACCTTCCTGAAAGTCTCTAGAATGTCTTTTTCATTCTTTTCTTTCCTAGATTGCATAAACCTGCCAGGGAAAGGCACATTTGGTGAAATAGAGTTAGAAGGAATAGAATTCGAACCAAACTTACCTGAGTTGGGTGGCTTAGGGGTCTTAGGGGGTTGCGGCAAGGGGTGTTCTTCCCTTGCCGTGACTTTGTCCAACTCTTCTTCTTCTTGCAGCAGCTTTTTTTCGTCCTCTTTTTGGCTTTGTTTGGACGTTTTTGGGTTTGTTCCAATCTCCTTGCCACTTCTCAAAGTGATGGCCTTAGTAGTTTCAAAACCTCCCTTTGGATTGACAATGGTTGAATTAGGAAGTTTGCCTTGTTCTCTGAATTGTCCCATGAATCCTGCCATCTGCCCTATTTGATTCTTCAATTCGCCCACCTCCTTGGCTTGATTTTGTAAGCCCTGTGTCAAAGAAGTTAGTATTTGAAGAATTTTATCATTATCCAATAACGAACCTGAATTTGGTTGGACAGATTGTAGGTGAGGTTGTGGTGGTGCAAATGGCCTTTGATAGAGCCCAGGAGGTGGCTGTCTATATCCACCTTGCTGTTGAGTTTGTTGAGGTTCCCTCCACTTCATATTTGGATGATCTCTCTAACCCGGATTATAGGTGTTGGAAAACGGGTCATGCCTTGGTTGATTTTGGCCTTGATAACCTATGGAGTTGGCACTTTCCCATCCCCCATTCTCTATCAATTGAGGACATTGATTAGTGGGATGTCCTTGCATAGAGCACACGCCACAAGAACTTGTTCCTTGCACTTTGGATCTTTCCACAACCTGTGATAGAAGAACAGAGAGATTAGCCATTTGAGATTGAATTTCGGAAATAACACTTACCTCATTATCTTGATGCTACCGTGGGGGGGTCTCTTTGTCCAACTCCTTCGTATTGTTGTGCAATCAAGGCTCGATTTGCTATTAAGATCTTTGCAGCAACTGGTGTTTTGTCAACCAAAGCACCTCCTGCCGAGGCATCAAGCATTTGTCTCTCAATTGGAAGTAGTCCTTCATAGAAATATTGAATTAAAAGCTCTTCCTTCATTTGATGTTGTGGACAAGATGCAACTAAAGTCTTGAAACGCTCATAATACGCTGGAAAAGATTTTCCTTGGCCTTATTGAATTCCACTAATTCTCTTCCTCAAAAGAATGACTCTTGACGTTGGAAAAAATTTCTCTAAGAATGCTTTCTTCATGCTTTCCCAAGAAGTGACGGTTCTAGGTGCTAATTCAAATAGCCAATCTTTAGCCTTTTCCAAAAGAGAGAATGGAAAGGATTTCATCTTCATAATATTCCCATCTACGTTGATTGGTGTCATGCTCGAGCACACCACTTGAAATTCCTTGACATGCTTGTTCGGATCTTCCATGGACAGCCCATGGTATTTGGGAATGTGATGCAGCAAACTAGACTTCAATTCAAAGTCATCGGTGTTGCCTTGAGCTGCTATAGGTATTGAATGCAAAGAGGGACAGCATTGTCCAATCCCGAGGCTGAAAGTTCCTTGATTGTTCGATTGTCTACAGCCATGTCTTTTTCCCTCTTCTTCAAATTCGGATTCAGAACTAGAACTAGGTGGATTGGGTTCTGGCTGCTTCCTCTTCCTTCTCAAAGTTCGTTCAAAATCGTCGTCAAACTCCAATATATGCCCACGAACTGGTTGAGAACTTCTAGTCATAAACTAGTACCTAAAACAAACAAAACAAAACAAAACAAAGTCAGAAACACAAGAAAAACAAAAACAGAAACAAAGGGGAGATTAGAAATTTTGCTAATCCCCGGCAACGGCGCCAAAATTTGATGTGGTAGAAACTAACACACAAATAAACCCTATTTAGACAGTTGTAGTATGAGCAAGTAGGGATCGTTCTTGGCTGGGGATTAGGAGGGATGCTAATCAACACTAATTAGACTTAAAAACTGAAAACTAGACTAAACTAACACAAATAAGAACTAAGGGGGTTTTTTGGACAAATTTTGAACTAAAACAACTAAATTGCAGAAACAAAGTGAATTTGGACGAAAATTGGGTGAAAGGCTAGCTAGAGGATTCTTCTCCACACATGAAACATATGCATACAAATTGATTTCCAGTTATTATTCCTATAAACCATGAATGACAATGCCCCAAATTAATCGTGAACTGCACAAATTAACTCTCAGATTTTCCTAAGTTCATTGAATTGGATTCAGCGACGCAACCAAATTATTCTTCTCAAGTTCCCTAACTATGAAAAGCATGATAGAGATACATCTTGAAGATCATTAAGTTCTATGAAAATCATAAGCATTGACAAGGCATTCGTAACTATGAAAAGCATGATACTCCTGCCAGGAATTTACTTAACACATTGATGACTAGTGACTTTTACTACTTGTGGATATAAGTTCATAACAATTAGGTGAAATTCCCTTATATTCTAGCATCAAATCCCTGCATGCAAACTAAGTGTGCACCCTTAATCAACACACAAGAATAAGTTCTTAATAAAACATATAAGTAAATCACATTTATGTTTTATGAAACAATAACTGGATGTTCATACAAAACACATGATCATGGCTTCGAATTCACCTCTAGCTAAAGTTCCACATGTTCATCATAATTGAAAAGCAATCTAAAATAAACATCGAAACTAAAATAAGGATAGAAAGAACTCAGAAATCTCCAATGGTTTAATGGCATGTTGCGGCACTTCCTTCTTCTCCATTCCTTGCAGGTGGGGCGGAAATCACTCTCTTTTCTCCTCAAAAACCTGCTGCATGTTTATATTTTTTCTCTCCAAACTCTCTGAATGAAAGCTGCGGCAACATGGTGTATTTATAGGCAGGGCACAGCAGAAATCCTGAGAGGAAAAGGATAAGGTCTTTGCATTATTCTTGGACTCCTAAAATCTGATAGGAATTGGTTTAATATGATAAGGAATCCCCCTTGCGGCTGGAGATAAGGTAAGGTAGGATTAGGATAAGATAAGATAAGATAAGATAAGATTAGTTTGGATAAGGTTGGATAAGATAAGATTGGATAAGGTTTCCATTTAACTTCTGATTTCTTGTCTTCCAAGCCTCAACTTTATTTGCTCCAGATTGTAGCACATTCCTAGCCTCATTTAAACACCAAAAACGTCCATCCAACTTGCTCTCCACGTATACTATCCATTCCAAGTCCAAAACTGCTCCAAATTGCTCCATTTTGCCCTTTTTTGTCACGTTTGCCAATTGAACTGACAAACACACGAAAATAGCTTAAATCACTATAATAAATAGAAACTAACTCACTAAATGCAAAGAAACAAGCTAACAAAGTCGCATAAATATGCTCCTATCATGTAATCACAACACACAGAAAAGAAAAGAAGTGAAAGCAATAATAACAATATCCCTTCCCTCTTTTATTTACATGCAATCCTTTTGTGTTATAGTTACGAAAACAAACTGTGTGATACTTTGCACCCGCTTTGCTCCTGTCCCTAGCAAAGGTTATCTCTCTTACTTTTTGCCTATTTATAACATGTTATCAGCACGACTTTCTAACCCTAACCAACTCTCATTTCCCCTTGCCAAAAAATGCTTCCCCCAAGGATCTTACTATTCTTCTTCCTCATTTGCCTTACCTGTGTGATGTACCCTTGCCAAGATCTGCTAGCACCTTGCCTTCTCCTAGTTCTCAATATAAAAATTACTTATATTTTTTATTTCTTGTTTGGTGTAGCTCCTGAGTACTAACCCAGTGTTTATTTATGTTAATTTTATTGCGATTTTAGATGGTGCGGTACAATTGCCCATCTTGAATTGTAGATTTAATTTTACTGCAATTTTAGGTGGTGCGATATAATCGCCTACCCTTCTCTGCATATTTAAATTTTCTTGATGCTTGAGTGGTGCGGTATAATTGCTCATCCTACGCTATATTGTTTCGATGAGAGTGGTGCGATACAATCGCCTTCCTCATTAATTGTGTAAATCTCGAGCCTGAAGTTTCGAGTGCTTATCATTTTGGCCTAAAGATCAAAATGAAAAATTTGTAAAAACCAGAAGTTCTAACACTACATTCCTCCAGAATACATATTATTGCAAGTTCTTTTACACATCTCATTTTTCTTTCAGAAAAAGAAAATGGTGAACTTAGCAAAGCTTGATTTTGTTGCCCTAGATATTGCTGGGAAGAACTACCTTTCCTAGGTAGTGGATACCAAGATCCATCTGGAGGCAAGAAATCTTGGAGAAACCATCAAGGAGGAAAACAATGCATCCTCTTAAGATCTGGCGAAGACCATGATCTTTATCCGTCTCTACCTTGACGAAGGATTGAAGAGCGAGTACCTAAGGGTTGAAGATCCATTAACCCTTTAGAAGGCATTGAGAAATAGATACAATCACCAAAAAATGGTGATTCTCCCAATAGCTCATTATGAGTGGACACACTCGAGGATCCAAGATTTCAAGTTGGTTGCTGAGTACAACTCTGTAATGTTCAAAATTAGCTCCCAGATGAAACCTTGTGGGGAGACTATGATTGAGGATGATATGCTGGAAATGACTTTCAGCACCTTCCATGCCTCCAACATGCTCATGTAGTGGCAGTATAGAAAGTGAGGCTTTATTGAGTGCAACCAGCTGATATCGATGCTCCTTGTGGCTGAACAAAACAATGAGCTCCTGATGAAAAATCATTAGTCTCGACCTACTAGATCGGCTCCATTCCCAAAAGTGAGTGCTGCTTCCTAAAGTAAACACCACATCCTCTCATGACAATAATTATAAACGAGGGACGTGACCATAAGCGAGGTCAGTGGAATGGGAAAGGCAAAAATCATGGTGTCTAGTTTTACAACCAATGTCCAAGGCATAATTCAGGCCCAAGCTTCAAGAATGTAAATCGCCACAAGGGTAAACCTCATATGAATAACATTCCTAGAAATTCTGAAGGTGTTTGCCACAAATGTGGTGGCAATGGACATTGGGCTCGTACCTGCCGTACCTAAAACATTTGGTGGACCTGTATCAAGCTTCCCTCGAGGAGAAAGGTGTCGAAACCAATTTCATCGACCAGGCTAAACCAATGGATATATGTGATCCAGTGTTTGATTTAGGCCAATTGAACACAACCTACTTAGATGTCTCATACTTCATTGTGGAAAGAGGGAATGAAGTGTATCGGTACTCTTATTATTTGAAGTTGTAGTTTAAAGCTCGCATTTCAATTCAATAAAAGTGGCATTTCAATTTCCTATTATTATGATTAAATTGCTTTTAACTATGATTCCCTTACTCAGAGAGCAAGGGTAAAAACTATAGTTATTCTCAAAACAAGAGCAATGGCCGAGATATTTATCTTGCAGACAAACCACGCATACAATACTTCGAGATCGAAAATATTTCTCAAGCTTGATGCTTACAAAAGTAAAGGTAACAACAATATTAGGCCAATCATATGTAATTGAAGGTGTAGGAAAAGGCCATATCATGTTACCAAATGGAACAATATTGTCCATACAAAATGCGTTTTAAAGGCATACATTTTAAATAGATACTACATTGAAATGAAAAGTGCAGAAAATATGGAATATCTATGCATTACTCCAATGATACCCAGAAGCGTACATTGGAGAAGTTGCTTGGTTTATCGAGTGGATTGTATTATACATACATACTGACAGTTGAAGCACATACTGTCATGAACCAAAAGTTCATTGATCCAAAAATTTACATGCTTTGGCATGACCGTCTGGGTCATCCAAGATCCACTATGATGCATAGAATCATTACTAACTCTAATGGACATCCATTGAGCAGACACATTGCTATATCAAATGATAACCCTTGCAAGGCTTGTTCTAAAGGAAAGTTGGTAATTAGACCACCACAATTAAAGATTGATGCATTTTTACAAAGAATTCAAGGGGATATTTGTGGGCCTATTCAACCACCTTGTGGACCATTTCGATATTTGATTGTTTTGGTTGATGCATCTACCCGATGGTCACATGTTTTAACGTAGTCGACTCGAAATGTAGCTTTTGTGAGACTTCTTGCTCAGATAATTAAGTTGCAAGCACAGTTCCCAAATTACCCTATTAAGTCAATCTAACTTTATAACGTTGGTAAATTTACGTCTCAAACCTTTGATGATTATTGCATGACATTAGGCATTGATGTTGAACACCCTGTTCCTCATGTTCATACGCAAAATGGTTTAGCAACGACATTTATCAACCTGCTTCAATTAATAGCTAGCACTCTACTCATGAAAACAAAATTGTCAGTTTCTGCATGGGGACATGCTATCTTACATGTTGCATTATTGGTTCGATTGAGACCTATAGCCAACCACCAATACTCCTCAGTACAACTCGTGTTTGGGCATCAGCAAAACAATTCACATTTACGAGTTTTTGGTTGTGATGTTTATGTGCATATTGCACCGCCACAACACACTAAAATGGGATCTCAACATAGACTGGGAATTTATGTGGGTTTTGATTCACCATCTATCATTAGATATTTGGAACCCTTGACAAGTGATATTTTCACAGCACGTTTTATGGATTGTCACTTTGATGAGACAGTTTTCTTGCCGTTAGGGGGGGGGAGAAATGACTGTTCCAGAAGAACGACAAGAACTAACATTATAACAACTCGTCCCTAATTTTTACGATTTTATTAATTTTGAAAGAGTGAATTAACGAAAATACCCTTAGAGACGAGAACGTTGACTTTCATTAATCATCATTTTGTGATGCGTATGAATTATTATTTTATCGTAGTCATGTAGTACTCATCCTTACAAACGCGTAGGTGCAAGTGGAATCGAATTTTAAGCTACGATGAAGATTTTACGAAACTACGAAGTAGAAGGGCATTTTAGTAAATTTACTATTCTAGATATTCATCCTTATTATTTTATTATTTTCCCATGTGGGTATCCTCTCCCCTTTTGTCCCCGTGTCACTCTCCCCATCCCCGTGTCACTCTCACCATACTCTTGGAACTCTCTCGACTCTTCTCCCTCACTTCGTCTCTCTCGCCCGTACAACACTCTCTCTAAGACTCCCTTCTGTCTACTCACTATGCACACACAATGCACCAATTTACCAATCATCACTGCCCAAACCAAAAGCACCATGAGCTTTGTCTCGTCCTCACGAGCTCAGAACATCCAACCTCACCTTGAAATTCTTTCCCGTCATTGGGATCAAATCTTAGTCGGGCAGTGACCTTTACGGCCATTTTTCGACCAATCCATGACGAGTTGACCATCAAGATAGGTACCATTCTCTTTGTCTCATTGAGAGGTATGATTTTTATTTTTGAATCACCCAATTTTGTTTAGTATGGAAGAAGTTATAACCATTTGAAATTTCTCCAGTTTTTACGACCTCCGTGCCTTTGTAGATGTTTTCTGGCCATCTCCGGCCACTTTTTGAACTCCAAATAGGTAAAATCTTGTTCTAATCCTCTCTAGCTTCGTTTTGATATATTATGGGTCAATTTTGGTTGAGGAATGAAAGAGATGTAGCTAGTGGATTTTCCGGCAAAAAAAAAAGGTGGCTCTGGCGATCGGAGTAGTGAGGAAGAAAAGGGAATCTTCCTTTATGTTGACTATTTCGGGTTTTCTTCGGGACCTCTCCTAAGCTAATATTGATGCCCAAGTCCATTTTGACATCCATTTAGTGAAATTCCAAAGTTTTAACGTAGTTGACCGCCTTGGCGGCTTGGTTGACTTCTTAGGGTTGATTGACTTTTCGTTGACTTTTTACGAAAATTGCCCGGGACCCTTCTTGGCATATTTCGACGTCCTGATTCCAAATTCACACTCTGTTTTCCAAAATTTAATCATTTTAGTTGAGTTTTACTGACGAGACCCAATATTATGCTTATGTGTGATTACTATCAGAAACTCCGGCTTCTCTAGTCCGAACGGCTGCGACCTTACAAGTATTTGTGAGTGGGCCTTTTCTTTTATATAGTATATATATTCATTAAGTTTCCATATATATATATATATATAATATTGAATTTTGTACATGATTTCCATAATTAAATTAACGTTTATAAGAAAGGTAGTAATGTTGAGAATTGTGAAATTATTCTGAATCCTACGGGATGCACATGTATGCGTACTATTATGGGATGCCCTAATTATATTTGTGGCCATGAATAGTGTTATGTTGACCAGATTTATCGATTTGCCGTTGCATGATCATATTTACGTTATCTACTCATCGCGTGTTGCACTGGTGTTAGTACTCGCCCGTGGCCAGGGCCAGTCTTTCACGTGTATGTTCACATCGCACCGTATGCTCACATTGGATCCATTGTAGGTGCCAGTCCTGTTCTAGATTGCTATAGGCAATTAGGACTCGTATGTGATGCGCATAGCGCCACTCTTCAAGTGATTGTAATACTAGAGCGTATATCATTATTACACCTAGTCCTGTTCATGTCAGAGTATCTCTGCATGAACTCGTGTGTCAACATATGTCGATGAGCACTCGATATGATATGTTTTGTTTATACAAAATTATCTGATTACCAGACGTTATGGTTTTATTTATGAAATGTCGTGACATATTGCATTATTGAGATATTATTGGCAACGGTAAGTATTTTCATACTATACGTAGTATGTTATATGTGGAAACTATACTTGTTTTATGGTGACGGGTTATTATATTTTCAAAAATATTTTTACAAAACTTTATTTTTAGGCCCACTCACCCTTGTTTTTTGCCCCTTTAGGTTTTAGTAGTAAAGCTTTCGTGTCAATGAGGATTCTTAGTAAATCTTTGTACTGGTGATTACCTTCGATGATATAATTCTTATCCTACCTTTGCTGTACTTTATTTATGCTCTGACATTACTTGTGAATTGGGTTCAATCCCACTCACTAGCACACTCTTATATTTAGGCACTTTTAGGTTTAAATTTATTCACATTTTTCCACATCACTACACTTTATGGCTTCATCACCTTCCTGGTGTGGGCCAACACAACTTAATTCAAAGTCTAGGTGGACATTCTGGGTCGGGGTTTGTCAGACATGGGTTGTACCCACCTTATCTCATTTTGATCCATGCAACACTCAATGTGAAAATGAAGTGAAAAGGATCGTTCATCTTCAAAGTTTGCTAATCAAATGCCAGATGCATTTAATGGTGCTAGAAAGTGACTAAATCACATATACTAGCTGCAAATGCGCCTACGAGAATTGATGTCCCTGTTGGACAAAATAAACTGGCAGCGAATGATTCATCCGGTGCATGCCTAGAGCGTGGTAGACCCCAAGGTTCAAAAGATTCAACCCCTAGAAAGAGGAAGATAAAGGCACAGCTGGATCCAAATGAAATCATTTAGGAGAAGAAAATGAATGACGAATCCACAATCCATGATTATGTATATCTGGAAAAAGAAAATATTTTTTATGAGACACATGTCCCTAAAGAGACAGAGGTACATGAAAGCAAAGAAATCTCCATAAATTATGCATGTACTAACGAATTGTGGGATCGAAATGAAATAATTATCGACAACATGTTCGCATTCGCAGTAGCCGTTGCAATCATATTAAACGATGATATTGAGCCCTGCTGTGTTGATGAATGAAAACAGAGACAAGATTGGCCTAACTGGAAAGATTCAATCCAGGCAGAATTAAATTCCTTGGAAATGCGAAGTGTTTTTGGACCGGTAGTCCAAACCCCGCCTGGAGTAAACCTCGTAGGTTACAAATGGGTATTCACAAGAAAGCGCAATGAGAAAAATGAGATTGCAAGATATAAAGCACGATTCGTTACACAAGGTTTTTCACAAAGACCTGGAATTGATTATGAAGTGACATACACTCTGGTAATGGACGCAATTATGTTCCATTACTTAATAGGTTTAGTGGTTTGAGAAAAACTTGACATGCGACTTATGGATGTCATCACTGCGTATCTATATGGAGAATTAGATACTGACATATACATGAAGATCCCAGAAGGACTTAAGTTGCCTGAATCAAATTAAGGCGATCATTACATGGGCTAAAACAATCTGGACGAATGTGGTATAATCGTTTTAGTGAGTATTTGATCAAATTCTAGATTTGCTATAGTGGCAGTATATGTCGATGATATGAACTTAGTTGGAACCCCTGAAGAGCTCAATAAAACTACTAAATATCTGAAAAGTGAATTTGAAATGAAAGACCTTGGGAAAACAAAATATTGTCTTGGCCTGCAGATCGAGCATTGTGCTAATGGAATTTTGGTCCATCGTTCAGCTTACATTGAAAAAATCCTGAAGAGATTTGGCATGGACAATGCTTATCCGCTCAACACGCCAATGGTCGTTCGTTCTCTGGACATTAAGAAAGATCCATTTCGTCCAAAAGAAGATGATGAATTGGTCCTTGATCCAGAAGTACCATATCTGAGTGCAATAGGTGTTTTATTGTATTTAGCACAATGTACTAGACCAGATATAGCTTTTTCAGTCAACTTGTTAGCAAGGTATAACTCCGCTCCAACAATTCATCATTGGAAGGGAGTAAAGATGTTTTATGATAGCTTCGTGGAACAACAGACATGGGTCTCTTATACTCAGAGAAATCCACAAATGACCAGAGCCTTGTTGGATAAGTAGATGCTGGTTTTCTCTCTGATCCGCATAAAGCCCTCTTACAAACTGGATATGTGTTCACTAATGGAGATACGACGATCTTATGGCGCTCAACAAAGCAAACATTAGTTGCTACATCTTCCAATCACTCGGAAATACTTGATTTACATAAAGCAAGTCATGAATGTTCTTAGTTAAGATCAATGATCCATCACACCTGCAATTCATGTGGTCTACCTCAAAGACAGACACTCCAACGATTATCTTGTGAATGTTCTTAGTTAAGATCAATGTTGCATCACATCTGCAATTTATGTGGTCTACCTTGAAAGACAGACACTCCAACTATCATTCATGAGGATAATGCAGTGTGTGTTGCCCAAATGAAGGAAGGATTCATCAAGGGCGATAAGACTAAACATATATCTCCAAAGTTTTTCAATGCACATGAGCTTCAGAAGGCTAAAGTTATTGAAGTCAGACGAATCCATTCCAATGAAAATCTGGTAGACCTATTCACCAGGTCTCTACCAAAGTGCACGTTCCAGAAGCTAGTGCATAGTATCAAATTATGTCAGCTCACCAATCAGTTAAATTTGAAGAATGCGGAAAAAGGGGGCATCTATGATACATGCTTGTTGTACTCTTTTTCTTCGACTAGGAATTTTTCCCATTGGGTTTTTCTTATCAAACTTTTAACAAAGGCAATATAGGCATACTTAACATTATATCAACAATCCAAGCCCAGCTGTACTCTTTTTCCTTCGCTACGATTTTTTCCCAATGGGTTTTTTCAAGCAAGGTTTTAACGAGGCAACTGATGTTAATATGTGGGCATCCAAGGGAGAGTGTTGTAAAAGTTGTGGGAGTAAATGCCCACATGTTTTTAGCCAAAGGTGAGAAAGACTTTAGAATAGTAGCCTTGTTGTTGTTGTATGAGGTTTTTCAAAAGGCACTCATTTCGCTTTTGTAAATCTTCACGGATGTGGCTCTATATAAAGAGCATTCCATGTGTGACCACAACACACATAAAAGAAAAGAAGTGAAAGCAATAATAACAATATCCATTCCTTTCTTTCTTTACCTGCAACCTTTTGTGTTATAGTTATGAAAACAAACAGTGTGATACTTTGCACCCTCTTCGCTCATGTCCATAACAAAGGTTATCTCCAACTTTTGTCTATTTATAACAACTGTAAAAATAAAATTTCGAGTGGCAAAACGTGGTAATATCGTATACTCAATAATTTCTCCATCTATCACTTTATTCTACCCAAGGACCCTCTCTAGTCCAGTCTTAAATTCTATGGCGAAGATCACCATAACGAAGAAGCGCCGCCTCATCAAATCGTCCGACAAAAAAATCGACAAGCCACCCGAACCTAAAAAACTCAAACAAATACAACAACCACCGTCACAACCACCACCGCCACAACCACCACTCCTATCCAATTCTGATTTCGATTGCCAGCCGGCTTCTGAGTTAGAGTCTGACATAAAGGACCTTTCCGAACTCCTTGAACCCTACTCCAAGGAGCAGCTCGTCAACCTAATCACTAAAGGGGCTGCCAAGGACTCTCTCTCTTCAACTGCATTCGCGATGCCGCCGACGGTGATGTTTCACTTTGCAAGATCTTCGTCCACGGCTTCGACTGGGACACCAAGCGTGAAGCTCTTGTCGCCGGCTTTCAATCCTTTGGCAAAATCGAAGACTGCAATCTAGTGTTGGACAAACGGCTTCATGTAGTTCAAAACGCGCCGTGGAGCCATTAAGGCCTTGAAGAACCCTAAGAAGAACATCAATAATAGAATCGCTTCCTGCCAATTAGCCTCCGTCGGTCCGGCGACCAATACCACCACCACCACGACTCTTTCTTCCGCTCTATCAAACTCCAGGTCTAGGAAAGTTTACGTCAGCAGTGTGCCCCATGATGTTGACGGTGAGAAACTTAGGGCTTTCTTTGAAAAATTTGGGGAAATCGAGACCGGGCCTATCAGGTTCGATTCACAGACCCGAAAATCGAGGGGTTACGCATTGTTCGTCTACAAGACTCTGGAGGGTGCCAAAAAGGATCTTGAATAGCCTTTCAAGGTGTTTGAAGGGCACTAATTGCAATGTCAGAAGGCATCTGAGGGTTACAAGAACAAAATCTCAGTTATGGTGCAGCCATAATCGCCAATGCAACAGCCGACACTTGCAACAGTGGTAGAAACCCAGAATATGGCAATGTTCAGTCAGCACCCTAGCCTTAATCTATTGTACGGTGGATTAATGGGCAATGTGGGTGGTGGGTTTAGTGGCCCAAGCATTGAACCCCAAGCCGAATGGGAGGGGCATTGAACCTATATGTTTCCAAATGGGTTTGGTGGGTGCTGGTGTTGGTGGGTACATTGGGGGTTCTCAGGGCCTGATCGATCTTGGTGGGGGGTCTCATGGGTTGAGTAACCTCTCATTGCTTGGAGCATATGGGACTACTGGATCACGTCCCATGTTACAGGGTCTACATGAAATTTATCAAAATACGCAGGTTCAACAACTTGATCCTAGTAGGCCTCCGCGGCCGGTGGGCTATTCACTGGGTCTCTATCATATATGTGGTATGATATATTGCAATTACATTTCCCATGTCCCAGTTTCATGCTTATGTTTCTTTATGGTTTATGTAGATTGGAAAATTTTGTTACAGTTAGTTGGATTCTTGTTCTTTCTCAATGTCTGCTGTTTAGAGAAGAAACAAGTTTGTTAAAGATTTCTTGGCATAGTTTTCACTGTGGTAGGTTTTCCAGAAACGTGATTATTTCAAAGATTAAGGTTCACCTTGCCACTAGTTCTGTTAACTTAAAATAGGTATGCTTACCAGTGAACCTAAATGATTTTGGCTCAAATAATTTCAGCATAGAGGAAGTAAACCAAGAATAAGCATGAATCACAAGTCTACAGAGCGCTTTTTATAGATGTAACGATTTTAGTTTGTTGTTAGGTGAACAGAAAAAGGGTCATTTCCCAAGTGTTTGAAGTATATTCTTTATTTTTAGAATCAGATTGCACATGGCAAGAGTTAAATTACTTTAAACTTATGTTATCCAGTGAAAGTAGATGATTTTGGTGAACTTAAATAATTTCTGCATAGAGGCAATTAGCCAAGAGCAACTTGCTAAAAAGAGGTTGTAAACCCTTAAAATAAATGTATCTATCTGTTATGGTAAATGAAATTAAAAGGTCACGAGCCTTTTAAGTCTCTGAGGTTTATTTGTTATCTTTATCATTAGACTTACTGCATATGTTTATTGAAGCAAAATATGATATAGATTTTAAGATTGTTAAAAAAATTTCTTTTTACATTAAATTGATTAAAGATAGTCATCCTTGTACTTTCATCAGAGGATGATAGAACATCATATTGGAAAGAATATCTTTCATTAAATGAATAATAAGATTAGAAGGTTGTTGTATATATACAACTCATTTACACATGTCGCACCAATCACTCTTTACCAATAAACTACACAACTCAACTAACAAAACAAATATCTAACTAACTCTAAGTATTATCCAACTGAATCATTTACACAATTACCCTCAATATCCCCCTCAAACTAAGTTGAGGACATCGAACTGAGAGTTTGAATCTCAGAAGTTCAAATCTGAGCTTAGAGAGAGCTTTAGTACATATATCTGCTAGCTGATCCTGTGTGCAAACATAATGAACAGAAACTTCTTTGGCCAAAACCTTTTCTCGAATATAGTGGTAATTGATCTCAACGTGTTTGGTACAAGCATGAGACAACGGATTCTTGGCCAAAGATATGGCAAAAACATTATCACACCAGAGAGTTGAGGAATAGAATGAGGTTTGTAGCCAATATCAACCAACAGTTTGCAGATCCAAGTGATTTTTGCTGCAGTGTTGCCAAGTGATCAGTATTCAGCCTTAGTAGACGAGCGAGTAATAGTGGGTTGCTTTTTAGCACTCCAACTAATAATGGATGAGCCTAGAAATATGCAGAAACCTCAAGTGGACTTTTTGTCAATTGAGCAGCTTGCCAAATAAGCATCTCAAAATGATGTAATTGATGGAGTGGAGGAACATTTAGAAAACCACAAACCCATATCAATGGAGCCCTTAAGATACCTGAAAATTCTTTTCCTTCCTTGAAAATGAGATTGCCTAGGACTATGCATGGATTGGCAGACAAGATTCACAGCAAAAGAAAAATCTGGCCTTGTTCAAGTTAAGTATTGAAGAGCTCCCACTAGAGATCTATATTCTTCAGGATTCTCTAGTAAGGGAGATGTGTGATCTATTTGGAAGTACTCAGAGGAGTGACACAAGGTTTAGCTCCATCTACTTGTGCTTTCTTCAATAGATCCAATATGTATTTGGTTTAAGAAATGTAAATACCTTTGGATGATCTTTTTACCTTAGTACCAAGAAAGTAGTGGAGAGCACCTAAATCCTTGATGGGAAACATGGAATTGAGCTGAGCTATTACTTGTTTACAAGCTTCAATTGATGGTCCGGTGACAATTATGTCATCAACATAAACCAAGATAAACACCATTGGATCTGTTTTGGCAAATAAAGAGTGATCAGACTGAGAACTAGTGAATCCCAGAGATGTCAAAGCTCCATGAAGTTTCTCATACCAAGCTCTTAGAGCTTCTTTGAGTCAATAGAGGGATTTGTGGAGATGACAAATATGAGTGGGATGAACAGGGTCTTCAAATCCAGGTGGCTATTGCATAAACACATGTTCAGTGAGGTTGCCATGCAAAAAATGCATTGCTTACATCCAGCTTATTGAGAAACCAATCATAATATCTGCCAAAGTGAGTAGAAGCCAAATAGTGAAAGGTTTAGCAATTTGATTGAATGTCTCAGTGTAGTCTAAACCTTCTTGCTGGTGAAAACCTTTAGCAACTAGGCGTGCCTTGTACCTATCAATGATACCATCAGGTTTCCTCTTGATCTTAAAGGCCCACTTACAGCCTACTGTATTAAGAAAATTGGATTTGGGAACCAAAGACCTGGTTCCAGTTTGTTTCAGGGCAATGAATTCCTCCTGCATAGCTTTAACCCAGTGGGGCTATTTAGAGGCTTGAAGGTAAGTAGTAGGAACATAATCATGAGAAAGAGGAGAAAGTAGAGGGTGCTTTGTTGGAGTTAAAGCTTCATGCTTGTAGATACCAGATTTTGATCTGTTATGCATTGGATGAATATTGGTTGTAAGACTTGGGACATTAGGAGGTAGTGAAGTTGCACTGGTTTGAGGAGCTTGAATATGCTCAGCTAGAGTGACTTGAATATGCTCCTGATTAGAGACACTTGATGGTGCATTGACATGTGAGAATTGTCTTTTAGAGAATGTCCACTGAGATGGAATAAAGTGACTATGAGGTACACTGGATGATATTGATGTTGAGCTTGCTACATGGACTTGCTTGTGAAAATTAAATCTTGATTCATCAAAAATAACATGTCTGGAAACATATATCTTGTGTGAGCTGAGCTTTAGACATTTGTAACCTTTGTGATTAGGACTGTAGCCCAGAAAAACACACGGTTTGCTTTTAGGGCCAACTTAGATTGAGAATAAGGCTGCAACCAAGGAAAACTTTGTAACCTTTGTGATTAGGACTGTAGCCCAGAAAAACACATGGTTTGCTTTTAGGGCCAACTTAGATTGAGAATAAGGCTGCAACCAAGTAAAACAACTATGATGCGAAAATTAACTAAACACACAAATTAACCCTCTTGTTGTAGATTGTAGTATAGATGCAAGTAGGGATCGTTCTGGACCGGGGATTAGGAGGGCTTGCTAAAACCTCTAAACTGACTCTAAAACATAAAAACAAAGTTAAAAACGTAAGGAAAGACTCACAAAACTCAAAATAAGTTCAAAAGACTCAAAATGGGCTGAAAACACTCAAAACTGCCTAAAAACACTAGTTAGGCAGTTTCTGACCTTAAATGAACTTTGGACGAAAATATGGTTTTGGTTTGACTCAAAACCACTTAAAACATAAACAAAACATATTTAGAACACTTTAAAACAAGAAAGTAAAAGGGGGGTTTTGATTTGGACGAATTTAAAAGTAAAACACATAGAATGTAAAACTAGGCAGATTCTAGAACAAAACAATGTCTAAAACGTTTTGGGACTCAAATGGGTTATGGATTGGCTAGAGGTTCGTTTTTCACACATGACACACTTGCACATAAATCGATTTCCAATTGCATTTCAATGAATTATGAAGCCCAACACCCCAAATTAATTAGGTCCGCTTAAATTAACCTCAGATTTTCCTTGAATCATTGAATTGGATGAATGCATGCGACAATCCAAATTATTCCCTAAAAGTCCTCTACATGAATGCATAATAGAGATACGATTAGAAATCATTAAGTTCTATGAAAATCATAAGTGTTGGCGAGACATTCGTAACTATGAATGCATGATACGTTTGTCAAGAATTCAATTAACGCGATTGTTTATAAGCAACCTCCACTACTTGTGAATATGAACTTGTAACTATTAGGTGAAACTCATTCAAATTATAGCATCAAATCTGTGCATGAAAACTAAGTATGCATCCTTAATCAACAAACACAAATAAGTTATCAATCAAATAGTTAATTGAATTGCATTCACGATTCGTCAAAACACAACTGAAATCAATCGATTTATTTCACAAGCATGTTCATGGCTGCAAACTTTCCCCTAGCCAAAGAGGGGTTTAGCCACTCATGGCTGCAACAAAACAAACAGACAAGAATTTAAACATAAACATAAAACAAACTACACCTAGAATGCTCCAACGATCAAGTCTTTGCATCCAAGAGTAGTCTTGTCCTTCTCCTTGCTGCGGCACCAAGGTGATTTGGGGATTTTCTGGGTTTTTGGGATGAACTTGAATGGGAGAGAATGATGGAAAGTGGCTGACGAAATTGGGGAATGAGTGATGGATTGAATTCTGACCCTAGACCCCCTTTTAAGGTGCTGTTTGGATCATTCAAAAGGATAAGTTTTGATTCCCCTAAATTAATTCTAGCAATCAGGAATTAAGTCCAAATCTCCTTAGAATAGGTAAATTGAAATCAGGAATTAAGGAGAGCATGTGACTTGCGGCAAAGGGGGAAAGAAGAAGAAAAGTCTTCTAATTTCTGATTTGGAACAAGAAAAGGTAAGTACATTAGCTGCAAGGATTTTAGGAATAAAGGAGTGTGAATTAAGTTGCTGATTTTGGGGAAAAAGGGAAAGTCTTGTGCGGCAAGGACTAGGGCTGAGATTTAGGTGTCCTAAAAATGTTTAGGATTCCTTCTTTGTGGCTGAAACTTAATGAATTATAGAATAGGAAAGGTTTAGGACAAAACAAGGAACTTGGTTGATTTCTTTCCTTCTTTCAAAGCTCCTTGACTTTCTTGAATTAATTCTTCAATCTTCAAACACAATCATAGCCTCTTCAAATCTTCAATTTCGTCCATTCCCTTTGCCCCAAGCATCAGCTATCCAAACTTGGCCCAAAAATGCTCCAAAAGGCCCCAAAATGCACCTTTTTGCCTTATTGACCCTTGAAACCTACAAACACAAGAAAATGACTTAAAATACTAAATTAAATGGAAATTAACTACTAAAATATCAAGAAACAAGCAAGCTAAGTCGCAATAAAATGCTCCTATCAAACTACAATCAAATATTTTCAGAGTATGAAAAAAAGGTGATCTATTAAACAATAATTCCCATGGAGAAGCCTTGGATGCAGTAGGCATTTTTTTGATGAGATAAACCACAGTAGCAAAAGCATGATCCCAATAGGTATGAGGAACTTGAGATACTGTTAATAAGGTCCTTGCTGTCTCAACTAAGTGTATGTGCTTGCGCTCAGAACAACAATTTTATTATGGCGTGTGAGGACAACTTAGTTGATGATTGATGCTATGTTCAACAAGAAAATTAGAAAATTGGGAACTCAAATATTCACCACTAGAATCAAATCTCATAGCCATAATTTTGGTACTCAATATTCTCAACATGAGCTTTGAATTTGACAAAAGTACCGAATACATCAAATTTGTATTGCATAGGAAAAAACCAACAATATTTTGTAAAATCATCTACAGAGATGACATAGTACCTATGGTGATGTACAAAAGATACAGATGCTGGCCCCCAAACATTTGTGTGAAGTAGTTCCAAAGGCTTACTTGTATGTCAAGGTACAGAAACAAAGGGTAGTCTAGAACTTTTACTTAAAGCATAACCATTACAGAAAGTAGTGTGTGTGCTATCAAAAACAGAAATACAGGACTTTGAAGTCAACTTATTTATGATCTTAACAGAGGGGTGGCCTAATCTTTGATGCCAGATGTCTCTTGAAGCATTAACAGAAGCAGCAAATGCATGATGATTGTCAATCGCAGAACTAGAGCTGAAAGGTTGCAATGGATAGAAGCCATCTTTCACTGGTCCTCTAAAGAGCATCTTCCCCGAAGAAATATCCTTCACAGTTAATAGAAAAGGATAAAGATGCGGAGAACACCAGTTATCAATAAGAAATTGATTCGTAGAAAGCAAATTGTGTTTCGAATCAGGGACACGTAACACATTACTAAGTTAAAAATTGTAATGAGGAGTATTTAATTGAGATGATCCAGAGTGAAGAATTGGTATACCTTTGCCATCTCCAATATAAACTTGCTCAAGTCTTGTGTAAGATTCTGGATTTTGTAGATTGTTGTACAAGTTGGTCATGTGATTGCTAGCTCCAGAGTCAACAAGCCAAGTTGGAGAAGAAGCATTAATACTGGCAACCATAGCTGAGGGAGAAGAATGACAAGAAAAATTTGGATTCATACGCTGAGGACAGTCAAATGCCTCATGCCCAAATTGTTAACAAATTTGACAAGGAACTTTTTTGCCAAGTGAGTTGTAATTGGAGCGACCACCATAATTGTACCTTTGATAGACTTGGCGAGAAGAATTCTATCGAAAATTCTTCGAACAGAAATTGCCTCGACCCTGCAAATTCCTAGGGTTTGAGAAAGAGCCTTGACCTTGAGCATTGTTGCGGTCCATTCCATGACCTTGTGAATAATTGGAATTGGAGTTGTCCAACGCCACAAGAGCTTGAGAATTAGGCATTGGAAGAATACCAGAAGAAGAATTTAACGCTTGAAACGGCGAAGACAGAGTTATTTTCTTCCGATAGGTCAACTGAATCTCCTTGCTAAGAAGAAGACCATGAAGTTCATCAATTGTTGTGGATCCAAGACGAAATTGAATTGCATCAACAAACGAATCATATTCCACTGGAAGGCCATGAAGTGTGACAAAAATCAACTTGAAATCTTCAATCGGAGCTCCGACGCTAACAAGAGCATCAACGATCTCTTCAATTTGTTGAATAAATTGTGCAACAGTTGAATCTCCTTTAGTGATGCTTCAGATACGAGATCAGAGCTCATGGATATGTGATTCTAAAGCAGACGCGAGTCTTGATTCCAGTTTGGCCCACAATTCTCTGGAAGAGTTGACTCCAACAGTATAAGGTATCAACGAATTAAAAAGTGTGGAGTTTATCCATATGAGAATGTTCTGATCATTCTCAAACCAGGTAACATAGGCTAGATTCAGAGTGGGATTTCCATTTGTATCGGTGAGAAATTAAGGCGGTGAAGCAACCGATACATCAATGATGCCAGTAAGATTGTAGCAACGAAAAATTGGAGCAAACAAGGCACTCTAGGTCAAGTAATTTGTCGTGGTCAACTTGATCGGCACCATAGATCCAATATTCTGAATCGTAATGGACAAAATCGGAGAAGCGCCAGAGAAATTAGGGCTTGAATCAATGATCGTAGGAGGATGAATATGAGAACCAGAGTCAGAGGAGGGAGAAGTCAAAGTCGCCATAGAAATTCGCAGAAGAAATTAGGGTTTACAGGTGCAAGAAGCGTCAAGAGAGGAGAAGCTTAGCGATGAAGCTTTGCAAGAAAACTTAGCAGCGAAGGTGAAGATGAAAAGTGTGGATGTGGATCCAGTCGCTAGACAGAGCGGGCGATACCATATTGGAAAGAATATCCTTCATTGAATGAATAATAAGATTACAAAGTTGTTGTATATATACAACTCATTTGTAGATGTCACCACCAATCACTCTTAACCAATAAACACACCTCAACTAACAAAACAAATATGTAACTAACTCTAAGTATTATCCAACTGATTCATTTACACAATTACCCTCAATACATCATATATGTATATCAAACCCGTTGAATGCACAGATACACATTATTCATTTTATCGGATTTGGGAGAATTGCTTGCTCAATTTTTAATGTCAGATTACTAATCATGTCAATAAGTTTTACAATTTTTTGGACTCATGAATAAATCTGCAGTTTCCCAAACTTCCTTAAATGATTTTCACTTGAAATAGTTTAATATTTTCACAGATAAAGTCCTTTTGTTCCTTCCTGATTGCTTTGTTTTTCAAATTTCAGTACTGTTGTTTTTTCACTCTATAATTTATAAATATTAATGTTTCATAGTGTTTAAGTTTCTTTCTTCCCTCCTAAATATTTTCTATTTGGGGTATTGTGACAACCCGTCCCTGTTTTGTACATTTATTTTTCCTCGAAACGTGAAAGTACGAATTTACCCTTGAGCGTTGGGTTGAATTCTCATTCTTGGGCTAAGTTTAGAGGCCCAAAAGTATGGTTTTGGACCAATAGTATTAGTTCCTAGTTTGTGGGAACCTTTCTAGAATAGAATTTAGGGTTAGGGTTTTGCATTATGTTGGTTGAGGACCAATTAGAAACTAAGTTTAGATTTTAGTTGGTGTTGATCGGTAGTGTGAGGACCACACACACACCCATCAGAAACCCTCTTTTCTCTCTCTCTCCTCTCTCACGAACTCTCTCTCTCTCCTTTCTCTGCTAACTGTACGGACCACTCCCAAAACAAACCAAAACTTCACGGATCGAGGGTTTTATGACCTCCATTGAGTTCCTAAGGTTCATACGAGTCGAGTGGTACAATTTCAAAGGTTGTTTTGGAAGAGGATTGGGACTCCAAATCCACAATGAACAAGGTTAAATTCGAGCAGATTCGAGGAGGGATAAGGAATGGGTCTTACAGCAGGTATTTGGGCTTCTAGAAGATGATATGTGCGGCACCTTTGTAGGAATAGGATGAGGCTTCTAGAAATCTGATTTCTAGGTGTTTAATGTAATTAGGAGTCCTCTTTGTAGCTGGAAGCTAGGTAGAATAGGATTAGGATAAGGTAAGGATAAGATAAGGTAGTTTGGATAAGATAAGGTTTTGGATAATGTTTGAGATAATATTCCATGTTTCTTGCTCTTCTCTTATCTTCTTTGACTTGAACTTGTTTATCCAGATTTGTAGCATGATCCTAGCCTCATTTGAACTCCAAATTCGTCCATCCACCTTGCTCCATAAGTAAGCTATCCATTCCAAGCCCAAAACTACTCCAAAATGCTCCAAAATGCACTTTCTTGCTACTTTTGCCATTTGAACCTATCAACATACGAAAATAGCTTAAAACACTATAATTAACATAATTTAGCTAAGTAAATGAAAGAAAACAAGCTAACTAAGTCGCCTAAATATGCTCCTATCAGTCCATACGAGTCGAGTGGTACCATTTCCAAGTAAGGAAACCCTCGAAAACTCAATGAAAACCAGACCTCCGAGTTGGTCACTATTCATCAACTTTTAAACGGAGGATTTTCTTCAAATTTCAAGTCCTCACGATGCTCGGAGTGCAACGTTGAGGTGTTTTGGACGTCGGGAAGCCCAGATACGAACTTGCACAGTGGTGACCGGATTTTCGAGCTCTCTACGACGTGATCCCGTGGAATTTAAGGCTTAAATCAGGTATATCGTCATCCTATTCGTTGTAAGCTTTCATTTGGTCCAAGTTTCATGAAGTTTGGTTGAGAAATGGAAGAGTTATAAGGTTTTGGAAAATTTCCCAGTTTCCGGCGACGGCGACGGCACCGGAGGACCGCCGGAGAAGAAAGAGGAATATTCCGTCAAGTTGACGGAATATTCTTAACGGAACCTGACGGCGTCAGGTAACTTTAACGGCATATTCTCACTTTTTAACAGAATATTCCTAACGGCGTTAACTGCCGCCGTCAGTGTGCTAGGCACGTGCCTGCGCGTGGGTGGCACGTCTGGCCGTGCCTTGGCCGGCGCGTGGCGACGTGTGGGGCGTCGAAAATTAATTCTAAAAATATGGGGATGTTCCTGAGGTTGTGTAGATCATTTTGGTATATTCAAACTCCCCAATTGAGCATTGTATGAGAAGTTATTTCCTAGTTTCGTTTATGTGCTTTAAAATAACGTTATTATAGTTGTTTCTCACATAGGCGAGACCTATCCGGAGGATGAGCGTAGCCAGGCTAGGCACGGAGGTTACGATCCGTCTACATACCAGTGAGTGGGCTTTTGGTTTTCCGTATATACCTATATGCTAAGTATTTTTTTTCCCAGAAATGCATTTTAAATGACTTTATCAATGAATTGCCATGCCAATATATTTATACTATTGTTATTGCATTATGAATTGTATATGCATGGTTGTTGACGCTGCGGGCCCTCAGGTAAGTTCCAGGTAAGTTTATGTGTTGTTGATGAGAAGTTGTATTATGAAGATTATGATGAGATGCATCGAGAGCTCATTAACCTGCACCCCAGTGTTAGTGCTCCGACCCAAGGTTAGGGGCATAGTCTTTGACGTGATGTTCACCTCCCGCACCACACGCTCATCTTGGATCCAAGTTAGGTGCACAGTCCTGTCGTATAGACCACTTTCAATGGGTTCGACTCGTAGGCGACCCGCGATTATTCGCACAGTCTTCACGTGATTGTAGCACTAGAGCGTATTGTTTTACACCTAGTCATGTCGTATAGACCACTATAAGTGGGTTCAACTCGTGTGCAGGCATGATTTATGAGCTAGAGTTCAGCTGATGATATGTTGCAGTTATTATTGCTTTTGGATTACTTACCTGATGATTTGGTTTATATGGCATGGCATATTCATGATTTGTTTACATATATTGACGATGATGATTTCAGTTGAGATTTGGTATATGTATATACTATTTTCTGGGAAAGTATACAGGTTTTACGGCGAGGGGTTATAACTATTGTTTATGAAATGATTTTCGAAAAGCTTCGTTTTTGCCCACTCACGCTTTTGTTTTGCGCCCCTCTAGGTTTTAGGTAGCTTTGTTGGTGGCTCACGAGGATACAACGGAGGTTCTGACAGTCCATCACATATGTAGGATCACCTTTGGGTGTTATTTAACTAAGTACTTCTTATGCTTGACTGCAGCTAGACTATTTATGCTCTGACTGTGTATTCACACTTATTTCCGTTCTAGCACTCCTTGATGTTTGTTTTTATTCATTCGTAATTCTTGCTATATTATTGCTTCCGCACTGTGCACATGGCTACGTCACCCTCACGTGACGGCCAGCATGCCTCGATCTCGGTCGGGGTGTGTCAAGTATGCTATCCACACACCCCTTTTTACTTCTCACACCTCTTGTTAATTTATGTTCTTTGATCTTCTTCAATTCATCCGATCCAATGGCCAAAAATTAGAAGGGTGTGTGAGAAGTAAAAAGAGGTGTGTGGATATCACACCCCTTTCTATTTTAATTCTGTTCTGTTTCATTTATTTATTTTTTATTTTTCCTTCCCTTGTTCAAGTGGGTTAAGGATTTTACCGTGTTTGACGGCATGTAGCAATCTATTTTGTAAACCACTAGACCCTTAACCAACCACTTTTAATTTGGGTGGTTTGTGATGCCAAATTAAATGTTTACTTTTTTTGTTAATTTATTATGCATTCGAATTTCCAATACTATTAATATATCATCAAAAATCACGGTAGCATGGCTCAAAACTTTTGTAACTGGGCTCACTTTGAACTTATGATTAAACTCTTTTTAGCATGAACCTTTCTCCAACTTTCTTTTCTGTTTTCAATATTTGAAGCTTCAACTGTTTAGACCTTTGGGGATTATAAGGTATTTTGAAAGGTAGATTATTACGTTTCTGCTGTTACATTCTTGGGCTGTATGTTTGCAGAGTAAGTGCCGCTGAACTTGGGGAAGGATGATCAAAGATATTGGGGAATGTTTTATCTTAGAGCTTGCTTTGGGCTGATCACTTTTTCATCAAGTATTTTCGTAGGGAAGACTTTGTAATTTAGTTTCCCATAGTCCATAACTTTATAGTGGGGTAAGCTCGAAGCATCTCGGTGGATGTTCCTCTTTTTCTTTGTTTTTTTATATTTATTTTCAGTTCATTCTTTTATCTGCAATTCTTAGTTTTTTTTTTTAATAGAAAACTGGATTTTAATCCTTAAATAAGATGAAGTTTAGAAAAATGTCTTATATAAGATTAAAAATTAATTTTAGTCCCTAGACTCTATTTAATGCTAGCATATTAAATGTGACACATCCCGACCCGGTATGTTCATTAGGACTCCGAATCGAGTTGTGCTGGCCGACACCTAGAAGGTGATGAAACCATAAACTGAGGAAAATGTGAATAAATTTAAACCTAAAAGTGCCTAAGTATAAGAGTGCACGGGTGAGCGGGAATGAACCCATTTCACCCGTGACGTCAGAGCATAAGTAAAGTATAGCAGAGTGGATAAAGATTATACCCTCAGAGGTAGCCACCTATACTGAGATACGCCAAGAATCCTCATCGATACAAACGTTCAGCAGCTAAAACCTTGAGGGGCGAAAAACAAGGGTGAGTGGACCTGAAAATAAAGTTTTAATAAAAACCTTTTGAAAACGTTATAACCCCTAGCCATAAAACTTGTATAGTTTCCAGAAAATAATACTACGTAGGTATGAAACCAATGCACAAGTTGAAAACGTTATAACCCCTAGCCATAAAACTTGTATAGTTTCCAGAAAATAATACTACGTAGGTATGAAACCAATGCACAAGAGCTGTAAACCAGATGTGAAACCAATATAAAATAGTATGCCAAACGGAGTCACCTAACATGACTTGTACGACTGGAATTATAGCTCATCAATCTAGGCTAGCACACGAGTCGGTCACCTAGTGTGACCTGTACGACAGGCTGGGCATAAATATGTACGCTCAAGTGCTACGATCACGCGAAGGCTGTGCGATAAATCGCGGGTCACCTACGAGTCAGAACCACCTATTATGGTATGTACGACAGGCTGGCACCAGACTTGGATCCAAGTTGAGTGTGCAGTGCGGGAGGTGAACAATCACGTGTAGGCTGGCCTTAGCCCCAGGCGGGAGCACTAATATCGGGGTGCAGCCATGATGAACCCTAAATAAATGTGTGCATACCAATGCAATACAACCCATTCAATCACATAATACTCACCCGAAGCTTACCTGAGTCTCCGTAACATCACACAATACAATTCACAAGTGTAATAATGCCATATTGAAAATGTAACTTATTTACGACATGGCAAGCAAAGCATAATTCCATATAAAAACGTTTTTGGAAACTATATATATATATATATGGAAGTTGTTTCTATTGATTTTAATTTTATATTAATCAGATCATTGATTAATTCTTGTTGAGTGATCGATGAACTACTTTCTATAGCCTTCATTTTCCTATTGGCTAATGAATTGATCAACTCTTGATCTTGACTCATCCTATCGGTTGGTATGGATCCAGAAAAAGAATTTCTGCTAGGAGCAAATGATCTATGTGATTGGGTAGACTCATAAGATTTTCTGGCTGGACGGTCAAAGTTAATCTTAACTGTTCCGTCAAAATATTGTTCTATATTGTCTAGATTAACTAGACTATTTTGGATGGCTACTGGTTTACTTTCATTAATCAAACACCAATCTGAAGGTAGACTGATATCTGACCACCTAATGGTTCTGGGAACTTAGATGTTTGCATTTTCTTGATTGGTTTGCATTAGCATCTTCTTAATCTGCAAGTTATGTTCATTTTCCAGCCTTGCAATTTTCAGATTATCTTATTTGTTAATCTTCTAAGTTCGTTTGTTCGACTCCATAACCAAACAGTAAGGTGTGTTCCAAACAATAAGTCCCAGGAGAGGCATGAGTGGATCGCATGAGCGGGGAAAGAGTTTAGCGAATACGCGAGAAAGGTGACACATTTAAGTTTTCTCTATTTTGTTTGTCTGTATTTTAAACTTTATGAGTAGATTATTTAGATCTAATTCAATGGCCAGCTCTAGCTCTAGATCTAGTTTAGGCATGATTCCAGATATTGTTAACGAAGAACAAAAACTTGATTTTCAAACTGAGGATAGTGTTGACTTTGGAGATTGGAACATCCCCAAAGTTTCAAGTAAAAATATTTACAAAAAGAAATGGTCAATAGCCTCATTTAGAAGTGAACATCATGTTAAGACAGTTGAGAAAGCTTATGCTTTTAGTAAAGAACATGAAACTTGTCAATTGTTTTCTTCTGAACAAATCAAAACACACAGAAAAGATGGTCATAACTATATCCATATCCGCTTAGTTCAAATAGCTGTAAAACCCTTAACACGTAGAGGCCTAAACTGTGACAGCCCGTCCCTGATTTTAAGAGTTTTTAAATTTTTAATAAAGGATTTTACCAAATGCCTTTGAGGCACGTGCTTTGTTCGAGGTTAATCGTTGTGTCGTGCCACCTAAGATTTGTTTTCTTGGCATAACCTCGTAGTACTCGTCGCTACGGACGCGTGGGCGCAGACGGTTCGTGATTTGGAGCTATATCGAAGAAGTTATTAAAGTTTGAAGTTTGGGCATTTTGGAGTTTTATTTATAAAATCTGGTGTGCCATTTGGATGGCCCAGATTAAGGGGAGTTCAAAAAGGAACGGCCAGGATGGGATGGAAAGAAAATTAAAAGGGTATGGGCACTGCCAAGTAGGGTGAAGAGAGAAAGAAATCAGACCAATTAGAGGAAGAAGAAGGGAGGAAACGGGTTAGGCAAAAACTGCCCAACCAGAGGAAAAGAGCAGAAGCTCCGGGAGAGAAAGGAGAGAGCTGGGCGAATGGGGAGAAGAGAGAGGAGCGGCTGGCCAATCAGAGAAGGGGAAAGGAGGAAAAGGAGGGAGGAGAGAAAGTATGTGATCAGCCGGATCCCATTTCGACCCGCGCGACCTGGTGGGTTTTCCACACATTTCCGTCGAAATTTCATCCTTTTTCCAGCGAATTGCTTCGAGAAATCACCTGGGAACTTCTCCATGACCATCCTTCTATCCATTCCATCTCAAATTTGGAGAGATTTGGCCTTGAAAATGGAGGAACCCGCAAGGAGGGGTGCGGCGGCTTTGGCTTCGAATTTCTCAATCCCGAAGCAATTTCTTTCAATTGCCACCACCCATAGCTTCCTCTTGAGGCCTAGAACAAAGCCCAGGCAGTGGTAGAGGCGTTGGAACAAGTTTGGAGGTCGAATTAAAGCTCACCCATTTCTAGGGTTCATACGGATTTTGTCGAAATTGAGGTGTTTCCAAGCCAAATTGGCCTTGGCCGAAGGTATGAAAGTTGTTACTCTCTTTGAGATCTTCAATTCTGCAATTTTTGAGAATTTTTCAAAAAATAGTTGAATTTTTCGGCGAGTCGGGGCGACCAACCACCACTCGCGGTGGCCCGTGCGGGGCCTGTGGCCAGTGGGCCGCCAATGTCATTCTTAGACTGTGTTTAACATCCTAGGTTCAGTTTTGATAATTGGTTAGCGTAGATTGGTCGTTTGAACTTAAGTTCGTTACGATTCGTGGTTAGGTGAAAATATGAACCGACGATCCGACCGTTGGATCATCACCAAACTTTGGTACATTGTAGTACGTAATATTTGAAGAAGGTAGGAACTTACGGATCTGAAATCCGACGGACGGATCTTCTCGAATTGAGTTTGTAAGTTCATAAAATAAAATGTGAACCGCCACTTGGTTTTGGCAATTGGCAGAGATCCGACCGTTGGATCGTAACGAAATTTTAGTATGTTGCTCTAGGAGAATTTTATGCATCTTGAGAAGTTACGGATCAGAGATTTGAGTTACAGATCTTCCGGATCAAGTATGTGGGGCTGTGGACCCTACAGTCGATCGTTGATTAAGGGTCTTAAATGATTCTAGAATATCCTTGAGGATATGTTTTAGGTGAATTACGAATTCTATGGTTAAGATTTCTAAGTTGTAGTTTGATAATTGTTTTAGGCGCCGAACGTTTTGTGACGCCTCGATGTTTACGTTAGGGAGCCGTAGCGCGGACTCCAGGTGAGTGGGCTTTTGTTTTCCGTATATACCTATATACTAAGTATTTTCCCAGAATATGCATTTTAAATGAGTTTATCAATGATTTGCCATGACAATTTATATATACCGTTGAAGATGCATGATGAAGTGTATGCGCATGATTGTTGGTGATGTGGGCGCTCAGATAAGTTCCAGGTAAGTTCATGTGTGGTTATTAAGAAGTTGAGTTATGAAAAGTATGATGAGATGCATCGAGAGCTCATTAACCTGCACCCCAGTGTTAGTGCTCCCGCCCAGAGTTAGGGACCAGTCTTTCACGTGATGTTCACCTCCCGCACCATACGGTCATCTTGGATCCAAGTTAGGTGCACAGTCCTGTCGTATAGACCACTTTCAGTGGGTTCGACTCGTAGGTGACCCGCGATTATTCGCATAGTCTTCACGTGATTGTAGCACTAGAGCGTATTGTATACACCCAGTCCTGTCGTATATACCACTATAAGTGGGTTCGACTCGTGTGCAGGCATGATTTATGAACTAGAACCAGCTGACGAGCTGATGCAGTTAATATTGCATTTGACTTACTTACCTGATGATTTGATTGACATGGGATGGTATATTCATGATTTGTTGGCATATTAGCATGATGATGATTTTAGATGAGTTTTAGTATATGTATATACTATTTTCTGGGAAAGTATACAGGTTTTACGGCGAGGGGATAGAAATGCTATTTACGAAATGATTTTCAAAAAGCTTTGTTTTTGCCCACTCACGCTTTTGTTTTGCGCCCCTCCAGGTATTAGGTAGCTTTGTTGGTGGCATCCGAGGCTGCAGCTGCGATTCTGACAGACTATCACTCAAGTAAGACCCCCTATGGGTGTTTAGAATTTACGTACTCCTTATGTTCGACTGTACCTAGACAATTACGCTCTGATTGTGTATTAACACTTCTTGAATTTGTTTTTTTATTCATTCGTAGTTCTTCTTATATTAATGCTTCCGCACTGTGCACATGGTTACGTCACCCTCACGTGACGGCCAGCATGCCTCGATCTCGGTCGGGGTGTGTCATAAACACCTCTATTTTGTTATGTCTCTGAGATGATAGATTCACTAACTTTAGTTATAGTATACTTGGAATGATAGAATCTAGTCTTTGCAACAGACCTGTCCATTTTGATTGTTCCCCAGATCTTACCATTAGGCTTTCAGATCCTCATATGCTGAAAGCACTCACTTTAAACATCAAAACTTCAGGATACCAAGTTCTTGAAGGAACACAACCCTTGGCATTAATTTATAGAGTTTACTACAAAGTCACTGGCACAAACGGAATTCTCATCTTTAATGAACACATTGGACAAGGTGTCCAGACGCAGTTAACACATTACTCTTCACAATCATAGAACATTTCATAGGAACACCTAGTAATGTTACTTCTAGGATCCATGATCAACTCAGCAATCTAAAATGTTCTACTCTAAGCGACTTTAGATGGTACAAAGATGTGTTCATGTCTAGAGTCATGCTCAGAGAAGACAGTAATCAACCATTTTGGAAAGAAAAATTTATAAATGGATTATCAAACCTATTTGCCAATAAAATTAGAAACGTCTTAGTTAATGAAGAAGGTATCATACCATATCATATCCTTACTTATGGAAATATAATTAATATTATCCAGAAGGAAGGATTGAAAATATGTATCGATATGAAAATTTCAAAACAAGTAAACAAAGACAAATCCATAGCTAAATATGAATTAGGAACGTTTTGTGAACAATACGGATTACTTCCTATTGCTCCCTCCAACAAAAAGAAAAAATCCCAGGTCTATCACAAGTACTCCAACAAGTACTCAGGTAAGCAATACCCCAAATATAATAAATACAGATCTAAAAAAACACTTAGAAACCAATAAATTCTATGAAAAACCCAAATCAAACAAGTGGAAAAGGAAACCCTCTGGAAAAATCCACTCCTAAAACCAAGAACCAAAAGGAAACTGCTACAAATATGGCAAATTTGGCCATTATGCCAATAAATGTCGTGTCAAGAAAACCATCAACCAGCTGAATATCTCTGAGGAAGAAAAACTTCAGCTAATCCAAGTCTTAAAACTTAAAGTCACTGACCATAGTCAGTCAGAAGATGATTTGGAATTATCCTCTTCTAATAACAACTCCTCAAGTAATTCTTCATCCCCTGATATCAAGCTAGGATGTACCGATGCTTGTTGTAACAAAATCTCAGTCCTCAACAAGCAAGAAGAACAAGAAGATCTTCTTATCGAACTAATAAGTAAAGTCGATGATCTGAACTAAAATCTTTCTACCTCGAGAAACTTAAGAAATTAGTTTCCTCTAAAGAATCTGGCACTAGCCAACCCCAATCAGCCCCAAAAATCTCTCTTAGCACAGCCTTAGAAAGGTTTAATAAGACTAAGAAAGAAATCACAATCAAAGACCTCCTACACGAAGTTAATAAAATCAAAGATGAAATTAAGTTTCTAAAACTGAAAATTTAGAAATTCGTACACATCTCAGTACAGTCCAAGCTCAAACACTTATCAATAACAATGATGAAGGACAAAGCAGTTCTTCTTCCGATCACGGCTCAGTTACTCAATCGAGCAAAAAATCGACTCAGGATTTAGTCTTTGGTCTTTTAGACAAGATAAGAATCTAGAAATGGTATTCTAAAATTAAGATAATAATTGATGACTTTCATTTTGAATCAATTGCTTTGATTGACTCTGGCCCAGACTTGAATTCTATTCAGGAAGGATTAGTTCCTACTAAGTACTTTCATAAGTCATCTGAAATACTTAGTGCTGCTAACCAATCACCAATGCAATTAAAATATGAAATACCTAAAGCGCATGTTTTCCAAAACACTGTTTGTTTCAAAACTCCATTTGTTTTAATCAACAATATTTCTGATCCAGTCATCCTAGGTCTCCCTTTCTTAGCACTCATATATCCTTTTAAGGTTCATCACAATAGGATTACCACTAGGGTCTTAGGACAGAAAATTACATTTGAGTTCTGTACTGAAACAGATCTCAAAAAATTAAGACATCTTCAAAAGAATAACATATCACGATCCATCAATTTGATCACTCACAAATCACAACAAATTAACTTCTTAAAAGAAGAAATTAACCATAAACGAATTGAAGAACAGCTAACAAATAAATCTTTGTTAGAAACCATTGATAATTTCCAAAAGAAACTTGTTAATGATATATGTTATGATATTCCCAACGCCTTTTGGCACCGCAAACAACACATCGTTAAACTTCCTTACATAAAAGATTTGAATGAATAAAAAATCCCAACGAAAGCTAGATCGATTCAAATGAGTCAAGAAGTTTTAGAATTCTGCAAAACAGAAATTCAGGAACTTCTTCATAAAGGTATTAGTAGAAAAAGTAAATCTCCATGGTCTTGCCCAACATTTTATGTTCAAAAGAACGTAAAATTAGAAAGAGGAACTCCCAGATTAGTAATTAACTACAAACCTTTGAATGAAGTTTTGGAATGGATTCGGTATCCAATCCCCAACAAAAGAGATTTAATAAAGAGACTTTCTCAGGCAGTTATTTTTTCAAAATTTGTTATGAAATCAGGTTTTTGGGAAATCCAAATTCATGAAAATGACAAATATATAACAGCTTTTGTAACCCCTTTCGGTCATTATGAATGGAATGTAATGCCTTTTAGCCTTAAGAATGCTCCTAGTGAATTTCAAAATATCATGAATGAGATTTTTAATCAATACAACCATTTTTCAATTGTTTATATTGATGATGTCCTTATTTACTCAAAGTCAATAGATGAGCATTGGAAACATTTGCATTTGTTTGCTAGAATTATTAAGTCCAATGGATTAGTTGTTTCTGCATAAAAAATTAAATTGTTTCAAACCAACATTAGATTTTTAGGATACAATATCCATCAATCTACCATTCAACCTATTGATAGAGTTATCCAATTTGCTGATAAATTTCATGTTCAAATTACCGAAAAACCCCAACTCCAACGATTTCTTGGATCTTTAAATTAAGTATCTGAATTTTATCCTCATCTTCGTCAACAATGTAAACCATTATTTGATTGTCTTAAAAATAATCCTCCAACATGGTCTACCATCCATACTTCTATTGTCAAAAAGATTAAATCACATGTCAAGACTTTTCCATGCCTTGGTATTCCAACTCCCAACTCATTTAAAATAGTTGAAACTGATGCATCTGATATTGGTTATGGAGGTATCCTCAAGCAATCAACTTCTCCCGGATCTCCTGAACAAATTGTTCGTTTCCATTCAGGAGTATGGAATCCTGCACAAAGTAATTATAGTACTATTAAGAAAGAAATATTATCTATTGTATTATGTATTAGTAAATTCCAAGATGATTTATTAAATCAAAAATGTTTAGTTCGTGTCGATTGCAAATCTGCAAAACATGTTTTACAAAAAGATGTTCAAAACATTGCATCAAAACAGATTTTTGCACGATGGCAAACCATATTAAGCATTTTTGATTTTGATATTGAATACATTAAAGGCAGCCACAATTGCATCCCTGATTTTCTAACCAGAGAATTTTTGCAGGGGAAGAATGACAGACAAAAACAATAGCCAGAGGAGACTTCCAGCCACTCCACCACCACTACCAGTAAAACATGAATCTATTCCCTATTCCCTATTCCCAATTACCACTTTTGGCTCTGATACCAAATGGGGTGGAAGCTACTATCTATTGACGATTATAGAAATTATGAGGACAACAATCAAGACTACAATCATTATGATCATTGGGCTTGCAAATATCATACCAAAGGCTATAGACACAAAGGAAGAATTCAATGAATGATCGATCGGTATTTACCTTGAATTTGAGATACTCAATGTATTTACTGGGAGTAAGACATTTGTGCCATTCAAAATCAGTCGTGATAAAAATATTTTTCATAATGAAAGTAATGAATTAAAATTAATGATGCAGATATAAATTGTAAATATCTTTATTGAAAACTGGATTGTAACATACAATTTTGCCTACTGGCAAATGATGAGAAGAACAATGGAGCTTGCAGGCATCCTTGATGATAAGTAAAATACAATTGTTTAGAAATTTAACTGGATTCAATATGCGGCTGAATATTGGATTCTGTTCTTTAGAATATGCAGAAGTTTCAGCCTCCTCTTTACTGAGGATGAATGCTGCTTATAAAGACGGAGGAGTCCTGATGATTGAAGCGAGAATCCCGACTTTGCATGTGTTGTGAACTGTAAAGGCTGGTGAATGATGAAGCTTTTCACTGTCGAATCACGTTGCTGTTTGCTGAAATGATGGATGAATAGTAAAAGTGATTTTACTATTCATGAATAGTGATATGTCGGAATGATTGCTGGTACTGCTGATGATGCTTTCGGTTATAAAATCACATGGCTTCTACTATAGGATTTACAAGGGTAAAAATATGAAATGGTTACAAATTATTACATTATTGAATTTCAAATTTCAAACGGGTCTTGGGAATCTTGATAATCGGCCCACTTGGCGATCTGACTTGCTGTGTGGTCTGGATGTTGTGACAATGCGTCTAAAGTGTCGGAGTCCGTTTCTTCTTCTTCTTCTTCATGCAGCAAAGCTGCTTCTGCCATGAGCTTCTGGGCTAAATCTTTGAGTTGTGAGGACTTCTCTTTTTTCTTCGAACTGGAAGACTTGGATGATTTGGATTTTCCTTTAAGGGAGGTTGAAGGACTAATGTTTGATAAGGATTGTGCCTGCTCAGGGATATCTGGCAATGCCTTTGTTGGTGGTGCAGAAACCGCTGGGACGGGACCAATGGGGAATTCAGATAGGACTAAGTTGATGATTTTTTGATGATCGAATTTATCCCACCATTTGACCCATCTGGAACGATAAACTTCACCTGTTCAATTTCATAATTCCACCTCATAATCCACGGGACTCTAACAATGGAAGAAGTGAAATCTTGTCATCGAAACGGCTACAATCAAATTTTTTCTGGAAACCAGTTGAGAGGACTTGCATAAGATCTTATGGTAGTAGACTGGCTATTGGGCCATGGGCAAACCACCATTTTGGAAACCATGCTGGGAAATTTAATCTGAAACTTTTGTCAAAAGTAATACACCATGAATGACTAAAGTCAGCTGTTTGATGTAGAAATATATTGGTCTAGGCTTGAATATAATCATCATAGTTGTAGTGATTGTTGGGGATGAGAACATGTTGAGTGTGAAGTGGTTTGGTTTGATAGAGAGGAACACCCCATTCTGGTTCGATAAGAAATTTTCCGATGTGGAGGGAATGGTAAAGGATTTTGTTTTCATGGGTGTTGCTAAAGATTGGTTTTGTAGCAATGCTTTCTGTCTCACTGAGAATGGCTTGGTAGTATTTGAGGGTTTTGAAAGATTCAGTTGGAAGATGATGAGAGTTTGGAGGAAGAAAAGTTTTGGCTATTTTATCTGGGATTGATTTTTGTTAATATTGGGGGGATACTGATATATATATATATATACAGGCCCCTTACCAAGAGGGGTCCACATTTTTCTTAAAAAATGGGGACACCCTCTTGACCGTTGGATTGGCTTTAATGAAATTGTGTGGTTGAGATTAAAACACAGGCCACACAATCTCAACCACACAATTTCATTAACGTCAAATCCAACGGTCAATAGGGTGTCCCCATTTTTTTAGAAAAATGGGGATCCCTCTTGTGAAAGGATTCTTATATATATATATATATATATATATATATATAACAAGTGCCACTCACCTGGAGGCCGTGCTATAACTCCCTAGCACGAATATCAAAGTGTCACGAACGAGCGTCGCCTAGAACAATTATCAAATCACGTCTCATAATTCTTATCGATAGAACATGTAACTTACATAAAACACGTCCCCCTAGGACATTCTAGAATTATTGGTAACCTATTGACCAAAACTCAACCGTCGGTCAAAGGTCGACGGTAGGGTCCACAATCCTACGTAACTCTATCTGGAAGATCCCCTCCTTGGATTTCAGATTCGTAATTTCTAGAGATCCAAATTATGCTTCTAGAACAACATCCTAAAGTTTCGGAACGATCCTAAAGTGTCATGTCATTTAAGATTCATTTTCTTGGCGTCGTTACAGACGCGTGGGCGCAAGCGGAATCGAATTTGGAGTTATAATAGAGAAGTTATGAACGAGTAAAGGTAGGGGTGAAATTGTCATTTGTGTATATTCAGGATTTTTCCTGATAAATCCTGAGAGGTCACATGGGGAGCTGGGAGTGGGATGATTGGGCACTGCCCAATCAAAAATCACGATAAGGAGGGAAATGAGAAGAAAAAGAAAACGGGGAAAGGAGGAAGCGGGCTCCCTCAACCCGCTTGACCTGACCCGTTTTACAACATTCTGACGCCGATTCCAAGCTTATTCCAGCGAGTTAGGCGGCGCCACCACTACCAATCGGTTCCTTATCATTCCAGCTTCCATTTCCACTTTAGTTGGACGACTATGGTTGAGGATTTCACGACGAACTCTCGTCATCTTCTCTGGTGAGTCTGTGGCAGGGTCACGGTGGTGATCCATCATTTTTGGCAGCCATTGTAGTCGATCAATCCATCAAAAATACTCCCCTTGCATCCATGGATCATGCCCAATCAATTATTGGGGTGTCGGGGTTCGAATTAGCAGCAATTCGAAGAGCACCCATATTAGGGTTCCGACGAGTTCGAGTTAAATTGGAGCCTTTCCAGGCCAAATTGGCCTTGGTCACAGGTATGAAAGTTACTCTACTCGTTGAGATCTTCATTTCTGCAAAATTTGGTAATTTTTGGAGATAGTTGGATTTTCCGGCGAGTCTGGGCGGCCAACCGCCACCCACAGCGGCGCGTGGTCAGGGGGTTGTCAATATTGTTTTTAGGCTATGTTTGACGTCTTAAGTTTAGTTTTATAATTGAATGTCGTAGATTGAGCAATTGAACCTAATTTCATTACGATACATGGTGAGGTGAAAATACGAATTGATGATCCGACCATCGGATCGTCACCAAACTTTGATACGTTGTAATACGTAATATTTGAGGATCATAGGAATTTACGGATCAGGAATTCGGCATGCGGATCTTCCTGAATTCGATTTGAAAGTTCATAAAATAAAACGTTAATCGCCACTTGGTTTTAGCAATTGGCGGAGATCCGACCGTTGGATCGTCATGAAATTCTAGTATGTTATTCTAGAAGTATAATGTGGATCTCTGGAAGTTACGGATCGGAAATCTAAGATGCAGATCTTCCGGATCGAGTTACGTAGGGTGGTGACCCTACCGTCGAACTTTGACCGACGGTTAACTTTAGTCAATGGGTCTTAAATCATTCTAAAATGTCCTGGGGGATGAATTACGTATTCTATTGTTAAGAGTTCTGAGGTATGATTCAATAATTATTTTAGGCGCCAATCGTTCTGGACGCCACGATGCTGGTATTAAGGAGTCGTAGTGCGGATTCCAGGTGAGTGGGCACTTTGATTTTCTTTAATTATATATATGCCTTGTGTTTTCCCAGAAGAATTATTTAATTGGTTATATGCGTTGAATATCATATTAAATGTTTATAAATTAGAATACATTTTTATTAGTTGCATATGCTATGATTGGCGCTGCGGATGCACATGTAAGTATCATGTAAGGTTATATATGGTTAATGATAGGATGCACAGTATTGGTGATACCTAGTGATATTTAGAGCTTATAAATAAGTGGTTCTGACATAACCTTGTCGTACAGACCACTATAGGTGGTTCCGACATAACTTTGTCGTACAGACCCCTACTATAGATTCAGCTGTATAGGCCACATTCGGTGGATCCGGCTGATACACCAGTTGATACATCTTTATATAGCCGTACAGGCCACATTAGGTGGATCATGCTGATACATCTTTATGCAGCCGTATAGGCCACGTTAGGTGGATCCGGCTGATACTTTTTTTTCCATTAATTTATTAGTCGGGTTTTCTTATTTGTTTTGGTCGAGAGATTTGGCATGGTATGCTTATGGATTTTACCTTCTCGAGCATGGTTCTTGAGGTATGCATATATAAATACTATTTTCTGGGAAATTATATAGGTTTTACGGCGAGGGGTTATATCCTTTGAGAAAAGAAATGTTTTCTAAAAGCTTTGTTTTCGCCCACTCACATTTTCTTGTTTTGTGCCCCTCCAGGTACTAATTGCTAAAGGTTCGTATCGACGACGATTCGTGGCATATTCCATTTTAGGTGGCTGCTCTGAGGGTACGACTCTTACCCATGCTACTGTACTTTACTTATGCTCTGACATCGCGTGTGAAATGGGCTCAATCCCGCTCACCGCGCACCTCTGCTTTTAGACACTTTAGGTTTGATTTTATTCATATTTTTACACATCAGCACACTTTATGGCTTCGTCACCTTCCAGGTGTCGGCCAGCACGACTCGATTCGGAGTCTTAGTGGACGTTCCGGGTCGGGGTGTGTCAGATCCAACGGTCGGATCGTCGATTCATATAAGGGTCAAGTGGCGGCCTCTATCAAAACTATGTTCAAACGATGAGATTTCATCAATCAAACTTCACATATGGAATTGGGGTATCAAATTTAGCGTAGGAAGGTCAGGTGGGTTCTCGGCCCACGCGCCGCCGCGCACGGCGGCCGGCTGCCCCAACTTGTTTGAAAATTCAATTATTTCTAAAAATTCTCAAACTTCACAGAAATGAAGATCTCAGTGAGTAAAGCAAGTTTTATACCTATGGCCAAGTCGAAAAGCCTCAAATCGCCATGAACTCGCCAGAACCCTAGAATTTGGGTGTTCTTGATTCGTCCTCAAATCAACTCCGACGCTCCAACCACTAATTGGGCATTGTTCCTGACCTCTTAAGGAGTGTTTTGGTGGTGGCAATTGAAGGAAAACATTTCGGAATTGGTGGATTTTGGGCAAGTCTTCCACGGTACCCACGAGGTATTCTTCTTGAAATCTCCACCATTTTGTGTCAATTTTGGCTAGAATTGGATGTTGGGATATGGTGATGAGGTTTGGTGGTGGTTAATGGGTGAAAATCACCGAAAAATGGGTGAGAATCGCCGGAAATTTCTTCGAACCCAGTGGCACCGCCGGTCGGGTACATGGGTATACAGGTGAAGGGATGGAGGTTTGGGTTGGGTGCCACTCACCTCTCTCATTTCCCCTCCTTTCCTTTTCTCTCCATTGGGTAGCCTCTTCCTCTCTCCTCATCCGATTCGCCACCACCCCCTCCTGAAACTCTCCTCCTCCTTTCTTCTCTTCCGTCAAGCACTTTCCTTCCTCTCATCTTGTTTCCATCCCAGCCACACATGTGGCTCCCTAAAACAAGTCACAAAAAAAAAATCTATCAATTATGAAACTTATCAATTTGTCTTTGGTATTCGATGTTTCGTTAAATTTTAACCTTAGCTCCGATTTTGATTCCGATTGTGCCTTCGCGTTTGTATTGTCGAGTACTTCAGGAATACGGCAAAAGAATATTTCGTACGTCTCACTATACGTTGGTCAACGAAAGTCAATACCCTCGCCTGTAAGGGAATTTTCATAAAATCACGCTTATAAAATTTATAAAAACGTAAAATTAGGGACGGGTTGTCACAAAATGTCTCTCTTTTATATTTATAATTTTATGGTGTTCATAAAATAAATTTTATGAAAATATTATAAATTTAAATTCTCATTATGGTAAGTATCTTATATAAGAAAATATTTTCGTAAAGATTTTTCGATACACATGTTTTTTGCATATTTTCTTATGTGCCACTAATTAATTACAATATATTTAGGTACAAATATTTCGGTACACTAGATTAGTACAATATGTTTAGGTACGGACATTTCGGTACACTAGTTTATTATAATATATTTAGGTACCGACATTTCGGTAAACTAGTTTATTATAATATATTTAGTTACCGATATTTCGGTACGCTAGTTTAGTATCATATAGTTAGGTACGGAATTTTTCGGTACACTTATGTTTTTGCATATTTTCTTATGTGCCACTAATTCACTACAATATATTTAGGTACAGACATTTCGGTACACTAATTTAGTAAAATATATTATGATATGGACGTTTAGGTACACTAATTAGAGGAAGTAAAATAAATATAATGAATTAAAATGTGTATAATAATAAATAATTTTAATTTTAATGTAATGACATTAAAAAAGATATCTATTAAATATTAAAATAAAAATATAATATATGACACACCCCGACCTAAATCGAGGAATGCTGGCCATCACGTGAGAATGACGTAGCCATATGTGCAGTGCGAAGTGATAGTGATTTGAAAATGTGGGTAAATAAAAACCAAACTAGCTAATTTACACTAGATAAGTATATAAGTGCACGTGGAGGTGTTTAAAAGGTAGGCACAACTATTCAGAACATAGATAACGTAGGTGCAGTCCAGTAAGCTAAACGTTAGTTATACAAGACATGAAAGAAATTCCTACGTTACTTGAAGTTTGTCAGAACCGCCGTAGAGTCCTCGTAAGCCACCAACACGACCATCTAACTAGAATCTGCAGGGGCACAAAACAGAAAACGTGAGTGGGCAAAAATAAAGCTTTTTGAAACCATTTCTCTTTCTAAAGGTAATAACCCCTCAGCATAAAACCCGTATCATTTCCCAGAAAATAATAATAATAATATATATAGAAATCATGTGAGATCCCACATCGCCCAGGGGAGTGATCCTTATATGTATATTCCCATCCCTACCTAGCACGAGGCCTTTTGGGAGCTCACTGGCTTCGGGTTCCATGGGAACTCCGAAGTTAAGAGAGTAGCGCGCGAGAGCACTCCCATGATGGGTGACCCACTGGGAAGTTCTGGTGTGAGTTCCCAGAAACAAAACCGTGAGGGCGTAGTCGGGGCCCAAAGCGGACAATATCATGCTATGGTGGTGGAGCGGGCCCGGGAGGTGGTGGACCCCGGGTCGGGATGTGACAATTTGGTATCAGAGCCTAACCCTGGTCGTGGTGTGCCGACGAGGACGTCGGGCCCCTAAGGGGGGTGGATTGTGAGATCCCACATCGCCCAGGGGAGTGATCCTTATATGTATATTCCCATCCCTACCTAGCACGAGGCCTTTTGGGAGCTCACTGGCTTCGGGTTCCATGGGAACTCCGAAGTTAAGCAAGTAGCGTGCGAGAGCACTCCCATGATGGGTGACCCACTGGGAAGTTCTCGTGTGAGTTCCCAGAAACAAAACCGTGAGGGCGTAGTCGGGGCCCAAAGCGGACAATATCATGCTATGGTGGTGGAGCGGTCCCGGGAGGTGGTGGACCCCGGGTCGGGATGTGACAAATCAGGCTTGAAAGCAATGAAAAACTTAAAGTAAATGCCATGTTAAGTATCTTAGTAATAAATATGTAAGCCAGGTGATGTGAATCAATATAACATGATATGTCAGCCGGAGTCACCTAACGTGACCTGTACGGCTGAACCTATAGCTCATAACCAATTCCTGCACACGAGTCGGAACCACCTAATGTGGCCTGTACGACAGGCTAGGTGTAAATAAGTATGCTCAAGTGCTACGATCACGTGAAGGCTGTGCAATAAATCGCGGGCCACCTACGAGTTGGAAGCACCTAGTGTGATCTGTACGATAGGCTGGCACCAAACTTGGATCTAAGGTGAGCTTGCGGTGCGGGAGGTGAACGATCACATGAAAGCTATGCCCTGGCCTCGGGCGGGAGCTCTAATTGCATCTACTTATAATCATACTCAACACAACCACTATCATAATACAGTACTCACCTGAAGCTTACCTGGGCTTCCGCAGCGTCATACAATATTATGCATATCGATACTAATGCATATACTAAAATGAAATGCAAGCATGACATGACACTTAACAATATAATTCCCTTTAAATCAGTTTCTAGGCAAATGTAAAACATATATACGTATTTATAGAAAACCAAAAGCCCTGGTAAGTAGCAAGATCGTAGCTCCAAAGTCTTGTTTGACCACGTACGTCCTCAAGATACATCTCACCTATATGAGAAATAACTAATTTAACGTTAATTTAATAGCATATAAATAAAATCTAGGATTAATTCCTCATACGTTGCTCAATTGGGGTGTTTGATTATACCATCGTGGCCTACTCAACACCACGAGCAACCCCATATTTTTAGAAAAAATTTCTGATATCTCACGCGCTCCCACATGACGGCCAGCACGCCTTGATTTAGGTCAGGGTGTGTCAATATAAATTTGAATTAAGTACACATTAGAGGACTAAAATTAATATCCAATCTAACACCAGGTTTTTATTTTAATCTTCTTTAAGGATTAAAGTTCAAAAACCCCTTTTTTAATTACATCTCTTCGTTTCTAATATCGATCTTTTATATTCTCTAAGAGCAATCCAGTGTATTGGTTTTTAAATGCTTACATTAAAGTCTATTAACCATGACTTTTGGTGGAATTGAGTTAATTTTGCATTGATTTTTACTTTCTCTAGTTACTGATACTATGTGAGGACCCGTCCCAAATTTTCCTATGTAATTTCTATGACAGACCGTCCCGAAAATTCTACTATTTGTTACCCTCGAATTGTGGAATTACGATTCTACCCTTGAGCGTTGGATTGTATTGTAGTTTGGTCTAAGGTTAGAGGCCCAAAAGTATGTTGGTCCATTGAGATTGTTCCCAATTTAGTGGGAACCTATTAGCTAAGTCTTAGTTAGGGTTTACATTATTTTAGTTGAGGACCAATTAGGAACTAAACTTAGTTATTGTTGGGACTGGGTGGTAGTGTGAGGACCACACACACACCCAAAACTGAAACAACACTCTCTCTCTCCTTTCTCTCACTTTCTCTCTCGAACACTCTCTCCCTCCTCTGCAAAACGTATGGATCACAACCAAAATCACCCAAGACCTTACGGATCGAGTGATCAGAGACCATAACCACACTCCTCGTGATCTCAGAAGTCGAATGATACCATTACTTGGACGTAGGGAGACCTGGAAACCCTAGAACTCGAGAGGACCGTCGAGGTACAGTAGCACCTACTCGATCGTGGAAGTTTTGCAACATTTCAAGACACCTAAAGGTAACCTCTCTTCCTCCTAAGTGTAATGGTTGAGTTTTGGTTAAGTTTGGATGTCCGAAAACCATGGAAATCGAACCTCCGACTCTAGCACTGTTCACCAACTTTTAAATGGACGTTTTTCTGTGAATTCTAGGACCATAGCAAGCTTTAAGAGGTCCTCACGAACCTCGAAGTGGTTCGTTGCCAAGATTTGGACGTTGGGAAGCCCAGTTATGAGGAGTTGCAGGTGTGGCCGAACTATCAAAGCTTTTTCGACGAGTTTCCGATGACTTTGGACCTCGAAATAGGTATAACGTGATTCTTTAGGTCCTAAGCTTCATGTTGGTGGTAATTTCTTAGAAAATGGTTGAGAATCGAGTGAGAATAGTGAGTTTGAAAGAGTGTTCCGTCAAGAATATTTCGTCAAGTCTGATGGAATATTCTAACGCCGTCAGTTAACTTTGACAGTTTCAGTTAGTTTTAACGGAATATTCCTAACGGCGTCTCAGTTTCTGTCCGTGTGCCAGGCATGTGCCTGTGCGTGGGTGGCGCGTCTGGCCGTGCCTTGGCCGACGCGTGAGGGCGCGTGGGACCTCCAAAATTTATTCTAAAAATTTGGGGATGTTTCTGAGGTTGTGTAGATCATTTTGGTATATTCACACACCTCAATTGAGCAATGTATGAGAAGTTATTTCCTAGTTTCGTTTATGTGCTTTAAAATAACGTATTTATAGTAGTTTCTCACATAGGCGAGACTTATCCGGAGGACGAGCATAGCCAGACTAGGCACGGAGGCTATGATCCGTCTACATACCAGTGATTGGGCTTTTGGTTTTCCGTATATACCTATATACTAAGTATTTTTCCTAGAATATGCATTTTAAATGATTTTATAAATGAATTGCCATGCCAATGCATACATACTTATGATTATGCATTATGAATTGTATGCGCATGATTGTTGGTGCTGCAGGTGCTCAGGTAAGTTCCAGGTAAGTTGATGTGTTGGTAATAAGAAGTTGAGTTATGAAGAGTATGATGAGATGCATTGAGAGCTCATTAACCTGCACCTCGATGTTAGTGCTCCTGCCCAGGGTTAGGGGCATAGTCTTTCACGTGATGTTCACCACCCGCAACACACGCTCATTTTGGATCCAAGTTAGGTGCACAGTCCTGTCGTATAGACCACTTTTAGTGGGTTCGACTCGTAGGTGACCCGCGATCATTCGCACAGTCTTCATGTGATTGTAGCACTAGAGCGTATTGTTTTACAACCAGTCCTGTCGTATAGACCACTATAAATGGGTTCGACTCGTGTGCAGGCATGATTTATGAGCTAGAGTTCAGCTGACGAGCTGTTGCAGTTATTATTGCATTTGAATTACTTACCTGATGATTTGATTAGTATGGCATGGCATATTCAAGATTTGTTGCATTATTGACGATGATGATTTTCAGATGAGATTTAGTATATGTATATACTATTTTCTGGGAAAGTATACAGGTTTTACGGCGAGGGGATATAAAGGCTATTTATGAAATGAATTTTGAAAAACTTTGTTTTTGCCCACTCACCCTTTTGTTTTGCGCCCCTCCAGGTATTAGGTAGCTTTGTTGGTGGCTCACGAGGACACATCGGATGTTCTGACAGATCATCACCTATGTAGGACCACCTTCGAGTGTTGTTTAATTAAGTACTTCTTATGCTTGACTGCACCTATACTTTTATGCTCTGAATGTGTATTCACACTTATTTCTGTTCTAACACTCTTGAAGTTGGTTTTTATTCATTCGTAAATCTTTCTTTATAATGCTTCCGCACTGTGCACATGGCTACGTCACCCTCACATGACGGCCAGCATGCCTCGATCTCGGTTGGGGTGTGTCAGTTTGGTATCAGAGCCTAGGTTTCGTAGTCCTGCATATTTTGTGAGTAATCTAATCATTGTGATGTCTTCTGTCAGAATTATGCCACCTCGTAGGGATCCACGTTCTTCTATTGAGCTTAGCTTCCCCGATGTTGCTCAGTTAGGGCAGGCTATCGCTAATGCCATTCAGGCTTCACTTTTCCCTCCCCAGAGAACTCCGTTAAAGACGGTGTATAATTTGAAGTTACCTACTTTTATGGGTAATGAAGGCCACAAAGGGTCCAAGCATTGGCTCGAGCATGTGGAGAAGACTTTTCAGGTGATGCAGAGTCAAGGCAGTCTTCCTGCTGAAAGGTGGGTCGAGACCACTTCTTGGTTTTTGGGTAGAGAGCCTGCATCCTGGTGGAATCAGGAGACTTATGGATGGACTCCTGAGGAAAAAGCAAGCTGGGAGAATTTTAGAAGGTCGTTCTATAAGAGATTCATTCCTCCAGCATACCTTGACCAGAAGAAACAGGAGTTCACAAATCTGAAACGGGGGAAGATGACCGCTGATGAGTATTACAGGAAGTTCACGGATTTATCCCGCTATGATACGGAGATTGCTGCTAATCCAGCTGAGATGCTTCGCCGCTTTAAGTTAGGTACTAAGAAGAAGTGGCGCTCTATGGCGACTATTCTACCCTGTGCTACTTATCAGGAGTTCTACGATGTTTTATTGAGGATTGAGGATTCTGATAAAATGCCGAGTGAGAGTGAAGAAGAATAAGAAAGGGGCAGTAATCTAAAGAAGTTTGATAAGGGCAAAGGACAGTCATCTCAGGGGCCTCGCCATACGCAGAGTTTTAAGAAGAGTGGAACTAGTTCTAGCTCTTCCAGTGGTGGCTTTAGTGCCATCGGTCAGAGGAGAGGTGGTAGGCCCACTGGAGGATCTCACTTCCAGAGGCCAAGAGAGGCAGGTGGTTCAGGCGAACTTTTATGTCGTAGGTGCAATAATCGACATTTTGGAGAGTGTCGTCGGGGTAGTAGCGGATGTTATACCTGTGGCCAGATGGGCCTGTCTAAGTATTGTCCTCAGAATCCATAGAGACTTCAGTAGCCACAACAACCTTCCTTACCACCGCCAGTTCAGACCCAGCAGTTTTCAGGACCTAGTGGTTATGTTCCGATAGGTCGTGGTGGTGCGTACCATTATCAGGGGGATCCCGTTGCTTATGCTCCAGGGCAGTATCAGTACCCCCAGGATCCTTACCAGCAGAGTGGTTATGGCCAGTACCCAGGAAGATATATGCTTTATCAGCAGAGTGGCATGGGTCAGTATCCAGCCGGTGGGTCCCAGTGGCAGTCAGGAGGACAGCCCTAGCAAATTGAGGTTGAGGCTAGTAGTGCTGGATCGTCGAGACAGCATAGTTAGGCAGGTCAGGGGCGTAGTACGCATGGCTGAGGTGTTCATGCTAGTAGAGGCCGAGGAGGAAGACAGCAGGCCCAGAGGCGTATCAACAACATTACCTTGCAGGACGCCCAGAACCATCCGGACTTAATAATGGGTACGTTAAATGTTCTTGGTCTTTTGGCTAGAGTTCTAATTGACTGTGGAGCTACCCATTCGGTTATTTCTCATACATTTGCTCAGTTAACTCAACCTCAGTCTACACCTTTGGGTTATGCGTTAGAATTCTCTATGCCTAGAGGAGAGAAATGCTCAGTTAGTTATGTTTACCCGGGTTGTCCTGTGTTGATTAAAGATGTAGTCATGCCAGCTAATCTTCTCCCATTAGATATTGCAGATTTTGATGTGATTTTGGGAGCAGATTGGCTACACTATAACTATGCCGACATTCACTGTCATGAGAAAACGGTGACTTTCCGTCGCCCAGGTTTATCCGGAGTTACGTTCGTAGGCGAGCGTAGTGGAGTCAGACATGGAGTTATTTCTGCCTTAGGGGCAAAGAAGTTGTTGAATAAAGGGTGCCAGGGGTACTTAGCTCACGTCGTGCTGAATGATACTACTCCCAGTAGTGTGGAGGAAGTTGGAGTGGTTAGGCATTTTTCGGATTTCTTTCCTGAGGATTTCCCTGGATTACCACCTAATAGAGATGTGGAGTTTACTATCGATTTAATTCCAGGTACGGATCCTATATCTATAACTCCATATAGAATGGCTCCTGCGGAGTTAAGAGAATTGAAAACCCAGTTGCAGGAATTAGTGGATAAAGGTTTCATACGGCCTAGTGTTTCACCCTGGGGTGCCCTAGTGTTGTTTGTTCGAAAGAAAGACGGTACCTTGAGGCTATGTATTGATTATAGGCAATTGAATCGGGTAACGATTAAAAACCGTTATCCATTGCCACGCATAGATGATCTTTTTGACCAATTACGAGGTGCTTGTGTGTCCTCGAAGATTGGTTTGAGATATGGGTATTACCAGTTGAAAATTAGGAATGATGATGTCCCTAAAATGGCTTTCAGGACTCGTTATGGTCATTATGAGTTCCTTGTGATGCCGTTTGGATTAACAAGTGCACCAGCAGCTTTCATGGGCTTGATGAACAAAGTATTCCAGGAATATCTTGACAGGTTCGTCATTGTTTTTATCGATGATATACTGGTATACTCTAGAACTAAGGAAGAGCATGTGCGACATCTCTCTTTGGTGTTGAAGAAGTTGAGGAAACATCGCCTTTATGCCAAGTTCAGTAAATGCCAATTTTGGTTAAATCAAGTGGCATTCTTGGGTCATGTTATATCAGCTCAAGGAATTTAGGTGGACCCTCAGAAAATTGCAGCCATGGAGAGTTGGGAATAGCCACGAACCGGCACCGAGGTACGGAGTTTCCTGGGTTTAGTAGGTTACTATGGACGGTTTGTTAAGGATTTCTCAGTGATTGCTTTACCACTTACGAGGTAGACTAGGAAGGAAGTTAAGTTTGAGTGGGACGAGAATTGTGAGCAAAGTTTCCAACAGCTTAAGTATTGTCTCACTCATGCACATGTTCTGATACTTCCAGACGATAGTGGTAACTTTGAGATTTACAGCGATGCTTCTTTGAACGGCCTGGGATGTGTTTTGATGCAACATGGTGGGGCAATTGCTTATGCTTCGAGACAGCTGAAGCCTCATGTAAGAAATTATCCTACACACGATTTGGAACTAGCAGCCATCATTTTCGCGTTGAAGATTTGGAGACATTATCTCCATGGTGAGAAGTGTAAGATTTTTACGGATCACAAAAGTCTTCAATATCTTTTCACTCAGAAAGAACTTAACCTTTGGCAGCGAAGATGGATAGAATTACTCAGTGATTATGATTGCACGATTGAGTATCACCCTGGTCGTGCAAACGTAGTGGCAGATGCACTGAGTAGAAAGTCCCAAGGTCGAGTTAATGCCTTGTATGCATCCCGTGTTCCTCTTCTTGCAGATTTGAGGTCCACTGGAGTAAAACTGGGACTAGAAGAAAAAGAAGAAGTCTTGGTCGAAGCTCGAGAAGAAGCCTTACTTGCTAGCTTCTAGGTTAGGCCCATCTTGATTGATTGTATACTCGAAGCTCAAGCAAACAGTGAGGAAGTTCAGGAGTTAATTTTTGTAATTTCTCAAGGGAAGAAAAAGGATCTCAGAGTTTGTGAGACCGATGGCATGCTTATGCAAGATAAACGGATGTACGTGCCAAATATTGATGAATTAAAGAAAGAAATTCTGGATGAGGCACACATTTCAGCGTATGCCATGCATCCAGGAGGCACTAAGATGTATCATACCATTAGACCATTTTACTATTGGCCAGGTATGAAAAGAAAAATTGTTAAGTATGTTAGTAGGTGTGCAATTTGTCAGCATGTCAAAGCTGAAAGGAAGAAACCATTTGGTTTGATGCAACCACTTTCCGTTCCTCAGTGGAAATGGGAAAACATCACTATGGACTTCGTGTACAAGCTTCCTCGTACACGAATTGGTTATGATGGCATTTGGGTGATTGTAGATCGACTTACTAAGTCAGCACACTTCATTCCAGTGAGGGAAAAATATTCTCTGAACAAATTAGCTGAGTTGTTCTTGTTGAAGATTGTGAAGTATCATGGCGTACTGGTGAGTATTATCTCGGATCGAGATCCTAGGTTCACTTCCAAGTTCTGGAAAGCATTCCAGGAAGCTTTTGGCGCATAACTACTTTACAGCACAACATATCATCCTCAGACAGATGGTCAGTCGGAGAGGACGATTCAGACTTTGGAAGATATGCTAAGATCTTCGGTACTTCAGTTTGGTGATGATTGGCATGCAAAGTTGGATTTAATGGAGTTTGCCTATAATAACAGCTACCATTCTAGCATCGGGATGGCACCATTTGAGGCACTTTATGGCAGAGTTTGCCGTACACCGTTGTGTTGGTCGGAAGTGGGTGAAAGACCATTGGTGGGCCCTAAGATAGTAGAGAAGACTACTCAGAATGTTCAGGTGATTAAAGCTAATTTGAAAGCGGCCTAGGATCGACAGAAGAGCCTTGCTGATAGACATGCCACCGACAGAGTGTATAAGGTTGGTCATTGGGTATTCTTGAAGTTGTCACCTTGGAAAGGAGTTGTAAGGTTCGGAAAAAAGGGTAAGCTAAGCCCTAGGTACATCGGACCTTACCAGATCATCGAACGAGTTGGTGAAGTTGCTTATAGGCTCGAGTTGCCTGATGAGTTATCTAAGGTGCATAATGCGTTTCATGTCTCTATGCTTCGACACTATGTTTCGGATCCTTCACACGTGATACCTCCTCAACCCTTAGAGATCAGTCCAGATTTGAGTTACGAAGAGGAGCCAATGACGATTTTGGATTGGAAGGACAAAGTGCTGAGAAACAAAACCATTCAGATGGTAAAGGTTCTGTGGAGGAACCATTCAGTGGAAGAGGCTACTTGGGAGACTGAGGATCGGATGAGAGATATGCATCCTCGTTTGTTTTATGAGTATTACTAATGTGTATTGTTGTTTGAATTTCGAGTACGAAATTTCTTAAGGGGGGTAGATTGTGACAGCCCATCCCGGAAATTGTACTATTTGTTACCCTCGAATTGTGGAATTACGATTCTACCCTTGAGCGTTGGATTGTATTGTAGTTTGGGCTAAGGTTAGAGGCCCAAAAGTATGTTGGTCCACTGAGATTGTTTCCAATTTAGTGGGAACCTATTAGCTAAGTCTGAGTTAGGGTTTACATTATTTTAGTTGAGGACCAATTAGGAATTAAACTTAGTTGCTGTTGGGATTGGTTGGTAGTGTGAGGACCACACACACACACCTAAAACTGAAACATCACACTCTCTCACTCTCTCTCTCGAACACTCTCTCACTCCTCTGCAAAATGCACAGATCATAACCAAAAGCACCTAAGACCTTACAGATCGAGTGATCAGAGACCATAACCACACTCATCGTGATCTCAAGAGTCGAATGATACCATTACTTGGACGTGGGGAGACCTGGAAACCCTAGAACTCGAGAGGACCGTCGAGGTACAGTAGAACCTACTCGATCAGGGAAGTTTTGCATCATTTCAAGACTCCTAAATGTATCCTCTCTTCCTCCTAAGTGTAATGGTTGAGTTTTGGTTAAGTTTGGACGTCAGAAAACCATGGAAATCGAACCTCTGACTCTAGCACTGTTCACCAACTTTTAAATGGACGTTTTTCTATGAATTCTAGGACCATATCAAGCTTTAGGAGGTCCTCACGAACCTTGGAGTGGTTTGTTGGCAAGATTTGGACGTCGGGAAGCCCAGTTACGAGGAGTTGCAGGTGTGGCCGAACTATAGAAGCTTTTCCAGCGACTTTCCGACGACTTTGGACCTCGAAACAGGTATAACGTGATTCTTTAGGTCCTAAGCTTCATTTTGGTGGAAATTTCGTAGAAAATGGTTGAGAATCGAGTGACAATAGTGAGTTTGAAATTTTGCCCAGTTTCCGGCAACGGCGACGGTCGCTGGAGTTCTGAGGAAGAAGGCAAAGAATATTCCTTCAAGTCTGACGGAATATTCTAACGCCGTCAGTTAACTTTGACAGTTTCGGTTAGTTTTAACGGAATATTCCACGAAATATTCCTCACGGCGTCACAGTTTCTGTCCGTGTGCCAGGCACGTGCCTGCGCGTGGGTGGTGCATCTGGCCGTGCCTTGGCCGGCGCGTGAGGGCTCGTGGGACCTCCAAAATTTATTCTAAAAATTTGGGGATGTTTCTGAGGTTGTGTAGATCATTTTGGTATATTCACACACCTCAATTGAGCTATGTACGAGAAGTTATTTCCTAGTTTCCTTTATGTGCTTTAAAATAACGTATTTATAGTTGTTTCTCATATAGGCGAGACTTATCCGGAGGACGAGCGTAGCCAGGCTAGGCACGGAGGCTACGATCCGTCTACAAACCAGTGAGTGGGCATTTGGTTTTCCGTATATACCTATATACTAAGTATTTTTCCCAGAATATGCATTTTAAATGATTTTATAAATGAATTGCCATCCAATGCATACATACTTATGATTATGCATTATGAATTGTATGCGCATGATTGTTGGTGTTGCGGGCGCTCAGGTAAGTTCCAGGTAAGTTGTTGTGTTGGTAATAAGAAGTTGAGTTATGAAGAGTATGATGAGATGCTTTGAGAGCTCATTAACCTGCACCCCGGTGTTAGTGCTCCCGCCCAGGGTTAGGGGCATAGTCTTTGATGTGATGTTCACCTCTCGCACCACACGCTCATCTTGGATCCAAGTTAGGTGCACAGTCCTATTGTATCGACCACTTTCAATTGGTTCGACTCGTAGGTGACCCGCGATCATTCGCACAGTCTTCACGTGATTGTAGCACTAGAGCGTATTGTTTTACATCCAGTCCTGTCGTATAGACCACTATAAGTGGGTTCGACTCGTGTGCAGGCATGATTTATGAGCTAGAGTTCAGCTGACGAGCTGTTGCAGTTATTATTGCATTTGAATTACTTACCTGATGATTTGATTAGTATGGCATGGCATATTCATGATTTGTTGCATTATTGACGATGATGATTTTCAGATGAGATTTAGTATATGTATATACTATTTTCTGGGAAAGTATACAGGATTTACGGTGAGGGGATATAAAGGCTGTTTATGAAATGAATTTTGAAAAACTTTATTTTTGCCCACTCACGCTTTTGTTTTGCGCCCCTCTAGGTATTAGGTAGCTTTGTTGGTGGCTCACGAGGACACATCGAACGTTCTAACAGATCATCACGTATGTAGGACCACCTTCGGGTGTTGTTTAATTAAGTACTTCTTATGCTTGACTGCACTTAGACTTTTATGCTCTGAATGTGTATTCACACTTATTTATGTTCTCACACACTTGAAGTTGGTTTTTATTCATTCGTAAATCTTTCTTTATAATGCTTCAGCACTGTGCACATGGCTACGTCACCCTCACGTGACGGCCAACATACCTCGATCTCGGTCGGGGTGTGTCAATTTCTCCTTGAAAATGTGAAGTGACTATTATGCCCTTAACGGAAAATGACGTGGATGTGTTTACATTAGTTTCGTTCGTTCGCGCTTTCGTATTTAATTTTTACGCGTACGTACAAATTTAACAGTGTTTGGAACATGGTAACAAAATGTGAATTATACACTGAAAGATTGCAAAATTTGAAAAGCAAATCCAACTTTCCCTAAAAAGGGGATCTGTGTTCCCTTTTATCACCCAACCCGTCAGCCTTTCACCTAAAACCCTCCCCTCCATGCACCACCAATCACCTTTTCTCCTTTTTATTTGCGCCCAATCAGAAACCAAACCTTCATCCATACCTTCTCTCTCTTTTCTCTTCTCTCTTCTCTCTTTCCCACCCGTATTCCTTATTCTCTGCAACTAGGAAAAACGAAATCAAACCTTCACAGATCGAACGTGAAAATTTCACCATCATGCTCAGCCCGTCCTCACGAACACAACCATACTCTTAGTTCATGTGTTGACTGAGTTTTGGATGTCCAACTCCGAAGGTTCGACTCGGCGAAGTTTCGTACAACTTCATTCACGGCCTAGGTAAGCCTCGAGAAGCTCTAAGAACCTTATTTTCATCTTTATAGGTTGTTTTTAAACTCATATACTTGCCTTGGGTGAACACAAACCAAGAAAACTCGAGGAGAAGAAGTTGCTCAGTTTTTCAACGAAGGAAAACCGTGGTCGTTTGGCCACTTTCAGCTCAGATTTCTGGTCAACCTCGACCACTACTGGACTTCCACTAGGTATGGACTTGTTCTTCATATTCCTAACTTCAAAATGGCTTTTGAATCACTAGATTTGGTTAAGTATTGAGTTAGTTATAAGCTCTGGAAGTTGGGAAGAGAATTTCAAGTTTCTGGAATTTTCGGGGGTGGCCATTTGGCCACTTTCAGACCGAATTTCCGGTCAACACGGACCACCCATGAACTTTTTGTGAAAGTAGATCGATTCAACACATTCCTAGCTTCATTTTGTCTTTTGTAGAAGTGTTTTTGGTTGAGAAACGAGCACGTTAGAAGCTCGGGAAGTTGGGCCAAAAATCTGCAAAATTGCAGATTTTCGCGAAGAAGGAGAGTACTGTGTACTCGCGGGGGCACGTGGAGCTTGACCCAGCCACCTTGTCACGGTGCGTGGTGGCACGTGCGGTCTTTGGCGGCCACGTGGTTGACACGTGTGTGTCCGTGATGTCGAGTAGATCGATTTCATATATTTACACACTAGGTTTGGGCAAACTATGGGAGTTTTATTTAGGTTTCCGTATATGTGCTTTAATTAATTATATTTTGGTTATTTCCATATAGGGGAAACGTATCCCGAGGACGGACGAGGCCAAGCTAGGCTCGGGGGCTACTACCCAACGACGTATTTGTGAGTGGGCAGTTTGTTTTTATACCTATACATATTATGGTTTCTATAATTGCGTAATTACTTTACTTTTAGGCATAAATTGCCATTAATTATTAATTGTGATATAGAATTGTGATAAATGCTGCTATATGGTTGGGATATTACTATCTTGACATTCATACATATTTGTACATGTTTATCTTGCTACACCCCGGTGTTAGTACTCTGCCCAGGGCCAGGGCCAGTCCTTCACGTGTATGTTCACATCCGCACCGTTCGCTCGTCTCGGATCCAGGTTAGGTGCCAGCCCTGTCGGGTAGATTGCGTTAGGCAATCCGACTTGTATGTGACTATGTTTCTACACCAGTCTTCACGTGATCGTAGTACTAGAGCGTATTGATACACCCAGTCTTGTCGGGTAGAGTTGCTTTAGGCGATTCTGACTCGTGTGCTAGCTTAGATGATGAGCAAATTGATTATAATTGATTATCACATGATTATATTGTTGTGGCATTTGACATATCACATATTGGCATATCACAAATTATATTGCTGTTATACGTATTGATTTCTTATGTACTTATTACGTTTTGAAGAAACTATACTTGTTTTTACGGCGAGGGGTTAGTACATTTCGAAAACAAAGGTTTTAATATAAGTATTGTTTTGCTGACCCACTCAATCTTGTTTTTCGCCCCTCCAGGACCTAGATAGCTGTACACTTCTGGCACTCGAGGATTTCCGGCAGTTTCTAACATTCGCTTCTGTTTTAGACGTATGAACTTCACAACTATGTAATAAGTGTACTTTGGTACTTAACTACTCTAACGTAGTCTTACTTTCTTTATGAGATCCCACATCACCCAGGGGAGTGATCTTTATATGTATATTCCCATCCCTACCTAGCGTGAGGCTTTTTGGGAGCTCACTGGCTTCGGGTTCCATGGGAACTCCGAAGTTAAGCGAGTAGCGCGCGAGAGAACTCCCATGATGGGTGATCCACTGGGAAGTTCTCGTGTGAGTTCCTAGAAACAAAACCATGAGGGCGTAGTCGGGGCCCAAAGCGGACAATATCGTGCTATGGTGGTGGAGCGGGCCCAGGATGTGGTGGACCCCGGGCTGGGATGTGACAATTTGGTATCAGAGCCTAACCCTGGTCGTGGTGTGCTGACGAGGACGTCGGGCCCCTAAGGGGGGTGGATTGTGAGATCCCACATCGCCCAGGGGAGTGATTTTTATACGTATATTCCCATCCCTACCTAGGGCGAGGCCTTTTGGGAGCTCACTGGCTTCGGGTTCCATGGGAACTCCGAAGTTAAGCGAGTAGCGCGAGAGCACTCCCATGATGGGTGACCCACTGGGAAGTTCTCGTGTGAGTTCCCAGAAACAAAACCGTGAGGGCGTAGTCGGTGCCCAAAGCGGACAATATCGTGCTACGGTGGTGGAGCGGGCCCGGGATGTGGTGGACCCCGGGTCGGGATGTGACAGTCTTAACGCTCTGAACATTTGTAGTGGGTTACTCTCACGATTGCGCACTCTATCATCATTTAGTATTATTAGTTCTACTTAGTTTAGTTTAAATTTATTTCACTTTTCATGTCATATATCCTTATGGTTACGTCACCTCTCGGTGATGGCCAGCATGCTTCGACCTTCCCGGGTCGGGGTGTGTCATACTATGATAGGAACTTTTTACTGTAATTTGGTATGGGAAATATTCTTTTGTTTGGTTAAACTGTTTAAATTAATTAAAGATTTCCTTATTTTACTAGTTTTAAAACTATAACATGGGATTGCTATGGAAGTTGTGTTATTGTAAATAAGTAAATTGCTTGCAGACTCTTTGTAAATCTCTCCTTACCTATTTTTTTTTTATAATCTGTATCTGATTCTTTTTCTTTCGTTTTTAAATACATGTCCTCGGGTTTAAGACACTGTATATAAATCCACGTCATGGACTCAGAAAATGTTTTAGACGATTAACAGCACAATTGTTGGAAGGTAGAATAATAGATTGGTGAGTTCAACTACGGTAGTTGTTTCGTGTACATCTACATATAAGTGGTTTCTTCAAGTGGTTCCATTTCATATACTTCTACGTCTACATACATACCGAATTTTAGGAAAGGAAACCTAGATACAAAGAGTGTCTGGTTTATTAGGGTAAACGGAATTCTGTAAGATACAATGCGAGTCTTAGTTTCGGTATTATGCCAAGTATTATTTTCATCTTTCATGTATGATGTGGTAAATCGTGCGGGGGAATTTGATATGTTGTTAATGTTTGAAAATTTGAAATGTCTGTCTAAGTATATAATTATATGTATATGTATGTTAAAATATAAGACTCGATATTCTAGTTTGGCTATAGTTTGGAGGTGAATGCGGTACGGGTTAAATCCTTGAGGGTGCGTTTGTTGCACCGGACTGTCTCGGACTGGACTAGCTTCAGGGACTAAGCTGGACTGGCTTAGAGTAGACTAAGCTGGATTAGCTTAGTGAAGCGTTTGGTGCAGTGTCGGACTTAAGAAGCAGGATAATGAAAACAGTACTGTCACTAGTTTGGTGTTTGCTTAAACTAGGACTACATTTTTGTTCTATTTTAATTTCTTTTTTATTAAAGATATTATTGAAATTAACTAAATCCACTTTTCTCTACCTGCCCAATTCAAACAAAACCAAACAATTTCTCAGAATTAAAACATAATAATAAATTTCTCACAAAGCTACCCAATAAAAAAATAAAATTAGGGAAAAAATTGTATTGTAATCCTTTTGTCCATCGCCATCTGAGGTTCTGAAATGTGAGCCCAGAAGTTGTATTGAGCCACAAATTGAAAGAGATAGTAAGTGATGCCAAAGACAATTCCTGGAGTATGCTCTCAATTCGCCCAGGCATCAGCAGTCAAAGTGAGCCAAAACCCTACCACAAAAACCAAAAATCGACAAATGGAAAACCAATTTCAAGCAAAACATTGAACCAAATCAGCAAAAAAGAGCACTTGGCAGCGAGGTAATGAAATTGGAGGTCCCGGAGGACGATCTTGGAGGCATCTTGGAGATATCAATATGGGCTATGGATCGAGCAGACCGATTGGGAGGGGTGGTAAGTAATCAGATTTTGTGATTTATAGGGGAGGGTGGGGCAGTCAGTCCAAACAAATAGGGCAAGGGAGAGGCTGAGAGGAAAAATCATGTGGGGAAGGATTAGAAGCATATGAAGCAGGACACGGATGCAACAGACGGAGGAAGCGAAGCTGACGGGCTTACTAGTCCGACGCCTTTTGGAGGGCCTCGCCAAGACCTCCTAGTGAGGGACTTAGTGAAGGCGAGTCCCCCTTTATCCCATTAAACTTAGCCCTTTGCTACGCCAAACATGGGACTACACTGACTGTTAGTCTAGTCCAGTCCAGTGAGAGCTAACGATGGCAAACAAACGCACCCTGAAAGTACAAGGAGAAAGAAGCACCATGGACAGGAATGTCTGGTTTATTTGGGTTCAAAGATGCTGATGCGAGTGCTAGCTGCCCAATCATCAAAATAACGAAGAAAAGGCCCCGAAAGGAGGTGACATTTTGTGAAGGAAAAATGTATGAATTAGGATTGTAAATATTGTAGCTTTTTCCTTCCTCTAAAAGGAAAAAGATGTGTATATTATCGTATTCCGATCCCTTGCTTGTTTTCTGCCGATATCAGAAGCAGCATTAATCTTCTCCTTCCTTGTCGTGCCTAACACCTATGGGCAACGACCGACAGCGAGACTGTGGACCTATTTTCCTTTGACGAACTGAATGGGGCCGAGCCATTTCTTTGATTCTCAAGAACAAAACCGGTTTTATTATTTATGGTAAGACTGTAAGACGAAGATCTCTTCTTCACGAACTGGATCCTCAATTCTCTTGAACTGGGCGTTGCATCGCGTACAAAGTTTGGGAGATTCTCTACGAACGATTTTCTGAAAGTAATTATTGAATTTCAATGGTTTGTAGATCATGAACTTTTTACAAGGAAAGATCCAAGCTCTTTAAAGAGCCAAAGAAACTGACTACAAACCAGTGGGCTTCAGCCACTACACAATCCCATGATTTCTGCCCTAACAACCGGACAAAAAAAGGAGTAAACAAAAACAATATACAAGTAAGGAAATCCCAGATTTTAGGGAAGAAACATTGACAAATGAGAAGTATGGTTTAATAAGAAATGAGATGACAAGTTGGAAGGTTGTAGTCATCACTTTAACCCATAACTTAGCTATAGTGATAATTACAACCCATACTTGTGATTGTGATCTATTCCAACACTCTCCCTCAAGCTTGGATCGAGGAGATTGATTGATCCAAGCTTGGACAAAAGGCCTTGAAACACTGCAGTTGCCAATGGCTTGGGGAAGAGATCAACAAACTGTCGAGAGCTTAGGGTGTAATGAGTTTGTATGATCTTTTATTGGACCTTTTCACGGATGTAATGGCAATCAACCTGTTGGAAATGTGCCCTAAAACCAATCATATGATGATACTTTACGGACATTTCACATGTTAAACTAATCTAGTTTAATATAAAGGGCAAAGATTATTGTTTCAAGCTGTCTCATATAAATGTTATATGCTTAAACGATAAGTCCAAGGAATATGCTATTAGGAGAATGTAATCTAAAGAAGTTAGATTCATGAGACCATTCTCTTTTGTATACATATCCTAAACGTTCCTGATCATAGGATTGCCAATTGGGCATTGACAGTCCGTTAAGATCAGTACGTGCTATGTCTTCTCTTAGGGAGAGTGACAGGTCTCAAGTTATTGGTGTGAATGACACCAAGACAAGCATGTAGGTGCTCGATAGAGAATGAGTCCACTGAACGCGATCAACGAGGAGTTCTCATATTCATGTCGTATGAGAACTCATGGTTGGGATAATGCAAAGTAGTCATTTGACCTGAGGCATCACAGTTGTCTTGTGGTTAGGTCCTTGATCTTTGATTGTGTCAAAGTCACTCCGTCAGAGGGTGTCCACAGCATAGTTGGGGTTAAGCCACTTAGCCATGGAGGCAAGTGAATGCGCAACAAGGGATCTCTAACCTTCAAACTGTTTGAGGGAGAATACTCTATGATATGATTAAGAATCTCTGGCCAGAGTATGAATGAGATTGAGGAAGTCGTTCCAAATCACATTCAAGGTAATCATATAAGTAAATGAATCACATTGGATAGTAGACATGAATAAACTATCAAACCAAACAATGTAGTCAAGAGTATTGTATTAGAGAGAGACCGTATTGCATTGTAATCCTAAACTGAATAGGTTCTCCACCTCTTCTGATTAGCTTGGGTAGCCATGACATACTGCTAGGTGTCACTCATGGTTTGTGGAAGCCCTAAAGATGCATAACCATTTTAAGGGAGAATTGAAAGTATGTTTCAATTCATAATCGATCGTTAAGAGTAACAATCGCCCACTGCCTCGCTAAGAAGAACCTAATGGATCGTACACCGTGTAAGGTAGAGATTGAAGAAATAACGGAGATGAGTAAGGATAATTAAATGGTTTAATTATTTATGGCTAGGATTAATTAACATGCTAATTGATCAAACGAATAAGTTCGTTTTAGACCTCGGGTTAGTTATGGGCCTCAAGGCCCAATGGGCTTCGAATATCAAGACCATTAACTTGAGTTGTATGACAACTTAATGAATAAAGATTCAAGAGGGCCCAAACAGCCCAAAGACCATAGGAGGCCGGCCATATTGATAATGGAGTGGGTTTTGGATTTATTACAAGTTTGCCACTCCAATGAAGGTAGGTATAAATATGACTTTATAGCCTTTTCTTCATTAGGGTTTTCTTTGGAGAAAAGATGAGAACACAAGCTCTCCTTTTCTCTCTAAGAGGCCGGCCACTCTAGGAAGTTTTTACTAGCATCTAAATCTTCCTACATCATTCATCTCTTCTTCAAGTCCCTCCTTGGTGTGGAAAAATTAGAGGTTCTCTACTTTGAGAACTTGGAGAATCCTTTCAACCAACCACATCCAAGAAGCAAAGTTCTTCCACCTTCATCCATGGAGCCAAGGAGCAAGATGACAAAGGAAGAAGGCCCTCACATGGGTGATTAACCTTTGCTAAGCAAAGAGGTACTTCAAAGGTATAAAGTTTCTCAACTCATTATCTTAGATCTTGAGTTGAGTCTTGGTTCACCATTTCTACTAGGCTTTGAATTTCATGGGTAATGTTTTGTTTTGAGTGCATACAAGCATGATTCCGCCTTTAATTGTTAATTGCATGCCATAGATGTTGCTCAAATGAACATGTTTTTCACAAATTTTCCTTCAAGTGGTATCAAGAGCCTAGGTCTAGTAGTTGGTGAATCCTTTTGGGTTTTGTTGTTCATAGTCTTTGATTTAAATGTTGTAATTGTTACAAGCTTTATTCTTGCTTCTTGAAATGTAAATTTTGCTAGAAAATTTGCCATCTCAAATGTTGTAGATGTAGTTCATATGAGCATGAATTTTGGAGCTAAAATTTGGTGCCATGTTTTTTGGGAAATTCGGCCAAATCCAAAGGGTGGATTTTTGGGTTCATGTTTGCCTTGTTAAAAATGTTTTAAAGTGACATTAGGAACCCTTAAGTACCCTAGTATGGTAATATGTTATTTCCATTAAGTTTGAGAGTTTTTGGGATGCCTTTGGGTGAAAAATGTTCATGGAACTCTTATGGGTTTTCATGGATGTTCTTCATTGTTCTTGTTATGTTCTTGGCAAGAACAAAAAGGTTGGGTATTTTGATTAAAAGTTTTTGGTTGTTGACATAAAGTTATGTTTATGATATGATGGTATGATTTTAATCATGACTAGGTATGTACTTTTCTTACACACCCATACTTTTTCACTATTCACACCATACCAATCACTTACACCTTTCCATCACCTTTCAATCTAAAATCAACTCACACACACATCACTCTCTCACTTGACTTGGCCGGCCACCCTATTAAAGTAGGGTACTTTTGGGGCTTTTATGCAATTACATAAAGTTTTGATACTTTTGTGTATTTGTACTTTGACCCGAAAGTTTACGTTTTTACGTAAAGGCCCAAAATCACTAAAGGACAAATTGTTTTGCTCCTTTAATGAAGTTTTTGTATTTGTTGAAATTTTTGGGTTCTAGTTGTAATTACATGAAGTAGTGGACTTTTGTGTTTTTACAAAGTGACCTCAAAAGTTTGTGTTTTTGCAATATAGCCCAATGGTTGAGGTTATTGCTTTTTGGCCCAAATTAGTTGAGAACAAAATGGTTTTGTCTCTTTAAATGAGAATTGGATTTTCATTTCATTTAGCTCCTATTAAATCAATTCTATGGATACAAAAACCAAATGACAATGTTGCATTCAAGTTTAATTAGTTAAAGCGTTAATTAATTAAAGAAAGGGTGATTATGAACCTAAGCCTACGATAATTGAGCTATGTGAAAGGCCGTCTCAAATTTGTTTGAACCATGGGAATGTGTAGATTAGATTTTGGTTGTAATTTGATATGATCAAATGTTGTAAAAGAGCATAAGCTCTTCTTTACTTTAAAGTAATTTGTTTTGATCAAATGTTGTAAAAGAGCATAAGCTCTTCTTTACTTTGAAGTACTCATTTCTTGTTTTATTTGATATGCATGAAATTGGAGTAGAGGGTCCAACGCCCAATAAGAAAACACGCCTTAATGTGATTAAACGCGTAACTAAAATCAATCACCATCCCTAGACCGAGATCCAACGCAAGGCTCGTGTTGGATCAAATCAAAGGTTCATAGTCATCCTAAGGCCCTAAGGCAACTATATAGTCCATCAATGAATGCAAAGCTTATGTTAGTAGTACCATATATTCTTGCTTTAAAAACCGTTTTACAAACATAGTGGGAGTATCATATACTACTAAATCAATCACATGGACCAATAGTTGTAATAGGACCAAATTGTTTTAATATGATTAAAATGCATGCTTATATATGATGAGACCTAAAACCCTCAACAAACCATTATTAAGTTGACAAGCGTGAGAGTGCTTTGAACACTCTTTCGTGGCCTTCCACCGTGGTAGGCTCCGATCGTTTGTGACTCGTACACCGACTTCACCCTATCATGGGGGAGTACAAAGTGCGTGCTTACACTCAAGAGGAGTTCTATATGCATACATGATGTTGTGAAGGTAGGCAACGAGAATGATCAACATCATATCATTGTGAGGTTGTTCTTGAACCCCTACCCGAACTTGCATGGTGGGAATGACTTAACTAAGTGCAATGGAGCCAACATCATATCATTGTGAGGTTTCATTCTCTAGAGGCCAAATAAGATGGGTACTTGCAAGAGATGCAAATGAGTAAGCGTACTCTCTCATTATTATTGATGCTAGCCAACATCATATCATTGTGAGGTGGGCTTGGTAATAGTGAGCCTCCCATACCCTACTAAGAGTTTCCTCCAAAACTCTCGAATTCCGATGAGGGATATGGAATTTGCCAAAATAGTGGGTGGTGCTATTTGATTTAAAGACCCGGATCAAATGGCTTAAAATCAATCAATTTATATTCGTTATGTATTTATTTACCGATATATTTGCAAACGCTATCCAAAACTTGACAAAGAAAAGCCGAAGGCTTTAGTTTCCGGACTTGGTACCGCAATCCCATAGAATGTCTTGAATGGATTGTATTTGTACCTCAGCAGTCTCATCCTTGCAATCTTCCTATTGATAATGTATCATTGGAAGAATATGTTAGAAAAGTCTATCATAAAGAGGACAACACTTTTAGTGTCATAATTCTTCAATTGCAAATTGTTGTATGAAGAAATAAGAGTTGCTTTGAACAACCCTTAGTTAACGCAAACACTAGTGCTTGTTTCCTTGTTACATGAACAAGGAACTTGAGAAGTAAGCACAAGGGCATGGACACTTTATGTGCCATGATTTTTCACTTACAAATTGTTGTATGAAGAAATGAGAGTTGCCTTGAGCAACTCTTAATAGTTTGTATTTATGTTTAGAACATAATGGTTGGTTGACAAAAATAGTCCATCAACATGGACTTATGATGATTTCGAATCATTGAGTGTTGAAGTGTTAAACCACTTCTAGAGACGGAAACTAGGCAAGGACTTCACTTTTGTGTCCCTATCCAAATGGTTCACTAAGTTTATTGTAAACTATATAGTGAACAATATCCACATGCTCTCCAAATCGTTTGATGTGTATAACACGATTGAAATAAGTTTCAAGAGAGATAGTGGGAGTTTAGGGACCATGACTATTGTAGTCAATGGAGAAGTCAAATGAAGAAAGCTAAAAACTCCAAGGGAACAAACTTTCTTTATGAAAGGATGGACATTGGAAGGGGTATTTGCAAGAAATGTCTTGCAAAAGTCAAGAACACACCTTTCGAAGGTGTTGTAAATTGTTCTTGAATAAGTTCAAAACAGTTGGTTCTTCTACTTGAATGCTTGATTCTGTATTAGTAACTATGTTTTACAATCGTTGTAAAAGTGTGGCTAACAAGAAGTAGAAGATTAATGAGAAAAGAGAAAGTACTTCACATTCGGAACGTGAATCAAATATTGATCTCTGCGAAAGCAGATAGTACTTACTTCCTCATATGAACTACCAAAGAAATTGGAAAACCAAAAGATTGTCTTTACATTCCAATTTGAAAAAGGAACATAATTCCGTCACTATAATGTTAAGTGATGGTTGAATGTTTTGTTTGACAAAACAATTGTTCTTTAATAAATGATTGGATTATTGTAATCTGATTGATTGTCTCCATAGTAGAGATAATGTGGTAGTGTTAACTGTTTAGAACATAACGATGCTTAAAACCCAAAAGGTTGCAAGGTAGTGACTAATCCCACTGAGTTGTGACACCTCTAAAACATAAACTACGAGTTGATCATATATGGATGCTTTGGATCGTTAGATCCGAATCCAATGCCTTCTTGTTAAAGTTGTATAGAGGCGAAATGTTCAAATCTTTATTCTTTTGGAAAGAAGAAAGAATCACAAAGTTATTGAGGTTAATTCACTTACATGTTAGTGGCACATGTCCACGACATAATACTACTCATGTTGTTTGACATTCACCGAAGATCGCTCTCGGTTGGACAATTGTTTATTTTGAATAAATACAAGTTCGAATACTTTGCAAAAGGTTTCAAAGAATTCAAGAATGTAAGTTGATGAGTAAGACGTCTAAAGTATTTACTCCTTAGATTTGATCCAAGGAAAACTAACACTTTAGATGAGTTTCCTTGAAAGATATCAAGGAATGTAGCATCATAAGATAATGTATTTCTCCATTGGGAGAAGAACGAACTCGAATAAGATTTAGTTCGTTGGATGTTATCAATTACCCATATATAGGATATATACTTCTAAGTCAATATGATTGTCAATTAGAAGATCTTCCAAAACGTTTCATAACTCCATATGATGTAGTTGGAAAGAAAGACAAGTCTTAATCGTGTTAAGACTTGAGGTTATGTGCTAATTAGCAATATTTGTTTTAGAACAATCTTGTGTGATATCCTTAAATTAACTTTTGGATATCACTTCTATGAACCAACTAACAAATGTTGTTTGTTGGGTAGTTCATTGTAATCCTACACTAGGATTTGCCTAAGATAGAGCAAATGAACGAAAGATAGAATTCAAAGAATGGATTCTTTGAAAAACAAGATGATAATCAACAAATATGACAACCTAGTTCCTACACCACTAGCTACAAGGTAGTCAAAAAGGATTTATAAACCGTCTTAGTTGAATGGTTTGAACTTTATGACTATGTCATGGAGTTACACCTCTTAATTCGAAAGAAATAAGAAAGAAAATGCTTATGACTACATTGAGTGTATATATACTCAAGGAAATGGTATAATACCATATGACCCGAAATAATGAAACCTTCATGGCTAATTGGTAGCTTAAGGTGACTACAATCAACAAGATTGGTTGACTTGGAAGAAATCATTCTTGATGTAGTCTTGGTTTCTATTAATTCGAAGATTGCTAGGTACAACTAAATAGTGATTCAATGTTTAGACGTAATATGGGTTTCCGAAACCATTATCAAGATAGTCTTGATAATATATGTCTAAAACTAGGAATCACAATACTTGAAAGTTGTAGAGATCCATCCATCATGAATCTTAGCAAGCTAGTGGGAGCTATAAGCATCTTATGAGAGAAAGATCAAATCGTTTGATTTCTCATAAAGATGTAAATGAATCTTTTGTTTACTAGGTTTACAAAAGATTAGTGGGAGTTAATCATATTCCTAAATTAGAACATATATTTGATATATTAATTTTGGAAATGAAAGGAATTCTTCTTCGTTAAAGTTATGACTTTAAACGTTCTATAATGATAGAATGTATATGGGAGACATAGTCTACATACATAGGATGGAAATCTATAATGATCGATTTCAAGATATAATTGGATTATATCGAGACCTAATGGTAGACAAAAGATGCTAGGAAGTTTTTATATGATGACAAACTTCAATCAGAAGGACAACTCTAGTAAGACTAGGAAGTTGCTCTCCTCAAAGGGAACGTACCCTTTGACTCCCAAAGAAACATAATGCGTAACTAGAATCCTTTATGCATACGCATAAAGGCGATTTACGTATTTCATATTGTATGAAAAACACTGATATGAGCTGTACCTAGAACGGTACAAGATGATATCAGTACAAGCCCAGGATCAGAACCATGGCAACTGTCAAGTTGGTCCTTAAGTATTTAAGAAATACTAAAGGATATATTCCTCAAGAATGAGGAAGAATTAAAGTGACGCAATGGAAGCGTAAATGTATTAGATTATGAATCTAATATAGTATCCATCATTGGATGTCTCTTCATTGTGAATGAAGAGATAATAGGATATCTCTTTATTATGACTAAAGAGATATTTGGGTGGAAACATTACAAGTAATGACTTTAGTGTGTTCTACCATGAATGCAAAATATATATCGCCATATAGAAGTTTACAACAATGTTGTTTGGATGGGAAAGTTCATTTATGAACTCTCTATTCGGTTCCAACCAGAAAGTGTCTCTAGTGTACAGACACTACGACACTAATGGGGCGATAGCTGAAGCCAAGGAATCAAGGTCTCATCAAGATCCGAACTCAAGTGAGAGACTAAACCACATGATTGAGAATCATGTATAATGGTGACGTCGTTATTCTCAAGGTTGCTTCTATGGATAACATATAGATATCCATTGTCTAGGCCTACTACTCAGCCATTTTTTGAAATGAATTCAGAAGAGGTATCATCACTGATAACCAAGCTGATTGGCTCTAGTGCAAGTGGGAGATTGTTGGAAATGTGCCCTAAAACCAATCATATGATGATACTTTACGGACATTTCACATGTTAAACTAATCTAGTTTAATATAAAGGGCAAAGATTATTGTTTCAAGCTGTCTCATATAAATGTTATATGCTTAAACGATAAGTCCAAGGAATATGCTATTAGGAGAATGTAATCTAAAGAAGTTAGATTCATGAGACCATTCTCTTTTGTATACATATCCTAAACGTTCCTGATCATAGGATTGCCAATTGGGCATTGACAGTCCGTTAAGATCAGTACGTGCTATGTCTTCTCTTAGGGAGAGTGACAGGTCTCAAGTTATTGGTGTGAATGACACCAAGACAAGCATGTAGGTGCTCGATAGAGAATGAGTCCACTGAACGCGATCAACGAGGAGTTCTCATATTCATGTCGTATGAGAACTCATGGTTGGGATAATGCAAAGTAGTCATTTGACCTGAGGCATCACAGTTGTCTTGTGGTTAGGTCCTTGATCTTTGACTGTGTCAAAGTCACTCCGTCAGAGGGTGTCCACGGCATAGTTGGGGTTAAGCCACTTAGCCATGGAGGCAAGTGAATGCGCAACAAGGGATCTCTAACCTTCAAACTGTTTGAGGGAGAATACTCTATGATATGATTAAGAATCTCTGGCCAGAGTATGAATGAGATTGAGGAAGTCATTCCAAATCACATTCAAGGTAATCATATAAGTAAATGAATCACATTGGATAGTAGACATGAATAAACTATCAAACCAAACAATGTAGTCAAGAGTATTGTATTAGAGAGAGACCGTATTGCATTGTAATCCTAAACTGAATAGGTTCTCGACCTCTTCTGATTAGCTTGGGTAGCCATGACATACTGCTAGGTGTCACTCATGGTTTGTGGAAGCCCTAAAGATGCATAATCATTTTAAGGGAGAATTGAAAGTATGTTTCAATTCATAATCGATCGTTAAGAGTAACAATCGCCCACTGCGTCGCTAAGAAGAACCTAATGGATCGTACACCGTGTAAGGTAGAGATTGAAGAAATAACGGAGATGAGTAAGGATAATTAAATGGTTTAATTATTTATGGCTAGGATTAATTAACATGTTAATTGATCAAACGAATAAGTTCGTTTTAGACCTCGGGTTAGTTATGGGCCTCAAGGCCCAATGGGCTTCGAATGTCAAGACCATTAACTTGAGTTGTATGACAACTTAATGAATAAAGATTCAAGAGGGCCCAAACAGCCCAAAGACCATAGGAGGCCGGCCATATTGATAATGGAGTGGGTTTTGGATTTATTACAAGTTTGCCACTCCAATGAAGGTAGGTATAAATATGACTTTATAGCCTTTTCTTCATTAGGGTTTTCTTTGGAGAAAAGATGAGAACACAAGCTCTCCTTTTCTCTCTAAGAGGCCGGCCACTCTAGGAAGTTTTTACTAGCATCTAAATCTTCCTACATCATTCATCTCTTCTTCAAGTCCCTCCTTGGTGTGGAAAAATTAGAGGTTCTCTACTTTGAGAACTTGGAGAATCCTTTCAACCAACCACATCCAAGAAGCAAAGTTCTTCCACCTTCATCCATGGAGCCAAGGAGCAAGATGACAAAGGAAGAAGGCCCTCACATGGGTGATTAACCTTTGCTAAGCAAAGAGGTACTTCAAAGGTATAAAGTTTCTCAACTCATTATCTTAGATCTTGAGTTGAGTCTTGGTTCACCATTTCTACTATGCTTTGAATTTCATGGGTAATGTTTTGTTTTGAGTGCATACAAGCATGATTCCACCTTTAATTGTTAATTGCATGCCATAGATGTTGCTCAAATGAACATGTTTTTCACAAATTTTCCTTCACAACCTCGATGTGCTTGGTCCTCTCATGGAAAACAGGATTAGATGTTATATGCATGGCTGCTTGGTTATCACACATGAGAGTCATTGGTTGAGAACTAGGAAACCCTAAATCAGAAAGAAGGCCTTTAAGCCAGATTAATTCACAAGCAGTAGTTGCCATAGCCCTATACTCAGCCTCAACACTGGATCGAGCAATCACACTTTGCTTCTTGCTTTTCCAACTTACTAGATTACCTCCAACAAATATACAAAAACCAATAATTGACTTGCTATCCAAGGAAATGCCTGCCCAATCCGCGTCAGTGTAACCAAGAATGTGAGTGTGACCATTGTTTTGCATCAAAAGACCACGTCCCACAGAACCTTTCAAGTACCTCAGTATTCTCTTACCAACTTGCAAATGATCCATTGTTGGAGAATGCATAAATTGACTCACAAGGCTGACAGCAAAGGCAATGTCAGGCCTTGTTATTGTAAGATAAATAAGTCTCCCAACTAACCTTTGGTAGTAACTGATATCAGTGAGTGCTTCTCCATCCATGGTCATTTTGTGTTTGCAGTAAAGAGGGGTAGAGACTATATCTGCTTCTTGAAGCAAATCGAGAATATACTTCCGTTGATTCAAAAACATTCCCTTCTTAGAAGCTGCCATTTCAATGCCAAGGAAATATTTGTTGGAAGTATGCCCACAAAGCCACTCATTTGATGTAATAGCTTTTGGAATACTTATTGTGTTAAACTATTATATGTTTAATGAAGGGCAAAGCTTATTGTTAATCACTATTTATTGTATTATGTGTTTAAGCAATAAGGGAATCCAAGGAATGTATTTAGTATAAGAGAGAAGTGATCTAATTAAGTTAGATTAACGAGACCTTTCTCTTATGTTCATTCCTAAAACGTTCCTAGCCATAGGATTGCCAATTGGGTATTGACAATCTGCTAAGGTTAGTATGTGTTATGTTAACTCAAGCTTGAGTATGACTAGTCTCAAGTCATTTAGTGTTGGACACTTAGACAAACACATAGGTGCTCGAAAGGTAATCCAGTACACTGAACAACGATCAAAAGAGAGTTCGAACATACATGTCATGTAAGAACTCGTAAGTTGCAATATGCAAAGTAGTCCTTTGACCTGAGGCATCATAGATGTCTAATGGTTAGGTCCTTGATCTTTGATCATGTCAAAGGCATTCCATCGAGAGTGTCCACGGCATTGTTGGGGTCAAGCTATCTAGTCATGTAGGCATATGAATGCACAACAAGGGATCTCTAACCTTCCATGGTGGAAGGAGAATACTCTGACATATGATTCGGGAGTCTTTGGCCAAAGCATACGAATATGACTTAGGAAGTATGTTTCAAATCATATTCAAATGAATCATATAGAGACGTATCACATTGGATAGTAGACATGAAACAAACTATCACTTAAACAATGTGATCAAGAGTATTGTATTAAAGAAGGACCGTATTGCGTTGTAGTTGTAACTGGATAGGTTCTCCAACCACTTCTGCTTAGCTTGGGTAGCCATGACATACTGCTAGGTGTCACTCATGGTTTGTGGAAGCCCTGTGGATTAACTAACACTAATCTTCATCAAAGGGAGAATTGAAATGTAGTTTCAATTCATAATCGATCGTTAAGAGTAACAATCGCCCACTGCCTCGCTAATTGGAACCTAATGGATCGTACGCCGAGTAAGGATGAAAGTGAAGAAATATAAATGAGATGGATAAGCAATTAAATAGTTTAATTGAGAATGGTCAAGATTAATTAATTAGTTAATTAATCTTACGAAAGGTTCGTATTGGGCTTTTAAGTTGGTTTTGGGCTTCGGGGCCTAAAAGGGTTTTTGGTCCACAAGGCCCATTGAGTTTAGGTTGTGTGACAACTAAAACTAAATGGAAATTAACCCAAAAACAAAGTCAAAACCGGCCTAGGGTGAGTGGTAGCCAACTTGGGTTAATTGCAAGTGTGCCACTCACATGTGAGGTGGTATAAAGGCAAATTTATAGCCATAACCTCATTAGGGTTTTCTGGAGGAAAGGAAGAGAAACATTTTCTCTCCTTTTTCACAAAAGAGGCCGGCCACTTAGAGAGAGTTTCACTAGGCTTTGAAAGTCATGGGTTTTAGAATTGTTTTTGAATGCATGCCTACTGTAAAGTGTTATTAGTTTGCATATGTGTTCAAATGTTCTCACATGTATCAGAGCCTAGGTCTAGTGTATGGTGAATCCTTTTGGGTTTTGTGTTTTTCATGATTTGTGATTTTAATGTTGTAAATGTTACAAGCTTTGTTCTTACTTTTTGAATATAAATTTTGCTTGAAAATTTACCATCTCAAATGTTGTAGATGTAGTTCATTTAAGCATGAATATTGGAACTAAAATTTGGTGCCATGTATGTGGCGAAATTCGGCCAAATCCAAAGGGTGGATTTTTGGGTTCATGTTTGTCCTGTTAAAAGTGTTTTAAAATGACTTTTTGAACCCCTAAGTACCCTAAGATGTTAACCCTCTTTTTTTAGTAGTGAAAATTTGAGTTTTAATGAGCGAAAACATTCATGGAGCTCTTATGAGTTTTCATGTGTGTTCTTCAATGTTATTGATGTTCTTACCAAGAACAAAAAGGTTTGGAGTTTTGATTAAAAGTGTTTGTTGTTTTTCATAAAGTTTTGGTTTGTTTGTGATTGTTGATGGATGATTGGTGATGGATGATATATGTATTTATTGTTTGTCAAACTTATTCTTACAACCCATACCAATCAACCTTTTCAACCATGCCAATCAAGATTTCAACCCATACCTTTTGACTTTTTCAACACACTTTAAAATTTTTGAATTTTCACCAAAACCAATCCCCCCCTTTTACACTACCAAAACCGGCCACCCCTTAGTGGGGGTACTTTTGGGACTTTTTGAGCAATTACATAAAGTCTTGATACTTTTGTGTATCTGCGCTTTGACCCAAAAGTTTACGTTTTTACGTAAAGGCCCAAAATCACTAAAGGACAAATTGTTTTGCTCCTTTAATGAAGTTTTTTTTTTGTTATTGTTGAAATTTTTGGGTTCTAGTTGTAATTACATGAAGTTGTGGACTCTTGTGTTTTTACAAAGTGACCGCAAAAGTTTATGTTTTAGCATAGTGGCCCAATAAGTTGTGGTCATTGTTTTTCGGCCCAAATTATAATGAGAACAAAATGGTTTTGTCTCTTTAATGAGAATTGGATTTTCATTTCATATTAGTTCCATTTAAATCAATTCTATGAATCCGAAAACCAATTGTTTAAGTTGCTTTCTTAGTTAATGTGATTGATTAAGAAAAGGGTGATTATGAACCAAAGGCCTCGATAATTGAGCTATGTGATTGGCCGCTTTGCATTATGAATGTTTCGGTTAAGTAGTTTAGATTTGAATGTAATCTGATTAGTTCAAATGTGTTGTAAAAGGGCATAAGTCCTTCAAATGTGTTGTAAGAGGGCATAAGCCCTCCTCTTTATTTCATGTATTCCTTTTTTGTTTATTTGTATGCAAATTGGAATAGTTGGGTCCAACACCCAATAGGAAATAACGGTTTAATTAGATTAAACCCGTACTAAAATAAACAACTACCTACCTTAGACCCAAGGTCCAACACAAGGCTCGTGTTGGATCAAATCAAACGGTTCATAATCATCCTAAGACCTAAGATGACTATATAGTCCATATGAGGATGCAATGCATTCGTTAGTAGTACCATATAGTCTCGCTTGTTTCATCGAAATAGTGGGAGTATTATATACTACTAATTCATATAAACTTGGACCAATGGTTGTGATAGGCCCAAGTTCTTTTAATAAGATTAAAATGAGATTGATGTAGCCCAACACTACTCCCTCAACAAAATGAATATTAAGTTGATAAGTGGGAGATGCTTTGAACATCTCTTCGTAGGCCTTCCACCGTGATGGGCTCCAATTGTTTGTGACTCATGCACCGGCTTCACCCTATAATGGGGAAGTTCAAAGTATGTGCTTACATCCAGGAGGAGTGTATAAACACATCTGATGAAGTGAGTGTAGACAACGAGTGTGACCAACATGATATAATTCTGAGGTTATGCTTGAACCCCTACATAAACTAGCATGGTGGGAATGACTTAACTAAGTGCAATGACGCCAACATGATATAATTCTGAGGCAATCATTCTCTAGAGGCCAAAACAAGATGGGTAATTACAAAAGTTGTAAATGGCTAAGAGTTATCCTCTCATCATTATTTTTGCTAGCCAAAATGATATAATTCTGAGGTGGGCTTGGTAATGGTGAGTCTCCCATACCCCGCTAAGAGTTCAACATAACTCTCGGATTCCATTGAGGGATGTGGAATTTGCCAAAAATAGCGGGTGGTACTATTTGATTTAAGACCCAATCAAGTAGTTTTAAAATCAACAATCTAATACGATTTCTGTTATGTTATGTAGTTAACAACATGCCTAAAATTATACCTACCATTGTACTTGACAAAAAGGGCCTTAGGGGCCAACGTTTCCTCGCTTCGTATCATCACATTGAGAATGTCTCAAAGATGAATAACATATCGTATGTACTCAAGCAATCCCCTCCTCATGTACCTCCTACGAAACTAGCTTCAAATGAGGGGTGTAAAAATTATGCTAGACACTTTGAGGATGACATACAAGCCAAATGCTTAATCCTCACTTCACTTAGTGAGGAGCTTAAGAAGCTACATAAGCACATGGACACTTCATGTGCCGTGGTTGATAGTTTGCATAAGATGCATGACATTGAGACTAGTAATGTACGATTCTCAAATGTTTGTAGTCTATTGAATGCCAAAATGGTAAAGGGGACATCGGTCCAAAAACATGGACAAAAGATGGAAAGGATCTTTCAAGATCTTGAGAGTTTAGGAACTTCCATCGATGGGAAAATGGCCCAAGACTTTTTCCTTGCATCTCTCTCGGATGATTTCACTAAGTTTATAGTAAACTATAAAGTGAATAGATTCGATCATTCTTTTACCGAAATGATTGACATGTGCTGTGAGTTTGAACAAAGTTTCAAAAAGGACAGTGGGAGTGAGAATGCAATTACAAGGAAAAGGTTGCATAAGAATAAGGCAAGAAAATCCAAAGGAACATGATTTCATTGTGGAAAGGATGAACGTTGGAAGAAGAAATACGGGGTGGCATTGCGAGCCATGATTGTGCGAGTTGGGAATGACATTAAGATCTCTGCAAAAGCAGTTGGCACCTACATGCTTAAACTACCCTCTGGGGAAGTCTTGGAACTTAAAAATTGTTTATATTTTCCTTCATGTATAAAGAATTTGATTTCTATCTCTATGCTTTTACGAGATGGGCACTCAGTATTGTTTGACAAACTGAGTTGCACTTTATACTTGAACGGTCGTATTATCTCTCATGGTAATATGATAGAGGGACTTTTTCACCTAGAGACAAGTAGTGGGATGCACTGTATTGAGAGCGGGAATACCTCAAAACCCAAAAGGGCTAGAGAAGAAGTTAACCAAGTTAGACTTTGGCATCTTAAACTTGGACATGTAAACCAAGACAAGATTCGCAAGATGTCGAAAGATGGATATCTTAGCCCATTGGGTAATGACCTCATGGGGACTTGTGAACCTTGTCTAATAGGGAAGATGTCTAAATCTCCATTCATTGCGAAAGGAGAGCGGGCCAAAGATATACTAGCGTTAATCCACACAGATGTATGCGGACCTATGTCCACCACATCAAGGGGAGGCTTTTCTTACTATATCATATTCACCGATGATCACTCTCGGTTTGGCTATGTGTATCTTATGAAGTACAAGTTAGAATCCTTTGAAAAGTTCAAAGAATTCAAGAATGAAGTTGACAAGCAAACTGGGAAGCAGATAAAAACCCTAAGATCAGATCGAGGGGGTGAGTATTTGAGTACTGAATTCCTAGATTATCTCAAAGAGTGTGGAATAGTATCACAGTGGACTCCACCAGGAACTCCTCAACATAATGGAGTTTCTGAGAGGAGAAACCGAACCTTGATGAACATGGTTCGTTCTATGATGAGTTCTGCTAATCTACCAATATCATTCTGGGGATATGCACTACACACAGCAGCTTATTTGCTAAATGCAGTGCCTTCTAAATCTGTTCCACAAACACCATATGAGATATGGTATGAGAAGAAGCCAAGTCTTCAACATCTTAAGATTTGGGGTTGTCCTGCATACGTTAAGAAACAAGATGCAGGAAAGCTTGAAGCAAGAACTGTTAAATGCTATTTTGTGAGGTATCCTAAACAAACCTATGGATACGAATTCTATCACCCTGACGACCAGAAAGTCTTTATCGCCAGAACTGCTATATTCCTTGAGGATGAATTCGTTCTCAATGGAACTAGCAAAAGAAAGATAGAATTGAAGGAAATTCCTGACGAGCCACAAACAAGCAATCAACAGATAGACAACCCTGTTCCTAAACCCCTAGCTCCACGTAGATCTGAATGGGTCAGCAAGCCACCTAAGAGGTATGGCTTGGATAACAACTTTGGGGAGTTGCACCTTCTAGGTGACAATGACACAAAGGAAGACCCTAGAGACTACACTGAAGCAATGTCCGACATTGATTCAAAGAGATGGCAAGAGGCCATGAAATCCGAGATGGATTCCATGTATCAAAATCAGGTCTGGACTCTTGAAGACCCTCCAGAAGGTATAGTACATGTTGGACACAAATGGGTATTCAAGAGGAAAATAGGCGCTGATGGGAACGTGGAGACTTATAAGGCTAGACTAGTAGCCAAGGGTTACAGGCAACGAGAAGGGATTGACTATGAAGAAACCTTCTCTCCTGTAGCCATGATTAAGTCCATTCGGATTTTGCTTGCTATAGCTGCGTACCACGAGCATGAGATATGGCAAATGGACGTGAAGACGGCCTTTTTGAACGGCTACCTAGAGGAAGAGCTCTATATGACTCAACCCGAAGGTTTCGTGTCCAAGTCTGAAAAGACTAAGGTATGCAAGCTTCAGAGGTCCATTTATGGACTTAAGCAAGCCTCCAGGAGCTGGAACATTCGTTTTGACACTGAAATCAAAACATTTGGTTTTACTCAAAACGAAGACGACAATTGTGTTTATCAAAAGGTCGTTGGGGATGCAGTTGTATTCCTAGTGTTATATGTAGATGACATATTGCTGTTCGGGAATGACACTGCAGTACTTTCTTCTGTAAAAGTGTGGTTGTCTAAAACCTTCCACATGAAAGATTTGGGAGATGCATCTTATGTGCTTGGGATAAAGCTCTATCGTGATAGATCTAGAAGATTAATTGGATTATCCCAATCTATGTACATAGATAAGGTGCTAAGTAGGTTCCAAATGGAACAATCAAAGAAAGGTCTTCTTCCTGTGAGACATGGAATTCACCTTTCTAAATCCATGGGACCGAAAACTCCTAAAGAAATATGGCAAATGAGTAGGATTCCTTATGCTTCCTCCATAGGAAGTCTCATGTATGCCATGATATGCACAAGGCCTGATATTGCATATGTTGTGAGAATTACTAGTCGATATCGGGTTAGATCAGAACACGAACACTGGGCAGCTATCAAGACAGTCCTTAAGTACTTAAGAAGAACTAAGGACATGTTCCTCGTTTATGGAGGGGCAACAGAGTTGCGAGTGGAAACCTATACAGACGCAGATTTCCAATCTAACGTCGATGATAGAAGTTCCAACTCTGGATATGTGCTCACTCTGAATGGTGGGGTTGTCAGCTGGAAAAGCAAGAAACAAGACGTAATTATTGATTCCACGATGGAGGCAGAATATGTCGCTGCAGCTGAAGCAGGCAAAGAAGCGTTCTGGATGAAGAAGTTCATTACTGAACTTGGAGTGGTTCCAACCATTACATCACCAGTAACTTTGTACTGTGATAATAGTGGGGCGATAGCTCAAGCCAAGGAACCCAGGGCTCATCAAAAGAACAAGCATTTTGACAGACGCTTTAATATCATTAGAAGATATGCTGCCGAGGGGAAAGTCAACATCCTCAAGGTTGCCTCAGCCAATAACGTAGCAGATCCACTGACGAAGCCAATGTCTCAAATCCAACTTGACCGCCACATGGAAAAGATGGGTATTAGATATAGGAGAAGGTGGCTTTGAGTGCAAGTGGGAGATTGTTGGAAGTATCCCCACAAAGCCACTCATTTGATGTAATAGCTTTTGGAATACTTATTGTGTTAAACTATTATATGTTTAATGAAGGGCAAAGCTTATTGTTAATCACTATTTATTGTATTATGTGTTTAAGCAATAAGGGAATCCAAGGAATGTACTTAGTATCAGAGAGAAGTGATCTAATTAAGTTAGATTAACGAGACCTTTCTCTTATGTTCATTCCTAAAACGTTCCTAGCCATAGGATTGCCAATTGGGCATTGACAATCCGCTAAGGTTAGTATGTGTTATGTTAACTCAAGCGTGAGTATGACTAGTCTCAAGTCATTTAGTGTTGGACACTTAGACAAACACATAGGTGCTCGAAAGGTAATCAAGTACACTGAACAACGATCAAAAGAGAGTTCGAACATACATGTCATGTAAGAACTCGTAAGTTGCAATATGCAAAGTAGTCCTTTGACCTGAGGCATCATAGATGTCTAATAGTTAGGTCCTTGATCTTTGATCATGTCAAAGGCATTCCCTCGAGAGTGTCCACGGCATTGTTGGGGTCAAGCTATCTAGTCATGTAAGCTATCTAGTCATGTAAGCATATGAATGCACAACAAGGGATCTCTAACCTTCCATGGTGGAAGGAGAATACTCTGACATATGATTCAGGAGTCTTTGGCCAAAGCATACCAATATGACTTGGGAAGTATGTTTCAAATCATATTCAAATGAATCATATAGAGAAGTATCACATTGGATAGTAGACATGAAACAAACTATCACTTAAACAATGTGATCAAGAGTATTGTATTAGAGAAGGACAGTATTGCGTTGTAGTTGTAACTGGATAGGTTCTCCAACCACTTCTGCTTAGCTTGGGTAGCCATGACATACTGCTAGGTGTCACTCATGGTTTGTGGATGCCTTGAGGATTAACTAACACTAATCTTCATCAAAGGGAGAATTGAAATGTAGTTTCAATTCATAATCGATCGTTAAGAGTAACAATCGCCCACTGCCTCACTAATTGGAACCTAATGGATCGTACACCGAGTAAGGATGAAAGTGAAGAAATATAAATGAGATGGATAAGCAATTAAATAGTTTAATTGAGAATGGTCAAGATTAATTAATTAGTTAATTAATCTTACGAAAGGTTCGTATTGGGCTTTTAAGTTGGTTTTGGGTTTCGGGGCCTAAAAGGGTTTTTGGTCCACAAGGCCTATTGAGTTTAGGTTGTGTGACAACTAAAACTAAATGGAAATTAACCCAAAAACAATGTCAAAACCGGCCTAGGGTGAGTGGTAGCCAACTTGGGTTAATTGCAAGTGTGCCACTCACATGTGAGGTGGTATAAAGGCAACTTTATAGCCATAACCTCATTAGGGTTTTCTAGAGGACAAGAAGAGAAACATTTTCTCTCCTTTTTCACAAAAGAGGCCGGCCACTTAGAGAGAGGTTCACTAGGCGTTGAAAGTCATGGGTTTTAGAATTGTTTTTGAATGCATGCCTACTTTAAAGTGTTATTAGTTTGCATATGTGTTCAAATGTTCTCACATGTTCTTAGCTTGGACAAAAATTTTCCTTCAATATTTGAGTGTCCCAAGGTCTTTAACGGCAAACTTCTGCTTGAGAGTGTTCTTAAGTAACACAATTTCACTAGCATTATCGCCAGTGACAATGAGATCATCCACATAAATAAGAACCACTAGGGGTTCCATTAGAACCAATTCGAACAACGAGAGATGAATATGAGTTGCTTCTCTTGAAGCCAACTTTTTCAAGAACTGAACTCAACTTTGAATACGAGGCACGAGGGGATTGTTTTAATCCATGAATGGATTTGTGCAGCTTGCAGACCAACTCAGAGTCACTGGATTGGGGAACCAGGAGGGAGTTTCATATAAACTTCTTCTTCAAGTTCACCATTCAAAAATGCATTTTTTACATCCATTTGATATAAAGGCCATGCATGGTTAATATCAACAGATAACAATACTCGGATTGTGTTCATCTTAGCTACAGGAGGGTGACGATCAAGAGAATGATTTCTTCTTCCTTGAGGAAAGATAGGTGATGGTTCTGGATCCTCAGGAGGTGAATGAGATGTAGGTGATTGAATTGATGACTCTAGCAAAGTTTCCTCTTCATCACTTAGAGGATTCCTATATTCTTTGTTAGTGGACACAAATATACTTTCATCGCTGGTTGTAGAACTTGGTAAAGGAAAGTTTCAAAAACATTCTCCCCCTGATTTAAATCCTCCACTGATTTTTTAAAGAAAGGTGTAGTTTCATCAAACTTCACATCCCTCCAGACGATGATTTTCCTGATTGTAGCACTTGTAACCTTTTTGTGTTGAAGAATATCCCAAGAAAACACATTTGCTAGCTCTTGGATCAAGCTTGTTTGATGAAAAATCCCATGGGAACTTAAGTATTAAGACATGTTATTTGACATGTACTCAGTGCCATTATCAGACCTTAAAGTGTGAATATGACAACCAAAATGTGTTCACTCTTGCACTTTAAACACATTCATGACTTCGCTCTTGCACTTTAAAAGGTATAACCAAGTAATTCTTGAATAATCATCCACAAATGTTACAAAGTACTTATAACCATCAAAAGATTCAATTGTAGGTCCCCAGATGTTTGAATGAACAAGTTCAAACAATTTACTAGCTCTAGACACTGAGGAATTGAAAGGTAACCTAGTAGATTTTGAGAAGTGACAAGTATCACACTCCAAACTACTTTTACACATTGTGGGAAACAAAATGGACAAAACATGATTTGAAGGATGAGCAAGTCGTTGATGCCAAAGTAGTTGTTCTTGAGAAGGGGTTGAGTTGACTTGAAGACTCTTAGGTTTTGGGGGATCCTTTGAAAGATTGTGCAACCCATTTAGGAAGAAAGCCTCACCAATCTTCCTCTTGGTGACTATGTCTAGAAAGGTGACCTGATCAGGAGAAAAAATAGCATGACAATTTAGTTGGCTTGTGATTTTTCCTACTGACAAAAGCTGAAATAGAAAGGAAGGAACATACAAGGCTGTTGACTCTATTTGATCGGAGATCAACTTAATTTTCCCTTTTCCAACAACTGAAACACCCTTACCATTTGCTACTGACACTTGTGAAGAGTTCATTTTTTCGAAGTCATGTAAATGTGAAGATTTGTTTGTCATATGGTCTGTGGCTCCTGAGTCTATTAACCAATAATCATGCACAAGACTAGCATTTAAAGCAGTGGAGAAAGCTTTCAATATACCTGGAATCTGGTTATTGAGCCTCCATGATCAGAATCAGCAAGAAACCCAGCAAATTTGCAGCAATGCAGTAGGGTTTTCGATTCCAATCTCAGTTGTGTTTTCTAGATCTCCACTTCTTTGTTTTCCTTGTAAATAAACAACAAACTTATTGATCAAGCTTACTGGATTTGAAGTGAAGTAAAGCAAACTTTCACTTAAGGATAAAGGAGTAGCTAAAGCTGCATAATTACCCTTGTACAAGGATGGTTGAGAGTTTCTCTAGAACCCCTTGTTCTTCTGGAAGTTTGGCTTGAGCTTTGGATGGAGAATCCAACATTTGTCAATGGTATGTCCACCATAGTCTCTTCTATCATCCTTCTACCCTTGTCTCTTCTATTATCTGAGAACTTGTGGTTGGAAACATATGCCCTAGATTCAGGCAAGTTCTTTTTGGTTTCAAGGTTCATCACTTTCCTTCGAGTTTCTTCACGTTGAATAATGGCACATATACTTGAGAAAGAAGGCAACTCACTATTCATCATAAAGTGACTACGTAGATCTTATCTTCTTCAGCTTTCTTCAGAAGCACAGAAGCATCTGTGGTGTGAGGCATGTATACATCAAGCTCATTCCACATACTCTTGATATCACCCAAGTGTTGAACACAAGAATTACTTTCTTGTTGCAAACCTGCAAACTCCCTTTTGAGTTGAAAAATCCGGGCAGCATTATTTTGATTTCCATACATCTTGCAGACATTTTTCCAGAGATGGAAAGAAGACTTTGAGTAGCTAAAGATTTCAGCTAGCTTCCTCTCCATGGAGTTAAGAAGCCATGACATGACAAGTTGATCATTGCATAGCGATGTCTCATATAAAGGAGATGAGATTTTTGGTCCCTAAATGGTTCCATTCACGTAACCAAGCTTTGATCTTCCACCGAGAGCAAGTGAAACTGTGTAAGATCCCACATCGCCCAGGGGTGTGGATCCTATAAGCCTTATATGTATATTACCATCTCTACCTAGCACAAGGCCTTTTGGAGCTCACTGGCTTCGGGTTCCATAGGAACTCTGAAGTTAAGCGAGAATGGGCCAGAGCATTCCCAGGATGGGTGACCCACTGGGAAGTTCTGCTCGCGTGAGTTCCCAAAAATAAAACCGTGAGGACGTGGTCGGGTCCCAAAGCGGACAATATCGTGCTACAGTGGAGCCGAGCTCGGGTTGTGGTGGGGGCCCGAGCCGGGATGTGACAAACTGCTTGAGACCATGGAAGATAGTTGAACGCATTTAGCAAAACTGAACTGACTCTTTGATTTGGATTAACTTCTACTTCGGTAAAATTTGAAGTGGGTGAAACACTAGAGCTCACAGTATCCCGACTGGGAGGATTTTCCTTAGCCATTGGAATCAGCTATGAGAAGACAAAGAGGTTTGAAGAAGATATGCAGAGACATTCCACTGTGGTCACTGCTCTGATACCGTATTGAATTTCAATGGTTTGTATATTGATCATGAACTTTTTACAAGGAGAGATCCAAGCTCTTTAAACACCCAAAGAAACTGACTACAAACCAGTGGGCTTCAGCCACTACACAATCCCATGATTTATGCCCTAACAACTGGACAAAACAAGGACTAAACAAAAACAATATACAAGTAAGGAAATCCCAAATTTTAGGGAAGAAACATTGACAAATGAGAAATATGGTTGAATAAGAAATGAGATGACAAGTTGGAAGGTTGTAGTCATCACTTTAACCCATAACTTAGTTATAGTGATAATTACAACCCATACTTGTGATTGTGATATATTCCAATAGTAATGCTGATATGATGGGTAATTAGTGATTAGCTTAATCACTATCAAAGGTTTTAATCTTGGGATTATTAGGCTTGTAATTCCTGTTATAGTGACGTTTGTTATAATTGGCCAGCTGGCATGATGATTTGTGACTTGTATGAGAGCACTAGCTCTCAGTAACGGTATTGTAAAGGAAGCAGAATTTTACAAAGAAATACAAAACACAAAAATACATTGTAGCCCTGCTCCCTTCTACTTCATCTTCTCCATAGCCATTTCTATTCCTGCTTGCAGGTTGAAAATATGGCATTGAGATTTAGGCTTTATCATTGGTATCAGCCATCTCGTTCCTGGTTTCCCTCATGTTTGTCGGCCAATCCAATACCTCTCGTTCTGCTATCATGAACGTACGCATTTCAGCTGCGTTAGACTCCTTTAAAGCTTTGACTCTGCATTCGCAGCCGTCCGTTATGAGCTCGCTCTGTTACGTCGTGACTTGGGCTTTTGGCGTCTAGGGAGACTCCACTCCAGACCCAATGTTTCCCAATGACAATCTCTCTCATACCAGACTTCACGAAGACGACAGTCCACCGAAAATTCCATTGACAATAGTCGTCACCGAAAATTTCATCTTCAAAATGTTCCCATCGACATTAATGGGTGTCATACTCAAGCAAACCACTTCAAATGCTTGTTTGGATCCTCCATGGACAGCCCATGGTATTTGGGAATGTGATGCAACAAGCTAGACTTCAATTCGAACTCGTCGGTCTTATCTGGAGCTGCCCTAGGATATTGGATGCATAGAGGTACTGCATTATCCAATCCCGAGGCCGAAAGCTCCTTAATGGTTCGATTATCTGCAGCCATAACCTCTTCAACCTCGGCCTCCTCTATCTCCTCAGATTCGGCCTCTTCTTGTTCCTCAACCTCGGCTTCAGAACTTGAACTAGATCGCGCAGGTTCTAGGTTCTTCCTCTTTCTTCTCAAAGTTCGCTCAAAATCGTCGTCAAAGTCCAAGATGTTCTCACGAATAGTTTGAGAACTTCGAGTCATAAACTAGTACCTGAAAACAAAGAAAACAAACTAGAATCAGCAACTTGACTAAAACAAACGAAAATAAACAAGGGGGATTAGCAATGTTGCTAATCCCCGGCAACAGCGCCAAAAATTTGATGTGATTAAAGTTAAGCACACAAATTAAACCCTCTTTTTATCAATTGTAGTATATGTATAAGTAGGGATCGTTCTTGGCGGGGGATTAGGAGGGCTTGCCAATCTAACACAAACTGACTCAAAAATATCAAAACAAACTTTAAAACACCTAACTAGACTCAAATAAGCAAAACAAAACTCAAAAGACTCTAATTAGACTAGTATGACTAAAAACAGATTCTAGACACTCAAAACAGCTTAAAAACAACTTAAAAACTCAAAACAGAACCTAGGACTTAGTTTGGACGAAAATTAAATTGAACTTGACTCAAAACACACAAAAACACACAAATGGATAGATTCTAACTAATTTGACTCAAACAAGTGAAAAGGGGATTGGTTTTAGAGTGAAACTAAGCTAAAACAGACAGAAACTTTAAACTAGGTAGATTTGCACGAAAATAGGTTTTTGGGATGAATGGTGGACTAGCTAGAGGTTTCCTTATCCACACATGATTTATATGCATATGACTCGACTTCCAGTTACGTTTTCATTGAGTTACGAATGACAACACCCTAGATTAACCGTGTCAATCATAAATTAACCCTCAGATTCTCCTAATTTCATTGAATTGGACGGACAACTCATCTACAACCAAATTATTCTCATCAATTTCCCTACATGACATCATAATAGAGACACAATCAGAGATCATTACGTTCCATGAGAATCATAAGCATTGACGAGGCATTCATAACTATGACATCATGTTTCTCACGCCAAGAATTGAACTTAACACGATTGAACCAGCAACCTTTACTACTTTTGAACATAAGTTTGTAACGATTATGTGAAACTCACTTATATCCTAGCATCAGATTTATGCTTGCAAATTAAGTGTGCACCCTCAATCAACAAACACAAATAAGTTCTAATTTAAACAGTTAAGCCAATTGCATTCATAACTCAAGAATCTGTAACTGAAATTTATCAACTCATAACGCACATAAAATCATGGTTTCAAAGTAGCCTCTAGGTAAAAACGAGTTTAGCCTCTCATGATTACAGCAAGACAAAGATAAAATAAATTAAACATTGAAAACAAAGGATAGACTACACCTAAGAATGCCCAGCAATCCAGATTAGGTGCAAACACGAACCAAGGCTTCTCCTCCTCTCCTTCCTCCTTGCTAGGTTGCGGCACAAATGGCTGGTAGTGTTTATGGGTGTATGAAGGTGGTGTGGATGGGTGGTGGGTGCGGCAAAGGGTTGTGGAAGGTGGTGGAATGGCTGGAACTTGAGAAGGCTGCGGCAAAGAATTGTATGGATGATTCGAGAGAGCGCAAGTGTGCGGCAAAGATATGTATATATAGGGGAGGGGTAGGGCACGGCTAAAAGCTGAAAAGGACTCCAAATTATCCTAGAAAAAGGTTAACTACAAGGCATAAATCAGGAGGGACAAGGAGAAGAGATGCGGCAAGGACTCATGCTTCTATAAAGGCTTAGGTGCGGCATGTTTCTAGGGAATCAGGTTGGGACTTGGTTGCACCTTTTTAGGCTTCTAGAACCCCCAAATTTAGGTAATAGAGTCAGATATGAATCCCCTTTTTTGGCTGAAAATATGGAAAGATAAGATAAGGCAAGGATAAGATAAGATAAGGTGATAATGTTGGAGATAATGTTCCTTATTTCTTGCTCTTCTCTTATCTTCTCATCTTGACTTTATTTTCTCCATCTCTTTAGCTGATTCATAGCCTTTTAATCTTCAAATTCGTCCATCAACTTGCCTCCATGCTTGCACTATCCAATCTTGGCCCAAAAATGCTCTAGAATGCTCCAAATTGCTTCTTTTTGCATACTTTGACACTAGGACCTGAAATTGCATGAAAACAAATTTAAACACTATAATTAACATAGTTTAGCTAATTAAATGCAAGAAAACAAGCTAACTAAGTCGCATAAATATGCTCCTATCAAAATAGTTGGTAGCCCTTGTAGGAGTGATTTAAGGACTAATTGAAGGTTGCTTTCTAGCTGCTCCCTTTCCTTTCCGTCCCTTTCTCATATATATGTTTCAACCTTTGTAAAGATCACATATGAAATATAAATCCAAAATTCAACATGGTATCAGAGCAACAATTCTAAGATCCTAACTCTGAATTTTTTCAGTTGCATTTTTTTTTTCTTCACGCTACGATGGCAGAAAACAATTCCTCTGAAGCTAAAAGCTCTTTGGCTACTGCAACAAGTTCCGACATTGAGGCTAATCCAAACCAACGTCTCAGTTCTATCTTGTTGAATGAATTCAACTATCTTCCATGCGCTAGAGCCATATCTCTTACACTGGGAGGAAAATCTAAGCTTGATAAGTCAATGGTGCTATACAGGTGCTTGCAGCCACGTCTCTTACATTTGAGTCATGGCTGTACAAAGGCCAACTGGTTATGTCTTGGTTATTTAATTCTATGGAGCGTAGAATTGCTGAAATTTTTAGTTATTTAGAGTCATCCATGCATCTATGGGATCAAGTCAAAGAAATGTATGGGAATCAAAACAACACTGCTCGTGTTTTTTAGCTTAAGAAAGACATTGCAAATCTGCAACAAGAAGGCAAGTCATTTGTTCAACATCTTGGCAGCTTGACGAGTATGTGGAACAAACTTGATGTTTATCGACCTCATACCACTGATGCTACTGTCCTGATAAAGAGAGCTGAGGAGGATAAGATCTTTCAACTCTTGGCAAGGTTGGGCCCAAAGTTTGAAGATCTTAGAAGCCATGTACTTATGAATTCTGAGCTGCCATCTTTCACAGGTGTGTGTGCTATCATTCAAAGAGAAGAAGTAAGGAAGAAAGTAATGAATTTGGAGACCAAGTCAAATATGCCTGAAACTAGGGCTTATGTTTCTAATCATAGTCGCACTGAAGGAAGACCTTATAAAGGTAAAAAGCCTGACTTGAAATGCAACTATTGTGATGTTGTTGGGCACACTCAAGATAGATGTTGGATTCTTCATCCAGCGCTAAAGCTAAGCTCTTTCAAGGATAGCAAAGGCCTTCAGAAAAGCTTGAATCATCCCTATCACCGAGCCAGCCATGCAGCTAGTTCTTCAACTGAGGGAATGATAAACTTTACAGCAAATCTCGCCGTATTGATCAACGAGTTCGCAGCCCATCTTCATAAGAAACAGTTGCACAATGACTCTTGTGAAACCCCCATGTCTGAAAGCAAAACTCACATTGCTAAGTTCGCTGGATTTCTTGCAGAGACTGACTGTGTCTCACAAGGTGATATTCCAGGTATCTTAAGTTCCTTCTCAACTGCTCTTAATGCTAGTTGTGTGCATGATTATTGGATTATAGATTCAGGAGCTACGGATCATATAACAAATCAACTCACCAAACTGCAGCATGAATTTAAAACAATGTCCATTCCATCTCAAGTGTCAGTAGCTAAAGGGAAAGAAGCCTCAGTTGTAGGAAAAGGAAAAATCAATCTTCTTTCAGATCACATAGAGTCAGTAGCACTTTATGTTCCTTCATTTCCTTATCAACTTTTATCCGTTGGAACCATCACAAAATCTTTAAATTGCCTAGCCATTTTCTCCCTTCACAATGTTGTTTTTCAAGATATCATCACCAAGAAGACGATTGGTAAAGGTTTCCTTTTGAATGGATTTTATTACCTAGCGAAAGATTTCAAGACTTCCAAGGTTTTTCAAGCTAACTCTAGTATACCACAAGACCAACATCTTTGGCACCAATGGTTGGCTCACCCCTCTGAAAAAGTGATGTCCTTTTTGTTTCCAAACCTATGTAAAGACAAGATTCAATGTGATGTTTGTCACTTATCGAAATCTGTCAGATTACCCTTTGATTCATCCTTGTCTAGGGCTAGTAATCTTTTTGAAATCATTCATTCAGATATTTGGGGACCAATTGTTCAGTCCTTTGATGGATATAGGTATTTTATAACCTTTGTGGATGATTTTACAAGGATCACTTGGTTGTACCTCTCAAAGTTTAAAAGTGAATTCGCAAGTGTGTTTCAAGATTTCCGTAATCCAATATTCACATATTAAGATCCGATAATGGCACTGAATATATGTCTCACAATATGTCAGAATATCTAAGCAACCATGGCATTCTTCACCAAACAAGTTGTGTCGGTACCCCTCAACAAAACGGGGTTGCCGAGAGAAAAAATCGAGACCTTCTTGAGAAGACGAGCTCTCATGTTTCATATGCATGTACCTAAGAAGTTTTGGTCACAAGGGGTACTTACAGCTACACATCTCATCAACCGACTCCCTAGTAAAGTGCTAGGTTTCAAATCTCCTTATGAAGTATTGAAGGAGAGAAAGATTGATCTATCTCACTTAAAGGTCTTTGGGTGTATATGTTTTGTTCACACTCAACTTATTCACCGTGACAACCTTGATCCTCGGGCTGTTATATGTGTGTTCATGGGTTATTCATCTACACAAAAGGGTTATAAGTGTTATAATCCGGTCACTAAGAAGCTTGTAGTGTCTAGAGATGTTAGATTTGATGAGTCAACTCCCTACTTTACACAGAAATTGGTTGATACAAATCAGGGGGAGTTTCTGCATGATTTCTTTCCATTACCTAACATCCCTTCTTATCAAGAAAAAGTAGCAGGGAATGACACTCCAAGCTCACATACAGAGCCCTTATCTCGAGTCTTCGAGCTACTGCCTCCAATACAAGTTTCAACTCAGAGAAATCCCACAAGAGATTGCCATCCTCTATCAAGGCTTGTTGATTATGTTACCTATACTACAAAATACCCTTTTGCAGATTGTGTCACTTACAAAAAATGTTCATCCTCTCATGCTACTTTTTTCAGTGCCCTAGATGATACTCATGATCCACAAAGCTTTTAAGAAGCAAATGAGCATGATATTTGGAAAATTGCTATGAAAAATGAACTTCAAGCACTCCATGATAATGGAACCTGGACTGTTATTAAGCTTCCTCAAGGAAAAAAGGCAGTGTGTAGTCATTGGGTGTATAAGGCAAAGTTCAACTCTAATGGAGCTGTTGAGAGACACAAAGCTCGCTTGGTGGCTCGTGGTTTTACTTAGACATATGGAATGGATTATAAAGAGACTTTTGCTCCAGTTGCCAAGAAGAACACAGTGAGAGTATTGTTGTGTATTGCAGTTAATCAATCCTGGCCTAAATATCAAATGGATGTGAAGAATGCATTTTTACATGATGAGCTAGACGAGGAAGTGTACATGAAGTTGCCCCCAGGTCACCCTCAATCCCATGATCCTGACATGGTGTGCAAACTTCATAAATCTATCTATGGTTTAAAGCAATCTCCACGAGCATGGTATATAAAACTTAGCTCAGTACTTGAAGAAGTTGGCTTTCACAGAAGCAATGCTGATTCCTCACCTTTTGTTCGAATTGGTTCAGTAGGCAAATTGGTTGTTTTGATTTATGTTGATGACCTCATAGTGACAGGTGATAATATTGAGGAAATTAATTCTCTCAAGCATGCCCTCCGAGTCCGGTTTGCTCTCAAAGATTTGGGAACCCTCAAGTATTTTCTTGGCATTGAAATGGCCACATCTCTAAAGGGGCTCTTTCTAAATCAAAGGAAGTATGTTCTTGACCTTCTAAAGAATGTTGATATGGTGGATTGCAAGCCTGCTCATACTCCCCTTGACAGTAAACACTAGCTCAACATGCAAAGTGAGGCTCCCACCAATCTTACTGACTATCAAAAGTTAGTTGGAAAGTTGATTTATCTCACAATTACACTTCCTGACATTTCCTATGCCGTGAGCATTGCCAGTCAATTCATGCATGCTCCCACCATCACTCATTTACGCATTGTTAAAGAATACTTCGTTATCTCAAAGGCTCTTTTGGTCAAGGTATATTGATGAAAATGAATGGTAACACTGCCATCATGGGGTACTCAGACGCTGATTGGGCTGGCAACTCTCTTGATCGTAAGTCAACCACTGGATTCTGCACATTTGGTGGTGGAAATTTGGTTACATGGAGATGTAAAAAACAAAGCGTCATAGCTCGATCAAGTGCTGAGGTCGAGTATCGAGCAATGGCATCCACTGCTTGTGAACTCATTTGGCTAAAAAGTCTTCTCTCAGATTTAGGGTTTCCAAGCAATCAACCTATGTCTTTGTTCTGTGACAATCAAGCTGCTATGCACATTGCTTCCAATCTAGTTTTTCATGAGAGGACTAAACATATTGAGTTTAATTGTCATTATATTTGAGCACAAGTTCAATCAAAGGTTATAAACACTAATTTTACACACAGTCATGATCAGTTGGCTGATTTTTTTATGAAATACCTTCCTACTACTCAATTTCAACGTTTATTGTTCAAGCTTGGCCCAAAAAACCCCCTTGATCCAGCTTGAGGGGGAGTATTGGAAGGAGCAACAAAGGCTTAGAGGTCCAACTGCAGCAAATCAATCAAGTCATATCTTTTGTTCAATGTAGAACTCTCGGCTAAGGCTAGGGTTTTATTCAAGATATTGTTTCTAGCTTGCTTTAGCCTAGAATTAAGGGATTGTGTTTCCTTGTTATTGTAAATAGTTGGTAGCCCTTGTAGAAGTGATTTAGGGACTGATTGAAGGTTGCTTTCTAGCTGCTCCCTTTCCTTTCCGTCCCTTTCTCATATATATGTTGCAACCTTGTAAAGATTACATATGAAATATAAATCCACACTTGGAAAATTCAGTTGCACCCATAGTTTTGCAACTGGGATCAAATATTGTGATTCATGCTTCGACGAAGACCACAACTCCACGGCTGCTTCCAATTGGCACTGAATCTGAGTGCCACTCGTTCTCTAATAACACAAAAACTAGAACTAAGGTATTCCATTATGTTATAATTCTGAACATTGGAGAGCCATATTTTGTTCGCGCTTTTTTGGTGTACTTGCTTTCTTGAATGATAAAAATATGGGTGGGTTCATTGGCATCTTGTGGGCAAATTCGTGAAGATGGATTTGAATGCGGATGAACTGTTTGCTGAAATGTCTAGGCGACTGTTTGAAGACAATATGTTCATTCAGCCACTAGTTCACATTATTGCTCCATATACTTGTAAAAGACTTGTTAGCATAGCAAGTGGTGATGAGGGGTTGGTGCACTTTCAGTGGTTTGATCGTAATCAAAATATTGTGGAAGATGATCAGATTATATTCCATGACAAAGAAGGGCCTAATGGCTCTATTCCATTCCAAGTTTCTGAAGATATGGTTGAAGATGATATTTCATCAAGCAATGGAATCTTGCTGGAACCAAACTTGGGTAGGGAAGTAAGTAGAGGTGTAACTTCTTCATATGTCCCAATGAAATTGGAAAATCTCCAAATAAGTGTTGGATGCGGGAAAAATTATTCGATTGAACCCTCTTTGCTTGTCCTATGAAAAAACAGCGCCTGCTTTGACTTGTGATAATTATATGTATTTGTTGACCCTAAAAACTACAAAGCCTACGTGGCGCACAGGCCGAGTAATCTATGAGCTAACTACGTCCTTCGGTTGAATGCGGGGCGTGCCAACTCGACGGCCGAGCTCGGCCGGTGAGTAAAATATGGATGTGGTGTTGTGTTGCGCGGCTGACTTCTTGATCTTGCGACTGCGGCCGAGGAATGAACACGCCTCGGCCTTTGGGTCGTAGAGCCTGAAGACAAGGCTGCTAGTTCTGTGAAGTTCAATATCAAATTTCGGCTTTCAATGTGCCGAATGTAATAAACTGTAACACCTCACTTCGCCGAGAAGGCTGGTGAGATGACCTCTGTCGAAAAGAATTCGAAAATCCTTCTCGGCCGAGACTTGGATAGATAACCAGTCGGCCCCGACGCAGTGCTGCTTATCCAAACTGAAGGTGCTCCGCGGTCGGCTGATTCTACGGCAACAGTGCTGTTTATCCAAACTGAAGATGTTTACCGGTTGCCTTCACAGTGCTGTTTATCCAAACTGAAGATGTGTTGGCGGACAAGAAAGTAAAATTCTCAAAAGGTTGAGAGGGTTGCGCAGGGCAGATTTGTGTGTTGAATTGGAGGTCCTTAGAATGTCGCACGACCTCTTGTATTTATAGTGGCTAAAAAACTCTTGGCCGAATCAGAGAAGTACTCAAACTAGAACTCTTTATCCCAATCTGATTATGATTCGGCCAATCCTAGTTCCAATAGGCCTCTGTACCAAGCCCTATAATGAACTAGATTCATTCTTACTTCCAACCTTGAGACTCCCCGTTGTATAAGGATTCAACTTCTTCGTCTTTATCCAAAGTAATCTTTCTTATATCAGGACTCGGCCAACCCTGACAAGGCCGGCCCATGACACTATTCTAAACAACATTGGGCCGAGAATATTTCTGAGCTCGGCCCCCAAAATGTCATTTTGGGTCCAAACATTGCCCCCCAGTTTCCTTGAGCTTCGGCCCATAAGCCGAATGGTTAAGGAAATTAGCGCAGTCGAAGAAATGTATGGTCGAGTGAATCCACTCCACAGCCTGACACCCTGGACGAGCTGGCCGAGAAAAACCAAATGGGCCGAGAAAAACCAAATGGGGTCGAAGTCTCGAAGACGAGCTCGGCATGTAGGATATAGGTTAAGAATTGGGTAGGAGGCCGAGAAAAATCTTGGTCGAGAAAAAATGGCAGCTCGACCTATCACCAATCAAAGTCAACAATTGGAGGTCGAGAAAAATTTGAGGCCGTGGTCGAGAAAAAATGGCAGCTCGGCCTATCACCAATCAAAGTCAACAATTGGCAAGTTGATAAAGATTGCCGATTATTATGCCGTGGTCGAGAAAAAATGGCAGCTCGGCCTATCACCAATCAAAGTTGATAAAGATTGCCGATTATTATACCCCCCTTTATTTTCTTATGCATCGGCTTGCATAGCCGTATGTGTAAGAAAATAATTTCTTTATTGCATATATATATGTATATATATATATATATATATATATATATATTTTTTTTTTTTAGCAAACGAAAAGAAAAGTGGCCGAACCATAGTTGGGAGGAGGCCAACGATGCTTTATTCCAAGCCGAGATCTTTTTATATCAAAATGTTTTCGCTTTAGGCCGAATAAAGAACCACTGCCAAATACCTTTGACTTGGCGAAATATTTCTTATTCTCAGCCGCCAAATGTGTTGAACAATATTTATGCCCCCCAGGCATATTAATTTTGACAATTTCGGCTTGTAACTCGAAAAACTTAGCCGAACGAGATTTCTCCATATCGGCCTTATCACCAATAATCATATCGATTGGCGTAGCTTTTCCGGCTAGGCCTTGTTCGTCATTGGAGTACTCCTCTGACGAATCATTTTCTGAGTCAATTTGTGGCTCAGAAACGTGAACTTCTTCTTCTAGGCCTACCACAAATTCGGTCTCGACCGAAAAAATAGGTGGCCTAGGTTCTTCTTCGGCCATCTCGACAATCTTCGTAGGCCGAATGTTGGTTGTGGCCGGAGCGAGAAATTGCCCCCCGACCTTTTGATCCAACCATTCTTCAAATGGAATTGATTTGAACCCAAATGGCATTTTCTTATCGAGCCACTCATAATATCGAGCTCTATCTTCATTTAACCATTGATCTTGTAAGCTGTGATGAACCTTCACCTTTATCATTTGAGAGAAAGATTTTTGCCTTTCTTCATTTGCTTCAATAATTCGGCCAAGGCGTTTTTGTTGCTCGACAACTTCCTTAAATAGGCGCCGAATCTCATCCTGATTGTGATCTTGATATATCATGTGAACTTCGTAGTTTTAGCACTTGGTCCCACTGGGCGTGCCAAAATGTTGACCCTAAAAACTACAAAGCCTACATGGTGCGCAGGCCGAGTAATCTATGAGCTAACTACGTCTTTCGGTTGAATGCGGGGCGTGCCAACTCGACGGCCGAGCTCGACCGGTGAGTAAAATATGGATGTGGTGTTGTGTTGCACGGCTGACTTCTTGATCTTGCGACTGCGGCCGAGGAATGAACACGCCTCGGCCTTTGGGTCCTAGAGCCTGAAGACAAGGCTACTAGTTCTGTGAAGTTCAATATCAAATTTCGGCTTTCAATGTGCCGAATGTAATAAACTGTAACACCTCACTTCGCCGAGAAGGCTGGTGAGATGACCTCTGTCGAAAAGAATTCGAAAATCCTTCTCGGCCGAGACTTGGATAGATAACCAGTCGGCCCCGACGCAGTGCTGTTTATCCAAACTGAAGGTGCTCCGCGGTCGGCTGATTCTACGGCAACAGTGCTGTTTATCCAAACTGAAGATGTTTACCGGTTGCCTTCACAGTGCTGTTTATCCAAACTGAAGATGTGTTGGCGGACAAGAAAGTAAAATTCTCAAAAGGTTGAGAGGGTTGCGCAGGGCAGATTTGTGTGTTGAATTGGAGGTCCTTAGAATGTCGCACGACCTCTTGTATTTATAGTGGCTAAAAAACTCTTGGCCGAATCAGAGAAGTACTCAAACTAGAACTCTTTATCCCAATCTGATTATGATTCGGCCAATCCTAGTTCCAATAGGCCTCTGTGCCAAGCCCTATAATGAACTAGATTCATTCTTACTTCCAACCTTGAGACTCCCCGTTGTATAAGGATTCAACTTCTTCGTCTTTATCCAAAGTAATCTTTCTTATATCAGGACTCGGCCAACCCTGACAAGGCCGGCCCATGACACTATTCTAAACAACATTGGGCCGAGAATATTTCTGAGCTCGGCCCCCAAAATGTCATTTTGGGTCCAAACAGTATTCCAAGGTGAAGATGAGCGCCATGGCTTATAATTTGGTTTTGGATGCCTTAAGCAAGAATGGAAGTTTGATGAAACATTGAGGTTGTTTGATAGGATGATGTAGGAGTATAACTTGTCGAGGCGCTTGACTGTGAATTCGGGAAGCTTGAATGTGATGGCGAACGAGTATTGGCCTAAGGGGAGGTTTAAGGATGCCATTAAGGCTTTTGGGAAGATGGGAGACTATAGGTGTAGTTCAGACACATTGTCGTTTAATAATTTGATTGAGCAATTATGTAGGAATGAGATGCTGAGTGAAGCTGAGGAGCTTTATAGAGAATTGCTCGACAAGGGAGTCAATCTGAATGAGTTTACAAATCCTTTTTTTATGGTGAAAAAACTCAAGAGGGACATTCCGAGCTATAAGTTTATAATGAAGATGTTGAGTGATGCTGGTAAACTCGATAAGGTGCTTACTGTGGTAGATTCAATATCGGATGATGATGGGGTTGAGTTCTTTAACAATCCAAATAAGAAGGCTATGCTGTTTCTGAACTTCACTAGTGAGTATTCTGATGCTTTCAAATCAACACATTGAGAAGTTGCTGAGAAATATAAGAAAGAAGGCATAAGCTTTCTCATCGGAGATCTCAGGTCGTAGTCACTGAGAACATCCAGAAGTACGTCAAGTCTGGAAAATATGTGTTGCTGGAGTTCTATGCTCCTTGGTGTGGACACTGCAAGAAGTTTGTTCCAATTTTGGATGAAGTTGCTATCTCATATGAAAAGGATTCCAATGTCGTTGCTGCAAAATTATGAGCTACTGTAAATGGTGTGCCAAGTGACTTCGATGTCAAATATTACCAGCTGCCTCAACACCTGGAGTATCAGATGCTTGCACATTTGCGTCTAAAGTTCAGAACAGACGTGGAAGAACTGCAGCAACAAGAACCCCTTGATTCCCATCCTAAAGCCATCCGCTCGAGTATTTCACATTATCATTTTTACTCGCTTGTAGATATAGTGTACTTATTTCATGGGGTTTCAAATGACACGCTTTTTTAGTTGAAGCTGAGTATTTTCCTCCCAAAGAAGATGTAATCTCTGAGATGAAAGCTGTGTATACTGAACCATACGCAGAGAAGCTTCTTCCAGATTTGCATCCCACGGAGAAACATGTAATTAGTGATTAGCTTAATCACTATTTAAGGTTTTAATCTTGGGATTATTAAGCTTATTCTTGTTTTAGTGATGCTGAGGTAAAAAAATTAAAAAAATAAAAAGAAGAAAAAAGAAGCGGTTCCTTAATTAAAGGGAAGTGGGAATGTGAGTGGCAAACATATCAATGGTACATATTATTTTAAGGAAATCTACACCACTCATTTTTAAACAAATAATAAAAAAAGAATTAAATCAGAAAAATTAAAGATGTTGCTGGAACGTGCGAGGAGTTACCCATTTCCTCCAAACGTGCAAAAGGAAGTTGGTGAAAAACTACCCACCTCACCCCACTCTTCCTGTCACCCTAAGTCTATAAAAGGGGAGAAAAGCAAGGGGAGAAAGCAACACAAAAATCAAGATACAGAAAGGGGAAAAAGTGCACAACAACAGAGAAAAAAAAGAAAGCAAGAAACGAGGAAGGAGATACACAAGGACAAAAGCAAATCAAAGCAAATCAAAGCAAAAAAGGAAAATCAGGGGACTTAGACGGTATGCATTTATTCTTTTGGGTTCATTTCTCTTTTTCTAGGGTGTTGTTGCTTCACTTTCAAGGAAAGAAGCACTTTGCTTCTCCCATCACGAAAATAAAATGGAGATTGGCACTCTACAAAAACCAACAACGCCCTCAGATGCAGAAGCAGACCCAAAAGTTTTCCAAACCCGTTCGCTTCCTTTCTTTGACTGAGTCCTACATCGGAGCCTCTCAAATCTCCACCTCGCTGTCATTAAATTCTTGCTTCCTCTCGAGTTGCAGTCCAACAAGCCGCGACAAGACCAAAACTTTCTTTTGCTGCTGCTGCGACACACAACAAAGATTTCAACAAAACGCAGTGATTGGATCCAACCAAAAGGAAAAAACAATTGCTTAGGTGCCCAAAGAAGTTTCGAAACCGAATTGCAACTTCAAGGGCTTCATGGACACCCGATCCTCTGTTTACTCTTCTCCACCGACAACACCACTTAAAAGAAAAACAAAGAAAGAGATGATCTGGACTCTCCGCCAACAATAACCATGCCGTGACCTCTGCCCAGCAAGTTCGTCCATGCCGAGAAGAAAAAGGAGCAGTCTGTGCTGCTGCAGTTAGTCCCATGAATTTCTTGTGGGTGTTTTAAACCACCTTTGAAGTTCCAACCAAGTCTAAGTGATCTGCTCCCTGCTGTTGCCGTCAATCCCATGAATTTCTTCGGGATGGTCTAAAGCACCCCATGAAGTTGCAATCAAATCTAGGTGCTCTGTGCTGCTGCCGTCAATCCCATCAATTTCACCACCCCGTGAATTTCCAATCAAATCCAAGTGTGTTGTGCCTTCGCCGTCATCAACACCCTAACCTGGAAGCCACGGGCAATGAAGATTTAAACGGTGTAAAACCATTTAAGTAAACGACATGGACAAAGAACTTACAAAGCTAATCTTAAATAGTCTATACAACAATTGGAAGAAAAGCCATATCAAATCCCAAAAGGCACGAAGTCGAAGAGAAGTCTCAAATGGCATAAAGCCGCTCCAAATTCAAATGGCACAAAGCCATGACAAATCAAATGGAATGAAGCCGCAACAAGACTTAAATGACATGAAGCCGAGACAAGACTCAAATGGCTCAAATGCTCCTTGCATGCACGAGCTGAAACTGCACAACGTGTCAAATTCCAACAAATACACAAGGAACTACGAGTGACTTGATCCCTCAATGAGGGTACGTAGGCCATAAACACCCAAATGCCCAAGTTACGAGTTATTCATATTGGAATCAAAGGATAGTCCTTTCCCAAAAGAAGAGTTGTAATTAATAGGCGCGTAGCCTAGAATGGGTCGAACTCGAATTAATAAAAAACCCTCTTTGGAAAAATGAACGAGGGTGAAATTGTGTCAAGTGAATTATTTGTTTACAAATTATGTACAATTTTTGCTCGACATGATTCTTGGCACGCTCGGTGGGACCCATTCACCTTTTCATCTCTAACTATGAATAAATGAAATCTTATGTACTACTTATTTTCTCGCAGGAAAAGAGATGGCACCACAAGTTATTGTTTACTTCCACGAGCTTCCGACAACTCATGCCAAGGCAAGACGTGTAAGGCGTGCTGGTTATCGAATGTCATTCATCATTGATCAAGCACAAGCTTCACACAATATCCAAAAGCCAAATCATGGAGTCGAAGCCAACAAGGCAACTGCCAAAGTCGCGAAGACCGTGCAGAAGAAGACTCCATCAAAGAACACCCCCAAAAATGTGAAGAAAAGAGTTGCTAAAGTTCTTAGGAAGAAAAGAAGTGAAAATGATGTTGTGGAAGCTACTGAAGCCCTCCCAAATGTAGCTGCTAAGGCTCCACTTGCATCAACCCAAGCTGCGAAGACCAAAAGGCATAGAGTCATCAAGACTAGCGCACTTATAGCTAATAGAGCTTGCACCACAACTGAAATTATGATTGGCTCAATTCCAATCACGTTAATCACTGCGGAGCCTGTAAAGGTAGTTTCTTTTAGAAAAGAAAAGAAAGTTTCAAGAAAAAATACCACAAGGCGTATACAACCTGCCAAGAAAGACAATACCGTCTCAAATATCAAATCACAAGCCTGGTACATTGAAGGTAAAGTCAAGGTTGCTAACATACACCTCCTATGGAGGCACTCCAAAGTGACAAATTATGTCAAGTCCAAGAAGACAAATCCAAAAATACATGACAATGAGGCAATGAGAGTTGAAGGCCACATGTTAAAGGGGGCATCTTCAAAATCTCAAGTCAAGTTTAAAAACCAAGTCATAGGGCTTCACGCTAGCTCGAAATCACAGGGGGCATTCCCCGATCTCCAAGCCAAGTCACGACCATGTATTGGTCATATTAAACAATCAATGGCTCAAACAAGACTACTTGGTCATATTAAACAATCAATGGCTCAAACAAGACTACATCAGCCCTCTTCCAAGGCATTTGCCTTAAACAGCATTGCTAAATGGTTTAAGAGCAAAAATGAGGTTGTGGAGTTATGTCAGTCATGGTAAATGGCACATTAAGTCTAGAAAAGCAGCTTCAAGAAATGCAAAGGAAGCTAGCTGGAAAAGACATCGAAATTGTAGCATTAACTGCACAGCTAGCTGTTAAGGCTAACATTGTTGGTGGTAGTAAGACGAAAAAAGAAGAAAGTTCCTCAAGTCAAATCACACAACAAGAAGTCAAGGAAATATTTGATGAAAACATCCGTAAATTCCATATGTCTTTAACTCCACCAATTTTAGGGTACCAAAGACCATACTCTGCACACTACGTTGCAATGCCATACCCAAAAAATTATCAAAGACCCAGCTTCGAAAAATTTGATGGTGTAAGTGGCACCCCACAACAACATCTAGCTCACTTCTACTCAGCCTGTGGAGAGACATCACAATCTGACACCTAGCTAATAAGGCAATTTGTGCAGTCCCTAAAAGGACCATCTTTCACTTGGTACACGCAATTGCCTCCAAGTTCTATCCATACATGGGACGACATGGAGAAGTCGGTTCTTGCACACTTTGTCAGCTCCAAAAGGAAATTCTCGGTAGTGGATTTAGCTACTTGCATGCAAAGGCTTGACGAAAGCGTAAATGATTTCATCGCAAGATGGAGAAGCCTAAAGCTACGATGCACAAAGAAATTGACCGAGGTGATGGCAGTACAAATGTGCTCACATAACCTCATACCTGAGATCAGAACTTTTGTTGCTGTTGCAGAGCCTCAAACATTTGATGAGCTAGTCTCAATGGCATGCAATGTTGAAAAGCAAATTGCTCGAAAGCGATTTAGGTCTCGAGCGTGGTCACAAATTGAAGAGACCGACAACGGAATTAAAGGAGAGCGAGCTCCTTAGGCGTAAATCCTTTAAAGGTGGTCTGAAAATAAAAAAAAATAAAAAAAAAACATACATTCTGAACTACGTATAGCTTGATCCCTCGAAAGGCGTACGTAGGCAGTCTAGCATTGAAGCTATGTGCAGCCATAAAAACATAAAAACAAAACCCTAAAAACCAAGGGATGAACTGCGTTTGGCTTGATCCCTCTACGAGGTACGTAGGCAATCTAATCTAAAAATTGGATGCATGCATAAAATCACCAAAAATATATTCTTCCCATCAAATTTATTGCAGGTAAATCGCTGCACAACTTCGGAAGAATGCAAAAATATATCTCATTCATGGTGAGATCAAATTGCAAAACATTATTTTGCCACTTCTGCGACACCCTACAAAGATTTCAGCAAAACGCAGTGATTGGATCCAACCAAAATGAAGAAACAATTGCTTGGGTGCCCAAAGAAGTTTCGAAATCGGTTCTTTAGTCGTCAACTCACCGCGCCCAATGATGGTTCCGAGGCTCGCCGACAATGCAAAGATGGATGCACTCACAGTAGCCACCGTCGACTTCCCTAGAGTCCAGACAACCACAGCTTCAAGGGCTTCATGGACACCCGATCCACTGTTTACTCTTCTCCGCCGACAGCAGCACTTATAAGAAAAACGAAGAAAGAGATGATCTAGACTCTCCACCAACAATAGACATGTCGTGACCTCTGTCCAAAAAGTTCGTCCATGCCGAGAAGCAAAAGGAGTAGTCTATGACGCTGTAGTTAGCCCCATGAATTTCTTGTGTGTGGTTTAAACCACCCCTGAAGTTCCAACCAAGTCTAACTGATCCGCTCCCTGCTGCTGCTGTCAATCCCATGAATTTCTTCTAGTTGCTCTGTGCTGTTGCCGTCAATCCCATGAATTTCTTCGGGGTGGTCTAAACCACCTCGTGAAGTTCTAATCGAATCTAAGTGCTCAGTGCTGCTACAGTCAATCCTATGAATTTCTTCGGGGTGGTCTAAACCACCCCGTGAAGTTCCAATCAAATCCAAGTGTGTTGTGCCTTCGCCGTCATCAACACCCTAACCAGGACAAAGAGCTTACAAAGCTAATCTTAGAAAGTCTATACAACAATTGGAAGACTAGGCTTAGGCTCAAGGGCTCAAGGTGCACCAAAATTGGTGCAGTTGCTGTCTGTGTTCCCCCTGCTCAATAAAACACTCATCATGTCTTCTACGAGCACCAAGATGAAGCAAAGAAGAAACTATAGTCAAGACAGTCATCTCAATCTCTTGCAGCAGCTGCTCTACGATTCCAAGGATTGAAAAAGATCATTATTTCCTAAAGAAATAATGTGGAGATGACTCACGGAATTTGCATGCAAAAAGAAGATTGTGTTAGTCTCACAAGAAAACGAAGACATGCAACAACTCTCATTGACTTCATAAAATTCTGAAAGCTTTGCTGCATCCTCAAATAGATAGCAGAAGATAGCTATCTTCCTGACTCCATGAAAAAGTCTATTCGGACTTGGAAAGATAAAAGAAGAAAAAAGGGCTTGCTGACAACTTCCCAAATCAAATGAAAAAAAACACTCACGTGACATCTTTAAAATGTTACATCTCTCCAACATAAAATCATGCGGTTTCTTCTCAAAGAAAGTATAAAAGCCTCAAAAGGCATTTATAAAAGAAATGGTGCTTTGTCACTTGCTTTTATAGTTTCATTAAACAATATGAAAACAAGAACTTGTTATGCTGTTGTGGAGAAATGAAAAGCAGCAACAATAAGAAAAAGAAAGAAAGTAGGCATGGAGCTGCCCTGTACCGTTCTCCCGCCTGGAGGAAAATGATATGTTTGGCAAGACTTGAATAAGAGGCCAATGTTCTCAAAATCCTATTTCAGTTAAGATTAAAATCCTACAAAATCCGAAGGCAGCAGCAAGGGAAGAAAATAAAGCTCCTACAAAACTTGGAATGCCATTCACATGGGCATTATGAGCACGGCCCCATTGATTGAGTATGGTGCATGAAACAAGTAAATATGGAGACAAAATGACAAAGGGTACAAAACAAAATTTGCCTCTTGATGTCTCTACGACACGTAAAGGAAATTGGAAAATTTTCAAGGACTTTATTTTACTCTGTCAAAGGGACTAAGTCCTATGAATAAAAAAATAAATATGAATAAGTTCATACCAGTTGGTCTCTTCGCAGTAGTAACCATGGATCGATATCATATGATCTTTTTCCTACAGCAAAAGGAAAAGAGTCCAAAGGTATAGGCGCAAGAAAAAAAAGGCAGTGGATCTCCCAATCATATTGTGGTAGCAGCTCCACCATACATGGGCCTTTTTCGAAGTTGAAGTACCCTCAAATTAAGCTCAAGGCATAAAGCAGCTCCCAGTGGCATAAAGCCGCTCCAAATACTTAATGGCACAAAGCCACTACTAATGGCACAAAGCCGCTCCAAATTCAAATGGCACAAAGCCGTATCAAATCCCAAAAGGCACGAAGCCGAAGAAAAGTCTCAAATGGCATAAAGCCGCTCCAAATTCAAATGGCACAAAGCCACGACAAATCAAATGGCATGAAGCCGCAACAAGACTTAAATGGCACGAAGCCGCGACAAGACTCAAATGGCTCAAATGCTCCTTGCATGCACGAGCTGAAACTGCACAAGGCGTCAAATACCAACAAATACACAAGGAACTAAGAGTGACTTGAACCAATTTGTGAAAAACATGTTCATTTGAGCAACATCTATGGCATGCAATTAACAATTAAAGACGGAATCATACTTGTATGCACTCAAAACAAAACATTACCCATGAAATTCAAAGCCTAGTAGTTGTGGTGAACCAAGACTCAACTCAAGAACAAAGTGAATTGAGAAATCTCATACCTTCGTTGATTCCTCTTTGCATAAGCAAAGGCTAATCACCCAAGGAGACGGCCTTCATTCCTTACTTCTTAGCTCCATGGATGTCTTGGAGGAGGATGGTTGAAAGGATTCTATGAGTTCCCAAAATAGAGAACCTCTAATTTTCCACACCAAGGCATTGATGAAGAGATGAGTGACCTAGAGGAAGTAAGATTGCTGGCTAAGTTCCTCTAGGGTGGCCGGCCTCTTAGAGAGAAAAAGGAGAGCATTGTGTTGTCATCTTTTCTCCAATAGAAATCCTAATGAAGAAAAGGCTATAAAGTCACATTTATACCTATCTTCATTGGAGTGGAAAACTTGTAATAAGTCCAAAACCCACTCCTTTCTCTATATGGCCGGCCATTAAGGGTTCATTGGGATTTCAAACCCTTTGTGTTTTCAAGTTGTCATACAACATGAGTTATTAGGCTTGATATTCAAATCCCATTGGGCCTTGAGGCCCAAAACTAACCAGAAGTCTATTACGAACTTATTCGTTTGATTAATTAACATATTAATTAATCCTAGCCACAAATAATTAAACCATTTAATTATTCATACTCAACTCCGTTATTTCTTCAATCTCTACCTTACACGATGTACGATCCATTAGGTTCCTTTTAGCGAGGTAGTGGCCGATTGTTACTCTTAACGATTGATTGTGAATTGAAACATACTTTGAATTCTCCCTCTAGTGATTATACACCTTTAGGGCTTCCACAAATCATGAGTGACACCTAGCAGTATGTCCTGGCTACCCAAGCTATAATCAGAAGAGGTGGAGAACCTATTCAGTTTAGGATTACAATGCAATACGGTCTTTCTCTAATACAATACTCTTGACCACATTGTTTGGTTTGATAGTTTATTCATGTCTACTATCCAATGTGATTCATTTACTTATGTGATGACCTTGTATGTGATTGGGAACGACTTCCTAAATCTCATTCATACTCCGGCCAGAGATTCTTAATCATATCATAGAGTATTCTCCCTCAAACGGTTTAAAGGTTAGAGATCCCTTGTTGCGCATTCACTTGCCTCCATGGCTAAGTGGCTTAACCCCAACTATGTTGTGGACACCCTCTGACGGAGTGACTTTGACATAGTCAAAGATCAAGGACCTAACTACAAGACAACTATGATGCCTCAGGTCAAAGGACTACTTTGCATTATCCCAACCAAGAGTTCTCATGTGACATGAATATGAGAACTCCTCGTTGATCGTGTTCAGTGCACTCATTCTCTATTGAGCACCTACATGCTTCTTTTGGTGTCAGTCACATCATTGACTCGAGACCAGTCACTCTCCCTAAGAGAAGACATAACACGTACTGATCTTAACGGACTGTCAATGCCCAATTGGCAATCCTATGATCAGGAACGTTTAGGATATGTATACGAAAAAGAATGGTCTCTTGAATCTAACTTCTTTAGATCACATTCTCCTAATTACATATTCCTTGGACTTATCGTTTAAGCATATAACATATATATGAGACAGCTGGAAACAATATTCTTTGCCCTTTATATTAAACTAGATTAGTTTAACATGTGAAATGTCCATAAAGTATCATCATATGATTGGTTTTAGGGCACATTTCCAACAATCTCCCACTTGCACTAGAGCCAATCAACTTGGTCATCAATGATGATACCTCTTCTGAATTCATTTCAAAAAATGGTTGAGTAGTAGGCCTAGACTATGGATATCTATATGTTATCCATAGAAGCAACCTTGAGAATAACGACGTCACCATTATACATGATTCTCAATCATGTGGTTTAGTCTCTCATTTGAGTTTGGATCTTGATGAGACCTTGACTTCTTGGCTTGAGCTATCGCCCCATTAGTGTCGTAGTGTCGGTACACTAAAGACACTTTCTAGTTGGAATCGAATGGAGAGTTCATAAATGAACTTTTCCATCTAAACAACATTGTTGTAAACTTGTATATGGCGATATATTTTGCATTCATGATGGAACACACTAAAGTCATTACATGTAATGTTTCCACGCAAATATCTCTTTAGTCATAATAAAGAGATATCAAATATATCTCTTCATTCACAATGAAGAGACATCCAATGATGGATACGATATTAGATTCATAATCTAATATATTTACGCTTCCATTGCGTTACTTTAATTCTTCCTCATTCTTGAGGAATCTATCCTTTAGTATTTCTAAATACTCAAGGACTCACTTAACAGTTGCCATGGTTTTGATCCTGGGCTTGCACTGATATCGTCTTGTACCGATCTTGGTACAGTTCATATCAATACTTTTCGTACAATATGAAATACGTAAATCACCTTCCTGCGTATGCATAAAGGATTCTATTTACGCATTATGCTTCTTTGGGAGTCAAAAGGGTACATTCCCTTTTAGAAGAGCAACTTCTCAGTCTAACTGGAATTGTCCTTTCATTTGAAGTTTATCATTCAAGAAACTTCCTACATCTATCGTCTATTAATATGGATTGAGAAATTCCAATTATATCTTGAAATATATCATTATAGATTTCCATCCCATGTATATAGACTATGTCTCCCATATACATTTTATCGTTATAGAATGTTTAAAGTCATAACTTTAATGAAGAAGAATTCCTTTCATTTCCAAAATTAATATATCATATATATGTTCAATTTTAGGAACATGATTGACTCCCACTAATCTTTTGTAAACTTAGTAAACAAAAGATTCATTTACATCTTTATGAGAAATCAAACGATTTGATCTTTCTCTCATAAGACGCTTATAGCTCCCACTAGCTTGCTAAGATTCATGATGGATAAATCTCTACAACTTACACGTCTTGTGATTCCTAGTCTTAGACATATATTGTCAAAGACTATCTTGATAATGGTTTCCGAAACCCATATTACGTCTAAACATTGAATCACTGTTTAGTTGTAGCTAGCAATCTTCGAATTAATAGAAACCAAGACTACATCAAAGATGGTTTCTTCCAAGTCAACCAATTTCGTTGATTGTAGTCACCTTAAGCTACCAATTAGCTATGAAGGTTTCAATATTTCGGGTCAAATGGTACTATACCATTTCCTTGAGTATATGTCATAAATACACTCAATGTAGTCATAAGGATTTTCATTCTTATTTCTTTCGAATTAAGAGGTGTGACTCTATGATATTGTCATAAAGTTCAAACCATTCAACTAAGACAGTTTATAAATCTTTCTCGACTACCATGGAGCTTATGGTGTAGGAACTAGGTTGTTATATTTGTTTATCATCATCTTGTCTCTCAAAGAACCCATTCTTTGAGTTCTATCTCTCGTTCATTTGCTCTATCTTAGGCAAATCCTAGTGTAGGATTACAATGAACTACCCAACAAACAACATTTGTTAGTTGGTTTATAGAAGTGATATCCAAAGGTTAATTTAAGGATATCCCACAAGATTGTTCTCAAACAAATATTGCTTATTAGCACACAACCCCAAATCTTAACACGATTAAGACTTGTCTTTCTTTCCAACTACATCCTATGGAGTCATGAAAATTTTGGAAGATCTTCTAATTGACAATCATATTGTCTTAGAAGTATATATATCCTTTATATGGGTAATTGATAACATCCAACGAACTAAATCTTATTCGAGTTCGTTTTTCTCCCAATGGAGAATTCCATTATCTTATGATGCTTCTTTCCTTGATATCTTTCAAGGAGATTCATCTAAACTATCAATTTTCCTTGGATCAAATCTAAGGAGTAAATACTTTAGACATCTTTACTCATCAACTTACATTCTTGAATTCTTTGAAACCTTTTGCCAAGTATTCGAACTTGTGTTTATTCAAAATAAACGATAGTCCAACCAAGAGCGATCTTCGGTGAATGTTATACAACATGAGTAGTATTATGTTGTGGACAAGTGCCACTAACATCTAAGTGAATTAACCTCAATAAATTTGTGATTCTTTCTTCTTTCCAAAAGAATAAAGATTCGAACATGTCGCTTCCATACAATTTTAACAAGAAGGCATTGGATCCGGATCTAACAATCCAAAGCGTCCATATATGATCAACTCATAATTTATGTTTTAGAAGTGTCATAACTGCGTGGGATTAGTCACTACCTTGCAACCTTTTAGGTTTTAAGCATCGTTATACTCTAAACAGTTAACACTACCACATTATCTCTACTATAGAGACAATCAATCAGATTACAATAATCCAATCATTCATAAAGAACAATTGTTTTGTCAAACAAAACATTCATCCATCTCCTAACATTATAGTGACGGAATTAAGTTCCTTATTCAAATTGGAATGTAAAGACAATCTTTGTTTTTTCAATTTCTTTGGTAGTTCACATGAGGAAGTAAGTACTATCTGCTTTCGCAGAGATCAATATTTGATTCACGTTCCGAATGTGAAGTACTTTCTCTTCTCTCATTAATCTTCTACTTCTTGTTAGCCACACTTTTACAACGATTGTAAAACATAGTTACTAATACGGAATCAAAAATTCAAGTAGAAGAACCAACTGTTTTGAACTATTCAAGAACATTTTACAACACCTCCGAAAGGTGTGTTCTTGACACTTGCAAGACATATCTTGCAAATACCCCTTCCAATGTCTATCCTTTCATAAAGAAGTTTGTTCCCTTGGAGTTTTTAACTTTCTTCATTTGACTTCTCCATTGACTACAATAGTCATGGTTCCTAAACTCCCACTATCTCTCTTGAAACTTATTTCAATTGTGTTATACACATCAAACGATTTGGAGAGAATGCGGTTATTGTTCACTATATAGTTTACAATAAACTTAGCGAACCATTTGGATAGGGACTCAAAGGTGAAGTCCTTGCCTAGTTTCCGCCTCGTGAAGTGGTTTAACAGTTCAACACTCAATGATTCAAAATCATCATACGTCCATGTTGATGGACTATTTTTGTCAATCAACCACTATGTTCTAAACATAATTACAAACTTTCAAGAGTTGTTCAAGGTAACTCTCATTTCTTCATACAACAATTTGTAAGTGAAGAATCATGGCACGTAAAGTGTCCATGCCCTTGTGCTTACTTCTCAAGTTCCTTGTTCATGTAACAAAGAAACAAGCACTAGTGTGTGCGTTAACTAAGGGTTGTTCAAAGCAAGTCTTATTCTTCATACAATGATTTGTAAGTGAAGAATTATGACACTAAAAATGTTGTCCTCTTTATGATAGACTTATCTAACATATTCTTCCAGTGATACATTATCAATAGGAAGATTGTGAGGATGAGACTACTTAGGTACATATACAAGCCATTCAAGAAAATCTATGGGATTGTGGTACCAAGTCCGGAAACTAAAACCTTCGGCTTTTCTTTGTCAAGTTTTGGATAACGTTTGCAAATATAACGGTAATATAAATACATAACAAATATAAATTGATTGATTTTAAGCCATTTGATCCGGACCGTTAAATCAAATAGCACCACCCACTATTTTCGGCAAATTCCATATCCCTCATCGGAATTCGAGAGTTTTGGAGGAAACTCTTAGTAGGGTATGGGAGGCTCACTATTACCAAGCTCACCTTACAATGATATGATGTCGGCTAGCATTAATAATAATGGGAGAGTACGCTTACTCATTTGCATCTCTTGCAAGTACCCATCTTATTTGGCCTCTAGAGAATGAAGCCTCACAATGATATGATGTTGGCTCCATTGCACTTAGTTAAGCCATTCCCACCATGGAAGTTCGGGTAGGGATTCAAGAACAACCTCACAATGATATGATGTTGATCATTCTCGTTGCCTACCTTCACAACATCATGTATGCATATAGAACTCCTCCTGAGGATAAGCACATACTTTGTACTCCCCCATGATAGGGTGAAGTCGGAGTATGAGTCACAAACGATTGGAGTCTACCACGGTGGAAGGCCACGAAAGAGTGTTCAAAGCACTCTCACGCTTGTCAACTTAATAATGGTTTGGTTGAGGGTTTTAGGTCTCATTGCATATAAGCATACATTTTAATGTTATTAAAACAATTTGGTCCTATTACAACTATTGGTCCATGTGATTGATTTAGTAGTATATGATACTCCCACTATGCTTGTAAAACGGTTTTTAAAGCAAGAGTATATGGTACTACTAACATAAGCTTTGCATTCATTGGTGGACTATATAGTTGCCTGAGGGCCTTAGGATGACTATGAACCTTTGATTTGATCCAACATGAGCCTAGTGTTGGATCTCGGTCTAGGGATGGTGATTGATTTTAGTTGTGCGTTTAATCACATTAAGGCATGTTTTCTTATTTGGGCGTTGGACCCTCTACTCCAATTTCATGCATATCAAATAAAACAAGAAAGGAGTACTTCAAAGTAAAGAAGAGCTTATGCTCTTTTACAACATTTGATCAAAACAAATTACTTTAAAGTAAAGAAGAGCTTATGCTCTTTTACAACTTTTGATCATATCAAATTACAACCAAAATCTAATCTACACATTCTCATGGTTCAAACAAATTTGAAAGACGGCCATTCACATAGCTCAATTATCGTAGGCTTAGGTTCATAATCACCCTTTCTTTAATTAATTAACGCTTTAACTAATTAAACTTGAATGCAACATTGTCATTTGGTTTTTGTATCCATAGAATTGATTTAGATGGAGCTAAATGATAACTCATATATTTCATACATTTATACCATCCATTCCTAGTCCTTTTGTGATTTTTTTGAGTTAAAATAGTTGCATTTTACCCTCTTTTGTGTTAGTGTGCAGCTAATCATATTTTGGAGCTCAGTTGAGGACAAATAAGGCAAATTGGAGCTAAAAGTGGAGAATTGAATAAGGATGCTGATGTAGACAGAGAATTAAAAGTGGAAACTGAATATGGTGATGAATATGGCTCTTTATAAGACCAATAACAGCAAAAAAACGTGGGAATTAAATGCCCAATTACTGGAATGTATTGGCAATCTGTAACAGCCTATTTAACACCATAAAACCTAGCCTTTCAGCCACTTTTACACACACGTTTCATTCTGAGTGAATTTCACAACTCCAGTCACTAGTTTTCTCTCTTTTCATCCACACTCAAAACTCCACCCATCATATACACTCCAACATCACCAAAGACTCATCTCGACAGGCTGTTTTTGGAGAAGTTCAACATCAGAATTGCTTCAAGGGTTTCCTCTCTCTTTGATTTATTTTCACTCATGTTGTGTATTTCCAATTTCATCTCTGTGAACATGATGTGTAACTAAATCCATAGCTAGGGATTTCGATGTAACCTTTCACAATTGACCCATGTTTTTATGTTAAAGTATTCAATTCATCAATTTGTCTCTTGTTTCATTAACTGAATCTTTTGTTAAATTTGTTTGTTGATTTTAATGTTTGATCACCATTAGGATTTTTTACAGATCATTTGATCAAGATTACAGTAAACATCATGCTTAATCTTGGTAGACATGTGAATGAATGAAGAGAATTGTGAGATCCCACATCGCCCAGGGGAGTGATCCTTATATGTATATTCCCATCCCTACCTAGCGCGAGGCCTTTTGGGAGCTCACTGGCTTCGGGTTCCGTAGGAACTCCGAAGTTAAGCGAGTAGCGCGCGAGAGCACTCCCATGATGGGTGACCCACTGGGAAGTTCTCGTGTGAGTTCCCAGAAACAAAATCGTGAGGGCGTAGTCGGGGCCCAAAGCGGACAATATCGTGCTACGGTGGTGGAGCGGGCCTGGGATGTGGTGGACCCCGGGCCGGGATGTGACAATTTGGTATCAGAGCCTAACCCTGACCGTGGTGTGCCGACGAGGACGTCGGGCCCCTAAGGGGGGTGGATTGTGAGATCCCACATCGCCCAGGGGAGTGATCCTTATATGTATATTCCCATCCCTACCTAGCGCGAGGCCTTTTGGGAGCTCACTGGCTTCGGGTTCCGTAGGAACTCCGAAGTTAAGCGAGTAGCGCGCGAGAGCACTCCCATGATGGGTGACCCACTGGGAAGTTCTCGTGTGAGTTCCCAGAAACAAAACCGTGAGGGCGTAGTCGGGGCCCAAAGCGGACAATATCGTGCTACGGTGGTGGAGCGGGCTCGGGATGTGGTGGACCCCGGGCCGGGATGTGACAAGAATGCTATGCAAACATCCTGCCATGTATTTTCTTTGGTTCTTTAACGTTTTCTTGCATGCTAAAGACTCTTAATTTGGAACCGAAGTTGAACATCCCAATTAGGTTATAGATTAGGAGAATTTGATTAAAACCACACATCATATGGCTGATCATATATATGTAAAACGAACTCAGGAAACAGGTTGGTAATTGAATACGGTTTAACTTTATAAACATGGAATTGGTTTTGTAATGGTGAACTCGAAATCCCTGGACACATCCTCATCGTTTCTCAATCAACATATCATTTGTTGTTACATTTTTCTTGCATTTTTAGTTATTCTCTTTAACAGCACGAAATCTAATTTGTTATTTTCATTGTTTAGTTAGGGTTCTTTCAAGGCTAGTAATTTATAGAGGTCTAATTAGTCCCTGTGGTTCGACACCCTTACTTGTGCCATTATACTAACCATATAATGTACTCGGAAGGAACACAACAAAATTATGGCGCCGTTGCGGGGGACTGATTTCAACCCCCTATAACTGCTTGTTCTTCAAACCCTTTTTTTTTTCATTTTCAATTTAGATTTCTAAATTTCATTTGTTTTCTTTCTATTTCTCAGGTAGTATATGTTCAATAAACTTGCTGAGATAGGCCAAAGACTTCAACGTATAAAGAGCAACACTTTTGAGAACTTTCTATCAACTAGTGCTCAAATTAACCGTGAAGAAGAGGACGATCAATCTTCTGGATCAGCGAGTGTAGGTGCTTATTCTGAGCACTCCAATTCTGAGCAAGAAGAAGAGATGGCAGACAATGACGAAGACAATCGAGCTTTGGAGGACTATGCTCATCCGGTTATACCAAATTAACCTTCGTGCATCTTGTTGCCTGTTGAAGCTAGAAACTATGATCTCAAATCTTCACATTTTCATATGCTTCCTTCTTTTTATGGTTTACCTAACGAAGATCCGTTAGCCCATATTAAAGAATTCTATAATGTTGTGAGTGGTTTACCTTTCCAGGGAGTGAATGAAGCAAATCTGAGAATGAGAGTTTTTCCCTACACATTGAAAGATAAAGCTAAGGGTTAGTTAATGATAGGAGCATATTTATGCGACTTAGTTAGCGTGTTTTCTTGCATTTACTTAGCTTAATTATGTTAATTATAGTGTTTAAAGCCATTTTCGTGCAATTTCAGGTCCTAATGACAAAGTATGCAAAAAGAAGCATTTTGGAGCATTCTAGAGCTATTTTGGACTGAGGATGGATAACTTATGATTCAAGCAAGAAGGATGGACGAATTTAAAGATCAAAAGAGGCTAGGAATCAGCTAAAGAGATGGAGAAAATAAAGTCAAGATAAGAAGATAAGAAGTTAGCAAAAAAATATGGAGCATTATCTCAAACATTATCCAAAACCTTATCTTATCTTATCCAAACTACCTTATCTCATCCTCACCTTATCTTTCCATGTTTCTAGCCACAAAAGGGGGTTCTTATCAGATTGTATCACCTAAATCTATTGTTCTAGAAGCCTAAAAACGTGCAACCAAGTCCCAATCTGATTCCCTAAGTTTGTGCCGCATGTTCTCTTCTAGAACCCTACAAAGGTGGCTCCTAATGTCCTTCTAGATGGTCCTAATCCTATTCCTACTTCCCAGCCGTGTGTCTCACTTCTAGAAGCCCTAAAACCTGCTGGGAGAACATATCCTTTTCCCCTTTGGATTGTGTTTGAGAGTATCCCTTTTCCTTGTGGTTTTGAAGTCCTAATTCTGCACCCATCCTCACTCATATTCAGCTTTTGTCGTGGACTACATATTCTGCCCTATATATATGTGTGCCGCACCCCTTCATTCAACACCACCCTCTCACAAATCACTCTACATTCGACATACATCCAGATTCATACACCATTCTGCCTCAGTGTGCCGCAATTGCAAGGAGAAGAAGGACTTAGTGCGTGGCTGCATCCAAGCTTCTAGGTGTTTTCTATCTTTATATTTCAATGTCTAATTCAATTTATTTTCGTGTAATTGCAAACATGAGAGGCTAAATTCTTGTTAGTTGGGGGTGAATTCGAAGCCATGATTATATGTTTTATATGAATTGATTACATCCAGTTATTGTTTCTTGAGACTTGAATGTGATTTGCTTATCTGAGTTAATAAAACATGTTTGTGTATGTTAATTGGGGGTCGACACTTAATTCATATGCATAAACTTGTAGCTAGGATATAAGGGATTTTCACCTAATCGTTATGAACTTATATTCACAAGTAGTAAAGGTTGCTAGTCACAATCATGTTAAGTAAGTCCTAGGCAAGAGTATCATGTTGTTCATAGTTACGAATGCCTCGTCAACACTTATGATTTTCAAAGAACGTAATGACCTTTGATATGTTTTCTATCATGTTGTCATAGTTAGGAACTTGATAAGGATAATTTGGTTGTAATGCATGTTTCGTTCAATTCAATGAAATAAGGAGAATCTGATGGTTAATTTGTGCATTCACGGTTAACTTGGGGTGTTGTCATTCATGTCTAAAGGAATAATAATTGGAAATTGGTTCATATGCATATATCATGTGTGGAGAAGGATCCTCTAACTAATTCATCATCCATTCAATTCATCAAAATCGTTTTTCTTAAGTGTTTTATGCTAAGTTTCTGTTTTAAGTTTTAAAATTCATCAAAAACAATCCCCCATTCATTAAGTCTTGTTAGTTGAGTCAAAACCTGTTTTCTTTTAGTCTTTTGAGTCAAGTTTTACCTTATTTTCGTCAAAATCACTTCTTGGGTCTAAAATTGAGTCTTTTTGATTGTTTGTTGCTGTTTTAAGTGTTTTGAGTTAGTTTTGAGTCTATAGAGTCTAAATTAGTGTTTTTGAGTCTTGTTTGTGTTGACTAGCATCCCTAGCTTTTCCCCGGCCTAGAACGATCCCTACTTGCATCATATACTACAATTGTCAAAAATAGGGTTTAATTTGTGTGTCAAGTAATTTTCACATCAAATTTTGGCGCCATTGCCGGGGATTAGCAAATTGCTAATCCCTTGTTTGTGTCGTGAGTTTTTGTTTCAGTTTCTGATTTTGTATTGTTTCTTTGTTTTCAGGTACTAGTTTATGACTCGTAGTTCTCAACCTGTTCGTGCAAACATCTTGGATTCAGAAGACGATTTTGAAAGAACGTTGAGAAGAAAGGGGAAGCAACCAGAACCAAATCTGCCTAGTTCAAGTTCAGAGGCCGAATCTAAATTTGAAGAAGAGGAAGAAGGTGATCAAGCCATGGCAGCGGACAATCGTACAATCAAAGAACTTTCAGCCTCGGGGTTGGACAATGCCGCACCCCTTTGCATTCAATACCCCGTGGCTGCCCAAGGTAAGACCGATGAGTTCAAATTGAAGTCTAGCTTGTTGCATCACATTCCCAAATACCATGGGCTGTCCATGGAAGATCCAAACAAGCATCTTAAGAAGTTTTGGTATGTTCGAGCATGACACCCATTAATGTCGATGGGAGCATTCTGAAGATGAAAGCCTTTCCATTCTCTCTTTTGGAAAAGGCTAAAGATTGGCTTACGAATTGGCACCCAAAACTGTTACTTCTTGGGAAAGCATGAAGGGGGCATTCTTGGAGAAGTTCTTCCCCACATCACGAGTAATTCTTTTGAGGAAGAAAATTAGTGGCATCCAACAAAACCAAGGAGAGTCTTTTCCAGCATATTATGAGCATTTTCAAGGCCCTAGTTGCATCTTGTCCACAACACCAAATGAAGGAGGAGCTGTTAATTCAATACTTTTACGAGGGACTCCTTCCAATTGAAAGACAAATGCTAGATGCTTCGGCAGGGGGAGCTTTGGTTGACAAAACACCGGTGGCTGCCAAGATCTTAATTGCGAACTGAGCCTTGAATGCACAACAATATGAAGGCGTTGGACAGAGAGACACCCCACGGCAGCATTTGAATGAGGTAAGTTCCAATTCTGATTTGCAATCTCAAATAACTAACCTTACTACTATGTTTTCGCAGTTTATGGAAGGATGCAAAATACAAGGAAGCACCCCAAGTGTGTGTGGCGTGTGCTCTATGCAAGGGCATCCCAATGATCAATGTCCACAATTGATTGAGAATGGAGGATGGGAAAGTGCCAATGCCATAGGTTTTCAAGGCCAAAATCAGCAAAGGAACGATCCATACTCAAATACATACAATCCGGGATGGAGAGATCACCCAAATTTCAAGTGGAGGGAGCCTCAACAACCTCAACAACAAGGAGGTTTTCGACAACCACCCCCTGGGTTTTATCAAAAGCCATTCACTCAATCTCAACCTCAATCACAAATTGTCCTACCAAACTCAGTTTTGCTAGTTAATAATGATCAAGTTATTCAATTATTGACTTCTGTTTCGCAGGGATTAGAAAATCAAAATAATAGAATAGCGAATCAAGACAAAGAGATGAGTGACATGAAGAAGCAAATAGGATAGATTTCAGAGTTCCTAGGGCAGTTTAGAGAACAAGGCAAACTTCCAAGTTCAACCGTTGTGAATCCAAAATGAGGCTTTGAAACCGCCAAAGCCATTACATTGAGGAGTGGCAAGGAACTCGGAAATCATCCTAAATCAGCCACACAAGGCTTTACAGAGGATGAAAAGCTGATGCAAGAAAAGGAACAGGAAGGACAGGCCACGGCAAGGGAAGAAATAAGCTTGCCGCAGCCTCCTAGAGGCCCAAAACCGTCCCAAACCACCAAGGTAAGTCCCAATCCGAATTTTTCAAGTTCTATTCCACTAAATGTGCCCTTTCCTAGCAGGTTCAAGCAATCAAGGAAGGAAGAGAACGAGAAAGACATTCTGGACATCTTTCGGAAAGTTCAAGTCAACATCCCGCTCCTTGATGCAATCAAGCAAGTTCCTAAATATGCCAAATTTTTTAAAGAGCTTTGCACAACAAGGAAGAGAATTTCGAACAAAGAGGTGGTCCAGGTAAGTGAGAATGTTTCTGCGGTATTACAAAGGAAACTACCACCTAAATGTAAAGATCCGGGTAGTTTCACAATTCCTTGCATTATTGGAAATACTAAGTTTGAACATGCCATGTTAGACTTAGGAGCTTCAATTAATGTCATGCCTTATTCAATATATGCATCTATGAACTTAGGAGAGCTTAAAAACGATGGTGTGATTATTCAATTGGCCGATCGTTCTAATGCATATCCGAAAAGAGTTGTGGAAGATGTCTTGGTGCAAGTGAACAATTTGATCTTTCCAGCGAACTTTTACGTGCTAGACATGGAAGATGGAGCCCATTCTACCCCATTGCCGATCCTCCTTGGGAGACCTTTCATGAAAACAGCCCGCACTAAGATAGATGTATTCAAAGGGACGTTAACGATGGAATTTGATGGGGAAGTTATTGATTTTAATATTTCTGATGCCATTAAATATCCTAAGGATGATCATTCTTGTTTTTCTATTGATGTACTTGATTCTTTGGCGCAGGACTTTCTTGATTCGTTAGACAAAGATCCCCTTGAAACAAAAATTGCCGAGGGATGGGGCCTAAAACCCAATTTGGTCGTGCCTAGTGAAGAAGTGGGTGAGATGGTGGCTGCCCTAGGGGCATTGCCACAATATCATGGTAAGTCTGCAATCCCAAATTCAATTCCCGTTTCTACTAATAAGTTGTTACCTTCAATGATTCAGGCCCCGATTCTTGAACTTAAACCATTGCCTAGTCATTTGAAGTACGCCTATTTAGGAGACAAAGAAACGTTGCCGGTCATAGTCTCTTCAACACTCACAGCATTAGAGGAAGAAAAACTGATCCGAGTGTTGAAGAAGCACAAAACAGCCATAGGTTGGACCTTGGCCGACATTAAAGGTATTAGCCCTACAACTTGCATGCATCGCATACTTCTAGAGGAGGGGGCTAAACCAACTCGAGAGGCTCAATGCCGACTCAACCCTCCAATGATGGAAGTTGTCAAAAAGGAGATTATCAAGCTTCTCGATTGTGGAGATTATCAAGCCAGTGGGTTTCACCGGTTCAAGTTGTTCCAAAGAAATCGGGAGTCACAGTGGTGAAGAATGCAGAGAATGAGCTTGTACCAACCCGTATCCAAACAGGTTGGAGAGTGTGCATTGACTATAGGAAGCTCAACGCCACCACAAGGAAGGACCACTTCCCTTTGCCGTTCATTGATCAGATGCTTGAAAGGTTAGCCGGTCATTCTTTTTATTATTTTCTTGATGGATATTCAGGATACAATCAGATTGTCATAGCTTCGGATGACCAAGAAAAGACCACATTCACGTGCCCATTTGGTACCTTTGCCTATCGTCGCATGCCATTCGGTCTATGCAATGCACCTGCCACATTTCAGTGATGTATGGTAAGTATCTTTTCAGATTTCATGGAGAAGATCATTGAGGTATTTATGGATGATTTTAGTGTCTTTGGAGATTCATTTGATCATTGTTTGGATAATCTCACATTAATCTTGAAACGATGTGTTGAAACTAACATTGTTTTAAATTGGGAGAAATGTCACTTTATGGTGAAACAAGGTATAGTTTTAGGTCATATCGTTTCAGAAAGAGGAATTGAAGTTGATAAATCAAAAATAGATCTCGTATGCTACTTACCCTCTCCTACTTCGGTTAGAGAGGTTCGTTCTTTTCTTGGACATGCAGGATTCTATAGGCGATTCATCAAGGAGTTTTCAAAGATCTCCAACCGCTTGTGTTATCTCCTTCAAAAGGATGTGCCTTTCAAGTTTGATGAAGAGTGTGAGAAGGCTTTCACGAACCTCAAGGACAAGCTCACTTCGGCCCCTATCATTGTCCCACCAGATTGGAGCCTTCCTTTTGAACTTATGTGCAATGCCTCCGATTATGCATTAGGGGCTGTTTTGGGACAAAGAAAGGACAAGCAGCCGCACGTCATATATTATGCCTCCCGGACGTTAAATGACGCTCAATTGAACTATTCCACAACGGAAAAAGAACTTCTTGCTGTTGTTTTTGCTTTAGATAAGTTTCGTTCTTATTTACTTGTTACAAAAGTCATAATTTATTCTGATCATGCAGCGTTGAAGTACTTACTCACGAAGAAGGAGGCAAAACCGAGGCTTATTCATTGGATGCTTCTCCTCCAAGAGTTCGATATCGAAATTCGGGACAAGAAAGGATGTGAGAACGTTGTGGCTGACCACTTGAGCCGAATGGTCCATGAAGAGGAGGCCGTACCTATTCCAGAGACATTCCCGGATGAACAGTTGTTATCCGTCCAGGTAAGTGCACCTTGGTATGCCGATTTGGTGAATTACTTACTGTCTAAACAAGTTCCTAGCACCCTAAATAAGCACCAACGGGATAAACTAAAGAAAGAGGCACGTTCTTATGTGTGGGATGACCCTTATTTGTGGAAATATGGTGCTAATCAAATCATTCGTAGGTGTGTGCATGATTCTGAATTTCATTCAATTTTAACTTTTTGTCACACTTATGCATGTGGAGGTCACTTTGGCACCCAAAGGACTGCACAAAAAGTACTTGAATGTGGTTTTTATTGGCCTACTATCTTTAGGGATGCTAGAACTCTTTGCATGTCTTGTGATCGTTGTCAAAGAACTGGAAACATTGGTTCAAAAGATCAAATGCCGCAGGTCCCTATATTTGGTGTCGAAATTTTTTATGTTTGGGGCATTGATTTCATGGGTCCTTTTCCTTCATCTCATGGTTTTGTTTACATTCTACTTGCGGTTGATTATGTTTCGAAATGGGTGGAAGCCAAAGCCACCCGTACTAATGATTCTAAAGTGGTTGCAGATTTTATAAGAACTAACATATTTGCTAGATTTGGAATGCCAAGAGTTCTTATAAGTGATGGGGGTTCACATTTTTGCAATCGAACCATTGATGCACTGCTCAAGAAGTACAACGTCACTCATAAGGTGGCAACACCTTATCATCCCCAAACAAGTGGCCAAGCCGAGGTTTCAAATCGGGAGATCAAACAGATTCTGGAGAAGACAGTTGGGCCAAACCGGAAAGATTGGAGCTTACGTTTGAATGATGCATTGTGGGTGTATCGTATGGCCTACAAAACACCAATTGGGATGTCCCCATTTCGGCTCATATATGGGAAACCATGCCATCTTCCGATTGAATTGGAGCACAAAGCACATTGGGCCGTCAAAACATTCAATTTAGACCTAGTCACGGCTGGACTTCAGAGGAAGCTTCAATTGAACGAACTTGAAGAACTTAGGAACAAGGCGTATGAGAATGCTCAGATTTACAAAGAGAAGACGAAGGCATTCCATGACAAGATGATTCGTACCAAGATATTCTCACATAGACAGAAAGTTCTACTCTTCAATTCCCGCCTTCGTTTGTTTCCAGGTAAGTTACGTTCTAAGTGGATTGGCCCTTTCGTTGTTACTAATGTTTTTCCTCATTGTGCAGTCCAAATCCAAAGTTTGAAGACCGGACAAGAATTCAAAGTGAATGGACAACGTTTGAAGCCGTACTATGAGCACTTTCAAGAACATATCGTGGAGGACACATCCTTCCATGACGTGGGCCCTATCCAAGACTAAAAGGAAGCTTCGTCCGGCTGGAAGACGTTAAAGCAAGCGCTTCTTGGGAGGCAACCCATCCATTCAATAAAGAGACCTTGAAAGATCTGGCATTATAACCAGGTGTTTGTGTTCCTTAACTCTACTCTTTATTGATTTCATTTTACAATTCGTGTCATATTTGTTAGTTGCTTGTTTGTTTGCTTGTGTGTGAGTCTATTCTTGAAACATTGAGGACAATGTTTGGTTTAAGTATGGGGGGGGGGGGGTAAATAAAGTGTTTTCCATGCAAATTCGTGGGATTTTTATCACCTATCACTTCTAAAGTTGTTTTCACTGTTTTGAAGTGTTTTTAGTGTGTTTTGAAGTGTTTTTATGTGTCATTAAGAAAAAATCCGAAAATTTTTGAAAAAAATCGAAAAATGTTTTGAAAAACCCAAAAAGAGTCTTTTTTTTGTGTGTTTGTTTGTGTCTTAGGGTACCTTCCAACACAATGATGAGGATTTGGTTTTTAATTGCATAACTGTTAAAGAAAGTTACAAACATGGATGGAAGTTTGATATGCTCTTTGGTTTATGCTTCGTACATTTAATCACAAAGGAAAAAAATCAGTTTTTGTAACATGCTTGAAGGAAGGAACTCAAATTAACGCTACAACCCTGAGAGACTTGAGCCTAAAACGTTCTTTGGAGAGTTAATAATCTGTGCATTTGTTGTTTTCTAAGTCGTTGCATGATCTCATTATTCTTTGCTTGGTTGCTACTTAGAAGGCGTTTCATCACTATAGTTCCAAATACTAGAACTCATGCCCATTTCATTCAAAGCATAAAATTGATTAGCATAACATATAAACAAGATGAAGTTGTTAGTTAAAACTAGAGCCAAACAGCCGTACCCCCTGTGCATTTGTGTGTAGGTTTAACCCCGTTGAGCCTTGTTTAGCCTATGTTCTTTGTTAAACCACATCATCCCCACCTAGCCTAGAATAGGACCATCTATACCCTTGTTCTTGAAGCATAGTGGAGCATAACTTAGAGGGAATTCCTTTTGATTGACATTATGCAGAAAACAAGTGTGGGGGAAGGGATTTGTATGTGTGTGTGTGCCAATGTCCAAAAGAGGCATGGGTAGAAAAAAAAGAAAAGAAAAGAAAATTCGTGGAAAAAGAAAAGAAAAAAGAAATGTTGTGAAAAGAATGAAAAAGAGTTGAAAAATGAGTGAGAATAAGCTCACAAGTGTTGGTTGTTGAAGAAAGGGTCCAAAGAGTTGAATTTGACCCTAAGTGTTGCATGAATCTCCCGTTGTGTTTAAAAGTTGATTTTTGCATTCAAAAGTGAATTCTAAGTGTCAATTTCATTAATTTGCTTACTATTGCTTTAAGAACGTTTGTTTATCCTTACCCTTCTTTGTTAACCAATACCCTTAAGCCCCGTTACAACCCTTAACTTCAATCTTAGGTGTTGTGTGTTTCAATTTGTGGAGTTTGGAATTGGTATGAGCATATGGTGTCACTGATTCTCGCATCTAAGTAGTAGCATTCCGTTCATGAGATCATATTCACATTATATTGATAACTCCAGAAAATGCTTTCTTTGTCATAAACATATGTGAGTGCTAGTCTACATGTTTACATCAATCATCTCACATATACCTAGTGTAGGGTGTGTAGTCAGAAAATGTGTGTGAAAATAGAGAATATCTGGTAAGGAATTGAGTAAATTCTCTAAGGCATGTTACTACATTCAAAACATTGTTTTAATTGATTAATTATGAGCTAGTAAGTGGCGACTGTGATTAAGTATGTCCTAGAGAGTAGGGATGACTAAAATCTATGTGAGTGGTGATCTTTGATATGTTATGTACCATTGGAAATCCCTGAGGTAAATGTTGGAAGGTTTAGGTTATGTTTTTATTTTGTTTTGCTCGAGGACTAGCAAAAGCTAAGTGTGGGGGAATTTGATAGGAGCATATTTATGCGACTTAGTTAGCGTGTTTTCTTGCATTTACTTAGCTTAATTATGTTAATTATAGTGTTTAAAGCCATTTTCGTGCAATTTCAAGTCCTAATGACAAAGTATGCAAAAAGAAGCATTTTGGAGCATTCTAGAGCTATTTTGGACCAAGGATGGATAACTTATGATTCAAGCAAGAAGGATGGACGACTTTAAAGATCAAAAGAGGCTAGGAATCAGCTAAAGAGATGGAGAAAATAAAGTCAAGATAAGAAGATAAGCAGTTAGCAAAAAAATATGGAGCATTACCTCAAACATTATCCAAAACCTTATCTTATCTTATCCAAACTACCTTATCTCATCCTCACCTTATCTTTCCATGTTTCTAGCCACAAAAAGGGGTTCTTATCAGATTGTATCACCTAAATCTATGGTTCTAGAAGCCTAAAAACATGCAACCAAGTCCCAATCTGATTCCCTAAGTTTGTGCCGCATGTTCTCTTCTAGAACCCTACAAAGGTGGCGCCTAATGTCCTTCTAGATGGTGCTAATCCTATCCCTACTTCCCAGCCATGTGTCTCACTTCTAGAAGCCGTAAAACCTGCTGGGAGAACATATCATTTTCCCCTTTGGATTGTGTTTGAGAGTATCCCTTTTCCTTGGGGTTTTGCAGTCCTAATTCTGCACCCATCCTCACTCATATTCAGCCTTTGTCGTGGACTACATATTCTGCCCTATATATATGTGTGCCGCACCCCTTCATTCAACACCACCCTCTCACAAATCACTCTACATTCGACATACATCCAGATTCATACACCATTCTGCCTCAGTGTGCCGCAATTGCAAGGAGAAGAAAGACTTAGTTCGTGGCTGAATCCAAGCTTCTAGGTGTTTTCTATCTTTATATTTCAATGTCTAATTCAATTTATTTTCGTGTAATTGCAAACATGAGAGGCTAAATTCTTGTTAGTTGGAGGTGAATTCGAAGCCATGATTATATGTTTTATATGAATTGATTACATCCAGTTATTGTTTCTTGAGACTTGAATGTGATTTGCTTATCTGAGTTAATAAAACTTGTTTGTGTATGTTAATTGGGGGTCGACACTTAATTCTTATGCATAAACTTGTAGCTAGGATATAAGGGATTTTCACCTAATCGTTATGAACTTATATTCACAAGTAGTAAAGGTTGCTAGTCACAATCATGTTAAGTAAGTCCTAGGCAAGAGTATCATGTTGTTCATAGTTACGAATGCCTCGTCAACACTTATGATTTTCAAAGAACGTAATGACCTTTGATATGTTTTCTATCATGCTGTCATAGTTAGGAAATTGATAAGGATAATTTGGTTGTAATGCATGTTTCGTTCAATTCAATGAAATAAGGAGAATCTGATGGTTAATTTGTGCATTCACGGTTAACTTGGGGTGTTGTCATTCATGTCTAAAGGAATAATAACTGGAAATTGGTTCATATGCATATATCATGTGTGGAGAAGGATCCTCTAACTAATTCATCATCCATTCAATTCATCAAAATCATTTTTCTTAAGTGTTTTATGCTAAGTTTCTGTTTTAAGTTTTAAAATTCGTCAAAAACAATCCCCTTCCATTAAGTCTTGTTATTTGAGTCAAAACCTGTTTTCTTTTAGTCTTTTGAGTCAAGTTTTACCTTATTTTCGTCAAAATCACTTCTTGGGTCTAAAATTGAGTCTTTTTTATTGTTTGTTGCTGTTTTAAGTGTTTTGAGTTAGTTTTGAGTCTATAGAGTCTAAATTAGTGTTTTTGAGTCTTGTTTGTGTTGATTAGCATCCCTAGCTTTTCCCCGGCCTAGAACGATCCCTACTTGCATCATATACTACAATTGTCAAAAATAGGGTTTAATTTGTGTGTCAAGTAATTTTCACATCAGTTAATGACTTTAGCACCTGGTTCGCTTACTACTTGGGATGCCGTAGCTAAGAAATTTTTGGAGAAATTTTTCTCTACTCAAAAGACAGCTACTTTGAGAGGGCAAATCTTCAACTTTGCACAACATGATGGAGAACCTTTCAATGAATGTTGGGAGCGTTTTAAAGGGCTTTTACTGCAATGTCCACATCATGGGTTACCTCTTTACTTACAAATGCAAATTTTTTACGATGGATTAACCCAAACATGTCAATCTACTGTTGACAATGCAGCAGGTGGAGCTTTGAAGAAAAAGAATGCTCAAGAGTCATATAACATCTATGAGATGTTGGGATCTAATGCTCAACACAAAGATACAAGAGGTAAACGAGCTGGAGTGTATGAAATGAGCTCTAATAATGATCTTTCATTGCAGGTGACTAGTTTGGAAAAGAAGCTTGATTCCGTCCTCAATATGGTTCCCAAGATAGCTGAGGTGTGTGCATTTTGCAACATACCAGGTCATCCTACTTATCAATGCTCAGGTAGTGAGGCTTATCCCGAATTCGTCCAAGAGCAAGTGAATCTCATGAACTCTTACAATCAAAGGCCACAAAATGACCCATTCTCTAATACATAAAACCCTGGTTGGAGAGATCATCCCAATCTCTCATGGAAAAATAACAATCAGTTTCAAAATTTCCAACCAAAGCATGCTACTACACTTGAAGATACGGTCAAATTGCTAGCCCAAAACACCGTTCAATTCCAGCAAACTACCAATAGTACTCTCTAACAACATTAGGCTGCTCTAACCAAAATGGAGACACAATTAGGTCAGATTGCCGATGCTTTGAGTCAAAGAGAGCCTGGGAAGTTTCCGAGCCAATCGGTGATACTTCAAAGGAACCAAGAGCAAGCCAAAGCAATTATTACACTTAGAAGTGGTAAGGTTATTAATAATGGAGTTGGCAATGAAGTTACTAATGAATCTGATCATGTGAATGCAGGTGCAACTTAAGAAGAGAATGAGAAACCATATGATGAACCAGGCAATGTCACTTCATTTGAAGCACCAAATCTCCGTAAGGCTGAAAAACCTTACACTCCTCCCATTCCATTTCCTGGAAGACTTGCCAAAAGCAAGCAGGATAAGTCATTTAAAGAATTTTTTGATATTTTAAGTAAAGTGAATGTTAATTTACCTTTGCTCGATGTCATTAGGAATATGCCAGCGTATGGGAAATTTTTCAAAGAACTAAATAACTATAAGAGGAAGTATGGACCTAATGAGAAGGTGATGGTGTCTGAAAATGTGAGTGTTGTTCTTCAAAGAAAGCTTCCACCAAAACTCAAAGATCCTGGCAATTTTTCTATCAATGTCACTATTGGAGACAAGCTGTGTGTGTTGGAAACGTGATGGAAAATTGTAAGTGATTGGTAAGGTGTGAATAGTAAAAGAAGTATGAGTGTTGTTTGAAAAGTTCACATCATCCATCACTAACAAAAAACAAGTAAACAACCAAACACCTTTTTGAATCAAAATTCCCAACCTTTTTGTTCTTGCCAAGAACATAACAAGAACAACGAAGAACATCCATGAAAACCCATAAGAGCTCCATGAACATTTTTCACCCAAAGACACCCCAAAAACTCCCAAACTTAAGCGAAATAACATATTACCATACTAGGGGTACTTAAGCGGTTTCTAATGTCACTTTAAAAAACTTTTACCAAGACAAACATGAACCCAAAAATCCACCCTTTGGATTTGGCCGAATTTCCCAAAAAACATGCAACCAAATTTTACTCCAAAATTCATGCTCATATGAACTACATCTACAACATTTGAGATAGCAAATTTTCTAGCAAAATTTACATTCAAAGAAGCAAGAATAAAGCTTGTAACAATTATAACATTTAAATCAAAGACTATGAACTACAAAACCCAAAAGGATTCACCAACTACTAGACTTAGGCTCTTGATACCACTCGAAGGAAAATTTGTGAAAAACATGTTCATTTGAGAACCATCTATGGCATGCAATTAACAATTAAAGGTGGAATCATACTTGTATGCACTCAAAACAAAACATTACCCATGAAATTCAATTCAAAGCCTAGTAGTTGTGGTGAACCAAGAGTGAACTCAAGAACAAAGTGAGTTGAGAAATCTTATACCTTTGTTGATTCCACTTTGCATAAGCAAAGGCTAATCACCCAAGGAGAGGGCCTTCATTCCTTACTTCTTAGCTCCATGGATGTCTTGGAGGAGGATGGTTGAAAGGGTTCTCCAAGTTCCCAAAATAGAGAACCTCTAATTTTCCACACCAAGGAGAGCATTGATGAAGAGATGAGTGACCTAGTGGAAGTAAGATTGCTAGCTAAGTTCTTCTAGGGTGGCCGGCCTCTTAGAGAGAAAAAGGAGAGCATTGTGTTCTCATCTTTTCTCCAAAAGAAACCCTAATGAAGAAAAGGCTATAAAGACACATTTATACCTATCTTCATTGGAGTGGAAAACTTGTAATAAGTCCAAAACCCACTCCTTTCTCTATATGGCCCCTTTGTGTTTTCAAGTTGTTGAGTTATTGGGCTTGACATTCAACTCCCATTGGGCCTTGAGGCCCAAAACTAACCCGAGGTCTATTACGAACTTATTCGTTTGATTAATTAATATATTAATTAATCCTAGCCATAAATAATTAAACCATTTAATTATTCATACTCAACTCCGTTGTTTCTTCAATCTCTACCTTACACGGTGTACGATCCATTAGGTTCCTTTTAGTGAGGTAGCGGGCGATTGTTACTCTTAACGATCGATTGTGAATTGAAACATACTTTCAATTCTCCCTTTAGTGATTATACCGCCTTTAGGGCTTCCACAAACCATAAGTGTCACCTAGCAGTATATCATGGCTACCCAAGCTATAATCATAAGAGGTGGAGAATCTATTCAGTTTAGGATTACAATGCCATACGGTCTTTCTCCAATACAATACTCTTGACCACATTGTTTGGTTTGATAGTTTATTCATGTCTACTATCCAATGTGATTCATTTACTTATATGATTACCTTGAATGTGATTTGGAACGACTTCCTAAATCTCATTCATAATCTGGCCAGAGATTCTTAATCATATCATAGAGTATTCTCCCTCAAACGGTTTGAAGGTTAGAGATCCCTTGTTGTGCATTCACTTACCTCCATGGCTAAGTGGCTTAACCCCAACTATGTCGTGGACACTCCTGACGGAGTGACTTTGACATAGTCAAAGTTCAAGGACCTAACCACAAGACAATTGTGATGCCTCAAGTCAAAGGACCACTTTGCATTATCCCAACCATGAGTTCTCATGTGACATGAATATGAGAACTCCTCGTTGATTGCGTTCAGTGGACTCATTCTCTATCGAGCACCTACATGCTTGTCTTGGCGTCAGTCACACCATTGACTCGAGACCAGTCACTCTCCCTAAGAGAAGACATAGCACGTGATGATCCTAACAGACTGTCAATGCCCAATTGGCAACCTATGATTAGGAACGTTTAGGATATGTATACGAAAAAGAATGGTCTCATGAATCTAACTTCTTTGGATCACATTCTCCCAATTACATATTCATTGGACTTATCGTTTAAGCATATAACATTTATATGAGACAGCTTGAAACAATAATATTTGCCCTTTATATTAAACTAGAGTAGTTTAACATGTGAAATGTCCATAAAGTATCATCATTTGATTGGTTTTATGGCACATTTCCAATAGGTACGTAGGCAACCTAGGGCTCTGCCCAGGTGCAGTCACAAAATCAAATAAACACCCAAATCCCCAAGTTACAATTTATTCATATTGGAATCAAAGGGTATTCCTTTCCCAAAAGAAGGGTTGTAATTAATAGGCGCGTAGCCTAAAATAGGTCGAACTCGAATTAATAAAGACCCTATTCGGAAAAATGAACGACGGTGAAATTGTGTCGAGTGCATTATTTGTTTACATATTGTGGACAATTTTTGCTCAACAAGTGACGTTTGTTATAACTGGCCAGCTGGCATGAGGAGTTGTGACTTGTATAAGATCACTAGCTCCCCGAATTTTCCATATCCATACATGTCGATAGTATCAACAGGATCAAAAGAAGCCTCAATGCAACCCAAAATTTAATTAGTGCCATAAGCAAGCAAAGACATGCAGCGTCATATACCTACAATATCTTGTATATATTGTTCACTGTAAAATAGAGAAGACGGGAAAAAATGGTTTTCGAAATGCGAAAAGTGGTGAAACGATTAGGGGTTAAAGCCATCGTTGGGCCTGCTGGGTGGTTGTGGGCGGCGGTTAATGTTGTGGACGCTGTTAAATTGTGGGTTTTGTTGGTCGGGAGGAGTGTCAGGCGTGTCGAGGGTGTCAACTTCTGCTGGTCCTTGATCATGATCTCCAACATATTGTTGCATCACCAACACCGACGCCGTGGTAGCAAAGTCTGAAGATGCTAACAAATCTCCAATGGCACCAAGTTCCGGGCACTCACTCCAGTCCGTCAGTCCGGCCGTCAAAGGCGATACCATCCCTTGCCCTCTCCCAACAATGAAGAGATCGTGAACGTTGTCCATGGACCTAATTGCCGCCACCGTCTCCTCTCCGTTATTCACCACCTTCTCTGTGTAAACAACCGACTCTTCGTTGGCATTTTTCATTCTAAAATCATTGATCAACTCCTCGTCGAGCTGCTTCTCCCACCCTAAGTCCATCTCCACCGACAGTATCCTCGAATTGTTCCCGTTGCCGTCCACATTACTAGTGGAAGTTGAAGCAGCTCTCTCCAGTCCAGCTTCCTCCCCTGGAACAAACCGCATGACAGTGAGGTTTATCCCGGGATGCTCCGACATCCTCCACGCATAGGACAAGGCCTCTCTGTCGTCGGGTCCTCCAAAGAAGAGAATAACCACGTGATGCGAGATTTGATTTGCAGCAGCCAAGCGACTGGATCCGTTGAGGCCTCTGTCCACAAGGATTCCAACGGAGCAAGGTGCATTTGTAAGCACGTTCTGGTTCATTGTCCGAAAAGCCGGGTTCATTGCTTCCATTCCCCCGTCCACAGTTTGCTGTTTGTGGAAAGGAATGATTAAGAAGGCGACGCGCTTATCCTCGGCCAAGTTGCAGATGTCTTCGTGCATGGTGGAGTAGGGGGAAATGGCCGTGAGCGGCTGCACCGAAACGCAGTTGCCCGGGGCGTGCTGCTCGTAGTTTTCGAATGCGTTGATAATGTGATCCGACTGAGCTTGTGTCCTGTTGAGTGCAGGCCTCCCGGATTTCCTGGTGTTGTGGACAATGAGCATGGCGGAAGCGCGGCCGCTCAGCTCCACCAAGTGGAGAATGTAGACACAAAGCGGGGATCTTTTCGTCGGGTGGGAAGCTTCAAGGAGATTGATCATAGTCGGCACGTTTCGAGGAGTGTGGACGCAAACAAGTATTCGTAACTCCGCATCCGGCTTCGACCTCTGAATGCTTCTTCGTTTATAAGGTATAAACCTTCTGGCTGGCTTGTAGACGGTAGTCACGATTGGCGTAATGATTCCAGTCATTACAACCGCCACAATTACCATGATGGCAAACGCCTCGTCGTCTAAAACTTTTTGGTCTTTGCCGACATTCAAAACAATGAGCTCGACGAGGCCTTTGCAGTTCATGAGGAGCCCTAGAGTAAACCCTTCGTCGAATGGCATCTGGTAAAACAAGCAGACGATGACGGTGCCAGCTATTTTGCCGATGCAGGCCAGGAATATGACGAGCAGCAGAATCCCCCACGTGCCGGGGCCAGTAATGCTGGTTATATTGGTTCTGAGACCGCTGATTGCGAAGAAAAGAGGAAGCAGAAGCCCCGAGACAAAATCCTCAAGCTTCTCAATCAGGGTAGCTCCAAGAGGCCCATTGGGAATCACCAGCCCAAACACAAATGCACCGAAGACGGAGTGAGTCCCGATGGCATCGGTGACGAAGCCAGAGATCATGACGCCGGTGAGGATGAGGCAGATGTAGAACTCACTGAAGGTCTCTCCTTCGGGGGTTCTTCGAATGAGCCAACAAATGGCAGGGCGGACTATGAAGATACAAACTAGAACAAAGGCGCCGCTGGAGAGGACGACGTAGAGGGAAGCCAAGGAAGTGGAGTCATTTTCGGCCAGGGCAATGGCAAGAGCCAAGAGAGCCCAAGCGCACATGTCATTGACGAGAGCGGAGGAGAGGGCAATTCTGCCAATCTCGGTGTTGATGAGTTTGAGCTCAGCCAGGACACGAGCCAGGACAGGAAAAGCGGTGACGGAGAGGGCGACGCCAAGGAAGAGGATGAAAGTGCCTTGGTTCATGGATTGTTCTCGCTTGTGGAGAAGGAAGGAGAAGGCGGCACCGATGAGAAAGGGAAGGATCATACCGGAAATGGCAATGACAACAGCCCTTTTCCCCATTCGACGAATCACTGAAATGTCCATTTCCAATCCGACGAGGAAGAGAAAGTAGAGGAGACCCACGTTTGCCATTGTCTCCAACACCATTACACTTCTTAGAGGGAAGATTGTGTTGGCGAATTTATCACTCTTTCCAAGCACTGATGGCCCTAATAATACTCCACCCTGCAATTACAACAATTAAATTGTTGATTGATTAGTTAAAACCATGCATGCATGCATGCAGATTGAAACGATCAAGTTCATATCTAGATAAAAAGGACATCTATCTAGCTGGATGTTAATTGATATATAAATTTCCTCGTACGTCCGTACGCACGTACATACATACCAGGATTTCTGAGATAACACGAGGTTGGCGAAAGGGTTTGAGAATAAGAACGAGAATTCGAGTGGTAACGACGACCATTGTTAATTGCAAGATGAAGAGCGGGAGGGAGTAATCTAAAGGATTGTCGCCCTGCCATATACCGTTGGTAGTGATCATGGTTGGAGCGTAACATACTATTGAACCATCTGATGAATTATTCGTCTTACCGGTTGCTGCAGCCACTGCCGCCGCCATCTTTTAATCTCCTACCACTTTTCCTCCAATATATTTACAACAACCACAGCTGCAACCACAACCGCGATAATTCGAGGTACCTAGCTAGCTTGTCCAATTCCTCCTACTCTTTTCTTCAATTTGTGTCATGAAATTTCTTCACTATTTCCATCGTTTCTTTTCCTTGGTTACATGATAGGACATACGAGATTACAGAAATAGGTAAATCTAGGAAATTTTTTGATGGTTGACCGCCCCATTTGGGTTATTTCTTGTCTGTGGCCTGTGGTTTACAGTTTGGTAGCTTGACTATTTTAAGAATCGCATATACCATTATCCAAACGACACGATCATGTATTTGGGGAACCTTGGTAGTTCGTATCACTTTGCAGCCATCGGAGCCATGTCGATAATCAAAATTCGGCATACACATGTATAAATGAGATTAGATTCCTGCTGATAAAATAAAAATAAAAGAGATTACATTGCAAACGCTCCCTCCATGTGCATTTCCCTCTTACCCATTTTTTCACGTCTTACACACTCTTTTTGTTTTTTTAGCGGTTCGATTGAACAAAAAGAAAATAGGGAAACTTTGATGCGGTCTCTAGGTATCAATATTGTTTCTTTGACTGAAACCTTGTTAGTTTTTATTTTTTGATCGAATTCCCTAACATTAATAAAATGGTGTGTTTCTATGTAGGTGATTACATTTTTAAATTAAAAATTGGAATTTGTAGTTGTTTATATTAATAATTAAGATTTTAAATAAAATCATTAATTAGTGGATTAAAAAAATCAAAGGATAAATTATACTCTCCAATATATTTTGTGTGTGTGTGAATATACTCTCCAAAACATGGATACATTTTTCAAAACCACACAAAAAAATAGATAATAGGCTTAGTAACATTATTAAATTTCTTCTGTCAAACTTTACATGGATACATTCTCCAATCAATGAAATAGAATGTACCCATATAAGTTTAAAAATGGATTAGAAAAAAAAAATTTGAATGAATTTTGACACACCCCAACCAAAGTCGAGACGTGCTGGCCGTCACGTGAGGGTGACATAGCCAAGAGCGCAACAGAAGTGATAATTATGCGAAAATGTGGGTAAATAAAAAAAAAACGAAACTCAAACTTATTTAGACTAGAAATAAGTGTGTGAAAGTGAACATAACCAAGCACAAGTATTCAGAGCATAGGCATCAACAGTGCAGTCCAACAAATGAAATACTAACTATACAAACGGGGAGAAGATCCCTACAGTTATTTAGTAGATCGTCAGAACCGCCGAAAAGTCCTTGTGAGCCACCAAGATGTACAACTACCTAGGACCTGGGGGGGCGCAAAACAAAAGGGTGAGTGGGCAAAAAACAAAACGTTTGAAAACACATTTATCTTTTATGAACATAATAACCCCTCACTGTAAAACTCGTATAGTTTCTAGAAATTATACTACGTATATACATACGGATACCAACGCACAAGGCCAGTAACACTGAAGTATGCCATGTCATAACGTGTCAGCTGTAAAATCCCACATTGCCCAGGGTATGGATCTTGTAAGCCTTATATGTATATTCCCATCTCTACCTAGCACAAGGCCTTTTGGGAGCTCACTGGCTTCGAGTTCCGTAGGAACTCTGAAGTTAAGCGAGAATGGGCCAGATCATTCCCAGGATGGGTGACCCACTGGGAAGTTCTGCTCGCGTGAGTTCCCAGAAACAAAATCGTGAGGGCATGGTCGGGGCCCAAAGCGGACAATATTGTGCTACGGTGGAGTCGAGCCTGGTTCATCGAACGATCATCGAAAACATAAGGAACCATAAGCTCCGACACGGTAGGTTTTTAAGACGTCGTGATCGTGGGTGATTTACACGATTTTAAGGCTCAGGATAGACTCTAAACAACTCCCTTAACATCTTGGAGTGTAATTGGAGTGGTTTGGTCATCGGAACACATAGGTTCGTGAAGTGGCAGAGTTGGCCAGAGGTATCAAACAAAAATTCCGATCATTTTCCTTTGGATTTTGGACTCCTAATAGATACGAATGTGTTCTACTCTTCAAGACCTTCAAATCCATATAAATTTCATGGATTTTGGTTGAGAATTGAAGAAGATATTGAATTTTAAATAATTTTCAGAAACTGGCGAACCAGATGGCAGCTGGCGACAGACTCCGATGAGTCACCGGAGAAGAAGAAGCATATTCCGTTAACTTTAACGGAATATTCTAACGGCGTTAGGTAATTTTAACGAAATATTCTAATAATTTAACGGAATATTCCCTAATGCCGTTAAGGGTTCCGTTAGAGTGCCAAGCACGTGCCTGCACGTGGCCAGCACGTGTGGCGGTGCCCTGGCTGGCACTTGACGGGGCTTCTGACGTCCAAATTTTTTTCTAAAAATATAGGGGTGTTCGTGTTGTCGAGTAGATCACGTTGGTGTATTCAAACACCCTATTTGAGTAACGTATGAGAAGTTATTCCTAGGGTTTGTGTATGTGCTTTAAAATTAACGTAAAATTAGTTATTTCACATATAGGTGAGACATACCCCGAGGACGAGTGTGGACAAGCGAGATTGGGGGGCTACGATCCTACTACTTATCCGTGAGTGGGCATTTGCTTTCTATGTGATAGGTCCCATTTGTTTCTCTTTGTGATCATAAATGACCTACTTAACTCAGTGGTTAGAGTTTTATTTTCATACGGCGGAAGGAATTTTATGTATTTCATTATTATAAATCGTGAATTATATTATTGATGCTGGGGAGGCTCAGGTAAGCTTCAGGTAAGTATATTGTGATGGTATTGGTTGTATTGCACATTGTTAGGCATTGATGAATTTAGAGCTCATCATTGTTGCACCCCGATGTTAGTGCTTCCGCCCGAGGCCAGGGCATAGTCCTTCACATGATGTTCACCTCCTGCACCGCATGCTCACCTTGGATCCACTTTGGTGCCAGCCCTGTCATACAGACCACAATAGGTGGTTCCGACTCGTGTGCTAACATATATTGATGAGCTATAGGTCCAGTCGTACAGGTCACATTAGGTGACTCCGACTGGTATATTATTTTTATATTGATTCACCTGGCTTAAATCTTTTAGTGCCGATGTGACAACCTGTCCATAAATTTAAGTTTTTATTTATTTTAATCGAAGGAATTGACAAAAATGCCCTAGAGGCAAGGATTTTGACTTCTGTTGACCATAGTCTAGAGGAATGTATGACTTATTCTTTTGGCGTATTTATATAGTACTCGTTGGTACGAACGCATAGGCGAAAGCCGTTTGCGAGTCCGAATTATAATGGTATAGTTACGGACTTTTGAAATTGGTTACTTACATTTAGATTACTAAATTGTTTGAACTCCCACCTTGTGGGAAAGAAGCCAATCAGCTTCAAGAATAGAAAATAGGGACCAATCAGGAAAAAAAGAAAAAAAAAAGAAAAGAGGAGGCTGCCTGATGGCAGCGAATGAGCGGGGGAAAGAGGAGAAAACCAGAGAGAAAAGGAGGGCGGTGGGACAAATCTGGGGAGGAGAGAGGAAGAAGGGGGACGAATCAAAGAGGGGAAGGAAGGGACGGGAGATGACTCACCATTGTCCCACCTTCCTTTCTCATCCAAAAATGGAGTTGATTGGGCTTGGAATTGGAAGCACCAAAGTCGTCGGCTTCGAGTACACTCGGCGACAATCCACCAATTTCTGAAACCATCTCCTCCAATTACCACTACTAGAACACTCCCCTAGAACCCATGAACAAAGCCCAACCAGTGGTCGAGGCGTTGGAGCAAGTTTGGAGGTCGAATCGAAGCACACCCAATTCTAGGGTTCCGTACGATTTGAGTGAACTTGGAGCTTTTCTAGGCCAAATTGGCCTTAGTCACAGGTATGAAAGTTACTCTACTCACTGAGATCTTCATTTCTGGAAAATTTGGTAATTTTTGGAAATAGTTGGATTTTCTGGCGAGTCGGGACGGCCGACCGCCACCCACGGCGGCGCGTGGCCAATGGGCCGCCAATGCTATTTTTAGGCTGTGTAAAATGTCCTGAATTCAGTTTTGATAGTGGTATGACGTAGGTTGATTGTTTGAACCTAATTTCATTACGATACGTAACTTGGATAATTATTTGAATCGACGATCCGACCGTTGGATCGTCACCAAACTTTAATACATTATAATACGTAGTATTTGAGGATCATAGGAACTTGTAGATCAGGAATTCGACATACGGATCTTCCCAAATTGGATCTGTAAATTCATAAAATAAAACGTTAGCCGCCACTTGGATTTACCAATTGGCGGAGATCCAACTGTTGGACCGTAATGAAACTTTAGTATGTTATTCTAAAGGTATAATGTGGATCTTTGGAAGTTACGGATTGGAAATCTGATATGCAGATCTTTCGGATTGAGTTATGTAGGGTTATGACCTTACCGTCGAACTTTGATCGACTGTTGACTTTTGGTCAATGGGTCTCAAACCATTCTAGAAGTTCCTTGAGGATGTATTTTATGTGAGTTGATATTCTATTGATAAGAACTCCGAGACATGATTTGATAATTTTATAGGCGACCATGGTTCGTGATGTCTCGATATTCGTGCTAGGGAGTCGTAGCGCGGACCTCAGGTGAGTGGGTCTTTTCCTCTTTATCGTATATATATATATATGATTGATAATTCCAAAAACGCTTTTATGTTGATTTATACACTTTATGCCATGTCATATATATATTTATATATTCTTAAATACTATGATATGGTTGAGTTTTAGAGTGCATTATGGCATATCCATATGCATATTACCTACCTATAATTGTTGTGAATGCTTTGAAGTGTTAAGGTGAACGCGGGACGCGCGAGTGAGTTCAGGTGAGTTTATGGTGTTATTCGAAGTGATTAAGTTATGGCATGACTATATCTGCGTAATAGGCAACTCCGACACTGTCGTACAGGTTGCAATAATAGGTAACTCCGACATTGTCGTACATGTTGTAATAGGCAACTCCGACACTGTCGTATAGGTTGCCTATGAGTCGTACATGTTGCATTAGGTAACTCAGACTCATGTGATGGAATTAGCCACGTGTAGATCAATTTGACAGCCACCTTCCACAAGAGAACCTAGTAGCTTATTCATGGTTATATATTGATAAGCTGCATCATGCTGCTAATTTATAAGAATTATTAAGAAGCCTTGTTGTCAACTTTGCATGGCATGCTGATAACTAAGTTATAGACCATTTCAATACGTGTCACATGCATGGGATAAGTTTCTCCCAAACCTACACGCAGGAGCTTGTTGAAGAACTAGATAAGTCCATTGGTTTTATCCTTGCCGTCACACCATCCAATCGAATTACATCGGTAACCACCTTTTTCCCTATAAATAGGGACTTCATTCCTTTGGTTTTGGTTACCAACTGGTGCACGTTGTTTGTTACTTGTCAACTTGTTGGTCGTTCATTGCCTCAACGTCTTGAAGGAATCATGTGTAGCCAAACTTAGCGCTTTGTACTTTCCAAATCATACTAAAGAGTTGGTTTAGTATGCTAATTACCTTAAACTCTTTGGTTTTGTTGTAGATTGAGTTCTTTTCCTATGTAAATGTTTTATCCAAATTCAGTTGCCCTTTTTACTTTTCGTTTTACCAAAATGATTTCCGTTTCCGTACTGCTTAAAAAAAAAAAAATATATTTTATTCCTCTCAAATAGCCTTACGTTCTATTAGGAATGTACTGCTATAGTGTTGGATTTTAACACTATAGTATTGCGTTACTAATAGAGCGTGGCACTGTTACGTGCCCCGATTTCGGGGCGTGACAGAAAAATGGTATCAGAGCAACAGTTGATCCATTTCTAAAGATTTTTGTTGTTCCTCCTCATTTTAAATCGTTTTGGTTCGAAAATGAGTTTTGAATTTCACTTTCAATCTGGGTTTTGGTTTGACTCTGCCTTGCCCTTTCAATTCAAACTTCTACTTCATCTGTTGTCGAGTCAAATCTTGAACGAGTTGTTGAGTCAATATATCTCATTTCAGTTCATACTCTGTTGGCAAGAAGCCTAGTCCTCCGACAAGTCCAAAAGAAAATAGGGCACTGTTTCATGCACAACAAATAGCTAAAATGTTTAGGGCTTTTCAAGCATCGATGAATGCGTATATGTTCACCAATGAGGAATGTGCACATGATCGATAGATGTCTTATCTCGATCGTTTCTGAAAGATAAGCCGCTCAAGTTTTGGGGAGCGCCTGAAGCTGAAAAAGCTGAGAGTTGGTTGGAACATATTCAGAAGAAGATGAGAACTCTTCATGTATCACCATAACTATAAGTTAATCTAGCTTCACATGTTCTTATGTAGCAGAATTATGGTGGGGTACTATACGTTCTCAATATAACATTGAAGAGATGAATTTTGATGGTTTTGAGCAACTTTTTCTCAAGCGTCACTTTCCTGATGCAATGAAGCATACTAAGATTCAAGAATTTCTTGATCTTAAGTAAGGGACTATGATTGTGGCTGAGTATGTTGCCAAATTTACTGAGTTGAGTAAGTACTCTGATGGTATTGCAAATGATTAGAAGACAATGGAAATTTAGTTCAGACAAGGGTTTAGAGACTCTAACTGAAGGCATATTGTAGGTCAAGGACCTAAAACTTATCATGAAATTGTGGAAGTAGTTTACGAGTTAAAGCAAGATTATTTGTTTACTCAGAAGAATCAAGATTAATATAAAGGATCAAGATTGAGAAAAATGATTAGAAGTTTTTGAGGAACCAAAATGGAGTAGTAGTGGCAATGGTGGATATGGATTTAGGAGGCCAGGGCCTATTAAATGTTATCATTGCCATGAATTTGGATATACTAGATATAAATACACCAGTCGCATTTATGGATCTTATGAATCGAGTATTCCAACCTTGTTTGGATAAGTTTGTTATTGTTTTCATTGATGGTATCCTTATTTATTCTAAGACTAGGGAGAATCATGAAATGCATCTCCATATAGTCTTACAAATTTTAATAGATAACCAGTTGTATGCCAAGAAGTCGAAGTGTGATTTCTGGCTAACACAAGTACAATTTCTTGGACATGTAATATCTGGAGATGGAATTTGTGTGGACCCCAGTAAGATAGAAGCGGTATTGAGTTGGGAGCATCCTAAGAGTGTCTCGGAGATACGAAGTTTTCTTGGATTAACTGGCTATTATAGAAGATTTGTTCGGGATTTCTCAAAGATTGCAACTCCACTAACCCGTCTCACAAGGAAGGGAGTAAGATTTGAATGGGACGATAAGTGTGAGTCATCATCTGAGGAATTAAAAACAGGACTTACCTCAGCGCCGGTGTTAGTATTGCCTAATACCCAAGGACTCGAATGTGTGCTAATGCAAAATGGAAGGATTGTAGCTTATGCTTCAAGACGGTTAAAGAATTACAAGAGGAATTATCCAACACATGACTTGGAGCTAGCTGCAGTAGTACATGCATTGAAGATTTGGAGATGTTATTTGTACGGCAGTAAGTTCAATGTTTATTCTGATCACAAAAGTCTTAAGCATATATTTACTCAATGTGATTTGAATTTGAGACAAAGAAGATGGGTGGAGTACATAAAGGATTATGATTTTGAATTGTCCTATCATCCTGGGAAAGCAAATGTAGTTGCTGATGCTTTAAGTAGAAAGACCAGGAGCACTTTGTCTTGTTTGATGTTGGCGGATAAAGAGATGTTTGATACACTACAAGATTATGATCTAGAACTACAACATGACGACATAAGTGCTTATTTGGCGAATCTTAGTCTAGCACCTCAGTTGGAGCGATATATAGCGCAGAAACAACATGAAGATCATGAACTACAAGAAGTAAGGACAAAGATAGTTTCAGGAGAAGCACTTAATGAATGGAAGCTTCATGAGAATGGTAGTGTGAGGTACAAAGACCGAACGGTTGTACCTAAAAATGAAGAAGTTAGAAAGAAAGTATTAGATGAAGCTCATGGAACGCAGTTCGCTATGCATCCTGGAAGTACTAAAATGTACAAGGATTAGAAAAGGCAATATTGCTGGAAAGGTATGAAGCGTGATGTTGCTAATTATGTTAGTCGATGTGTAGTGTGCCAACAAGAAAAGGTAGAATACCAGAAGCCGTTTGGAATGCTACAATCACTACCGATCCCAGAATGGAAATGGGACAACATCACGATGGATTTTATTACCGGCTTACCAAGATTAAAGAAAGAACACAATCGTATTTGGGTGATAGTTGATAGACTTACTAAGGTAGCTCACTTTCTACCAGTGAAGATGGATTCGTCTATCAATTATTTTACCGAATTGTATATTGAATGGATTGTTCGATTACACGGAATTCCAAAGACAATAGTCTCAGATAAAGATCCAAGATTTACATCACGACTTTGGAATAAGTTACAAGATGAGCTTGGAACTCGCCTTGATTTAAGTACAGCTTATCATTCGCAAACTGATGAACAGTTAGAGCGAGTAATTCAAGTATTGGGAGATATGCTTCATACATGCATACTTGATTGGGAAATGAAAAGGCTTAGAAATCAGGTTATGAAATGTAAATGACAATACCATGGACCTGAAGAAACAACTTGGAAATAGGATTCTAACATCTAGATATCCACCTACATTTGTAGAGTAGTTCACTACTTAGTGGTATGATGGGAAAGTATTGGGTATCTGTTTCTTTTCTTATTCATGTAATCATTGTCATTCGCTCGAGTTAAAGGACCGACTGGCCACCGGATCTTTAATACTCTACAGTGGAATGTTCATTGATTTAAGGAATAAGAAATTTAATAGATATGATGCTAAGAAGATTGTGCAAAGGTACCCATAGTTTTCTTGAGAGTTTGAGTGTGTTCGACTAAGTGGTAAATGTGAGTATGCGTAATCAATGCGCTTAAGATTTTAAACTTGACTTGGAAATGACAGTTTGATCAAAGGTGGAAACTCTGGACTTGTTAAGTACTTCAGTGTTTAAAGTAAATCTCGAGGACGAGATTTGTTTTAAGGAGGGTGGAATGTGAGACCCCGAAATTTTAAAGTGCTTAGAAAGTGTTGTTATGAATTTTGGAGTACCTACGAATTTTACAATTTATAGTTCATTTTAAATGGGTGATAATTTTACTTGAGTTCAAAGGTTATTTTGAGGTAAAAAATATGAAAGTGGACGAGATTATGAGCTCGCTGCATCTTTTTGATTAATTTTCGGAGCTAGAATGAATTCTAAAGATGATTTATATGTTGGACCAATGAGTAAGGGACACATGATAGCCACAAGTGATGCAATTAGCCACGTGTAGATCAATTTGACAGCCACCTTCCGCAAGAGAACCTAGTAGCTTATTCATGGTTATATATTGATAAGCTGCATCATGCAGCTAATTTATAAGAATTATTAAGAAGCCTTGTTGTCAACTTTGCATGGCATGCTGATGACTAAGTTATAGACCATTTCAATACGTGTTGCATGCATGGGATAAGTTTCTCCCAAACCTACACGCAGGAGCTTGTTGAAGAACTAGATAGGTCCATTGGTTTTATAATTGCCGTCGCACCATCCAATCGAATTACATCGGTAACCGAGTTTTTCCTATAAATAGGGACTTCATTCCTTTGGTTTTGGTTACCGACTGGTGCACGGGTTGGACCATGTGGTGAGATACATGGTTACATGCAAGCATGCATGTTAAGCCTTTGCCGAGAGAAATTATGAGAGTTTGACATGCAAGTGCATGCAAACATGTTCTAAACTTATGCTATATACATAGGTTTAGTTCTTATACATTATATATGTATATAGAGAGATTAGAATAAAAAAGAGATTGGAAGAAGTACATGGCGATTAAAGAGCTTGTTCAAGTGCTTGGAGTCCAGCTAGTGCGGTAGTGACGTGGATCTTCGTTTTAGCTTTGGAATTGAGTTATTGGTGAGGAATATTGCTTGCTTGGTTTGGAGACCAGGTAGGGGGATCCTCACTTACCCTAGTTATGAATTTTGTGCATGTATGTATATGTAAATATACGAATGCCTGTGAAAGCTGTGATAGAACCATGAGGAAAAATGGTTTTGTTTTATATCATGATATGCATGTTGTTTTATGCTACAAATTAATTGATGACTTGAGAGTGAAGGGGGCATAGAGACCGCCTTGGGTTTCGATCCCCTAAACCTCCGGAGGGGGTACTACGAAGGGATTAGTACCGCTACCTTTCTAGGAGAGGTACTTGGATATCTAAAGGTAAAGCATTAAAGGACACTCTAGCTACACCTTACCATAAGTATATTTGTTCGGAGTTGGTCCCGGTAGGAGGGTAGTTGGTGATTGGACCAGTCATTAGGCATGTAGCGATTTATTGGGATCCCTGCTTTCTTTCTTTTTAAAAGGAAATTGTGTGAGCATACAATCTATTTTCAAAACTAAACAAAGCTTTTGTTGTGCATCAATCATTTTCCTATAGTATATATAGTGTTGGATACTATTTGCAAACCTAGCTGGGGTGGATTCCCTGAGGGGGAGCGATGAACGTTTGTGATGCTCACCCCTACTTTATTACAAGACCGGTGCACTTACAAATAGACGATCTGGACTAAAGTTGGGACTAACGTTGTTTGTTACTTGTCAACTTGTCGGTCATTCATTGCCTCAACGTCTTGAAGGAATCATGTGTAGCCAAACTTAGCGCTTTGTACTTTCCAAATCGTACTAAAGAGTTGGTTTACTATGATTATTACCTTAAACTCTTTGGTTTTATTGTAGATTGAGTTCTTTTCCTATGTAAAAGTTTTATCCAAATTCAGTTGCCCTTTTTACTTTTCGTTTTACCAAAATGATTTCCGTTTCCGTACTGCTTAAAAAAAAAAAATTATTTTATTCCTCTCAAATAGCCTTACGTTCTATTAGGAATGTACTGCTATAGTGTTGGATTTTAACACTATAGTATTGCGTTACTAATAGATCATGGCACTGTTATGTGCTCGATTTTGGGGCGTGACACATGTATTGTCATAGATTGATTTATGAGTCGTACAAGTTGCATTAAGCAACTCCGACTCATGTATTATCATGGATTGATTTATGAGTCGTACAGGTTGCATTAGGCAACTCTGACTCGTGTGTCAGCATAGATTGATGAGCATTTGATTTTATTATGCTGCTGCCAATATATAATGATTTGGAATTTTTACGGATTTACGGTTGATTAACAATTGATTTCATACTTATACGTGGTATGATTTTCTGGAAACTATTCAGGTTTTACAACGAGGGGTCATAATGTTTTCAAAAGGTTTTTATTAAAACTTTATTTTCAGGCCCACTCACCCTTGTTTTGTTTCACCCCTCCAGGTTTTAATACCTGAGCTTTCTTATCGACGAGGATTCGTGGCAAATCTTGGTATTGGAGATTACCTTTGATGGTATGATTCTCAATTCACTCTACTGTACTTTACTTATGCTCTGACGTCACGTGTGAAATGGGTTCATTTCCGTTCGCAGCTCACTCTCGTATTTAGGCACTTTTAGGTTTAAATTTATTCACATATTCCACATCACTACACTTTATGGCTTCGTCACCTTCCAGGTGTCGGCCAACACAACTCGATTCGGAGTCCTTATGGACAATCCGGGTTGGGATGTGTCAGTTTGGTATCATAGCATAAGTTAGGCAGTTTTGCGTTCATCACACGCGTGATGCAAGCATTCTTGATTCCTGAGCCTAATTTCCGAATCTTGCCACCTCGTCGAATACGAAAAATGTGTTAGTTTTCCTAAGTTTTGGGCAGTTTTGTCGACTTGTCGACGTTTTAGAAGGTCATTTTGGTGAATGCCTCTCAATTATAAGGGAAGAATTTTCCTGCCAAGGAAAGATGTAGATTTCAGATAAGTTGATGGCCCTGAAGCAGGGCTACTATATTGATAGTTGTGTATCCCCGGGGGGAGAATTTCCCACCAATTCCATATCTAGTCATTTTTTTCTAATGTTTTCGAGTTAGGAAACCATAAATAGTCTTGATTCCTTAGCAGTATTCGTTAATGTTTCACTTACCAGAATCCTTACGAAGTTTTAGTTTTAAATTTCCAGAAATGTCTCGAGTGACAATGTGGTGCTACAGGGGTAGTACTCGACGAAAGAACACTCCAACCAATACTAATTTTCCACATTACTTTTGGTGCTATGCTCGTCATTTTGATGAGCATTGGCACGAGAGTAAGAATTGTTATATCTACGATAAGTAGAAATCCCCGAAGGAGTAAGTATTTTCCCTAGAATTATGCAACCATTCCCTAGTACCAGTTCTTTACCAGAAGATTGACTAATAGTTACTACTGGATGCCTAAGAAACTAAATCTCGGAAAGTTAGGGGCAAACTCTGTATTAAGATAGTAAACTCACGGTTATGTTAATCATATTACCTATTTAAGTAATAAAAAACTTCTTCGTCTAGCCATCTCTCGATCACTTCCACGGATAGACATTGGAATCGAAAGACGAGATGATCTCTCTGTTGGAGTGATTTGAGTGTCGAGAAAACTGTGAAGACCTTTTAGTTCGTGTAGTAGAGTTGGTTAGTTGTATAGTACATTTTGAGGATGTTTACCTTTTGCGTCATTTCTCAAATTTTTACTTGGAATTCTACCAAATGCGAGAAGTAGAATACATCATTGGCCACCTTGTTAACATCACATTTATTCTCCCTATTTCTTATCAAACAACTCCTACATCAGTTTTCCTTATGACTTTTTGAACAAGTCCTACTTCATTGAAAGAACTTAGTTATTAAACACTTTATCTTGGAAATCTCAAACCTATCTGCAAAGGTGAAAGACTAAGCTTCAGGATCGTACCTAGATTTTAGCAACTTCTTCGGATGACAGATGGTCTAATCAACCAACCTTTGTAACTCGAGTTTCCATGTGTAGTTTGACGAATTTATAATAGTCTTGTAGACAACTATCTCACATATTCTAGTAACGAAATTAAATTCTCCAATCATCAACAGTCAGCTTCACATCAAATTCCTCAAATATTACCTTTGTGTAAATTGGTACTTCGCTTGGGAGATGTGATTTTTGTAAATGATATTCTTTTCTTTTCTCCAAAAAGGTAGTAGCGGAAGAAAGTTGGAATTCTCACAAAGTGTTATGAAATTCGAGACAATCTTTGGTCTTGTCGACCTTATTGACACATTGTTATCGATTTTTCAACTATAATGTTTTTCCTCACTTGTCGACCGAGGAAAAATTAGGTTGGTTTGGGATGTTAATTATGAATAAAGTTTCTGACAAATGAACTGTTGTCTCACCTTACCTTTTCTTTACATTTTTTATGACATTGATCATTTGGAAATCCATGATGACATGTTCTTTGGATATTTCAACTGTATGGAGGCAACATGACGAAGAATCGCTTATACTTTCCAATGGTTAAAACCCTATTCATGACTAGAGTCAAGTGTTATAATCTTTATTTGAAAAACTGAATGATACTTCCCGGTGGAGAAACGTGTTTGAGACCTTTATCAATCTTGGACTTTTCAAATATATTCTCATTTGAAATAGGTTAAATTTCTGACAGCGGCAGTGAAAGAACTAAATCACGTTGTACAAATGTATTACTATTTAATGCAGCAAAAGACTTATGTATACTGGAACACTTTCGGCCTATCCTATCCCGCCTCAGTTGGAGTTCACAGGTATTATTTTGACGTCACTTGCAAGATATCAACAAATGGTTTGAATAGTCACAATCACTTCTTGTATATGAAGGGAGTTGGGAAATATCATCATACACCTTCAGTATGAGGTATCTTGTACAAGTGGTGATGATGATGATGATGTTTCAATGTTCATAGATCGACCTGACAAGTCAACCCATTTTGTTTCTATTGGTCCAGAGGGACTATATTATTTTTTTACCACTTGGTAAAATTCCTCATTTATGAAATTATCAAATTTCTCGGGCGTTTAGATTAGCGTCTATTCTAATGAGGATTCCATATTCATCTCTTTGTGCTGGAAGGTATTCTAGTCAATTTTGGGTACATGTCTACCCTACTACACTTTGTATTATTTTTGAAACAAGCAAATCGTCTAGGGGAGTTGCTAGGACATTGACATTTAGTCATAACATTAATTCTTCAATCACCCAATTAAACGTATCTTACCATTGGTGATTGAATCTTCTGGAAGATTTCATCGTCGCGATATGTGTTGCATTCACTCCAGTTACCTTGTATCCTAGATTTAATGGACTTATTTGACCCTCAAATTCTCGAGTATTATGTTAACCTTTTTAACATAATTTTTCGCTAAATTCAAGAGAAATTCAATATGAATCTGCTCACTATGGTGTTATAAACTGCATTGTTGAGTTATATGGTGTGTATGTGTAATAAATAGTTATCTTTATTTAGTTGGTTGTAACTACGGTTACAATTTTTGGTTTTGAGTATGGCATTGTTGAGGCGTACTGTGAAAATTTTTTCCATAGCACATGATCGACAGAAAAATATTATGAACATGTAGTTGAATGATCGAGATTATAATGTAGTAAATTGTGTGTTATTTGCGTTGTCGCCTGGGAGGGCAGTATGTGAGCGCGATTGAGGCGCTAATTGGATGATTTATGCGTATTTTCCCAATGGGGGGCATGATGGTAATACTGCACCCTCGGGAATTTGTTACTTACTTATCGGGACAATAGTGAGTTGTTGGTATTACGGGCTGCATACAGTAATATTGAAAACTTAATTGTTGAACTTGTTAAGTAAGTGGACATCTAGGTTCGTCTACGTTTAGTTATTTAATTATTGTTTGGGCTTAACCCAAAGATAGCACACACTCATCTTCGAGGCTTGTGACGCCTATGGGTGTGTAGGTGAAGTTTTCTATTTTCAGAGTTATTTTCAGTACAACTATTTTAACTTCACTTTATTATATATGTACTTCAACATTACGTTGTTATACATCTATGGTACTACTTTATGTTTTATAAAGGACTGTATATTTTAGTATTGTACTAAAGGAGAAGGAAAGTTTGAGTTTGGAGGCATGAAGAATAAATCACTGCACTCTGATCGCAACGGAATGGCATTCTCTTTTATGCAACCGCTCTAGCTTGATTTCCTCGTTCTATATATGTATATATATACATTTTCCTATCTTCTGGAGGACATTATGTTTAACTAATAATTTCAAATTTCGAGCACAAAATTTTTTAAGGTGGGTAGATTGTGACAACCCGTCCCTAAATTTACGTTTTTATTTATTTTAATCGAGGGAATTGACAAAAATGCCCTAGAGGCAAGGATTTTGACTTCTGTTAACCATAGTCTAGAGGAACGTATGACTTATTCTTTTCACGTCTTTGTGTAGTACTCGTTGGTATGAACGCATAGGCAAAAGCCGTTTGCGAGTCCGGATTATAACGGTATGGTTACGGACGTTTGAAATTGGTTACTCACATTTTAGATTACTAAATTGTTTGAACTCCCACCTTGTGGGAAAGAAGCCAATCAGCTTCAAGAATAGACCAATCAGAAAAAACAAAAAACAACAAAAGAAAAAAAAAAAGAAAAGAGGAGGCTGCCTGATGGCAGCAAAGGAGCGGGGGAAAGAGGAGAGAACCAAAGAGAAAAAGAGGGAGACGGGACGAATCGGGGAAGGAGAGAGGAAATAAGGGGATGAATCAAAGAGGGGAAGGAAGGGATGAGAGAGAGAGAGAGACAGAGAGCAACACGGGATCAAAGATCCCTACCCAATTCGTGCGACCCGACCCGGTCGGAAATAATGGAACTGTGGGTTCCTCCGGCCAAATTCCGGCGTTTTGAGCCGAGCCACCACCTGGAAATGACTCACCATTGTCCCACCTTCCTTTCTCATCCAAAAATGGAGTTGATTGGGCTTGGATTTGGAAGAACCAAAGTCGTCGGCTTCGAGGACACCCGGCGGTAATCCACCCATTTCTGAAACCATCTCCTCCAATTACCACCACTATAACACTCCCCTAGAACCCATGAACAAAGCCCAATCAGTGGAGGTCGAATCGAAGCACACCCAATTCTAGGGTTCCGTACGGTTTCAGTGAAATTGGAGCTTTTCTCGGCCAAATTGGCCTTAGTCACAGGTATCAAAAGTTGCTCTACTCACTCAGATCTTCATTTCGGGAAAATTTGGTAATTTTTGGAAATAGTTGGATTTTCCGGCGAGTCGGGACGGCCGACCACCACCCACGGCGGCGCGTGGCCAGTGGGCCGTCAATGCTATTTTTAGGCTATGTAAGATGTCCTGAATTCTGTTTTGATAGTGATATGACGTAGGTTGATTGTTTGAACCTAATTTCATTACGATACGTAACTTGGATAATTATTTGAATTGACGATCCGATCGTTGGATCGTCACCAAACTTTGATATATTATAATACGTAATATATGAGGACAATAGGAACTTACGGATCGGAAATCCGACATACGGATCTTCCTGAATTGGATCTGTAAATTCATAAAATAAAAGGTTAGCCGCCACTGGGATTTAGCAATTGGCGGAGATCCAACCGTTGGATCGTAATGACACTTTAGTATGTTATTTTAGAGGTATCATGTGGATCTTTGGAAGTTACGGATTGGAAATCTGAGGTGCAGATCTTCGGGATCGAGTTATGTAGGGTTGTGATCCTACCGTCGAACTTTGATCGACGGTTGACTTTTGGTCAATGGGTCTCAAAGCATTCTAGAAGGTCCTTGAGGATGTATTTTATGTGAGTTGCGTATTCTATTGATAAGAACTTTGAGACATGATTTGATAATTGTTCTAGGCGACGATGGTTCGCGATGTCTCGATATTCGTGCTAGGGAGTCATAGCGCGGACCTCAGGTGAGTGGGTCTTTTCCTCTTTATCGTATATATATATGATTGATAATTCCACAAATGCTTTTAAGTTGATTTATACACTTTATGCCATGTCATATATATATTTATATATTCTTAAATACTATGATATGGTTGAGTTTTAGATTGCATTATGTCATATCCATATGCATATTACCTACCTATAATTGTTGTGAATGCTTTGAAGTGCTAAGGTGAATGCAGGACGTGCGAGTGAGTTCAGGTGAGTTTATGGTGTTATTCGAAATGATTAAGTTATGGCATGACTATATTTGTGTAATAGGCAACTCCGGCACTGTCGTACAAGTTGCAATAATAGGCAACTCCGACATTGTCGTACATGTTGTAATAGGCAACTCCGACACTGTCGTACATGTTGCCTATGAGTCGTACAGGTTGCATTAGGCAACTCTGAGTCATGTGTTATCATAGATTGATTTATGAGTCGTACAAGTTGCATTAGGCAACTTCGACTCGTGTGTCAGCATAGATTGATGAGCATTTGATTTTATTATGCTGCTGCCAATATGTAATGATTTGGAATGCTTACGGATTTACGGTCGATTAACATTTGATTTCATACTTATACGTGGTATGCTTTTCTGGAAACTATGCACGTTTTATAGCTAGGGGTTATAACGTTTTCAAAAGGTTTTTATTAAAACTTTATTTTCAGGCCCACTCACCCTTGTTTTGTTTCACCCCTCCAGGTTTTAATAGCTGAGCTTTCTTATCGACAAGGATTCATGGCAAATCTTGGTATTGGAGATTACCTTTGATGGTACGATTCTCAATTCACTCTACTGTACTTAACTTATGCTCTCACGTCACATGTGAAATGGGTTCATTTCCGTTCACAGCGCACTCTCGTATTTAGGCACTTTTAGGTTTAAATTTATTCATGTATTCCACATCACTACACTTTATGGCTTCGTCACCTTCCAGGTGTCGGCCAACACAACTCGATTCGGAGTCTTAGTGGACAATCCGGGTTGGGATGTGTCAATATTTCTACCCTAACTCGTTCTTTAATCATCGTAAAACTTTCATTTGGAATCCGATTTGACCCTCACTCGCATAGACGCGCTCGTGACGTCGAGTACGATTTAATTACGATAGCAAGGAAGATTATTTAAAATTGCATATGTACATCCACGTCACTAAGCCACCGAGGGCATAATCGTCATCTTTCATACTCGGGGAGAAAATTATAATGAAAAATTGGGACGGGTCATCACAAATTTTATATAAAAAGGGGGTACATTTTATATTAGAAAATGGCACATTTAAGATTAAAGAAAATTGAAAAATTATATGAATGGGTACATTTAAGAATAAAAAATTGAAAATCCTTTTTATAAAAAAAACAATTAATGGGTACAAACTTATTCTAATTTTATTTATTTATTTTGAAAATGTTTTGAATTGAAAATTAATTAGGAGTTTAATAAGGGTGTGAGTATTAAAACTCTAATCAATTACTAATTTTTTATTTTAAAATTCATGTAATTGACATGTAAATTCATTACTGTTAGGGTCTTTGATCATAATAAAGTCTCAGTCAATAAACATAAGTAAGTAGGGGCCGAATACTAATTTTTCCAGGAAAGTAAATAATTAAAATTAAGAGGGAGTGTGTAGAAGGTGAAAAATGATATGATAAAATCACTTCCAATAAAAATTTATTATACACGCAAAATATTTTCAATATTCCATAATTACCCTTGTATTGTAAACACTTCTTAAGCACCAAACAACCTCGATCTTGTTATATCTTAGGGAAAATCATAAACAAATACTCTTTTTTGCTTCTCAAACAATTCTATTTAATCCACTCTATTGATTTTGGTTTTTTTTTTTTTCAATTTGATTACTAGGAATGTCACATCCCGACCCGGGGTGGACCACTTCCCGGGCCCGCTCCACTACCGTAGCACGATATTGTCCGCTTTGGGCCCCGACTACGCCCTCACGGTTTTGTTTTTGGGAACTCACACGAGAACTTCCCAGTGGGTCACCCATCATGGGAGTGCTCTCGCGCGCTACTCGCTTAACTTCGGAGTTCCCATGGAACCCGAAGCCAGTGAGCTCCCAAAAGGCCTCGCGCTAGGTAGGGATGGGAATATACATATAAGGATCACTCCCCTGGGCGATGTGGGATCTCACAATCCACCCCCCTTAGGGGCCCGACGTCCTCGTCGGCACACCACGGCCAGGGTTAGGCTCTGATACCAAATTGTCACATCCCGACCCGGGGTGGACCACTTCCCGGGCCCGCTCCACTACCGTAGCACGATATTGTCCGCTTTGGGCCCCGACTACGCCCTCACGGTTTTGTTTTTGGGAACTCACACGAGAACTTCCCAGTGGGTCACCCATCATGGGAGTGCTCTCGCGCGCTACTCGCTTAACTTCGGAGTTCCCATGGAACCCGAAGCCAGTGAGCTCCCAAAAGGCCTCGCGCTAGGTAGGGATGGGAATATACATATAAGGATCACTCCCCTGGGCGATGTGGGATCTCACAATAATTCTGACAGACCGTCACTAACGTAAGACCCTTCGGGGATGTTGTATATTAATACTCCTTATGTTCGACTGCACCTAGAATTTATACTCTGATTGTGTGTTAACACTGCTTGAATTCGGTTTTTACTTATTCGTACTTCTGTTTTATTAACACTTCCGCATTGTGCACATGGCTACATCACCTCACGTGACGGCCAGCATGCCTCGATCTCGGTCGGGGTGTGTCAGTTCCTACCTAGCGCGAGGCCTTTTGGGAGCTCACTGGCTTCGGGTTCCATGGGAACTCCGAAGTTAAGCGAGTAGCGCGCGAGAGCACTCCCATGATGGGTGACCCACTGGGAAGTTCTCGTGTGAGTTCCCAAAAACAAAACCGTGAGGGCGTAGTCGGGGCCCAAAGCGGACAATATCGTGCTACGGTAGTGGAGCGGGCCCGGGAAGTGGTCCACCCCGGGTCGGGATGTGACAATTTACATATAAGGATCACTCCCCTGGGCGATGTGGGATCTCACAAGGAATAATGAGAGATGTGTGAGAAGTTAAAAAGAGTGAAAATCACCTCCCATTTCGAAAACGTCCTATTTTGATTCTAAACCTGCTAACGCAGGGTTCTTTTAGATCCCTAAAATAATACAGGCCTGGAGAAGGCCCAAAGAAGATCCAAAGAAGGAGAAGATGGCCAAGGCATTGGGCTCAAAAAATTAGTCTAATAAAACTAAAGGAAGCAGCTCTGAGCACTATAAACAATCGCTCAATAGTCTGGTTTGACTATCGACAAAAAGGTCTAGCACCTTCACTTAAAACACTTTTCAACACTTGAGGCAAGTAGGCAAACTGACAACCTTATAACATAAGGCCCTAAAGACAGGCCTACTTAGGTGTTAACTCCCAGCCATGTGTTGGCAATCAACGAAAATAGAAACCTATGAAAAGACATAAGCGTTGTTAGAGTAAGCACTCGGGTCAGCATTTCCTTATCTACTGAATACCAAGCGGAGTTCCTGGTACGGGTTGTCCCAGAAAACCTTGCAACTAATTTTGAGAAACTGTCATTTCATCTCTGCGTTGACTAGATGGAAAATAAGTCACCAGCAAGTTAAGCTTACGAGTTAACTAAATTTAATGCTAGAGTAGTGGAGTACATAAAAATCAAGGACCTTTGGGGCTCATTGGAAGCCTATATAACTAAGATGAGTACCACTTATAATGGGTCGAACACACAAGATAAATAAGGATTACATTGTAACTGAGTGCATCTTGTAACCTGTGTCCAAGATATACAGAGCACTATAGTGGGTGTAATCCAATTTTTAAAGGTGAACCACTTAAACCTTGTTGTCAATTTCTTATAGTTTTTATCTCGAGCTTACCAACGACTGACCGTATCGATCTTTGTTAACCTCCCAATTTTGAGCGCTAACAGATTAGTGCTGTCTGTGGCAAATCTAATATAATTTAGTTGTTTTTTTCTACTGAGCTAACCTATGCACATCATGTGTGAAGCAATCACACTCCCTCGAGTATCATGACGAGCCAAAGAATGAGAGAGAGAGAGCCTCTTGTTCGGTGGCCTCGAGGGGGCTAATAAACGGGGGAGACGAGAAGAGAATCCCATGCTAGCTAGCCTGGAGGAAAGATGTATGAGGTGGAAAACCTCATCCACTCACATAACACTTTACTCCAAGAAAAGTACGCCCACCTCCTGAGGACCAATGAGAAAATAAAGGGCACTTCCCGACAATACACCAACCACCCTAGTAGCCCCACACTAGCAAGCCCCCTTCACATCCTTCTAGTTGTTCGAAGTAGGGGTGAAGATGCTCGTGAGGTAATAAAGATCCGAGCTAAAACAGACGCTTAGGAGAAGGAGGCACATACTTTTGAGCCAACGACCAAGGATCCTAACTAGAGCCCTTGCGACCGTACCGACTTCAGAGCCACCTTGAAGGAAGTGATGGGTGAAGAAATGAAAAGTGTCTAGGACCGATCGGGAAATATAGAGAAGACATCAAAGGCCAACAACTTTACTACTCAGAGGAAGAAATTCGTTTACCATGCTCTAAGTCCCTACTTGCCGAGCCAATGAGCTACGATACTCGAGCCATCACGATACAAAGCTATGAAGGGCTCACTGATCCATACGACCACCTCGATGGTTTCATCTACGTCGTTGAAGGAATGGGGAACAACGATGCTACTAAGTGTCATATCTTCTCGATTACACTAAGGAAGGGGTAGGCAAGGACTAGTTCAAGTATATCGCGCCTTGGGTTGCGCAATTGCCACAGTTGAAGGGTATGACCCTTCTAATGAAAAAAAGGCTGACAAGGCAACCGCCTATGTCTTAGGGGTCGGTGTTGACGAGCTGTCGACCAAAGGACGTTTACCTGAAGACTTCCATCTGCCATTGCTCGAGGGACTTGGTGGCGACACCCCTGTAGAAGGGCCTTGACCACCATAGTGGGGAGTGTTAGATCCACCCCTTCCAACACCTTGACCATCGGGTTGCTTCCAAACACCACCGACATCGTTCTTCTTCCTCATTGCTCGGCAAGCAATTATCCCAGCCTCAGCACCCATTTTGAGCAATTCTCCCTCTGCAAAACAAAGAGAACAATCATTATCATCATTAACAGTGATCAATAATGGAAGAAAGAATTAAGGTATTAAAGCTCGTTATAGTTTACCACTTAGAAGAACGACAGTTCTTAATCGACGCTCAATAAGGATAATGGCTGTCGAGAGTTCTTCCGAGTGTAGGGAGGTGATGACCACCAACTGGAGCTCCTTTTACTTTGACAGGGAGATTTTCTTCAGGTAGTCAATTGCAATGAAAATACTTTCTTAGTGAGGACTTATGCAGAATGGAATAACTATAAGGAACAACAACTGTGACCTAAATTCATCCCAACCTTTCTCTCTAAACCACCTAGCAACCCGAATTGGCATCAAGTTATAGGGACAAAGATACTGAATGGAGATAAGTGTTTTTATGGTGAAAGTGATTTGGCTGTCTGAATGTCGAATTTTGAATGTCACTTGTGAATAATCGATCATAAAACGCTCCACTTCGCCGTGAAAGTTGATGAAGTGAACTTTTTTGGTGAAAGAATCATAAACCCTTGGCTGGCTGAGACTTGAGATTGATAACCAGTTGAAATGTGAGAGCCTGTTACTTAACCAAACTGTCTAGACTTTTGAGCCGACTTGATTCTACGACTTTAGTGTTGTTTAACCAAATTGTCACTTTTGCCTGTTGTCAACTCAGTGTTGTTTAACCAAATTGTCACTTTTTCCTGTTGTCAACCCAGTGTTGTTTAACCAAACTGAATATATGCTGACTATCAACCTAGTGATGTTTAACCAAACTGAATATGTGTTAACTTGTTAGTGGAGCAATCAGTATTTTTCTTTAGAGTTTGAGAGGGTTTTGCATAGAGCTTTGATTTGTGTGTTGAGTTGAAAGACCTTTTTCACTGTCTGCAACTTTTTCATTGTCCTTTTTCATTGTGTGTTGAGTTAAAGGAACTTTTTCATTGTCTAACAGCATTGTAGGTTCTCAGCATTATCTGACATCTTTTGGAACTCTCCATAAGTAACTCTACCACCGAAACCTCATCACTGTCGAGTCTTACTTGAACTAGGATTCGAACGTAGTCTCATTAAGTAATGAATTCAACCTTTATCCCGAAACCAATCTGATCCTTGGGTATGTAATTATCAATAATATCAGGATAATTCCAATTTTTTGAAAGATAATATGGTTATCAAAACCATAATAATCGAAAGTAACTGGAAATCACCTTAATATTTCTCTCATCCAACAACTTAGAGTATATGGACTAAGTGTGTCCAAAATCAGGTAACAACATTAACTCGGCTGAAAATCTGAATTCCAGGCCCATTGCCCCCAAATTTCCTTGAGTTTTGGCCAATACGACGAATAGTTAAGGAAATCAATCCTACGACTGTTGGCTTCCACAAGTTTCTCGGCCGAAATGTGCAGAGTTGAAAATATTCTCGTGCCGTGCTCGATGAGACTACATCATAATTTGGAAAACACAAATGATATTTTTTTTTTCACATCATGTGCATGAGGTATGTCTGTGCATGGTGTAGCATGATGTGGGTTAAAACCAATTGGGTCAGATTGGGGTTGTTTGAAGGTGCTTATGTGTTGAGGATATGATGCATGTGATAGGTACACGAACTGCACGTGTTGGGCCTCTTGCCCATCGGCCATTCCATGGACTTGGGCCTCTACCTGAGCCGTGGCCTGGTGGCTTTGACATGGCTACTCGGTTGTGGCTGTTGGGGTGGTGTTGCTCTGTGGCGGTGGGGCTCTTCTTACCGTCGCGTTGAGCCTCTAGGATTGCCGCCATGGGTTCACGTCCTTGTCTCCACTCTCCGGTCTAATCCTTGAACGTACGGCGTTCTGTTCTTCATGGTTTCGGAACCACAGTCCAGTACTTGGCCTCTGCTCAATTTTAGCGATTACTTGACAAGCTTGGATCAATCAATCTTCTTGATCCAACTTGAGGAGGAGTATTGAAAGTGTTCAGCTTGCATGGATGATACATGGATGCTTGCATGAATGCATGCATGGATCGATTCCAGTTAGCAGCAAAGGAGGAAATTAGTGTGCAAATCTTCTCTGCCCTAGCTGTTCCCTTGTTGCTTCCCTATTGTCAAATGACCAATTATGGTACATCTTACTTTATCATCCTTTTTTTGACTTTAAGGACCAAGGGTGGCGTGTGTGTGTACTGCATGCTCCCTTGTGTTGCTATATGTAATGGTGCTTTGCAGTTAACTCAATACAGAAAATACAAAAGAAACCCCTCAATTTACAAGAAGTTCCCTCACAACAATTAACACTAGAAGAGTTATGCGCCAAACCCAAAGGTCATGTACCATTTAACGGATCCATATCCTCTCCGAATCTCTCTGGATTCTTTCGAAAACTATAATCCTGGCCGTTAATGAAGATTGTGCAGCCTGCAACAATCTCAATATTTTGTTTAAAATTTTTTTGTCTCCCAAACTAATTCACCTCTCCCCTGCGGGATGGCCATGTTTAGAGTTTTGTTAAGAACCCAGGGAGGCTGTGGACCCTCGTTTCGCATATACCTACGGCCTTACTGGTCTCGCCGAATAATTTTCATTCCAATTAATTTTAATATTCTAACAGATTATGATATATAAAAATTAGCATGAGTCATAAAGTGAAGGCAACGACGGTGAGATCAACGAAATTTCCAAAGACTTTGAGCGACCGGTTTTGGACTCCAAAGTCTACTCATGCCCTCAACTTTAACTTTCTAAGTATTTTCGTCAACTTACAATGTCTTTCATCAACACCTAAATTTGCTGCAAGTTTTTGTTTTACTTCAGTTCATGCATATGTACATTGCTTTAAAACTTGCGCTTTATTTTGTAGCCTCAGTGAATTGTGCGTGAGACTAAAAATAATGTGTATCCTATCAATTGAATGTAATGAGACAACATAGAGTCGTAGACAAGCCAATCTGGTCAAAAAATGCCAACGTATCGAGATGACATCGATTTAACGAGAGTTTATGCAATGGAATCTTGCGCGATGGAGAAAATTTCGTCATGCAAAGTATGTTTGCGCATCCCAAAACAAAAAATGTCGCGCAAACGGCCTTTGCACGATGGCACTTTGTGCAACGAAGGCTGTCGTCGCGCAAAACAACTTTGCGCGACACATGAACTGCTACGTCGTGCAAAGCTGTTTTGCGTGACGCCATCCTTCGTCGCGCAAAGTGGCGTAGCACAAAGGCCGTTTGCGAGACGTTTTGTGCATCGCGCAAGATCTTGGCGCCAAACAAAGAATGCTTTACCACTTTTTTGTCAACTTTGCGCGACGTATGCGCACCTACGTCGTGCAAAGTTAACTTTTCGCGACGAAAAGTTTTGTCCCGTTACTTGATCTCTGAATGTTTGTTTTTTGCGATTTTTGGCGTATGCGATCTCAAAGTATATACAAACAAGTTTAACGATTGGATTGTTGAAACTAATTTCGTACAATGCGTTTACCATCAAAATCAATGATATATGTACTTACTAAGTACATTTTCATTTATTTATTTTGTACTCATAGGCAAAAGAGCAAAAAAAAAAAAAAAAAAAAAAAAAGGTCTTTGCGCGACGTAGGTACAACTGCATCGCGCAAAGCTGTTTTGCGGGACGCAGTTGTACCTACGTCGCATAAAGACTTTTTTTAGTGTGCCGAAAACACTGTCCAGTACAATAAGTGTAATAATCCAAATGGTTGAAATGTCTTTTATTTTTCAGTGTGCCTGGAACACAGCCCGGTACACCAAGTGCTATAATATAAGTTGTGGAAGCAAATTTCTTCCTCCTTGATCTTGGACAAAATTGCACCTACAAAACAAATAACACCTTAGGTCAAGGCCAAGAGCCACGCACGCCCACGATGAATGGGGGCTTTGGCCGAAGAACCTCCCACTAGTAGAAAAACATGTTTGTGCAATGGAATCTTGCGTGATGGAGAAAATTTCGTCATGCAAAGAATGTTTGCATGTCCCAAAACAAAAAACGTCGTGCAAACGGCCTTTGCACGACGGCACTTTGTCCAACGAAGGCTATCGTCGCGCAAAACAACTTTGTGCGACACATGAACTGCTACGTCGTGCAAAGCTGTTTTGCGTGACGCCATCCTTTGTCGCGCAAAGTGGCGTCCCGCAAAGGCCGTTTGCGCGACATTTTGTGCGTCGCGCAAGATCTTGGAGCCAAACAAAGAATGCTTTACCACTTTTTTGTCAACTTTGCGCGACGTATGTGCACCTACGTCGTGCAAAGTTAACTTTGCGCGACGAAAAGTTTTGTCCCGTTACTTGATCTCTGAATGTTTGTTTTTTGCGATTTTTGGCGTATGCGATCTCAAAGTATATACAAACAAGTTTAATGGTTGGATTGTTGAAACTAATTTCGTACAATGCGTTTCCCATCAAAATCAATGATATATGTACTTACTAAGTACATTTTCATTTATTTATTTTGTACTCATAGGCAAAAGAACAAAAAAAAACAAAAAAAAACAAAAAAAGGTCTTTGCGCGACGTAAGTACAACTGCATCGCGCAAAGCTGTTTTGCGCGACGCAGTTGTATCTACGTCGCCCAAAGACCTTTTTTTCTTTTTTCCCTTTTGCTTTTATTTTGGGGTTCTTGCATTGGCTTTTTCTTTTGTGGTATCCACTTGTGTAAATGTTTTAAATTGATGATCGAATTAGTTCATTGTATTCATATAGGATTAAAGAGTGTAGTTGTAAAAAATCATCAAAATCAGAGTTAAAATAACCGTTAAATCGTGATTTTTTGTTTATAGCCGTCAAAAAGGTTTTTCCCTTTACTTGATATCTAAATGTTTTTTTTTTGCGATTTTTCGCGTATACGATCTCGAAGCATATACAAACAAGTTTGACGGTTGGATCGTTCGAACTAGTTTCGTACAATGCGTTTCCCATCAAAATGATAGATTCACTAATACTTGGAGTTTATTTATACATTCATTATGTATAACATAAGATTTTGTGGTATCCACTTGTGTAAAATTTTAAATTGACGATCGAATTAGTTCATTGTATTCATATAGGGTTAAAGATTGTAGCTGTAAAAAATCATCAAAATCAGAGTTAAAATAACCGTTAAATCGTGATTTTTTGTTTATAGCCGTAAAAAAGGTTTGTCCCTTTACTTGATATCTGAATGTTTGTTTTTTGCGATTTTTGGTGTATACGATCTCGAAGCATATACAAACAAGTTTGACGGTTGGATCGTTCAAATTAGTTTTCGTACAATGTGTTTCCCATCAAAACGATAGATTCACTAAGACTTGGAATTTATTAATACTTTTATTAAGTATAACATAAGATTTGTGGTATCCACTTGTGTAAATATTTTAAATTGACGATCGAATCAGTTCGTTGTATTCATATAGGGTTAAAGAGTGTAGCTGTAAAAAAATTCAAAATCTAAGTTAAAATAACCGTTAAATCGTGATTTTTTGTTTATAGCCGTCGAAAAGGTTTATCCCGTTACTTGATATCTGAATGTTTGTTTTTTGCAATTTTTGGCATATGCCATCTCCAAGCATATACAAACAAGTTTGACGGTTGGATTTTTGAAACTAGTTTTGTACAATATATTTCCCATCAAGTTCAATGGTATATGTATTTACCAAGTACATTTTCATTTATTTATTTTGTTTTGCTGTCAATTGGAGAGGATGCAGGTTTGCAATCAAGTAGATTTGTCTCCTTGAGAAGTTCAGCTACCTATTTTCTTTGATTTAGGAACAATCCTTTGGAAGAAGTTGCCATTTCTATGCCAAGAAAGTACTTCAGCCTCCCAAGGTCTTTGATGGCAAACGTCTTATGTAGAGATTGCTTTAAGGCTGCGATCTTAGTTGCATTATCACCTGTGATTATACGATCATCCACATAAATAAGAATCATCAATCCTCCTCTTGTGCCAGTTCGAACAAATAGAGAAGAATCTGCATTACTTGTGAGAAAACCAGCCCTTTCCAAAACTGAGCTAAGCTTGGCATACCAAGCTCTTGGAGATTGCTTTAGACCATAAATAGCCTTGTGAAGCTTGCATACCATACCATTTTGAGCTTGACCATAACCTGGTGGTGGTTGCATGTACACTTCCTCTTGCAATTCTCCATGGAGAAATACATTTTTTACATCCATTTGATATAATGGCCATCCATGATTAACTGCCAAAGATAAAAGAACTCTGACAACGTTCATCTTGGCTACTGGAGCAAAGGTTTCCTTGTAATCCACTCGAAAGGTTTGAGTGAATCCATGTGCAACAAGTCTGGCTTTGTGCCTTTCGATCTAGCCATCAGCCTTGAATTTCACTTTGAATATTCACCTACTGCCAACAGCTTTCTTGCCAGGCGGTAAATGAACAAGACTCTAGGTTTTGTTGTCATTTAGGACTTGTAATTCCTCTGACATTGCCTTCCTCCATTGAGAGGATTGATTAGCTTCCTGAAAAGTTCTAGGTTCAACATTATTGGCAACTTCAGTGAGAAACGTAGTGTGGGAATTTGAAAAATAGTTGTAATTCAAAGTCTTAGTGAGGGGATGCCTTGAGGCATAAGTAACATAGTCCACCAACTTGACTGGTGGCTTTCTTGTTCGAACGGGATATCTCCTGGCCTCTTGAGGTGTGGTTGATTGTGAAGGGTTTGAGCTTGCTTGCATTTCACTTGCATTCTCACTAATGGATGGAGTGTAATTGGTTCGCACTTGGAATCAAGTCAACTTGAACTTCTTCAATGTTTTGACAATCAAAATGATGATCCTCTTCCAGTGTATCGTGATCACTCACTCTTGGTAAGGGAAACAAATCACTCAAGGTCTCACTTTCATCATCATAAGTCCCTTTTCTTTTATAGTAGGTACCGTTTCATCAAAATGAACATCCCTAGACACAATACACTTCTTCGTGATAAGATCAACACATTTGTAGCCCTTCTTAGTTGGTGAGTATCCAACAAAGATACACTTCACTGCTCTTGCTTCCAACTTGTCACGATTAGGTGCTTGCACATGAACAAAACAGCTGCAACCAAAGGTTTTAAAATGTGCCAAGTTGATTGTCTTATTATGTAGGGTTTCATGTGGAGTTTTGAACCCTAAAACTCTGCTTGGAAGTTTGTTGATTATATAGGCAGTAATGAGAATAGCATGAGACCAATATCTCTTGGGAACATTCATATGCAACATTAATGCTCTAGTTTTTTCAAGTAGGTCTTTATTTTTTCTTTCTGATATGCCGTTTTGTTAAGGTGTTCCTACACAACTGGTTTGGTGAATGATCCCTTGTGAACTCAAGTACTGAACCATGTTATTGGATAGAAACTCGGTGCCATTATATGACCTAAGTACCTTAATGGTTGAGTTGTGTTGAGTTTGTACAAGGTTATGGAAATCTTTGAATATGCAGAAAACTTCACTTTTTGATTTCATAAGGTATAGGAGGGTGGTACGAGTGAAATCATCAACAAATATGACAAAAAATTTATAACCATCCATTGATTGAATTGTAGGTCCCCAAACATCAGTGTTTACCATCTCAAATGGTTTACATGTCTTAACAGCAGAAGTGCCAAACGGTAGTCTCACTGACATTGAAAAATGACATGTTTCACATTTAAGTGGTGACTGACAAAACATGGGAAACAACTTTGACATCACAAGTTCAGATGGGTGCGCAAGTCTTTGGTGCCATAGTTGTTGATGTTCAAAATACTTGGGTCCGGCTTGAAAGGCTCTAGGCATGACAGAATTTTTGCACAGATAGTAGAGACCATTAAGGAGGAATCCTTCACCAATCATCTTCTTGCTGATGATATCCTAAAAAATAACCTTGTTTGGTGAGAAAATGGCATGACAGTTTAGGGAGTTTGTAATCTTTCCTACTGAAAGTAATTGGAAAGGAAACGAGGGAACATAAAGGGCTAATGACTCATTACTATTTGTGAATATACTAACTTTTCCCTTACCCAAAACTGACACATTAATATTCAGTGCTTGTTAGTAATACAGTGGAGAAAGCTTTGAGTATACCTGAGGCCTCTTCATGCGTTGCAGATTTGTTATTTGCAAGGAATCCTGCAAACTGCCCTAGCATGGCAGTGTGCCCTCCATCCTCAGTTTGAGAGGTTGATGCAGCATTCCCATGCCCCTTGGTTTGCAGATATGCAGCAAACTCATTTATGAGAGTCACAGGACTTGCAGTGAAGTCCATGGATCCAAGAGAAACCCAGAAGTGAAGTTTGTTGCATGTTGACTTTTAAAGTGGCTTGATGGAATCATCTTCCCTTCCTTGGTAAATTTTGGCTTCAACTCGGGATGAAGGATCCAACACTTTTCATTCACATGACCAACACCATCACAGTAGGTATACTGAAGATGAATATTCTTACCCTTGTATATTTTTTGGTTTGCAGCATAGGCTCGAGCTTCAGTTGGCCTTAAACTTGTCTCACCATTCATAGCTTTCTTTCTAGCTTCTTCACGTTGGACAGTAGCGCACACACTTTTGAAACTTGGCAGTTCTTTGCTCGTAAGTATGTGGCTTCTGAGATCCTCATACTCAGAACTTAAGCTTCCCAGAAGTTGGTATATCTTGTCACCGCTTTTTAGTAGGATACTTGCATTTGTGGTGTGTGGAAGATACACATCTAGTTCATTCCACATAGTTTTGAGGCTACCAAGATATTGCACAAAGGACTTCCCTTTTTATTGAACACTTGCAATGTCTTTCTTTAGTTGAAACACTCTTGCATAATTGTTTTGGTTTCCATACATGTCCTTCACTGAGTTCCACAAATCTCTTGAGGACTCCGAGTAACTGACTATTTCTGCAACATGCTTCTCCATGGTATTGAGAAGTAAGGACATGACGAGCTAATCTTTGCATAGCCAAGCCTCATAAGTTGGTGAGGTGATTTCAGAAGCTTCGATAATTCCATTTACAAAAACCAAGCTTTCCTTTTCCTCCTAGGGTAAGTGAAACTGCACGAGACCACGGTAGGTAGTTGTACTCATTCAACAAGGATGAACACAAACGCTGATTTGTGTTGACCTCAATGTCTGAGAAATTTGAAGGAGAAGTATGCGAGTTCTCACCCTCAATATTTACTGAATCTTCCTCAGCCATAACTTAAGGTTGAAGGAAGGATGCAGCGGAAAGAAAAATGGCCAGAGGCAGGTTACAAAACGTGCTCTGATACTATGATGAATTTAAGTTTATTTGAAATGTGTATTTCATAGATAGATGAATGAAAGTACACGACAGGATATATAGGGAATGAGAGAAAAGGAACAGGTTACAAGCAACCTTTCTCTAAACAACTCTAACAACTAGTGTTGGAAGTATGCCCACAAAGCCACTCATTTGATGTAATAGCTTTTGGAATACTTATTGTATTAAACTTTTATATGTTTAATAAAGGGCAAAGCTTATTGTTAATCACTATTTATTGTATCATGTGTTTAAGCAATAAGGGAATCCAAGGAATGTATTTGATCTAAGAGATAAGTAATTTAAGTAAGTTAAATTAACGAGACCTTTCTCTTATGTTCATTCCTAAAACGTTCCTAGCCATAGGATTGCCAATTGGGCATTGACAGTCCGTTAAGGTTAGTATGTGTTATGTCTACTCAAGCGTGAGTATGACTAGTCTCAAGTCATTTGGTGTTAGACACTAAGACAAACACATAGGTGCTCGAAAGGTAATCGAGTACACTGAACAACGATCAAACGAGAGTTCGAACATACATGTCATGTAAGAACTCGTTAGTTACAATATGCAAAGTAGTCCTTTGACCTGAGGCATCATTGATGTCTAATGGTTAGGTCCTTGATCTTTGATCATGTCAAAGGCATTCCATTGTGAGTGTCCACGGCATTGTTGGGGTCAAGCTATCTAATCATGTAGACATGTGAATGCACAACAAGGGATCTCTAACCTTCCATGGTGGAAGGAGAATACTCTAAGATATGATTCGAGAATCTTTGGCCAAAGCATATGAATATGACTTAGGAAGTTTGTTCCAAATCATATTCAAATTGAATCATATAGAAAAGTATCACATTGGATAGTAGACATGAAACAAACTATCACTCAAACAATGTGATAAAGAGTATTGTATTAGAGAAGGACCGTATTGCATTGTAGTTGTAACTGGATAGGTTCTCCAACCACTTCTACTTAGCTTGGGTAACCATGAAATGCTGCTAGGTGTCACTCATGGTTTGTGGAAGCCCTGAAGATTAGCAAACACTAATCAAAAAGGGAGAATTGAAATGTTTTTTCAATTCACAATCGATCGTTAAGAGTAACAATCGCCCATTGCCTCGCTAATTGGAACCTAATGGATCGTACACCGAGTAAGGATGAAAGTGAAGAAATAAAATGAGATGGATATGCAATTAAAAGGTTTAATTGAATTATGGTCAAGATTAATTAATTAGTTAATTAATTATACGAAATGTTCGTATTGGGCTTTTAAGTTGGTTTTGGGTTTCAAGGCCCAAAAGTGTTTTGGTCCACAAGGTCCATTATGTTTAAGTTGTATGACAACTAAAACAAAATGGGCAATTAGCCCAATACCAAAAGGGGGCCGGCCATAAGGGTGAGGGGTAGTAGGTTATGCTTTATTGCAAGTTTGCCACTCACCTAAGAATGAAGTATAAAAGCAACTTTATAGCTTTATTTTCAAAAAGGCTTTTCTAAGAGAAAAGAAGAGAAACATTGTCTCCAATTTTCTCCATAGAGGCCGGCCAACTTAGGGGGTTTTACTAGCATCAAAAATCCTTCTAAGTCATCCATTTCATCTTTACACTACACCTTTGGTGTGGAGACTTAGAGGTACTAAATCTTTGGTACTTTTGGAGATCCTTTCCTCACATCCTCAAGGAGCAAAGGAGCATACAAATCACAAGGTAGATCCAAGGAGCTAGGAGGTGACTTGAAGGCCCTCCACTTGGGTGAATCCCTTGTGTAATCAAGGATGAGCTTCAAGGGTAAAGAATCTCTAAATCCTTTCTTCTCTTTAAGTTTGTTAAAGAGTCTATTGGTTCACCATATGCTAGGCTTTGAAAGTCATGGGTTTTATGAATTGTTTTTGAATGCATGCCTACTTTAAAGTGTTATTAGTTTGCATATGTATTCAAATGTTCTTACTTGTTCTTAGCTAGGACAATATTTTTCCTTCAAGTGGTATCAGAGCCTAGGTCTAGTGTATGGTGGATCCTTTTGGGTTTTGTGATTTTTCATATTTTGTGATTTAAATGTTGTATATGTTACAAGCTTTGTTCTTGCTTTGAATATAAATTTTGTTTGAAAATTATGCATCTCAAATGTTGTAGATGTAGTTCATTTAAGCATGAATATTGGAACTAAAATTTGGTGCCATAAATTTTGGGATTTTCGGCCAAATCTAAAGGGTGAATTTTGGGTTCATGTTTGTCTTATTAAAATGGTTTTAAAGTGCCTTTTGGAACCCTTAAGTACCCTATGTTGTTAACCTTCTTTTAAGAAGTGAAAATTTGGGTTTTGTTGATTGAAAGCATTCATGGAGCTCTTATGAGTTTTTCATGAGTGTTCTTCATGTTCTTGAGTTTTTGGCCAAGAACAAAAAGGTTTTGTGTTTTGATTCAAAAGTTTTATGTTTTTCATAAAGTTTTGGTTTATAGAAAAGGGTGAAGACTTATTGGTGAGGATGATAATGTCATTAATGTTTACAAAACATTTTCTTACATTTTCTTACATGTCTATAATGTTTTACAAAACATTTTCTTACACCCATCAATTTCACCTTTAATCTCACCAACCAAAATCAACTCACAAAAACTTTTTAGAAATTTTTTTTCTTTTTCAACAAATCCGGCCAACCCCTTCAAGGGGTTTCCTTGGGCCTTTTGTGTAATTACATAAAGTTTTGATACTTTTGTGTATTTACATTTTGGCCCAAAAGTTTACGTTTTTCGCGTAAAGGTCCAAAATCATAAAAGGACAAATTGTTTTGTTCCTTTAATGTAGATTTTGTAATTATTGAAAATTTTGGGTTCTAGTTGTAATTACATGAAGTTGTGGACTCTTGTGTTTTTTACAAAGTGACCCCAAAAGTTTTTGTTTTTGCTAAATGGCCCAAAAGTTGTGGTCATTGTTTTTTGGCCCAAATAAAAGAGAACAAAATGGTTTTGTCTCTATAATGAGAATTGGATTTTCATTATATTTAGTTCCATTTAAATCAATTCTATGAATCCAAGAACCAATTGTTTAAAGTTGCTTTCTTAGTTAAATGTGTTTAATTAAGAAAAGGGTGATTATGAACCAAAGGCCTCGATAATTGAGCTATGTGATTGGCCGATTTACATTGTGAATGTTTGGGTTTAGTAGAGTAGATTTGAATGTAATTTGATTAGTTCAATTGTTGTAAATGGACATAAGTCCATCATTTGTTTTTGTAAAAGGGCATAAGCCCTTCTATTTATTTCAAGTATTCCTTTTGTTTATATGTATGCAAATTGGAATAGTTGGGTCCAACGCCCAATAGGAAATAACGGTTTAATTAGATTAAACGCGTAACTAAAATCAACAAGCTTCTACCTTAAATCCAAGGTCCAACACAAGGCTCGTGTTGGATCAAATCAAACGGTTCATAATCATCCTAAAACCTAAAATGACTATATAGTCCATATGAGGATGCAATGCGTTCGTTAGTAGTTCCATATAGTCTCGCTTGTTTCAACGAAACAGTGGGAGTATCATATGCTACTAAATCATATTAACTTGGACCAATAGTTATGATAGGCCCATGTTCTTTTAATTTGATTAAAATGATTTTGATGTAGCCCAAAACTACTCCCTCAACAAACGAATATTAAGTTGATAAACGAGAGATGTTTTGAACACCTCTTCGTAGGCCTTCCACCGTGGTGGACTCCAATCGTTTGTGACTTGTACACCGGCTTCACCCTATCATGGGGGAGTTCAAAGTGCATGCTTACCTTCAGGAGGAGTCCATAAACATATGATGAGGTGAATGTAGGCAACGAGGATAGCCGACATCGTATCATCGTGAGGCTATTCTTGAACCCCTACACGAACTAAGCATGGTGGGAATAACTTAACTAAGTGCAATGGTGCCGACATCGTATCATCGTGAGGCATCATTCTCTAGAGGCCGAAAGGATGGGTAATCACAAGAGGTTGTTGTGAATGAGTAAGTGTACTCTCTCATCATTATTTTTGCTAACCAACATCGTATCATCGTGAGGTGGGTTTGGTAATGGAGAGTCTCCCATACCCCGCTAAGAGTTCAATATAACTCTCGGATTCCATTGAGGGATGTGGAATTTGCCAAAAATAGTGGGTGGTACTATTTGATTTAAGACCCAATCAAGTAGTTAACAACAATCTAATACGATTTCTGTTATGTTATGTAGTTAACGACATGCCTAAAATACTACCCACCATTATACTTGACAAAAGGGGCCTTGTGGGCCAACGTTTCCTTGCTTGGTATCGCCACATTGAGAATGTCTCAAAGGTGATAAACATATTGTATGTGCTTAAGCAATCCCCTCCTCATGTACCTCCTACGAAACTAGCTTCAAAGGAGGAGTGTCAAGATTATGCTAGACACTATGAGGATGACTTACAAGCCAAATGCTTAATCCTCACTTCACTTAGTGAGGAGCTTAAGAAGCTACATAAGCACATGGACACTTCTTGTGCCATGGTTGAAAGTTTGCATAAGATGCATGACATTGAGACTAGTAACGTACGATTCTCAAATGTTTGTAGTCTATTAAATGCCAAAATGGCAAAGGGGGCATCGGTCCAAAAACATGGACAAAAGATGGAAAGGATCTTTCAAGATCTTAAAAGTTTAGGAACTTCCATCGATGGGAAAATGGCCCAAGATTTTTTCCTTGCATCTCTCTCGGATGATTTCACTAAGTTTATTGTAAACTATAAAGTGAATAGATTTGATCATACTTTCACCAAGATGATTGACATGTGCTGTAAATTTGAAAAATGTTTCAAAAGGGACAGTGGGAGTGAGTATGCAATAACAAGGAAAAGGTTGCATAAGAAGAAGGCAAAGAAATCCAAAGGAACATGCTTTCATTGTGGAAAGGATGAACGTTGGAAGAAGAAATACAGGGTGTGCATTGCGAGCCTTATGACACGAACTTTTGAAGAGACTATTTCTGTCATAGAGAGTGCTTTTACAGTGAGTTCCAATTCCTGGATATTTGATTCAGGCGCGAGCCAACATATCTGTAATACGATGCAGGGACTAGTAGGGAGCAAATCACTGCGCAATGGGGAGATGATTGTGCGAGTTGGGAACGGCACTAAAATCTTTGCAAAAGCAATAGGCACCTACATGCTTGAACTACCCTCTGGGGAAGTCCTGGAACTTAAAAATTGTTTATATTTTCCTTCATGTATAAAGAATTTGATTTCTATCTCTAAGCTTTTACGAGATGGGCACTCAGTATTGTTTGACAAAATGAGTTGCACTTTATACTTGAACGGTCGTATTATCTCTCAAGGTAATATGATAGAGGGACTTTTTCACCTAGAGACGAATGGTGGTATGCACTGTATTGAAAGCGGGAATACCTCAAAACCCAAAAGGGCTAGAGAAGATGTTAACCAAGAAAGGATGTGGCATCTCAAACTTGGACATGTGAACCTTGATAAGATTCACAAGATGTCGAAAGACGGATATTTCCGCCCATTAGGTAATGACCAGATGGGTACTTGTGAATGTTGCTTGAAAGGGAAAATGACCAAATCTCCATTTACTGGAAAAGGAGAGCGTGCCACTGAAATTCTAGGGTTAATCCACACTGACGTGTGTGGACCTATGTCTACCACGTCGAGAGGAGGCTTCTCCTACTATATCACATTCACCGACGATCACTCTCGGTTTGGCTATGTGTATCTTATGAAGTACAAGTCAGAATCCTTTGAAAGGTTCAAAGAATTCAAGAATGAAGTAGAGAAGCAAACTGGGAAACAGATAAAGACCTTAAGATCGGATCGAGGGGGTGAATATCTGAGTAACGAGTTCCTAGATTATCTCAAAGAGTGTGGAATAAAATCACAGTGGACTCCACCGGGAACTCCACAACTTAATGGAGTTTCTGAAAGGAGAAATCGAACCTTGATGAACATGGTTCGTTCTATGATGAGTTCCGCTGATCTGCCAGTAACATTCTGGGGATACGCTCTATATACAGCAGCTTACTTGCTTAATAGAGTACCTTCCAAATCAGTTTCACAAACGCCCTATGAGATATGGCACGGAAGAAAGCCAAGTCTTAATCACATTAAGATTTGGGGTTGTGAAGCATATGTCAAGAAGCTTGAAGCTACTAAGCTTGAAGCGAGATCAGTAAGGTGCTATTTTGTGGGATATCCTAGAGAAACTATGGGCTATGAGTTCTACCATCCTGACGACCAGAAAGTCTTTGTCGCCAGAACTGCTAAGTTTCTAGAGGACGAATTTGTTCTCAAATGAACTATAAGTAAACAGATGGAAATTAATGAGATTAATGATGAACCACAAACAAGCACACGACATGTTGACAACCTTGTTCCGGAACCCCTAGCTCCACGTAGATCTGAACGGGTTAGTAAGCCACCTAGAAGGTATGGCTTAGACAATGACTTTGCGGAATTGCACCTTCTAGGTGACAATGACACAAAGGAGGACCCTAGAGACTACGTTGAAGCAATGTCCGACATTGATTCAAAGAGATGGCAAGAAGCCATGAAATCCGAGATGGATTCCATGTATCAAAATCAGGTCTGGACTCTTGTAGACTCTCCAGAAGGTATAGTACCTGTTGGAAATAAATGGGTATTTAAGAGGAAGATAGGCGTTGATGGGAACGTGGAGACTTATAAGGCTAGACTAGTAGCCAAGGGTTATAGGCAAAGAGAAGGGATTGACTATGAAGAAACTTTCTCTCCTGTAGCCATGATTAAGTCCATTCGGATTTTACTTGCTATAGCTGCGTACCATGATTATGAGATATGGCAAATGGACGTGAAGACGGCCTTTCTGAATGGCTACCTAGAGGAAGAGCTTTATATGGCTCAACCCGAAGGTTTCGTGTCCAAGTCTGAAAAGACTAAGGTATGCAAGCTACAGAGGTCCATTTATGGACTTAAGCAAGCCTCAAGGAGCTGGAACATTCGTTTTGATACCGAAATCAAATCGTTTGGTTTTACTCAAAATGAAGACGACAATTGTGTTTATCAAAAGGTCGCTGGGGATGCAGTTGTATTCCTAGTGTTATATGTTGATGACATATTACTATTCGGGAATGACACTGCAGTGCTTTCTACTATAAAAGTGTGGTTGTCTAAAACCTTCCACATGAAAGATTTAGGAGATGCATCTTATGTACTTGGGATAAAGCTCTATCGTGATAGATCCAGAAAATTAATTGGATTATCCCAATCTATGTACATCGATAAGGTGCTAAGTAGGTTCCAGATGGAACAATCTAAGAAAGGTCTTCTTCCTGTAAGACATGGAATTCACCTTTCTAAATCCATGGGACCGAAAACTCCTGATGAGATACGGCAAATGAATAGGATTCCTTATGCTTCCGGCATAGGAAGTCTTATGTATGCCATGATATGCACAAGGCCTGATATCGCATATGCTGTGAGCATTACTAGTCGATATCAATCTAACCCAGGATCAGAACACTGGGCAGCTGTCAAGACGGTCCTTAAGTACTTAAGAAGAACTAAGGACATGTTCCTCGTTTATGGAGGAGCAGCAGAGTTGCGAGTGGAAGGCTATACAGACGCAGATTTCCAATCTGACGTCGATGATAGAAGTTCCAACTCCGGATATGTATTCACTCTGAATGGTGGGGCTGTTAGCTGGAAAAGCAAGAAACAAAGTGTAATTGCTGATTCCACGACAGAGGCCGAATATGTCGCTGCAGCTGAAGCCGGCAAAGAAGCGTTCTGGATGCAGAAGTTCATTACTGAACTTGGAGTGGTTCCAACCATTACATCACCAGTAACTTTGTACTGTGATAATAGTGGGGCGATAGCTCAAGCCAAGGAACCAAGGGCACATCAAAAGAACAAGCATTTTGACAGACGCTTTAATATCATTAGAAGATATGCTGCCGAGGGGAAAGTCAACATCCTCAAAGTTGCCTCAGCCGATAACGTAGCAGATCCACTGACAAAGCCAATGTCTCAAGACCAGCTTAACCGTCATATGGAAAAGATGGGTATTAGATACATGGGAAGATGGCTTTGAGTGCAAGTGGGAGATTGTTGGAAGTATGCCCACAAAGCCACTCATTTGATGTAATAGCTTTTGGAATACTTATTGTATTAAACTTTTATATGTTTAATAAAGGGCAAAGCTTATTGTTAATCACTATTTATTGTATCATGTGTTTAAGCAATAAGGGAATCCAAGGAATGTATTTGATCTAAGAGATAAGTAATTTAAGTAAGTTAAATTAACGAGACCTTTCTCTTATGTTCATTCCTAAAACGTTCCTAGCCATAGGATTGCCAATTGGGCATTGACAGTCCGTTAAGGTTAGTATGTGTTATGTCTACTCAAGCGTGAGTATGACTAGTCTCAAGTCATTTGGTGTTAGACACTAAGACAAACACATAGGTGCTCGAAAGGTAATCGAGTACACTGAACAACGATCAAACGAGAGTTCGAACATACATGTCATGTAAGAACTCGTTAGTTACAATATGCAAAGTAGTCCTTTGACCTGAGGCATCATTGATGTCTAATGGTTAGGTCCTTGATCTTTGATCATGTCAAAGGCATTCCATTGTGAGTGTCCACGGCATTGTTGGGGTCAAGCTATCTAATCATGTAGACATGTGAATGCACAACAAGGGATCTCTAACCTTCCATGGTGGAAGGAGAATACTCTAAGATATGATTCGAGAATCTTTGGCCAAAGCATATGAATATGACTTAGGAAGTTTGTTCCAAATCATATTCAAATTGAATCATATAGAAAAGTATCACATTGGATAGTAGACATGAAACAAACTATCACTCAAACAATGTGATAAAGAGTATTGTATTAGAGAAGGACCGTATTGCATTGTAGTTGTAACTGGATAGGTTCTCCAACCACTTCTACTTAGCTTGGGTAACCATGAAATGCTGCTAGGTGTCACTCATGGTTTGTGGAAGCCCTGAAGATTAGCAAACACTAATCAAAAAGGGAGAATTGAAATGTTGTTTCAATTCACAATCGATCGTTAAGAGTAACAATCGCCCATTGCCTCACTAATTGGAACCTAATGGATCGTACACCGAGTAAGGATGAAAGTGAAGAAATAAAATGAGATGGATATGCAATTAAAAGGTTTAATTGAATTATGGTCAAGATTAATTAATTAGTTAATTAATTATACGAAATGTTCGTATTGGGCTTTTAAGTTGGTTTTGGGTTTCAAGGCCCAAAAGTGTTTTGGTCCACAAGGTCCATTATGTTTAAGTTGTATGACAACTAAAACAAAATGGGCAATTAGCCCAATACCAAAAGGGGGCCGGCCATAAGGGTGAGGGGTAGTAGGTTATGCTTTATTGCAAGTTTGCCACTCACCTAAGAATGAAGTATAAAAGCAACTTTATAGCTTTATTTTCAAAAAGGCTTTTCTAAGAGAAAAGAAGAGAAACATTGTCTCCAATTTTCTCCATAGAGGCCGGCCAACTTAGGGGGTTTTACTAGCATCAAAAATCCTTCTAAGTCATCCATTTCATCTTTACACTACATCTTTGGTGTGGAGACTTAGAGGTACTAAATCTTTGGTACTTTTGGAGATCCTTTCCTCACATCCTCAAGGAGCAAAGGAGCACACAAATCACAAGGTAGATCCAAGGAGCTAGGAGGTGACTTGAAGGCCCTCCACTTGGGTGAATCCCTTGTGTAATCAAGGATGAGCTTCAAGGGTAAAGAATCTCTAAATCCTTTCTTCTCTTTAAGTTTGTTAAAGAGTCTATTGGTTCACCATATGCTAGGCTTTGAAAGTCATGGGTTTTATGAATTGTTTTTGAATGCATGCCTACTTTAAAGTGTTATTAGTTTGCATATGTATTCAAATGTTCTTACTTGTTCTTAGCTAGGACAATATTTTTCCTTTAACTAGGTGAACCCTAAAGCTATCAACATGCTTAAATCAAGGGATTTCATCAAACAACTAAAAACCATATCAACAAGCCAACTAATCCTTAATTTGAGGGAGCCATTACGGGGTCCATATCTATGACAACTAGGTCCATCAGTCACTCCATAGAGTCCCATGCATATCTTCCCATCACTCCAATATTGTCCAATAATTATACTTCAACACCTTTCTTTGCATCAACTTAGGTAACCTCAAGATAGATAAATATCCAGAGCTTCATTTTGCAGCCTAGATAAAATGGAGTTCTCAAATATTCATATTAGCATTTGGTTTATTTTTATGCGACTGCTCTTTCTTCTATTTCTTTTTAGCTTTGCCTTCTCCTCACATTTAGCAGGAAATGAGGTGGATAGGCTTTCCTTGCTTGCCTTCAAAGCTGAAATCATGACTGATTCCCTGGGCATCCTTAGCTCTTGGAAGGAATCCCTCCACTTTTGTCATTGGCCAGGCATCACTTATGGCCGCAGACACCAGAGAGTTACAGTGCTCGATCTCCAATCAAGCGGGCTGGCAGGCCACCTATCCCCTCACATTGGAAACTTGAGCTTTTTTTAGGGATTTAGACCTCCAAAACAATAGCTTCAGCCACACCATCCCTCCCGAAAATTGGTCATTTTGTCCGCTTGGAAAGACTACGCCTTAATAACAACTCCTTCGGTGGTCATATTCCATTCAACATATCACATTGTTGTAACCTCCGATTCCTTGGCTTATATGGCTACACTCTCAGTGGTGAACTTCTAACTGAAATTGCCTCAGTGTCTAAGCTTCAGGTACTTGATTTAGCCTAGAACAATTTTTATGGGAAAATCCCACCTTCTTTTGGGAATCTTTCTTCTCTTTAGGGGCTATCTGTGCAACAAAATAATATGCATGGAGGTATTCCAAATAGCCTTGGCCAGTTGAAAAGCTTAACGCATTTTTTCTTGGCTACAAATTATTTGAATAGTACCATCCCTCCCTCCATATACAACTTCTCGTCACTTAAAGTCATTCATATGTTTCAAAACAACCTTCACGGAACTCTTCCTCCTAGCCTGGGCCACACTATATTTCGAAACCTCAAAATCTTTGCTTTCCATGCCAACCAATTCACTGGACTAGTACTAGCTTCAATCTCCAATGCCTCAAACCTTTCAGTATTTTCTATCTCATACAATAACTTTACTGGGAAAGTACCTATTCTGTTACGCCTACCAAATTTATATTGGCTTGAACTTGTTAAGAACAATCTAATGAGGAAGGTGACATGGATTTCATCTCTTCTCTAGTAAATTGCCCCAATTTAGAAGTTGTATCTATCAGTGCCAATAATTTTGGAGGAGTGCTACCTGAGTCTATCGGCAATCTCTCAACAAAGCTCAGACTAATATATTTTGATGATAATCATATACGCGGAAACATTCTCTTCGGGGTTGGAAATCTTATCAACTTGGAGATACTAGTCCTTATTGCAAATATATTGGCAAGCACTATACTGAGTTCAATAGGTAATCTGAATAAGCTTTATTACCTATATCTAAGTTCAAATGAATTGTCAGGTAATGTTCCATCATCTCTAGGAAATCTGACTTCATTAAGCAGTTTGATTCTCGAGTCAAACTAGTTACTAGGAAGCGTACCACAAAGTCTTGGAGAATGCAAGAATCTAATAGTTCTGAGCCTTTCTCAAAATAATCTCAGTGGTCCAATTCCCAAACAAGTCATCGGTTTTTCATCATCATTATTTTTCTTAGATCTATCCAACTATCAGCTTACTGGATCCATCCCGATGGAAGTAGGTAACTTAAAGCATCTTGTTTCCTTGAATGTTTCTGAAAACAAGTTATCTGGTGAGATTCCACAAAGCTTAGGGAGTTGCACAAGTTTGGCGATTCTGCCTCTGAGAGAAAATTTATTGGAGGGGACAAGTCTTAAATCCTTGAGCTCTTTGAGAGGAATTGAAGATTTTGACCTCTGTTGCAACAACTTGTCTAGCATAATTCCCAACAACTTGGAGAGTTTCCCTTTCTTGCAGAATTTGATCCTTTCATTTAACGATTTTGAATGTGCAATACCAATTGAAGGAGTTTTCAAGAATGCAAGTGGGATATCTATTGCGGGAAACACATGGTTTTGTGGAGGTATACCCCACTTAAGATTGCCTAAATGCATCTCCAAGCAATCTAAGTGAGGGTTATCTCCTAAACAGAACTTAATTATCTCAGTTTCCTGTGGGGTTGTCGACTTCGTCTTAGTGTTTTTACTTACGCTTCTCTATCGATCAAGAAAATCTAGAGCACTTAAGTCAACTCCAGGATCATCATTGGGGGTTACACTCTTGAAACTGTCCTATGGAGATCTCCTCAAAGCGACTGATGGTGTTCTCTGCTTCGAATTTAATTAGTGCTGGAAGTTTTGGATCTGTGTACAAGGAAATTCTCAATCAGTTTGAAGAAAGAATTGTTGCGGTGAAGGTACTCAATCTTCAAACTTTAAGAGCTTCTAGAAGTTTCATGAATGCGAAGCCTTGAAAAGCATTGGGCATCAAAATCTTGTCAAACTACTGACTGCTTGTTCAAGCATTGATTTTCAAGGAAAGGATTTCAAAGCTCTGCTGTATGAGTTCATGGTGAATGGAAGCCTAGATGAGTGGCTCCACATATTAGCTCAAGGAGTAGGTAGGCCAGCCAATCTTTCGAAGAATCTGAATCTCACTCAAAGAGTTAACATTGCCATCGATGTAGCGTGTGCTCTAGATTATTTGCACAACCGCTCCCACATGCCAATAGGTCATTGTGATATAAAGCCCAGCAACATTTTGTTAGACAGTGACATGACTGCTGGTGTTGGTAATTTTGGTTTAGCAAGGTACCTTCGGGATGCTTCTTGCCCATCTCCTTCGCACGAAAGCAGTTCCAATGTCATAAAAGGCACCATAGGCTATCCTCCCCCAGGTAAATTTTCTTTTACATATATTTGATTTGTGCTTTGCACAATGGTTTTGTATATAGCATGAGTTTTTTGAAGTCACGCATAAGAACAAAGCTATGTTTTTGTGCATATTATTTAAGAGTATGGAATGGGAGGCGAGGTGTCAACGTATGGCGACCTGCATAGCTACGGAATGCTGTTGTTGGAGATGTTAACTGGCAAGAGGCCAACAGATGACATGTTTAAAGGTGGTATGGACCTGCACAATTTTGTTCTGATGGCTCTACCAGAACGTGCAAAAGAAATATGTGATCCACTACTTGTTCAAATAGAAGAAAGCAGCTGATGTGATAAAAGCTTAGCACACAAATTAAACCCTCTTGTGACAATTGTAGTAAAGATGTAAGTAGGGATCGTTCTAGGCCGGGGATTAGGAGAGATTGCTAATCTACTGAAATTAGACTCAAATAAACAAAACTAGACTTAAAAATACTAAACTAAACACTAGGAACTCAAAACACTCAAAACAGACTCAAAACAGCACAAAACAAGTAAATAGACACAAAACTGACTCTAGGGAGTTATTTGGACGAATTTAAGACTAATAAGACTCAAACCACTAAAAAGAACCAAGTTTGGATAGATTCTAACTAATATGACACGGAATATAAAGGGGATTGGGTTTTGGACGAATTTGAACTTAAACAAACAGATTGCAAAAACAAAGTAAAGTAAACATGAATTGAGTGATTTAAATGGGTAAAGGGCTAGCTAGAGGGTCCTTCTCCACACATGGCACATATGCAACACAAACCAATTTCCAGTTATTATTTCTCTAAATCATGAATGACAATGCCCCAGATTAACCGTGAACTGCACTAATTAACCTTCAGATTTTCCTAAGTTCATTGAATTGGACTCTGCGCCATCAACCAAATTATTCTTATCAAGTTCCCTACAATAGAGATACATATCAAAGATCATTACGTTCTATGAAAATCATAAGCATTGGCAAGGCATTCGTAACTATGAACTGCATGATACTCTTGCCAGGAATTTACTTAACGCGATCGTGACTAGCAACTTCCACTACTTATGAATATAAATTCATAACGGTTAGGTGAAACTCCCTTATATTCTAGCATCAAATTCATGCATGCAAACTAAGTAGGCCTCCTTAATCAACATACAAGAATAAGTTATGAATCAAACAGTTAAGCAAATTGCATTCACGATTCATGAAATAATAACTAAAGGTAATCAATTCATGTCACACATATGTTCATCGCTTTGAAATCGCCCCTAGCTAAAATAAACTTAGTTCCACATGATTCTAAAAATTAACAACCAATCTAAAAGAAACAATGAAATAAAACTAAGGATAGAATACACCTAGAAACGCTCCAAGCTTCTCCTTCCTTGTGCTGCTGCAGATTGGGTTTAATTCCTCTGAATTTGTCTATCTCAGCTCCCCCTTCAATTGGTGCAGCAGATTGTATTTATAGGGCTAGGTGCACGGCTCCAAGGTAGTTTTGGAGAAGGATTTGGCACTCCAAAGGTTGTGCTGGAAAGGGATTGCACAGCACAAACCAACAGGGACAAGGATCAGATTTCTAGGCTTCTAGAAAGGGGGTGTTGCGGCACCCTTTTAGGAAAAGGATTAGGCTTCTAGAAATCAGATATTTAGGTGTCCGAATATGAAAATAACTCCCCTTTGCAGCTGGAATTAAGGTAGAATAAGATTAGGCTAAGGTTAGGATAAGATAGGGTTTTGATAAGATAAGATAAGATAAGGTTTTGGATAATGCTTGGATAATGTTCCTTGTTTCTTGCTGACTCCTTATCTTCTTTGTCTTGAATTAATTTTTCCATATCTTTAGCACATTCCTAGCCTCTTTTGAACTCCAAATTTGTCCATCCACCTTGCTCCATGCATGTGCTATCCATTCCAAGCCCAAAACTGCTCCAAAATGCTCTAAAATGCACTTTCTTGCTACTTTTATCATTTGAACCTACAAACACATGAAAATAGCTTAAAACACTATCATTAATGTAATTTAGCTAAGTAAATGCAAGAAAACAAGCTAACTATGTCGCATAAATATGCTCCTATCAGCAACAGCAATACTAATCCCAGAAGTAAAAGGGGGAATCATGTCCCAAATGATCAATGAAAAAAGGTTGTGGGGTGCTTGACTTCCATTGCAAGAGTAGGAGTTGCTCATTTTGTAGCAATGCCAACAGAGCGAAAAGACATGAGCAATGTGGTAGCTGAATTAAGTTTAATAAGGGATGTGCTAACAGGAACTAGGATTCCTAGAGAGAATTCATGATCACGAGCCAAGTAGTGAGTAATAATACCCAATTATAATTATTTAAAATCCCATGACAGTGCTTGAATTTTACATGGTGATCTTCTAGATGGTGTTGGAAATGTGCCTTAAGGCCAATCATATGATGATACTTCACGAACATTTCACATGTTTAACTAATCTAGTTTAATATAAAAGGGCAAAAATTATTGATTAAAGCGGTCTCATAAATGTTATATGCTTAAACGATAAGTCCAATGAATAAGTAAATGGGAGAATATGATCTAAAGAAGTTAGATTCATGAGACCATGCTCTTTTGTATACATATCCTAAACGTTCTTGATCATAGGATTGCAAATTGGGCATTGACAGTCCGTTAAGATCAGTATGTGCTATGTCTTCTCTTAGGGAGAGTGACTAGTCTCGAGTCATTGGTGTGACCGGCACCAAGACAATCATGTAGGTCCTTAATAAAGAATGAGTCCACTGAACACGATCAACAAGAAGTTCTCATACCCATGTCACATGAGAAGTCAAGGTTGGGATAATGCAAAGTAGTCATTTGACCTAAGGCGTCTTGTGGTTAGGTACTTGATCTTTGACTCTGTCAAAGTCACTCCGTCGAAGGGTGTCCACGACATAGTTGGGGTTAAGCCACTTAGCCAGGGAGGCAAGTGAATGCATAACATGGGATCTCTAACATTCAAACCGTTTGAGGGAGAATACTCTATGATATGATTAAGAATCTCTGGCCAGAGTATGAATGAGATTTAGCAAGCCGTTCCAAATCACATTCAACTTAATCATATAAGTAAAAGAATCACATTGGATAGTAGACATGAATAAACTATCAAACCAAACAATGTGGTCAAGATATACTGCTAGGTGTCACTCATAGTATTGTATTAGAGAAAGACCGTATTGCATTGTAACCCTAAACTAAATAGGTTCTCCACCTTTTCTGATTAGCTTGGGTAGCCATGATATACTGCTAGGTGTCACTCATAGTTTGGGGAAGCCTTAAAGGTGTATAATCACTAAAGGGAGAATTGAAAGTATGTTTCAATTCACAATCGATTTGAAGAGTTCTAATCGCCCACTACCTCGCTAAAAGGAACCTAATGGATCGTACATCGCGTAAGGTAGAGATTGAAGAAACAATGGAGATGAGTAAGGATGATTAAAAGGTTTAATTATTTATGGCTATGATTAATTAATATGTTAATTAATCAAACGAATAAGTTCGTTGTAGACCTCGGGTTAGTTTTGGGCCTCAAGGCCCAATGGGATGTGAATGTCAAATCCAATAACTTATGTTGTATGACAACTTAAAAAACACAAAGGGCTTCAAAGCCCAAATAACCTACAATGGCCGGCCATATAGAGAGGGGTAGTGAACTTGCCTTAATTGCAAGTTTGCCACTCCATTGTGAGGTGGTATAAAGGCAACTTTATAGCCATTTCATCCTAAGGGTTTCTTTTGGGGAAAAGATGAGAACACAAAGCTCTCTTATCTCTCTAAGTGGCCGGCCACCCTAGAGGAACATAGCTAGCAATCTTCCTTCCTCTAGGTCACTCATCTATTCCTCAATGCTCTCCTTGGTGTGGAGACTTAGAGGTTCCCTATTTTGGGAACTTGGAGAATCATCCATCCAAGAGGTACCGTTTGGTACGCAGACGGGACGAGACCGAACAGAACGGGACGGGACGGGAGGGGACGGGACCGGACGGGACAAGACAGAATAGAACGAATTATGTAAATATTGAAAAAGATAAGGGAAAATTTGTCTTAAAATGTTATAAATTTGTGTTCCACGGATGTGGAACCAGTCGTTCCAGGGGGGAAGGTAGAACGAAAAATCATCCAAATTTCATCCCATAGGACAACCCGTTCCACGATTTTTAGGAAAACCAAATGTGGGACGGAACGCATCGTCCCACTGCGTTCCGTCTCGTCCCACGTACCAAACGGTACCAGAAGTAATGGAGCCAAGAAACAAAGTTCCTCCATCCACATCCATGGAATCAAGGAGCAAGGAGACTAAGGAAAGAAGGCCCTCACATGGGTGAACATCCTTTGCTAAGCAAAGAGGTGCTTCAAAGGTATAAAAGTTTCTCAACTCTTTTCTTTAAGATTTGAGTTGAGTCTTGGTTCACCATAATTACTAGGCCTTGAATTTCATGGGTAAAGTTTTGTTTTTGAGTGCATACAAACATGATTCCGCCTTTTAATTGTTAATTGCATGCATAGATGTTGCTCAAATGAACTCATTTTCACAAATTTTTCCTTCAAATGGTGAGACGAGGAGGACTGGAACAAGTGAAGTGGATTTTCCCGTTTTGCAATTTCATTTTGTATGTTTTGTGAATGATCTTGTTTGTAAGATCATCTTTATGTTTGCTTGGAAATTTGGAATTTGTGAAATTAAGTTTGGTTCATGTTCTTATAATTAAATTATGCAATTTTAAGTTTTTCAGTTAAAGTTATATATAAATAATATATGTGACAGCCCGTCCCGGATTTGTACATTTATTATCCTCGAAATTGTGAAAGTACGATTTTACCCTTGAGCGTTGGGTTGAATTTTACTTTGGGCTAAGTTTTAAGGCCCAAAATTCTTGCTTTGGACTAATTACTTTAGTTCCTAGTTTGTAGGAACCTTGTTAGATTAGAGTTAGGGTTAGGGTTTTTTGCATTAAGTTGGTTGAGGACCAATTAGAAATTAAGTTAGGATTTTTGACAGAATATTCTAACGGCGTTAGTTAAATTAAATGGAATATTCTGTATTTTAACTAAATATTCCTGACGGCGTTAGTTGACACCGTCAGTGTGCCAGGCAAGTGCGTTGGCCAGCGCGTGAGGGCGTGTGAAGAGTCGAAAAATTATTCTAAAAATATGGGGTGTTCTTGAGGTTGTGTAGATCATTTTGGTATATTCAAACACCCCATTTGAGCAATGTATGAAAAGTTATTTCCAAGTTTCGTTTATGTGCTTTAAAATAACGTTATTATAGCTGTTTCGCACATAGGCGAGACCTATCCGGAGGACGAGCGTAGCCAGGCTAGGCACGGAGGCTACGATCCATCTACTTATCAGTGAGTGGGCTTTTGGTTTTCCGTATATACCTATATGCTAAGTATTTTTCCCAGAAATGCATTTTAAATGACTTTATCAATGAATTGCCATGCCAATATACTTTATACTATTGAATATGCATTATGAATTGTTTATGCATGATTGTTGGTGCTGCGGGCGCTCAGGTAAGTTCCAGGTAAGTTTATGTGTTATTAATAAGAAGTTGAGTTATGAAGAGTATGATGAGATGCATCGAGAGCTCATTAACCTGCACCCTGATGTTAGTGCTCCCGCCCAGGGTTAAAGGCATAGTCTTTCACGTGATGTTCACCTCCCGCACCACACGCTCATCTTGGATCCAAGTTAGGTGCACAGTCCTGTCATATAGACCACTTTCAGTGGGCTCGACTCGTAGGTGATCCGCGATCATTCGTACAGTCTTCACGTGATTGTAGCACTAGGGCGTACTGATTTACACCTAGTCCTGTTGTATAGACCACTATAGGTGGGTTCGACTCGTGTGTAGGCATGATTTATGAGCTAGAATTCAGCTGGTGAGATATTGCAGTTATTATTGCATTTGAATTACTTACCTGATGTTTTGGTTTAAATGGCATGGCATATTCATGATTCGCTTACATGTTTTGACGATGATGTTTTCAGTTGAGTATAGTATATGTATATACTATTTTCTGGGAAAGTATACAAGTTTTACGGCGAGGGGTTGTAACTGTTGTTTATGAAATGATTTTCGAAAAGATTTGTTTTTGCCCACTCACGCTTTTGTTTTGCGCCCCTCCAGGTTTTAGGTAGCTTTGGGGAGGATCACGAGGATACAACGGAGGTTCTAACAGACCATCACCTATGTAGGACCACCTTTGGGTGCTATTTATTTAAGTACTTCTTGTGCTTGACTGCACCTAGACTAATTATGCTCTGATTGTTTATTTTCACCTAATTCCGTTCTAGCACTTCTTGAAGTTTGCTTTTCATTCTTTTTTAATTCTTGCTATTTTATTGCTTCCGCACTTTGCACATGGCTACGTCACCCTCACGTGACGGCCAGCATACCTCGATCTCGGTCGGGGTGTGTCAGTTTGGTATCAGAGCCTAGGTTTCGCAATCCTGCATATTTTGTGAGTAATCTAATCATTGTGATGTCTTCTGTCAGAATTATGTCGCCTCGTAGAGATCCACGTCCTTCAGTTGAGCCTAGTTTCCCTGATGTTGCTCAGTTAGGGGAAGCTATAGCTAATGCCATTTAGGCTTCCCTTCGCCCTCCGTAGAGGACTCTTTTGGAGACGGTGTATAATCTGAAGTTGCCTACTTTTATGGGTAATGAGGGACAAGAAGGGGCCGAGCGTTGGCTCGAGCATGTGGAGAAGACTTTTTAGGTTATGCAGAGTCAATGCAGCCTCCTTGCTAAAAGGTGGGTCGAGACCACTACTTGGTTTTTGGGTAGAGAGCCTGCATCCTGGTGGAATCAGGAGACTTATGGGTAGTCGCCTGAGGAAAAAGCAAACTGGGAGAATTTTAGACAGTCGTTCTATAAGAGATTCATTCCTCCAGCGTATCTTGACCAGAAGAAACAGGAGTTCACTAACCTAAAACAGTGGAAGCTGACCGCTAATAAGTATTACAGGAAGTTCACTGATTTGTCCCGTTATGATCTGGAGATTGCTGCTAATCCAACTGAGATGCTTTGCCGTTTTAAGTTGGGTACTAAGAAGAAGTGGCGCTCTATGGCAACTATCCTCCCCTCTGTTACTTATCAGGAGTTCTATGATGTTTTGTTGAGGATTGAGGATTCGGACAAAATGCCTAGTGAGAGCGAAGAAGAAGAAGAAAAAGGTAGTAATCTGAAGAAGTATGATAAAGGCAAAGGGCAGTCATCTCAGGGACCTCGACAGACTCAGAGTTTTAAGAAAAGTGGGACTAGTTCTAGTTCTTCCAATGGGGTTTTAGTGCCAATGGTCAGAGGAGAGGTGGTAGGCCCACTGGAGGATCCCGCTTTCAGAGGCCAAGGGAGTCGGGTGGTACATGCGCTGCTTTATGCCGTAGGTGCAATAATCGACACTTTGGAGAGTGTCGTCGAGGAAGCAGCGGGTGTTATACATGTGGTCAAATGGGGCATTTGGCTAAGTATTGTCCTCAGAACCCACAGAGACTTCAACAGCCACAGCAGCCTTCCTTACCACCGCCAGTTCAGACCCAGCAGTTTTCAGGACCTAGTGGTTATGTTCCGACAGGTCTAGGTGGTGAGTACCATTACCAGGGGGATCCCATTCCTTATGCTTCAGGGCAGTACCTGTACCCTTAAGATCCTTATCATTAGAGTGGTTATGACCAGTACTCAGGAGGATACATGCCTTATCAACAGAGTGGATTGGGTCAGTATTCAGCCAGCGGATCACAGTGGCAGCCTGGAGGACAGCCCCAACAGGTTGATGTTGCTGCCAGTAGTGCTAGATCGTCGAGACAACACAGTCAGTCGGGTCAGGGGCGTAGTACGCAGGGTGGAGGTGTTCACGCTGGTAGAGGTCAAGGAGGACGACAGCAGGCCCAGGGACGTATCAACAACATTACTTTGCAGGACGCCCAAAACCATCCTGATTTAATAATGGGTACGTTATATGTTCTTGGTCATTTTGCGAGAGTCTTAATTGACTGTGGAGATACCCATTCTGTTATTCTCATACATTTGCTCAGTTGACTCAACCTCAGTCTACACCTATGGGTTATGAGTTAGAATTTCCTATGCCTAGAGGAGAAAAGAGTTATGTTAGCTGTGTATACCCGGGTTGTCCTGTGTTGATTGAAGATGTAATTATGCCAGCTAATCTTCTCCCATTAGATCTTGCGGATTTTGATGTGATTTTGGGAGTAGACTGGTTACACTATAACTACTCTGACATCCATTGTCGTGAGAAAACGGTGACTTTCCGTCGCCCAGGTTTGCCCGGAGTTACGTTCGTTGGTGAACATAGTGGAGTGAGACATGGGGTTATTTCTGCCTTAAGGGCAAAGAAGTCGTTGAATAAATGGTGCCAGGGATACTTAGCTCATGTTGTGCTGAATGATACTACTCCCAGTAGTGTGGAGGAAGTTTGAGTAGTTAGGCACTTTCCGGATGTCTTTCCTGAGGATTTGCCTGGATTACCGCCTGATAGAGATGTGGAGTTTTCCATCGATTTACTTCCAGGTACGGACCCTATATCTCTAACTCCATATAGAATGGCTCCTGCTGAGTTAAGAGAATTGAAAACCCAGTTGCAGGAATTAGTGGATAAGGGTTTCATTCAGCCGAGTGTTTCACCCTGGGGAGCCCCAATGTTGTTTGTTCGGAAGAAAGACGGGACCTTGAGGCTGTGCATTGATTATCAGCAATTAAATCGGGTAATGATTAAAAACCGTTATCCATTGCCACATATAGATGATCTATTTGACCAAATTCGAGGTGCATGTGTGTTTTCGAAGATTCATTTGAGGTCTGGGTACTATCAGCTGAAGATTAGGAGTGATGATGTTCCTAAAACGGCTTTTAGGACTCGTTATGGTCATTGTGAGTTCCTTGTGTGCCGTTCGGATTAACAAATGCACCAGCAGCTTTCATGGGCTTGATGAACAAAGTATTCCACCAATATCTTGACAGGTTCGTCATTGTCTTTATTGATGATATACTGGTATACTCTAGAACTAAGGAAGAGCATGTGCGACATCTCTCTTTGGTGTTGAAGAAGTTGAGGGATTATCGCCTTTATGCCAAGTTTAGTAAATGCCAATTTTTGTTAAAACAAGTGGCATTCTTGGGTCATGTCATATCAGCTCAAGGAATTCAAGTGGACCCTCAGAAGACTGCAGCTGTGGAGAATTGGGAACAACCATGAACCGTCACCGAGGTACGGAGTTTCCTGGGCTTAGCAGGTTACTATCGACGATTTGTTAAGGATTTCTCAGCGATTGCTTTACCACTTACGAGGTTGACCAGGAAGGAAGTTAAGTTTGAGTGGGATGAGAATTGTGAGCAAAGTTTCCAGCAACTTAAGTATTGTCTCACTCATGCACCTGTTCTGACACTTCCAGACGACAGTGGTAACTTTTAGATATATAGCGATGCTTCTTTGAATGGCCTGGGATGTGTATTGATGTAGCATGGTGGGGTAATTTCTTATGCTTCGAGACAGTTGAAGCCTCATGAAAGGAATGATCCTACACATGATTTGGAACTAGCAGCCATCATTTTCGCTCTGAAGATTTGGAGACATTATCTCTATGGTGAGAATTGTAAGATTTTTACAAATCACAAAAGTCTTCAATATCTTTTCACTCAGAAAGATCTTAACCTTCGGCAGCGGAGATGGATAGAATTACTCAGTGATTATGATTGCACGATTGAGTATCACCCTGGTCGTGCAAACATAGTGGCTGATGCACTGAGTAAGAAGTCCCAAGGTCGAGTTAATGCCTTGTACGCATCTCGTGTTCCTCTTCTAGCAGATTTGAGGTCCATTGGAGTGAAGTTGGGACTAGAAGAAAAAGAAGAAGCCTTGTTGGAAGCCCGAGAGGAAGCCATACTTGCTAGTTTCCAAGTTAGGCCCATTTTGATTGATCGTATACTCGAAGCTCAAAGAAATAATGAGGAAGTTTAGGAGTTAATTTTTGCAATTTTTTAAGGGAAGAAAAAGGACCTTAGAGTCCGTGAGACTGATGGCATGCTTATGCAAGATAAACGGATGTACGTGCCAAATATTGAGGGATTAAAGAAAGAAATTCTTGACGAGGCACACATTTTAGCATATGCCATGCATCTAGGAAGCACTAAGATGTATCATACCATCAGACCATTTTACTATTGGCCAGGTATGAAAAGAGAAATTGCTGAGTATGTTAGTAGGTGTGCAGTTTGTTAGCAAGTCAAAGCCGAAAGGAAGAAGCCATTTGGTTTGATGCAACCACTTCCCTTTCCATAGTGGAAAGGGGAAAATATCACTATGGATTTTGTGTACAAGCTTCCTCGTACACGGAATGGTTATGATGGCGTTTGGGTGATTGTAGATCGACTTACCAAGTCAGCGCACTTCATTCCAGTAAGGGAAAAGTATTCACTGAACAAATTAGTTGAGTTATTCTTGATCAAGATTGTGAAGTACCACGGAGTTCCAGTGAGTATTATCTCGGATCGGGATCCCAGATTTACTTCTAAGTTCTGGGTGGCATTCCAAGAAGCTATTGGTGCAGATCTACTTTAGAGCACAGCGTACCATCCTCAGACAGATGGTCAGTCGAAGAGGACTATTCAGACTTTGGAAGATATGTTAAGATCTTCAGTACTTCAGTTTGGTGATGACTGGCAGGCAAAGTTGGATTTGATGGAATTTGCCTATAATAACAGCTACCATTCTAGCATCGGGATGGCACCGTTTGAGGCACTTTATGGTAGAGCTTGTCGTACACCGTTGTGTTGGTCGGTAGTGGGTGAGAGACCATTGGTATGCCCTGAGATTGTAGAGAAGACTACTCAGAATGTTCAGGTGATTAAAGCTAATCTGAAAGTGGCCCAAGATCGACAGAAGAGCCTTACTGATAGACATGCCATTGATAGGGTGTATCAGGTCGGTGATTGGGTATTCTTAAAGTTGTCGCCTTGGAAATGAGTTGTAAGGTTCGGGAAAAAGGGCAAGTTGAGCTCTAGATACATCGAACCTTACCAGATCATCGAACGAGTTGGTGAAGTTGCTTACAGGCTTGAGTTGCCTTCTGAGTTATCTAAGGTGCATAATGTGTTCCATGTCGCTATGCTTCGTCACTATGTTTCAGATCCTTCGCATATTATACCTCCTCAACCCTTAGAGATCAGTCTGAATTTGACTTATGAAGAGGAGCCCGTGATGATCTTGGATTGGAAGGACAAAGTGCTGAGGAACAAGACTATTCGGATGGTAAAGGTGTTGAAGAAGAACCATTCAGTGGAAGAAGCAACGTGGGAAACAGAGGATAGAATGAGAGATTTGTATCCATGCTTGTTTTATGGTTATTAGCAGTGGTTTTTCAATTGTTGTTGTTGTTGTTGTTGTTTAAAATTTCGAGGACGAAATTCTCTTAAGGGGGGTAGATTGTGACAGCTCGTCCCGGATTTGTACATTTGTTATCCTCGAAATTGTGAAAGCACGATTTTACCCTTGAGCGTTGGGTTGAATTTTACTTTGGGCTAAGTTTCAAGGCCCAAAATTCTTGACTTTGGACCAATTATGTTAGTTCCTAGTTTGTGGGAACCTTGTTAGATTAGAGTTAGGGTTAGGGTTTTTTGCATTAAGTTGGTTGAGGACCAATTAGAAATTAAGTTTGGATTTTTTTTGGTTGTGTTGTTGGCTGGCTGTGAACCACACACACACACTCACACAATTGAACCCTCTCTCTCTCTTCTCTCACTCTCAGACTCACTCTCACTTTCTCTACAACTGTACGGTTCACACCCAAATCAAACCAAAACATTATAGATCGAACCTTTTGAGACCTCCATCGTGATCCTTGTTAGTCCACGAGGACAACCATAGCTTTAGCTGGTTGTGAGACCGTCAAAAACCCTAGAACCCAAAGGCTCTGTCGAGGGAACAGTGGCACCAAAAAAATCGTGGAGGTTTTAACGGAATATTCCTGACGGCGTTAGTTGACACTGTCAGTGTGCCAAGCACGTGCCTGCGCGTGGTTGGAGCGTCTGGCCGTGCCTTGGCCGGCGCGTGAGGGCACGTGAAGAGTCGGAAAATTATTCTAAAAATATGGGGGTGTTCCTGAGGTTGTGTAGATCATTTTAGTATATTCAAACACCCCATTTGAGCAATGTATGAGAAGTTATTTCCAAGTTTCGTTTATGTGCTTTAATTTAACGTTATTATAGTTCTTTCTCACATAGGCTAGACCTATCCGGAGGACGAGCGTAGCCAGGCTAGGCATGGAGGCTACGATCTATCTACTTATCAGTGAGTGGGCTTTTGGTTTTCCGTATATACCTATATGCTAAGTATTTTTCCCACAAATGCATTTTAAATGACTTTATCAATGAATTGCCATCCCAATATACTTTATACTATTGAATATGCATTATGAATTGTTTATGCATGATTGTTGGTGCTGCGGGCGCTTAGGTAAGTTCCAGGTAAGTTTATGTGTTGTTAATAAGAAGTTGAGTTATGAAGAGTATGATGAGATGCATCGAGAGCTCATTAACCTGCACCCCGGTGTTAGTGCTCCTGCCCAGGGTGCATAGTCTTTCACGTGATGTTCACCTCCTGCACCACACGCTCATCTTGGATCCAAGTTAGGTGCATAGTCCTGTCGTATAGACCACTGTCAGTTCGACTCGTAGGTGACCCGCGATCATTCGCACAATCTTCACGTGATTGTAGCACTAGAGCATATTGATTTACACCCAGTCCTGTCGTATAGACCACTATAGGTGGGTTTAACTCGTGTGCAGGCATGATTTATGAGCTAGAATTCAGCTGATGAGATATTGCAGTTATTATTGCATTCGAATTACTTACCTCATGTTTTGGTTTAAATGGCATGGCATATTCATGATTCGCTTACATGTTTTGACGATGATGTTTTCAGTTGAGTTTAGTATATGTATATACTATTTTTTGGGAAAGTATACAGGTTTTACGGCGAGGGGTTATAACTGTTGTTTATGAAATGATTTTCGAAAACTTTGTTTTTGCCCACTCACGCTTTTGCTTTGCGCCCCTCCAGGTTTTAGGTAGCTTTGGGGTGGATCACTAGGATACAACGGAGGTTCTGATAGACCATCACTTATGTAGGACCACCTTTGGGTGCTATTTATTTAAGTACTTATTATGCTTGACTGCACCTAGATTAATTATGCTCTGATTGTGTTTTTACACCTAATTCCGTTCTAGCACTTCTTGAAGTTTGGTTTTCATTCTTTCGTAATTCTTGCTATTTTATTGCTTCCGTACTGTGCACATGGCTACATCACCCTCACGTTAGGGCCAGCATGCCTCGATCTCGGTCGGGGTGTGTCAATATATATATTTATGTATGTATGTATGTATGTATGTATGTATGTATGCAGTGGCGAAGCCAAGATTTGGCGAGGGGAGGGGCGAACTGCAAAAGAGTGCAAGGTTCAATCGAAGCGGTTGCTTTCACATTGGAAAGTGCAAAGTTTTTAGTCAATATTCATAGCAAAAAACAGTCTTTCCACCAAAGCGGTTATATCAAAGCCAATATAAAAAGCATAAATGACAAACCCCGACCGAGATCGAGGCATGCTGGCCGTCACGTGAAGTGACGTAGCCATGTGCACAGTGCGGAAGCATTAGAATAAGTAGAAATACGAATAAATAAAAATCGAAATTCAAGGAGTGTTAACACCTATTCAGAGCATGAAGTCTAGGTGCAGTCGAACATAAGGAGTATTTATACAAAACACCCCAACGGGAATCCTACATGAGTGAAGGTCTGTCAGAATCACTGCTGCTGCCTCGGGTGCCACCAACAACGCTAGCTAATACCTGGAGGGGCGCAAAACAAAAGCGTGAGTGGGCAAAAACAAAGTCTTTTCGAAAATCATTTCAAAACAATCTTTATAACCCCTCGCCGTAAAACCTGTATACTTTCCCAGAAAATAGTATAAACATATACTTATCTCATCTGAAAATCATCATCAAATATATATGCCAACGAATCAAATACATGCCATGCCATGCCACTAATTCATCAGGTAAGTGCATCAGGTGAAATAAACTCATCATATATCATAACATGTCCCCCGTGTGATCAGCATGGCTGGAACTATAGCTCATAATCAATCTCAACATATCTCATCATAATGTATATCCTGCACACAAGTCGAACCCACTCAAGGTGGTCTATACGACAAGACTGGGTGTAATATAGTACGCTCTAGTGCTACAATCACGTGAAGACTATGTGAATGATCGCAGGTCACCTACGAGTCGAACCCACTGAATATGGTCTATACGACAGGACTGTGCACCTGACTTGGATCCAAGATGAGCGTATGGTGCGGGAGGTGAACATCACGTGAAAGACTGGCCCCTAACTCTGGGCGGGAGCACTAACACAGTGGTGCAGGTTTATGAGCTTTCGATGCATCTCAACAATCTCATCATACTCTTCTTAACTCAACTTGTATTTAAACACGCAGAGTCTTACCTGAACTTACCTGAGCGTCCTCAGCACCAACAATCATGCGCATACAATTCATAATGCAATCACATCTCATAATGCATAACCATTTCATGATGCATACCATTTCACAATGCATACCATTTCACGATGCATAAATCGAGATATATATATATAAATATGTGATGGCATGGCATTTCGTTTATAAAAGCATACTTTCCTTTAAAAAGCATTTCAAAGTATACTTAAACATAAGTATACTTAACATGGCATTTCGTCTCATCAATCATATCAAACAATTTCTGGGAAAACGCATGGTATATAGGTATATACGGAAAACAAAAGCCCACTCACTGGTATGTAGAAGGATCGTAGCCCCCGTGCCTAGCCTGGCTACGCTCGTCCTCCGGATAGGTCTCGCCCATGTGAGGAACAACTATAAATACATTATTTTAAAGCACATAGACAAAACTAGCTAATAACTTCTCATACAATGCTCAAATGAGGTGTGTGAATATACCAACGTGACCTACACAACCTCAGGATCATCCCCATATTTTTCAAATAATTTTTCGAAGCTCCACGCGCCGGCGAGTGCACGGCCCTACGCGCCCCCACGTGCGACCACGGGACAGGCACACTGACGGTGCCAGTCAACACCATCAGGAATATTCCGTTACAAACTAACGGAATCTATTAAACTTAACTAACGGCGTCATAATATTCCGTCAGACTTGACGAAATATTCCTTCATCTCCTACCTCCAGCTCTAGCGACCATCGCCGTCGCCGGAATCTGGGTAAAACTTCAAACTAACTAATCGCGCTCATTTCTCAACCATTCTTCATGAAACTTGAACCAAATGAAAGATGGAGATGAGAGGTATCATGTTATACCTGTCTTGAAGGTCGATGCTCACGGGATCACGTCGGAGATCCCTCGAAAATCCGACGAAACCTGCAACTCGTCCAAGCTTGCCTTTCCGACGTCCAAAATCTTCAAACAAGGTACCCCGAGCCTCCTTGGGACCTCACTAAGCTTCCTATGGCCTTGAAATTCCCTAAAAACAAGCCATTAATTTTTGCATGAACAGTACCAAATCGGAGAACCGTGGTTCGACGTGAAAACATAGGGGTTCTTACCTGAAAATGGTACGAATGTGTTCGTATGGTCTTCACGAACACAATGGTACTCTTTGTACCTTCGATCTCCAAGGTTTGAGGGTGTTTTGGGCTTGTCCGTACGAAACGGAAGGAAGAGAGAGAGTCTGTGCGAGAGAGAGAGAGAGCATACGGGAGTGAGAGAGAGAGAGTGTGATTGGTGATTGTGTGGTCCTCACACATCCAACACACCAACCCTTAACCCAACCACACCAAAAGTGGTTCAAAATTTAACTAAGGTTACCAACTCAAAACCCTAGAATTATTTAAGTTCCACAAGTCTAAACTCAAACCAACGTTCAGGGCAATTTTGTCATTTCACATCCATCAATAAATAAAATCCGGGACAGGCTGTGACAATCTACCCACCTTATAGAATTTCATCCTCGAAATTTCAATTACAACAACTATGAAAGTACTAATAGTCATAAAACAAGCGTGGGTACAACTCTCTCATCCGATCCTCCGTCTCCCACGTGGCTTCTTCCGCTGAGTGATTTCTCCACAAGACCTTTACCAACCGAATTGTCTAATTTCTCAATTCTTTATCCTTCCAATCTAGTATCGTCACTGGTTCTTCCTCATAGGAAAAAGCTGGACAAATCTCAAGCTGCTGAGGAGGGATCACATGTGAGGGGTCTGAAACATAATGGTGAAGCATAGAGACATGAAACACATTATGTACTCTAGCCAACTCCGAAGGCAACTCGAGCCTATAAGCAACCTCACCAACTTGCTCGATAACCTGATAAGGTCCGATGTATCTAGGGCTGAGCTTACCCTTCTTCCCAAACCTTACAACTCCTTTCCAAGGCGATAGTTTCAAGAATACCCACTTCACCAACCTCATACACCCTGTCAGTGGCATGTCTATTCGCAAGGCTCTTCTGTCGATCCTGGGCCACTTTCATATTAGCTTTAATCACCTGAACATTCTGAGTAGTCTCCTCTACTATCTCAGGGCCCACTAATGGTCTTTCACCAAGCTCTGACCAACACAAGGGTGTACGGCAAGCTTTACCATAAAGTGCCTCAAATGGTGTCATCCCGATGCTAGAATGGTAGCTGTTGTTATAAGCAAACTCCATCAAATCCAACTTAGCATGCCAATCATCACTAAACTGAAGTACTGAAGCTCTCAACATATCCTCTAAAGTCTGTATGGTTCTCTCTGACTGACCATCTGATTGAGGATGATAAGTTGTGCTATAACGTAGTTCTGCACCAAAAGCTTCCTGAAAGGCTCTCCAAAACTTGGAAGTAAATCTAGGATCCCGATCCGAGATGATACTCACTGGCGTACCGTGATACTTCACAATCGTGCTTATAAATAACTCAGCTAGCTTACTCAAAGAATACTTCTCCCTCACTGGAATGAAGTGTGCTGATTTAGTAAGCCGATCAATAATCACCCAAATACCATCATACCAGTTCCGTGTGCGAGGAAGCTTGTACACAAAGTCCATAGTGATATTTTCCCATTTCCACTCTAGAACGGGAAGTGGTTGCATCAACCCAAACGGCTTCTTTCTTTCGGCTTTTACCTGCTGGCAAATGGCACATCTGCTAACATACTCTGCAATTTCCCGCTTCATGCCCGGCCAATAATAGAACGGTCTAATGGTATGATACATCTTAGTACCTCCTGGATGCATAGCATACGCTGAACTTTGTGCCTCATCCAAGATCTCTTTCTTTAGCTCTGCATTATTTGGCACATACATTCTACTTTCTTGCATCAACATACCATCAGATTCCCGAATTCTCAAATCCTTCTTTTTCCCTAAACTTCGGGCATGAATTAATTCTTGAACTTCTTCATCTTCAATTTGAGCAGTAAGAATCCGGTCAATTAAAATAGGTCTAACCTGGAAATTTGCAAGTATAGCTTCCTTTTTGTCTTCCATTTGCAATTTCACTTCGGTAGTCCTTAAGTCACCAAGAAGAGGAACTCTGCTAGCATACAAGGCGTTAACTCGGCCTTGAGCTTTTCTGCTAAGTGCATATGCAACTACATTTGCACGACCTGGATGATAATCAATCGTGCAATCATAGTCACTCAACAATTCCACCCACCTATGCTGACGAAGATTAAGATCTTTCTGAGTGAAAATGTACTGAAGGCTCTTATGATCTGTAAAGATCTTACACTTCTCTCCAAAAAGATAATGCCTCCAAATCTTCAAAGCGAAGATGATAGCAGCTAATTCCAAATCATGGGTAGGATAATTCTTTTTCATGTGGTTTTAACTGTCTCGACGCATAAGCAATTACCCTACCATGTTGCATCAAAACACAACCCAGACCATTCAGAGAAGCATCACTGTAGATCTCGAATTTACCACTGTCATCTGGACGTGTCAACACTGGAGCATGAGTGAGGCAATACTTTAACTGCTGGAAACTTTGCTCACAATTCTCATGCCACTCAAACTTAACATTCTTCCTTGTAAGCCTCGTCAGTGGCAATGCTAAGATCGAGAAATCCTGAACAAACCGTCTGTAGTAACCTGCTAAGCCAAGAAAACTCCGTACCTCTGTGACGGTTCTTGGTTGCTCTCAATTCTCCACCGCTGCTATCTCTTGAGAATCTACTTGAATGTCCTGAGCTGAAATGACATGACCCTAAAATGCCACTTCTTTTAGTCAAGATTGGCATTTACTGAACTTAGCATAAAGGCGATGTTCTCTTAACTTCCTTAACGCCAAAGTGAGATGTCGTCCAAGCTCTTCTTTTGACTTAGAATACACCAGAATGTCATCAATAAAAACAATGACAAATCTATCCAAGTACTGCTGAAATACCTTATTCATTAAGCCCATGAAAGCTGCTGGTGCATCGTCAATCCGAACGGCATCACAAGGAACTCATAATTGAAGGAAAATTCGTGAAAAACATGTTCATTTGAGCAACATCTATGGCATGCAATTAACAATTAAAGGCGGAATCATGCTTGTATGCACTCAAAACAAAACATTACCCATGAAATTCAACGCCTAGTAGAAATGGTGAACCAAGACTCAACTCAACATCTAAGAGAAAGAGTGGAGATTTCTTTATACCTTTGAAGTACCTCTTTGCTTAGCAAAGGTTAATCACCCATGTGAGGGCCTTCTTCCTTTGTCACCTTGCTCCTTGGCTCCATGGATGAAGGTGGAAGAACTTTGCTTCTTGGATCCATGCCTTCTTGGATGTGGATGGAAGAATAGGTTTCTCCAAAAGTCACCAAAGTTGGAGACCTCTAAGTTTCGACACCAAGGATGGTTGAGGAAGAAGATGAGTGGCCATGGAGGAGTTAGATGCTAGTAAACTCCCCCATGGTGGCCGGCCTTCCTAGAGAGAAAGAGAGAGCCAAAAACTCTCATCTTTCCTCAAAGAAAACCCTAATGAAGAAAAAGCTATAAAGTCATATTTATACCTCCCTTCATTGGAGTGGCAAACTTGTAATAAGTCCAAAACTCACTCCCTCTCTAATCATGGCCGGCCTCCCTATTGTTAGTGGGTTAATTGCCCATTTTGTTTTAGTTGTCACACAACTTAAACCTTATGTGCCTTGTGGACCAAAACCCTTTTTGTGTCCCGAAACCCATAACTAACTTAAGGCCTAAAACGAACCTTTCGTTCTAGATTAATTAACTTTTAATTAATCCTTGCCACATACAATTAAACTATTTAATTGTCCTTACTCATCGTCATTATATCCTTCAATCATTACCTTACACGGTGTGCGATCCATTAGGTTCCTTTTAGCGAGGCAGTGGGCGATTGTTACTCTTAACGATCGATTGTGAATTGAAACATACTTTCAATTCTCCCTTAAATGATTATACATCTTTAGGGCTTCCACAAACCATGAGTGACACCTAGCAGTGTATCATGGCTACCCAAGCTAATCAGAAGAGGTGGAGAACCTATTCAGTTTAGGATTACAACGCAATACGGTCTTTCTCTAATACAATACTCTTGACCACATTGTTTGGTTTGATAGTTCATTCATGTCTACTATCCAATGTGATTCATTTACTTATATGATTACCTTGAATGTGATTTGGAACGACTTCCTAAATCTCATTCATACTTTGGCCAGAGATTCTTAATCATATCATAGAGTATTCTCCCTCAAACAGTTTGAAGTTTAGAGATCCCTTGTTTCGCATTCACTTGCCTCCATGACTAAGTGGCTTAACCCCAACTATGCCGTGGACACCCTCTGATGGAGTGACTTTGACATAGTCAAAGATCAAGGACCTAACCACAAGACAACTGTGATGCCTCAGGTCAAATGACTACTTTGCATTATCCCAACCATGAGTTCTCATATGACATGAATATGAGAACTCCTCGTTGATCGCGTTCAGTGGACTCATTCTCTATCGAGCACCTACATACTTGTCTTGGTGTCATTCACACCAATGACTCGAGACCTGTCACTCTCCCTAAGAGAAGACATAGCACGTACTGATCTTAACGGACTGTCAATGCCCAATTGGCAATCCTATGATCAGGAACAATTAGGATATGTATACAAAAGAGAATGGTCTCATGAATCTAACTTCTTTAGATTACATTCTCCTAATAGCATATTCCTTGGACTTATCGTTTAAGCAAATAACATTTATATGAGACAGCTTGAAACAATAATCTTTGCCCTTTATATTAAACTAGATTAGTTTAACATGTGAAGTGTCCGTAAAGTATCATCATATGATTGGTTTTAGGGCACATTTCCAACAATCTCCCACTTGCACTAGAGCCAATCAGCTTGTTTATCAGTGATGATACCTCTTCTGAGTTCATTTCAAAAATGGCTGAGTAGTAGGCCTAGACAATGGATATCTACATGTTATCCATAGAAGCAACCTTGAGATTAACGACGTCACCATTATACATGATTCTCAATCATGTGGTTCAGTCTCTCACTTGAGTTCGGATCTTGATGAGACCTTGATTCCCTGGCTTGAGCTATCGCCCCATTAGTGTCGCAGTGTCTGTACACTAGAGACACTTTCTGGTTGGAACCGAATAGAGAGTTCATAAATGAACTTTCCCATCCAAACAACATTGTTGTAAACTTCTACATGGCGATATATTTTGCATTCATGATGGAACACACTAAAGTCATTACTTGTAATGTTTCCACCCAATTATCTCTTTAGTCATAATAAAGAGATATCCTATTATCTCTTCATTCATAATGAAGAGACATCCAATGATGGATATGATACTAGATACACAATCTAATACATTTACGCTTCCATTGCGTCACTTTAATTCTTCCTCATTCTTGAGGAATCTATCCTTTAGTATTTCTTAAATACTTAAGGACTCACTTGACAGTTGCCATGGTTCTGATCCTGGGCTTGCACTGATATCAACTTGTACCGTTCTAGGTACAGCTTATATCAGTGTTTTTCATACAATATGAAATACGTAAATTGTCTTTATGCGTATGCATAAAGGATTCAAGTTACGCATTATGTTTCTTTGGGAGTCAAAGGGTACGTCCCCTTTGAGAAGAGCAACTTCCTAGTCTCACTAGAGCTGTCCTTCTGATTGAAGTTTATCATTATATGAGAAACCTCCTAGCATCTTATGTCTATCATTAGGTCTTGATATAATCCAATTATATCTTGAAATCGATCATTATAGATTTCATTCCTATGTATATAGACTATGTCTCCCATATACATTCTATCATTATAGAACGTTTAAAGTCATAACTTTAACGAAGAAGAATTCCTTTCATTTCCAAAATTAATATATCAAATATATGTTCAAATTTAGGAATATGATTAACTCCCACTAATCTTTTGTAAACCTAGTAAACAAAAGATTCATTTACATCTTTATGAGAAATCAAACATTTTGATCTTTGTCTCATAAGACGCTTATAGCTCCCACTAGCTTGCTAAGATTCATGATGGATGGATCTCTACAACTTACAAGTATTGTGATTCCTAGTTTTAGACATATATTATCAAGACTATCTTGATAATGGTTTCGGAAACCCATATTACGTCTAAACATTGAATCACTATTTAGTTGTACCTAGCAATCTTCGAATTAATAGAAACCAAGACTACATCAAGGATGATTTCTTCCAAGTCAACCAATCTTGTTGATTGTAGTCACCTTAAGCTACCAATTAGCCATGAAGGTTTCATTATTTCGGGTCAAATGGTATTATACCATTTCCTTGAGTATATGTCACATATACACTCAATGTAGTCATAAGGATTTTCATTCTTATTTCTTTCGAATTAAGAGGTGTAACTCCATGACATAGTCATAAAGTTCAAACCATTCAACTAAGACGGTTTATTAATCCTTCTCGACTACCTTGTAGCTAGTGGTGTAGGAACTAGGTTGTCATATTTGTTGATTATCATCTTGTCTCTCAAAGAACCCATTCTTTGAATTCTATCTCTCGTTCATTTGCTCTATGTAAGGCAAATCCTAGTGTAGGATTATAATGAACTACCCAACAAACAACATTTGTTATATGGTTCATAGAAGTGATATCCAAAAGTTAATTTAAGGATATCCCACAAGATTGTTCTATAACAAATATTGCTAATTAGCAGATAACCTCAAGTCTTAACACGATTAAGACTTGTCTTTCTTTCCAACTACATCATATGGAGTTATGAAACGTTTTGGAAGATCTTCTAATTGACAATCATATTGACTTAGAAATATATATCCTATATATGGGTAATTGATAACATCCAACAAACTAAATCTTATTCGAGTTCGTTCTTCTCTCAATGGAGAAATACATTATCTTATGATGCTACATTCCTTGATATCTTTCAAGGAAACTCATCTAAAGTGTTAGTTTTCCTTGGATCAAATCTAAGGAGTAAATACTTTAGACGTCTTACTCATCAACTTACAATCTTGAATTCTTTGAAACCTTTTGCAAAGTATTCGAACTTGTATTTATTCAAAATAAACAATAGTCCAACCGAGAGCGATCTTCGGTGAATGTCATACAACATGAGTAGTATTATGTTGTGGACATGTGCCACTAACATGTAAGTGAATTAACCTCAATAACTTTGTGATTCTTTCTTCTTTCCAAAAGAATAAAGATTCGAACATTTTGCCTCTATACAATTTTAACAAGAAGGCATCCGATCCGGATCTAACAATCCAAAGCATCCATGTATGACCAACTCGTAATTTATGTTTTAGAGGTGTCACAACTCAGTGGGATTAGTCACTACCTTGCAACCTTTTGGGTTTTAAGCATCGTTATATTCTAAACAGTTAACACTACCACATTATCTCTACTATAGAGACAATCAATCAGATTACAATAATCCAATCATTCATAAAGAACAATTGTTTTGTCAAACAAAACATTCATCCATCTTCTAACATTATAGTGACGGAATTAAGTTCCTTATTAAAATTGGAATGCAAAGACAATCTTTGTTTTTCCAATTTCTTTGGTAGTTCATATGAGGAAGTAAGTACTATCTGCTTTCGCAGAGATCAATATTTGATTCACGTTCCGAATGTGAAGTACTTTCTCTTCTCTCATTAATCTTCTACTTCTTGTTAGCAACACTTTTACAACGATTGTAAAACATAGTTACTAATACGGAATCAAACATTCAAGTAGAAGAACCAACTATTTTGAACATATTCAAGAACATTTTACAACACCTTCGAAAGGTGTGTTCTTGACACTTGCAAGACATTTCTTGCAAATACCCCTACCAATGTCCATCCTTTCATAAAGAAAGTTTGTTCCCTTGGAGTTTTTAGCTTTCTTCATTTGACTTCTCCATTGACTACAATAGTCATGGTCCCTAAACTCCCACTATCTCTCTTGAAACTTATTTCAATCGTGTTATACACATCAAACGATTTGGAGAGCGTGTGGTTATTGTTCACTATATAGTTTACAATAAACTTAGTGAGCCATTTGGACAGGGACACAAAAGTGAAGTCCTTGCCTAGTTTCCGTCTCTAGAAGTGGTTTAACACTTCAACACTCAATGATTCAAAATCATCATAAGTCCATGTTGATGGACTATTTTTGTCAACCAACCATTATGTTCTAAACATAAATACAAACTATTAAGAGTTGTTCAAGGCAACTCTCATTTATTCATACAACAATTTGTAAGTGAAGAATCATGACACATAAAGTGTCGATGTCCTTGTGCTTACTTTTCAAGTTCCTTGTTCGTGTAACAAAGAAACAAGCACTAGTGTTTGCGTTAACTAAGGGTTGTTCAAAGCAACTCTTATTTCTTCATACAACAATTTGTAATTGAAGAATTATGACACTAAAAGTGTTGTCCTCTTTATGATAGACTTTTCTAACATATTCTTCCAATGATACATTATCAATAGGAAGATTGCGAGGATGAGACTACTTAAGTACAAATACAATCCATTCAAGACATTCTATGGGATTGTGGTACCAAGTCCGGAAACTAAAGCCTTCGGCTTTTCTTTGTCAAGTATTGGATAGCATTTGCAAATATATCGGTAAATAAATACATAACGAATATAAATTGATTGATTTTAAGCTATTTGATCCGGGTCTTTAAATCAAATAGCACCACCCACTATTTTCGGCAAATTCCATATCCCTCATCGGAATTCGAGAGTTTTGGAGGAAACTCTTAGTAGGGTATGGGAGGCTCACTATTACCAAGCCCACCTCACAATGATATGATGTTGGCTAGCATCAATAATAATGAGAGAGTACGCTTACTCATTTGCATCTCTTGCAAGTACCCATCTTATTTGGCCTCTAGAGAATAAAGCCTCACAATGATATGATGTTGGCTCCATTGCACTTAGTTAAGTCATTCCCACCATGCAAGTTCGGGTAGGGGTTCAAGAACAACCTCACAATGATATGATGTTGATCATTCTCGTTGCCTACCTTCACAACATCATGTATGCATATAGAACTCCTCTTGAGTGTAAGCACGCACTTTGTACTCCCCCATGATAGGGTGAAGTCGGTGTACGAGTCACAAACGATTGGAGCCTACCACGGTGGAAGGCCACGAAAGAGTGTTCAAAGCACTCTCACGCTTGTCAACTTAATAATGGTTTGTTGAGGGTTTTAGGTCTCATCACATATAAGCATGCATTTTAATCACATTAAAACAATTCGGTCCTATTACAACTATTGGTCCATGTGATTGATTTAGTAGTATATGATACTCCCACTATGTTTGTAAAACGGTTTTTAAAGCAAGAATATATGGTACTACTAACATAAGCTTTGCATTCATTAATGGACTATATAGTTGCCTTAGGGCCTTAGGATGACTATGAACCTTTGATTTGATCCAACAAGAGCCTAGTGTTGGATCTCGGTCTAGGGATGGTGATTGATTTTAGTTACGCGTTTAATCACATTAAGGCGTGTTTTCTTATTGGGCGTTGGACCCTCTACTCCAATTTCATGCATATCAAATAAAACAATAAAAGGAGTACTTTAAAGTAAAGAAGAGCTTATGCTCTTTTACAACATTTGATCAAAACAAATTACTTTAAAGCAAAGAAGAGCTTATGCTCTTTTACAACATTTGATCATATCAAATTACAACCAAAATATAATCTACACATTCCCATGGTTCAAACAAATTTGAGACGGCCTTTCACATAGCTCAATTATCGTAGGCTTAGGTTCATAATCACCCTTTCTTTAATTAATTAACGCTTTAACTAATTAAACTTGAATGCAACATTTTCATTTGGTTTTTGTATCCATAGAATTGATGTAATAGGAGCTAAATGAAATGAAAATCCAATTCTCATTTAAAGAGACAAAACCATTTTGTTCTCAACCTAATTTGGGCCAAAAAGCAATAACCTCAACCATTGGGCTTTATTGCAAAACACAAACTTTTGAGATCACTTTGTAAAAACACAAAAGTCCACTACTTCATGTAATTACAACTAGAACCCAAAAATTTCATTAAAGGAGCAAAACAATTTGTCCTTTAGTGATTTTGGGCCTTTACGTAAAAACGTAAACTTTCGAGTCAAAGTACAAATACACAAAAGTATCAAAACTTTATGTAATTGCATAAAAGCCCCAAAAGTACCCTACTTGTAGGGTTGGCCGGTTTTGTTAGGTGAGAGTGGTGTCTAATTTTATTTTGAATTTTTCAACAAAGTGAAAGGTGATGGGTTGGTTTGAAAAAGTCAATTCCATGAAACATGGTTCCATGAATCATGGGAAAGTAAAGTGTTGTAAGAAAATAGGTATGGTATGGATGTGTAAGAAAAGTCCATACCTTGTGATGATTAAAATCATACCATCCTTTCATAAACAAAACTTTATGTAAACAACCAAAAACCTTTTAATCAAAATACCCAACCTTTTTGTTCTTGCCAAGAACATAACAAGAACAATGAAGAACATCCATGAAAACCCATAAAAGCTCCATGAACATTTTTCACTCAAAGACATCCCAAAAACTCTCAAACTTAAGGGAAATAACATATTACCATACTAGGGTACTTAGGGGTTCCTAATGTCACTTTAAAACATTTTTAACAAGACAAACATGAACCCAAAAATCCACCCTTTGGATTTGGCCGAATTTCCCAAAAAACATGGCACCAAATTTTAGCTCCAAAATTCATGCTCATATGAACTACATCTACAACATTTGAGATGGCAAATTTTCTAGCAAAATTTACATTCAAAGAAGCAAGAATAAAGCTTGTAACAATTACAACATTTAAATCAAAGACTATGAACTACAAAACCCAAAAGGATTCACCAACTACTAGACCTAGGCTCTTGATACCACTTGAAGGAAAATTTGTGAAAAACATGTTCATTTGAGCAACATCTATGGCATGCAATTAACAATTAAAGGCGGAATCATGCTTGTATGCACTCAAAACAAAACATTACCCATGAAATTCAAAGCCTAGTAGAAATGGTGAACCAAGACTCAACTCAAGATCTAAGAGAAAGAGTTGAGATTTCTTTATACCTTTGAAGTACCTCTTTGCTTAGCAAAGGTTAATCACCCATGTGAGGGCCTTCTTCCTTTGTCACCTTGCTCCTTGGCTCCATGGATGAAGGTGGAAGAACTTTGCTTCTTGGATCCATGCCTTCTTGGATGTGGATGGAAGAATAGGTTTCTCCAAAAGTCACCAAAGTTGGAGACCTCTAAGTTTCGACACCAAGGATGGTTGAGGAAGAAGATGAGTGGCCATGGAGGAGTTAGATGCTAGTAAACTCCCCCATGGTGGCCGGCCTTCCTAGAGAGAAAGAGAGAGCCAAAAACTCTCATCTTTCCTCAAAGAAAACCCTAATGAAGAAAAAGCTATAAAGTCATATTTATACCTCCCTTCATTGGAGTGGCAAACTTGTAATAAGTCCAAAACTCACTCCCTCTCTAATCATGGCCGGCCTCCCTATTGTTAGTGGGTTAATTGCCCATTTTGTTGTAGTTGTCACACAACTTAAACCTTATGTGCCTTGTGGACCAAAACCCTTTTTGTGTCCCGAAACCCATAACTAACTTAAGGCCTAAAACGAACCTTTCTTTCTAGATTAATTAACTTTTAATTAATCCTTGCCACATACAATTAAACTATTTAATTGTCCTTACTCATCTTCATTATATCCTTCAATCATTACCTTACACGGTGTGCGATCCATTAGGTTCCTTTTAGCGAGGCAGTGGGCGATTGTTACTCTTAACGATCGATTGTGAATTGAAACATACTTTCAATTCTCCCTTAAATGATCATACATCTTTAGGGCTTCCACAAACCATGAGTGACACCTAGCAGTGTATCATGGCTATCCAAGCTAATCAGAAGAGGTGGAGAACCTATTCAGTTTAGGATTACAATGCAATACTGTGAGATCCCACATCGCCCAGGGGAGTGATCCTTATTTGTATATTCTCATCCCTACCTAGCGCGAGGCCTTTTGGGAGCTCACTGGATTCGGGTTCCATGGGAACTTCGAAGTTAAGCGAGTAGCGCGCGAGAGCACTCCCATGATGGGTGACCCACTGGGAAGTTCTCGTGTGAGTTCCCAGAAACAAAACCGTGAGGGCGTAGTCGGGGCCCAAAGCGGACAATATCGTGCTACGGTGGTGGAGCGGGCCCGGGATGTGGTGGACCCCGGGTCGGGATTTGACAATTTGGTATCAGAGCCTAACCCTGGTCGTGGTGTGCCGACGAGGACGTCGGGCCCCTAAGGGGGGTGGATTGTGAGATCCCACATCGCCCAGGGGAGTGATCCTTATATGTATATTCCCATCCCTACCTAGCGCGAGGCCTTTTGGGAGCTCACTGGATTCGGGTTCCATGGGAACTCCGAAGTTAAGCGAGTAGCGCGCGAGAGCACTCCCATGATGGGTGACCCACTGGGAAGTTCTCGTGTGAGTTCCTAGAAACAAAACCGTGAGGGCGTAGTCGGGGCCCAAAGCGGACAATATCGTGCTACGGTCGTGGAGCGGGCCCGGGATGTGGTGGACCCTGGGTCGGGATTTGGCAAATACTGTCTTTCTCTAATACAATAATCTTGACCACATTGTTTGGTTTGATAGTTCATTCATGTCTACTATCCAATGTGATTCATTTACTTATATGATTACCTTGAATGTGATTTGGAACGACTTCCTAAATCTCATTCATACTCTGGCCAGAGATTCTTAATCATATCATAGAGTATTCTCCCTCAAACAGTTTGAAGGTTAGAGATCCCTTGTTGCGCATTCACTTGCCTCCATGACTAAGTGGCTTAACCTCAACTATGCCGTGGACACCCTCTGACGGAGTGACTTTGACATAGTCAAAGATCAAGGACCTAACCACAAGACAACTGTGATGCCGCAGGTCAAATGACTACTTTGCATTATCCCAACCATGAGTTCTAATATGACATGAATATGAGAACTCCTCGTTGATCGCGTTCAGTGGACTCATTCTCTATCGAGCACCTACATACTTGTCTTGGTGTCATTCACACCAATGACTCGAGACCTGTCACTCTCCCTAAGAGAAGACATAGCACGTACTGATCTTAACGGACTGTCAATGCCCAATTGGCAATCCTATGATCAGGAACATTTAGGATATGTATACAAAAGAGAATGGTCTCATGAATCTAACTTCTTTAGATTACATTCTCCTAATAGCATATTCCTTGGACTTAACGTTTAAGCACATAACATTTATATGAGACAGCTTGAAACAATAATCTTTGCCCTTTATATTAAACTAGATTAGTTTAACATGTGAAGTGTCCGTAAAGTATCATCATATGATTGGTTTTAGGGCACATTTCCAACAATAATGTCCATATCAAGTCCTAAAAGCTGTTTTAGGAACATCATCACTCTTGATCTTCAACTGATAGTACCCTGACCTCAAATCAATCTTCGAGAACACCCGAGCACCTCGAAGTTGATCAAAAAGATCATCTATGCGCGGCAATGGATAACGGTTTTTAATCGTTACCCGGTTCAATTGCCTGTAGTCTATGCATAGTCTCAAAGTTCCATCTTTCTTTCGAACAAACAGAACTGGGGCTCCCCAAGGCGAAATGCTAGGTTGAATGAAACCTTTTTCAACCAATTCTTGAAGCTGACTCTTTAACTCTCTCAATTCAGCAGGTGCCATTCTATAAGGAGTCAAAGAAATAGGATCCGTACCTGGCAACAAATCGATAGTGAACTCCACATCTCTATCCAGCGGTAACCCCGGCAAATCCTTAGGAAAAACTTCTGGAAAATGTATGACCACTCGAACCTCCTCCACACTACTGGGAGTAGTATCGTTTAGTACCACGTGAGCTAAGTACCCCTGGCATCCTTTATTCAACAATTTCTTTGCCCTCTTGGTAGAAATAACACCATGTCTTACTCCACTACGTTCTCCTACGAACGTATTGTCTTCTCACAACAGTGGATATCAGCAGAGTTATAATGTAACCAGTCTGCTCCCAAAATCATATCAAGTCCACGAGAGTAGACCCTCAAACTCGAGTCAAACAAGCAGAAAATGAGAAGTCATCTTTCCCAACAAGCAGTATCTCTTGGAAACTATTATAATGTTCAAACCACCTCTCCATTTTTGCTTAGTTGCAGATTTCTAGTCAAACAAGGTCAACGTTGGTGGAAAGAACGACTCGTCAGTGATCAACCTAAAACCCCAAGAGAGCACACATCCTTCCAGAAAAGTGCAACTTCTATATGTGCTAACGCCACAATACGAGGAAACACAACGCGTCCTTCAAGGTAAAGTTGTTGATAAGCCTTGGGGCCCGCTGTCGTCCTCCTAGACCTCTATTAGCGTGAACCTCTCGGCCCTGCGAAATACGCCCCTGACCTGACTGACTGTGCTGTCTCGACGACACTCTCTACAATGTCGATTATTGCACCTACGGCACAAGGGAGCGCCTGTACCACCCGACTCTCTCTCGGCCTCTGAAAGCGGGGTCCTCCAGTGAGTCTACCTCATCTCCTCTGTCCTGTGGCACTGAAACCCCCACTGGAAGAACTAGAACTAGTTCCACTTTTCTTAAAACTCTTAGGCTGTCGAGGTCCCTGAGATGACTACCCTTTGCCTTTATCGTACTTCTTCAGATTAGTGCCTCTTTCTTCTTCTTCTTCACTTCTACTAAGCATTTTATCCGAGTCCATAATCCTCAACAAAGCATCATAGTACTCCTGATAAGTAGCACAGGGTAAGATAGTTGTCATAGAGCGCCACTTCTTCTTAGTACCCAACTTAAAGCGACGAAAGCATTTCAATGGGGTTAGCAGCAGCTTCCTGATCATAGCAAAACAAATCAGTGAACTTCTTGTAATACTCATTAGCGGTCAGCTTCCCCTATTTCAGGTTAGTGAATTCCTGCTTCTTCTGATCAAGATACGCTGGGGGAATGAATCTCTTATAGAATGACCGTCTAAAATTCTCCAAGTTCGCTTTTTCCTCAGGAGTCCATCCATAAGTTTCCTGATTCCACCAGGATGCAGGCTCTCTATCCAAAAACCAGGAAGTGGTCTCGACCCACCTTTCAGCAGGAAGACTGCCTTGACTCTGCATCACCTGAAAAGTCTTCTCCACATGCTCGAGCCAACGCTCGGACCCTTCGTGGTCCTCACTACCCTTAAACATAGGTAGCTTTAGATTATACACCGTCTCCAACAGAGTCCTCTGGGGAGGGCGTAGTAAAGCCTGAATGGTATTAGCGATAGCCTCCCCTAACTGAGCAACAACGGGGAAACTAAGCTCTATTCAAGAACGTGGATCCCTACGAGGCGGCATAATTCTGACAGAAGACATCACAATGATTAACCTATTCACAAAATATGCAGGACTGTGGAACCTAGGCTCTGATACCAAACTGACACAACCCGACCGAGATCGAGGCATGCTGGCCGTCACGTGAAGTGTCGTAGCCATGTGCACAGTGCGGAAGCATTAGAATAAGTAGAAATACGAATAAATAAAAACCGAAATTCAAGGAGTGTTAACACCTATTCAGAGCATGAAGTCTAGGTGCAGTCGAGCATAAGAAGTATTTATACAAAACACCCCAACGGGAACGGGGATCCTACATGAGTGAAGGTCTGTCAGAATCACTGTTGCTGCCTCGGGTGCCACCAACAACGCTAGCTAATACCTGGAGGGGCGCAAAACAAAAGCGTGAGTGGGCAAAAACAAAGTCTTTTCGAAAATCATTTCAAAACAATCTTTATAACCCCTCGCCGTAAAACCTGTATATTTTCCCAGAAAATAGTATAAACATATACTTATCTCATCTGAAAATCATCATCAAATATATATGCCAACGAATCAAATACATGCCATGCCATGCCACTAATTCATCAGGTAAGTGCATCAGGTGAAATAAACTCATCATATATCATAACATGTCCCCCGTGTGATCAGCATGGCTGGAACTATAGCTCATAATCAATCTCAACATATCTCATCATAATGTATCTCCTGCACACAAGTCGAACCCACTCAAGGTGGTCTATACGATAAGACTGGGTGTAATATAGTACGCTCTAGTGCTACAATCACGTGAAGACTATGTGAATGATCGCGGGTCACCTACGAGTCGAACCCACTGAAAGTGGTCTATACGACAGGACTGTGCACCTGACTTGGATCCAAGACGAGCGTATGGTGCGGGAGGTGAACATCACGTGAAAGACTGGCCCCTAACTCTGGGCGGGAGCACTAACACCGTGGTGCAGGTTTATGAGCTTTCGATGCATCTCAACAATCTCATCATACTCTTCTTAACTCAACTTGTATTTAAACACGCAGAGTCTTACCTGAACTTACCTAAGCGTCCTCAGCACCAACAATCATGCGCATACAATTCATAATGCAATCACATCTCATAATGCATAACCATTTCATGATGCATACCATTTCACAATGCATACCATTTCACAATGCATACCATTTCACGATGCATAAATCGAGATATTTATATAAATATGTGATGGCATGGCATTTCGTTTATAAAAGCATACTTTCCTTTAAAAAGCATTTCAAAGTATACTTAACATGGCATTTCATCTCATCAATCATATAAAACAATTTCTAGGAAAACACATGGTATATAGGTATATACGGAAAACAAAAGCCCACTCACGGGTATGTAGAAGGATCGTAGCCCCCGTGCCTAGCCTGGCTACGCTCGTCCTCCGGATAGGTCTTGCCTATGTGAGGAACAACTATAAATACGTTATTTTAAAGCACATAGACAAAACTAGCTAATAACTTCTCATACAATGCTCAAATGAGGTGTGTGAATATACCAACGTGACCTACACAACCTCAGGATCATCCCTATATTTTTCAAATAATTTTTCGAAGCTCCACGCGCCGGAGAGTGCACGGCCCTACGCGCCCCCACGCGCGGCCACGTGACAGGCACACTGACGGTGTCAATCAACGCCGTCAGGAATATTCCGTTAGAAACTAATGGAATCTATTAAACTTAACTAACGGCGTCAGAATATTCCGTCAGACTTGACGGAATATTCCTTCTTCTCCTACCTCCAGCTCCAGCGACCGTCGCCGTCGCCGGAATCTGGGTAAAACTTCAAACTAACTAATCTCGCTCATTTCTCAACCATTCTTCATGAAACTTGAACCAAATGAAAGCTGGAGATGAGAGGTATCACGTTATACCTGTCTTGAAGATCGATGTTCACGGGATCACGTCGGAGATCCCTCGAAAATCCGACAAAACCTGCAACTCGTCCAAGCTTGCCTTTTCGACGTCCAAAATCTTCAAACGAGGTACCCCGAGCCTCCTTGGGACCTCACTAAGCTTCCTATGGCCTTAAAATTCCCTAAAAACAAGCCATTAATTTTTGCATGAACAATACCAAATCAGAGAACCGTGGTTCGACGTGAAAACATAGGGGTTCTTACCTGAAAATGGTATGAATGTGTTCGTATGGCCTTCACGAACACAATGGTACTCTTTGTACCTTCGATCTCCAATGTTTGAGGGTGTTTTGGGCTTGTCCGTACGAAAGGGATGGAAGAGAGAGAGAGTCCGTGCGAAAGAGAGAGAGAGCATACGGGAGTGAGAGACAGAGAGTGTGATTGGTGATTGTGTGGTCCTCACACATCCAACACACCAACCCTTAACCCAACCACACCAAAAGTGGTTCAAAATTTAACTAAGGTTACCAACTCAAAACCCTAGAATTATTTAAGTTCCACAAGTCTAAACTCAAACCAACATTCTGGGCAATTTTGTCATTTTACATCCGTTAATAAATAAAATCCGGGACGGGCTGTGACAATAAACTAGCTAGGATTAGATTTGAAAAAATGTTAGGCGCTAGTCAGGCAGTGGAGTGGGGCTAATCAACTACGCGCCTATGCGGGATTTAGACGATTTAAATTATCATAAAATAAGCATTAAACAATATTTACATTATTTTTAAAAAGTTTACATTATTTTTAAAAAGTAATATAATATTTATAAATAATGTGAGAGTTTAAGATAAATATGGTGGGGGTGTTTAAAGAGAAAACAAAAATACATACAAGAATAAAAAATAAAATAAAAAGGAGAGAAATGGGTAACAAGTGGGGCAGAAAGGTAAAGACTGGAAGAAAAGTGGTGGATCTGGGTCAGTATAGTGTTTTAAGAGAGAAAAAAAGTAAACAAATGGTCAGCATAATGAAATAAAAAAGTTTTGTTTTTGCCAAACGACGTCGTTTTGTACAGGGAATATCAAACTCATAATCCTTCATCTTCTTCCCAAGTTCGCCGCTCTTCAACCAGTGGCGGATTCAGGATTTTAACATCGGGTGGTCCCAATATAAAGCGCCAGAAAAATTAAACGAAAGCAGCATTGAATAATTAAACACTGAATTACAGTTTTTCATTCATAATCTTTGTACAAACAACATTACAAGCTACAAGGCCTAAATTTCTCCATGACGAGATTATACTTTGAAACGTGTCATGATAATTTCATTGTCAATACAAGAAAATACATATTTCTCAATGTGAACAACAAAATTATCATTTAACCATTGAATCCCCATTTTATTGCAGAATAAACTCTTAATGATATTTATGGCGGGAAATACTTTCCACCGTGTCAATGTATCAAAATAAAATACCATATTAATTGGTAAAGCTAAAACATTATAAAAGAACTAACAAAACAAAGTGCAAATAATATAAAAAAATTATAATAAATTATCAAAAACGAAAATCTACTATGAACGTAACATTTTATTTATTCAAAATAAATATAACACTTACTTCAATTTTGGAAATGAGGGGATTATTAGGTGGTGTAGAAAAGAAACAAAATTAGAATTTGATAAATTGAATGGTTAATTAGGAAGTGGACCGTATAAAGCACAACACGTGGCTTTTTTGAAATTTTTTAATAACAAATGTTGAGGCATTCAGCCTCCCACGTAGCTTAGGAGAGTGCTTTCAAACCTAAACCAAAAGCGCACCGTTTTGCTTAAATGGTTAGTCTCATTCTTCTTCTTCTCTTTCTGGTATGCAGACAACCATAACACAGCAGCTGCCGATGTTCTTTTCCTCCATCACATACCCAAACTTGGGTGGTTTAAGGAGGTCTCACAGCCATTGATCTGAACTTTCGGTGCCCAGGTCCCTTAAACAAACCCAGTCCTGTTCCTCGCAGCAGATGAAACTAGATCACCGGAGTGGGAATTCTCATTTCCGACGAGAGCGGAGGGGCTGAACCAGCGCTCCTAGGCATGTTTTCCGGCGAGGGGATTTTCCCGTTTTGCAATTTCATTTTGTATGTTTTGTGAATGATCTTGTTTGTAAGATCATCTTTATGTTTGCTTGGAAATTTGGAATTTGTGAATTTAAGTTTGGTTCATGTTGTTATAATTAAATTATGCAATTTTAAGTTTTTCAGTTTAAGTTATATATAAATAATATATATATTTATGTATGTATGTATGTATGTATGCAAGCCTTCATAATTTCATAAATAATATATATATGTATATATTTTATGTATGTATGTATGTATATAGGGTATCGTACTTAAATGTTTTCATAATTTTTAAAAATATTTTTTAAGAACATCTTTTAAGGACAATTTTCTTCAAGATTCAAAAACTTATTTGATATGAGATTTATAATTTTTTATATTTTGATAATTAAAAGAAAAGAAAAAAAAATACCCTACAACAACTCCCAGTGGATTCGAAAATTACTACTAAATTTAATTAGATAGACAGAGAGATCCAAAGAGAGGGTCAGAGGTAAGGGTGAGAGAGAAAGAGAAGAGAGAGCAAGTAGAGATAGGTGTGCAACTCGAGCGGGTTGGGCGTGTTGCATGGTCAACGCACCCAACCCAACCTTTACAATTCGGGTTTGGGTTGGGTAAGGTTCATACTTGTTTAGTCAGGTTCCAGTTTGAAATGGGTTCAGATTTATTCGGGTTAGGTTCGGGTTTGGGTCCGCCCAACGTTATCGAGTTCAACCTTATAACTAGGGATGGGCAATGGTTATGGCGGGCGGGTAACCGCGGTTATTTACCCATAACCGTTTATACTCATACCCGCATAACCGTTTACCCGTTGGGTAATTGCCTAAACGGTTATACCCATAACCGTAACCGTTTATAAATGGTTAACCATACCCATAACCGGGTACCCATTTAACCGTAACCGTATACTCGTTTATTCATACCCGTTTACCCGTTTATCCATTTTTAACCCATTTACCCCTTTTTGCGCCTATTTACATTTTTTTTTAACCGTAACCGCATACAACTCCAATAATTGAAATAATAAAGACGAATAATAGTTTTAATCAATCAAGATAATACAATATATTTGCTAATAATTGATTTTTTACTAACAAAATACCTCATTCGGAGTAAGAATGTCTCAAAACTATAATCAACTCAAAACTGGTTTTTAACAATTTGGATGTGACAAAAAATGGGTTGCCTAGCATGGCGTTGAGAAATATATGAACTACATTCTTCAAACAAGGAAAACCATAAGAAAGACAGCATCGGGGAACCTTTTCAAGCAAGGGGCATCTGCTAACTTCATCCAATTAACCAGAATCCCTACTAATATAATGTAGGGTTGCATAAGCAAAAGTAACTTTCCAGCTTGCAAAAGCTCCAAATCACTTCCAGGCAACAGAGACTAGACCATCTGATGCACTTTCAAATACACAACAGACAGAAACTTGATAATCGACTAACTATAATCTACATCCAATCATGTCAAAAAGTATGCAAATTTGGCAAGACACAGACTCAGAAGTATAGTCTACATCCAAAATTTTCAGCAATCCTCAGTGCAACTTTAAGAGAAACAGAAATTTAAAATCTGCAGCACCCAGTTAGGTACTTCTTCAATCACATGGTTTAGGACTCCCAGTTAGGTACTTCTTCAAATCATATATAAGTTGTGAACGAAGATTGAAGTTACATTTTAGTACCTTTTTTCGCTTGGCTAAGATATACTCCTATAGCAATCTGCAGGAACATGAAATCAGACTTCAGAGTTCTAAAAATGTAAAAATATAGATATATGCGATGCTTAATTCTAAAATATCAAGCAGAACATTTGTATCCATTGTGAATTCAAACTAGTTTTACAAATATCAACCTAGTTTTGTATACAAATCTGCAGCACCCAGAACATGAATCCATTGTGAATGCTTAATCCATGCGATGCTTAAAAGTGTGTACAAATCATGTAAAAAAAAGATAAAGGAAAGAAATAAGATAAGAAATACTCATCATTTATGTCAATTTAAACTACACTATACTCATGCAAATCAACTATGACATCACCTTCGGCTGTATATTTGATGAAGGGAAGACATTGTCCAACTGCGATCCTTTTCTTGGTCTCTCACTTCTGTGCAATCTGATCCATCCACTGCACCATTGGCCTCACTGTTATGATAACAGTGTTATCAACTATAAAATTTATTCTCCTACTTGTCACCTGAAAGACGACAGCCAAAACTAATTAGCACATATCAATATACAAGATTAAGCTAAAGCACTGAAGAATAAAGTCTCAGTAATTAATTCTGATACATTAGAACGACAACAAGCATAATGTCCTAATTTAGGAAACAGAATTGTCCAGTATCAGACTTTTTATTTAAAAAAGAAGAAATTTATTTCAAACAAAAAACAGTACAGGAAGTAATCCACCATCAAAGTTATTTTGTGGGAAAGAAATAACAAGTAAAAGACTCAAAGAGTGGAATGTTAGACCATGAAGAAGGAAAGATTGATAGGTTCTACAGTTCCCTAACCCAAATTATAGAAGTACTGCTAACATTTTCCAACTGAGGTCCTGATTTGGAGTGTAAGTAAATTTTCAAGAGCATAAATGGCCATCTCACAGTGAATAGGACAACACAACTCCATGAAAAATGATTGAACTTTAAAAATATGAATACAACTTGGAATCTCCATGAGATATGCTTACATGTCCAAGCAACTCACGATAAACTAAAAGGAAGATCGATTGGTTGGTTCTAAACCTCAATTGGTTCTAAACCTCGATTGGTTCTAAACCCAGCAATAAGTACTTTCCAAGACAGGACGCTCAAGCTTCTTTCAATGATAAATTAAAGAAAAGGCAGTAACCATTAGAGAAAGTAGACCCATAGATCTTACTTTTATCTGAATATTCATATTTTTAGACGTGGAAAAATATGAATTCAGACTTCTTAATCCATGCGATGCTTAAAAGTGTATACAAATGATGTAAAAAAACAGGACAATACTATCAGGAGACTATCAGGAGAAAGAAAAGAAATCCATTAGTTAGAAATAGTTAGAACATCTAAAAATATGAATTCAGACTTCTTCTTCCACGTCTTTCCTAATTTTAATTCAAAATCAAAAAAATTAAACAATACCCTGCATCACTAAACCCTAAAAATAAGAGATTTTCAATAAATTAACAAACAAATCAGTAATTAATCAGTTTAAGTAAGGAATTTGAAGGGTAAAACGCACCTTGAAGAGTGGGTGGGGGGAGATTGAGACGGGGCATTGAGATGAGCAGCGATGAGAGAGAGGGCAGCGAGGAGAGAGAGCTGAGCGGTGGAGATGAGAGGGAGCAGCGAGGAGAGAGAGACGAGCGGCTGACGGAGTTCTGGTCCTGGCGGCCTCCTGGCGGAGAGAACGAGCACGATGGTTCTGTATTGATTTTCAGCGACGATGAGAAAGAGGGCAGCGAGGAGAGAGAGATGAGCGGTGGAGATGAGAGGGAGCAGCGAGGAGAGAGAGACAAGCGGCGGACGGAGTTCTGGTCCTGGCGGAGAGAACGAGGACGGAGTTCCTGAAATATGAATATGTAGGTTTTTTGTTTTTTTAATTTTATATATTTATTAAAATAAACGGGTAAACGGGTAACCGTTTTAACCGCGGTTAATACCCATAACCGCCCATTTAAATTTTACGGGTAAACGGTTATACCATAATCATTTAATTATCTAAACGGTTACCCATAACCGTAACCGCGAAATTTAAATGGGCGGATAACCGCGGTTACCCATAACCGATGGGTATTTGCCCATCCCTACTTATAACACCTTATTTTGCATAATTATTCAAACTTTGAACCAAAAAGCGTCAATATTAGTTAAAATTTCATTTACAAATCATCATGTACACAAAAGTTAAAACAAACAACTTGGAGATACTATTGCTAACGTTTCAACCATGCAAAGTTGAATTTAAATTACAAGCCGGCCAAAGCTTCAACCAAAATAAATGTAAAAGTAACACTATCATTCATTATCCATATGAAAACCAACAATAAGCTTCTAGTATAGGCATTCCAAAACTTATGTAATATGAAATGGGATGGTAATGTGCATGAGCGAATTCAGGTTCAAAATCAGGTTGGGTTTGGGTTGACATGGGTGGGCAAGACATTAACCCAACCAAACTCAATAGATCGGGTTGAGTTTGGGCGTGTTTTTCTTCATTAACTTGCCTGATCAGGTTTGAAGTTAGGGTTGGGCATGGTGGATTCAAGTCAACCCAATCCAAGTTGCACTCCTACGTAGAGAGGAGATAGAAATAGAAGAGAGAGATTTAGAAGGGAGAAGGAGAGAGAAAAATATATATTACAAGATTAAAAGCTGTAGCGGTAGTTACTCAACTAGTTTCAAATCACATGCGCAGTAGCTTGTTGAGCTTTTGCAAACAAACTTAATATCAGCAATAAATAAAAAGACACAAGCATTTACGTTGACGTATGGAAGGCTACAAGTTTGAGGATCTAATATGAACAAGTTACGGTATCCATAATGTATCGTACAACATTTAAAAATTGTAGCTAATCAAGGCCAAGAAGGTAAACAAAAACTTCTACCAATCAAATGCACAGAAAAATAAATGCACAGAAATTTAATCACCCATCCAAACGACAAAATCCAGTGAACCCCCAATTCCAATTAAATTTACACTACATCAAAACGACAAATCCAAAAACCTCGGCATAATCTTACAATTCCAGTGAACCCCAATTCCAATCCCATTTTGAACCTAAAAATTATAACCCTAACATAAGATTGTATGATTAATAAAATACATCCATGTTAACATTAGCCATGTTAACATTAATAAAATACATCCAAGTTAATAAAGTACATCCATGTTAACATTAGCCAAAATCCTCATCCGCTTGCGTTGTCTCTTAAAAGCCTTTGGACGAACACTTTCTTGAGTTCCGGTTTGATTGCCCTGAACACTCCCACATTTTTTGGTTTATCCAAAATAAGAGACAATGCATCAATTTGATCCATAGGAGAGAGACCCATTGCTTCAAGTTCATTAGCTATGTCAGTATGATCTCCAGAACCTTGAACTAAAGCTTCAGTTACCATTTGCATCCTCTTCCCACTTTCAACATAAAAATCTTTCAGTCCACTGATAATTGCCTCGGTTCCATCACTTGAACTTCCCACAGCTCTTTTCCTCTTTCTTTGGCTATTTTCAGATAAAGTGCTTTGTTGGCTTTGTTGGTTCATTGAAGAAACAAAATTTTCACCTCCAATATCACTTTCACCAACATGATCATGACTTTGTTCCTCCACCATTTGAGCAGGGGTTTCGGCTACATTACCCGTAGCCCGATCTTTTCCAAATATATATGCAAATCTATCAAACAGTGGAAAAGGTTTGCTTCTCCATCCATCGGCTTCTTTATTTCTCTAAGATTATATCAACATAGCAAAACTAAAATTTAGCATGCGTAACAAATATAGCAGCAAGAATATAACTAATGTATAAATAAAATAGGATATGAACCTGCACATAAGTTTGCCATGAGTCATCACTGTCAACTTCAACGCACTTTTTGACATCATTCCATGCAAATCCACTTGTGTTTATCATGTCAACGACCATACTATATGTTTTTTTCCATTTCTTCAACTTGGACTCAATATGTGGATTTGCCTTTATATTTGAATGAGGACATAAAACATTGACAGCTTTTGCTATTTCAACCAAAGTACCTTGTTTGAAAGCACCGGTGTCACACCGTTGCTTCCGAGCAACAAAATCCTCAAGAACTCCTAGTAATACTTCTTCCTCAAATGCTTCCCATTTACGCCTTCTTCCTTTTGACTCTTGAGTAGCATTCAAAATATTTTCGTTATCCATACCTAAACAAAAAAAAATTTAATGAAGGAAAATACCATACAAATAATCAATTTGCATAATATCCAATCAACTTGCATAATATCCAATCAACTTGCATAATATCCAATTAATTTGCATACCATCCAATCATTGTGCTAATATCTAACAAATGCATGATAAAAAGGAATACTAAAATAAAATGTTATCATTAACACATATAGCTAGTTCGGTTGCTGGTTCCTAATTGCTCTCCACTCATTATACATTTCCTGAGCCATGTCATTCCTCTTTGCAGTCCACTGGTCAGATGTTTGAACACTACCAACATATTCACCTTCTTCTGTATTTTGTCCATCTTCTATTATTGGCAAATTCTCCATTGGATCTACAGACATCTCTTGCCTAATAAGATTGTGTAGTAGGCAACAAGCGGTAATTATTCGACCTTGTGTCCTTATCGGATAGAAAGATGGACTCCTTAGTATCGACCACCTTCCTTTTAGCAAGCCAAAACAGCGTTCAATTACATTCCTTGCCTTAGAATGCTTCATGTTAAAATATTCTTCCTTATTAGAAGGTGTTCGTCCTTCCCATTCAGATAAATGATAAGGTATTCCTCTATAGGGTGCAAGGAATCCTTCACCATTTGTATAACCACCATCTATAAGGTAATAATAACCTAATGAAAAAAAAAACAGACCTTATTAGTGTTTTGTAGTTGACAAACAGAACTATACCTAACTTACAAAGTTGAGACTAAGTAATAGTCTTACCCGCTGGTACCTTAAAACCATTAGGCCTAGTAATTGCATCATGTAGCACTCTAGAGTCTGATGCGGAACCCTCCCACCCCGGAAACACATATATGAACTGCATATCTCCTGAACACACACCTAACACATTAGTTGCGACTCGACCCTTTCTTATTCAGTATCTTGGTTTGTCAATTTCAGGTACATGCACATCAATGTGTGTTCCATCTAATGCTCCCAAGCAATTCTTAAAAAAAAAAAAAAAAAAAAAAAAGTTTTTGTTAATTTATACAAAGGGAATGAAGAGTTAAAGCTTAGGGAAAATGAAAAAAAATTCTCATCGTACCTTAAAACATCGCCACCTAGGATCTGTAGAATCAATAGGCACAGGCTAAGGGACTTTTAGTAGGATACCTTGTAATCGCAAAATTCCTTGCAATACGCTATTGAAATACCTACTTATAGTCTCTCCCGACCTATAAAATCTACCGCCAACACTACGATTCTTAGTATGATGTGCTAGTATTTGTAAAGTCATACACACCTGCTCCTCTACAGACACCAAACCATCCGTTTTTACCCTCCCATCTTGACGAAGTAAGTCACATAATATGCCAAAAGTCCTTCTATCCATTCTCAATTCGTTGACACATTCAGTATCAGTATTCCCTATTATACCATTCAGATAACACAAACTAATCTCTCGTCTAATAAGTGAACGGTTAGTCAATGTGGGTCGTTCAACATGTCTCTGTTTGCCACGTAGCATCATCAACACAAAAATCGTGCAAATGCAAATTGTCTCTAAATAAGACATCTCTAACAATAAGATCAATAAAAGCTTCCTTCGATCCATATCTATCCAAACAAAAAAAATAAACGAAAATAAAATTAAGGACATTATACGAAATGAACTAGATCAAAGTAACTAGCGAAGTCACAATCCGAGGCATCAAATATACGGGTGGTGTTGGAAAAAAAAAAAGTTATCATTAACCCGAGGCAACAAATATACAGGTGGTGTTGAAAAAAAAAAAAGTTATCATTAACCTGAGGCAACAAATATACAGGTGGTGTTGAAAAAAAAAAAGTTATCATTAACCCGAGGCATCATATTCAAAATGTTCTACTCTTATACATCTATAAACATGTGTCTAAGAACACTAGTATGAGCATTGCTATCATTGCTAGGCATTGCATGTGAAGACGGAAATTAAAGGACACCTGTAATGAAGTAGCCTTAGCCTTAGCCTTCCGTTTATGCTCCTCTTCTCTGCAACCAACAACCACAGAATATTGCAATTCAGCATCAACCCCACGGACATACACTCACACACATACTCAGCAACACACTCACACACATACTCACACTCACACTAACACACACACACGGACATACACACTCACACACGGACATACATTCACACACATACTCACATTCACACTCACACACACATACTAACACACGGACATACATTCACACACATACTCACATTCACACTCACACACACATACTAACATACACACTCACACACATACTCACAGTCACACTAACACACACACACGAACATACACACTGAGCACGGACATACACGGACACACTCACACACACACACTGAGCACACTAACACACACACACACTGAGCACATACATTCACACACACTGAGCACATACACTCACACAGTCACACACACACACACACTCACACACACACACTGAGAACACACACTCAGCACACTAACACACACACACACTCAGCACATACATTCACACACACTGAGCACACACACTGAGCACATACACTCACACAGTCACACACACACACACTCACACACACACACACTGAGCACACACACTCAGCACACTAACACACACACACACTGAGCACATACATTCACACACACTGAGCACACAGACTGAGCACATACACTCACACAGTCACACACACACACACACTCACACACACACACTGAGCACACACACTCAGCACACTAACACACACACACACTGAGCACATACATTCACACACACTGAGCACATACACTCACACAGTCACACACACACACACACTCACACACACACACTGAGCACACACACTCAGCACACTAACACACACACACACACTGAGCACATACATTCACACACACTGAGCACATACACTCACACAGTCACACACACACACACACACTCACACACACACACTCAGCACACTAACACACACACACACTGAGCACATACATTCACACACACTGAGCACACACTGAGCACACACACTGAGCACACGCACTCACACAGTCACACACACACACACTAACACACACACACACTCACACACACACACACACTCACACACACACACTGAGCACATACATTCACACACACTGAGCAACACACACACACACTGAGCACTCACACACACTGAGCACTCACACACACACACACACTGCATACATACACACACACACACACACACACTGCATACACACACACACACACTGCATACATACATACACACACACACACACACCTTGCATACACACACACACACACACTGCATACATACACACACACCCTGCATACATACATACACACACACACACACACACACACTGCATACATACATACACACACACACACACACCCTGCATACACACACACACACACTGCATACATACACACACACCCTGCACACATACACTCACACACACCCTGCATACACACACACACACACCCTGCATACATACACACACTGCATACACACACCCTGCATACACACACACACTGCATACATACATACACACACACACACACTGCATACACACACACACACACACTGCTTTATGAAAACCCCAGATTCCAAATTTCAAACCCCAAATTCCGAACCCCAAATTCCAAATTTGAAGCCCCAAATTCCAAATTTCAAACCCCAAATTCCAAATTTCTAATCTCAATTTCAAACCCCTAATTCCAAGCTGTATGAAAACCCCAAATTCCAAACCCCAGATTCCAAATTTCTACTGCATACATACATACACACACACACTGCTTTATGAAAACCCCAAATTCCAAAACAACAAAATCAAACCCAAAATCGACGAAAAAAATCCACTCACACACTGCAGAATCAAATAAAGCTCAAACCCAAAACAACAAAATCAAACCCAAAATCGACGAAAAAAATCCACCCAAATCGACGAAAAAAATCGAACAATCGAAGCTTACCACCCAAATCGCGAGCAGATCTTTTACGCGAAGACGAGGGAGCGGACGACGAGAGGAGCAGATGAGGAGCAGGATGCAGATGAGGGCGACCAGGATGCAGCTGACTGCGAGCAGGACGCAGAGATGAGGATGAGGAGGACGACGTGAGGGAGGAGGACGATGACCCAGGTTCTTTCTCGCAAGAGGAGGAGGACGACGTGAGGGAGGAGGTCTTACGAATCCGGACGTTTTTGGGGTGGTTCGCTAAGAACTCCTAGCGAGGGGTTTAATCCGTGCGAGTGAGGGCTAGTCCCATTAAACCTAATCCTTGCCCCTACCAAACATCAGACTATAATCCCACTTAGTGTAGTCCAGTCCAGTCCCCCCTAAGAAGGTCAAACAAACGCGCCATTAAGGGTTTAGGTGAATCTTTTTTGATTTTCCAAGAAACAATTTCAAAGCGCTGGTGTATGAGTTCATGGTGAATGGAAGCCTAGATGAGTGGTTGCACATTTTCGCTCAAGGAGTAGATAGGCCAGCTAATCTGCCGAAGAATCTGAATCTTATTCAAAGATTTAACATTGTCATCGATGTAGCGTGTGTCTTGGATTGTTTGCACAACCGCTCTCACATGCCAATTGTTCATTGTGATATAAAGCGCAACTACATTTTGTTAAATAGTGACATGACTGCTTGTGTTGGTGATTTTGGTATAGCAAGGTAACTCCGGGATGCTTCTTGCCTATCTCTATTGAACGAAAGCAGTTCCAGTGTCATAAAATGTTCCATAGGCTATATACTCTCCCAGGTAAATTTTCTTTTAGATGCATAAACGTACATACATATTATTATTTGTGCTTGCACTATGTTTTTGTATATAGCATGAGTTTTTTGAAGTCACACATAAGAACAAAGCTATGTTTTTGTGCATATAATTTAAGAGTATGGAATGGGAGGCAAGATGTGATCATATGGCGACATGTATAGCCACGAAATACCGTTGTTGGAGATGTTAGCTGGCAAGAGGCCGACATATGATATGTTTAAAGATGGTATGGACACACACATTTTTTTTTTCTAACGACTCTACCAGGAGATGCAGAAGAAATATGCTATCCACTATTTGTTCAAATAGAACTAAGCAGCAGCAGTTCTAATCCCATAAGTAATAGGGGAAATCATGCCCCAAATGATCAAAGACAAAGGGTTGTGGAGTTCTTGACTTCCATTGTAAAAATAGGAGTTGCTTGTTCTTTTGGGATGTCGAGAGAGCGAGGTGACATAAGCAATATGGTAGCTGAACTGAGTCTAATAAGGGATGAGACAATAGGCCAATACAGACCAAACACTGTGCTGCTGCGCCTGTTTCTTGATTCTATTTTTTACACTTGGATTTAGGTGCTGCGTTGTAGTGTCAATTTTCTGGTTTTCTTTTTTCCATCACTCACATGCCTCCTACGTGCCCATTTGCAGTTGGATTCAGGCACTGCAATGTAGTGTCAGCTTCTTAGTTCTATTTTATACTTTTTGATTCAGACGCTTCATTGAAGTGTTTGTTTCCTAGTTCGATTTTTTCTATCACTCATGCCTTCTATGCTACAAATCTCGAGCAATTCTTAATTTTTTTTCTATCACAGACGCTTCATTGAAGTGCTCGTTTCCTGTTCTATTTTTTACTTTGGGAGTCAGACACTGCGTTGACATGTCTGTTTTTTGGTTCTGTTTTTTCCATCACTCACATGTCCCCTACGCTTCACACCTTGCGCGACTCATGATTTTTACATTTGGACTTAGACACTGCAATGCATTTCCTATTCTGTTTTTTACATTTGGATTCAGACGCTGTAACACAATGTTTGTTTCCTGGTTTTTCATTGCAAACCGTAGAGCTATGTGCTTCTCATCTCATCGTCCCTCTCTTAACAAGCTCTTATACTTAACTGGACTAGCTCCACTCATAATGATGACTTGCAATTCAGAGTTCTACGGTTTGTAGTGATATCTCAGATGGATGAAATGGATTAATGCTAATTTTCATTTGAATGTTTATCAATTTCAAAATTTTTATTACTGACTCATAATAAATGAAATTCAATTTAGAAAATTCGTTTAATGAATTTCTACTGTTATTGATTCATGTATACTTGTTTGTTTTTAAATAATTTTGTTAATTTTTGGGTAAAGGGATATAGGATTAGGAACAAACGAGAGGACTGTGACATGGATATTAGGACAAAAGAATGCAAGTCCAAGGAGGAAATCAAAGACACTTCACTAGTAGGAAAAACCATTTGCTCAAGAGATGTTTGGGCGACAAAGCAAAATTCGTCGCGCGCATGTGTTTTGCGCAACGAAACAATAGCTTCGTCGTGCAAGAATGCTGCTATTTTGCGTGACACACACCTTTGCAGTGCAATACTGTATGCATGACGGAAAAAAAAAGCTCATTGCACAAATTCAGTAAGAAAATCGCAGGTAATTGTTTTTGGCGCGAAATAAAAAGCGCCACGAAATTTTTTCCACGGAAACGTTGCGTGACAAAGGCTTCGTCGCACAAAGTTTGTTCAGTTTTTGGGTCAAAGCATTCAGTGCACGCAAATTAGCGGAATGATGAAGTTTTTCCCGTGTAAACCTTGCGGGACACAGGCTTCGTCGCACAAAGTCCATTCAGTTTTTGAGTCAGATCATTCAGTGCATGTGAATTAGAGGAATCAATACCATATTTAGTGCATATGTTTGCGCAATAAAGGCTTCGTCGCACAAAGTCCCTAACCTTCCTATAAATTTGTGCTTCTGCTCTCCTTATTCTTCACAATTCGTTTCGGAAATGCAAAGAAGCCAGAATTCCTTTAAATTGACAGTTTCGCTCAGCCTCCACACAATTCAATCCGAAAACTCTTTACTTTCACCGAATTATTATTTCAATTTTTGTTTTTTTTTTCGTACGCAATGCCAGACTCTGGTGGTCCTTTGTCAAAGAGAGTTCAAGTGAAAGGTTCTGAGAAAGGTAATATATACTAAATTTTGGTGGTTGTGTAAATTAATTAAATATTTAAGTAGACTAATGTAAGTTTTTATTTTGTTGGTAGACAAGAAAAAGAAGAGAGTTGAGACATGCGTTCGATACACTTCTTTTTCTAAGAGTCGCTACTGAATCACTTACACAGAATTAGTAGGATATTAGAAATCGGATATGGTGAACAAGTTTACGGGCGACATCGGGGTGTTGGTGCGTGACATATGTGGAGTGAATTTGGAGTCTTGGAGAGACGTCCCCTAGGAAATAAAGACGATCACGATCGATGAGTTAGCAATACGTGTAAATTATTAATTAGTTAAATAATAATTTAGTTCTTTAGATAAAATATAATGGTGATATGTATAATTTATTTATTTTTGCATGTCAGCCTGATTGGGACATTGACAAAAGTAAATCTGATGAGGTGCATCAACGTTGTGTTCAAGTATCGTTTTCGGGAGTTGAAGTTTGATGTTGAATGTGACACAAAGTGACACGGAGTGGCTGGACCAGCGGATGATTAGAATAGTTTTTTTATTAGTTTATTTATGGTTTATTAAATAATCATGCTGAATTATTATTAATTTTGGAAGAATAAATCTATATAGACCAGATTTATTTTGTTTCACCTCGAGAACAGATTTCCAAAATACTATAATATTGACATTAGTATTTTGAGAAACTGTTTTTGAGACAGAATAAAATAAATACTTACGATCGTCGCGCAAGGATTTACGCGACAAAATGTTGGTCGCTAAAACCTTCGCGGGATGAGATTTCATCACGCAAAAAAACACTGCAAAATTCGTCGAGCAATTGTGTTTTGTGGAACAAAACAATAGCTTCGTTGCGAAAGAATTGTGCTACTTTGCGCGAGGCACACCTTTGTTGTGCAATACTGTATGACGACGAAAAAAAATACTTGTTGCGCAAAGTCAGTAAGAAAACAGTAGGTAATTTTTTGGGCGCAAAAAAAAAAATGCGCGATGAAGTTTTTCCAGCAAAAACCTTGTGAGACAAAGTCTTCATCGTGCAAAGTGAGCCCAATTTTTGGGTTAGACCATTCAATGCATGCGAATCAACGGAATGACGAAGTTTTTCCTACGTAAACCTTACGCAACACAAGCTTCGTCGCACAAAGTCCATTCAGTTTTTGAGTCAAAGCATTCAATGCATGTCAGTCAGAGGAATCAAAATACTATATTTAGTGCAGATATTTGCACGACAAAGGCTTCGTCGCTCAAAGTCCCTAAACTTCCTATAAATATGCGCTTATGCTCTCCTTATTCTTCACAATTTGTTTTGGAAATGCTTTTGCAGATTATAATCAATTTGTTCTTTGACTTTTGGTACGATGGCCGACTGTGGTGCACGTTCGTCAAATACAATGGATGGCGAAGGTTCCGGAAAAGGTTTGCATTGTAAATTTTGCTTCAGTATTATGAATATATATTTTTTTGATAGACAAGAAAAAAGAGTTTGCGGTACGGTTCCGACCGACAAACTTATGGTTGAAGCCTTTACCGAATCACTTGTGGCCAATTAATAGGGGTTGTGAAGTCAGATATGCATGCCAGGTTTTGGTTCGACATTGAAGTATTGGTGCATGACAATGTGGTGTGGATTAGGAGTCTTGGAGATCCATCCCCGAGGAGCTGAATATGCACTTGATCGATGAGTTAGCTGTATGTGTTAAGTTATTAGCTAAATAAATAATTATGTATGTTAAATTTTATATAATAGTGAGATTTTAATATTAATTTGTGCTTGACAGCCTAATTGGGACATTGGCAAAGTAACCCAATTCTGATGAAGTCTATCGACAACATCTTCAAGTCTCGTTTCCAGGAGTAGAAGTTTGATAATCAACGTGCGGCAGAACTGCAGCGAGAACCAGAACTACCAGTGGAGGAGTAGAATAGTGTTTTTTTTATTTATTTATAATTTTATTGCTTATTTGATAATGAGATCTAAATTAGAAGTTTTTTTAATTTTTTTTATTTTTTATTTTTATTTTTTATTATGAACGATTTAATTAAATGGGAAAACTAACCAAAACACCCAAAAAGGTTTCCTTTTAATCATCAGTACAAAAGTTTTCAAAAATGTCGATGCTACCCTTCTAACATCTGTGCAAAATTGGCCAAGTATTTAGTAAAGTTCACGTGGTCTTCATCAAAGGAAACATCCAAAAGACGGAAAATGAGGACTGACACTTTCATATAACATTTGAATGAGGTGGCAATGCATGCAGCAGCCAAGCCAACATAGATTCACATGGCGTTCATTAAGTCAAAAGGCAAGTCAGTCAGCTTTCAGAAATAGTGCTGACAGATTCCAGAAACAGTGTATTGGCACTATTCAAAAAAGTTGTAAATAGTTGAAAAGTTATTTTGTTGTTTAGGAATTAAGTTTTGTATATAAGGGAGCTTTTCCTCCCATGCAGAACACAAGAAAACAACACAGCAAAGACACACCATACTCACACCATCCTTCAATCCTTATACACTCAAGCATCCAAAACCTCACTAGCATCCTTTGTAAACACTTCTTTGTAAACATATCCTTTGTAAATACTTCTTTGTAAACATTTCTCTTTGTAAACATTCTATATATCAATAAAAGTTCAAGTGTACATATTCAAGCAATCTCCAAGTCTTAAGTAAGTTTCCTTTTCTTTCTTTAGTGTGTTTGTTTAATTAGACTTCTAGTCCAAAACAGGGAAACACTATTGTAGTTATATTATTAACCTGCTAAACTGACGATCATACTTTATTCGAGCACTCTGTTATAGTTGAATGCTTGCCATTCAAATAACTGGACATTAACCAGGGTACCTCTGACTTCAATCGTTAAGGCCTTATACTTGTATTGTGAGTGGTCGTCGTGCTGAAACATGTCGAGTTCCATGTGTAAGGTTCTATATCTTGTTGTTATAATGGCCATCTAACTATTTAATCGGGCATGCTTTGCGAATCTGGTATCAGAGCCAAGTTTAGTATTTTAATAGTATAATTATAATAGTAAAGTACCTTGAGGACGGAAGTCATTGATACAACTAATATCACACTTGTTTATTTTGTATGAATAATAGATATTACTGTCCTCGTAGACCTTGTCAACCACAACCACCAGGTATTTATTATCCCAGACACCCAACTATAACTAGCATAAAGAGAAGATTAGCATATATTTCCAAAAGAATTAGCAAGACTTCAAAGAAGCAGAAGTTTTATCTTGGACATCCTTCATTTATTTGAAAATATAATAATACAGATGTGCAACATAAAGTTTTAGAAGCAAAAAGAGCAACAGATCAAGTTTTAGAGACCCTAAGAGAAGAAAGAGAGTTTATAAGAAACCAGTTAGCCATAACTTTAGTGAAAGGTAGACTGTAGTTTATGATAGATGATCTTAATTTAGAAATTAGTGAACCTCTGAAAAGAAAAATAACCCTAGACCAAAATAGTTTAGTTTGTTATTTTCCATTGAGAAAGCATAATCATATTTTGCATAGTGAAGAAAATCCACAAGCCAATAGTATTGTAGATCTTATTATTAGTCAAGCAGAAAATATAAAATTAGAAAATAATAAGCATAATTATTTGTTAAACCAGTTGTTAGAGCATTTTCAAAAAAAATCCATAAAAACAATTAGACATAATACCAGCCCCAAAACGTCCAAATCTAACCAAGTGGAGGATGAAAAGTTGCAGCAAGAAGAGGAAACATTGGACAAAGCCACGGCAAGGGTGGAGCAAACCTTGCCGCAGCCACCTAGGCCTTCTAAACCGTCCAACTCAGATAAGGTAAGTCCAAATTCCATTAATTCTAACCCTATTCCACCCAATGCACCATTTCCTCGCAGATTCATGCAATCAAAGAAGGGGAAGGTGAAAAGGACATTCTGGACACTTTTAGGAAGGTGCAAGTCAACATCCCGCTCCTTGATGCAATCAAACAAGTTCCAAAGTACGCTAAATTCTGGAAAGAAGTTTGCACAAAAAGGAAGAGGATTTCGAACAAGGAAGTGGTAAGGGTAAGTGAGAATGACTCAGCCATTTTGCAAAGAAAACTGCCCCCTAAATGCAAGGATTCGGGTAGTTTTACAATTCCTTGTGTTATTGGCAATACTAGGTTTAAGCATGCCATGTTAGACTTAGGTGCATCCATTAATGTCATGCCCTACTCCATTTATGCATCTATGAACTTAGGAAAGCTGAAAAATGATGGAGTTATTATTCAATTAGTCGATCATTCTAATGCATATCTGAAAGGAGTTTTGGAAGATGTTTTGGTGCAGGTTGATCATTTAATCTTTCCGACCGATTTCTATGTGCTTGAAATGGAAGATTCAGTCCATTCTTCTCCATTACCACTCTTACTTGGACGACCTTTCATGAAACTAGCCCAAACCAAGATTGATGTGGCCAAGGGAGCGTTAACTATGGAGTTTGGTGGTGATATGATTAAATTTAATGTTTCTGAATCTGTTGAGAATCCTAATGATGTTCGTTCTTGTTTTGTCATTAATGAAATTAAAAATATAGGGCAGGAATGTTCAGTCAAGAAGGATGCATCTAGAACCACCAACGAATAGGGAATTGGAGTGAAGCATAAGGACCACACGGCCACTACCATCAACACACCCAAAATGGCCGAGAGCATCATGGGGAAGAATGTTGACAGTGCTGCCACTTCATCGCAGCACATAGGTAAGCCACCTACTCAAAAACCAATTCCCATTAAAATTAATACGTGGTTCCCTTCTTTGGTGCAGATACCCAATCAAATCCCCAATGGTGGGAGAATTAACATGGACTTTAAGAAGCACAATGCATCAATCAGGAAGGATCACTATCCCCTTCCATTCATCGATCCAATGTACGAGAATTTTGAGGAGCATGTCGTGGAGGCAGTACCACTTCATGTCGTGGGGCACCATGAAGCTTAAAAGGAGGTATCGTCCGGCTGGAAGACGTTAAAGCAAGTGCTTCTTGGGAGGCAACCCATGAAAATAAAGAAGACCGAGGAATCTCTTCACAACCAGATTTGCGTTCCTAAACCCTTCTCTTTACTGCATTTATTTTGCCATGTTTATCATGTTTGTTGGTTGTTTGTTTGTTTGCTTATGTGTGAGTCTATGTTTGAAACATTGAGGACAATGTTTGATTTAAGTGTGGGGGGGGGGGGGTAAACAAGCTATTTTTGCATGATTTTCGTTGGATTTTATCACCTATCACTTCTAATATTGTTTCTCACTGTTTTAAGTGTTTTTAGTGTGTTTTGAACTGTTTCAATGTGTTTTGAAAGCAAAGTCCGAAAATTTGATAAAAATTTGAAAAAGTGTTTTGAAAAACCCAAAAACAGTTGTTTTTGTGTGTTTGTTTAGGGTTTAGGGTACCTTCCAACACAATGATGAGGATTTGGTTTTTAATTGCATGACTGTTAAAGAAAGTTACAAACATGGATGGAAGTTTGATATGCTCTTTGGTTTATGCTTGGTTGTGGTTGTCGTTTATGAAAACACATTTAATTACAAAGGAAAAAAATCAGTTTTTGTAACATGCTTGATGGAAGGAACTCAAAATAACGCTACAACCCTAAGAGACTTGAGCCTAAAACGTTATTTGGAGAGTTATTAATCTGTGATTTCTTGTTTTCTAAAGTCGTTGCATGATCTCATTATTCTTTGCTTGGTTGCTACTTAGAAGGCGTTTCATCATTTTAGTTCCAAATACTAGAACTCATGCCCATTTCATTCAAGGCATGACATTGATTTGCATAACACACAAACAAGATGAAGTTGTTTAGTAAACCAAGAGCCAAAAAGCCATCCCCGTGCATATGTGTGTAGGTTTAACCCCGTTGATCCTTGTTTAGCCTATGTTCTTTGTTAACCCGCATTATCCTTACCTAGCCTAGAATAGGACCATCCATACCCTTGTTCTTGAGGCATAGTGGAGCATAACTTAGAGGGAATTCCTTTTGATGAACATTATGCAGAAAAACAAGTGTGGGGGAAGGGATTTTTGTGTGTTTTGTGTGCCAAAAGAAAGAATAAGGCACGGGTTTGGAAAAGAAAAAGAAAATTTCGTGGGAAAAGAAAAGAAAAAAAAAGAAAAAAAAGTTGTGAAAAGAATGAAAAAGAGTTGAAAAATAAGTGAGAATAAGCTCACAAGTGTTGGTTGTTGAAGAAAGGGTCCAAAAACTTGAATTCGGCCCTAAATGTTGTGTGATTCTTCCCCTTGTGTGTCTAAGTTAGTGGCTACATTCAAAAGTGAATTCTAAGTGTCAATTTCATTACTTTGCTTACTATTGCTTTAAGAACTTTTGTTTATCCTTACCTTTCTTTGTCAGCCAATACCCCTAGCCCCGTTACAACCCTTAGACTTCTATCTTGAGTGTTGTGTGTTTCAATTTGTGGAGTTTGGAATTGGTATGAGCATATGGTATCCCTGGTTCTCGCGTCTAAGTAGTAGCATTCCATTCATGAGATCATATACATGTTAGATTAATAATTCCAGAAAATGCTTCCTGTGTTATAAACATATGTGAGTGCTAGTCTACATGTTTACATCAATCTTCTCACATATACCTAGTGTAGGGTGTGTAGTCAGAAAATCTCTGTGAAAATAAAGAGTATCTTGTAAGGAATTGGGTGAATTCTCTAAGGCATGTTACTACATTCAAATCATTGTTTTAATTGATTAAATGCGTTAGTAAGTGGTGACTGTGATTAAGTATGCGCTTGAGTGTAAGGATGACTAAAGTCTATGTGAGTAATGATTTTTAACATGTCATGGTGCATTGGAAATCCCTGAGGCAAATGTTGGAAGGTCTAGGTTGTGTTTTGATTGTTTTGTTTGTTTTGTTTTGCTCGAGGACTAGCAAAAGCTAAGTGTGGGGGAATTTGATAAGAGCATATTTATGAGACTTAGTTAGCTTGTTTTAAGCTATTTTCGTGTGTTTGTAGGTCCAAAGGGTTAAAGAGGCAAGAAAGTGCATTTTGGTGCCTTTTGGGCATGGAATGGATAGCACATGCTTGGAGCAAAGTAGATGGATGAAATTGAAGGCCAAAGGAAGCTAGGAATGTGCCAAAGGGAGGAAGAAAATAAATTCAAGACAAAGGAGGACAAGGAATCCAGCAAGAAGAAGGATTGACTAGTCAAACTTACCTTATTTTGTCCTTACCTTTCCTAATCCTAATTTACCAAGGTTCCAGCTACAAAGAGGATTCCTAAATAATTTGGGACACTTAATTCCTGATTCTAAAAGACCAAATCCCAGCCCTAGTAGGCTGCCGCACCCTTCTATGGACTTAACCTTCCTTGCCACACCAAAACCTGCAAGGAAATCCCTTTTCCTTGCCTTGCAAGGCATTCCCTTGCCCTTTTACTTCCTGCCGCATATCCTTTCCCATTCTCTCTGGGATGTTGACTTTAATTCCCTTTTTCCCTTAGGTTTTGGAATAAATTCTGTTGCCCAATTTAATCCTAGCCGTGCCCTACCTTAGCCCTATAAATATAAAGCCTTGCCGCACATCCTAGATGATCTCTCACCATTTTACACATCCATACACCACGATACACACTCTCATCCATTCTTTCACATAACTCACCACTCAAACCACCACCACAACCTTGTGCCGTAGCCTAGCAAGGAAGAAGGAGAGGAGGAGAAGCCTTGTACGTACCTGCCATTCAAAGCTTGGATTGCTGGACGTTCTTAGGTGTAATCTATCTTAGTTCTCAATGTTTAATTTATTTTCTTTTTGTTTTACTGTGAACATGAGAGGCTAAACTCGTTTTAGCTAGAGGAAACTTTGAAACCATGATTATATGTGCAATATGAGTTGATTAATTCCAGTTATAATTTCTTGAATCGTGAATGCAATTTACTTAACTGTTTGATTCAGAACTTATTCTTGTATGTTGATTAAGGTGGCCAACTTAGTTTGCATGCTTGAATTTGATGCTAGAATATAAGGGAGTTTCACATAATCGTTACAAACTTATATTCACAAGTAGTGAAGGTCGCTGGTCACGATCACGTTAAGTTAAATTCCTGGCATGAGTATCATGATGTCATAGTTACGAATGCCTTGTCAATGCTTATGATTTTCACAGAGCTTAATGATCTTTGCTTGTGTCTCTATTATGCAGTTCATGTAGGGAACTTGGGAAGAATAATTTGGTTGCCTATGCGTTGTCCGTCCAATTCAATGACTTAAGGAAAATCTGAGGGTTAATTAGTGATGACACGGTTAATCTGGGGCATTGTCATTCATGGTTCAATGAAAGAGTAACTGGAAGTCGATTCATGTGCACATATGTCATGTGTGGAGCAGGACCCTCTAGCTAGCCTATCACTCATTCATTCCCCAAATTCGTTTAAAGTTGTTTTAAGTTTAAAATCTGTTTGTTTTTATTTAAATTCATCCAAATCCAATCCCCCTTTACTTTGTTAAGTCAATTAGGTTAGAATATGTCCAAACTTGTGTTTTTAAGTGTTTTGAGTCAAGTTAAAATCAATTTTCGTCCAAATCACCCCTTAGTGTCTAGTTTGAGTCTATTTGATTGTTTTGTGCTGTTTTGAGTCTTTTTAGTCTATTTTGAGTCCTTTGAGTCGAGTTAAGTGTTTTTAAGTTTGTTTTTGTGTTTTTTGATTCTGTTTTAAGTAGATTAGCAATCCCTCCTAATCCCCGGTCTAGAACGATCCCTACTTGCATCTATACTACAATTGTCAACAAGAGGGTTTAATTTGTGTGCTTTACTTTTATCACATCACCGGGAAACAAACGAATGCGGGAATTGAAAAGTAACACTTTCTGCCCTATTGAAAATGTCTTGCTACGAATCATCTTGTCATGGAATGCCTTTGTCTTCTCCTTGTAAATGCGAGCATTCTAATAAGCCTCGTGCCTAATCTCTTCAAGTTCATTCAATTGAAGCTTCATATGAATTCCAGCCGCATCTAGGTCCATGTTGAATGTTTGGACAGCCCAATGCGCCTTGTGCTCTAATTGCACGGGAAGATGGCACGGTTTGCCATAGATGAGCCGAAATGGGGACATTCCAATGGGTGTTTTGTAAGCCGTACGATATGCCCACAGTGCATCATCCAAACGCAAGCTCCAATCTTTCCGGGTTGGTCCAATGATCTTCTCCAAAATCTGCTTGATTTCTCTATTCGAAACCTCGGCTTGGCCACTTGTTTGAGGATGATAAGGTGTCGAAACCTTATGCGTGACATTATACTCTAGGCATCCCAAATCTGGAAAAGATGTTAGTTTTAACAAAATCTGCAGCCACATTGGAATCGTTAGTTCGGGTGGCTTTTGCTTCCACCCATTTCGACACATAATCAACCGCAAGTAAAATATAATTGAAACCATAAGATGAAGGAAAAGGACCCATGAAATCAATGCCCTAAACATCAAAAAATTTGACAGAGGGAATGGGTGTTTGCGGCATTTGGTCTCTTGGGCCTATGTTTCATGTTCCTTGACAACATCAAAGATAGTAGGCCAATAAAATCCACATTCTAGAACTTTAAGTGTTGTCATTTGAGTGCCAAAATGACCACCACATGCATAAGTGTGACAGAAAGTTAAAATTAAATGAAACTCACAATCATGCACACAACTACGTAGAATTTTGAGTGCCAAAATGGTCATCCCATACATAAAACCGTGCCTCCTTCTTGAGTTTATTACGTTGGTGCTTGTTTAGAGTGCTTGGAACTTGTTTAACTACTAAATAATTCACCAAATCTGCATACCATGGCTCACTTACCTCAATGGACAACAACTGCTCATCTGGGAACATTTTTGGAATGGGTAAGGACTCCTCATCATGCACCAAACGGCTCAAGTGGTCAGCCACCATGTTTTCACTCCCTTTCTTGTCCCTAATTTCAATATCGAACTCTTGGAGAAGAAGCATCCAGCGAATAAGCCTTGGTTTGGCCTCTTTCTATGTGAGCAAATACTTCAAAGCTGAATGGTCAGTATAAACAATCATTTTAGTGCCAAGTAAATAAGAACGAAACTTATCTAATGCAAACAAAACAGCAAGAATTTCTTTTTCAGTGGTGGAGTAGTACAATTGGGCATCATTCAATGTCCGGGAAGCATAATAGATGACATGTGGCCGTTTGTTATTCCTTTGGCCTAAAACAGCTCCAATTGCATAATCTGAGGCATCGCACATTAGCTCAAACGGAAGACTCCAATCTAGTGGAATTATGATGGGGGCCGAAGTTAGCATCTCTTTGAGGTGTTTGAAGGCCTTCTCACATTCCTCGTTGAATTCGAAGGGCACCTCCTTTTGAAGTAGATGGCAGAGAGGTTGGGAGATTTTTGAAAAGTCATTGATGAATCGCCTATATAATCCTGCATGTCCAAGAAAAGAACGAACCTCTCTCACCGAAGTGGGAGAGGGTAAGTATCGTACAAGATCTATTTTCGATTTATCAACCTCAATTCTTTTTTCAGAGATTATGTGACCCAAAACTATGCCTTGTTTTACCATGAAGTGACATTTTTCCCAATTTAAAACAAGGTTAGTTTCAATGCATCGTTTTAAGATCAAAGTGAGATTAGCCAAGCAATCATCAAACAAATCACCAAAAACACTAAAATCATCCATGAAGACTTCAATGATCTTTTCAACATAATCCGAAAAAATACTTACCATGCATCTTTGAAATGTGGCTGGTGCATTGCATAAATCGAATGGCATTCGACGATAAGCAAACGTACCAAATGGGCAAGTGAAAGTGGTCTTTTCTTGGTCTTCCGGTGCTATGACAATCTGATTATAACCCGAATAACCATCAAGAAAACAATACAATGCATGACCGGCTAACCTTTCAAGCATTTGATAAATGAACGGCAAAGGGAAGTGATCTTTCCTTGTGGTGGCATTGAGCTTCCTATAATCAATGCAAACTCTCCAACCAGTTTGGATACGGGTAGGCACAAGCTCATTCTCTTCGTTCTTCACCACAGTGACTCCAGATTTCTTTGAAACAACTTGGACCGGCGAAACCCAACGACTATCAGAGATTGGATAGATCACTCCACAATCAAGTAGCTTGATAATTTCCTTTTTCACGACTTCCATCATTGAAGGGTTGAGTCGGCGTTGAGCCTCTCGAGATGGTTTAGCCCCCTCCTCCAAAAGTATACGATGCATGCATGTGGTAGGGCTTATTCCCTTGATATCGGCCAATGTCCATCCAATGGCTGTTTTATATTCCTTTAACACCCTCACCAATTTCTCCTCTTCTTGTTTCGTGAGTAAAGAAGAGACTATGACGGGCAAAGTCTTTTGGTCTCCCAAGAATACGTACTTCAAATGGCTTGGCAATGGTTTAAGTTCGAGGATTGATGCCTGAATTACTGAGGTTAGCAATTTATTAGTCGAAACTGAACTTGAAATTGGGATTTGAAGCTTACCATTTTGTTGTGGCAATGACTCAAGGGCAGCAACCATCTCGACTATTTCTTCACTAGGGTGCACGGCAAGGATGTCATCATGCAGGCCGTGGGTATGCATAAGACCTTCCCCTTCGTTTTTGAGTCCCATCCCTTTCGTAATGGTTGTTTCGAGGGCATCCTCATGTAGATCTTCAAGGTATTCCTGCGCCAATGAATCAATTTTATCAATAGAAAAACAAGAATGATCATCACTAGGATACCTCATGGCTTCAGAAATATTGAAATCAATAACTTCCCCATCAAATTCCATTGTCAATGTCCCTTTGAACACATCGATCTTGGTGCGGGCTGTTTTCATGAATGGCCTTCCAAGTAGGATTGGCAATGGAGGAGAACGGTCCGAATCTTCCATTTCAAGCACATAGAAGTCAGTCGGAAAGATTAAGTGATTAACCTACACCAAAACATCTTCCAAAACTCCTTTTGGATATGCATTAGAACAATCGGCTAATTGGATAATCACTCCATCATTTTTCAGCTCTCCTAAGTTCATAGATGCATAAATATAATAAGGCATCACATTTATTGATGCACCTAAGTCTAGCATGGCATGTTCAAACCGAGTATTGCCAATAACACAAGGAATTGTAAAACTACCGGGATCTTTGCATTTAGAGGGTAGTTTTCATTGCAAGACGGCTGAAACATTCTCACCTACCCTTACCACCTCCTTGTTCGAAATCCTCTTCCTTGTTGTGCACAGCTCCTTCAAGAATTTGGCATACTTCGGGACTTGTTTGATTGCATCAAGAAGCGGGATATTGACTTGCACCTTTCTAAATGTGTCAAGAATGTCTTTGTCACTCTCGTCCTTCTTTGATTGCATGAATCTGCGAGGGAAAGGTACATTGGGTGGAATAGGGTTAGAATTAACAGAAATTGGACCTAACTTACCTGTGTTGGACGGATTAGGGGGTTTAGGGGGCTGTGGCAAGGATTGCTCAATCCTTACCGTGGCCTTGTCTTGTTCCTCCTCCTCGAATTGCAGTTTCTCGTCCTCCTCGTGGCTTGATTTGGATGGTTTTGGGTTAATTCCAACTTCTCTTCCACTTCTCAACGTGATGGCCTTTGAGGATTCAAATCCTCCTTTCGGGTTGACAACGGTTGAACTTGGCAATCTGCCTTGCTCTCTGAATTGGCCCATGAATTCTGCGATTTGCCCCATTTGCTTCTCTAATTCATCCACCTTTTTGGCTTGATTTTGCATTGCTTGGGTTTGATTTTGGACTCCCTGCGCCAAAGTGGTTAATAATTGAACAATTTGATCATTATCCATGGACGAACTTGTTTTTGGTTGGGCAGATTGTGGTTGGGGTTGTGTTGGTGCGTATGGCCTTGGAAACATCCCAGGGGGTGGTGGCCAAAATCCTCCTTGTTGTTGAGGTTGTTGAGACTCCCTCCACTTCATGTTTGGATGATATCTCCACCCCAGATTGTAGGTGTTGGCGTATGGATCATATTTGGACTGATTTTGGCCTTGAAACCCAATGGCGTGAGCACTTTCCCATCCACCATTCTCGATCAACTGAGGGCACTTTTCAGATTGGTGTCCTTGCATAGAACACACGCCACAGATTGTGTTTTCTTGCACTTTAGGTCTTTCAACAACCTGTGACACAAGAAGAGTGAGATTAGCCAATTGAGATTGAATTTCAGATATTGCACTTACCTCATCCACATGTTGCTGCCGTGGGGGCTCCCTTTGCCCAACTCCTTCATATTGTTGTGCATTCAAAGCTCGGTTTGCAATTAAGGTCTTCGCAGCAACCAGTGTTTTGTCAACCAACGCACCACCCGCTGAGGCATCTAGCATTTGTCGCTCAATTGGAAGAAGTCCTTCGTAGAAATATTCAATGAGAAGTCCTTCTTTCATTTGATGTTGAGGACATGATGCAACGAGAGTCTTGAAACGCTTATATTATGCTGGAAATGATTCTCCTTGATTTTGTTGAATGCCACTAATCCGCTTCCTCAAAAGAATGACTCTTGACGTTGGAAAGAACTTCTCTAAGAATGCTCGTTTCATGCTCTCCCAAGAAGTGACGGTCCAAGGTGCCAATTCGTACAACCAATTTTTAGCCTTTTCCAAGAGAGAGAATGGAAAAGCTTTCATCTTCAATATGCTTCTATCGAAGTTGACTGGGGTCATACTCGAACAAACCACTTTGAATTCCTTTAAATGCTTGTTTGGATCCTCCATGGACAACCCATGGTACTTCGGAATGTGAAGCAACAGATTGGACTTCAACTCGAACTCCTTGGTTTTTCCTTGAGCTATCGTGGGGTATTGGATGCATAGGGGCACGACATTGTCTACTCCTGAGGCTGAAAGTTCGTTGATTGTTCGATTGTCCGCTGCCATAACTTGTTCTTCCTCTAACTCTTTTGCCGTGACCTCTTCTTCCTCTTCTACTTCTTCTTCTTCAAGCTCAGGTTCAAGGCTAGGTGGATTAGACTCTTGCTGATTCCTCTTTCTTCTCAAGGTCCCTTCAAAATCGTCGTCCAAGTCAAAGATGTGCTCACGAACCGGTTGAGAACTTCGAGTCATAAACTAGTACCTAAAAACAAGAAACAAAACAAAGTCAGAAACAAAAACAAAAACACACGAAACGAAAACAAAGGGGATTAGCAAAGTTGCTAATCCCCGGCAACGACGCCAAAAATTTGATGTGATATAAATTAGCACACAAATTAAACCCACTTTTTGACAATTCTAGTATATGTAAAAGTAGGGATCGTTCTAGGCCGGGGATTAGGAGGGATTGCTAATCTACTTAAAACGGACTCAAAAACACAATAACAAACTTAAAAACACTTAACTAGATTCAAAAGACTCAAAACAAACTAGAAAGACTCAAAACAGCACAGAACAATCAAATTGACTCAAACTAGACACTAAAGGGAGATTTGGACGAAAATTGATTTTAACTTGACTCAACACACTTAAAAACACAAGTTTGGACATATTCTAACCTAATTGACACAATAAAGTAAAAGGGATTGGGTTTTGACGAATTTACAGTAAAAACAAGTAAATCAAAGACTTAAACAGATTTTGGCACGAAATTGGTGAATTGGATGGGTGATAGGCTAGCTGGAGAGTCCTTCTCCACACATGAAACACTTGCATACAAATCGATTTCCAGTTGCTTTTCCAATAAACCATGAACCTCAACGCCCCAGATTAACCGTGAACAACACTAATTAACCCTCAGATTTTCCTTCAAGTCATTGAATTCGATGGATAATGCATCGGCAACCAAATTATTCTTCAAAAGTTCCCTACATGAACAGTATAATAGAGATACAATCAAAGATCATTACATTCTATGAAAATCATAAGCATTGACAAGGCATTCGTAACTATGAACAGCATGATACTCCTGCCAGGAATTCACTTAACGCGATTGTGACTAGCAACCTCCACTACTTATGAATATAAGTTCATAACGATTAGGTGAAACTTTCTTATATTCTAGCATCAAATTCATGCATGCAAACTAAGTATGCATCCTTAATCAACATACAAGAATAAGTTCTGAATCAAACAGTTAAGTAAATTGCATTCACGATTTATGAAATCACAACTGGAAGTAATCAATTCATATTGCAAATATGTTCATGGCTTTGAATTTCCCCCTAGCTAAAACGAGTTTAGCTCCTCATGTTCGCAAAACAAAGATAATTGAACTTAAACATTGAAAACAAAAGATAGATTACACCTAAAAACGTTCCAGCGATCCAACTTGAATGGCAAGCACGTCCAAGGGTCCTTCTTCTTCTCCTTTGCTGGGGCACAAGGTGTGGGTGAAGGTTTGAGGGAGAAATTATTTGGAGGAATGGCTGAAAGTATGAATTGTGGTGAGTGGATGTGTAGAATGATGTATAATGTTGTGGCAAGGGCCTTTATTTATAGGTTTAAGGAAAGCCAGGCCTAATTAAATTTGGTTAACAGATTTCCTCCCCAAATCCACAAGGAAAAGGTAATTTAATGTCAGAATCCTAAGGGAAGGGGGAAAGGATAAGCGTTAAGAAGTAAAAGGGCAAGGAGAGGGCTTCCTTGAACGGCAAGGAAGGATTTAATGAAGGGAAGGTGCGGCTCCCTATTTTGACTGGGATTAACCTTCTAGAATCTTGTAATTAAGTGTCCTAATAACTTTAGAAAGCCTCTTTGCAGATGGAACCTTGGTAAATTAGGATTAGGAAAGGTAAGGTCAAAATAAGGTAAGTTTGACTAGCATTCCCTCTTCTTGATGGATTCCTTGTCCTCCTTTGTCTTGAATTTATTTTCTTCCTCTCTTTGGCACATTCCTAGCTTCCTTTGGTCTTCAATTTCGTCCATCCACTTTGCTCCAAGGATGTGCTATCCATTCCATGCCCAAAACTGCTCCAAAAGGCACCAAAATGTACTTTCTTGCCTCTTTAGCACTTTGAACCTACAAACACACGAAAATAGCTCAAATACTAAAATAAATAGAAACTAACTACTTAAATGCCAAGGAACAAGCTAACTAAGTCGCATAAATATGCTCCTATCAACCTGCCAGGAATTTACTTAACTCAATCGTGACTAGCGACTTTTACTACTTATAAATATAAGTTCATAACGATTAGGTGAAATTCCCTTATATTCTAGCATCAAATTCATGCATGCAAACTAAGTATGCAGCCTTAATCAACGCACAAGAATATGTTATCAATAAACCAGATAAGTAAAATGCATTCACGATTTATGAAACAATAACTGGATGTTATCAGTTCATATCACATATATGTTCATGGCTTTGAATTCACCTCTAGCTAAAACGAAATTAGTTCCTCATGTTTGCAATTAAATAAAGACAATCTAATTTAAACATTACACTAAAACAAATGATCGAAAGAACCAAGAAACGCTCCAGCACTCCAATGACTTGGATGGCAGGCACGACACCAAGCACTTCTTCCTTCCCTCCTTGCAAAGCTGCGGCAAATGGTGTTTATTTCTCTGAATTTTCTCTCTTAAGCTTTTGTCTAATTTTTCTGAATGAATTATGCAGCAAAGGGTGGTATTTATAGGGTAGTGGATGCACCAAATCATGGGAGAACAGGGACTACACGACACAAGTTTGATAAGGAAAAGGAGAGGCACAATCCAATCCAGGTAGGAAAGGGACTTGGGTGCGGCAGATTTAGGGGGAAGGATAGGACTTCTAGAATCAGATTTTAGGGCTTCTAGAAACCAGAAAATAAGTGGTTTAATCTTAAAAGGAGTCCCCCTTGCAGCTGGAATTAACGTAGGATAAGATTAGGATCAGATAGGATAAGATAAGGTAGTTTGGATAATGTTTGGATAAGATAAGGTTGGATAAGGTTTCCTTGTTTCTTGCTGATTCCTTCTCTTCGATGTCTTGAATTAATTTCTCCATCTCTTTAGCACATTCCTAGCCTCTCTTGAACTTCAAAAACGTCCATCCACCTTGCTCCATGCATATGCTATCCATTCCAAGCCCAAAACTGCTCTAAAATGATACAAAATGCTCTTTCTTGCCACTTTTGCCATTTGGACCTACAAACACACGAAAATGGCTTAAAACACTCTAATAAATAGACACTAACTCACTAAATGCATAGAAACAAGCTAACTAAGTCGCATAATATGCTTCTATCACTATTAGGGTGAACTCCCGATTTAATCCCTAAACTATCATCTCAGTGAAAATTAGGTCTTTAAATTATTTTTTCGGTAATATAAGTCCCTAAATTCATTAAAAATTGCTGATTTCATCCCTACCATTATATTCAAAGCTATTTTATTCAATTTTTAGTCAACCTAAGTTACTTGACACACTTTAGAGTGTAATACCGTCATTTTCTCACATATAAGCACTTAACATTTCATATAGGTTGCGAATCTAACGTCTAGTTTACCCTCTAAAGTTAACTCCATACACTATTTGTTTATGAAAATTACCAATTTACCCTCCAATATATATTACATACAAATAACGTGACTTAGATTGATGGAAAATTGAATATAGTAACTTCGAATCTAATACTAGGGATGTAATTGGCAGATTTTTATAATTCAATGACTAACTTTTCTAAAAAAAATAGTTTAGAGACCTAATTTTCACTCAGGTGATAATTTAGGGACTAAATTGGTAATTGATTTATTATCTTATAAATTAATTACTACTTAGTGTCACATGGTGTGATCGACTTTGTCTCATCACATTTCATCGTGTTCATCATTTTGTTCTCTTTTGAACAAATGTACTTTTTTTTTCTTTTTAACAAATGATATTATTTATGCTAAGGAGGCGGGGTAACCTCATAATGGTGTAGCAATAATATTGTAAACTTTATTACCAAAAAAAAAATTTAAACAACAAAAGCCCAAATCAGCACAAAGAAAAAGTGGACCTTCCATGCAAAACAAAGAGATGAAGCCCAACAACATAAGCAAACCAAAAGAAAGACCTAGAGTTCCGCTACAACCATCCCCGCAATGGGAAAGGGATCCTCTTCCGATTGCTTCTACCAAATCCACACAATTAATCTATTCGGACCCTGCAACTTTGATCCAACAGCTACAAATAGGGGACCCTTTAAAAGTGATAATAATTTTAGCCGTTGAATCAAATTTCAAAAGTCCGAATTAGGTGATTTGGTGGAAGGAATCCAGAGAGAATCCTTTTTCTCCGTAATGGGCGTGGGTCATAAAATTAAGATTTGCATCATTTTGATTCCCTCCAAAAAAAGCAAGTTTTTCTTACCTTCCTATACGCAATGAGCGTGTCTACGTTGCGAACTAAGTGTGCAGACGATCTATGAGGACAACAATCTGATGGCTGAGATTTAGGAAGTTCTACGTAGAACCGGTTCAATCTGCTACATCATTTTATCGAACGGGTTTGGTTCTTCCAATCCGTTATAAGATTCCGTCAAAGTTAACAGAATCTCACCCTCTGCCGTTAAATCTAACGGTGACGGTCGCTGGTTGCCGGAGCTTCGTCGAAAACTGCACAATTAGCCCAGAACATAATGTAAGGCCTCCCGCATTCGATCTCGATGATTTCAAAGCTAAAATTTAAGTAATTAAGTCCTAAAAATCACCAGGAATTCACCTAGCGTCTTTATAGGACGAGGAGAGCTTGAATCCCTTTGGGATTCAACAGTGGAAGCTCGGTGCAACTCGCCGGAATCTGGAAAAAGGTTGGCATAGTGCATGCATGATAGGAGCATATTTATGCGACTTAGTTAGCTTGTTTCTTGGCATTTATGTAGTTAGTTTCTAGTTATTTTAGTATTTTAAGCTATTTTCGTGTGTTTGTAGGTCCAAAGGGCTAAAGAGGCAAGAAAGTGCATTTTGGTGCATTTTGGAGCTGTTTTGGGCTTGGAATGGATAACACATTCATGGAGCAAGGTGGATGGACGAAATTGAAGACCAAAGGAGGCTAAGAATGTGCTAAAGAGATAAAGGAAATAAATTCAAGAAGAAAAAGAAAAGGAAGCTCAGCAAGAAAGAAGGAATGTTAAGTCAAGTTACCTTATTTTGTTCTAAACGTTTCCTAATCCTAATCCACCTAAGTTCCAGCAACAAGGAGGATCCCTAAATATATTAGGACACTTAACTACATGTTTCTAGAAGGTCAATCCCTGTCTAAGTAGGATGCCGCACCTTTCCTTCCACTTACCCTTCCTTGCCGTGCAAGGAAGCCATCTCATTTCCCTTTATTTTCTGCCGCACCCCTTGTTTCCCTTTCCCCCTTGGATTCTGAATTTATTTACCCTTTTTCCTTGAGGATTTGGAGTGCAAATCTTTCCCAAAATTAATTAGGGTCGTGCCTTTACTCGCCCTATAAATATATGTGTTCTGCCACATCATTCATGGATGGACCCTTCATCATAACTCACCTACATCCATCCACCACCACAATTCACCACCAAACCATCACTCACACCCTTGTGCTGCAGCCTAGCAAGGAAGAAGGAGAGGAGGAGCACCATGCCATTCAAGTTGGATTGCTGGACGTTCTTAGGTGTAATCTATCTTGGTTCTCAATGTTTAATTTATTTTATCTTTGTTTTGCTGTGAACATGAGAGGCTAAACTTGTTTTAGCTAGATGAGACTTTGAAACCATGATTATATATGCAATATGAGTTGATTACTTCCAGTTATAATTTCTTGAATCGTGAATGCAATTTACTTAACTGTTTGATTCAGAACTTATTCTTGTATGTTGATTAAGGATGCATACTTGGTTTGCATGCATGAATTTGATGCTCGACTATAAGGGAGTTTCACATAATCGATACAAACTTATATTCACAAGTAGTGAAGGTCGCTGGTCACGATCGCGTTAAGTTAAATTCCTGGCTTGAGTATCATGATGTCATAGTTACGAATGCTTTGTCAATGCTTATGATTTTCACAGAGCTTAATGATGTTTGCTTGTATCTCTATTATGCAGTTCATGTAGGGAACTTGGGAAGAATAATTTGGTTGCCGATGCGTTGTCCGTCCAATTCAATGACTTAAGGAAAATCTGAGGGTTAATTTGTGATGACACGGTTAATTTGGGGCATTGTCATTCATGGTTCAATGAAAGAATAACTGGAAATCAATTCATGTGCATATATGACATGTGTGGAGAAGGACCCTCTAGCTAGCCAATCACCCATCAATTTACTCTATTTCGTGCAATCTTTGTTTAACTTTACAATCTGTTGTTTTTAGTTTAAATTCGTCCAAAACCCAATCCCCTTTACTTTGTTGTGTCAATTAGGTTAGAATCTGTCCAAATTTGTGTCTTTAAGTGTTTTGAGTCATAGTTGAATCTAAATTCGTCCAAATAACTTCTTAGTGTCCAATTTGTGTCAATTTGATTGTTTTGTGGTGTTTTGAGTCTTTGTAGTTTGTTTTGAGTCTTTTGAGTCCAGTTAAGTGTTTTTAAGTTTGGTTTTGTGTTTTTGAGTCAGTTTTGGTAGATTAGCAATCCCTCCTAATCCCCAGCCTAGAACGATCCCTACTTATACATATACTACAATTGTCAAAAAGAGGGTTTAATTTGTGTGCTAAGCTTTTATCACATGAAATTTTTGGCGCCGTTTCTAGGGATTAGCAATTTTGCTAATCCCTCTTTGTTTCTTTTCATGTCTTTTGTTTTTAGTTTCTGATTTTGTTTTGTTTTGTTTATTTTACTTTTGATATTTGATTTAGTTTTCTTTCTTTGATTTCCGGTACTAGAGAAGCAAGACATGGCAATTGCTAATATTCAAGCTCAAATGGCGAATCTTACTTCTCTTGCGTCACAGTATCTCGAAAAGACCACAATGCAAGGATATCAAGCTAATCAATGTCCACAAAGAGGTTGGGAGAGTGTCAATACCTGGGGTTATCAAGGCTATAACCAATCAAGGAACAATTTGTTTTCCAACACGTACAATTCAGATTGTAGTGATCATTCAAACTCTATATGGTGGGAACCTCAACAACTTCAACACGAAGCATATTGGCAGCCATATGAGGAGTTCTATTCAAGTCCTATGCAACCACCACTGCCTCCCCCGCAACAATTCCAACCAACTTCAGGTTCGTCAATGGATTATGATACAATTCTTGATGAACTAATCTCTTTAACGCAGGGATTACAAAATCAAGCCACAGAGATGGGCGAGTTGAAGAGTCAAATGGGAGATGATAGGAGCATATTTATGCGACTTAGTTAGCTTGTTTCTTGGCATTTATGTAGTTAGTTCTTAGTTATTTTAGCATTTGAAGCTATTTGAAGGAAAAATTTTGTCCTAGCTAAGAACATGTGAGAACATTTGAACACATATGCAAACTAATAACACTTTAAAGTAGGCATGCATTCAAAAACAATTCTAAAACCCATGACTTTCAAAGCCTAGTGAATGGTTAACCATAAGACTCTTTAACAACATTAAAGAGAAGGAAGGTTTTTGAGATTCATTACCCTTGAAGCTCATCCTTGTTTACACAAGGGATTCACCCAAGTGAAGGGCCTTCAAGTCACCTCCTAGCTCCTTAGATCTTCCTTGTGATTTTCTTTCCTTTTGATGCTCCTCTTGCTCCTTGAGGATGTGAGGAAAGGATCTCCAAGAACACCAAAGATTTAGTGTCTCTAAGTCTCCACACCAAGGATGTAGTGTGAAGAGAAGATGGATGACTTAGAGAGATTTTGATGCTAGTGAAACTCTCTAAGTGGCCGGCCTCTTTTGTGAAAAAGGAGAGAAAATGTTTCTCTTTCTTTCCTCTAGAAAACCCTAATGAGGTTATGGCTATAAAGTTGCCTTTATACCACCTCACATGAGAGTGGCACACTTGCAATTAACCCAAGTTGGCTACCACTAACCCTAGGCCGGTTTTGACTTTGTTTTTGGGTTAATTTCCATTTAGTTTTAGTTGTCACACAACCTAAACTCAATGGGCCTTGTGGACCAAAAACCCTTTTAGGCCCCGAAACCCAAAACCAACTTAAAAGCCCAATACGAACCTTTCGTAAGATTAATTAACTAATTAATTAATCTTGACCATTCTCAATTAAACTATTTAATTGCTTATCCATCTCATTTATATTTCTTCACTTTCATCCTTACTCGGTGTACGATCCATTCGGTTCCAATTAGCGAGGCAGTGGGCGACTGTTACTCTTAACGATTGATTATGAATTGAAACTACATTTCAATTCTCCCTTTGATGAAGATTAGTGTTAGTTAATCCTCAGGGCTTCCACAAACCATGAGTGACACCTAGCAGTATGTCATGGCTACCCAAGCTAAGCAGAAGTGGTTGGAGAACCTATCCAGTTACAACTACAACGCAATACGGTCCTTCTCTAATACAATACTCTTGATCACATTGTTTAAGTGATAGTTTGTTTCATGTCTACTATCCAATGTGATACTTCTCTATATGATTCATTTGAATATCATTTGAAACATACTTCCTAAGTCATATTGGTATGCTTTGGCCAAAGACTCCCGAATCATATCTCAGAGTATTCTCCTTCCACCATGGAAGGTTAGAGATCCCTTGTTGTGCATTCATATGCCTACATGACTAGATAGCTTGACCCCAACAATATCGTGGACACTCTCGATGGAATGCCTTTGACATGATCAAAGATCAAGGACCTAACCATTAGACATCTATGATGCCTCAGGTCAAAGGACTACTTTGCATATTGCAACTTGCGAGTTCTTAATGACATGTATGTTCGAACTCTCTTTTGATCGTTGTTCAGTGTACTTGATTACCTTTCGAGCACCTATGTGTTTGTCAAGTGTCCAACACTAAATGACTTGAGACTAGTCATACTCACGCTTGAGTTAACATAACACATACTAACCTTAGCGGATTGTCAATGCCCAATTGGCAATCTTATGGCTAGGAACGTTTGAGGAATGAACATAAGAGAAAGGTCTCGTTAATCTAACTTAATTAGATCACTTCTCTCTTGTACTAAATACATTCCTTGGATTACCTTATTGCTTAAACACATAATACAATAAATAGTGATTAACAATAAGCTTTGCCCTTCATTAAACATATAATAGTTTAACACAATAAGTATTCCAAAAGCTATTACATCAAATGAGTGGCTTTGTGGGCATACTTCCAACAAATATTTCCTTGGCATTGAAATGGCAACTTCTAAGAAGGGAATGTTTTTGAATCAACGGAAGTATATTCCCGATTTGCTTCAAGAAGCAGATATAGTCTCTACCCTTCTTGACTGCAAACACAAAATGACCATGGATGGAGAAGCACTCACTGATATCAGTTACTACCATAGGTTAGTTGGGAGACTTATTTATCTTACAATAACAAGGCCTGACATTGCCTTTATTGTCAGCCTTGTGAGTCAATTTATGCATTCTCCAACAATGGATCATTTGCAAGTTGGTAAGAGAATACTGCGGTACTTGAAAGGTTCTGTGGGACGTGGTCTTTTGATGCAAGACAATGGTCACACTCACATTCTTGGTTACACTGACGCGGATTGGGCAGGCAGCTCCTTGGATCGCAAGTCAATTATTGGTTTTTGTATATTTGTTGGAGGTAATCTAGTAAGTTGGAAAAGCAAGAAGCAAAGTGTGATTGCTCGATCCAGTGCTGAGGCTGAGTATAGGGCTATGGCAACTACTGCTTGTGAATTCATCTGGCTTAAAGGCCTTCTTTCTAATTTAGGGTTTCCTAGTTCTCAACCAATGACTCTCATGTGTGATAACCAAGCAGCCATGCATATAGCATCTAATCCTGTTTTCCATGAGAGGACCAAGCACATCGAGGTTGATTGCCATTACATCAGTGAAAAGTGTTGGAAATATGCCCTGAAAGTCAATCTTTGGAAGAAACCTTTCAGGACAATGAATGGATGTATAGATGATTCTTATACATCAAATGGCAAAGATACTAATTAGGACTATCTCAATAAACGATATATGTCCTAAATAGTGAATCCATGGACAATGGATCGATGTAAGATGTAATCTAATGATGTTAGACTACAGAGACCTTCTTCACATAACCATCATGTCCAAAAAGGTTCCTAGTCATAGGATTGTCGGAGGGATACTGACAATGCATGGACTAGTATATACTATGTCCACTTCGAAGAGAAGGATGGAAAGTCTCATCCCATTCGTGTAGTGACACTAAGACAAGTATGTAGGTGCTCATTAAGGGAATGAGTTCACTGAACACAATCGAACGAGAGTACTTGCATGGAGGTCTACTCACATGTCAAGCAAGTAACTCTAATAGTTGGAATAATGTAAGTAGTCCTTTGACCTGAGGCATTATAGTTGTCTTGTGGTTAGGTCTTGATCTTTAACTATGTTAAAGTCACTCCATCCGCGGGTGTCCACGGCATAGTTGGGGTTAAGCCACTTAGCCATGGAGGCAATTGAATGTACAACAAGGGATCTCTAATCCTCGTTATGAGAGGATGAATACTCTAAAGATATGATTCGGAAATCTTCGGCCGAAGTATCGAGCGTAATAAAGGAAAGCGTTCCTATACGTCTCAAATGAATCATATAAGAAGGAATAATCACATTAGGGGTTTGACATAATAAATCCATACCCTAGTGATGTGATTGAGAGTATTGTTTAGAGAAGGATCGAATTACATTGTAATTCCAACTGAATAGGTTCTCTGAATAACTTCTACATTAGCTTGGGTAGCCATGATATATGTTTAGATGTCACTCATGGTTTGTGAGTTCTTCTAGATGATTAAATGTAGTTGTCGAAGAAGAAGGAGAATTAAAAGTATGTTTTAATTCTCTAAGTGATTGGATTAAATTATAATCAATTAGATTGATGCCAATCACCTTACTACCTTGCTAATTAGAACCTAAAAGATTGTTCACCGATACGCTCTTGTAGTGAGTAACTAATGGATGATGGAAATGATTAATTGGATTAATTAAGTGTGGAGATTAATTTAGAATGTCTAAAGAAATCATAAAAGCGATAAGAGATCGTTTTGGACTTAAGAAAGGTTCGGGTTTAATTAGACCCATTGGGCCTAAACCCATTGGGCTTTTATTCAAGCATTGGATGACTTGAAATAATAAAAGCCCAAAGCCCAAACCACACATAAAGGGGCCGGCCAAAAAGGGAGAGAGAAAGGTCAAATGTTGAACTTGTTTCATTTTGGTTATAAAAGGAACTTTATAGCAAAAAGGTTTCATAAGGGTTTTTGAAGTGTTAAAACAAAGAAGGAGAAAAAGAAAATCACTCTCTTCACACTCAAAGGGCCGGCCACCATTGGGGGAAATTAACTAATCATCTTTTCCCCTTTTTGGTTATTCCTTCATCCTTCTCACTACACTAGTGGGTGAGGATCTTTAGAGGTTTTCAACTTTGGAAACTTGAAGAGAACCTAGGAGCACTCATTCTAACAAAGTGGAGGAGGCAAGGAGGGAGGATAGGCTCAAGGATTTCAAGGAGCAAAGATCTTGGAGGTGGTCCATCCTTGGTCTAAGATCTAGATCAAGAGGTATAAAACTTCTCCTAAACTTTGTTCTTATGAATTTTATTTTTGATGCATCTTACATAAACCTATGCTCTTGAAGGGGATTTGCATGACTAGAGTTTTAATATTATTTGATAACATGCTTCCGTTGCTTTCGTATATAAATTTTGAATTGTATATGCATGCTAGTCACTAGAAATCCCACATGAATCTCATAATTTCCCTTCAAGTGGTATCAGAGCCAAAGGTTTATGTATTATGTGTCCTTTTGGATTTTATGCATATGGGTGTTAATATTATGTTTGATATATTATTTCTTCATTAAAAGTATGTTTGTCTTTTGTTTTTCAAATGTTGAAAAATGTGAATCAATAGTTGAGAAAGATATGTATGCAAAAGGTGTTTTGGATGCATGAATGAAGAAAGAGTTTAGACAAAAATTTGGGGTTTTGTTCCTTTAAGGGGGCACGGCAAAATGGGTGTTTTTGGCTTTGTGTTTGTGTTTTGTTTTGAACCACACACACTCACTTTAAAGCTTGAAAGTAGAAAACTTGTCACTTTTGTTGGGTAAGACATATCACCAAGAAAGTACAAATCTTGAAATTGTTTTCAAGGTTTTGTTTTTGGTGAACATGGTTTTGTTTTTGGTGAAAATGGTTTGGTTTTGGTGAAAATGGTTTTGTTGTTTTAAATTATTTTTTTTTTTATGTTTTGACTAGAAGATATTTCAATAAACTTTGTTCTAAAGTTCATAAAGCTTAGGCTAGTGGCAAGAAAAAGTTTGAATATTTTCTATCACCAAAATTTATTAAATCCTTGACTAGACTAGATGAATTTCCATCATACTCTAAAAGTCCATAAAGCTTATGCTAGTGGCAAGAGATATTTGGATTATTCTATCTCTAGTTGTCTTAAAAGCAAAACCAAGTGACAAGCAAAATTTAATTTTTTCTACTTTATGTTGATTTAAAGCAAGATGGGTGAGACTTCCCATCTCCCCATCATGTGGCCGGCCACCCTTAGTCGGAGGGTTTTGTGTTTTGGGAAATATCTTGTTTTTACTTTTGAGTATTTACAGTTTTACCCCTAACTTTTTATATTTGCAAAAAGGCCCCTACTATTTGAAAAAGTTAAAATGTTTGATTTTAATTTTAATAGTTATTTAAACTCATCATATTATTATGCCCATATGCACTAAATCTAATTGTTTATGTTGCATTCCATTTGTTTATTTAATGTGATTAAGTAGTTACAAAAATGGGTGACTATGGACTTATGCCTTAAACGATAATTGAGCTATGAGATAAGGCGCAAAAATCAAGTTGTTTGAACCTTGGGAATGTGTTTTAATTACTTGCTTAATTGGACCTTCTCATGTTTGACATTAATCTATCTCTCCCTCTTAGAATGTGTAATTCGTAGGAATTTGAACAAATCGGTTTGTAATTCTTATTACTTCTTATTCTTTTATAGTTGATTCCCTCTAGTGCTAGACTAGAGTTTCTTTAACTATTGGTAAGGTGACATTTAAAAGAGGGTTTTGTCATGAGATTAAAGATTAATTGGGTCCAATGCCCTAATTAGCAATGAATGATTGTCTTTCATTTCTAATGGCTCATTAAAATGGTTTTAATTGGATTGAAAAGCTCGTAATTAAATTGACACAACCTCCCCGAGTTTTTTTTTTATTCAACAATGATGGCTCGTTGTTGAATTAACCAATAAGTCCATGGTCATCCAAGAGCCTAAGATAACTATAAAGTCCAATTTCAAAGGAATGCAAAAACCTTAGTAGTAGTAGTTACTTCCAATATTTGAAAAATTCGTTTTTAATATTGATTTGTTTTTCTCAAAACAAATAGTGGGAGTATCATACGCTACTAAACTATAATGAATATAATTAGTAGTTATATATATCTCCAATATTTTGAAAAATGTTTTGATATTGATTTGTTTTATAAAAACGAATAGTGGGGATATCATATGCTACTAATTTCATTAACTTTGGACTAGTAGTTGTAATAGGACAATTTATTTGAATATGTTTAAATAAAAATGATGAGACCTTAAAATCCCTCAACCAAAATCCAATATTAAGTTGAAAGCGTAGAGGTGTTTTGAATACTTCTTCGTGGCCTTCCACCGTGGTAGGCTCCAATCGTTTATGACTTGTACACCGTCTTCACCCTATCATGGGGAAGTGCAAAGTGCATGCTTATATTCAGGAGGAGTTTATTTAAAACATTTGATGAGGTGAAGGTAGGCAACGAGTGTGGCCAACATCGTATCATCGTGAGGTCATACTTGAACCCCTATCTAAACCAGCATGGTGGGACAAAACTTAACTAAGAGAAATGGTGCCAACATCGTATCATCGTGAGGCATTATTCTCTAGAGGCCAAAAAGATGGGTAATCACAAGAGGTTGTTGTGAATGGGTAAGTTTGCCCTCTCATTATTATTGTTGCTAGCCGACATCGTATCATCGTGAGGTGGGCTTGGTAATAGTGAGCCTCCCATAACCCGCTAGGAGCTTTCTTTGAAATCTCCCGGATTCCATCTTGAGGGATATGGAATTTGCCAAAAATGGTGGGTGGTGTCATTCGGTTTAAAGACCCGAATCGTGTGACTTAATCAACAATCAAACTAATTTATTTTATTGTTTATGTATTTAGATATGGTTGGAAGCACACTCGCGAAAATACTCGACAAGCATTGCCTAGAGGGGCATAATTTCCCATCATGGTATCGTAATGTCAAGATTCTCCTAACGTTGGAGAAGATTGTTTACGTGCTAGACAAGGCTCCACCTCACACACCTCTTAGCCCTGAGAATACTGAGGGTGAACGTGCTAAGTATGACAAGCACGTTGAGGACGACATACAAGCCAAGTGCTATCTGTTGGCTTCCATGAATGAGGAGTTGCAGAGACAGCACGAGGGCATGGACAGTGCATTATCCATCATACTCCATCTTACGGAGTTATATGGCGAAGGGACTCGCAACCGTCGCTTTAGCACTGTTTGTGAACTTGTAAAGACCAAGATGGTCAAGGGAGCTCCAGTGCATCAACATGTACTGAAAATGATTGGACTCATTGAACAATTGGAGAGCCTAGGCACTCCACTTGAAGGGGAATTAGCCCAGGACTGGCTTCTCTTACTGATTCATTCTCGCAGTTCGTAATGAACTACAATATGAATAAGATGGATAGTACTCTCTCTGAGTTACTAAACATGTTAGTAACTGCTGAGAAGACTATGAAGAAAGAGAACGTTGTAGGGACTTCTGCAGTTGCCTACAACAAACCATCCTCTTCCAAGTTTAAGCCGAAAGGCAAAGGCAAAGGGAAGGAGAAGAAGTCACCCACTCCTAAGCCGCAAGGAGGAGTGAAGAAAAAGAAGGCAATGGAGCCCAAAGGGACTTGCCACCACTGTGGAAAGGAGGGGCATTGGAAGAGGAATTGCAGGTTATATCTTGCAACTCTTAAGGACAAGCCACAAGGTATGGTTTATGTTCTTATCTTCAATTCTAAATGTTAGATCTTCTAAATATTTATATTTGATATAAAGAGCTAATCACTTGTATAATTGTATATAGGTGGAGGAGCCAAGTAGAAGATGAACAAGCAAAGAAAAGGTGGAGAAGGGTTCGGCCACCACATATTTTGCTTACTACTTAGGAAGTTTTGTTAGGCATTTAAAGATTGTCTTTAAACTTTCTTATTTTGTTAAGAACTTATTATGTGGCTTCATATGATGGAAGACCACTATTAGTGCCTAAGTGTATGAAGGTATTTAATTAGTCTCTAAAATGTATAGAGCTAATTCTTTTTGTATTAAACATTATGAATGTTTGAATCATCATATCAATGTAATATGATGAAAGCCTTCTATATATTTTATTTCCTAAAAGTAGTATTATGAATTGATTATTGTCTTGTTGTATCCTAGTTGAGATACAAGAAATATTATATCACTTATTGTAATGTGATAACCAAACTTTAGACTTATCAATTATGGATAGATCTCACATGTTGGACATAGAAGGATACAATGAATCTTTAGATTTGGTTCCAATTGTCTAACTAAGAGTTCTATATGAATTGACAAAAGTCTAGAGATTCCTTTCTTGAAGAGAAGGAAAATCACATTATAATGATATAAAGAAAAATGTTTCTTATATGGTTATCACTTAAAACCACAATAATCAAGATCACTCTTGATAAAATTAGTAGTTTTGAACAAACTAATTGGGCATTCTTAAAATCGTTTTAAAATGTCAAGTGTGTTAGTGATTAAACCAAGAAAGAAGTGTCCAAATCTATAAAATGTTTAAAGACTTTAGTCACTTAATAAAAAGACAATAACTTAGTGAAGATTGAAACAAACAAGCTTGAAAAGGTTTTGAAGCTACTACTCAATGTCCCCTACCCGAATACTCCACATTTATACATTTTGAATGTATGAAGTAATTTCTCATTAAAATCATGAAAAATAGTGGGAGGTATGAAAATGGATATAAACTTAAATATGATTGGTTTATAGTTGTCTAAAGAATAATAGTACTTGACTATTATTAAGAGTTTGTAATTTTAATTGTTAAAAGACTCAAGCTCTTGAAAACGTTAAAGTTCTATGTTGTGTAACATTCTAAAGAATTGTCTTTGAATGTTGGTTTCGTCAACCTAACATACAATGGTTATATGTTGGGAGTTGTCCATCATTCTCTTTTATGAGAACAAACTAAATAACAAAGCATATGGACAAGTTGATGAAACAAAAGGGAATAGTTTCAAAAATGAGTCACAACATATAGTTTAACAACAAGACAATCCAAATTCGTCACCTTATGTAACTATAACGCTCTATGTAGTTTTGATAAAGAATTATATCAACCACCTAGAAGGAATGGTTGAGTTTCTATATCCTTAGTAGGAGCCATGCTTTCACTAAAGACTTGGATAATTCTTATATGACTACATTACAAGTCTTAGTACGACTAAAACTTGAAGTATGGTGTATGACACCATATAACTTAAATGAATGGACTTGATAAAACAAGTCACACATTTCAAATGGAATTACTTGAGAAGGAATTCTTTTGTGCATGTTCATTTAAATAACTTGTGTTAGCTAGCGTTGTTGACAGTCCCAAAATTGTTGAGACATCATCAAATTAGCTAATGGATCTCAATGATTATCAATAGATCCAAAACAAGTTAGTGGGAGCAATATGCATTCAAATCAAGAAAAGATAAATGTTAAATTTTTGAATGAATGCTTAGTTACAACAAGGCCAGTGGGAGTGATGTCATAATTTTGAGCAACAAGATATGAATAAAGTCTATTTGATAGACTTGATAAAATATAGATGTTATTCGAAAAATGACAAAATGTGACACGGTCGATTTTAAAGTATGGACTTGAAATTGGACTTATTGATATAGCAAGGCTATCTCAAGAATGTTATATGGGGAAATCAAAATCTCAAATGTTGAAGATTTGAGAAGATGTTTTCTTATACGATAGAAAATCACTTTCATAACCCTTATAATGTATGTGTCATAAAATCACAAAAGGGACACATGTAAGGACTTGTGAGATGATATCCAAGAGTGAAAAGCCATTGGGTTTGTCACTTTAGATATTACTATAGCCCAGGATCAGAACCATAACAACTGATAGAGTATTGTTGCCTTTGAGAAAGAAACATCAGAGTAGGACTCTGGAAGCGTGCATTCACTTAGGTTTTAAACCAAAGTGAAAATAACCCATTTTAACAAATGGAACTTCATAATGGATGAAGTACTAATCATATGAATGTATTGTTAGTATTATACTACAATGGTCTCAAGGTTGGAGCAAAGTTTGTATAAAGTATACAAACGAAATATATATCGATATATAGTTTTAGAAACTGCTTCGAAAGGTGTTTTGAATGGAAGGGGTTCTTTTAGAACCAATGATTGAATCCAAACCATAAGGTCGTTAGTAGGATACTACGACGTAATGGGGCGATAGCTCAAGCCATGGAATCAAGGTCTCATCAAAATATTCGAACACATTAAAGAGACATCATCAAATGTTTTAGAAACATTTGATAAGTAAATCCCTTTTAAACTAAAAGAGGATTAATACATAACCAAGTTAACCTACGAGTATAAGCTCACTCAACTAGCATGTATGAGATACACTAGTGATTGACTTTAGTGCAAGTGGGAGATTGTTGGAAATATGCCCTGAAAGTCAATCTTTGGAAGAAACCTTTCAGGACAATGAATGGATGTATAGATGATTCTTATACATCAAATGGCAAAGATACTAATTAGGACTATCTCAATAAACGATATATGTCCTAAATAGTGAATCCATGGACAATGGATCGATGTAAGATGTAATCTAATGATGTTAGACTACAGAGACCTTCTTCACATAACCATCATGTCCAAAAAGGTTCCTAGTCATAGGATTGTCGGAGGGATACTGACAATGCATGGACTAGTATATACTATGTCCACTTCGAAGAGAAGGATGGAAAGTCTCATCCCATTCGTGTAGTGACACTAAGACAAGTATGTAGGTGCTCATTAAGGGAATGAGTTCACTGAACACAATCGAACGATAGTACTTGCATGGAGGTCTACTCACATGTCAAGCAAGTAACTCTAATAGTTGGAATAATGTAAGTAGTCCTTTGACCCGAGGCATTATAGTTGTCTTGTGGTTAGGTCCTTGATCTTTAACTATGTTAAAGTCACTCCATCCGCGGGTGTCCACGGCATAGTTGGGGTTAAGCCACTTAGCCATGGAGGCAATTGAATGTACAACAAGGGATCTCTAATCCTCGTTATGAGAGGATGAATACTCTAAAGATATGATTCGGAAATCTTCGGCCGAAGTATCGAGCGTAATAAAGGAAAGCGTTCCTATACGTCTCAAATGAATCATATAAGAAGGAATAATCACATTAGGGGTTTGACATAATAAATCCATACCCTAGTGATGTGATTGAGAGTATTGTTTAGAGAAGGATCGAATTACATTGTAATTCCAACTGAATAGGTTCTCTGAATAACTTCTACATTAGCTTGGGTAGCCATGATATATGTTTAGATGTCACTCATGGTTTGTGAGTTCTTCTAGATGATTAAATGTAGTTGTCGAAGAAGAAGGAGAATTAAAAGTATGTTTTAATTCTCTAAGTGATTGGATTAAATTATAATCAATTAGATTGATGCCAATCACCTTACTACCTTGCTAATTAGAACCTAAAAGATTGTTCACCGATACGCTCTTGTAGTGAGTAACTAATGGATGATGGAAATGATTAATTGGATTAATTAAGTGTGGAGATTAATTTAGAATGTCTAAAGAAATCATAAAAGCGATAAGAGATCGTTTTGGACTTAAGAAAGGTTCGGGTTTAATTAGGCCCATTGGGCCTAAACCCATTGGGCTTTTATTCAAGCATTGGATGACTTGAAATAATAAAAGCCCAAAGCCCAAACCACACATAAAGGGGCCGGCCAAAAAGGGAGAGAGAAAGGTCAAATGTTGAACTTGTTTCTTTTTGGTTATAAAAGGAACTTTATAGCAAAAAGGTTTCATAAGGGTTTTTGAAGTGTTAAAACAAAGAAGGAGAAAAAGAAAATCACTCTCTTCACACTCAAAGGGCCGGCCACCATTGGGGGAAATTAACTAATCATCTTTTCCCCTTTTTGGTTATTCCTTCATCCTTCTCACTACACTAGTGGGTGAGGATCTTTAGAGGTTTTCAACTTTGGAAACTTGAAGAGAACCTAGGAGCACTCATTCTAACAAAGTGGAGGAGGCAAGGAGGGAGGATAGGCTCAAGGATTTCAAGGAGCAAAGATCTTGGAGGTGGTCCATCCTTGGTCTAAGATCTAGATCAAGAGGTATAAAACTTCTCCTAAACTTTGTTCTTATGAATTTTGTTTTTGATGCATCTTACATAAACCTATGCTCTTGAAGGGGATTTGCATGACTAGAGTTTTAATATTATTTGATAACATGCTTCCGTTGCTTTCGTATATAAATTTTGAATTGTATATGCATGCTAGTCACTAGAAATCCCACATGAATCTCATAATTTCCCTTCAAAAAGGTCCAATCAAAGATCATACAAACTCATTACACCCTAAGCTCTCGACAGTTTGATGATCTCTTCCCCAAGCCATTGGCAACTGCAGTGTTTCAAGGCCTTTTGTCCAAGCTTGGATCAATCAATCTCCTCGATCCAAGCTTGAGGGAGAGTGTTGGAATAGATCACAATCACAAGTATGCGTTGTAATTATCACTATAGCTAAGTTATGGGTTAAAGAAATGACTACAACCTTCCAACTTGTCATCTCATTTCTTATTCAACCATACTTCTCATTTGTCAATGTTTCTTCCCTAAAATCTGGGATTTCCTTACTTGTATATTGTTTTTGTTTAGTCCTTTTTTTGTCCGGTTGTTAGGGCAGAAATCATGGGATTATGTAGTGGCTGAAGCCCACTGGTTTGTAGTCAGTTTCTTTGGCTCTTTAAAGAGCTTGGATCTCTCCTTGTAAAAAGTTCATGATCTACAAACCATTGAAATTCAATAATTACTTTCAGAAAATCGTTCCTAGAGATCCTCCCAAACTTTGTACGCGATGCAACGCCCAGTTCAAGAGAATTGAGGATCCAGTTCGTGAAGAAGAGATCTTCGTCTTACAGTCTTACCGTAAATAATAAAACTGATTTTGTTCTTGAGAATCAAAGAAATGGCTCGGCCCTATTCAGTTCGTCAAAGGAAAAGAGGTCCACAGTCTCGCTGTCGGTCGTTGCCCATAGGTGTTAGGCACGACAAGGAAGGAGAAGATTAATGCTGCTTCTAATAGCGGCAGAAAACAAGCTAGGGATCGGAATACGATAATATACACATCTTTTTCCTTTTAGAGGAAGGAAAAACCTACAATATTTACAATCTTAATTCATACAATTTTCCTTCACAAAATGTCACCTCCTTTCAGGGCCTTTTCTTCGTTATTTTGATGATTGGGCAGCTAGCACTCGCATCAGCATCTTTGAACCCAAATAAACCAGACATTCTTGTCCATGGTGCTTCTTTCTCCTTGTACTTTCAAGGATTTAACCCGTACCGCATTCACCTCCAAACTATAGCCAAACTAGAATATCGAGTCTTATATTTTAACATACATATACATATAATTATATACTTAGATAGACATTTCAAATTTTCAAACATTAACAACATATCAAATTCCCCCGCACGATTTACCACATCATACATGAAAGATGAAAATAATACTTGGCATAATACCGAAACTAAGACTCGCATTGTATCTTACAAAATTCCGTTTTAGGAATGAACATAAGAGAAAGGTCTCGTTAATCTAACTTAATTAGATCACTTCTCTCTTAGACTAAATACATTCCTTGGATTCCCTTATTGCTTAAACACATAATACAATAAATAGTGATTAACAATAAGCTTTGCCCTTCATTGAACATATAATAGTTTAACACAATAAGTATTCCAAAAGCTATTACATCAAATGAGTGGCTTTGTGGGCTTACTTCCAACAATCTCCCACTTGCACTCAAAGCCACCTTCTCATGTATCTAATACCCATCTTTTCCATGTGGCGGTCAAGTTGGATTTGAGACACTGACTTTGTCAGTGGATCTGCTACATTATCGGCTGAGGCAACCTTGAGGATGTTGACTTCCCCTCGGAAGCATATCTTCTAATGATATTAAAGCGTCTGTCAAAATGCTTGTTCTTTTGATGAGCCCTGGGTTCCTTGGCTTGAGTTATCGCCCCACTATTGTCACAGTACAAAGTTATTGGTGATGTAATGGTTGGAACCACTCCAAGTTCAGAAATGAACTTCTTCATCCAGAACGCTTCTTTGCCGGCTTCAGCTGCAGCGACATATTCTGCCTCCGTCGTGGAATCATCAATTACGTCTTGTTTCTTGCTTTTCCAGCTGACAGCCCCACCATTCAGAGTGAACACATATCTGGAGTTGGAACTTCTATCATCGACGTCAGATTGGAAATCTGCGTCTGTATAGGCTTCCACTCGCAACTCTGTTGCCCCTCCATAAACGAGGAACATGTCCTTAGTTCTTCTTAAGTACTTAAGGACTGTCTTGACAGCTGCCCAGTGTTCTGATCCTGGGTTAGATTGATATCGACTAGTAATGCTCACAGCATGTGCAATATCAGGCCTTGTGCATATCATGGCATACATGAGACTTCCTATGGCGGAAGCATAAGGAATCCTACTCATTTGCTGTATTTCTTCAGGAGTTTTTGGTCTCATGGATTTAGAAAGGTGAATTCCATGTCTCACAGGAAGAAAACCTTTCCTTGATTGTTCCATTTGGAACCTACTTAGCACCTTATCTATGTACATAGTTTGGGATAATCCAATTAATCTTCTAGATCTATCACGATAGAGCTTTATCCCAAGCACATAAGATGCATCTCCCAAATCTTTCATGTGGAAGGTTTTAAACAACCACACTTTTACAGAAGAAAGTACTGCAATGTCATTCCCGAACAGCAATATGTCATCTACATATAACACTAGGAATACAATTGCATCCCCAACGACCTTTTGATAAACACAATTGTAGTCTTTGTTTTGAGTAAAACCAAATGTTTTGATTTCAGTGTCAAAACGAATGTTCCAGCTCCTGGAGGCTTGCTTAAGTCCATAAATGGACCTCTGAAGCTTGCATACCTTAGTCTTTTCAGACTTGGACACGAAACCTTCGGGTTGAGTCATATAGAGCTCTTCCTCTAGGTAGCCATTCAGAAAGGCCGTTTTCACGTCCATTTGCCATATCTCATAATCATGGTACGCAGCTATAGCAAGCAAAATCCGAATGGACTTAATCATGGCTACAGGAGAGAAGGTTTCTTCATAGTCAATCCCTTCTCGTTGCATGTAACCCTTGGCTACTAGTCTAGCCTTATAAGTCTCCACGTTCCCATCAGCGCCTATTTTCCTCTTGAATACCCATTTGTTTCCAACAGGTACTATACCTTCTGGAGGGTCTTCAAGAGTCCAGACTTGATTTTGATACATGGAATCCATCTCGGATTTCATGGCCTCTTGCCATCTCTTTGAATCAATGTCGGACATTGCTTCAGTGTAGTCTCTAGGGTCTTCCTTTGTGTCATTGTCACCTAGAAGGTGCAACTCCCCAAAGTCGTTATCCAAGCCATACCTCTTAGGTGGCTTGCTGACCCGTTCAGATCTACGTGGAGCTAGGGGTTTAGGAACAGGGTTGTCTATCTGTTGATTGCTTGTTTGTGGCTCATCAGGAATTTCCTTCAATTCTATCGTTCTTTTGCTAGTTCCATTGAGAACGAATTCATCCTCAAGGGATATAGCAGTTCTGGCGACAAAGACTTTCTGGTCGTCAGGGTGATAGAATTCGTATCTATAGGTTTGTTTAGGATACCCCACAAATTAGCATTTAAAAGATCTTGCTTCAAGCTTTCCTGCATCTTGTTTCTTAACATATGCAGGACAACCCCAAATCTTAAGATGTTTCAGACTTGGCTTCTTCTCATACCATATCTCATATGGTGTTTGTGGAACAGATTTAGAAGGCACTGCATTTAGCAAATAAGCTGTTGTGTGTAGTGCATATCCCCATAATGATATTAGTAGATCAGCAGAACTCATCATAGAACGAACCATGTTCATCAAGGTTTGGTTTCTCCTCTCAGAAACTCCATTATGTTGAGGAGTTCTTGGTGGAGTCCACTGTGATACTATTCCACACTCTTTGAGATAATCTAGGAATTCAGTACTCAAATACTCACCCCCTCGATCTGATCTTAGGGTTTTTATCTGCTTCCCAGTTTGCTTCTCAACTTCATTCTTGAATTCTTTGAACTTTTCAAAGGATTCTGACTTGTACTTCATAAGATACACATAGCCAAACCGAGAGTGATCGTCGGTGAATGTGATATAGTAAGAAAAGCCTCCCCTTGATGTGGTGGACATAGGTCCACATACATCTATGTGGATTAACGCTAGTATATCTTTGGCCCGTTCTCCTTTCCCAGTGAATGGAGATTTAGACATCTTCCCTATTAGACAAGGTTCACAAGTCCCCATGAGGTCATTACCCAATGGGCTAAGATATCCATCTTTCGACATCTTGCGAATCTTGTCTTGGTTTACATGTCCAAGTTTAAGATGCCAAAGTCTAACTTGGTTAACTTCTTCTCTAGCCCTTTTGGGTTTTGAGGTATTCCCGCTCTCAATACAGTGCATCCCATTACTTGTCTCTAGGTGAAAAAGTCCCTCTATCATATTACCATGAGAGATAATACGACCGTTCAAGTATAAAGTGCAACTCATTTTGTCAAACAATACTGAGTGCCCATCTCGTAAAAGCATAGAGATAGAAATCAAATTCTTTATACATGAAGGAAAATATAAACAATTTTTAAGTTCCAAGACTTCCCCAGAGGGTAGTTTAAGCATGTAGGTGCCAACTGCTTTTGCAGAGATCTTAGTGTCGTTCCCAACTCGCACAATCATCTCCCCATTGCGCAGTGTCCTGCTTTCTGTGAGTCCCTGCAACGAATTGCAGATATGTTGACTAGCGCCTGAATCAAATATCCAGGAGTTGGAGTTCACTGTAAAAGCACTCTCTATGACAGAAATAGTCCCTTCAAAAGTTCGTGTCATAAGGCTCGCAATGCGCACCCCGTATTTCTTCTTCCAACGTTCATCCTTTCCACAATGAAAGCATGTTCCTTTGGATTTTCTTGCCTTCTTCTTATGCAACCTTTTCCTTGTAATTGCATTCTCACTCCCACTGTCCTTTTCGAAACTTTGTTCAAACTCACAGCACATGTCAATCATTTCGGTAAAAGTATGATCGAATCTATTCACTTTATAGTTTACTATAAACTTTGTGAAATCATCCGAGAGAGATGCAAGGAAAAAGTCTTGGGCCATTTTCCCATCGATGGAAGTTCCTAAACTCTCAAGATCTTGAAAGATCCTTTCCATCTTTTGTCCATGTTTTTGGACCGATGTCCCCTTTACCATTTTGGCATTCAATAGATTACAAACATTTGAGAATCGTACATTACTAGTCTCAATGTCATGCATCTTATGCAAACTATCAACCACGGCACATGAAGTGTCCATGTGCTTATGTAGCTTCTTAAGCTCCTCACTAAGTGAAGTGAGGATTAAGCATTTGGCTTGTATGTCATCGTCAAAGTTTCTAGCATAATGTTTACACTCCTCCTTTGAAGCTAGTTTCGTAGGAGGTACATGAGGAGGGGATTGCTTGAGTACATACGATATGTTATTCATCTTTGAGACATTCTCAATGTGATGATACCAAGCGAGGAAACGTTGGCCCCTACGGCCCTTTTTGTCAAGTACAATGGTAGGTATAGTTTTAGGCATGTCGTTAACTACATAACATAACAGAAATCGTATTAGATTGTTGATTTTAAAACTACTTGATTGGGTCTTAAATCAAATAGTACCACCCACTATTTTTGGCAAATTCCACATCCCTCAATGGAATCCGAGAGTTATGTTGAACTCTTAGCGGGGTATGGGAGACTCACCATTACCAAGCCCACCTCAGAATTATATCATTTTGGCTAGCAAAAATAATGATGAGATGATAACTCTTAGCCATTTACAACTTTTGTAATTACCCATCTTGTTTTGGCCTCTAGAGAATGATTGCCTCAGAATTATTTCATGTTGGCGTCATTGCACTTAGTTAAGTCATTCCCACCATGCTAGTTTATGTAGGGGTTCAAGCATAACCTCAGAATTATATCATGTTGGTCACACTCGTTGTCTACACTCACTTCATCATATGTGTTTATAGACTCCTCCTGGATGTAACCACATACTTTGAACTTCCCCATTATAGGGTGAATCCGATGCATGAGTCATAAACAATTGGAGCCCACCACGGTGGAAGGCCTAGGAAGAGATGTTCAAAGCATCTCCCGCTTATCAACTTAATATTCGTTTTGTTGAGGGAGTAGTGTTGGGCTATATCAATCTCATTTTAATCTTATTAAAAGAACTTGGGCCTATCACAACCATTGGTCCAAGTTTATATGAATTAGTAGTATATAATACTCCCACTATTTCGATGAAACAAGCGAGACTATATGGTACTACTAACGAATGCATTGCATCCTCATATGGACTATATAGTCATCTTAGGTCTTAGGATGATTATGAACCGTTTGATTTGATCCAACACGAGCCTTGTGTTGGACCTTGGGTCTAAGGTAGGTAGTTGTTGATTTTAGTTACGGGTTTAATCTAATTAAACCGTTATTTCCTATTGGGCGTTGGACCCAACTATTCCAATTTTCATACAAATAAACAAAAAAGGAATACATGAAATAAAGAGGAGGGCTTATGCCCTCTTACAACACATTTGAAGGACTTATGCCCTTTTACAACACATTTGAACTAATCAAATTACATTCAAATCTAAACTACTTAACCCAAACATTCATAATGCAAAGCGGCCAATCACATAGCTCAATTATCGAGGCCTTTGCTTCATAATCACCCTTTTCTTAATCAATCACATTAACTAAGAAAGCAACTTAAACAATTGGTTTTTGGATTCATAGAATTGATTTAAATGGAACTAATATGAAATGAAAGTCCAATTCTCATTAAAGAGACAAAACCATTTTGTTCTCATTATAATTTGGGCCGAAAAACAATGACCACAACTTATTGGGCCACTATGCTAAAACATAAACTTTTGCAGTCACTTTGTAAAAACACAAGAGTCCACAACTTCATGTAATTACAACTAGAACCCAAAAATTTCAACAATAACAAAAAAAAAAATCATTAAAGGAGCAAAACAATTTGTCCTTTAGTGATTTTGGGCCTTTACGTAAAAACGTAAACTTTTGGGTCAAAGTGAAAATACACAAAAGTTTCAAGACTTTATGTAATTGCTCAAAAAGTCCCAAAAGTACCCCCACTAAGGGGTGGCCGGTTTTCGTAGTGTAAAAAGGGGGATTGGTTTTGGTGAAAATTCAAAAATTTTAAAGTGAGTTGAAAAAGTCAAAAGGTATGGGTTGAAATCTTGATTGGCATGGTTGAAAAGGTTGATTGGTATGGGTTGTAAGAATAAGTTTGACAAACAATAAATACATATATCATCCACCACCAATCATCCATCAACAATCACAAACAAACCAAAACTTTATGAAAAACAACAAACACTTTGAATCAAAACACCAAACCTTTTTGTTCTTGGTAAGAACATCAAGAACATTGAAGAACACACATGAAAACTCATAAGAGCTCCATGAATGTTTTCACTCATTAAAACTCAAATTCTCACTACTCAAAAGAGGGTTAACATCCTAGGGTACTTAGGGGTTCCAAAAGTCACTTTAAAACACTTTTAACAAGACAAACATGAACCCAAAAATCCACCCTTTGGATTTGGCCGAATTTCCCCACATACATGGCACCAAATTTTAGTTCCAATATTCATGCTTAAATGAACTACATCTACAACATTTGAGATGCTAAGAGCCTGTTTGGTACTCTACTTGAATCCAACTTTTTAAACTCAAAAACAATTTTCAAGTTTTAGGTCTTAAAAACTTGTTTGGTATGACTATTTTCAAAAACTGAATTCAAGATTAACTCAAAAATATAGTCTATTATCTAAAAACACAAAAAATGAGTTTTTAGAGTTTAGAGTTTTTAAACTTAAACTCACTCATTTCTTTTCTCTCCCTCCTCCCCTCTCACTCCAAATCTCTCTCTTTTCTTCCTTTTCTCTCCTCCTCTTTTTTTTTTTTTTTTTTTTTTTTTACCTTTTTCGTCTCTCCTCCAATCCGCTCTCTTCATTCTCTCAGTTCTTTTTCTCACTCATCTTCCTCTCTATCTCCTCTGATCCTGTTACTTTTTTCTCTTTCCTCCAATCATCTCTTACTTTTTTTCCTCCTCTCTCCTCTTTCTCTCTCGACCCCCTCTTTTTAGATTTATTTGTCCAGTTTAAGTTGTAAGATTTAAAATTTTTAAATCGCATACCAAACAAGTTTTTGAGTCTCAAAGAAAATTGTTTTCAAGAAAAATTCTTAAGAAATGTTTTGAGAAATTATAAAAAATTTCAAATAGGATACCAAACAAGCCCTCAATTTTCAAGCAAAATTTATATTCAAAAAGCAAGAACAAAGCTTGTAACATTTACAACATTTAAATCACAAACCATGAACAACACAAAACCCAAAAGGATTCACCATACACTAGACCTAGGCTCTGATACCACTTGAAGGAAAAAATTTGTCCTAGCTAAGAACATGTGAGAACATTTGAACACATATGCAAACTAATAACACTTTAAAGTAGGCATGCATTCAAAAACAATTCTAAAACCCATGACTTTCAAAGCCTAGTGAATGGTGAACCATAAGACTCTTTAAAAACATTAAAGAGAAGGAAGGTTTTTGAGATTCATTACCCTTGAAGCTCATCCTTGTTTACACAAGGGATTCACCCAAGTGGAGGGCCTTCAAGTCACCTCCTAGCTCCTTAGATCTTCCTTGTGATTTTCTTTCCTTTTGATGCTCCTCTTGCACCTTGAGGATGTGAGGAAAGGATCTCCAAGAACACCAAAGATTTAGTGTCTCTAAGTCTCCACACCAAGGATGTAGTGTGAAGAGAAGATGGATGACTTAGAGAGATTTTGATGCTAGTGAAACACTCTCTAAGTGGCCGGCCTCTTTTGTGAAAAAGGAGAGAAAATGTTTCTCTTTCTTTCCTCTAGAAAACCCTAATGAGGTTATGGCTATAAAGTTGCCTTTATACCACCTCACATGTGAGTGGCACACTTGCAATTAACCCAAGTTGGGTACCACTCACCCTAGGCCGGTTTTGACTTTGTTTTTGGGTTAATTTCCATTTAGTTTTAGTTGTCACACAACCTAAACTCAATGGGCCTTGTGGACCAAAAACCCTTTTAGGCCCCGAAACCCAAAACCAACTTAAAAGCCCAATACGAACCTTTCGTAAGATTAATTAACTAATTAATTAATCTTGACCATTCTCAATTAAACTATTTAATTGCTTATCCATCTCATTTATATTTCTTCACTTTCATCCTTACTCGGTGTACAATCCATTACAATTAGCGAGGCAGTGGGCGATTGTTACTCTTAACGATTGATTATGAATTGAAACTACATTTCAATTCTCCCTTTGATGAAGATTAGTGTTAGTTAATCCTCAGGGCTTCCACAAACCATAAGTGACACCTAGCAGTATGTCATGGCTACCCAAGCTAAGCAGAAGTGGTTGGACAACCTATCCAGTTACAACTACAACGCAATACGGTCCTTCTCTAATACAATACTCTTGATGACATTGTTTAAGTGATAGTTTGTTTCATGTCTACTATCCAATGTGATACTTCTCTATATGATTCATTTGAATATGATTTGAAACATACTTCCTAAGTCATATTCGTATGCTTTGGCCAAAGACACCCGAATCATATCTCAGAGTATTCTCCTTCCACCATGGAAGGTTAGAGATCCCTTGTTGTGCATTCATATGCCTACATGACTAGATAGCTTGACCCCAACAATGTCGTGGACACTCTCTATGGAATGCCTTTGACATGATCAAAGATCAAGGACCTAACCATTAGACATCTATGATGCCTCAGGTCAAAGGACTACTTTGCATATTGCAACTTACGAGTTCTTACATGACATGTATGTTCGAACTCTCTTTTGATCGTTGTTCAGTGTACTTGATTACCTTTCGAGCACCTATGTGTTTGTCTAAGTGTCCAACACTAAATGACTTGAGACTAGTCATACTCACGCTTGAGTTAACATAACACATACTAACCTTAGTGGATTGTCAATGCCCAATTGGCAATCCTATGGCTAGGAACGTTTTAGGAATGAACATAAGAGAAAGGTCTCGTTAATCTAACTTAATTAGATCACTTCTCTCTTATACTAAATACATTCCTTGGATTCCCTTATTGCTTAAACACATAATACAATAAATAGTGATTAACAATAAGCTTTGCCCTTCATTAAACATATAATAGTTTAACACAATAAGTATTCCAAAAGCTATTACATCAAATGAGTGGCTTTGTGGGCATACTTCCAACACTATTTTCGTGTGTTTGTAGGTCCAAATGGCTAAAGAGGCAAGAAAGTGCATTTTGGTGCATTTTGGAGCAGTTTTGGGCTTGGAATGGTGATAGGAGCATATTTATGCGACTTAGTTGGCTTGTTTTCTTGCATTTATGTAGTTAGTTTCTAGTTATTTTAGTATTTTAAGCTATTTTCGTGTGTTTGTAGGTTCAAAGTGCTAAAGTGGCAAGAAAGTGTAATTTGGAGTATTTTGGAGCATTTTTGGGTCAAGAATGGATGGCACATGCATGGAGCAAAGTGGATGGACATTTTTGAAGATTAAAAGGCTAGGAATCTGCTAAGAAGATGGAGGAAATAAGTCAAAGACAAAGAAGATAAGGAAAGAGCAAGAAACATGGAACATTATCCAAAATCTTATCCAAAACATTATCCAAACCACCTTATCTTATCCTTACCTTATCCTAATCATATCCTACCTTGTTTTCACCTACAAAGAAGGATTCCCATTCACATTAGAGTATCTAGAACCTGTTTCTAGAAGCTATATCCTGTCCCTAAATTGATGCCGCACATGCCCTTCTAGAAGCCAAATAATCTGGCGCACAAGCTTCTCCTTTTCCTTGGTGGATTGTTCCATCCCTCTCCTACCTGGACTTGTGTTGTGTGAATCCCTTTTAATCCAGAATTTGGTGCGCATCCAGCCCTATATATACCCATATCTGCCGTACACATCATTCACCACAATTCCCTCACTACAATTCGATACACAATTCCCAAACCACATCCGCACACCTTCACAGCCTTCAACCACCACCACAACCCCTGTGCCGCAGCCTTGCAAGGAAGAAGGAGATGAGGAGTAGCCTTGAACCGTGCCTGCCATTCAAGTTGGATTGCTGGACGATCTTAGGTGTATTCTACCTTATGTTTTCGATGCTTAATTTATTTTCTCTTTGTTTTGCTGTGAACATGAGAGGCTAAACTCGTTTTAGCTAGAGGAGACTTTGAAACCATGATTATATGTGCAATATGAGTTGATTAATTCCAGTTATAATTTCTTGAATCGTGAATGCAATTTGCTTAACTATTTGATTCAGAACTTGTTCTTGTATGTTGATTAAGGATGCATACTTAGTTTGGATGCATGAATTTGATGCTAGAATATAAGGGAATTTCACATAATCGTTACGAACCTTTATTCACAAGTAGTGAAGGTCGCTGGTCACGATCACGTTAAGTTAAATTCCTGGCATGAGTATCATGATGTCATAGTTACGAATGCCTTGTCAATGCTTATGATTTTCATAGAACTTAATGATCTCTGATTGTATCTCTATTATGATGTTCATGTAGGGGACATAATGAGAATAATTTGGTTGCCGATGCGTTGTCCATCCAATTCAATGAATTTAGGAAAATCTGGGGGTTAATTTGTGATGACACGGTTAATCTGGGGCATTGTCATTCATAGTTCAATGAAAGAGTAACTGGAGATCAATTTATATGCATATATGTCATGTGTGGATAAGGACCCTCTAGCTAGCCCATCATCCATCCAAAACACCCAAATTCGTGCCAATCTGTCTAGTCTCTAGTTTCTGTTTGTTTTAGCTTAAGTTCACTCTAAAACCCAATCCCCTTTACTTTGCCATGTGTCTTAGGTTGGAATCTGTCTTAGTTTAGTTTTTTGAGTGTTTTGAGTCAAAATCAATTCAATTTTCGTCCAAAGTAAGTCCTAGAGCCTGTTTTGAGTCTTTTTTATTGTTTTATGCAGTTTTGAGTTTGTTTAGCTTGTTTTGAGTCATATAAATCTAGTTAAGTGTCTTAGAGTCTAGTTTTATGTTTTTAAGTTTCTTTTGTGTTTGTGAGTTGGTTTAGATTAGATTAGCAATCCCTCATAATCCCTGGCCTAGAACGATCCCTACTTGCATCTTTACTACAATTGTCAACAAGAGGGTTTAACTTGTTTGCTTAATTTATATCACATCAAATGGATAGCACATGCATGGAGCAAAGTGGATGGACGAAATTGAAGACCAAAAGAGGCTAGGAATGTGCTAAAGAGATGGGAGAAATTAATTCAAGACAAAGGAGGACAAGGAACCCAGCAAGAAGGAGGGAATGTTAACCAAGTTTTCTTATTTTGTCCTTTAACTTTCCTAATCCTAATCCACCTAGGTTCCAGCTGCAAGGAGGATCCCTAAATATATTAGGACACTTAAATGCATGATTTTAGAAGACCTAAACCCATTCCTAAGGGGTGCCGCACCTTTCTTTCCTATTCTCCCCAAAATCCTTCCGTGCACTACTTTCCTATTTTCTCCAAATCCTGCCGCACCTTACATTCCCTTTTCCTCTTGGATTCTGACTTTTAATTACCTTTTTCCTTGTGGATTTGGAGTGCAAATCTCCCCAAAATTAATTAGGGTCGTGCCCTTTCCTTGCCCTATAAATAACACACTTTGCAGCAGCCTTCAAGCATACCATCTTTCACCATAATTCACCTACATCCATCCACTCACCACAATTCATACTTTCACACATCCCTGACCTTAATACACATCTCATCCATCACTTTCAACCTTGTGCCGCAGCAAAGAATGAGGAGGAGGACCCTTGAACGTGCCTTCAATTCAAGCTTGGATTGCTGGAACGTTTCTTGGTGTAATCCATCTTTTGTTTTCAATGTTTAAATTTACTTTTCTTTGTTTAATTGCGAACATGAGGAACTAAACTCGTTTAACTAGAGGAGAATTCAAAACCATGAACATATTTGCAATATGAATTGATTACTTCCAGTTATTATTACATAAATCGTGAATGCAATTTATTTAACTGTTTGATTCAAAACTTATTCTTGTATGTTGATTAAGGGTGCACACTTGGTTTGCATGCATGAATTTGATGCTAGAATACAAGGGAGTTTCACCTAATCGTTATGAACTTATATTCATAAGTAGTGGAGGTCGCTAGTCACGATCGCGTTAAGTAAATTCCTGGCAGGAGTATCATGTTGTTCATAGTTACAAATGCCTTGTCAATGCTTATGATTTTCACATAGCTTAATGATCTTTGATTGTATCTCTCTTATGCTGTTTATGTAGGGAACTATTGAAGAATAATTTGGTTGCCGATGCGTTGTCCGTCCAATTCAATGACTTAAGGAAAATCTGAGGGTTAATTAGTGTTGTTCACGGTTAATCTGGGGCATTGAGGTTCATGGTTTATTGGAAGAGTAGCTGGAAATCGATTCGTATACAAGTGTGTCATGTGTGGAGAAGGATCCTCTAGCTAGCCAATCACCCATCAATTCACCCTAATTTCGTGCTATCTTTGTTTAAGTTTACAATCTGCTTGTTTTTACCTTAATTTCGTCCAAAACCCAATCCCCCTTTACTTTGTTGTGTCAATTAGGTTAGAATCTGTTTTAATTTGTGTCTTTTAGTATTTTGAGTCAAGTTAAAATCAATTTTCATCCAAAGTAGTTCTTAGTGTTTATTTTGAGTCAATTTCCTTGTTTCGTGCTGTTTTGAGTCTTTTTAGTTTGTTTTGAGTCTTTTGAGTCTAGTTAAGTGTTTTTAAGTTTAGTTTTGTGTTTTTGAGTCAGTTTTGAGTAGATTAGCAATCCCTCCTAATCCCCGGCCTAGAACGATCCCTAGTTATACATATACTACAATTGTCAAAAAGAGGGTTTAATTTGTGTGTTAAGCTTTTATCTTATCAGGAGAGATCGTAGAATTCATGGGGCAAATTCAAGCACAAAGTGAACTCTCCAACTCAACTAATGCAAATTCAACGGAAGATTTTGAAATCACTGAAGCTACCACCTTGGAAAGTGGCATGGAGGTTGGAGATGAACCCAAAACGTCCAAACCAAGCCCATACATGGATGAAAAGCTGTTGTTCGAGGAAGAGGAGGATGACAAGGCCACGGCAAGCTTGGAAGAAGCCTTGCCGCAGCCTACCCTTACCCCACCACCCTTGCCGCAGCCCTCTAAGGCCCCTACACCATCCAATGCAGGTAAGGTAGTTCCATATTCAATACTTTCTGACCCAATTCCTCCGAATGTGCCTTTCCCTCGCAGGTTCATGCAATCCAAGGAAGAAGAGGATGAGAAAGGCATCTTTTAAACCTTTCCAAAGATTCAAGAAAAAGAGGTGGATGGGAATATCTAGCACCAATCAAGAAGGATGTATTTAGACCCACCATCAAAGAAGGAATTGGAGTGGATCACAAGGGACACACCACTGCCCTAAAAATACCCAATATGGCCGAATTTTCTAATCCTAAAACTTTCGAAGTGGTGTTTGTTCTTGAGTTCTTGTTGGATCACATAGGTAAGCCACCTCCCCGAAGTTCAATTTCATTTTATACTAACATGTTGTTAATGCTTCAGGCACCTACTCTTGAATTTAAACAGTTACCGGATCATTTCAACTATCATCTTCCATTCAAAGATAAAGGAGGTATCGTCCGGCTGGAAGACGTTAAAGCAAGCGCTTCTTAGGAGGCAACCCATGCATTCCAATAAGGAAGACCTAAGAATCGCTCCACAACTAGATTTGCATTCCTAAACCCTACTCTTTATTGCATTTACTTTGCCATTAGTGTCATGTCTGCTAGTTGTTCGTTTGTTTGCTTATGTGTGAGTCTATGTTTGAAACATTGAGGACAATATTTGGTTTAAGTGTGGGGGGGCTAAACAAGTTGTTTTTAATAAATTTCATGGAATTTTATCACCTATCACTTCTAATGTTGTTTCTCACTGTTTTTAAGTGTTTTTAGTGTGTTTTGAAGTGTTTCAGTATGTTTTGAAACCAAAATACAGAAATTTGAAAAAAAAATTCGAAAAATTGTTTTGAAAAACCCAAAAAGAGTTGTTTTTGTGTGTTTGTTTGTGTTTTAGGGTACCTTCCAACACAATGATGAGGATTTTGTTTTTAATTGCAGGACTGTTAAAGAAAGTTACAAACATGGATGGAAGTTTGATATGCTCTTTGGTTTATGCTTGGTTGTAGTCGTCATTTACGAATTCACATGTAATCACAAAAAAAAAAATCAGTTTTTGTAACATGCTTGAAGGAAGAAACTCAAACTAACACCACAACCCTGAGAGACTTGAGCCTAAACTTTGTTTGGAGAGTTATTAATCTGTGATGTTTTTGTTTTCTAAAGTCGTTGCATGATCTCATTATTCTTTGCTTGGTTGCTACTTAGATGGCGTTTCACCATTTTAGTTCCAAATACTATAACTCATACCCGTTTCATTCAAAGCATAACATTGATTTGCATAACACATAACAAGATGAAGTTGTTTAGTTAAACCAGAGCTAAAAAGCCATACCCCATGCATATGTATTGTCACGCCCTAAGAACGGGCACGTAACAGTGCCACGCTCTATTAGCAATGTAATATTATAGTGTCAAAGTCCAACACTATAGCACTACATTCCCAATAGAACGTAAGGCTATTTGAGGAGAAGTAAAACAATTTATTTTTAAGCAGTACGGAAGCGGAAATCGTTATGGTAAAATGAAGAATAAAAGGGCAACTGAATTTGGACAAAATTTTTACATCAAAGACGAAGTTTACAACTTACAACAAGACCAGAGAGTTTAAAGTAAGTAAACATACTAACCAACTCTTAGGTACGATTTGGAAAGTACAAAAATGCTAAGTTTAGCTACAAAAGACTCTTCAAGACGGAGGGAATCAAGCATATGTACAAACAAAAACCTGTGGAAAGTCAATGAACGACTAAAAAGTTGACAAGTAGCAAACAACGCTTGTCTCGACTTTAGTCCAGATCGTCTATTTGTAGGTGAACCGGTCCTGTAATAAAGTAGGGGTGAGCATCACAAACGTTCATCGCTCCCCCTCAGGGAATCCAACCCCAGCTAGGTTTGAAAATAGTATACGTCACTATAAATACTATAGGAAAATGATTGATGCACAACAAAAGCTTTGTTTAGTTTTTAAAATAGATTGTATGCTCACACAATTTCCTTTTAAAAAGAAAGCAAGGATCCCAATAAATCGCTACATGCCTAATGACCGGTCCAATGATCAACTACCCCCTTACCTGGACCAACTCCGAACGAACATACTTATGGTAAGGTGTAGCGAGAGTGTCCTTTAATGCTCTACTCTTAGATATCCTAGTACCTCTCCTAGAAAGGTAGCGGTACTAATCCCTTCGTAGTAGCCCCTCCGGAGATTTAGGGGATCGAAATCCAAGGCGGTCGCTATGCCCCCTTCACTCCCAAGTCATCAATTAATTTGTAGCATAAAACAACATGCATATCATGATATAAAACAAAACCATTTTTTCTCATGGTTCTATCACAACAAAATATATGCAGCTTTCACAGGCATTCGTATATTTACATATACATACATGCACAAAATTCATAACTAGGGTAAGTGAGGATCCCCCCACCTGGTCTCCAAGCCAAGCAAGCAATATTCCTCACCAATACCTCGATTCCAAAGCTAAAACGAAGATCCCCGTCACTACCATAATAGCTAGACTCCACGTACTTGATTATGCTCCTTGATCACTCCTAATGCCATGTATTTCTTCCACTCTATTTTCTTTTTTAATCTCTCTCTAAACATGTATAATACATATACACACACGTATTTACATATACAAACACACGTATACACGGACATACATGCATGGCTTCCCAGCAGCCAACATATGTTTCCTAAAATGGTGAATGAAAGAATGAAATGAAAGCCCCTTATTTATAGGCATCTAAGGTCGGCTTGGCATGAGCCACCTCATGCTTGGCTATAACCCCACTAATCAAAGAAACATGTGCACTCTTCCTAATTCGACACCTCCTTCTAAATACTCACACACATGTCCAATTTAGGTGATTTCAATGCCACCTCCAGCCTTGTGTTGTCAACTCATGATTCGCTATAATAAGTGATAAGATTAAAAGCACACCACAAAGTAGCACACAAATATCCTATTGATTTTCCTTATTAACACTAAGATTTGTCAATTGTAGCATATGAAAATAAGAGTCTTTCCCGCATAAGATTGTTTTATCTAACTACTTAAAATGTCACAAAAACTGGGTTGCTGTCCCTACTGACCAGCCACCGAAAAATAATTATTAGACCAACTTACACTTATCTAAAGTCTACGTAATTTTATATGAAGATACTAGACACACAGAGATACACTCACACAAATTTTTGGGATTTTTGGAGTTGATTTGATATTTAAATTAAATCGAACAAAAACAGGACAGAAACAAATTTTAAGTAGTAAAAATAGATTGTAGTTCACAAGTTAAGAAAACGAGTTAGGGGAAGTGCTATCCACCACCAAATAATCATGCAAACATGTTATGTTTCATTCAAATTCCTTTTATTTCCCGATGAAGATGCTCAAGTTGGCTCAATGTTAGAACTCAACCTATTACTCTTTCTTATGTGGTATGTTAAGAGAATGGCGTTTTCAACTTAACTTAGTCCCTAGCATGCAATCTAGAATGGCGTGTTCATAGATTTAACAAGTAGAAATCATTAAGAACGAAAAGAGTTTGAGTCATCACAAGGCATCGTAAGTACTGGCGTTGTCTTACTTATCCTAGAAATTGGTTCACATGTTAATCGCAATTAACAAGTACTACTCTAGAACATATGTAGGTCCTCATTCGACAAGGGCAGGCACACATATATTCATAGCATTAGAATCTTAGATATGCTTACTAAGTATGCATCCATAGAAAACACATAAAGAATTCATCAATGAGACAAGTAGTGAACCAATTTTCATCCATTCATAAAAGAAATTGAAACGAAATGTCATAGCACATTTGCAATCATATTCGGGGCTTCAAAACAGCCCCTAACTACTAAAAATTTAGTTACACATAATTCTTAAATAAAACCAAAAGAAAGACATGAGGCCTTCGCCTATTTCCTTCCTTCCCCAATGCTGCTTTCCTCGTCTAACTTCCTCAATGTTGCCTCTGCCTTTTTTTTTCTTCCTTTCAGCCGCTGCAACCTGCAGCTTTCTTTTTCTTTTTTTCTAATTTTTTCCTTTGCTTCCGCTGCAACCTGCAGCCTTTCTCCCTTTTTAAGTTGCTGCCCCATTTTCTTCTTCTTAACTCACCCAACAATAAGTGAGAGGAAATGGCTAAAACAATTGTAACTCTTTAGGTAGCCTTTATGCCCATTACTCCCACTTAATCCTCATCTTTAATTCCATTTCCTCTGATATTTGAATAAGTGTCAGCTAACTTGTTCTTGGCTGCATCAGTTTTGGCTGCTACATTTATTGGGTTTATTGCTTTCATTGCAGTTATAAACTGCTCAGCCTTTTGGTAACCTATCAGTGTTAAAATGGCCATAACGTCTTCTAGAAAAATGATATTATCAATCCGCGAAATGATCCAGAAAATAGACATCCGTAGCTTTCCAAGCATATATGGCTCATTCTCTAATTCATTCTGAGCTGTTCGTAACTTGCTTCCAAAGTCAGCTGACCTGCACAGGCAGTTTTGACGAATTTGTTACTTAAAATTCCACATATGCTATTTTTATTTTATTTGCTTGAAAAATCCTACAAAATACAAAAACAAAGTAAATAGCTCAAAAATATAAGGAACTAACTAAGAAAAGACAAGTGAATTTGATGTAAAATATATATAAATATGAGCTTATCAAATACCCCCACACTTAGCTTTTGCTAGTCCTCGAGCAAAACAAAGAAAACATGAAAAAGTAGCAACATGAAAAACATTAGCTTCCCCCTATGTGACCCTCATAGAATTTCATTCAAGAAAACAAATCATCAAGAACCTTAGCTAGCACCAAACAAGCTAATCCAAGCTCATCTTCCTATTCAAATGTTAGCAATAACCTTTTAATCATCCTTGAAGTGTAGTGTGTGTAATAGCCATGCTAATGCAATTTCAAGTTTTTTTTTAAACACCACATGCAAACTATGACCTTCTCACGGGACTTACACTCAATCACACATATGTTTAGTTTAACGTGTTTCGCTCGAAGAATCAAATGTGAAAGATCTACCAGAAGCTTGCATAAAGATCACATCTCCAAAATCATAATTGCAAAACTTAAATCAAGAGGACTTTTATTGGATGTAATGAGGCTTAGGGAGAGGGTTATAGAAATGAAAGGATAGGTAAACACAAGTTCCAAGCTACATTGCAAGCAATTCTCTTGTTGAGATTTATAGGAACTCAAGCTCTCCAGCCACTCTACTAATACCTCCAACCACACCCCTAAACTGAAACTTAAAAATTTGCTTTGTATACAATTTTTCTTTTTCTCTTTTCTTTCTCTTTCTTTCTTTTTTTTTTTTTTTTTTTTTTTATGAAGCATAACTAAATACAAACATGAAATACCCCCAAACTCTTTCAAAGTACTTCACAAACATTTCTCATAAGACAATCTCACATTGCTCACTAGCTAGCTTGGAAAGGGTAAGGAAAAATGTTTAAGGTATAAGGGTAGACATATCTGGTGATAAGAAATAAAAATGCTCAACATATACGGCTCAAATTGGCAATCTAATGATATCATTTTTCTTTAGGAAACATGCTTATTTGGGCCATGGTGATAAACCTAATGCCTCTATCATTTTCAAGTTCATGCAATCAATGACAAACATTTCGAAAGATCGTTACGCAAGTTCTAGAGATGTAAGTCACATAAGTTCATCACACATGTGAGTGTATGAAAAATGCACACTCTTTCGATAGGCTCAAAAAAACACTCACATAGGTTGTAAATGGTCACTATATTCACATGCGAAGCTTTAAGTCATGCTTTAGTCTCACATCAACAAGGCTATGTGCATTTGGTTTTTCAAAGATGATTAAACATGTACAAAACTAACAAGAGAATCAGGAATTTCACACAACACATGCTTACTAAGTTCTTGATCACCGTGGTTCAAATTCAATCCAATTATATCATTGGGTCGGGAAACTAACAAAAATCTAATTCAAAACAATAAAGAAAATGAGACAATATTTTTGGATTTTCAAATCTTCCGAATTTTTTATAAATGTTTTTGGGTTTTTGTTAGAGTAAACAAAACTAATTAAGAAAACAAAAAGGAAACAACACGGACACAAATCAAACCCAGTTCTTAGTTGAAGGTACGAAAATTTTCAATTTGGTCATTTTTTCAATCCTTACCCCCAAACCTAAACTGGACATTGTCCCCAGTGTCAAAAAACACAATAATGCATAAAATAAAAATAAAATAAAATAATAAGAAACAAAATAAAGCATTGGGACTGAAAACTTCCCCAATTTGCAGTAAAAGCAAGAGATGACCCCCCAAACTTCAATTTTGCAATCAACTCAAAGGGTGGACATGATCAAACTTTCCAAGAGTAATCATCCAAGGGAAGCTGGTTCTTGGAGGGGTACAACCTCCACATCATGCTCCACAAAAGACTCGTAATATGGCTTGAGTCTATGTCCATTCACTTTGAACAAGTTTCCGGTCTTTGGACTTTGGATTTCCACTGCACCATGAGGAAAAATATTAGTTATAACAAATGGACAAACCCATCGAGAACGAAGCTTACCTGGAAATAACCGAAGGCGAGAATTAAATAGAAGAACTTTCTGTCCAATGACAAAGCTCTTCCTTAAGATCATCTTGTCATGAAATGCCTTTGATTTCTCCTTGTATATTCGACTAGACTCGTATGCATCATTCCGGATTTCGTCTAACTCATTCAATTGAAGCTTCCTCTACTTTCCAGCAACACTCATGTCCATGTTGTAGGCTTTGATCGCCCAATAAGCTTTGTGCTCTAACTCTACTGGAAGACGGCATGGTTTCCCATAAACTAACCGAAATGGGGACATTCCAATAAGAGTCTTATAGGCAGTCCTATAAGCCCACAATGTATCGTTCAAGCGCATGCTCCAATCCTTCCTACTAGGACTCACAGTTTTCTCCAAAATTTGCTTCACCTCACGGTTTGATACTTCTGCTTGCCCACTAGTTTGCGGATGATAAGGTGTAGACACCTTATGTGTGACATTGTACTTCCTAAGCAATGCTTCAAATGTTCTATTGCAAAAGTGAGTCCCTCCATTGCTGATGATTTCTCTAGGCATTCCAAATCTTGCAAAGATGTTTGTCTTAATAAAATCTGTTACAACTTTTGAATCATTAGTTTTGGTGGCTTTCGCTTCCACCCATTTAGAAACATAATCAACAGCCAATAAAATGTAAAGAAAACCATTTGAAGATGGAAAAGGTCCCATGAAATCAATGCCCCACACATCAAAGATCTCAACAGTCAAAATAGGGGTTTGTGGCATTTGATTTCTTGCACCCAAGTTACCTGTTTGTTGACAACGATCACATATGGTACAAAACTCGTACGCATCCTTAAACAAACTAGGCCAATAAAAACCACTCTCTATCACCTTAAGGGCTGTCCTCTTTGCTCCAAAATGGCCGCCACATGCATAAGAATGACAAAAAGTTAGAATAGATTTAAACTCAGATTCGGGGACACACCTTCTAATCAGTTGATCAGGGCAATATTTCCACAAATAAGGATCATCCCACTCGTAGTATTTGGCAATTTTGACAAGCTTATCTTTCTGAGCATGTGTAAAATCATCCGGAATCTTTGTGGTGACATTGTAATTGATAATATCTGCATACCAAGGGTCAGTATCCTTTAATGAAAACAATTGCTCATCTGGAAAACTCTCACGTAAAGGGATGAGATCTTCCTCTGTGTTTGAATGCACAAGTCCGCTAAGATGATCTGCTACAACATTCTCACTCCCTTTCTTATCCTTGATCTCCAAGTCAAACTCTTGAAGCAGAAGTATCCACCGAATGAGTCGTGGTTTTGCATCTTTTTTCGTGAGTAGATACTTCAAAACTGCATGGTCAGAAAAGACAATAACTTTAGTTCCAATCAGATAAGATCTAAATTTTTCTAAAGCAAATACAACAGCTAAAAGCTCCTTCTCTGTTGTTGAATAATTCAACTGTGCATCATTGAGTGTTCGAGATGCATAATAGATGACATGTGGCACTTTGTTGACACGCTGCCCTAGAACTGCACCGACTGCATAGTCTGAAGCATCGCACATCAACTCAAAAGGTAAACTCCAATCTGGTGGCATGATCACAGGAGCCGTGGATAACAACTCCTTAAGCTTGTTGAATGCTACCACACACTCTTCATTCATATCAAATGTTACATCCTTTTGAAGCAAACGGCACAAGGGTCTAGAAATCATTGAGAAGTCTTTCATAAACCTACGGTAAAAACCTGCATGTCCAAGAAAAGAACAAACCTCCCTGACAGTAGTAGGGAGGGGTAAAGAACTAACAAGTTCTACTTTAGATTTATCAACTTCAATTCCATTTTCAGATATGATATGCCCTAGAACTAATCCATGTGAAACCATGAAATGACATTTTTCCCAATTTAAGACCAGATTAGTTTCTTGGCAACGTTTTAAAACTAGGGACAGATTATATAGACATGTATCAAAAGAATCACCATAAACTGAAAAATCATCCATGAACACTTCAATTATTTTCTCAATCATATCAGAAAAGATACTTACCATACACCTTTGAAATGTGGCAGGGGCGTTGCAAAGTCCAAACGGCATCCTCCGATATGCAAATGTGCCAAATGGACATGTGAAAGTCATCTTTTCTTGATCCTCCGGAGCAACTGCAATCTGATTATATCCAGAATAGCCATCAAGAAAGCAATAATGAGAATGACCAGCTAACCTTTCTAACATTTGGTCAATGAATGGGACTGGAAAGTGATCCTTGCGTGTGGTGCTGTTTATCTTCCGATAGTCTGTACAGACTCTCCAACTATTTTGCACACGTGTAGGCACTAGCTCACTAGCTTTATTCTTAACAACTGTGACACCAGATCGCTTAGGAACTACTTGAACAGGGCTCACCCACTTGCTGTCGGAGATAGGATATATGATGCCAACGTCAAGAAGTTTGATAACCTCTTTCTTGACGACCTCCATCATGAGTGGGTTCAAACGGCGTTGAGCTTCCCTTGTTGGTTTTGCACCTTCCTCCAGAAGAATCCTATGCATACACGTAGCTGGATTTATACCTTTAATATCTGCAATGCTCCAAGCTATGGCAGTTTTGTGATCCTTCAGTACCCAGATCAGTTTATCCCCCTCGTCTGCTGTGAGTTGTGACGATATGATGACCGGTAATGTTTCATCCTCTCCCAAAAATGCATACTTCAAATGTTCAGGAATCGGTTTGAGCTCTAATTTGGGTGCCTGAATCACAGAAGGAAGAGTTTTTTCGTTAGAACTAGGAAGAGAAATAAAATAGGAAGAAGACTTACCACGAATTGGTGAAAGAGACTCAAGGGCTGCCACTGTTTGGATTAATTCTTCTTCAATGTGCTCGAAATAATTAAGTTTTCCACGTGTAATGCTATGCACTAACGCCTTTTCTAAATTATCTTGTCCCACACCTTCATTAAAACAATCCTGCACAAAATAGTCAAACACATCAATAGACAAACAAGATTCAAAATCACTAGGGTACCTCATAGCATTGAAAATTCTGAACTTGACGCTTTCTCCATCAATTTCCATGGTTAAGGTACCATCGTAGACATCAATCTTCGTATGCGCCGTTCTAAGGAATGGTCTTCCCAATATAAGAGGAAGTGCAGTAGGCATAAGGTCATGTTCCATCTCAAGAACAAAAAAGTCAGCGGGAAAAATGAGCTCATTCACTTGCACAAGTACATCCTCCAATACGCCTTTGGGATATCTATTTGAACGATCTGCCAACTGGATTACTACCTTTGTTTCCTTCAAATCTCCTAGGTTCAATGATTCATACACTGAATATGGCATCAGATTGATGGATGCCCCCAAATCACACAATGCTCTCCCAAACTCTTTCCCTCCAATTACACATGGAATGGTAAAACTACCGGCATCCTTCAACTTGGGTGGCAACTTTCTCTGCAAAACAGCTGATACTTCCTCGCTTAATGCCACAGTTTCTGGATCATTGAATCTTCTCTTGTTTGTACAAAGCTCTTTAAGGAACTTTGCATACTTGGGCACTTGTTTTCTGGCATCTAAAAGAGGTAAGTTCACTTGGACTTTCCGAAAAGTACCCAAGATTTCCTTATCAGTTTGCTCTTTCTTAGACTTCATAAACCTACGAGGGAAAGGAACAGGGACACATGAGTTAAACGAATTTTGAACTTCTTTACTTACCTTATCAGAATCTTTTTTGTTCAATTCTGTAGCTTTAGGAGACTTTTCAGTTTCTGTTGAAGCCTCATCTTGCTCAAGATTTTTTTGTTGTAGCTCCCCTTGCTCATTTGTATCTTTTCTAGTCCTCTTTTGCATCCTTGACTGCTCAAAAACTTCTTTTCCACTCCTTAAAGTCACATCATTCATTTGCTCCGCATTTGGATTCACCACAGTTTGGCTAGGCAACCTTCCTGGTTGGTGTTGTTGCCCCATCAAACTTGCTAACTGACTCATTTGGTGCTTAAGGTTTTCAATTGCTTTGTCTGCTTTCTGTTGATGAGATTGAGTAGAGTTAGCTAAAGAAGCAATTAAATCCTTAAGAGACTTACTTGGAGCTTGTTGTTGTTGAGGCTGAAATGGTGCCTGCGGTCTTGCTTGAAAGAAGCCAGGTGGACGGTTATAGTTGTTAGGAACAGATTGTTGTCCGTTGTCTTGATTGCTCCACTTTAAGTGTGGATGATCGCGCCAACCCGCATTATAGTTGTTGGAATATGGATCATACTTTTGCCTTTGTTGCCCCTGAAACCCTCCTAACGCATTAGCTTGCTCAAGACCACCTTGATCCATCAACGAAGGGCACATGTCTGTGGCATGTCCCATCATTGAACATACACCGCACACCTGTTTTGGAGCCACCATAACCTGTTGCACAAGATTAGTCAAGTTAGCTAATTGTAATTCAATACTAGAATTAGCACTTACCTCGTTAACTTTCTTAAGGGGTAGCTCATCTCTCCCTCCAATTTGTCGTGTGTTGCCAGCAATGTTCTTTAGCAATGCCTTAGCATTAGTTGGTGTCTTGTCCATGAATGCTCCTCCACTTGCTGCATCAAGCATTACACGATCAGTACCACACAATCCCTCATAAAAGTATTGTATTAAAAGATGCTCTGAAATTTGATGATTAGGACAAGATGCAACCAAATGTGTGAACCGCTCATAGTAATCTCCAAAGGGCTCTCCATGGTGTTGTCGGATTGTACATATGTCTTTCCTTATGCTTGCAGCTTTTGTGGCCGGAAAATATTGCTCCAAGAATGCTTGCTTCACCTGGTTCCACGTGTTCATTGATCCCGGAGATAAATTGTAAAGCCACTCCTTTGCTTTAGCTTCTAATGTAAATGGGAATGCCCTCAACTTGACTTGCTCATCATCCACATTTGCTGGTCTCATTCCTGAGCATACCACGTGAAACTCCAGGAGATGCTTGTTGGCATCCTCTGTTGAGAAGCCATGGAACTTAGGCAAGTAGTGAATCATGCCGGACTTGAGCTCAAATCCTGCTTCTGCATTTGGATATGTGATGCACAATGGTTGTTGATCCGTATTTGGCGTTGCCAACTCCCTCAAAGTACGGTTATCAGCCATGCCTTCTTGTGGTTCTTCCTCCTCTTTCGAACTCAAATGTGGTGGAGAAGATGGTGGTAAAGACACCGAGGCACGCTTCTGCTTGATTTCTCTCTGAAGCTTTCAAAGTGTTCGTTCAAGCTCAGGATCGTAGGAAGCTAGATCAATGCTCTTGGACCTTCGAGTATGCATATACTACAAAGAGTACCTAAAATAAAAATAAAAACAAAAACACTAATTAGACAAGAAAAGAAAACAATAGAAAAATAAGTAATTAGAAAGAACAATCCCCGGCAACGGCGCCAAAAATTTGATAAGATTAAAAGCACACCACAAAGTAGCACACAAATATCCTATTGATTTTCCTTATTAACACTAAGATTTGTCAATTGTAGCATATGAAAATAAGGGTCTTTCCCGCAGAAGATTGTTTTATCTAACTACTTAAAATGTCACAAAAACTGGGTTGCTGTCCCTACTGACCAGCCACCGAAAAATAATTATTAGACCAACTTACACTTATCTAAAGTCTACGAAAATTTATATGAAGATACTAGACACACAGAGATACACTCACACAAATTTTTGGGATTTTTGGAGTTGATTTGATATTTAAATTAAATCGAACAAAAACAGGACATAAACAAATTTTAAGTAGTAAAAATAGATTGTAGTTCACAAGTTAAGAAAAAGAGTTAGGGGAAGTGCTATCCACCACCAAATAGTCATGCAAACATGTTATGTTTCATTCAGATTCCTTTTATTTCCGGATGAAGATGCTCAAGTTGGCTCAATGTTAGAACTCAACCTATTACTCTTTCTTATGTGGTATGTTAAGAGAATGGTGTTTTCAACTTAACTTAGTCCCTAGCATGCAATCTAGAATGGCGTGTTCATAGATTTAACAAGTAGAAATCATTAAGAACGAAAAGAGTTTGAGTCATCACAAGGCATCGTAAGTACTAGCGTTGTCTTACTTATCCTAGAAATTGGTTCACATGTTAATCGCAATTAACAAGTACTACTCTAGAACATATGTAGGTCCTCATTCGACAAGGGCAGGCACACACATATTCATAGCATTAGAATCTTAGATATGCTTACTAAGTATGCATCCATAGAAAACACATAAAGAATTCATCAATGAGACAAGTAGTGAACCAATTTTCATCCATTCATAAAAGAAATTGAAACGAAATGTCATAGCACATTTGCAATCATATTCGGGGCTTCAAAACAGCCCCTAACTACTAAAAATTTAGTTACACATAATTCTTAAATAAAACCAAAAGAAAGACATGAGCCCTTCGCCTATTTCCTTCCTTCCCCAATGCTGCTTTCCTCGTCTAACTTCCTCAATGCTGCCGCTGCAACCTGCAGCTTTCTTTTTCTTTTTTTCTAATTTTTTCCTTTGCTTCCGCTGCAACCTGCAGCCTTTCTCCCTTTTTAAGTTGCTGCCCCATTTTCTTCTTCTTAACTCACCCACTAATAGCCATTTAGTGATGACAATAAGTGAGAGGAAATGGCTAAAACAATTGTAACTCTTTAGGTAGCCTTTATGCCCATTACTCCCACTTAATCCTCATCTTTAATTCCATTTCCTCTGATATTTGAATAAGTGTCAGCTAACTTGTTCTTGGCTGCATCAGTTTTGGCTGCTACATTTATTGGGTTTATTGCTTTCATTGCAGTTATAAACTGCTCAGCCTTTTGGTAACCTATCAGTGTTAAAACGGCCATAACGTCTTCTAGGAAAATGATATTATCAATCCGCGAAATGATCCAGAAAATAGACATCCGTAGCTTTCCAAGTATATATGGCTCATTCTCTAATTCATTCTGAGCTGTTCGTAACTTGCTTCCAAAGTCAGCTGACCTGCACAGGCAGTTTTGACGAATTTGTTACTTAAAATTCCACATATGCTATTTTTATTTTATTTGCTTGAAAAATCCTACAAAACACAAAAACAAAGTAAATAGCTCAAAAATATAAGGAACTAACTAAGAAAAGACAAGTGAATTTGATGTAAAATATATATAAATATGAGCTTATCAATAAGCTTAGTCATAGTTTTGAAAATTCATAGCCACAAGCACACGTCATCAGCTAGGTAAGAAAAAAAAATAATGTTTACTAAGCATCTAGGGTTCATCTTAGTAAAATAATATTTAGATAAATATATTCTCAAAATACGGGTTGGTGGAGTTGCATGACTTAGAGGGAATTCCTTTTGATCAATATTATGCAGAAAAACAAGTGTGGGGGAAGGATTTTTGTGTAGAAAATGTGCCAAGGAAAGAATAAGGGCACGGGTTTGGAAAAAAAAAAAGAAAAAAAAAGAAAGAAAAGTTGTGAAAAGAAAGAAAAAGAGTTGAAAAATAAGTGAGAATGAACTCACAAGTGTTGGTTGTTGAAGAAAGGGTCCAAAAGTTTGAATCTGGCCCTAAGTGTTGCATGAATCTTCCCTTGTGTTTAAAGTTGATTTTTGCATTCAAAAGTGAATTCTAAGTGTCAATTTCATTACTTTGCTTACTATTGCTTTAAAAACTTTTGTTTATCCTTACCTTTCTTTGTTAGCCAATACCCCTAGCCCCGTTACAACCCTTAGACTTCTATCTTGAGTGTTGTGTGTTTCAATTTGTGGAGTTTGGAATTGGTATGAGCATATGGTATCTCTGGTTCTCGCGTCTAAGTAGTGGCATTCCTTTCATGAGATCATATACATGTTAGATTGATAATTCCAGAAAATGCTTTCTTTGTTATAAACATATGTGAGTTAGTCTACATGTTTTCATCAATCTTCTCACATATACCTAGTGTAGGGTGAAGGAAAATTTTTGTCCTAGCTAAGAACATGTGAGAACATTTGAACACATATGCAAACTAATAACACTTTAAAGTAGGCATGCATTCAAAACAATTCTAAAACCCATGACTTTCAAAGCCTAGTGAATGGTGAACCATAAGACTCTTTAACAACATTAAAGAGAAGGAAGGTTTTTGAGATTCATTACCCTTGAAGCTCATCCTTGTTTACACAAGGGATTCACCCAAGTGGAGGGCCTTCAAGTCACCTCCTAGCTCCTTGAATCTTGTGATTTTCTTCCTGTTGAATGCTCCTCTTGCTCCTTGAAGATGTAAGGAAAGGATCTCCAAGAACACTAAAGATTTAGTGTCTCTAAGTCTCCACACCAAGGATGTACTGTGAAGAGAAGATGGATGACTTAGAGAGATTTTGATGCTAGTGAAACTCTCCCTAAGTGGCCGGCCTCTAGATGAGAAAAGGAGAGAAAATGTTTCTCTTCTTTCCCTCAAGAAAACCCTAATGAGATTATGGCTATAAAGTTGCCTTTATACCACCTCACATGTGGGTGGCACACTTGCAATTAACCCAAGTTGGGTACCACTCACCCTAGGCCGGTTTTGACTTTGTTTTTGGGTTAATTTCCATTTAGTTTTAGTTGTCACACAACCTAAACTCAATGGGCCTTGTGGACCAAAAACCCTTTTGGGCCCCGAAACCCAAAACCAACTTAAAAGCCCAATACGAACCTTTCGTAAGATTAATTAACTAATTAATTAATCTTGACCATTCTCAATCAAACTATTTAATTGCTTATCCATCTCATTTATATTTCTTCACTTTCATCCTTACTCGGTGTACGATCCATTAGGTTCCAATTAGCGAGGCAGTGGGCGATTGTTACTCTTAACAATCGATTGCGAATTGAAACTACATTTCAATTCTCCCTTTGATGAAGATTAGTGTTAGCTAATCCTCAGGGCTTCCACAAACCATGAGTGACACCTAGCAGTATGTCATGGCTACCCAAGCTAAGTAGAAGTGGTTGGAGAACCTATCCAGTCACAATTACAATGCAATACGGTCCTTCTCTAATACAATACTCTTGATCACATTGTTTAAGTGACAGTTTATTTCATGTCTACTATCCAATGTGATACTTCTCTATATGATTCATTTGAATATGACTTGAAACATATTTCCTAAGTCATATTCGTATGCTTTGGCCAAAGACTCCTGAATCATATCTCAGAGTATTCTCCTTCCACCATGGAAGGTTAGAGATCCCTTGTTGTGCATTCATATGCCTACATGACTAGATAGCTTGACCCCAACAATGCCGTGGACACTCTCGATGGAATGCCTTTGACATGATCAAAGATCAAGGACCTAACCATTAGACATCTATGATGCCTCAGGTCAGAGGACTACTTTGCATATTGCAACTTACGAGTTCTTACATGACATGTATGTTCGAACTCTCTTTTGATCGTTGTTCAGTGTACTCGATTACCTTTCGAGCACCTATGTGTTTGTCTCAGTGTCCAACACTAAATGACTTGAGACTAGTCATACTCACTCTTGAGTTAACATAACACATACTAACCTTAGCGGATTGTCAATGCCCAATTGGCAATCCTCTGGCTAGGAACGTTTTAGGAATGAACATAAGAGAAAGGTCTCGTTAATCTAACTTACTTAGATCACTTCTCTCTTAGACTAAATACATTCCTTGGATTCCCTTATTGCTTAAACATATAATCCAATAAATAATGATTAACAATAAGCTTTGCCCTTCGTTAAACAATATAATAGTTTAACACAATAAGTATTCCAAAAGCTATTACATCAAATGAGTGGCTTTGTGGGCATACTTCCAACATAGGGAGTGTAGTCAGAAAATGTGTGTGAAAATAGAGAGTATCTTGTAAGGAATTGAGCGAATTCTCTAAGGCATGTTACTACATTCAAAACATTGTTTTAATTAATTAAAGGTGAGCTAGTAAGTGGTGTTTGTGATTAAGTATGTGCTCAAGGGTAAGGATGACTAAAATATATGTGAGTAGTGATTTTTAACGTGTCATGTTGGATTGAAAATCCCTGAGCCAAATGTTGGAAGGTCTAGGTTGTGTTTTGTCTGTTTTGTTTGTTTTGTTTTGCTCGAGGACTAGCAAAAGCTAAGTGTGGGGGAATTTGATAGGAGCATATTTATGCGACTTAGTTAGCTTGTTTCTTGGCATTTATGTAGTTAGTTTCTAGTTATTTTAGTATTTTAAGCTATTTTCGTGTGTTTGTAGGTCCAAAGGGCTAAAGAGGCAAGAAAGTGCATTTTGGTGCATTTTGGAGCAGTTTTGGGCTTGGAATGGATAACACATGCATGGAGCAAGGTGGATGGACGAAATTGAAGACCAAATGAGGCTAGGAATGTGCTAAAGAGATAAAGGAAATAAATTCATGAAGAAAAAGAAAAGGAAGCTCAGCAAGAAAGAAGGAATGTTAAGCCAAGTTACCTTATTTTGTTTTAAACCTTTCCTATTCCTAATCCACCTAAGTTCCAGCTACAAGGAGGATCCCTAAATATATTAGGACACTTAACTACATGTTTCTAGAAGGTCAATCCATGTCTAAGTAGGATGCCGCACCCTTCCTTCCACTTACCCTTCCTTGCCGTGCAAGGAAGCCATCTCCTTTCCCTTTATTTCCTGCCGCACCCCTTGTTTCCCTTTCCCCCTTGGATTCTGAATTTATTTACCCTTTTTCCTTGAGGATTTGGAGTGCAAATCTTTCCCAAAATTAATTAGGGTCGTGCCTTTACTCTCCCTATAAATATATGTCTTCTGCCGCATCATTCATGGATGGACCCTTCACCATAACTCACCTACATCCATCCACCACCACAATTCACCACTAAACCATCACTCACACCCTTGTGCCGCAGCCTAGCAAGGAAGAAGGAGAGGAGGAGCAGCCTTGAACCGTGCCTGCCATTCAAGTTGGATTGATGGACGTTCTTAGGTGTAATCTATCTTGGTTCTCAATGTTTAATTTATTTTATCTTTGTTTTGCTGTGAACATGAGAGGCTAAACTTGTTTTAGCTAGAGGAGACTTTGAAACCATGATTATATATGCAATATGAGTTGATTACTTCCAGTTATAATTTCTTGAATCGTGAATGCAATTTACTTAATTGTTTGATTCAGAACTTATTCTTCTATGTTGATTAATGATGCATACTTGGTTTGCATGCATGAATTTGATGCTAGACTATAAGGGAGTTTCACATAATCGTTACGAACTTATATTCACAAGTAGTGAAGGTGATAGGAGCATATTTATGAAACTTAGTTGGCTTGTTTTCTTGCATTTATGTAGTTAGTTTCTAGTTATTTTAGTATTTTAAGCTATTTTCGTGTGTTTGTAGGTTCAAAATGCTAAAGTGGCAAGAAAGTGCAATTTGGAGTATTTTGGAGCATTTTTGGGTCAAGAATGGATGGCACATGCAGGGAGCAAAAGTGGATGGACGTTTTTGAAGATTAAAAGGCTAGGAATCTGCTAAGAAGATAAAGGAAATAAGTCAAAGACAAATAAGGTAAGGAAAGAGCAAGAAACATGGAACATTATCCAGAATCTTATCCAAAACATTATCTAAACAACCTTATCTTATCCTTACCTTATCCAAATCCTATCCTACCTTGTTTTCAGCTAAAAAGAAGGAATCCTAATTACATGAGAAAATCTAGAACCTATTTCTAGAAGCCTAATCCTTGTCCCTAAATTGATGCCGCATAGCCTCCTTCTAGAAGCTCTAGAGCCCGCGCAAGAATGTATCCTTTTCCTCCCTGGAATCTGATTGAAGTTAACTTATTTCTATGTGGATTTGGAGTCCTAATTCTCCTCTCTTTCAGCCCTTGCCGTGCCCTATATATATCCATATATGCCTCACACATCAGACACAATTCCCTCACTACAATTCGATACAAAATTCCCAAACCACATCCACACACCTTCACAGCCTTCAACCACCACCACAGCCCATGTGCCGCAGCCTTGCAAGGAAGAAGAAGAAGAGGAGCAGCCTTGAACCGTGCCTGCCATTGAAGTTGGATTGCTGGACGTTCTTAGGTGTATTCTACCTTATGTTTTCGATGTTTAATTTATTTTCTCTTTGTTTTGCTGTGAACATGAGAGGCTAAACTCGTTTTAGCTAGAGGAGACTTTGAAACCATGATTATATGTGCAATATGAGTTGATTAATTCCAGTTATAATTTCTTGAATCGTGAATGCAATTTGCTTAACTATTTGATTCAGAACTTATTCTTGTATGTTGATTAAGGAGGCCTACTTAGTTTGCATGCATGAATTTGATGCTAGAATATAAGGGAGTTTCACATAATCGTTACGAACTTATATTCACAAGTAGTGAAGGTCGCTGGTCACGATCGCGTTAAGTTAAATTCTTGGCATGAGTATCATGATGTCATAGTTACGAATGTCTTGTCAATGCTTATGATTTTCACAGAGCTTAATGATCTTTGCTTGTATCTCTATTATTCAGTTCATGTAGGGAACTTGGGAAGAATAATTTGGTTGCCGATGCGTTGTCCGTCCAATTCAATGACTTAAAGGAAAATTTGAGGGTTAATTAATGATGACACGGTTAATCTGGGGCATTGTCATTCATAGTAACTGGAAATCAATTCATGTGCATATATATCATGTGTGGAGAAGGACCCTCTAGCTAGCACATCATCCATCCAAAACACCCCAAATTCGTGCAAATTTGTCTAGTCTCTAGTTTCTGTTTGTTTTAGCTTAATTTCACTCTAAAACCCAATTCCCTTACTTTGCCGTGTGTCTTAGGTTAAAATCTGTCTTAGTTTAGTTTTTTGAGTGTTTTGAGTCAAGTTCAATTCAATTTTCGTCCAAAGTAAGTCCTAGTGTCTGTTTTGAGTCTTTTTTATTGTTTTGTGCAGTTTTGAGTTTGTTTAGCTTGTTTTGAGTCATATAAGTCTAGTTAAGAGTCTTAGGCCTCGTTTGGCAGCTCGGACTGTACTGACTATTTTTGTCGGATAGGATAAATAGTCGTCGGATAGTACTGACTAAATTAGTCGGGCGTTTGGTGCAATTTCGGACTAATAACCGTACTATTTATATTGTGTTTGGTACTCTACCGGATAGGAAGAATTCAAACAAAATCCACCTTTATTTAAATCAAACTTAAAATAAAATTTAAAAAAAAAAAAATCATCTCTTTTGTTCCTCTAATCCGTACCCTCCAAAATCCCTCCATCTCTCTCCCCTTCTTCTTCTTCCCCTGCAATTTCAGTCAAGACCCAGTTGCAGAAGAAATGATATCATCTGTTTTGTTCCCCAGATCTCTCCGCCGCACCCCCCCAAGCTCCCTCCCTCTCTCTCCTTTCTTCTTCTTCCCCTGCAATTTCAGTCAAGAACCCAGAGGAAGACGTGCGGCGTGCGACGTGCGACGGTCAAGAACCCTGCAATTTCTTCTTCTTCCCCATGTTTCTTTGCAAGCCCCAATTGCAGAAGAAGCCCAGAAGAAGACGTGCAACGGCCAGGACTCCGAGCCTTTGACGCGCGTCGGCCAGGCCTCGGGGATCTTGTAGCAGAGGAAGACGTGGTGGCCGTAGGCGTTGACGGTGCCGGCAAGAACGACGATGGGGAGAACGACGTCGGCGAGAATGATGACAGCGCGAGGGACGACGGCGGGAGGAGGTGTGTGGAGAACGAAGTGCGAGAAGAGGGAGGGAACCGGACTAATAATCCACTCATTTTGGAAGGGTTTATTATGCAGGTGTATACCCTACTAAATAGACAGACTGACTAAATTAATCTGGCGACTATTTAATACGGAAGGGCACCAAACAACCGGCTCCGTATAATTAGTCATATCCGGTACTCTATACGGTGTGCCAAACGAGGCCTTAGAGTCTAGTTTTCTGTTTTTAAGTTTCTTTTTGTGTTTTTGAGTCAGTTTTTAGTAGATTAGCAAGCCCTCCTAATCCCCGGCCTAGAACGATCCCTACTTGCATATATACTACAATTGTCAACAAGAGGGTTTAATTTGTGTGCTAAGCTTTTATCACATCAGAAGGTCGTTGGTCACGATCGCGTTAAGTTAAATTCCTGGCATGAGTATCATGATGTCATAGTTATGAATGCCTTGTCAATGCTTATGATTTTCACAGAGCTTAATGATCTTTGCTTGTATCTCTATTATGCAGTTCATGTAGGGAACTTGGGAAGAATAATTTGGTTGTCGATGCGTTGTCCGTCCAATTCAATGACTTAAGGAAAATCTGAGGGTTAATTTGTGATGACACGGTTAATCTGGGGCATTTTCATTAATGGTTTAATGAAAGAGTAACTGGAAATCAATTCATGTGCATATATGTCATGTGTGGAGAAGGACCCTCTAGCTAGCCAATCACCCATCAATTTACTCAATTTCGTTCAATCTTTGTTTAACTTTACAATCTGCTTGTTTTTAGTTTAAATTCGTCCAAAATCCAATTCCCTTTACTTTGTTGTGTCAATTAGGTTAGAATTTGTCCAAATTTGTGTCTTTAAGTGTTTTGAGTCATAGTTGAATCTAAATTCGTCCAAATAACTTCTTAGTGTCCAGTTTGTGTCAATTTGATTCTTTTGTGCTGTTTTGAGTCTTTGTAGTTTGTTTTGAGTCTTTTGAGTCTAGTTAAGTGTTTTTAAGTTTAGTTTTGTGTTTTTGAGTCAGTTTTGGTAGATTAGCAATCCCTCCTAATCCCCGGCCTAGAACGATCCCTACTTATACATGTACTACAATTGTCAAAAAGAGGGTTTAATTTGTGTGCTAAGCTTTTATCACATCAATGCATGTCCAAACTTGGCGATCACAACCCAAAACTTATATGGAATTAGGTAATTTGTTCCCTGGAATGGGGTTCGAAGGAGTTCGAGTGCCAAAACCATCAAACTCGCAGGAAACAGCTCCGGGTTCACCGTCGAAAACTAAGACAGAGAATGTGGGTGCATGCAGAGGATTAAACCCACGAATTCAAGCTTAGGTTAGCCAAACAAAACATTAACATTCACAATCGAGCTAAATCCCAAGAGGAACAGTCACCACCAAGTTTCGAACTCGACGGCATTTGCCGGAGTTCGTCACCTGGGTGACATACAACGAAACTCTACACACTTTCCTAATGGACCGCAACAGATCGCAGGCAAAAGTGATTGCTAATCGGATTTGGTATGGAATCAATGAAGGACAAAGCCAATTCAAAGAGAACAAAGCGAATGAAAGAGAGATTGAAATTGTAGAGGATGGATGAGGGACGTGAAGATGGATGGATAGCGAAGATTAGAAAAAATTATAAGAATGGATTTGAGGACATAGTCGAGTAAGATCGACAGCTTTTGAGGTGGAAAGACCAAGCCTGTCGGGAAAGATAGCAGGGGAAAACAACAACATAAAGTAAGGAAGGAAAAAACAAAAAGGAGAAGGAAGGGACTGCCACCGACTCTAGCCATTGCTAGGAGCGGTGGCATCAAAATTTGACAAAAGGGTAACCACTCTCACAACGAGAGAGAAAAATTCTGCAGATTGCTTTTTTTCTTTTCCCAATTGTACATCACATTAAGTACTAGAGACATTGTTAAGATTTTGTTATAATTTAGGCCATAAATTAAACTATTTCTTCGAAGGGGAATTCTATTGCCATCCTCAAAAGAGAACAACATAGGTAGATATTTTTATTTGTAATACTTTTTTTCACCCGGAGCAAATCTGAGCTATAAAATGAGATTAAAACCAAGTCCTGATCACATAATGTAGCCGTCAAAATTCGGTTATTATTTAAAAATTTATACCAATTATATTTAACAATTGGTTAAAGTTTGCTCAAAAAAAGACTTCTCGTTAAATGACTATTATTTATACAACTCATGTTCCGTATATGCTTTCGTTGCCAATTTAATTTAGGGGCTAACTATATTTACACCCTAGTTTCAATTATCACATATTACACTATAACATTTTTAAATTGTAACAATTTATGCATCAGAGTTATGTGATCGTCTCATCCTTTATTAAATTGATGACATGAAAACCGTGCGACTTGTGTATGGGCCAACATGATATGAACACAATCTTCATAAAGTTTTGACTCCTAAATCAATGAGATGTGTCCCAATAGACAAATAATCGCAAAGTTTAGTCCAAATTGCGCAAGTGCCACTTATACGTTAGCCTAGAAACAGGCCTCGCACGTATCATATCACGTCATGATCTAATGAATAGCAGACCTCGTTTGCCTACTGATTCACATGAGTCTCAGTAGGATCCTACCAACCAAAACTTTACGCACAAAGATACCTGGAAGACAAACGAAAGACTAAAGGAAGATGGTAAGCTATCGTTCTACAAAACCCCTACCTGTTGCGTTACAAGAGTCATTCCCGTTGCCCTCGTTCAGCCGTCGTCTCCGCCACGCTTTCTTCTTCTTCTTTCTGTTCCGCTCTAAATTATTGGTGAAGTTACGGTTCCTTTCAAATTAAGGTTCTGAACCCCAAAATTTCTACCCAGCTCTAAAATTAATTAGGGTTGGAGATGAAGCTCCTTGGCTCAATTTATGTGCTTGCGACGACCCACCACGATGTAAATCCAATTAATCAATTTCCTTGACAGGATCTGAAACCCGACAACCTGCAAGTTGCCCTTTCGCTGGAATCTAGAGCAGGATCTCACCTTCAGCTGCACTTGATTTCGCACCTTCATGGTGCCTCGATTTGCCATGAATCCACACCCATAACTTTTCTGGGTTGTGTGCAGAAGATCAACAACGGATTGTTTGCAAAACAATTACAAAGAACGGGCAATGCCCCTTTGTCGATTATTTTATCAATTTTTTCCTTTCTTTTTTTCATTTTATTAGCAATTTTTTTAAGATGCCCGACTAATTTAATCAGATGAACAAATTATCATATTTGATTGAAATAAGGGGAAACTTGATATAAGTCCAATTTTTTTATTCAATAGTAAGAATAGTCCAATTTATTAAAATAAATCCAATTTGTTATATTTAATTATTTAATTATCAATAATTATCTGTTCAATGATAAGATTTATTATAAAAATCAAATTTCGTTCTAATTATCTCTTTGCTTATTTCTTTTTATTTATCTTTTTATTATTTCTCGTTCTTCCTTCTGCTTTAAACCTATTTATAGATTTTATTTTTAATTTTTTTTAATCAACCTATATCACAGGTTAATTATATTTATCTACTTATATGACAGATTTTTTTTATTTTTTATAATCAACCTGTCACAGATTAATGTGTCTTACTTATAGGTATTGATACACCCCGACCGAGATCGAGGCATGCTGGCCGTCACGTGAGGGTGACGTAGCCATGTGCACAGTGCGGAAGCATTAGAATAAGAAGAAATACCAATAAATAAAAACCGAATAAGTGTGATTACACATTCAGAGCATATAGCCTAAGTGCAGTCAAGCAATTTAACTAATACCCAAAGGTGGTCCTACATTTGTGATGGTCTGCCAGAACCTCCGTTGTATCCTCGTGAGCCACCAACAAAGTTATCTAATACCTGGAGGGGCGAAAAACAAAAGCGTGAGTGGGCAAAAACAAATCTTTCGAAAACCATTTCAAAAACTATCTTTCTAACCCCTCGCCGTAAAACCTGTATACTTTCCCAGAAAAATAATAGTATATACATATACTCAACTCATCTGAAAATCATCATGCTAAAATGATTCGAAACATGAGAATGCTAACAAGTCATTAATATGCCATCGAATCCAAATGTATGCCAAACCATACCAACGAATCAAGCACATGCCAAACTATGCCAATGAATCAAACATATGCCAATCACACTATCAAATCATGAGTATGCCAACCAATCCAACATATGCCAAACTATGCCAACGAATCAAGCATATGTCTTATCATAACATCAAATGAAGTAAACTCATCATCGATAATATCATGTCCACCGTGTGATCAGCACGACTGGAAATATAGCTCATAATCAATCTCATCATCTCAACCTATCCTGCACACATGTCGAACCCACTCGAGGTGGTCTATACGACAAGACTGGGTGTAATCTACTACGCTCTAGTGCTACAATCACGTGAATCCTGCGCTAATCGCGGGTCACCTACGAGTCGAACCCACCTATTGTGGTCTATACGACAGGACTGGCACCTAACTTGGATCCAAGGCGAGCGTGCGGTGCGGAGAGGTGAACAACACGTGAAAGACTGTGCCCTGGCCCTGGGCGGGAGCACTAACACCGGGGGTGCAGGTTTATGAGCTATCGATGCATCTCAACATCTCGTCAATCTCGTTATCTCAACATTTATTTAAACACTCAGAGGCTTACCTGAACTTACCTTAGCGTCCACAGCACCAATAATCATGCGCATACAATTTCATGATGCATAGGCACTCCATAATGCATAATACTATCATGATGCATACTCATCTCATCATGCATACTCAAGAAATATAACAAAGGTATGATGGCATGGCATTTCATTTCATAAACCATTTCACATGTTTTCTGGGAAAACTCAATGTATAAGGTATATACGGAAAACAAAAGCCCACTCACCTGGAGTCCGCGCTATGGCTCTCTAACGTAACCATCGAGGCGTCCCAAAACGTTCGGCGCCTATAACAATTACCAAACTACAACTTAGAACTCTTAACCATAGAATATGTAATTCACATAAAACATATCCTCAAGGATATTCTAGAATCATTCAATACCTTTAGTCCAAAGTTCACCGTCGATCAACGATCGACGGTAGGGTCCACTGCCCCACGTACTTGATCCGGAAGATCCGTAACTCCGATCTTCGATCCGTAACTTCTCAAGATGCACATTAACCTTCTAGAACAACATACTACAATTTTGTTACGATCCTACGGTTGGATCTCCGCCAATTTCCAAAACCGAGTGGCGGTTAACCTTTTATTTTATGAACTTACAAATCCAATTTGAGAAGATCCGTCCATCGGATTCCCAATCTGTAAGTTCCTACATTCTTCAAATATTACGTACTACCACGTACCAAAGTTTGGTGACGATCCGACGGTTGGATCGTCGATTCATATTTTCACCTAACCATGAATCGTAACGAACTTAAGTTCAATTACTCAAATTACGTCCAACAATTATCAAAACTGATCCTAGAGCATTGAACATAGCATGAAAATAACATTGGCGGCCCACTGGCCACTTGCCGCCGCACGGGCCGCCGCGGGTGGCGGTCGGCCGCCCCGACTCGCCGGAAAATCCAACTATTTTTAAAAATTCTCAAAAATTACAGAAATGAAGATCTCACAGAGTAGAGTAAACTTTATACCTTCAGCCAAGTCCAATTTGGCCCATAAATACTCCAATTTCGCCAAAACCGTACGAAACCCTTGAATTTGGGTGTTTTCGATCCGACTCCAAAGCAACTCCGATGCTCCAACCAAAGCTTGGGCTTTGTTCCAGGTCCTAAGGAGATGCCATGGCTGTTAGTAATTGAAAGAAAACGTTTCAAGATTTGAAGAATTGCACACACACCCACGAAACACACACCGCACGGTTTTACTTGATTTCAAGGCCAAATTCCTTGATTTTTGGGGTGTAACAGGAAGAGGGAAGATCATAGAGGGTTTTCCAAGTGTTGGTTTGAAGTAACTCACCGGAAAAATGATGGAATTTCGACGAACATGGATGAAAAACCCAGCGGGTCGCGGGTTCTCCCAACCCGTTTTTGTTCTTGATCTCACGCTTCTCACCTCTCTCCTTTCCTCCTTTCCTCACCTCTGGTTGGCCGGTCTCTTCTCTCTCTTCCCCTCACTCGCCAGCTCTCTCTCCTTTCTCTCCCGAAGCTTCTGTCTTCTTCCTCTGGTTGGGCAGTTTTGCCCAACCCGTTTCTTCTTCTGTTTTCTTCCCAGTCACACGCACACACAAATAACCTCACAAACATATTTTCTTTCCATCCGTGCCATTCATTTCTTCCTTCATTAAATCTGGGCCGTCCATTTCCATAAAAGAAATTCCAGATTTTACTTAAATAATAATTCTTAAAATGCCCAACTTCAAACATTAATAACTTCTTCGTTATAACTCCAAATCACGAACCGTTTGCACTCACGCGTCCGTAGTGACGAGTACTACGAGGTTATGCCAAGAAAACAATTCTTAGATGGCACAATGCAGCAATTAACCTCGAACAATGCACGTGCCTCAAAGGGCATTTTTGTAAAATCCTTTATAACAATTTAAAAACTCTTAAAATCAGGGACGGGCTATCACAGGTATGTTATGTTTTTTCTACCTTTTAATTAGGTTTCATATCTCACATATAGGTATAATATACATTCATATATTTGTTACTTGAGTTAGGCTAGAATGTTTTACAGATAAATTTATGTTAGTATATTAGTTTTTTTGTTATAAGATATTAATTATATTTTTTGGAGTTGGAAAATGCATGATATTAGAATATTTTAATTGATTTTTAATATTTTTAGAAAATATAAAATGAGTATAAAAAAATAAAAACATATAATTAGATAACTGAACTCACTTCTAAAGACACTCTATCTTTTTGGACCTGGATCTAAAAACCCCTTGAAATAACTAATATAGTTCAAGCTGCCAAACGAGATTTTAAACATTCTAATGAATGAAATGTATATATTGATACAATTTTAAAATCTAAGAGTGCAATACAAGAAAATCACAACCTCATAACTCATTTTGAAAATCACATAAAACATGAAGGGTGTAAAATGTAGTTGGCCCTTTAATTATTTCAATAAATATGTACAAAAGATGCAAAAGAAGTTTAAATATCCAAATATACATATTCCTTGATTGGAGAGGTATGAAAGTTATGAACAAAAATAGGATCAATCACCTATCCATAATAGGTATAGCCCCTAGACACAAATGACTTGGAGACTTCCATATGAGACTTGTTGCAATCCAATAAATAAATTAGGCATAAATTTATCACGACTAACGATTTCATAATCGACAGAGATAGAACTAGAGTCATTCAAAAGACAGTATTTGACAATTTGTATATTCGGCCAACAATCTTAAACCAAAGATCAGTCAGTACCTAAGTATTATCCGAAACATAATAACAGCATGTTATTACAATGACAACGTTTTCTGTTTCCACGTTACAATGCTCAGATCAGTCACATTGTCTTAGATCAGCATCCCTTTGGGGACATCTGATAAAACTGGAACGACACCTTGTCTTATATCACCACCCTTTGGAACTCCCCAGTTATATCATCTAAGTCGATAACATTTCTCTCATTTCCCTCCACTTCCCCTGTACCAAGTCTATAAAGCTCAGCATTCAGTTCACCAATTTGTTTTTGTATTTTCTCCCCCTTATCTGGTAATCTTGAAACCAATGCCTGCAGACATTGTTAATCACAACGCCAAATCAATTAATAAGAATTGCGACAACCATACGCAACTGATTTTTACATCCCTTTCTATCTGATTATCTAGACTAAACTGAATAGATTCTGAACATCTTCACCCGAAACCAGGCCTAAATTGCTAATCAAAGAAGATAATGTGTAAGAATACCTTATTTGCAAGAGTTTGTGACAGCCTGTTGATTCTTTGTTTAATCTCTGATTCTGTCAATTTACCTGCATCAATTGGTGAAGAAGGCTTCTTGTTTAAGATTAAATCCTTTGGTTTGAAAGCAAATTCAGCCCTGTCAACAATGCAAACCAGAAATTTCGTCACATGAAATAACTTTATTTTTCTGTCCTCAAATGATATAAGAGCCATGATTCGTAGAGCTCTACCCATTCACATTGCGTTCTTGTAAAGAACTTGAAAATGAACTTCCTGCATTTGAAGCTCCTCTGATTCTGTGCCCACAATAGCAAAGTAAACCAGATAAGATTTCAAAGAAAGACAAAAAAACAATCTGTTGTTACGATCCATCAAGCATAGAACCTTAATAGAAAGATAATGAAATAAATGGGTTTCACCTTTCAACTTCGTCTTCTACTCCTTCGGCAACAGGTAGAGGTGCTGTCTTGGAGAAGAGTAAACTGTGATGACTGACTCCTGCTATACCTTGAGTTTCCAAGAACTCGATATGGGACTTGAAGTACTTCTCCCTACAGTAAATAGTAGAATGACAAGTAAATAATGAATGGAGTTTCTACTTTCAAAGTCGCGTTCAAAAAGGAAATGCTTTTGAACACATTTGAGATACAAATAAAAAAAACGTCGCACCAAAAATTCTAAAGCATACAAGTAATATTCTTTATTCAAATACTATAAGTATCACAAACATCCTTGCTAGTAACTGCTTACTCTTTAATTTAGTTGTACTAAGTTACTAACACTGCTGCATCAAGTCACAGTCAGTCACAGAAAGACTATTAACAACAGTTATTACTTAAACACTACGGCATACAAGTAATATTCCATACATTGTGTGCTGGTGATCGTGCTCCTCATATAGCTGCTGCTGAGTAGGGGATACATCAAAACCTTCCTTTGGAAGACTGAAAAGTTCACAGAGATCCTAAAACAGTAAAAGAAGTTCAGTATAGAAAGTCACATTTTACTAAGGTTAAGAATCTTAAATTTCTCACCATAGCAACAATTACAACTACTTTAGAATTCACCTGCTGACTAAAGTACCGAATCTGTTCTTTATGCTCGGTCGCAGTTTTAAACAATCCCCCCTTGTATATCTACACAAAATGTTTTGAAGAATTAATATGAGGATGTTATACAAAATTAATCAAATAATGAAGGAGTGAACCACGTGCAATAAAAGTATCCAAACAGGCAGATAAAAGGCAGGCTGTCACACCATGGCAAATGAGGTCCAATGGCATTGTTGTGTCAAACACATAGGTACTATAATCATTTAAACAGCTATGCTTAATGTCCTGCAAAATCTACAGAAACCCTATACGGGGCCCAGTAACACTTATCTAAGCATTGCTAAATCCTGCATTCATACCATTGAATATAAATAGCTTGGAAAGCAATCTCTAACCTGTTTTCTGTATATCTTTTCTTCAACAGTCCCACAAGTCATTAATCTGTACACAATGACATCCTTATTTTGCCCGATTCGATATGCACGATCCACACTTTGATTATCCGTACTGCAAATATAAGAACCATAACAACAAATTAGGAACCACAACTTATGCCATTTATATACTTGTTAAGTTAAAAAAAGATACAACTAAAAGAGTGCAAATAAATGCAAAGGACATATTGCTCACACATGAATCAAAACTTCGAGCAGAACTGCATATTTGTAGAAAACCAGAAAAAAAAAAAAAAAAAAAGGGTAGAAGAGAACACCTCGGGTTCCAAGCAGGATCAACCACTATCACACGATCTGCTCTTGTAAGTGTAAGGCCCAAACCAACTACTTGAGATGTCAGGAGAAATATGGGAGCTCCATTACCTTCTTGGAAATCCTACTCATAAAATCAACATGATTTCAGGAACATTTTTACTATTATTGTTACACTTTTGCTGATTTAGATGATTTAGAACACTTACATTAACAACCCTCATTCTGTCAATAGCTTTTGTGGTTCCATCAATGCGTACGAACTTGTAACCATTGGATACTAGTGATTCCTGTAAATAAACGTTATCCATGAATAATTAACTTGACTAATTTGAAGTCTCAAAGAATATACTTTCAGATATATTTAAATAATCCAGCTTGACTATTCATCAATTGAAAAGCTTTTCAATTGAGGAAAGTGTGCCCGCAATTTCATATTGCTCCTGCATCAAACTTCCCTACTTGGAAAAGATGCCTCAAATCAAAATTGCAGGCATGGAAGTCTCCATGAGAAGCTTGAACTGAAATTATCTTATCCAAGTAAAGACAGGTTGAATATTTGACAATCCTTGAACATTTATATTCCTAGTTGGCACCTAGTTGGCATAAACTATTAAATTTGGTGAGCCTAGTTGGCATGCAACAAGTCATCCAGAATTGCACAAATTCAAAGAAATTAATCATCTTCCTCAGTAACGAAAACATTGAATTATCCCATGAAATGACCATGTATTTAAGAACCGCAAGAATTCATATCATTAGTTTACTAGTAACATTATTTTAAATGGCTAACCTGAATAAGATTAAGCATCTTTCGAGTTTGTGAGAAAATAAGAACATTATGCCCCTGAGGAATTAAGTTTTCCTGTATAAAAGGTCATTGAACACCATTCCATTTAAAATTATGTCAGCAAACGCATAAAAACATTAAAAGCATCAAATCTATAAAAGACATTACACTCTTACCAGTAAAGACAATATAAAAGATATTTTGCATGACAGGTTGGCATGCTTTTCATCAAAGTCCTCTCTGTCAGCGACATCTGCTATGTACATTGCTAATTTATCTGCTATGCAACCGTCGAACCAATACGCTTTTCCCTATCCAAAGCATTTTTCTCGTTTCCACGAAGAATGAGAGACTCGTACTGTTCCTTAAAACTGAAAAAAAAAATTGAGAGTTTCATACAGAAACAGAAAAATAACTCAAGGCAACCAGAGCGTGGAGGAAATTACTACCATTTCTTATCACCCAGTAGCTCAGGGCAACAGAAGTTGAACAGGGCCCACAACTCCTATTTTGAAAGTAAAAAGTACAAAAAATATATAAATTATGTGTTGGTTTTTGTTTAAAACATAAAAAAAAATAAAAAAATAAAAAAAAAGGAATAATAATGGAAAAATATGAAGCTGACCTTCAGATTGTTTTGCAATGGCGTGCCACTTACAATAATGCGATGGGCACAAGGTATCTCAAGCAAACTTTTGGCTCTTTGTGTACTAGGGTTCTTTATGAGATGTCCCTGAGATATAAATAGGTCCATCAAACTAAAAGTTATATATATGCAAGAAAAGAAAGTTCTTACCCAAATAGATTAGGTTGTTTCATGCACTTTTCAGATAAAGAAATTTAGTTTCCCTTACTTAAACAGGCAACGAAGAACTTTACAAGTATAATTTGGTGTTTTCAATGCGTGTGAGTACAGGAGTGTGAACATTCAATTAAGACAAGCAAGGAAATTGATTGGATGAAACACCAGGGTGTGAAAATTTTCTAACGTACAAACTAAGTAACAATAAATTTTGTTAATAATTTCAAATACATCTATATATCTGAAAGAACAATTGCTTGAAAGTATCCGTAAAACCAATAAAATTTCTTGAAAAGATGCCACTTTCAAAATAAAATTTAGGAAATACTAAACAAGCAGTAATTCACTAATTAAACATGTATGTTTTATCATAGTATATCCCTGATCAATATATGACATATACAAGGAAACAAGGCTCCCTCTTCGACGGGACCTGCACTATGGTACGTGAGAGGCCGGGTAATTGAGATGACTAATAAGCTTTCTTGTGCATGACGATACTTAATATAAGCTATAATTTTCCCCTAGAGAAAACAATAACAGTCAATTACTCAAAGAAAGTAGCATATGCATTCTCACCCCCATCAAGTATCATATAATCCCATATGATATCTTCACTTACATCATCATGAACATATTCACCCCTTCTTAAAGATTTTGAGTTAACCCGCACAATATCATAACTTGTGAGAAGAATGCCTTTGTCCTACGAGAAAAGCATTGAAAAGTGAGGAAAAAATCATATGGAATTTAAGCACATTCTTCTTACAAAAGAAAAAAAAAGTGCAGCCAAAGTCATACCACAAGTGTACACAAAATACATTAGTTAAATTATGTGGATTGCATCATGATGCTTCATTTTGTGGTAATTAAAGACTTTGATGATTGCTTCAGCTTCTCTCAATTCCTATATACATGTTGGATTCAAAAATAAAAAAAGGCAGATGCATAGTCAACCGTGTTGTTTGCTAATAAATATAGGGATGCGATTTGCTCACACCCTTTTTAGCTTCACACACACATCTTTCTAGCCATTGGATAAGTCAAATAGAATCAACGGCTAGGATCAAACAAGGGTGTGTAAGAGGCTAAAAAGGGTGTGTTTATCATTTCCATAAATATATTGCATCTTCAGATTAAGTGCTTGGAATTTGTTTATGGTTTCAGAGTTTTTTTGGGTTTCGGGTTTGTCTCCTTAACCAACCTCTTTGTTGTGTTTCTCTACTCTTAAGACAACTGATCTTTATGAAAAATGAAACAAAAATGTTGACTATGATTTTGATTGGACAAAAGGACACATCAATCACCTGATGTATTTATATTATAGAGGAATTACCTGAAGTACATACTGAAGCTCATATTTTCGAGCCTTGGCACAAGTCCCATAATACCTACATAGAAGCACAAGCAAGTGATTACTATTTGGCTTTCTTACAGACATGATAACTTAATCACATGAGAAACAAGACCAAGCAGCCTAACTCTCTTATCTTATTAGCGAGACCCACAGATGATAATTCTTTAATCCAATGGGAAAGCAGTGTTTTAGGGGCCACAACCATAACTCTTTTAATCAACCGTGAATGAAATAATCCTGCTAAGAAGCTACAAATCTGCAAAAAGATAAAACTAGTACCTATAAATTATACAAAAGAAGAAAAAGGGCACCAAAGTAATGTATCTGTGTTCTATAAATAATATAAAAGAAGAAAAAGTTCACCAAATTAATGTATCCGTTAAAGTATCCTCTTTCTTTACCTGCATCGTTTTGCCCAAGCCCATGTCATCACCTAAGATTCCACCCTTTCCCTGACAATGCAGAGACCATAGCCACTTTAGGCCATCACGTTGATGCGGAAACAACATCGTCGCAATCTTCCCTGGCAACTTGTAAGTAGATGTGAGACCGCTCAAAGTAATAGAACTATCAATCTCCAGAGCACAATCATCAATAGAATCATTGATTACAATAAGCTCATCAGCTTCATAGCACTCTTTAACCTTGCCACTCTGACTCCCTGATTCTTTAACTATCTTATTGCCGCTCAAAAATACACAGTCATCCTCATCATCAACCACTCTTTTTCCAACTTTAGGGACAATGGGACGTGCCACAGTTTTTGGTTTCTCATCCACCCATAAAGTTTTTATTTTCTTTTGACCATCATGTTTTGTGGGCAGCCTGTTCACATAACTATCACCAAGTTGTTCACTAGGCAAATAAGCATATGCCTCCTCGCCTTTAGTTTCAGACACATTAGAACCTTCAACCATGTCTGCTTTTCTGGCACCCCTCCTCTCAATTGACAGAAACTCAAGCCTCGAGCTCAAGTCATCAAGAATATCCCTAATCTCATTCCCACCAGCATTGGCACTAGTCGTACTTGGATTCCTTTTCGGCACTGCCGGTGATTCATAATCAGCAATGGCAGAAATGTTGGGCTCATCAAGCACCAGTTGTTTGTCAGCAGGATAAGAAACTTTACAAAGCCGGCGTCTACCTTCAATCTTAATCTTTGTGGTTTTTTCTTCTTCTAAAATTGATTCCAGAAATGAAAACAAAAACGAAATGTAAGAACAAAAGCAATTTGGGGTTTTGCAGTCATATGAGCATTTAATCAAACAGATGGTGGGCAAGCGAAGAGCGATTACCAGGAGAAGATTCAAAATCAGTGAGTGAGAAATGAGGAAGGTTGCGAACACTTTGGCCTTCGATCGGTGGCTTCAGGTCCTCCATTTCCACTTTATCGTCCTCTGTTGAATTACCCAACAAAAAAATTTCAAAATAAAATTAACGAAAATAAATACAGTAATTAAGGAGGGAAGAAAGTCAAAGTGTTTATTAGGGTTAATAATACCGGCGGGGGTCGAAGAAGGATTAGCAGCAGGAGGAGTAGGAGAAAGGAGGTCTTGAAGGAGGCGATAGTGGCTGTCGTTTAGACTCTCTGGTTTTTTGCTGCTTTTCCTCTCCGCCATTTCGCAAGTAAATATGACAGCTTTTTAAATTTTAATTTTTGTTTTTAATGTTTGCGGCCTTTCCATGCCAGGAGGTTTTCATTCCCGCTTTGCGTGCAAATTTCAAATTTCAAAGTTCAAATTTTGGAATTGTCCTTCTCTCTCTCTTTCTCAGTCTCTCTCTTCTTATAGAGTATTTCTCACCTCTACGTGTGAGTTTTTTGATAGATATTTTTACCACCTGCAAAAGTAGGGATAAAAACACTTAAAAATACTTGCAAGAGTACAAGGTTGTCGTAGTATAGCAGCTCAAGCAAGGTCGTTTTCCACAGGGATTGAATGAATAATCTATGCTAAAATCAAATCTTAATTAATTATTTGAAAACAAAATTCGGAAGATGTTGATTTTATTACCTAAAATATTAAAAACGAATTTAATAGAAAATAATAAAGTGACAAAATAAAATAAACTTAAAGAAAACGGTTTTTGAAAGTTAAAATTGTAAAAGCCTAGGGTTCCGCCGTCCCCTTAACAATCCTATGTAGATTACCAATTACTTATGAATTACCCATGCAACTTTGAAGGTTAGGTTTCCTTATGCATATTCTACTTGTGGCATTCAAGCTAGAATGTATATCAAACATGCAATCCGTCTGTGGCATTCAGATCAAATATAAACATGCATGACTCATTACGCTTTGTGAAAACCCTTTGAAAAACCATGCAACCCCTAAGACGTGGCATTCGCCCTCGGTGAAATTACAACTATCAATCACAAGAAGCAATACTCAATCCCCCGGTGGCATTCCGATCGAATTGCATCCGATTACTTATCCAAACATCCTAATGGTAGCTAAGCATTAAGATATAGAGACAGTTTAAAGCACAGTGATTAATAATTCAAAGTATGCATGTATAATATCATAAGCAATTAAATAAAGACTACATATTCATGCTAAGGCTCAAGGCATCGCCCTAGCAAACGTAAATTAGTTACGAACGACCATAAAACAAAAGGAATTTTATTGACATAGAAAAAGGATAGAAAACACCTTGTAGAATAAAGTCTGAAAATCTCTAAGCTTTGCACAAAAGCTTCTCCAAAAGTTACATACGTTCTTAATGGCTAAAAAGCCTTATTTATACTACTGTAATTAAAATCCTTTTAGTAAAATTTTAGTAAAAGGTCTTAGAATGAAACTAGGAAACCTAATAAAATAATAAACAGAAAATAAAAGGTTTCCTATTTGAACTGGAATTCGGACTTCTCAGAAAATCACACTTTTGACTGACCAAATCAACTTCGATTTGGTCCAAAAGGCCTCTTTTGAAAGCTTGAGACGTCCCCTACAAATCCTCAGAAGGAATCCTTCTCAAAATATGCCATCTTGACCTCCAAAATACCCAAAACGTCCAGAAACGTCAATCTGGGAAAGCTGCGCGCTGGGCTTTCTTTTCATCGCCACGGTCAAACGGCTAAGTAGAAAAATCTGGAATTTTGACACAATCATCTTGAAAGACTCACGAACATCCTCCAATTAGAATCACTCCAAAATTCGTCTGTTTGATCACTTTTTGCTCCAGAGGAAGTCGAATGTCCTATATTGGAAATATATAACAAAGTATCAAAATTCTACCAAAATAACCAATAAATTATAACTAAGATTAGGGTAAAATATATAGTAAAATATGGACTCATCAAATACCCCCAAACTTAGCTTTTTGCTTGTCCTCAAGCAAAACAAAACTCAAAAACAAAATAAAAACTAACAAACCTAAAAACTTAAACAAAAGCAAACTAAAACAAAATTTCCACCTTCAAGTTGCAATCCATAGAAAACGTTAAAAACTAGAATATCTTTTCAAAAGTTCAAACTAATCTCACCACAGAGTCTAAGCCATTTAGAATCAATTAGAAAAGAATTCATGAACTTCCTTTGGTGTAAAGTGAACCAACATGGTTAAGGAGACTCGACTAAAACCCTTACCTCTCGTCCTTTTATTTCAACACTTCACATAACTATCATATATATATATATATATATATATTTTTTTTTTTTCTTCTTTTCGAATTTTTTTTTTTTGCAGTAGTAATAGTAGTGGTCGTGTAATGCTAGTTCACTCGGAACCAACTAACCACCCTGCCCCATGCCAAGACTCTACTGTTTGACGCGAGAATCACTGTTGATCAGGCAGGACTGGCCCGGTTACTAGGCAAAGCCTCGGGTGGGACAATTATTACTTTATTGATAACAATAATTAACTTTCCTTGAAACAAAAATTAAAATTAACTTAGACTAAAAGTAAGTGTTCAATCTCACTCCCCACAAACCATGTTGATGTGAATGTGCAAATTTGCAAAGTATAACTCATGAATTAGTGTCTAAGTAACGATAAATAGAAAAGACTCTAATTTGCGATTAGTCTTCACCATGTCCATTTGTTCTAACGTTTAAAATAATCTATGGATATTAACTTAAAAAGAATGAAAATTTTTTATTGACTTAAAAATTAAAAATCTAAAATTTCTTATTTCCCACCCCCAAACTTAAATCACACAAAGTCCTCAAGGTGTGGAAAATAAATAAAAAAAAGCAAAGCACAAAAAATACAAAGTCCTAAAAACTTAAAATAACTAACACAGACAAGTAAAAGAACTAGTAACATAAAAACAGAAGCAATAAAATGAAATATAAAATAACAAATCAAACAGAAAACTAAAGAAAAGAAAAAGAAACTGACACACCTGGGATTCGAACGTGAGACCCGGAAGAGCAACCAGGAAGCATCGTAAAAATTTGAAAAATTATAAGACGAGGCGCTGAGCTTTGGAGTCGAACCCCTAACCACCTGGAACACAGCTGGAGGCGCTGAGCTTTACACAATATACACGGGACCACACGTGCTGATGGGAACCCACAAGCTGCCATTGGAGAGCCTCTCTCTCATCTTCTCTTTAGTCTCGAGCCCAGCGCCATTCACTCTCTCGTCATTTCTCCAGACTCTTCTCTCTAGCCTCATTTTCTACAAAAAATGAGAAGTCTCTCTCACTTCCTCACTCATCAACAACACAGCAAAAAAATTCATGGAGTGCATCACGCCATGGGAGAGACAACGGAATTGCTACAGCATCTTAGATTCGACGAGGCACTGGAAAACAAAACAAGAAATGCTTGGATCCAAACCCAAAGGTATAATTTCTGAATCCCCCATCTTCATTTATCTATTCATTGCTCTGAAGGCAAAGGTGGAGAGCCACCCCCAAACTTCTTTGTTTCAGTTTCGATTTGTGCATTTCAGTAAAATAAACCAAAACGAACACATGCATGTGATCTTTCGCTGCACAGGAAAACTCGAGTGACAGAGAACTCAAGCCCCAATTTGTGACGGAGCAGTTTTGGTAGAGTCCACGATTTTCAGATCCAAAAGGAAGGTAGCCGACAACCCCCAAACTTAAACTCGACTTCTCCCCTGCCTCTGTTCTCTCATCTTCGTTCACCACCTCCACAGATTTCCTGTACCATTCCGACACCACAGAGGTAGAATGCAGCCATCCTTGTCTCCATGTCTTCTCAATTTCTTCTTGTGACTTAGAATCAGAGTAAAATCGATACTAACTCTCTTGCATGTTTGTCTCATATGGTAGTAGCCTCGTTTGTAAATGAAGAGAACATGAAAAATGAAGGAATGACATAAAATCGTGGATCCAACGGTCAAAATTGGGAGCGGAGATATCAAAGACCTGCGGATCCGAGATTATAAGGTATATATCTGCCTCATCTTCTTGTGTTTCACATGTGAGCAGGAGCCAGCTTGATCTGTGAATGTGCTATATGCGTATGTTGGTTTAAAATTGCTGAATATAATGAACTGTATGATTTGGGCCTGTGTAACCGTATATGAATATGATCTCTGCATGCTCATAATTTTCCTTTGTGTTTGTGCATGTTTCCTGATGATGAATGCTGAGCAAAATTTTGCGTGAAACTTGATCTGCACTATGTGGACTCTTCTGCACACTTGGATCCCCGATTGTAGAACCGTGTACTTAGAAATTTGTTAAACTGTCTGTAAATTAATTTCATGGGAGAGAGTGTGAGTGAGTGGATCCAAGTAGTGTAGAAGCTTCCCAGCAAATCCACTGTAAGGTTTCTGAACCTGAAGACTCCAGTGCACATTCCCTTTTAAATTTCTGCACTTTGATGAATGTTGATGAATGAAGGAATGCTACCGAATGCATGATTCAGTGGAGTGAATGTTGATTGCACACAGTGGAATTTGGGCTGAATCGCCTCCAAATGCAACCTGCAAAGATCACACATTAAAAATTTAATTAGACTTCAACCCAAAATAAAATTGATTAAAAAAAAAGAATTGCTATTTTTGCCTTTTTCAATTTTCATTTTTTTTTTGTGAGTTTTGTAATTGAAATAAAAAGCAAGAAAATAAAATACACAAAAAAGAAAAAGAAAAAGAAAGAGTTAGAAAAATTGGGTTGCCTCCCAATTAGCGCTTTAGTTAACGTCTATAGCTAGACTAATTTGAATGAGGTTGGTGATCATGTGATTTGTTCTTTTAGAATCAACCACTCCAAAACAGCATCCTAAGGCAACAACAGTAGGTAAGGATTGACTTGAATTGTGCATTTAATGTCATTGGTTGAACCTTTCTTGTCCACCCTTTTGTGTGAATTAGTCTTTGAGACCGAATAAAGTCCCTTCCTGCGAGGCTTGTATCTCCGTTGAACTAACTTCCACCTTGTGTTTAATACCCACAACTTCTGCACTGGCCGAATTTGTGTACGAGGGATTTGGCTGCCACAAAACGTCTTCTTCTTCTCGTATGCCTTGGCCTGCTTGTAGGATTGGCCCTGATATTCTTTAAGTTTGATGGACTGTATTGCATGTGATTCCCCAGATTCTGACTCGGTGTGAGCAACCCTTTGAAACACATCAATTTCAAAGCATTCCTGTAGCCTAATTGGTTGCTTTGCGGCATCTTGATATGATATGTGTGGTGTATGGACTTGAGTAGGAACGGATTCCGTTGAAATTACAAGATTACCAGTTTCCTCCATTGGGCTATGGTCCTCGCCTGGGGATTCTTCAATTCCGGCGTCTTCATGCATATAGTTATAATTCACTGCCCATCTAAAACTAGGATACTTTTTCAAATCTGGAAAGTAGTAATCAAAAGTGGGATCATTTCAACGCCAAAGTGACTCGTTCCTCATATTAATATGCTTCTTCACATAGTCTGGAAAATGTTTCCTATCAGGGCATTGTAAAATTTCATGGGTATTTGAACAACAAAGGGCACAAACTGTAGGTTTAAATCCATAGAAACCCTGTTTTGCGAAAGAAACCCATAAAGGCGGTCCTCCGGGTTGTATTTCCATCTCCACCATTGCCGTTGAAGAATCCCATAAAGGTTGTAGTCCGGCTGGTGATGGCAGTTCCCACGCCATTGTTGCACTCTTCTCAGAATTAAACCTACAAAATAAAATTAGCAATTAAATAAATAAATAAATAAATAATATATATGTACGATTTTACTATATAGTTTGGGGGTATTTGATGAGTCCATATTTTACTATATATTTTACCCTAATCTTAGTTATAATTTATTGGTTATTTTGGTAGAATTTTGATACTTTGTTATATATTTCCAATATAGGACATTCGACTTCCTCTGGAGCAAAAAGTGATCAAACAGACGAATTTTGGAGTGATTCTAATTGGAGGATGTTCGTGAGTCTTTCAAGATGATTGTGTCAAAATTCCAGATTTTTCTACTTAGCCGTTTGACCGTGGCGATGAAAAGAAAGCCCAGCGCGCAGCTTTCCCAGATTGACGTTTCTGGACGTTTTGGGTATTTTGGAGGTCAAGATGGCATATTTTGAGAAGGATTCCTTCTGAGGATTTGTAGGGGACGTCTCAAGCTTTCAAAAGAGGCCTTTTGGACCAAATCGAAGTTGATTTGGTCAGTCAAAAGTGTGATTTTCTGAGAAGTCCGAATTCCAGTTCAAATAGGAAACCTTTTATTTTCTGTTTATTATTTTATTAGGTTTCCTAGTTTCATTCTAAGACCTTTTACTAAAATTTTACTAAAAGGATTTTAATTACAGTAGTATAAATAAGGCTTTTTAGCCATTAAGAACGTATGTAACTTTTGGAGAAGCTTTTGTGCAAAGCTTAGAGATTTTCAGACTTTATTCTACAAGGTGTTTTCTATCCTTTTTCTATGTCAATAAAATTCCTTTTGTTTTATGGTCGTTCGTAACTAATTTACGTTTGCTAGGGCGATGCCTTGAGCCTTAGCATGAATATGTAGTCTTTATTTAATTGCTTATGATATTATACATGCATACTTTGAATTATTAATCACTGTGCTTTAAACTGTCTCTATATCTTAATGCTTAGCTACCATTAGGATGTTTGGATAAGTAATCGGATGCAATTCGATCGGAATGCCACCGGGGGATTGAGTATTGCTTCTTGTGATTGATAGTTGTAATTTCACCGAGGGCGAATGCCACGTCTTAGGGGTTGCATGGTTTTTCAAAGGGTTTTCACAAAGCGTAATGAGTCATGCATGTTTATATTTGATCTGAATGCCACAGACGGATTGCATGTTTGATATACATTCTAGCTTGAATGCCACAAGTAGAATATGCATAAGGAAACCTAACCTTCAAAGTTGCATGGGTAATTCATAAGTAATTGGTAATCTACATAGGATTGTTAAGGGGACGGCGGAACCCTAGGCTTTTACAATTTTAACTTTCAAAAACCGTTTTCTTTAAGTTTATTTTATTTTGTCACTTTATTATTTTCTATTAAATTCGTTTTTAATATTTTAGGTAATAAAATCAACATCTTCCGAATTTTGTTTTCAAATAATTAATTAAGATTTGATTTTAGCATAGATTATTCATTCAATCCCTGTGGAAAACGACCTTGCTTGAGCTGCTATACTACGACAACCTTGTACTCTTGCAAGTATTTTTAAGTGTTTTTATCCCTACTTTTGCAGGTGGTAAAAATATCTATCAAGAAATTGGCGCCGTTGCCGGGGATTGTTTTAAATAATTTGTGTTTATCATTCTTAGTTAATTGCTCTTGTATATATCTTTTTATTTACTTGATTTTAATTTTTTTTTTTTCAGGTAACAATTTGTTGGTTTTAAGGGCATTGCATCAATGGATTGGTTTGGAGCCTCACAGGAAGCACCTATAGTTTGTGCTCTTTGCAATTTGAATACGCATGATATTATGTATTGTCCTCAGAGGCAGTATTTTCCAGAATTTGTGCAGCACCATATAAATATGAGGAACAATTTTCTGAGGTTTAGGTGCAAGACCTATTCAAATTTTTACAATCCATCATGGCCAGAACATCAAAATCATATGTGGGTGGGTAGCCAACAGCCTTTTAAACAGCCATACCCACCACCAGTCCAGCCACCTGCTGCACCAGCAAAAGCTTCTTGGGAACTTGCAATAGACAAATTGGCAGATGCCACTCGCATCGGTATTGAGCAAAGCAACCAAAACCTGCAGAAGTATCAACAGACAATGAATCAGAACATGCAGAACATGCAAGCTTCAATAATTAATTTGGAGAGGCAATTTGGGCAGCTCATGCATCAATGGGTCGAACATGAGGAAGACGAGTTTCCTTGTCAACAAATTAATGTGCCACAAACATCAGAGGACAGTTCGGCTACTAGTACATCCCAATGTGTGGAGAGCTACAATAACATGCTGGGAGATATTGAAATTAAAGAGCCATCAAGGTTTGCCTCATGCACAATGGAGGAAAAAGCACGTTCTGATCCTGAAAGTTCCATAGAATCTGCTCCTTACAAAGTCTGTGTGCCACACATACAATTTCAAGAGGCTGTAATGCAACCCATGAAGCTACAGGAACACGTTGAAACTGACGGGTTGAATGGTGTTCAAAGGAAGTCAGAATTTGATGATTCCCATGATCAGATTTTGAGTACTCTAACCATTTTGGATACAGGGCAGACGGGTGGTGATGAAATCATTTTAAATGTTGTATTGGACACGCCAACAGCACAATCCATCAACTTTAAGGAGAATCTGGGCAAGTCCTTCAAGAAGGCTAATATTTACAAGTGGAAGAAGATAAAGCTCAATGGCAGCCAAAGTCCTCTTCAAGAAATTCGGCCACTACAGAGATTGTGGGTGTTAAATACAAGGTTCAAGGGTCCTCGACGAAAACATAAACCTCACTGGAAACAGCCTCATTTGATCACAAAGATTCATTCACATATAAGGGCAATTTTAAAGAATTCAACCACTGATAAACACGTCAATCCTTACCTACTATTGACTTGGGATGCTGTTATGGAGTGGTTGATACTAATTGAACAAGTGACGTGATCTTCAGTTCTTCCTTCTTCGTCTAGCTATAGACGTTAACTAAAGCGCTAATTGGGAGGCAACGGCGCCAATTTCTTGATAGATATTTTTACCACCTGCAAAAGTAGGGATAAAAACACTTAAAAATACTTGCAAGAGTACAAGGTTGTCGTAGTATAGCAGCTCAAGCAAGGTCGTTTTCCACAGGGATTGAATGAATAATCTATGCTAAAATCAAATCTTAATTAATTATTTGAAAACAAAATTCGGAAGATGTTGATTTTATTACCTAAAATATTAAAAACGAATTTAATAGAAAATAATAAAGTGACAAAATAAAATAAACTTAAAGAAAACGGTTTTTGAAAGTTAAAATTGTAAAAGCCTAGGGTTCCGCCGTCCCCTTAACAATCCTATGTAGATTACCAATTACTTATGAATTACCCATGCAACTTTGAAGGTTAGGTTTCCTTATGCATATTCTACTTGTGGCATTCAAGCTAGAATGTATATCAAACATGCAATCCGTCTGTGGCATTCAGATCAAATATAAACATGCATGACTCATTACGCTTTGTGAAAACCCTTTGAAAAACCATGCAACCCCTAAGACGTGGCATTCGCCCTCGGTGAAATTACAACTATCAATCACAAGAAGCAATACTCAATCCCCCGGTGGCATTCCGATCGAATTGCATCCGATTACTTATCCAAACATCCTAATGGTAGCTAAGCATTAAGATATAGAGACAGTTTAAAGCACAGTGATTAATAATTCAAAGTATGCATGTATAATATCATAAGCAATTAAATAAAGACTACATATTCATGCTAAGGCTCAAGGCATCGCCCTAGCAAACGTAAATTAGTTACGAACGACCATAAAACAAAAGGAATTTTATTGACATAGAAAAAGGATAGAAAACACCTTGTAGAATAAAGTCTGAAAATCTCTAAGCTTTGCACAAAAGCTTCTCCAAAAGTTACATACGTTCTTAATGGCTAAAAAGCCTTATTTATACTACTGTAATTAAAATCCTTTTAGTAAAATTTTAGTAAAAGGTCTTAGAATGAAACTAGGAAACCTAATAAAATAATAAACAGAAAATAAAAGGTTTCCTATTTGAACTGGAATTCGGACTTCTCAGAAAATCACACTTTTGACTGACCAAATCAACTTCGATTTGGTCCAAAAGGCCTCTTTTGAAAGCTTGAGACGTCCCCTACAAATCCTCAGAAGGAATCCTTCTCAAAATATGCCATCTTGACCTCCAAAATACCCAAAACGTCCAGAAACGTCAATCTGGGAAAGCTGCGCGCTGGGCTTTCTTTTCATCGCCACGGTCAAACGGCTAAGTAGAAAAATCTGGAATTTTGACACAATCATCTTGAAAGACTCACGAACATCCTCCAATTAGAATCACTCCAAAATTCGTCTGTTTGATCACTTTTTGCTCCAGAGGAAGTCGAATGTCCTATATTGGAAATATATAACAAAGTATCAAAATTCTACCAAAATAACCAATAAATTATAACTAAGATTAGGGTAAAATATATAGTAAAATATGGACTCATCATTTTTCATCGTCGATTTTCTCCCTAGACACCGACCCGAGTTCCGGCAAGGGTCGGTGGCAGTCCTTTGTTTCCTTCCTTGTTCTTCTTCCTTCTTCCACCCTTCTTCCACTTCTCTCTTCCTTCCCTTTAGATTTCCTTCCACTTCCATGTCTCGCATCTCTCCTTTTTCCTTTGTTTTCCCAATTCCTTCCAGTCTCCCTTCGGGTTGGATCCTTCCTTTTGTTGCTTCCTCTTTCTTGATCTGCAACCTCTTCTCTTCACAGCACTCGGCTGTGTTTTCTTTGGAAGGTGTGTAGAGTTTTTACTTTAGTGTACACACCACCACCTTCCGTTTGCTTGCCTTTATTGGCACTGTTGTCGATGGATTCTCCACCGGCTTCTTTCTTTGACTGGTTGCGATCGGCATGTGGGTTGATGCAGGTTGGAGGAGTTTGGATGCTTGCTGGCGGTTCGGGGCGTTGGTTTGTGCTAGCGTGGATGATCTGCGGTGTTGGAGCAATGGTTTTCTTCATGCATGGGGTTTTGGTTGGTCGGCGTGCAGGACAACTTGTGTTGGTGGCTTTCGACATTGCCGGCATCGGAGGGACTGCAAGGTTCTAGGAATATGTTTTGGGCTCTTTTGTGTGTACTGTTCAGATCCACTGTTTTGCTTTGTACTTAAGTAGTTTGTGGACATCTTTGTATGTTTATTTGGCCTTGGGCCATGAAATATAATGTCCAATTTTCCCAAAAAAAAAAAGTTCAAATTTTGGGCTGGTTTAGGTTTATTTTAAAGGAAAATTAATGAAAAGGGCTTGAAAAGTTTTAGTTTTAATAAAAAATCATGTTGTAAGTTTTGTTTAATAAAAAACCATGTTATAAGTTTTAGTTTTAATAAAAAACCATGTTATAAGTTTTGTTTAATAAAAAACCATGTTATAAGTTTTGTTTAATCAAAAACCATGTTATAAGTTAAGTCACTGTTTCTGGAATTTAAGTCACTGTTCCTGATTTTAAGTAACACTGTTTCTGGAATCTAAGTCACTGTTTCTGGAATTTAAGTCATTGCACTGTTAGTTTATTTCCAGCGACAGTGTTATTTTTTCCAGCGACAGTGTTAGTTTTTCCAGCGACAGTGCTTTTTTTTCCAGCGACAGTGTTATGTTTTTCCAGCGACAGTGCTTTTTTTTCCAGCGACAGTGTTATGTTTTTCCAGCGACAGTGTTAGTTTTTTCAGCGACAGTGTTATTTTTCCAGCGACAGTGTTATGTTTTTCCAGCGACAGTGTTATTTTTCCAGCGACAGTGTTATTTTAGTTTTTCAAAGACAGTGTTATTTTTCCAGCGACAGTGTTATTTTTTCCAGCGACAGTGTTATTTTTTCAGCGACAGTGTTATGTTTTTCCAGCGACAGTGTTAATGTTCATTTTCTTTCTAGATACAGTGTTTGTTTGTGCATGGCCCAAAGGGCTTGGTGTGGTTGCTGCTCACCGGAGTTAAACGGAAGGGAAGGCCGGATTTCGGCCGGAAAGTTGGACAAACTTTAAACGCTCATAACTTTGTCAATACTCAATGAAATCAAGTGATTCAAAAACGAAAATTGTAGTTCTCGCAGAGACGAAGAGAATGGTACCTTGCACGATAGCTAACTCGTTGTGGTTTGGCCAGAAAACGCCTCGAAAGCCTCGGAGGTCTCCGAAAACTGGGTTGGACAAACTTTAAACGCTCATAACTTTGTCAATACTCAACGAAATCGAGTGATTCAAAAACGAAAATCGTAGTTCTTGAAGAGACGAAGAGAATGGTACCTTGCGCAATGGCTAACTCGTTGTGGTTTGGTCAGAAAATGCCTCGAAAGCCTCGGAGGTCGCTGGAAACTGGGTAAGATTCAAATAGATATAACTTCTTCAATACTCAACGAAATAGGGTGATTCAAAAAGGAAAGTTGTAGTACTCAGCGAGACGAAGAGGAGGAGGAGGAGGATGAGGGCCAAAGGAGAGCCCATGAGTGACTGGCTAGTGGTCGAGCTGTCTGTTGGTTTGGTGGGTTTTACCTTGTTCTGGGATGGTTTTTGGTTAAAAAAAGTTATAGGATGGTTTTTGGTTAAAATAAACTTAGTTCAAGCCCTTTTTATTAAAGCTCCCTTATTTTAAAGGGTGAGCTGTCAATTTAGTCCATGAATTATCATCTAAATGAAAATTAGGTTCTTAAATTATTTTTTTCAGAAAAATTAGTCCTTGAATTATAAAAATTGCATCCCTAATTTTAGATTCGAAGCTACCATATTCAATTTTCCATCACTTAAAATCACGTTACTTGCATGTGATACACATTGCAGAGTAGATTGATAATTTTCCATAAAGAAATAGTGTATGAAGTTAACTTTAAAGGGTAAATTAGATATTAGATTCACAACCTATATGAAATGTCAAATGCTTATGGGGGAGAAAAGTATGGTATTACACTCTAAAGTGTGTCAAACGACTTAAGTTGACGAAAAATTGAATAAAATAGCTTTGAATATAATAGTAGAGATGAAATTAGCAATATTTAATGAATTTAGGGACTTAATTTTCACTGAGGTTATTGTTCAAGGACTAAATCCACACTTCACCCTATTTTAAAACTAGTCTCTCTGCACACACTCGCGTGTGTGGGAGAGGCATCTTTTTAATAAGGGGAACTACGTGCCCCTAAAGGTGTCTTACGTTAGTTTTTTTTTTTCACTTTAATTGTCAAGATAAAATTTTAATGTACTGTGCAAAAGAGAAACTTTTTCTTTATTATGCACGTCCAAGTTGTCATATTTTTAGTTTTCAGTTTGCATGATTTATATGTTATTGATGCAATTGTCAAACAACATGAGATTTTGGATGCAAATTCCTACCTAAAGTCCATGAACAATAGTAAGTAGATGTAAATAGAAAAAAGAGTAGATGAAAACATTAAGTACTGGTACCAAAATAATATAAAGGTGTGTTTGTTTGATTTCCTTAGACGGACTGGACTACACTAAAAATTAGGATAATCCTGTGTTTGTTCCCTACCCGGACTAGTTTTAATGGTATTAAGTGGGACTCGCCTCGACAAAACAGCTCTCTAGTTGGTCTTAGCGAATCCCCCTGTAAAGCATGGGATTGCTAAGACCGTCTCGATTGGGTTCGTGTTCATCTATTTCGCTTCGTCAAGCGACTTCTCGATCTGACTACACATCTCAGATTTGCGTTTCACAATCTGGGTATCTTCCAAAGGCACTGCCTTGGGCTCATCTGACACACCCCGACCGAGATCGAGACATGTTGGCCGTCACGTGAGTGTGACGTAGCCATGTGCACAGTGCGGAAGCAATAAAATAGCAAGAATTACGAATGAATAAAAACTAAACTTCATGGAGTGCTTGAACGGAAATAAGTGTGAATACATAATCAGAGCATAAATAGTATAGGTGCAGTCAAGCATAAGAAGTACTTAATTAAATAACACCCAAAGGTGGTCCTACATATGTGATGGTCTGTCAGAACCTCCGTTGTGTCCTCGTGAGCCACCAACAAAGCTACCTAAATGTCACATCCCGACCCGGGGTCCACCACATCCTTGGCCCGCTCCACCACCCTAGCACGATATTGTCCGCTTTGGGTCCGACTACACCCTCACGGTTTTGTTCCGTAGGAACTCTGAAGTTAAGCGAGTTCGGGCGAGAGCATTCCTAGGATGGGTGACCCACTGGGAAGTTCTCGTGTGAGTTTCCAAAAACAAAACCGTGAGGGAATGGTAAGCCCAAAACGGACAATATCGTGCTACGACGGAGTGGAGCCCGGGATGTGGTGGGGGCCTGGGCTGGGATGTGACAATTTGGTATCAGAGCCAATCCCTGGCCGGAAGTGTGCCGACGAGGACGTCAGGCCCCTAAGGGGGT